>OV815996.1:20657309-21895092 GCA_929113495.1 Andrena minutula
CGTTTTCCTACAACCTTTTTTCCAACAGCTTACTTGGTGTATCTGGTGTTCTTATCACAGTGTTATTAATCACAGTCGTCTGGCAATACATTCTGTTTATCGTCCGCCTAGCTGTCCGATCACGTCTTTAAAGAATTTGGAACTTTTTCTCACGGATGTTTTTGATCCGTCGATCGCATAGTATGCCTAAGCGATTTCAATGTTAACTTCAATAACACTAGTAATTCAGATCTACATTACATTCATAGTATAATGTCTATTCTTTCCTTAAAAAAAATCATTGCTGAACCAACGCGGATTACGCAAACTTCATCAACCTTTTTTTTTTTGACCAGGAGGAAATCCCCACGGATACCCTCGGCCCGCGGGGCGGACCAGGGGTTATGTGAGACTCGAACCCACTAAAACGCCTGAGGGGAGGACTTTTGCGAGATCAAGCTAGCGATACTTTCGCTTGCCTCCCCCTCCCGCGCTTAAGTGCGACACCGCCCTCACCCCCAACGTGTCTCGTCGGGGTCTTCCCTGGGGGGGAGTGTGTTTACCTCCCCCAGTTTCCACACCGGCGACGCGCGACGGACCACTCGCCCGCGTCGCCACCGGGACCGCTGCTGCTAAGGCGACTGGTGCCAGTGATACCAGATCGGGGACGGGTGCCCTCGAGAATTTCCCCCACCTCGCGCACACTACGCTGGAGCAGCGCGTCCGTGAGTTGGACTCCGAAGCGCCGAGCTCACGGACACCCTGCTCCGGCGTAGTGTGCGCGAGGTGGGGGAAATTCTCGAGGGCACCCGTCCTCGATCTGGCATCACTGACTGGTGCCCCCCGACACCAGCCGTCCCACGACCCCGCGATCGATCGAGGCTGTACCCGGTAGAGCTGTTCGGGTACTCGGAACAAACGAGCCGGGATATACTCGGTTCGAATAACCGATCCGAGCCGAGCGCTCGAAAAAAGCGAGCGGCTCGAATGAATCGGGCGGCTCGATTAAAAAGCGAGCGGCTCGATCAAAAAGCGAGCGGCTCGATTAAAAATCGAGCTCATTTGACACTCGTCAGGAACGTCAGGTTATAAATTTGGAGTAGATTGCACAATGAAGGTAGCGATTGACGAACGAAACAATTGTTTTCAGCCGCTCGCTTTAATCGAGCGCTCGGCTCGGTTCGGAAACCGAGTCCCGGCTCGACTCGAATTTCGAGCTACTCGAATATTCGAGTACTCGAACAGCTCTAGTACCCGGCCCTGCTCGTTCATCGGACAGGTGGCCGGGCGGGGCGCCAACTGGCCGCGGGAAACGCCCCGGGCCGTCGGATCGTGACCACCCTCCAACCTCGATCACGACTAGGAGCGGCGGGCGCGCCGCTCCTGAGGGGAGGGCCCGCTAGGCATCGGGGCCCTCCCTTTCCGTCCCATCACCGCCGCCGCGAGACATGCGCGCTGTCACCGCGCGGCTGCGGAGGCTCCAACGGACGATAGAGTGGCCCGCGTGTGAGGGGCCACCCTCCTCCCATCCCACTTGAACTTCATCCACCTTGCTGGACCTGATCTTGGTCAGCAGGGATGTGGATGTGGTCTCTTCGGGTGTATACGATATAAGTCACATTAGTGATCATTATTTAATTTATGCGCTCTTTGATATTCCTAAGTCACGTATGCGACAGCGTTACGTTTTGAGTCGGAACCTAAAAAGTATCTCTGTTGAGCGCTTCCGTATCGCTGCTGAGCAAGTCAATTGGGAGTCTATCCTTAACTTGGATACTATGGACTCCAAAGTTGAAGCGATTACTACAGTAATTACTGCTTTATTTGATCAGTTCGTGCCAGTAGTAATACTAGAGTAGTAATACTAAGCGGGTTCCAACCCAAATTTGAGTTTCAAGGCCACGATAAGGATTTTCCCCCTGACCTTGAAACTCAAATTTGAGTTTCAAAGTCGGCGGAAAAAACTCTCCGCGGGCGGCGCGTGACCGGGCGGCGCGTGACCGGGGCGGCGGCGGATGACGTCATCGAGATCGGGCGGCAGCGGATGACATCATCGAGATGGCGGAATGGTGGGGGGGTTATAGCGCGAGGACCGATATCAAATCAATCGTTAACCGAAACGATACCGAAACCGCCGCATCGAGGAGGAGACCCTGACTGTCGGTAAGGAAGGAAATATTAATTTAAAATATTAATATAAATGAAAAAACAGAATCTATGCGACGGGGCTCGAACCCAAGACCTCCGCGGTACAAGTCAGCCGCCTAACCAACTCCCCCAACGTCGGCTCTCTGACATCAGTCTTTAATGAATGATACATATGCCGAGCGTCACCAAGCATTCGTTTTTCATCGGATAACGTCGGGAAAGATCGGCTTTTTAAACACCGCGTCTTCGGATAGATGGGAAAGAGAGAGCGTGCATTTTAAAGCTAAAATTCTGAGGGAGGGAAAGAGACAGCACTACATGGTGGTACAATCGCATGCTTTAGGAGGGAAAGAGACAGAGCATTATTTTAAAGCTAAATTCTAGGTAGGGAAAGAGACAACACTACTTAGTGGTACAATCGCATCCATTCTATAGATAATAATTGTTTTCAAATGATTTTCAATCATGTAACTTGAGCCATGCCCTCAAGGATAAAAGTTTCGACACGCGCCGAATGTAATATAATACCTGTGGGAACGTTGAACCTTTGAATTATGCGATGTCAGCAGAAATTTCCTCGGATGATCTCGCGCACTAATTTGCCATACGTGTGAATCATAGAAAGAATTATGTTGTATCAGCAGAAATTGCATAGAATCATGTTTGGACCAATCGGCTTTTTGCATGCAATCTTTTGGGGGGAGGAGGTACACCAAAAGAGTTAGACATACGCGTCCATCATAGAAAAATTAAAAGTATATAGTTTACCATTTTTTTACTACGAGCATCATCCACAATATGATTGAGAGTACAATCACATTTTGTTCTAAAGCTAACAGTATTCTAAAGCGTTCCGATTTAACGTCGCAGCGTCTCGCGTGATCGTATGTAACTTGAGTCCCCTGGAGCAGCCGTGCAGGGTGACGACATTTGACAGCGCGAAGAACGTTCGAATCATAGAAAGAATTATGTGGTGTCAGCAGAAATTTTTTTCCATACCAATATGTGATGGAAATTTTTTCCCCAACACAGAGAAATAATAATTTTTTAATCACCGATATATAACGAACTATTATGTAGCAAACAGATATATTTTTTTTCCGAACCATTATGTAGCCAGCATTCTAAAGCTAACAAGTTTTTAAAACGTTCTGATTTAACGCTGCAGCGTATCGCACGATTGTGTGTAATTTGACTCCTCTGGAGCAGCCGCGCGGGATGATATCATTTGGCAGCGAAATGAAGGCACGAACAAAATATAATACTTTTTTTCGGAAACGTCGAATCTCAGAATTAGGTGGCAAAGAGAGAAGGAAAATGATGGGTGAATAAAATTAAGAAATAATATAGAATAATACAAGTAGATAACATCTATGTTCTGAATTATCTGATGAACAGGCAAGTGGTGAGGAAGGGGAAGAACTATGGAATGGTGGTCCTATTTGTGGACTTGAAGGCTGCGTTTGACTCGGTGGACAGGGGGGTACTGATGAAAGCGTTGAGGGAGAGGGGAGTAAGGGAAGGGATAGTGGAGAGGTGCGGGGAGGTTCTACAGGAGACGATATGTAGGGTGAGGGTGGGGGATGAAGAGGGGGAAAGGTTTTGGACCGCAAGGGGGGTCAGGCAGGGGTGCCCATTAAGCCCCAGCCTGTTTACTTTGTTATTGGCGGACTTGGACGAAGAACTGGAAAGAGGAGGATGGGGTGGGGTAAAGGTGGGGGATAAGAAGGTCTACACGCTAGCATATGTGGATGACATAGCTATGCTAGCGGAAGATGAAGAGGGGATGAGGGGAATGATAAAAAAGTTGGAAAGGTACATGGACAAGAAGGGTTTACAAGTAAATATCGAGAAGACAAAAGTAATGAGGTGTAGGAGGGGGGGGGGGGAGGTGGAAGAAAGTGTCATGGAGGTGGAAGGGGAAGGAGTTGGAAGAGGTGAGGAGTTATAGGTATTTGGGGTATACGGTGATGGGAAATGGAGGTCAGGAACAACATGTGGAGGAGAGAGTGAGGAAGGGGGCAGCGGTAATGGGGAAGGTGTGGGGATTGGGAAAAAGACTATTTGGAAAGGATTGGGGCAGAAGGATCTGGTTATTTGATAAATTGGTGTGGGCGGTGGTGGGATATGGGGTGGAGGTGTGGGGGTGGAAGGAGAGGGGAAAGGTAGAGGCGCTGCAGGATAGATACTTGAAGTGGGTGTTGGGGGTGGGTAGGGACACGCCAGGTTACATGGTAAGGGAGGAGTTACAAAGGGGGAAGTTGAGGGGTAGGGCAGGGATGAGGGCGTGGGGGTATGAAAGGAAATTGGAAGAGGGAGAAGGAGTTGAGTTAGCGAGGTTGTGTTGGGAGGAGATGAAGGGGAGATTCAAGAGGGGAAAGGTGCTGGAGGGGTGGGAAAAGGAAAGGGAACAGTTCTTCAGGGAAAGGGGGTGGACAGTTGAGGAGGTAGAAAGGGGAAGGGAAAGGGGGGAGGTAAGAGGTGAGGAGATAGTGGACAGGGAAAGGAAGATGCAGGAGGAGGAGAGGTGGATGAAGATAGGGGAATCGAAGTACAATAAGTGGTATGGGAGGGTAAAGGGCCCGGGGATACCGGGATATTTAAAGAAAGGCTGGGGGGAGAGTAGATGGCAAAGCGTGGCCAGGTTTAGGTTGGGAAATGGAATGAGAGGGGGGAGGTATTGGGATGAGGGGGAGAAAAAGAGGTGCAGGGTATGTGGCTGGGGTGAGGAATCTTGGGAGCATGTGTGGGAGGTATGTATGGGGTGGGGAATAGAAAGGGGATGGCAAGAGATGGTGGACGAGGTTTTGGGGGAGGAGGGGCAGGGAGAGGAGTGGTTAAGAAGTTTAGAGGAAAGAAGGGAGGAATGTGGAGGAAAAGAGGGGTGAGTGGTGAGGTGAATGATGAGATGGGAGTGAAAGGGCGGCGAGTGGAAGCGGAGGTCCAGGAGGGGGGGAGGAGACGGGAGAGCGGACAAGCGAGCGAGCGAGAGAGCGAGCGAGCGAGAATAGAGATAAGAATAGGTTAAGAATAGGTTAAGGTGGAAGAAGGAGGAGGAGAAGATATAGGATAAGGTAGATTTAAGGACAATATATGTATGTTTGTATGGGAAGATTATAACCCCTAGGGGAATAATAAAGTTTATATATATATAGAATAATACAAGCACAAATATAAAAATATAAAATACAATACAATACAATATGAAAAACAATATAAGTATAAAATGAAATAAAATAATAAAATAAAAGAAAATAAATTAATAAAATAAAAAAGAAAAATATAAAAACATAGTATAAAAATAGAATATGAATAGAATATAAAAATAAAAAATAAAAATATAAAAATTCAATATAAAAATACATTATAAAAAGAAAAAATATAGGAATAATAATAATAATAATTTAATTTAATTTATTATCCACTTTTGTGTTACAATTTAACGATCCTATACACTTTCCATTTCATTCCAGTGATTGTGTCAATGTAAGTCCTACCGTTCTAATGTATCCTGCTGAGTCACAACAATTTTTTCTATTTTACAAGTGTTTCCTGATCTATTTTATGTTGCATAATCTTCTTTTATCATTTTCCTGTTCTTCCCATCTTTTCCTTCTCCCTATTATCTCCCGTAGAATAGCCAAGTTTTTCCCTTCTCCTCCAATTACTTCTTTCCAATTCCTCCCACTCTCTCCACTTACTTCACATGCTTCAATCACATGTTTCACTGTTTCTTCCTCTTTCTTACAAAGCCTACATATCCTTTCTTCGTTCATTAGCCAATATTTGCATACCCTTGTTTCACTATCCTTTATGAATCTTCCTACCCTTTCTAATTCTCCTCTCCTTTTTTTCTTTTTTTTCACCCACAAGTATTTCGGCTTATTTCCTGGTTTCCTTGTCACCTCCCTTAATTCTCTTAGGAACTTTGACTCTTTTATTTTCATCTCTCTTTCTTGTTCTTGAATGTATTTACTTATCTGCTCTATTTTGGTTCACACGTCTTCACCAATAAAAATATAAAAATATATAAATATAATTGAATATAAAAATATAAAAATACAATTAAAATAGAAAATAAAACACAATACAATATAAAAACATATAAATATAAAAGAACATAAAAAAAAATAATAAAAGAAAATACTATTAAATAATAAATATAATATGAAAAGAAAAAAGAAAATAGAATATAAATGAATAAAATATAAAAATATAAAATAAAAAAATAAAAAATATAAAAAACATTGTGAAATAAAAGGAATAGACTAAAATAATAAATGTAATATGAAAAGAAAAAAAAATATAAAAATTCATTATAAAAGAATATAATATAAAAAGAAAAAATATAAAAAACAATATAAAATTAAACGAATAGAATAAAAAAATTCAGTATAAAAATAAAAATATAAAGATACAATATAAAAAGAAAAATATAATAATAATAATTTAATTTATTGCCCACTTTTGTGTTACAATTTAACGATCATTGACTCTTTCCATTTAAATCCCGTGATCGTGCCAGTGGAAGTCCTACCCTTCTAATGTATCCGACTGTGTGCTAACAATTTTTTCTATGTTACAAGTGTTTCCTAATCTATTTTATGTTGCATAATCTTCTTTTATCACTTTCCTGTTCTTCCCATCTTTTCCTTCTCCCTATTATCTCCCGTAGAATAGTCAAGTTTTTCCCTTCTCCTCTAATTACCTCTTTCCAATTCCTCCCACTCTCTCCACTTACTTCACATGCTTCAATCACATGTTTCACTGTTTCTTCCTCTTTCTTACAAAGCCTACATATCCTTTCTTCGTTCATTAGCCAATATTTGCATACCCATGTTTCACTATCCTTTATGAATCTTCCTATCCTTTCTAATTCTCCTCTCCCTTTTTTCTTTTTTTTCACCCATAAGTATTTCGGCTTATTTCCTGGTTTCCTTGCCACCTCCCTTAATTCTCTTAGGAACTTTGACTCTTTTATTTTCATCTCTCTCTTTCTTGTTCTTGATTGTATTTACTTATCTGCTCTATTTTGGTCCACACATCTTCCCCATTTAATCTTCTGCTTCTTCTTTCTCCATTCTTCATTTGACCATCCTCTCCATTCCAAGAATTTGATTCTTATTCTTTCCCTTTTCGTTACTTCATTTCCTCTCATTAATATTCTCCCACGTTCTTCCTATCCTTCTTCCGAGTTTATTAACCTCTCTTCACAGCTCATTTCCCTTACTCACATTTTTAATTTCTTTCTCTTCAGGTTTCTTTTAACAGCCAGTATGTTAGTGTTGATCTCTCCAATTTCATTATCCACCGTATGTATTCCGCCTGCAATTGTTCTATTTCGTCATACCTTCTCCATCCCCATATCTCTGTTCCATACGCCACGGTGTTTCTAACTAGCGCATCATACAGTTTCGTTCTTCTTTCAAAGTCATCTCTGAATAATCTTTCTCCAATCCCCCACATACTTTTCCTAGTGTCATATCCGCTTTCCTAACTACCTTCTTAATATGCTCTTTATCTTTGTTGTTCTCTCTCTCTCTCTCTCTCTCTCTCTCTCTCTCTCTCTCGCTCTCTCTCCCACTGTATAACCTAAATATTCCAGTTCTCTTACTCTTTCTATTTCTTCTTCATTTCAACGAAATCTTTCCTCATTTCTTCTTCCTCCGGCTTTCCTGCATATCATTTTCTTAGACTTTTGCACATTTAACTCCAAGCATTTCTTATTTATGTATCTCTCGAATCTCTTTATCATATTCTTCACCCCCTGTGCATTATTTACCATTAACACAACATCATCCGCGTATGAAATTGTCCAAATTTTCCTTCTACCTATTAGGACTCCTCCTTCCTGTTCTTTGCTCATTTCTTTTTTCCAGGTCTGCAAATGCGACATTGAAAAGTGTCGCGCTTAACGGGCACCCATGTCGAACACACTTTCCTGTTAAAAACTTTCCTATCAGTTCCCTCTTCACTTTTAAATTGCGTATAGTTCTGTCGTACATTTCCTATATCCTTATTCTTAGATGTTCGCCTACTCCTTCTTCTTAAAGCTTTTTCCAAATTTCTTCCCTTTCTATCTATCAAATGCTCCCTTCATATCCGTGAAAAACAGGTATAGCTTCCCTCATTTTTTTTTTTTTTTGAGGTTTCTATATCTATAGCCGTTTTAACTGCCACTATTGCGTCTACTGTTCCTCTCCTTGTCCTGAATCCCATCTGTGTATCGTTTAATATCCCATTTTTCCATTTGTTCTTCTAATCTTCTCCTTAGAATTTCCGCATATATCTTATAACTTGTATCCATCAAAGTTATGCCCCTATAGTTTTAAATCATAACCCTTTCTCCTCTTTTTGAACATCGGACTTACTATTCCTTCTTTCCATTCTTCCAGAAAGTTCCCCTTTCTTCCATGTTCTGTTTATCACATTTGTTAGATTACCTATAGTTATGAAGATGATTGCGTCCTCGATGTTGAATTAAGATATAATTTAAATGCAGGAGTTTAAATTTTAAGTCAGTCAGACTTATAATATCTTATATGATTTGAGTTCAGATCGACGTGAACCAGATCGGTTTTCAATCTATATTTATCTAATAAGCTTTTTGTACGAAAGGACCTAATTTATAAATAATTTTTTCATATATTCAATAAAAATTGGGTTTTCGTATTTATTAAGAATAGGTGTTTACCCTATGATAATTGTTGGTTGGACTTAAAATTCTAATTATTCAATATTAGGAGCGATTGGGTCAATTTCACTGTCAGATTCTTATGAAGTAATTTTATTTTTAACAATATTTTTGTAATATACGTTTAAGATATATATATATATACATATATACAAAAAATAATATAGAATAATACAAATAAAAACATAATAATACAATTGCAATATAAAATACAATACAATATAAAAAAATAATATGGAATATTACAAATAAAAACATAAAAATACAATACAATATAAATACAAATAAAATATAAAATACAATACAATATAAACAACAATATAAATACAAAAGAAAATAATACATATAAAAATATAAAATACAATACAATATAAAAAATATAACATAAATGAATATAAAAATATAAAAATACAAATAAAATAGAAAAGAAAATACAATACAATATAAACAACAATATAAATGTAAAAGAAAATAAAATAATAAAATAAAAGTAAATACTATTAAATAATAAATATAATATAAAAAAAGAAAAAATATAAAATTGAATACAAATAGAATACAAAAATATAAAATAAATATTAAGAATATAAAAATTCAATATAAAAATACATTATAAAAAGAAAAAATATAATATTAATAATAATAATAATGATAATTTAATTTATTGCCCACTTTTGCATTACAATTTAACGATCATATACTCTTCCCATTTCATTTCTATGATTTTGCCAATGTAAGTCCTATCCTTCTAATGTATCCTGCTGTGTCTTAACAATTATTTATCTATTTTTACAAGTGTTTCCCAATCTGTTTCATATTGCATAGTCTTCGTTTATCACTTTCCTGTTCATCCCATCTTTTCCTTCTCCCTATTATATCCTGTAGAAAGGCCAAGTTTGTCCCTGCTCCTCTAATTACCTCTTTCCAATTCCTGCCACTCTCTCCACTTACTTCACATGCTTTAATCATGTATTTCACTGTTTCTTCCTCTTTGTTACAAAGCCTACATATCCTTTCTTCTTTCGATAGCCAATATTTGTATGCCCTTGTTTCACTACCCTGTATGAATTTCCCTATCCTTTCTAATTCTCCTCTCCTTTTTTCTTTTTCCCCATAAGTATTTCGGCTTATCTCCTGGTTTCCTTGCCACCTCTCTTAATTCTCTTAGGAGCATTGACTCTTTTATTTTCATCTCTCTTTCTTGTTCTTGGACGTCTTTACTTATCTGCTCTATTTTGGTTCTCACTTCTCCCCAATAAAAATATAAAAAATACAATAAAAATATCAAATAAAACACAATACAATATAAAAATCAATATAAATATGAAAGAAAATAAAATAGTGTCACGTCCAGAATTGCCGGAACATTCTGTACGAGATGGGAGTTCTTGCCCCGTCGCCTCCGACGCACCGTAAACCCTAAGGCCGGCCCGGTAACGCCACTATGGAGTAACTGTGCGGGGCGGGTGGATCGGCGTTGGAGGATCGAGGCGGAAAAGAAGAGATGTGTTTCGTCTTGGGATCGTCAGCCAGACTCATCAGTAGGGCTACAGCTGACGATCCCTGCCCTAGACACGCACGGGGACACAGAGGATATTATTTGGAACTTGTATATATACGAATGAATGGGGAATTGAGAACTAGTGAGAAAGAATTGGAGACCTCTGGTGACGCTCGTTGACACTAAGTCGCGTGTGCTGGAGTCGGGACGTCACACCTCCCCCCTTACCGGGAAGATCCGTCCTCGGATCGCAGCACAATCCACCGACATCCCACCGCTGTCACCATTTTGTCACGTCCAGAATTGCCGGAACATTCTGTACGAGATGGGAGTTCTTGCCCCGTCGCCTCCGACGCACCGTAAACCCTAAGGCCGGCCCGGTAACGCCACTATGGAGTAACTGTGCGGGGCGGGTGGATCGGCGTTGGAGGATCGAGGCGGAAAAGAAGAGATGTGTTTCGTCTTGGGATCGTCAGCCAGACTCATCAGTAGGGCTACAGCTGACGATCCCTGCCCTAGACACGCACGGGGACACAGAGGATATTATTTGGAACTTGTATATATACGAATGAATGGGGAATTGAGAACTAGTGAGAAAGAATTGGAGACCTCTGGTGACGCTCGTTGACACTAAGTCGCGTGTGCTGGAGTCGGGACGTCACAATAGAAGTAAGTAATAAATATAATATAATATAAAAAGAATATAATATAAAATAAGAAAAAATATAAAAATACAATATAATAAAAATAAAATGTAATAATAATAATAATAATAATTTCAATTTATTATCCACTATTGGCTTACAAATTAACAATCATATACTCTTTCCATTTCATTCCCATGATTGTGTCAATACAAAATTGGCTCGACCATATCAATCGGAACGTGTATCCAACGTGAATCGCACCACTCGGAACGTGCATCGAACGTGCATCGAACGTGCATCGAACGTGAATTGAACGACTTGCGTTCAATACCCGTTCGATTCGCGTTCGATGCACGTTCCATGCCGTTCGATTCACGTTCGGTGCACGATCAATGTGGTATGAAAGACGTTGGATACACTATCGGAACGTGTATCAAACATCTTTCGCACCACTCGGAACGTGCATCCAACGTGAATCGAACGTGCATCGAACGTGCACCGAACGTGAATCGAACGGTATGGAACGTGCATCGAACGCGAATCGAACGGGTATTGAACGCAAGTCGTTCAATTCACGTTCGATGCACGTTCGATGCACGTTCGATGCACGTTCGATGCACGTTCCGAGTGGTGCGATTCACGTTCGATTCACGTTGGATGCACGTTCCGAGTGGTGCGAAAGATGTTTGATACACGTTCCGATAGTGTATCCAACGTCTTTCATACCACATTGATCGTGCACCGAACGTGAATCGAACGGCATGGAACGTGCATCGAACGCGAATCGAACGGGTATTGAACGCAAGTCGTTCAATTCACGTTCGATGCACGTTCCGAGTGGTGCGATTCACGTTGGATACACGTTCCGATTGATATGGTCGAGCCAATTTTGTATTGACACAATCATGGGAATGAAATGGAAAGAGTATATGATTGTTAATTTGTAAGCCAATAGTGGATAATAAATTGAAATTATTATTATTATTATTACATTTTATTTTTATTATATTGTATTTTTATATTTTTTCTTATTTTATATTATATTCTTTTTATATTATATTATATTTATTACTTACTTCTATTTTATTTTCTTTCATATTTATATTGATTTTTATATTGTATTGTGTTTTATTTTATATTTTTATTGTATTTTTTATATTTTTATTGGGGAGAAGTGAGAACCAAAATAGAGCAGATAAGTAAAGACGTCCAAGAACAAGAAAGAGAGATGAAAATAAAAGAGTCAATGCTCCTAAGAGAATTAAGAGAGGTGGCAAGGAAACCAGGAGATAAGCCGAAATACTTATGGGGAAAAAGAAAAAAGGAGAGGAGAATTAGAAAGGATAGGAAAATTCATACAGGGTAGTGAAACAAGGGCATACAAATATTGGCTATCGAAAGAAGAAAGGATATGTAGGCTTTGTAAGAAAGAGGAAGAAACAGTGAAATACATGATTAAAGCATGTGAAGTAAGTGGAGAGAGTGGCAGGAATTGGAAAGAGGTAATTAGAGGAGCAGGGACAAACTTGGCCTTTCTACAGGATATAATAGGAAGAAGGAAAAGATGGGATGAACAGGAAAGTGATAAACGAAGACTATGCAATATGAAACAGATTGGGAAACACTTGTAAAAATAGAAAAAAATTGTTAAGACACAGCAGGATACATTAGAAGGGTAGGACTTACATTGGCAAAATCATAGAAACGAAATGGGAAGAGTATATGATCGTTAAATTGTAATGCAAAAGTGGGCAATAAATTAAATTATCATTATTATTATTATTATTATATTTTTTTCTTTTTATAATGTATTTTTATATTGAATTTTTATATTCTTAATATTTATTTTATATTTTTGTATTCTATTTGTATTCAATTTGCTCGGCGGTCCCCCTACCCCCGTAAAGGGGAGCGGGGGACTAGATCGGCCCGTGTCGATCTAGCTTGAGCACCAACCGAGCGCGTCTCCAGGTGGCGGATAGGAGAACGGCCAGAGCGTGAAGCGGCTCCTCTGATCGCCGCGGACTGGATCACCACACGGTGACCGGGCCGTAGCGAAAGGGGGTGTCGGGGAACGTGACGGTTAGCGGGTGCTATAAGCGAACCCCGGGGCCTAACAACCCCGCGTGGCAAGCGAAGGCCCTGTCGTGGACCAACTCCCCAATCCAAGGTGGAAGCTATCGTGCCGAGGGATGAATGGTACCGGGGTACGGTGCCTCGAACGATGCCCTTGGGGTACCAGGCGACCCCCCATTGTATTTAGCCTTACCCCCACATAGCAGGCTCTGTGGGGGTGGACCGCATACTTCCTGCGCACTCGTGGGAATCGTATGGAAAGCGATCTAACTCTAATTAGAGAAAAACCAGCGGGAGAAGGGCCCTCGAAAGAGGGAACATTTCCCGTACACACGGCGGAAGTCACCGTACAGGGACCGGCAGAGACTGACGCGGCGCTAGCCGCGGCGGTTGAAACCGGGCTCTCGGGGGCGGAAGCTACCACACGGAGGACGGGCGCGGGCGACGGTGACAAAGCCGAAGCAGCGCCCGACACTCCGACTAAGCGGAGGAAGGCGACCCGCAGCGGGGCGGCAAAGAGGAGGGCCCGAAAAGCCAAATTGGCTTCACTCGGGACCACCTTGGAGGCGACCCAAGCGGGAGCGCCGACCTCCGGAAAGGCAACGGAGGGGGAGGTGGGCCCGCATGACGGACAAACAGACCCCTCCGCAAAGCAGGGTGGGAAGGGAGGAGAGACCACGGGCAAGGGCCTGAAAAGGGCCCGACAGACCGATGGCTCGACCCCCGAACACCCTGCAAAAAGAAAAGGGCTAATCTTCCCAGAGCCCTCCAACTTCAAGGAAGCGCTGGTGGGGGGTAGGAAGGTGGCGATAGCGCCATCTGACTACCCCGAAACCACGCTAACACCGGAGCAGGGGGATCTGGTGATGAGGAAGCTCGGAGAAGCGATGGACGCCATTCCCAAGGAAATGGCGGCCCCCCGCTTCGAAGAGTGTAGGTTCGTGCAGGGCATCCTCTGGGTAACCTGCACGGACGCCGCAGCCAAGCAATGGCTAAAAGAAGCGGCAACAAACCTGAAGCCCTGGGAGGGCGCATCTCTCCAGGTAATGGAGAGAGAGTGCCTACCCAGGCTTCGAAAGATGGCGACCGTCATCCCCGGACCTCCGGAGAAGACGGAAGTCATCCTACAACGGATCGGCCGGCAAAACCCGGGCCTCCGCACCCAACTATGGAGGGTGTGGGGCAGAAGGGAGGCGGAACGATCCGTGCACTTGATCCTGGGGGTGGACGCGGAGTCGCACGAGGCGCTAAGCAAGCGGGGCTTCGTCATCCACGTGGGGCTGGGCAGGGCGCTCCTTAGGGAGATCCAGGCTCGGACCGGCGGGGGTGGCGGGGAACCGGGAGCGGCGCGGGGGGCGGCGGCAGCGGCACCCCAGGCCAGTGCAGGGATTGGGCCGGGGGGAGTGGGGGAGGCCTCGGGCGCGGGGGCGATACCCAGCACCGGAGCCGACCCGGCCCCTCAGGACCAAGCCCAGAGCGGAGCAGCGGGGGGAGGGAAGGAACCCTCGGTGGTGGCGACCGCGGGGGAGACCTCCGGCACACCCACGGGGGGGGGGGGGGGGACCGACTCCCCATGACGAAGGAGGTGAATTTACCCACCCGCGGAAAAAGGGGGAGACCCCTGAAGGCCGTGGGGTGGGGTAGGGCTGGGCCCTCGGGGACCCGAGGAGGAGTCCAAAGGACTACCAACTCGGGGTCACTGAGGGACCAGTTCCTCAAAATCGCCGGGGTGGAGAGCAAGGCCGCCACGGTAAAGCGAAGGGGGGAATAGAAGTGGACCGTAACACGGGACACACTACTTCCCCCGGAGCACGTGCGAGAGCGAGCAATACTGCAGCCATCATGGCTGCAGGATGCATCAGAATCTCGCAGATAAATCTGCAGCACTGCAAAGCAGCGACGGATCTACTTGACCGCCGCACAGTGGTGCTGCAAACAGACATAGTACTCATACAAGAACCTTGGCTGATCAAGGGTCGAGTAGGAGGACTGAACGAGAGACAGGGCACGATAATACACGGGCCCGGTGACCCCGGACCAGGAGCGTGCGTCTACGCGAGTAAAAGACTGCACGCCTTGAGGCTGGGAGAATTCTGCACTAGGGACCTAACAGCTGTCCTAATAGAGCCAAAAATGGGCGGGAACACGGAAAAGGTCGTGGTCTGCTCAGCATACCTACCATACGACTCTGAGGAGACCCCCCCAACGAGGGAACTCAGAGCACTGGTGGAGGCATGTAAAAATAGGGGGCTGCAACTTGTGGTGGGATGCGACGTCAATGCCCACCAGATTGTATGGGGCAGCACCGATATCAACACGAGAGGGACGAGCTTACTCGAATACCTCTCGACAACGGAACTGGAGATCCTCAATCGAGGTTCCAAGCCCACGTTGGTTACCTCCAGAAGGCAGGAGGTAATTGACATCACGCTGGGCTCCAGAAAGGTGGCTCAAGCAATAAAGGATTGGCATGTGGCGGAGGAGGTAACACTCTCCGACCACAGGCTAATCGAATTTAAACTGGCGGGAGACGCGGCACACGAACCCACGGGAGTCTACAGGAACCCCAGGGCCACCGACTGGCAACTCTACAAAGAGGAGCTAGAAGGAAGGCTCGGGGGGAACTTCGGACCCCCGAGATCGGGTGGGGGGATCGATAGGCGGTTGAGAAACTGCAGGCTGCGTTCACCCAATCGTATGAGGCATCATGCCCGGCCAAACAAAGGAAAAGCAGCAGACGGGTACCCTGGTGGAACCAGGAGCTGACAAGGCACAGGACCAGAACCCGGAAGCTGCTAAACAGAGCCATGAGGCTTGGCACGAGGGTCGAATGGGAAAACTACAAGGAAGCCCATAGATCATACAAAAAGCTCATCAGAGCATCAAAAAGAAAAAGCTGGAGGGGATTCTGCCATGAATCCGAGGCCCTACCACTAGTGGCTAGGCTTCGAAAGGTTTTTGCAACCGGACCTCCGGAAAAACTGAGCGGACTCAGACTCCCGGACGGGAGGTATTTAGAGGACCGACAACAAATCCTAGAACACCTGATAGAGGTCCACTTCCCAGGCTCGGGATTCTGTCAGCAGGGGCAGCCAACAGTAGAGCTGGAACCTCAAAGCGACGGACCGAAGGACTGGGGGATGGCCACCAGAGTGGTAAACCGAGACAGGATCAGATGGGCCATAAACTCATTTAAGAGATTTAAGAGTCCGGGAGTAGACGGGATCTTCCCCGCCCTTTTACAGGAAGGAGGGGAGGACCTGATAAAACGACTGGACCTTATCTTCAAATCCTGTCTTGCCTTGGGGTATATACCCAAAACATGGAGAACGGCTAGAGTCGTGTTCATACCCAAACCAGGGAAGAAGGACTACGATTCTGCCAAATCCTTCAGGCCTATCAGCCTAACGTCCTTCCTTCTGAAGACGCTGGAAAGACTGGTAGATAGGCACATCAGGGAACATGCGCTGGTGGAAAGACCAGTTCAAAACTCCCAACACGCGTATCAGGCCGGCAGATCCGTGGAGACGGCGCTCCACCACCTGGTAGGGGTGGTAGAAGGGGCCCTGGAGCGGAAACAGTCGGTCCTGAGCGTATTCCAAGACATCGAAGGAGCGTTCGATAACACATCCTTGGATGCCATAAGCAGGGCTCTAGACAACTTCAAGGTCGAAGAGTCGATCGGAAGGTGGATCCGCAACATGTTGCGGACTAGAGCCGTGACGGCCAGCTGGGAAGGGACCACGATAAGGGCTCGGGCCAACAGGGGCTGCCCGCAGGGGGGAGTTCTCTCCCCACTGCTGTGGACCCTGGTGGTAGACGAGTTACTGCGTGGGCTCGGAGAAGAAGGCGTAATAGTACAGGGCTATGCCGACGACATAGCGATCGCTGTCAGAGGCACGAGCCCGACATGCATGGCCAGGAGAATGCAGAAGGCACTCACACTGGTTCAGGAATGGTGCCACAACCAAAACCTAAGGGTAAATCCGTCCAAGACGGAGATGGTACTGTTCACGAGGAAGCGGAACTTAAAGTTTAAGGCCCCCTCAATATTCGGAGCGGAGCTTCACACCTCCTCGGAGGTAAAATATCTGGGAGTGACCCTGGATAAGAAGCTCACGTGGAAAAGCCACATCACGAAGCAGACCCAGAAGGCGCTTGTCACCTACTGGGCCTGCAGAAGGATGTTCGGCAGCACATGGGGATTAAAACCATGGGTGGTTAAATGGATCTATACAGCCATCCTGGAGCCCCAACTAATATACGCCTCAGTGGTATGGTGGACCTCCATGAGGAGGGACAACCACAGGAGGACATTGGGCAAGGTGTATCGCCTGGCACTGCTGGGGATAACGGGTGCGTTTCCCACCACGCCCACCCTGGCGATGGGGGCCTTGCTGGACCTGCCGCCGCCGCACTTGGCTGCGGAGGCCGGGGCTAGGAAGGCTGCCCTGAGGATACACTTTGCGGGAAGATGGAAAGGCACGGGGAATGGGCACGCGGCGATCCTGCAGCACGTAAGGGACTCGTACGAGGCTCTGGACTGCGGATGAGACCAATGTGACCCAGCCTACCGCTTCCAACATAACTTCGTCGTTCGCTTTCCAAGCAGGAAGGACTGGGAAGAAAACGAGAAGGAGTTACTCTCTCCGGGGGGACTTATCTGGTATACAGATGGTTCCAAAACCAAAACCGGAACCGGAGCCGGGATATGTGGGGAGAGGCCCAGGGTGGAAAGATCCATCGCCCTGGGCCCACACGTATCGGTCTTTCAGGCGGAGGTGCAGGCTATCAGGACCTGTGCCAGATTGAATCTGGACAGGGGCTATGAGGGCAAGCACGTCTATATCTGTAGCGACAGTCGGGCCGCACTGGGATCCCTCCGCAACACGGTGGTGAGATCCAGTCTGGTGCTAGACTGCGTGGACGCGCTGACGCAATTGGCTAACAGCAATCGCGTCAGTCTACTATGGGTTCCGGGGCATGCCGGAATCGAGGGAAACGAAGGGGCAAACGTCAGGGCTCGAGAAGGTGCGCGTAATCTGGATCGTGACCCGTCGTGCACCGTAGGTGTCTCCATGGGGACTGTGAAGGAGTGGACGAGTCGCTGGATCAGACAGCAACTCGAACAACTCTGGGAACGGACCCAACAGATGAGACACGCGAAGGCTCTGCTGAAGCGGCCTTCAAAGAAGATAGGGGCGGCGCTCAGCCGCCTGGATAGGTCGCAGCTGCGACTACTCGTGGAGATGGTCACAGGACACTGGCACACGAGAAAACACCTGGCGCGCCTAGGGATCGGTGAGGGACCTAGGTGCCCGCGGTGCGGGGAGGACGACGAAACGCCGCTCCACCTAATGACGCAGTGCGAGGGTATGGCGGCCCAAAGGCAGTTACTGCTGGGAGCTGCCTTCCACCGCACGTCGAACCTGGAGGACACAACCCTAAGCGGGCTTCTCGAGTTCGCACGAGAGGCCGGCCTAGTGGCAAGCCCTCCCAACTAGGACTGCCCGTACGGGCTCGGGCACAATGGTCCCATAGGACTGAGTGCCCGGAAACCGCCCAGGAAAAAAAAATTTTTTTATATTTTATTTGTATTCATATTGTATTGTATTTTTATATTTTTATTTGTAATATTCCATATTATTTTTTTATATTGTATTGTATTTTATATTGCAATTGTATTATTATGTTTTTATTTGTATTATTCTATATTATTTTTTGTATATATGTATATATATATATATATATATATATATATATATCTTAAACGTATATTACAAAAATATTGTTAAAAATAAAATTACTTCATAAGAATCTGACAGTGAAATTGACCCAATCGCTCCTAATATTGAATAATTAGAATTTTAAGTCCAACCAACAATTATCATAGGGTAAACACCTATTCTTAATAAATACGAAAACCCAATTTTTATTGAATATATGAAAAAATTATTTATAAATTAGGTCCTTTCATACAAAAAGCTTATTAGATAAATATAGATTGAAAACCGATCTGGTTCACGTCGATCTGAACTCAAATCATATAAGATATTATACGTCTGACTGACTTAAAATTTAAACTCCTGCATTTAAATTATATCTTAATTCAACATCGAGGACGCAACCATCTTCATAACTATAGGTAATCTAACAAATGTGATAAACAGAACATGGAAGAAAGGGGAACTTTCTGGAAGAATGGAAAGAAGGAATAATAAGTCCGATGTTCAAAAAGAGGAGAAAGGGTTATGATTTAAAACTATAGGGGCATAACTTTGATGGATACAAGTTATAAGATATATGCGGAAATTCTAAGGAGAAGATTAGAAGAACAAATGGAAAAATGGGATATTAAACGATACACAGATGGGATTCAGGACAAGGAGAGGAACAGTAGACGCAATAGTGGCAGTTAAAACGGCTATAGATATAGAAACCTCAAAAAAAAAAAAAATGAGGGAAGCTATACCTGTTTTTCACGGATATGAAGGGAGCATTTGATAGATAGAAAGGGAAGAAATTTGGAAAAAGCTTTAAGAAGAAGGAGTAGGCGAACATCTAAGAATAAGGATATAGGAAATGTACGACAGAACTATACGCAATTTAAAAGTGAAGAGGGAACTGATAGGAAAGTTTTTAACAGGAAAGTGTGTTCGACATGGGTGCCCGTTAAGCGCGACACTTTTCAATGTCGCATTTGCAGACCTGGAAAAAAGAAATGAGCAAAGAACAGGAAGGAGGAGTCCTAATAGGTAGAAGGAAAATTTGGACAATTTCATACGCGGATGATGTTGTGTTAATGGTAAATAATGCACAGGGGGTGAAGAATATGATAAAGAGATTCGAGAGATACATGAATAAGAAATGCTTGGAGTTAAATGTGCAAAAGTCTAAGAAAATGATATGCAGGAAAGCCGGAGGAAGAAGAAATGAGGAAAGATTTCGTTGAAATGAAGAAGAAATAGAAAGAGTAAGAGAACTGGAATATTTAGGTTATACAGTGGGAGAGAGAGCGAGAGAGAGAGAGAGAGAGAGAGAGAGAGAGAACAACAAAGATAAAGAGCATATTAAGAAGGTAGTTAGGAAAGCGGATATGACACTAGGAAAAGTATGTGGGGGATTGGAGAAAGATTATTCAGAGATGACTTTGAAAGAAGAACGAAACTGTATGATGCGCTAGTTAGAAACACCGTGGCGTATGGAACAGAGATATGGGGATGGAGAAGGTATGACGAAATAGAACAATTGCAGGCGGAATACATACGGTGGATAATGAAATTGGAGAGATCAACACTAACATACTGGCTGTTAAAAGAAACCTGAAGAGAAAGAAATTAAAAATGTGAGTAAGGGAAATGAGCTGTGAAGAGAGGTTAATAAACTCGGAAGAAGGATAGGAAGAACGTGGGAGAATATTAATGAGAGGAAATGAAGTAACGAAAAGGGAAAGAATAAGAATCAAATTCTTGGAATGGAGAGGATGGTCAAATGAAGAATGGAGAAAGAAGAAGAAGAAGATTAAATGGGGAAGATGTGTGGACCAAAATAGAGCAGATAAGTAAATACATTCAAGAACAAGAAAGAGAGATGAAAATAAAAGAGTCAAAGTTCCTAAGAGAATTAAGGGAGGTGGCAAGGAAACCAGGAAATAAGCCGAAATACTTATGGGTGAAAAAAAAAAGAAAAAAAGGAGAGGAGAATTAGAAAGGGTAGGAAGATTCATAAAGGATAGTGAAACATGGGTATGCAAATATTGGCTAATGAACGAAGAAAGGATATGTAGGCTTTGTAAGAAAGAGGAAGAAACAGTGAAACATGTGATTGAAGCATGTGAAGTAAGTGGAGAGAGTGGGAGGAATTGGAAAGAAGTAATTAGAGGAGAAGAGAAAAACTTGGCTATTCTACGGGAGATAATAGGGAGAAGGAAAAGATGGGAAGAACAGGAAAATGATAAAAGAAGATTATGCAACATAAAATAGATCAGGAAATAGTTGTAAAATAGAAAAAATTGTTGTGACTCAGCAGGATACATTAGAACGGTAGGACTTACATTGACACAATCACTGGAATGAAATGGAAAGTGTATAGGATCGTTAAATTGTAACACAAAAGTGGATAATAAATTAAATTAAATTATTATTATTGTATGTATGTATGTATGATGCTTTAATGATCCCCTGAGGGTTACATTCTCCTTTACACACCTCCTCTTTTCCTTCTCTTCTCTTAACAATTTTCTTAACCTATCCTTACATATTATCCTTACTCCTATGCTTAGCCTAACTTAACCTATTTTAACCTATTTGACATTTAATTTCTCTTTATTTTCTCCCTATCTCGCTCTCTCGCCGCTCTCGCTGCCCCGCGCCGCCCTCTCGCCCTCGCCGCTCTCTTCTCCCTTATCTCTCTCTTATCTCACTCCTTCACTCTTACAAATCTTACACTTTTCTTACAATTACAATTCTCTCCTCCCCCTCTCCTTTAACTCTATTCCTTCCACCATCGACTTCCACCATCACCATCGACTTCCGGCTCTTCATTCACTCCATTTGTCCTTCTCTTTCGTCCCCTATTCCCACCTTCACCTTTTGTCCATCCCCTCTCCTCTCACCCTCTCTACTTCCTTCATCCACTCTTCCCACTCCCCCTCCTCTCCCAGCATCACTTCCACCACCTCTTGCCACCCGCCTATTTTCTCTCCCCCTCTTCTACACCCCTCCCATACGTGCTCCCATGTTTCTAACTCTCCCGCACACATTCTGCAGGTTCTTTCCTCCGCACTCAGCCAGTACCTCGCTTCTCTTACCTCATTCCCCATCCTAAACCTCATTATCCTTCTCCACCTAGCCTCAGCCCAACCTTTCTTCAGGTACGCTGGCGTTGCCGGACCCTTCACCCACTTGTACCATCCGTTGTACCTGGCCTCTCTTATCCTCTCCCACCTTTCATTTTCCTGCCTTCTCTTGTCTTCGCTTTCCATCTCCTCATATCCCATTTCCCCCATTTCTCTTCTCCTTCCTATCTCCCTCATTCCTATTCCTCTATCCCCGAAAAATCGCTTTCTTTCTTCCTCCCACTTCATCTGCCCCCCCACCCCCCCTCCCTCACCGTTATCTCCTCCCAGCATCTCCTCGCTAATTCCCCTCCTTTTCCCTCCCACATTCTCCTTTCAAATCCCCAAGCCCTCTTTCCCGCCCTGGTCCTCATCTTTTCCCTTTGCACTTCTTCCCTAATCAGGTATCCCGGAGTACACCAGTCTACCCCCAACGTCCATCTCAGGAATCTTTCCTGCAATGCCTCCACCTCTTTCCACTCTCTCCACCCCCATATTTCCGCCCCGTATCCCAGCACCGTCCACACTAACCTATCCCACAACCACAATCTTCTCTCCCAATCCTTTCCAAACCTCCTCTTCCCTATTCCCCATACATGCCTCATCACCACCCCCGCCCTTCCCACCCTTTCTCTCACGTGTGCCATGCTTCCTCCATTCCGCATCATCGTGAACCCCAAGTATCTAAATTCTTTCACTTCCTCCAGTTCTCTTCCCTTCCACCTCCATCTTACCTTTCTCCACCTTCCTCCCCCCCTTCTAAATCTCATTACCTTCGTCTTCTCCGCATTCAGCACCAGTCTTTTCCCATCTAGATACCTTTCTAGCCTCCCTATCATTGCCTCCATTTCCTTCTCCTCCTCCGCTAGCAAAACAACGTCATCCGCGTACGCCATCGTGCATATCCTCCCCATTCCCTTCACCTGTACACCTCCCCTTTTCCCTTTCTGCAATTCCTCCTCCATGTCTGCCGTCAGCAGATTATACAGGTATGGACTCATCGGGCATCCCTGTCTGACCCCCCTCGCCGTCCAAAAAGCCTCCGTTGTCTCACTGCCCACTCTCACCCTACTCTTTGTCTCCCTTAACACCTCTCCTATTCTTTTCCTTAACCCCTCCCTTACTCCCCTTTCCACCATCGCCCTCTCCAACACCTCCCGATCCACCGAATCAAATGCTGCCTTCAGGTCTACGAACATGGCAATCAACCTCCCCTTTTCCCTGCCTATCTGCCTGTGAATGAGATAATTGAGCACATATATGTTATCAATCGTCCCCATGCCTTCCCTGAAGCCCGTCTGATTCGGCGGTATCATTCTCTCACTCTCCATCTCTTCCTTTAGCCTATTCGCCAACACCGACACGTAAACTTTGTACAGCGTCGGCATTACCGTCACTCCCCTGTATTGCTCCCTTCGCTTCCCATCTCCTTTCTTTACAATCGGAATTATTATCCCTTCTTTCCACTTTTCCGGCCAGCCATCTCCCTTCCAAACCCTGTTACATATCTTCCACACCCATTCCTCCACTTCTGCCCCTCCATACTTCCAAACCTCATTCGGTATCCCGTCACTCCCTACTGCCTTTCCATCCTTCAACCTGCCTAATACTTTCCTGATTTCTTCCCTGCTTATCTCCTCCTCTTCGTCTCCCTCCCTTTCCCTCACCCTCCCTCTTACAACTCTTCCCTCCACACCTCCTAGCAACCCCATGAAGTATTCCTTCCACTCATCCATCCCTATTTCCTCGTTCACCCTCTTCCTTCCTTTTCTCTCCCTGTTAACCATCTCCCATACTTCCCCCTCATTTCTTATCCCTTCCACTTCCTTCTTGAACCTCTCTCTCTCCTCCTCCCTCTTTCCCTCACACAATTCATTGTACTCCCTCTTTGCCTCCTTATACTCCTCTTTTCCTCTTCTCCCCCTTCTCCATTCCCTCAGCACCCTTCTTACTTCCTTCTTTTTCCGTTCGCATTCCTCATCCCACCACCCTCTTTTCTTTAGTTCCCTCCCCTCCCCCTTTCCCTCCTCCAAGCCTTTCCTAAACTCCTTCATCCCCTCTTCCAATTCTTCCTCTATCCCCCCCCTTTCCCTCCCCCCCATCTAATTCCTGCTCTAAACCTCTCTCTCCCTTCCAACGTCCAGTCTCCCCTCGCCACCGTTTCTCCTTTTCTCTCCCTTCTTTTCTTCCCTCTCCTCCCCCCCCTCCATCCATACTATTATTGGGTGGTGATCTGAGTCTATTTTGTCCCCTATCTCCAATTTTTTCACGTTCCCTTTTACCTCGCCATCCCCTATCACGTAGTCTATAACAGTTTCTCCTCTCGCCCCTGTATATGTGAACTCCCCCTCCACGTCACCTTCCGTATTCCCATTGAATATCTCCCATCCAGTTTCCTGCAGTCTCTCCAATAACCTCTTCCCGTCCGCGCTTTGTTTTTTGTCCTTCGACTTCCTTCTACCTTCCTCCCCTTCCTCCCCCGTTATTGCCCCCCTTTCTCTCCAGTCCTTGCATTAAAGTCCCCCCCTATAACCGTCTTTCTCCCCTCCTCTACCTCCTCCATCCATTCTTTCATTTCCTCCAGCTTCCTCTCCATGTCCCCATTCACATACGTCCCCACCACCCTCCACCTTTCTACCCCTACCCTAAACTCCGCCATCATTATCCCCTCCGTCTCCTCCTTCCCCCATATCCTTCCTTCCCCCTCCATCATCTCCTTCCTCACTCCTATTATCATCCCACCCATCGCCCTTCCCTTCTTGTTCCTTCTTTCTGCTGCCTGTGCCTCCCATCTGTACCCCCTCGGTAGTCTTTCTTTAATCCTTTCCCAGCCCTTCTCCTCCACCCAGGTTTCCATTAACACTACCACATCCCAACTCTCTATCGTCCTCCAGAAGTCCCTATCCTTCTTTCCTATTCCAGCTACGTTCCAGAATCCTATCTTCCACCCCTCCTCCTCTCCCACTTCCCCCTGTCCCCTTCTTCTCCACCCCTTCTCTTTTTCTTTCTCTGTACTCGTCCTCCCCTTCACCTCCTCTCCTATCCCCCTTTTCCCTTCATACCCACCTCCTCTTCCCCCATCCCCTTTTCCTCCTCTATCCTCACCCTCCCTCGCCTGTCTCTTAAAACCTCTTTTTCCTCGTCCCATTTCCACCATTCTTCGTCAATCCTTATCCTTCCGTAGCTCACCCTTACTCTTCTACCTTTCCTTTCTTCTATCTCTGCTATTTCCTTTAACAGCCATTGCATCTTCCTCTCTTTCCATGTCCAGTCGTCTGTTATCCTCACTGCCCTTCTTTTTAAATCCCTTTTCTTTTCCATCACCTCTCTTTTATTCTCCATGCTCCCTAGTTTCGCCACTATTAATCCCCCTCCCCTTTCCTTCCACCCCACGCTCACCCATTTTACACTAGTTATGTCCACCTTTGCTCCTATTTCCTTCATGATGCTTTCCACCCCCTCTCTTACCTTCCCCCCCTCCACCTTAATACCCTTTACCACTATACAGGTGTAACGTCCCACGATTTTTCGCGCATTTCTTATTCCATAAACCTTAAAAACACTCCATCAAACTCAACTCCTATCCCATCTCCTCAATCATTGATCACCTTGATGTTGCACCTTAGCGGTCAACAGCACGGGATGACCAACACAAACCTCCACCTCGAAGATGCACCTTAGTGGTCCCCATCGCGAGATGGTCGTTTCAAAACCCTCTTCACCTATTCGCCCTACGAGGCACGAATCATTCCCTTTAAAAACGAATTCAAACAAGTCCTTCGTTATAAATCGAGACCACATCTCAATCCCCTCTTTACAATTCACAGAGTCCAAGCCACTCTAACCCCTTTCCTATCAAACACCCAAAATCCAATCGAAGAGTTGAGCATTACCAAATCACATGTATAAGAACCCTAGAAGCCCAATTACGACGCATTTGGCGTACGTGACATAAAATATGACTATTAATAGCCATACCGTTTGTAAAAACCCCGGAAATCATCCTACGTCTTATTCCGAAATGTGTCAAGGTCTTTACCGCGCGAAACCCCCGCAATACTCCTGTAAGAATATATAAATACGAGGTCCTGCGAGGCCTCGTCCTCTTTCATCGCAGAACTTCCGACTAAGTATCGATAAAAGTATCTATCAGGTGTTAAAGATTTATTGCTTAATACTCAAAGTATTAGAATCAGTGCTCAACGAGAACCACTGTAAGTGATTATTACTATATCATATAATTATTCATCTCCATAATACTAAATTCATTACTGTTTACATAAATACTTGTGTCTTTTATTTACATATATATAATTTCGCTAATTCTTTCTATTATAAAAATTCATATTACTTTGTATATCAACGCTTATTGCATTCTAAAGCTTGCTGCTTTTCATTTATATTTTGTATTATTATTCTTATATTATTATTATTATATCACTTCATATCCATACATTGCTAATAATCATTATATATATATCCTAACGACAAGTCCCCGCATTGTTATAAACATTCTAAAAAGGCTAATAAACCGCTCTGTTATCTACCACGTTTCGAATTATTATATGTATCCTCGAGTCGCATACTATCCAAACGTAACTGACCCGCAGCAACAGCTGATTCGCGAGAGAGCGGCTAGTGTTTACAAACATATTACTGCATGAGCCGTGCAATCCGTAGAAGAACTAAGCTCGGTTTCTTTTATACAATTGCAACAGTGAATCCTAATTATCGAACCAAAACAAATACGAAGTGCTGTAACGGGTGTTCTCCAAGTATCTTCTACCTCCCCTGGTCGATTAGTGTGACGGATTTAACATTCGCGCCTGATCACCTCCAGAAACAAAAGCGTGACGGATTTAACATTCGCGCCTGATCTTTCCTCAAAAACCACAGAGTGACGGATTTAACATTCGCGCCTAAGTTCCTCCCAAACCTAGTGTGACGGATTTAATATTCGCGCCTAAGTTCCTTTCAAACCCTAGTGTGACGGATTTAATATTCGCGCCTAAGTTCCTTTCAAACCCTAGTGTGACGGATTTAATATTCGCGCCTAAGTTCCTTTCAAACCCTAGTGTGACGGATTTAATATTCGCGCCTAAGTTCCTTTCAAACCCTAGTGTGACGGATTTAATATTCGCGCCTAAGTTCCTCCCAAACCTAGTGTGACGGATTTAATATTCGCGCCTAAGTTCCTTTCAAACCCTAGTGTGACGGATTTAATATTCGCGCCTAAGTTCCTCAAAACCCTCAGCGTGACGGATTAAATATTCGCGCCTGAGTCCCTCAAACCTCAGAGTGCAGGATTATAGATTCGCGCCTGACTCTCCCTTAAAATCCTCAGTGTGCTGGATTATAGATTCGCGCCAGATATTCCCTCAAAATCCTCAGTGTGCTGGATTTTAGATTCGTGCCTGACTCTCCCTTCAAAACCCTCAGAGTGTTGGATTATAGATTCACGCCTGATTTTATTCCCCATGTCATTGTCCCCAAAGACCTCACCCGGGACGTGACATATTTTTTGGTGACAGCGGTGGGATCTTCGTTAGCCGTTGTTAAAAAGATAGTCTTTAATACGGTGCCCACAAGGTCCCTATATTTAGCATGTGCATTGAGCACCCAAATCGGTGTGCACCCTCGTACAGAAGCCGCAGACTACAGAGCCTAACGGCCTATTTGAACGCTCTTACTTGCGTTTCTGGAGGGATCGCTACTACACGAGACGGTAACGAGGTCTGCTTGAAGTGTTCTGACAAAGCGCCCGCAGACACTATAGAAATATATTGGACTCATTATTATTATACTTATAGGACTCCTGTAAATTGCCCGCGGTGTAGGGAATCACTATTACCAAACCGCCCCATAAGAGATTGCACCGAGTGCACGGCAAGCTATCTCCTCACGGGTAAAAGTTACCTAAGGTTCGATAACAGCAATTTATAAAAACCCTAGACGTATAATCTCAAATTTATAACTTATGTATATTACGCGTTCACAAGTGATCATAGCAGGCCAACGACGCCAAAGGTTACAAGGCACCGTTTCGTGCACCATTGAGTGCATGCAGAGCTTAGTTTGTCTTAGAGGCCGTTCAGCTAAAACTTACAAAGAGGAAAATATTTGCTTGCCCTGCTCCTGGTTGTACCCAGAAAAAGTAAAAAAGGAGCAGCTCCTTCATTATTACGAAGCGCCAACTACGATTACCCCTTGCGAATGGTGTGGAATTCTTCTATACCATACTCGCCCCATGCATAGTTGTCCCATATGCGTAGAATTCTATATCCTTTCTGGAGAAACCTACGACGGATTTGAGGAACCAGAAGAACTAGATTTTTAAACGGCACGACGTAACCTTAGTAGCCCAAGGTGGAACGTTTGTTTACTATTCCAAAGAGATAGATCTGTCGAATACAAGATACCCGTAATATCCTTTTGACTAATATGTGTGATCAACGACAAAATCAAGACACACTAGATTACCCAAGCCGTAGACTACGGGCTGTATTATCAGACTCGAATAAATTGATTTGTGTTTCTGGAGGAGTCGCAACGACCCCGGAAGGCAGAAAAATTTGTCTAAATTGTTTTAATTCGAATCCAGTGGAGGTAGATGAAATAAATCAAGTACACTACCACCAACATAACGATACGTTTCCTGAATGCTCTCGTTGCAAAAACCTTTTGTTTAAATTACGGCCCATTAAAAATCGTGCCGCGTGCACAGAGGATTGCCGCCGATTAAGTAAAAATTACAACAGATTTGATCTAAACTACCCGGGTAGAGAGTACTATAGATTTTGAATAACTACGGCCGGACGCCTAAATATAGGAAACCCCTTGAATCACCCTAAGATAATAAAACTTACTAAATTTAAAATGTCTGAACACAGCGATATCGACGACCCCTGCGTGATAGACCAAGACGCGGGACCTTCCAAAAGTGCTATAGTAATCGCGACCGCCGAAATAATGAAAGCCTTACAAGAATTAAGCGACAAACGAACCGAGACTGACGGTTTGCCCGCGAAAATTTCGGAAACCCTCGAAACTAAAACGCATACGGGCGTAGGCGCCGGACCATCCGAACCCACGTTTAAAGGTCTTTCCGATAAAATACGGAACATCGAAGCAACGATGAAGAAACTTCATGCACCCCCGTCAGTCGCGAATAATTTTGCCACACCGGCTTCCTCCCGTTTTGATAGAAAACCGGTATTCAATTTTGATAAAACTCCTGAGGCATTGAATAATAATATTCCGGACCAGGGTCCATCCCCCCAGATAAAATTAAAGGACGCCGTAGAAACAGTCCCAAAATTTAACGGTCATAATATGTCCATTTTGCAATTCGCGAGAGCCTGCAATAGGGCTAAGGCTCTGGTTCCCTCGCATGCTGAACCTCAGCTAGCAAGGTTGTTGACGAATAAATTACAAGACCATGCATACTTGGCAGTTGAGGATCGGGTCTTCGACTCCGTAAACGACTTAATAAAAACACTTAAACGTACCTTCTCCCCTGCGAAAACGTCGGACCACTATCGTGGAGAACTCGCCAATGTCATTAAAGGAACCAACGAACACATGTTGGAATATATTTCACGTGTTAAGGACCTCCGATTCGCTATTATGGAAGAGGACAGCGAATCTTATCGTGATTTTACACAGAATCGCCTCGAAGATATAGAGCGATTGACACTAGACTCATTTGTGGATGGTCTTCCTCCATATATACGAAATAGATTTCTCCAAAATAATTTCGAAACGCTTGAGGAAGCTTTTGAGTTAGCCATATTCGTAGATAAGAAAATAGAAAAGGATCGACAAAGGTTTTCGGAACAAAAGACCCCGAAATTAACGTGTCAACTCTGTAATAAAACAGGACATGATGCGCGGACTTGTAGAAATAACCAAGGTACCGCTCCACAAACCTTCGAGAGATATTCTCCAAATCGCGTTGCAGGATATGGAAATCAGGCATCTAACCCTATGCTCCCTTACTGGGACAAAACCCGACCTCCTCCCTCAACGCCTACGGAATTACGTATTTGCGCGTATTGCAAAAAGCCCGGACATCTAATTTCTGAATGTAGAAAGAGAATATTCAATCGCAATGAGGGAAACCCTGGAACCTCCCAGGAACGAGACTCGGGAAACGCTCTGCCCCTACGGTCAACAGCGGACGCGTACCGTGGAACGGGCCAAGCAGCAACGCGCCCGATAATAATGCAAGCGGAGGCGGGAATAACAAAACCAGAATCGCTACCGCATGGTTAAATGCCACCGATGAAGCCCCGTCAGTGATCATTCAATCCCCGGATTTTATAATGACACCAGAATTAATGATTGATACTGGATCCGAAGTGAACCTATTGAAAATTCACGTACTAAAACAACCTCAAGATATAGATATCAATAAGAAAGTGCAATTAAGAGGCATTGCTAAAGACCTCGTCCCCACCTTTGGGACAGTAACCATAGCTCTACTAGGCAAAAATGTCACATTCCATATAGTCGAAAACGACTTCCCGATTAAGCCACACGGAATATTAGGAACTGAATTCTTTATAAAACAGAACGCTTCAATACACTACTCAAAGAAACAGTTGGAGTTCGAAGGAAACTCCATTCCGTTTGTAAATAGGGATCAACTCGTGTTACCCGCTAGATCAAAGACAGTTTGTTTTGTAAATATAGCAAATTCAAGCATAAAGGAAGGATATTTACCCAAATTAGATTTAGGCACTGGTATTCATGCAGGTAATGCCCTCGTCCGTAATCAGAACGGCAAAGCGTACCTACAAATTATAAATTCTAATGAAATGGACACAACAATCACTGTACCTACTGTTGAATTGGAAGAATTCGAAATTGTGATCCCAGAACCCAAACAAAGACGACCGAAAGAGACTAAGACGCCTAAACACGTCACTCCTATTCCAACCCTAACAAAAATCAAACCCCTCTTTCCCCAGGATCCGTCGATCCATCATTCAGAGACACCCGCAGAGGTGTACTCACTCTCATTCCCAGGGCATTATGCCGAAACAACCCTTCCCCTAGGATTCCATGAGTCTCTAACTATGGCGTCGGGTGAGGAAATACAAACAATTTCTGAAGAAACCGCAACAAGAATGGAACGAGTGCTTAAGTTAATTTCAACGGAACATATGAATCCGGAGGAAAAACTTCATGTCCAAAGAATTTTATGTAAATACCATGACCTCTTCCATTTACCGGATGAGAGGTTAGGCCATACAAACGCTATCCAGCATGGGATCCAGACAACGGACCCAGTGCCTGTAAATACTAAACAATATCGCTTCCCTCCTGTACATAAGAAGGAAATAGATAAACAAGTAAAAAATTTACTTGAAAACGACATTATAAAATCGTCGTTATCGCCTTACAATTCGCCTATTTGGATCGTCTCCAAAAAACCAGGACCCAATGGGGAACTCTTGTGGAGAATGGTAATTGACTTTAGAGATTTAAATGAAAAGACCGTTCCTGATGCATACCCACTTCCAAACATTACTGAAATACTGGACCAATTAGGAGGAGCAAAATACTTCTCTGTATTCGACCTAGCTTCAGGATTTCACCAAATCCCTATGAAACCGGAAGATGCACCTAAAACGGCTTTTTCCACACCTCATGGACATTATGAGTTTGTCAGAATGCCGTTTGGACTATGTAATGCACCAGCAACTTTCCAACGCCTAATGGACCACACACTTACGGGACTTCAGGGCACGGAAATGTTTGTTTACTTGGACGATATCGTCCTATATGCGAGTTCCCTCACGGAACACCTGATGAAATTTAAAAAACTTGCTCAACGCCTAAGAGAGGCGAATCTTAAACTTCAGCCTTCGAAATGTAAATTTTTACACAAGGAAGTCGCATATTTGGGTCACATAATCACTGAGCAAGGGGTAAAACCTGATCCAGGAAAAATTGAAGCCGTCCGAAACTACCCGGCACCAAGTACAGCAAAAAGAATCAAACAATTCCTTGGTTTAACCGGATACTATAGGAAATTTATCCCAGACTTTTCTAAAATAGCTCGTCCGTTGACCCAACTATTAAAGAAAGACACAATATTTGAGTGGGGACCGTCCCAGAAAACGGCTTTTGACCACTTAAGATTAGCATTGCAGAAAGAACCTATCCTGCAATACCCGAATTTTGACCTGGAATTTCATGTTACCACCGACGCTTCCGAATATGCTATAGGAGGAATATTAAGTCAAAATATCGATGGAAAAGAGTTACCAATTGCTTATGCCTCTCGTCTCTTAAATAAAGCAGAAATAAATTACGCAACCATAGAGAAAGAACTACTAGCCATTGTCTATTGTGTCGGACATTTCCGACCTTATGTATATGGAAAGAAATTTATATTATATACAGACCACCAACCTCTAATTTGGTTACATAGGGTAAAAGATCCAACGTCACGTCTCGTTAGGTGGCGTTTAAAGTTAGCGGAATATGACTACGAAATTCGTTATCAATCAGGGAAAAGCAATAAGCTTGCTGATGCCCTGTCTCGTAATCCTCCTGTAAAGAGAGCATGTCCTACACGACCGCGAGAGGAAACTAACGAAGAATGGGTACCTAGTAAAAGGTCTCGAACTGCCAAGGAAACTAACAACCGCCCAAAGGCAAAACCCACGAGGACCCAACCACACCGAAAGGTGCGCAAAACTCCAACACCCGTAATAATACCACCCGACATCTCCCCAGTAAACGCACCAGAATCTATGAGTGACATAGATAAGGAAGACCAAAGGGAGGAAGAACAGGAAATAAATATTCCCCATCAAATCGCTTCACCCCCGCAATCTCCAACACCACAGGAACAGGAAGACCCTGATTCCGAAATAGAATCTAATGCATCAAACGAATCAACAACAGACTCAGAATCGTCGTTAATCGAACTGGACGATTCTCCAGTAGAAACATACGAAGCAGACCCCGACAGGGATCTTAGAATAAAACCAATAATTAGTCGCGACCCGTTATCCCTGCGAAAAGAAACGCTTGTTTTCTTCCTGAGTACTGACGGAAAACCTTGCGACGACGGAGCTAAACAGCTGCAGGAAGCGGGAATCCAAATAAATACAAATAACCTCACACTGGGCAGAGCTCACGTAACTTATAACAAGGGACAAATTCTCGTCGGTTTAGTTATTAAGGAAACGCAGAGTACGCCTTTAAACACCACGACATGGAGCGAGGCCCTTTCTTCCCTTAAAGACGTAGTACGCGAACTTATCATATATTCATTTAGTATAGCTAAAACAACGAATATCGATCAATTGACCTGGCAAGATATCATTATGGATATTCTCGAAACCATCGACGAAGAAGACATTGAAGTCACGATATGTTTACAGATAGTTCAAATTCCCGAAGAGTCAAAGAGACAAAGTATAATTACGGAAAATCACGCGTCTGCATTAGCTGGACATAAAGGAGTAACTAAAACCTACAACCGAATTAGACACCATTATTTTTGGAAAGGAATGAAGAAAGCCGTAGAAGATTATATTAGAAAATGCGAAGATTGTCAACGAAAGAAACTCGTCCGCGTCAAAACCAAACAACCTATGATTCTTACTGACACGCCTGGACGAGCCTTTGACAAAGTTGCGCTAGATATAGTGGGACCGTTACCTACTACCAGAGAAGGAAATACATATATATTAACAATACAAGATTTGTTAACAAAATACTTCGTGTGCGTACCCCTTACACAGTCGACATCAATAAAAATCGCAGATGCGTTCATTAAGAAATTCATCTGTCAATTCGGAGCTCCCAGAGCCATTCTCACTGACCAAGGAGCAAACTTCACCAGTAAATTCATGAAAACTATTGCACAAAAATTTAAAATCGAACAATTTCGAACCACAGCCTTTCACCCACAGACAAATGGTTCTTTAGAGCGATCGCACATAGTTCTAACAGAATATTTAAAAATGTATATCAGTAAATATGATGATTGGGATGAATGGACTGATTTAGCCGCGTTCTCTTATAATACCAGCGTCCATGAGGGCACCGGTTACACTCCATACGAGTTAGTGTTCGGGAAAATAGCCCGGGTACCCAGCCGGAAAAGAGTACCCGAAGACTTCGAAAACGAAACCTATAACCAATACCTCTCGAACTTGAGTACGAGGGTGCAAGAATTACAAACCGCCGCTGCGGAAAAATTAAATCAATCAAAACTTCGGTATAAAAGATATTATGACCGACATATAAACGAAGAGACTTTTAAACCGGGTGACCCAATTTTCGTCCTAATAGAACCAAAAAAAGGAAAATTCGGAGACCAATACTCGGGTCCCCACACCATATTGGAGGTGATCCCTTCACAAAATTTGAAAATATCGTGGAAAGGAAAAACGAAAATCATACATGCTAATAAAGCACGTCTTGGTCGATTACGCGAGGATCCCGGTTGACCCTAATCCCATACAAGCATGTACTAATAAATTATTCCCTAGGTGAAAAAAATATAATGCCGCACAAAAGGGCCCACAAGCCCAATGGGCCAAATAGACGAGGAGCAGGCATTAAGAGGAGGATGGCCCGCATCCGATGGATGCGGAAGGAGGCCATCAGGGAGGGCAGAAGCCTTTCGCCCCTTCTTCCCCGAATCACATCCACGGTGATCATCAGGGAAGCAGAGCCAGAGCCAGAAATTATCACCATCGATGACTCCCCCCTGAGGACACCGATGGACCCACCAACCCCAAACTGCCCTCCAATAAACGAGGAGGTACTCTCCCGTCCCCCTCCAGTCCCATATCAACCCTCCACCTCTCAAATTCCCTCCATTATCCCTCCACCTCCAGATGTCGTGGAAATCCTGGACACGGGGTCAGCTACCAAGATCCCAGACCATACGGAGCTGACACCCGCGTTTCTAAGGTGGTTCAATGACCAGTACAAAGACGGTTACGACCTCACGTTCATCCTGGACGATCCTACCTTCGCGACCCTCGAATATTCCTTCCCTCCCTATTAATCCCTCCGAAATTCCTTTCTTTAATCCTATCCTATCCTTGTAAATAATTCCTTGTAAATATTCCTTACTTTCTATATTTCTTTTTATATATATATATTCTTTATTTTTATTATATAAATGTTTTTCTTTTCTTTCTCAATTCCAATCTATACCTTTATTTTCTTTAAAAATCAAACATATCTTTTTATTTTTCTTTTCGCCAAATAGGCCAACCATTTTTATTTCGCTATTTTAAACATATTTTATTTTATTTTCGTTATCTTCTCCTACACATTTTGTTACGCCAAATGGGCCACACATTTTTATTTTCTTTTCGTTCTTTGCTCATTTCAAAACACCCTTACCCTGTGTTAAGAAATGCTACGCATTTCTTCATATAAGGGGGGAGGTGTAACGTCCCACGATTTTTCGCGCATTTCTTATTCCATAAACCTTAAAAACACTCCATCAAACTCAACTCCTATCCCATCTCCTCAATCATTGATCACCTTGATGTTGCACCTTAGCGGTCAACAGCACGGGATGACCAACACAAACCTCCACCTCGAAGATGCACCTTAGTGGTCCCCATCGCGAGATGGTCGTTTCAAAACCCTCTTCACCTATTCGCCCTACGAGGCACGAATCATTCCCTTTAAAAACGAATTCAAACAAGTCCTTCGTTATAAATCGAGACCACATCTCAATCCCCTCTTTACAATTCACAGAGTCCAAGCCACTCTAACCCCTTTCCTATCAAACACCCAAAATCCAATCGAAGAGTTGAGCATTACCAAATCACATGTATAAGAACCCTAGAAGCCCAATTACGACGCATTTGGCGTACGTGACATAAAATATGACTATTAATAGCCATACCGTTTGTAAAAACCCCGGAAATCATCCTACGTCTTATTCCGAAATGTGTCAAGGTCTTTACCGCGCGTAACCCCCGCAATACTCCTGTAAGAATATATAAATACGAGGTCCTGCGAGGCCTCGTCCTCTTTCATCGCAGAACTTCCGACTAAGTATCGATAAAAGTATCTATCAGGTGTTAAAGATTTATTGCTTAATACTCAAAGTATTAGAATCAGTGCTCAACGAGAACCACTGTAAGTGATTATTACTATATCATATAATTATTCATCTCCATAATACTAAATTCATTACTGTTTACATAAATACTTGTGTCTTTTATTTACATATATATAATTTCGCTAATTCTTTCTATTATAAAAATTCATATTACTTTGTATATCAACGCTTATTGCATTCTAAAGCTTGCTGCTTTTCATTTATATTTTGTATTATTATTCTTATATTATTATTATTATATCACTTCATATCCATACATTGCTAATAATCATTATATATATATCCTAACGACAAGTCCCCGCATTGTTATAAACATTCTAAAAAGGCTAATAAACCGCTCTGTTATCTACCACGTTTCGAATTATTATATGTATCCTCGAGTCGCATACTATCCAAACGTAACTGACCCGCAGCAACAGCTGATTCGCGAGAGAGCGGCTAGTGTTTACAAACATATTACTGCATGAGCCGTGCAATCCGTAGAAGAACTAAGCTCGGTTTCTTTTATACAATTGCAACAGTGAATCCTAATTATCGAACCAAAACAAATACGAAGTGCTGTAACGGGTGTTCTCCAAGTATCTTCTACCTCCCCTGGTCGATTAGTGTGACGGATTTAACATTCGCGCCTGATCACCTCCAGAAACAAAAGCGTGACGGATTTAACATTCGCGCCTGATCTTTCCTCAAAAACCACAGAGTGACGGATTTAACATTCGCGCCTAAGTTCCTCCCAAACCTAGTGTGACGGATTTAATATTCGCGCCTAAGTTCCTTTCAAACCCTAGTGTGACGGATTTAATATTCGCGCCTAAGTTCCTTTCAAACCCTAGTGTGACGGATTTAATATTCGCGCCTAAGTTCCTTTCAAACCCTAGTGTGACGGATTTAATATTCGCGCCTAAGTTCCTTTCAAACCCTAGTGTGACGGATTTAATATTCGCGCCTAAGTTCCTCCCAAACCTAGTGTGACGGATTTAATATTCGCGCCTAAGTTCCTTTCAAACCCTAGTGTGACGGATTTAATATTCGCGCCTAAGTTCCTCAAAACCCTCAGCGTGACGGATTAAATATTCGCGCCTGAGTCCCTCAAACCTCAGAGTGCAGGATTATAGATTCGCGCCTGACTCTCCCTTAAAATCCTCAGTGTGCTGGATTATAGATTCGCGCCAGATATTCCCTCAAAATCCTCAGTGTGCTGGATTTTAGATTCGTGCCTGACTCTCCCTTCAAAACCCTCAGAGTGTTGGATTATAGATTCACGCCTGATTTTATTCCCCATGTCATTGTCCCCAAAGACCTCACCCGGGACGTGACACAGGGTGTCCCAAAAATGTTGCGTTTCCTTAAAGGGGGTGATTCTGGGGGTGATTTCAAACAACTTTTTCCTTTGCGAAAATGCTCTCCGATGTTTCGTTAACGAGATATTAATAAAAAGCACCGACCAATCACAGCGCGAGTCTGACGGCCGAGTTCCCGCGGTAGCGTGGCTACGAGCCGCGCTGCGACTGCGACGAGCAAGCAACTCGGCATGCATCGAAGAAACTTGCGTAGAATGGCAAATGAAAAAGACGTAACGAATAAAATCGAACATGTTGTCATGGTTTGTTCGTTATTTAAAGTGAATAATGAATAAAGGATAAATGGATGAAAATCACGTGTAACGTAAAAAGACGAATACGCATTTTTATTTTTAGAAGATTCGAAAATAATAATTATTTGAAGTGGGAGGCTAAGGAATACGTAAATTTCCTTGTGTTAATAACGTAGTCACGAAAAGGTAATGTAACAGGAAATTAACGAAAGGTGATAGTTGTTCGTTATTGTGATAAAAATCCGTAATTCAATAACGGCCAGTACTGTTGGTGGTAACGAATAAGTCTGTTTAAAGGGCCCGAATAAATGTTTTCGTACGGGAATTTAGAGAATTATCGCCGGAAATAAGCCATCGCTTGGGTTAAATTTAAAAATGAATTATCAGCAATAAAGTAACTAAAACTCACCCTTGTTGGAAATTCACCTGCAGCTTGAAAATCTGTGCCACAGGGTCACTGAACCGATCCTGGTCATCGATGGACGAGCTCCGTGCACAGCTGGTCCCAGGTATCCTTACATTCCCACTACCCAAAGTTAAGGGTCGCAATGTCAGGTGCATCCAGGTCAACGTACCGAATATTCACTTCACTGCACGGCTACTAACACTGATCACTTTGCTTTTAATGGAACATGTTGTTCCTACGTTTCAAATATTGGTGGCCCCGAAAGGGGCCGATTGTTTCTAATTGAGGAACTGCTCGACATGGCCACCGTCATTATCGACGCATTTTTGAGCGCGGAGAATGAGCTGCCTTTGAACACCTTGTAATGTTTCCGGCGTTATGGTGGCCACCGCTGCGTGAATAAGCGCGACCGCTTCTTCAGGAGTGTCCACCGGCTGACGATACACCTCATTCTGAAATGATTGTTGTACAACAAATACAAAACGTAAGTAAAAAAAAAAGAATATCTACAACAGGAATAAGTAAAGAGTAACAGCAATAATCAAATTACCTTCAGGTAGCCCCAGAAGAAAAAATCCAGCGGATTCATATCCGGTGACCGTGGGGTCCACGCAACGTGGGCCTCTTGGCCGCCGCGGCCGATCCACCTGTCCTGAAAGGTTTCACCTAAATAGGCGCGGACATTATCGGCGTAATGTGGCCCAGCTCCGTCATGCTGGTAGTACATGTTCTGTCGGATCTCATATGGAATATCGTCCATAAGATCCGGCAGAACATGTTCTAAAAAACGTTTATACGCTTGGCCGTCCAGCCTGTTTGGCAGAATGTACGGCCCAACGATAAACTCGCCACAAATGCCGGCCCATAGGTTGATCGACCAACGGACTTGTGCTGCACATGGACGAAGCGCTAGGGGATTTTCGTCGTTCCACACATGCAGATTGTGGGAATTGAAGCAACCTTCTCTGTTGAAAATTGCTTCATCCGTCCACAATATGTATTTGGTGAACGACGGATTCCTTAGCACTTCTCCCAACAGCCACCTGGAATATTCAATCCGCTGGATGTAATCCCCGGCGTGCAAATGTTGCACCCGTACATATTTGTACGGATGCAACTTGCGATCCTGGAGGATTCGATGTATCGTCGTCCTGCTGACACTAGAACAAAATGCAAGAACATCCACTATTAGATAACATTTTTTTCTTAATTAATAATTGCTGCAGTTATTTTGAACTGTCACTTACTCTAGGCGACGGCTCAAGACGCGCACACTGATTGTTGGTTCGGCTTCAACGGCGTCGAGGATTCGCTCGATGGTGCCCAGATTTCGCGCTGTTGCGGGTCTGCCCACCTCGCTACCTCGCGGCATCATGGACCCCGTCGAGTATAGCCGCGACGCTACCCGGCGAAATGTATCCTTGCTTGGAGTTTCTATTTCAGGATATTCTAACGCAAATGCTCGCGCAGCAGCACTTGCGTCCCCGTTGTTCCGGGCGTACACCCAGATCATCCTGTAGTATTCTTGGGCCGTGTACATTTCTGCGACGCGATTGCTAGCTGACTGACAGGATTTTTTCCAAGCAACTTCCGCTACCCCCAAGTAGCTTCTCTGGTTCCATTATGAGTTAACTCCCACCAGGGCAAGAGGCTTTAGGTAAAAAGAAGTCAGCACATTTTCGGAACACACGTGTTTTGCAGAAGTGCAACGAACACTTTCACAAAAGCCCGCGCTCCGTCCTTCTACTGCCAATGTACCCATTGCTTCGAGATAGAAAACAGACACCACGTGTATCGGTTCGAAAGGGTCCGAACGGAAGAGACAGTCTTCGAGTTGCTATAAAGAAGAAAATGCATACCATTCCTGTTTCCCCTTTCCGAGACCCTGAGTTCACGACTGCTACGAGGCGGAACCAATTAAGTCATAAATTATCCGAAACTGTAGGAAACCGTTCTCTACCGCCGACTCGCCGGACAATAAACCGCGACCCTGGCGAAATGCTCTGGCTGATCAGCCTGATTAATTTTGAAGAACTAGAAATTACAGAGTATTATCCAACATCAATACGCCTCGCGGAAAGACACAGGAACAGAAGGGGTAGTCCGCTGACTGCGCGTAGTCCCGCCTGCTTCGTCCTACCTTCAAATTAAAGACGGATCCCTTATCTCTCGAGTATAAACACGCTTCGATTGGTCCCAAACTAACCAATCGGGCCTGCTTATCTCTCGTGTCTAAACACGCGCTCGAATTTCAAAACAAAAGCACGCGTCGACGTATTCCGTGCGAGGGAAGGTGGACCTTGGGGTCCAATTGGCCCCAAACTAACCAATCTGTCCTGCAGCCCTCCCAAACGGCCACTGTCCTGAAGAGGCCCTCTTCACAGCAGTATCTGTGTATATACGTCGCTTGCTTATCTCAAGTGTCTAAGCACGCGCTCGAATTTCAAAACAAAAGCACGCGTCGACGTATTCTGTGCGAGGGAAGGTAGGCTTGAAATTCGATTGGTCCCAAACTAACCAATCGGGCCTGCTTATTTCAAGTGTCTAAGCACGCGCTCGAATTTCAAAACAAAAGCACGCGTCGACGTATTCCGTGCGAGCGATGGTGGGCCTTGGGGAGGAGATACTGCTGTGAAGAGGGCCTCTTCAGGACAGTGGCCGTTTGGGAGGGCTGCAGGACAGATTGGTTAGTTTGGGGCCAATTGGACCCCAAGGTCCACCTTCCCTCGCACGGAATACGTCGACGCGTGCTTTTGTTTTGAAATTCGAGCGCGTGTTTAGACACGAGAGATAAGCAGGCCCGATTGGTTAGTTTGGGACCAATCGAATTTCAAGCCTACCTTCCCTCGCACAGAATACGTCGACGCGTGCTTTTGTTTTGAAATTCGAGCGCGTGTTTATACTCGAGAGATAAGGGATCCGTCTTTAATTTGAAGGTAGGACGAAGCAGGCGGGACTACGCGCAGTCAGCGGACTACCCCTTCTGTTCCTGTGTCTTTCCGCGAGGCGTATTGATGTTGGATAATACTCTGTAATTTCTAGTTCTTCAAAATTAATCAGGCTGATCAGCCAGAGCATTTCGCCAGGGTCGCGGTTTATTGTCCGGCGAGTCGGCGGTAGAGAACGGTTTCCTACAGTTTCGGATAATTTATGACTTAATTGGTTCCGCCTCGTAGCAGTCGTGAACTCAGGGTCTCGGAAAGGGGAAACAGGAATGGTATGCATTTTCTTCTTTATAGCAACTCGAAGACTGTCTCTTCCGTTCGGACCCTTTCGAACCGATACACGTGGTGTCTGTTTTCTATCTCGAAGCAATGGGTACATTGGCAGTAGAAGGACGGAGCGCGGGCTTTTGTGAAAGTGTTCGTTGCACTTCTGCAAAACACGTGTGTTCCGAAAATGTGCTGACTTCTTTTTACCTAAAGCCTCTTGCCCTGGTGGGAGTTAACTCATAATGGAACCAGAGAAGCTACTTGGGGGTAGCGGAAGTTGCTTGGAAAAAATCCTGTCAGTCAGCTAGCAATCGCGTCGCAGAAATGTACACGGCCCAAGAATACTACAGGATGATCTGGGTGTACGCCCGGAACAACGGGGACGCAAGTGCTGCTGCGCGAGCATTTGCGTTAGAATATCCTGAAATAGAAACTCCAAGCAAGGATACATTTCGCCGGGTAGCGTCGCGGCTATACTCGACGGGGTCCATGATGCCGCGAGGTAGCGAGGTGGGCAGACCCGCAACAGCGCGAAATCTGGGCACCATCGAGCGAATCCTCGACGCCGTTGAAGCCGAACCAACAATCAGTGTGCGCGTCTTGAGCCGTCGCCTAGAGTAAGTGACAGTTCAAAATAACTGCAGCAATTATTAATTAAGAAAAAAATGTTATCTAATAGTGGATGTTCTTGCATTTTGTTCTAGTGTCAGCAGGACGACGATACATCGAATCCTCCAGGATCGCAAGTTGCATCCGTACAAATATGTACGGGTGCAACATTTGCACGCCGGGGATTACATCCAGCGGATTGAATATTCCAGGTGGCTGTTGGGAGAAGTGCTAAGGAATCCGTCGTTCACCAAATACATATTGTGGACGGATGAAGCAATTTTCAACAGAGAAGGTTGCTTCAATTCCCACAATCTGCATGTGTGGAACGACGAAAATCCCCTAGCGCTTCGTCCATGTGCAGCACAAGTCCGTTGGTCGATCAACCTATGGGCCGGCATTTGTGGCGAGTTTATCGTTGGGCCGTACATTCTGCCAAACAGGCTGGACGGCCAAGCGTATAAACGTTTTTTAGAACATGTTCTGCCGGATCTTATGGACGATATTCCATATGAGATCCGACAGAACATGTACTACCAGCATGACGGAGCTGGGCCACATTACGCCGATAATGTCCGCGCCTATTTAGGTGAAACCTTTCAGGACAGGTGGATCGGCCGCGGCGGCCAAGAGGCCCACGTTGCGTGGCCCCCACGGTCACCGGATATGAATCCGCTGGATTTTTTCTTCTGGGGCTACCTGAAGGTAATTTGATTATTGCTGTTACTCTTTACTTATTCCTGTTGTAGATATTCTTTTTTTTTTACTTACGTTTTGTATTTGTTGTACAACAATCATTTCAGAATGAGGTGTATCGTCAGCCGGTGGACACTCCTGAAGAAGCGGTCGCGCTTATTCACGCAGCGGTGGCCACCATAACGCCGGAAACATTACAAGGTGTTCAAAGGCAGCTCATTCTCCGCGCTCAAAAATGCGTCGATAATGACGGTGGCCATGTCGAGCAGTTCCTCAATTAGAAACAATCGGCCCCTTTCGGGGCCACCAATATTTGAAACGTAGGAACAACATGTTCCATTAAAAGCAAAGTGATCAGTGTTAGTAGCCGTGCAGTGAAGTGAATATTCGGTACGTTGACCTGGATGCACCTGACATTGCGACCCTTAACTTTGGGTAGTGGGAATGTAAGGATACCTGGGACCAGCTGTGCACGGAGCTCGTCCATCGATGACCAGGATCGGTTCAGTGACCCTGTGGCACAGATTTTCAAGCTGCAGGTGAATTTCCAACAAGGGTGAGTTTTAGTTACTTTATTGCTGATAATTCATTTTTAAATTTAACCCAAGCGATGGCTTATTTCCGGCGATAATTCTCTAAATTCCCGTACGAAAACATTTATTCGGGCCCTTTAAACAGACTTATTCGTTACCACCAACAGTACTGGCCGTTATTGAATTACGGATTTTTATCACAATAACGAACAACTATCACCTTTCGTTAATTTCCTGTTACATTACCTTTTCGTGACTACGTTATTAACACAAGGAAATTTACGTATTCCTTATCCTCCCACTTCAAATAATTATTATTTTCGAATCTTCTAAAAAAAAAAAATGCGTATTCGTCTTTTTACGTTACACGTGATTTTCATCCATTTATCCTTTATTCATTATTCACTTTAAATAACGAACAAACCATGACAACATGTTCGATTTTATTTGTTACGTCTTTTTCATTTGCCATTCTACGCAAGTTTCTTCGATGCATGCCGAGTTGCTTGCTCGTCGCAGTCGCAGCGCGGCTCGTAGCCACGCTACCGCGGGAACTCGGCCGTCAGACTCGCGCTGTGATTGGTCGGTGCTTTTTATTAATATCTCGTTAACGAAACATCGGAGAGCATTTTCGCAAAGGAAAAAGTTGTTTGAAATCACCCCCAAAATCACCCCCTTTAAGGAAACGCAACATTTTTGGGACACCCTGTATTCTTTCTCCTCTCTTCTCTCTCCCTCTCCTCGAGTCTTCTCTCTATTTTCTGCATTCTCTCTGTCGCACCTTCTCCTACTTCTTCACCTCCCCTCCCTCCTCTCTCCAACCTACTAATCCTTTCCTCTATCTCTTTCCATTGATTCCTTCTCTCCCCTCCTCTCTCAATTACTTCCAGTCTCTCTCCCAACCTCTCCAACTCTCCCCACATTTCTTTCCTCTCCATTGCCCACTTTTCCTCTCCCCTCCTGATTTCCTCCTTAATCTTCCTCATTTCCTCTCTTATCCCTCTTCCCTGTCCCTTCACTTCATCTAACCCCTCCCTCATCTCCTTCCTCATTTCTAACAACAACTTTTCCAACTCCCCCTTTCCCTCTCCCTGCCCTTTCTTTGGGGACCTTCTGGTCTTCTTACTGCTCTCAAATGCCGCCTCCCCCGTTTCTTCCATCGCTTCTTCTTCCCCCTCCTCCTCCTCTCTTTTTCTTTTCCACCATTCTGTTATACTACCCGTGCTGCCTGTGCTCCCTGCGCTATTCGCCCTTTCCCTCCCCAGTCTCTCTACGTTTGTTGGTCTTCCCTTTTTCTTACCCTCTTCCCCCTCCCTACTTGCCTTACTTCCCCCCGCTGACATCTTCCTCAGCTCACTTCTTTTCTTTTCCTTCTTTCTCTTCGCTGCTTTCTTTCTCCTCCCTTTCTAGCTTTTCCTCTTCCTCTCTCTATATAAATCCCCCGCCTCTTTTGAATCTTCCCGCCTACCCGTTCTTTTCCCCCTGGCCACCTGATGTCGCCACCTCTCTCTCGCCTTCCTCTCTCTTTCGCGCCAACACCAACCGCCTCTCTAACCTCAAATCTACGCTCCTTTTCTCCTACTCACTTTTTGCTCTCTCTACTCACCTACCTCTCCTGCCTTTCACCCTAACTACACTTCCCTTCTCCCTTTCACTCTTCTCACTTCTACCTTCACTCTCTCACCTCTCACTTCCTATCACTCCTCCAAATCCACTCTCTATCGCACTTGCCTGTCACCACATGCACGACCCGAACCGGAAGTCTAAATTATTATTATTATTATTCCTATATTTTTTCTTTTTATAATGTATTTTTATATTGAATTTTTATATTTTTATTTTTTATTTTTATATTCCATTCATATTCTATTTTTATATTATGTTTTTATATTTTTCTTTTTTATTTTATTAATTTATTTTCTTTTATTTTATTATTTTATTTCATTTTATACTTATATTGTTTTTCATATTGTATTGTATTGTATTTTATATTTTTATATTTGTGCTTGTATTATTCTATATTATTTCTTAATTTTATTCACCCATCATTTTCCTTCTCTCTTTGCCACCTAATTCTGAGATTCGACGTTTCCGAAAAAAGTATTATATTTTGTTCGTGCCTTCATTTCGCTGCCAAATGATATCATCCCGCGCGGCTGCTCCAGAGGAGTCAAATTACACACAATCGTGCGATACGCTGCAGCGTTAAATCAGAACGTTTTAAAAACTTGTTAGCTTTAGAATGCTGGCTACATAATGGTTCGGAAAAAAAATATATCTGTTTGCTACATAATAGTTCGTTATATATCGGTGATTAAAAAATTATTATTTCTCTGTGTTGGGGAAAAAATTTCCATCACATATTGGTATGGAAAAAAATTTCTGCTGACACCACATAATTCTTTCTATGATTCGAACGTTCTTCGCGCTGTCAAATGTCGTCACCCTGCACGGCTGCTCCAGGGGACTCAAGTTACATACGATCACGCGAGACGCTGCGACGTTAAATCGGAACGCTTTAGAATACTGTTAGCTTTAGAATAAAATGTGATTGTACTCTCAATCATATTGTGGATGATGCTCGTAGTAAAAAAATGGTAAACTATATACTTTTAATTTTTCTATGATGGACGCGTATGTCTAACTCTTTTGGTGTACCTCCTCCCCCCAAAAGATTGCATGCAAAAAGCCGATTGGTCCAAACATGATTCTATGCAATTTCTGCTGATACAACATAATTCTTTCTATGATTCACACGTATGGCAAATTAGTGCGCGAGATCATCCGAGGAAATTTCTGCTGACATCGCATAATTCAAAGGTTCAACGTTCCCACAGGTATTATATTACATTCGGCGCGTGTCGAAACTTTTATCCTTGAGGGCATGGCTCAAGTTACATGATTGAAAATCATTTGAAAACAATTATTATCTATAGAATGGATGCGATTGTACCACTAAGTAGTGTTGTCTCTTTCCCTCCTAAAGCATGCGATTGTACCACCATGTAGTTGTTACGTGCCGGTTACTTTTCCCAAATTCATTTCTAAATTCTACTAATTTTTACAGTCATTTCGCAGATGTTCTCTATTGATCCAACCGCTTAGCGTGTTATGGGAATCTCCCTCAATCAATAGTCGATTATCTGTAGATATTCTTAATAGTGCTTGACTTATTTCTGATTTAATTCTGTTTGAAGCTTGTCACGCCACGGTATATTCTCATGAAAGATTATTGTCAACGATCTTTCAACGCTGTCGACGTTCTTGGAATGCGCGTTGTGATAAGCCTTCCGAGGCATTGTAGTAGACTACTTTATATTCGGTTCTTCTTTCCTTTCTTCCTCGTTAAAATTTTATTACAGAATCATTGACATCTGATCCAACCGCTTAGCGTGTTATGGGAATTTCCCTCGATCAGTTGTCAATGATCTGATATAGTATAATAACCGATTTATGATTGTTACGCCACTGCGTTACTTCCATAAGAAAACCTTTCATCAGCATCAACGTTCTTGGAACGCCGGATGCGATAACATTCAAAACCCTAAGCACTGCGAGGCTGGGAACGGTCCGGGGTGACGACGGTTGGGCCCGTGTGTACGAAATGCATGCTCAGCAATTTGACTTTCTTTGTTCAAAGTCCCAAGTGCTCGGGGCTGCCCTGCGAACGCTCGAGACAGTCGGCTGTTAAGTCGCATAGTGCGTGGTCGATCTGTCCGAGGGACGTAACTATTCATTAAAAATAGTCTTGAGCCGGAGTTCCCGTCTATCTTATAGTGCGTGGAAGGACTCAGTCCCCGTAGACTCTTGTATATTTTTGCGTTTTTACCATTTCATCTTTTCATTCAAAATTTACCATTTTTACGACAGTCGGCTGTTAAGTCGCATAGTGCGTGGTCGATCTGTCCGAGGGACATAGCTATTCATTAAAAATAGTCTTGAGCCGGAGTTCCCGTCTATCTTATAGTGCGTGGAAGGACTCAGTCCCCGTAGAGACTTGTATATTCTTGCGTTTTTCAACAATATTTTTGCGTTTATATATTATTTGTTTTAACACCGTTTTATTTAGCCCAATATTAATATTCTCGCGCTTAATTATAATATATAGTGAACTATTTTGACAATCGTGTGTGTTGTGCGACACTCCTGCGCTTCACCATCTTAGACGCGGGACCCTCCAGGTCATACAGAGAGAGAGAGAGAGACAGACTTGAAAATACGAATTCGCAATCTCTTGTACAGAATTGGTGAGTGATTCCATCTATTCATGATATTGTACGGAGGCAGCAGCTGATTCAACTACCTAGTGGGTTATGGGTTTTCCCTCAATTAGCTGCTACTTTCCCTTCGGCGTGTGACGCGTTTTAAAAATTGGCTTGTTTCGCGTAATGTAAATTGTAACCAAATTAATTATACAAATAACTCGAGCGAATGTACAAAATTAACAACAAATGCGATTATTGATCCAACCACTTAGTGGGTTATGGGGTTTCCCTCGATCAATTATTGTTGATCCGTTATTTGTTCACCATACAACGTTGTCGTTCACATTCAATTGCGACTGAATTGAATGCTTATAACCAGGCGTAGAAATTTACACATCGTAATTGGACTTTTTATACATTATATTTGCATAACACAAATCGATGTAATCTTCCCAATTTTTGTACCACCCTTCTAAAATTTTCCTTTTGCTTATTATTTGTAATACATGGTAATATTTTACTTAAATCCGTCTCATTTTGTTTCGAACCACCTTCACCAAAGTACCACATCCCGATTGGACAACCTGTATAGGTTGTAGACAAAAGCCGCGCCCCAAAACAATCCTGATTTTTGCATAATAATCTAATCAATTCAAAATTATAAAATCTCTTAAAATTCGTTAAGCGTTACCTGAGAAAATTAGACTCAACCACTCGGTCTCTTTTAAAATTAACACCCTCACGTAACATAGTGCTGTCTCTTTCCCTCCCTCAGAATTTTAGCTTTAAAATGCACGCCCTCTCTTTCCCATCTATCCGAAGACGCGGTGTTTAAAAAGCCGATCTTTCCCGACGTTGTCCGATGAAAAACGAATGCTTGGTGACGCTCGGCATATGTATCATTCATTAAAGACTGATGTCAGAGAGCCGACGTTGGGGGAGTTGGTTAGGCGGCTGACTTGTACCGCGGAGGTCTTGGGTTCGAGCCCCGTCGCATAGATTCTGTTTTTTCATTTATATTAATATTTTAAATTAATATTTCCTTCCTTACCGACAGTCAGGCTCTCCTCCTCGATGCGGCGGTTTCGGTATCGTTTCGGTTAACGATTGATTTGATATCGGTCCTCGCGCTATAACCCCCCCACCATTCCGCCATCTCGATGATGTCATCCGCTGCCGCCCGATCTCGATGACGTCATCCGCCGCCGCCCCGGTCACGCGCCGCCCGGTCACGCGCCGCCCGTGGAGAGTTTTTTCCGTCGACTTTGAAACTCAAATTTGAGTTTCAAGGTCAGGGGGAAAATCCTTATCGTGGCCTTGAAACTCAAATTTGGCAGGAACCCGCTTAGTATTACTACTTACTAGGACAGTTCCAATTCACTTTCAAGGCCAAATGACTCCACAACCGGCGCAGGGCGGGGGAAGTGAGGGCGCGCGGGGGAGCGGGGCGGAGGTAAACCTGGGCGCGGGGCCTGCGGGGGAGGAAGACAGGTTGCGCGCGCACGAGCCGCGGAGTGGGGGAAGCCGCGATGATAGAGGGGGGATCAGTCTGGGCCGAGCCGCCGCGGAAGCCTCTCCAGACCGGACCCATTTTTCAGAGGGAGGCATTGACCCCCGAAAAAAATCTCTCTCAGAACTTGGCCCGCCCGAAAATTTTTTTTGACCTAACCTAGGGTGGGGAATGTCCTAGAAATTTTTTTTTCCAACAAATAGAAATAATTGATTTTTTATCGGATGATGTTTCGGGCAATGTCGGCGTTTTACGAACCACATATTCGGAGGATGGGAAAGAGACGGAGCATCACTTTTTAAAGCTAAATTCGAGAGAGAAAGAGAGAGTAATACATAGGGGATAGAATCACATGCATTCTAAAGCTAACAGTATTTCAAAGCGTTCCGATTTAACGTCGCCGCGTATCGCGCCATAGCATGCGTAATATGAGTCCTCCGGAGCAGCCGTGTGGGATGATGTCATTTGATGGTGTGAAGAACGCTCGATTCAAAGAAAGAATTATGCGGCGTCATCAGAATGTTTTTTCTCGACGCACAGAGAAATAATAATTTAAAACGTTGAATCTTAAAATTAGGTGGCGAAAGGAGATGGAAGACGGGTAAATAAAATGGTACAATGATGTGCGTTTAAGATATATATTGTTACATACGAAAAAAAGATGATAATCTTAATAATACAATTTAACATTTTTTTTCCTACGTGTACGCGGAAAGTGTCCAACTAAGGACATCTCTCGACAATTAGTTATACTTAAGTTTGGTGGCACAGGCCTGCTCACTCGCGTGGAGCGCGAATCGCGTCCCCTTCCACTGACTCGCGATCTATGGAAGGGGAAGGCTTGCCTTCCTAGAAATCACGGTCGATTTCTGGGAATCGGCCACTTGCTCCTGACATCACCTTGGGTAAATACGCTTTTCTTACGCACCTTGCTTGCGCTTTAAACTAATTATTGGCTTACGCACATTGCCTGCGCTTTCTTAAAACTCTTTGCTTACGCACATTGCTTGCGCCTTTATTCGCCTTGCTTCGAATTCTTTGCTTAAAGACAATTGCTACATGTAAATTAATGTTACTTGTTTATTGTTCAAATTGAGTGTTAATGACTGTTTAATTGTGTGACTCTTGTACATATTTAAATTATACGCTAAATTATCAGACTAATCGCTTGACTAACTTGTGTATAATCACCAAAATTTAAACGTTCGTGGAGTTCGCTCTTAAACGAATAAAGATAGCTGTTAAGCTCTTTAGATCTTACATTGAACCAGTTACTTACAAACCGATCCCAAGCTAGTACTGATTATCCTAAATACTTTATATTAACACTACGAGCATCAGCTAGAACATCATTGATGGCACATGCTATCAGTTCGCAATCTACATGATACTCCACATCGTAATATTTGCTATCACGTATTATTTTAGCAGCACGATGCGTATCTTTTCGGAGGCAACATCGCTCTGCTGTAGCACGTTAACAAAAGTTTCAAATTTGACTTGTACATCTTCTACAATTTCCTGCAGCCGCGAATACACATAGTTCACACACGGCTCAAGATTACATAAAAATGTTACTGTATCCGGTTTGAAATACAGTGATTTATCACATCGCGTCATCTTTACAATCGGAGAATCATACATCCGACAAAATTCAACCATTAAATCATCAATCTGTAACGATTCTGATCCAGGTAATTTTGCACGTTTTTTGATGGTTTCCCAGCTGCCGAAAAGCACATTCCGTGTATGCCATGGTAATATGATATGATTCCCGCGATTGTCGTCGAGAAGAACTTCTACAGAGGCTATAGGTCCTACGTTGATTCCAATTTCCAAGTATTTATGCCCCATAGTTGTTAATGCGTATCTTCTGACCATGACACGCGATGCTTGGCGCGGCCTAAGAGAACAATCAAAGCTATGAAATTGCTTGCACGTATCAGAAATAAAAATTTTGAGATGTGAAAAGAAGCCTTACCCGTCGTTATATATATTCTCCCCACATGGAGCTACACCATCATCCCGCACGATCGGAACGTAATAATTCATGCATGTAGCGTTTCCTTCAGCACTGGTACTGCACATTTTTTCAAAGCACTATTTGTTCCGTCAAAAGTCACTGAAGTTACTGAGCGATTGATGGAATAGAAGACGGGTTGTACCACCATTGTTAAATATATATCATTATTATACCTGTTAAATACATTGTTATACAGGGTGTTACTCTACCTATAGTCAATACTTTGGGGGATGATTCTACAGGCATATATAAATCGAAAATCAAGAGTGACGAAATTGCGGTAAATGCTTCGTTTATTAATTATCGATGGTTAAAGATTGGCGTCTGGATCGCCTGAATCAGCCTGAATGACGGCAGCTCGACGGACAGCGGGCCGCGCGAGGCAGGCCAGCCAAGGGGCATGCAGTGGCGGCGGATGCGTGACGGTTTTGCCATGTAGAGTGCATACTTACTTACCTACCTCGCCGAAACTGTGACATACGGTACTTGCGATAATTTATCAAAAGACGCAAACGTTGTTCGGCATTAAACCTTCCTACTCGTAAAAATCCACAAGGGCATATCAAAACCCGCCTAACGGGATTCTCAAGTAGAGAGGGTGAATGCCATTGCCTTTGAAAATATTGCCCTCAAAAATCACCCACACGGCCATCCAAAGCACCACGATTGTCCCGTCCGCGATTGTTCACTTAATTACACACACGCACCACGATCAATTTTTTCGCGAATGTCCATGTCTTCACGCACCGCGATTGTCCCGTCCGCGATTGTTCACTTAATTACACACACGCACCACGATTAGTTTTCTCGCGAATGTCCATGTCTTCACGCACCGCGATTGTCCCGTCCGCGATTGTTCACTTAATTACACACACGCACCACGATTAGTTTTCTCGCGATGTCGATGTCTTCACGCACCGCGATTGTTCACTTAATTACACACACGCACCACGATTAGATTTCTCGCGAATGTCCATGTTTTCACGCACCGCGATTGTTCACTTAATTACACACACGCACCACGATTAGATTTCTCGCGAATGTCCATGTTTTCACGCACCGCGATTGTCCCGTCCGCGATTGTCCATGTTTTCACGCACAAAATATTGCCTTACAGGAGATGTTCAACGTGACCACCATTCTCCTGAATACACAGTTGCATTCTTCTGCGAAAATTTTCGCGTACTTGTCGGAAGTCGCCCATCACATGCTGCACTATCCCCGACGTAAACTGGATTCGTTGCTCTAATTCGTCCACCGTGGCCACGGGCGTTGAGTAGACCAAATTCTTCATATGTCCCCAGTAAATGAAATCAAGGGGATTGAATTCTGGACACCGAGCAGGCCAAACGATAGGTCCTTCTCGTCCAATCCATCTATTTCGGAAGTATGCATTCAAATGTTGGCGTACTATTACGGCATAATGTGGTCCTGCACCGTCTTGCATGTACCACATGTCTCTTCGCACAATCAATGGCACGTCTTCTAATAGAGCAGGCAATTGTGTCTGCAGGAATTCGAGATATCCTTGGCCTGTTAACCGACGAGGGAGAACAACAGGACCAATAATCTTGTCGCCAAGAATTCCTGCCCAAATATTTGTTGAAAATTGGCGCTGAGTATTTCTTTCTGACAGCGCGTGTGGGTTTTTTTCTTCCCAGACGTGAGAATTACGTGTATTAACGGTGCCATATCGGTTGAAGTTTGCTTCGTCGGAAAACAATATCTTCGATAGGAAGCCTTCATTGGCTGTAATCATTTCCATCATCCATGTGGAAAAGTGAAAGCAGTTCTCGAAATCACCCTCTTCTAATTCCTGCACCCGTTGCAAATGATACGGGTACAGTTGATTGTTTTTCAGAATTCTCCAGACAGTGGTACTGCTTACACGTTCCTCTGCCGCAATTCTTCGTGTGCTGGTCGAAGGGTTTTCCTCGATTCGCTGCATCACCCTCTCTTCGAGGTGCGGATCTCGTTGATCACGTCCCCCGGATCTGTTACCCGTAACAGAACCTGTATCGCGTAATCGTTGATACAGTCTAGTAAATATCCTTCTATCGGGCACATTTCTCCTTGGATATTTTTGACAATAAATGCGAAGTGCTTCAGGAGTACTACCCTTCGCTTCACCGTAGCACATGAGCATGTCTGCGAGCTCCATGAACGAATATTGTCCTTCCATCGTAGAAAATTCGTCCGTACGCACCACTTCACACACCACTACACACACCGTCACACACCACTTCACACACCACTACACACACCGTCCCACACCACTTCACACACTACTACACACACCGTCACACACCACACGCAGAATAAAACTTAAAAAAGAAAAGGAAAGAAATTTAAAAGGCCTAAGCTAAAGCTAAAACTGAAACTAAAACTGAAACTGAAACTAAAACTCTGATTAAATTAAAAAACACACTCTGCTTTCTACAATAGACATACCGTAAAGTCTCGTTAACCGCTGGCTGGTCAGGACTGACATTGAGCACGTATCGTGACAAAACCCTAATTCCGGGTGTGAGTTTCTCGCTTCTTTCTGGCCGAAGGGGGGAGCGAGATGGAAGACTGCGTGCGCGGCCGGCGTGCGCGACAGACGCGAGCGCTCCCATGTAATCGTAACTGCTTGACGCATGCGCGCGGCGGTCAGATAACCACGCACGGCTCCAGTCTTTCTTGCGCCATAGGCGAACTTGTCAAATTGAGCCCTTTATTATAGTACATTTATTTCAGTTTATTGATGTCCTTACTCTCAATTTTTATTCGTAGTTTAAAACCGTTGCAGTACAATGTGTAGTATTTTATTTAAAAATTTATTTTCAGCAATGCCAGCAATGAAAATACCATTTTGCACCTCTTGTCCACCTTACGCCCTAGCAGTTGCCTAATTTTGCAGAGTAGTCATAAATAATCTCAAATAAATGTATTATAATAAAGGGCGCAATTTGAGAAGTTCGCCTACGGTGCAAAAAAGACTTGAGCCGGGCCTGCGTCAAGATTTTGCGAAACGGTTCTCGTTGTCACCGTAACCGCTTGCGACCTTCGCGCACGCCCGTCACGCACGCACAGGACGGAGTGTTGTGGCGTCCGAAAGACGGAGCAAGACAAAACATCAATGCGTCGTCTGTCTCGTAACTTTCCACGCTCGCTTTCAGTGCCTTCGCTCGCTCTCGTTCCATCTCGCTTTCGCCTTTACCGGACAAGAGTGAGAGAAAAGTGGTGGGGATAGCGAAAAGTCAGTATCGTGTACAGTAAATCGAGCGGCTAACGAGACTTTACTGTACTTCTCGCCGATTGCAGCCTGTGGTCGCGTTGACGACAGTCGTCAAACTGAGGAGACCTTGGCCAAATCCCTGCGCGATGGAAACGAAAAACGTTACGAATAAACAACCTACATACAATGTATCGCTACACCTTCGCCGAGTGGCTCAAGCGATGATACACAGCTTATGCAATAAATTAAATTCTTTATTCTTCATGGAATCGATAGGTATGGCTACGTTTGCGGTTCAAAGGATCATCAGAAACGTCTTTGTCCGAAGCGGTTGGAGACAGCGGGAGGAGTGACAACAGTGGAAGAGGTGACACCAAGGGCAACGACGAACACCGCTACACATATCGTTGATGTAAACACCGAAATAATTCCCTGTTATACCATCGAGGTGACTATGGACGTTGGTAAGATTGTTGCGGTTCTAGACACCGGTAGTCCCGTATTGTTTTTGTGTGAACGAGCTATACCCGCATGCGTCAATATTGTTTCGCCGTCGAAAGCTACTAAATTCGAAGGTGTGAACCGTAGCAAAATTACAGTTTTAGGCCAACTCGAACAGAAAGTAGAAGTAGCCGATTCGGAGGTCACAATTAATTTCTACGTGATCCCTAATTCGACAATAAATTGTATCTGTCTTTTGGGTCGCGATTTTATTGCTCATGATGCATTGGAGGTTAATATTGGGAAAACTGTAAGCATTAGGCGAGGGGGTCAGACAGTTGCGGGCGAGCCGATGGTGTCGGACATTTTGAAAATCGAGGTCGCAGACGATATCGATAACTCTGTATTTGTAAATGTAAACCAGAATCTGAACTGGAAATTGCAGAATGAGGTAAAGGAAGTAGTTGAGGAGTATTATGTACGTCCGGAAAGGCCTGAGATGCCTGCTACTAAATTAGAGATGGAATTAGTTTTAAAATCTAAAAGTCAACCTTTTTACTATAATCCTAGACGGTTATCTTATAGCGAGAAAACTGCAGTTACCGAAATTATTGTAACGAGTTATTGTCGGTAGGACGACGATCTTGCCCCCCCACCACGCGCCCGATCGTAACGACGCGTACCACGCGTGGCGAACGGTCTTGCCCCCCACCACTCGTCCGCGGTTCCGAGAATAGGCGCGAGAGGGTACACAGTAATTAACTCTCTCGCTGCCGAAACTCCGCGGACGAGGATATATAAGCCGAGGGCATAGGCCTATTTGGCAGAGACCGCCTAGAAGCGACCGTACATAGTACAACTCTCCCAGAGGCATCCTGTACGATTCCACATTCTTGTGCAGACACTCGTGGTTGCGAAAGACAAGCGCTAGTGTAAGCACCAGTTTTCGTGTGTCGACAGACTGCATCTCTGCGTACCATTTTTGCAACCTCCACGGTTCCCAATAGGACAGCGTGAGCCATCCTTTGGAAGCAGGCCGTCAACCGCCATCGATCTCCCGAACGGAGCTATCTCCATTCTCGAGAGCGTCTCCACAGTCTCCGATCCACCCACGGGTTGTGCCCACTGGGTGACCGGACTAAAGACTCTTCGACTAGGGTCCATCGGCAGGGTTGGCCCGCCCGGACACCGAACGGTCAAACCATCTCCCCCCCAATCGCCGCATCGTTACCGACCGAACACGCGCCGCGACACACGCCGACTCGTGCGCTGCGATACACACCGGGACCCGCGATATATATTAAGCCGTCCTCACACTGTGTGCCAGCATAGACCTGGCCGGGATCTTTTGTACGTAGCCGTAAGCCTAAATAAACTGTCGTACTCTACTCTACTCCTGCGTTCAATCATTCGATCGGCGGCCCTGGACCACCGTCCTGAGCTGGCCATACGGTATCTCCACCGTCCCACCGGTAACCCCGCGTATCACGGTTACATTTGGCGCCCGAACAGGGACCTTAGGAAGTACGGAGGACGATCGGATGGTTCGGGTAGGTTGGGTGTACGACAGAACAAAAGCCGATCTTATAGCACTCGCGGAGCGCTATCACCTTGACGCCACCGGAACCATCGACGCCTTACGAGCGCGAATAGTGGTGCATCTACGGACTGGTAATACAATGGAGGACTCCGAGACCAGCACGATAGCCCCTCCACCCACCGTAGTAGCCACCATAGAAGACGATCAAGGTACAAAAGACCCGCCACTAGTATCATTCTCCCCCGGAAAAACGGGAATACCGATCCCTGCAACCGATAACGGTACACCGGCTGTCCAATATATAATGGACAGAGTGAAAAGATGGGGCGGACATTTCGATGGAGGAAAAGGAGCGGAAGACTTCCTAGAGCAATTGGACGATCTACAGGAAGGCTACGAAGTCACGCCGGAGCAAATTTTACGCTGCCTCCCGGGCATATTGAAAGGCACGGCGTTGCAATGGTTCCGTGTCGAGAAGAAAAACCTCCCAACATGGGACCTGTTCCTCACCGCGTTCAAACGGAGGTTCCTTCCGCGGCGAAGGCAGCACGACCTGGAAAAGGAAATCCACCAGCGTCTCCAGGGACCGGCCGAAACCGCCGCAGATTTTTCCGATCAGCTCCGATTACTAATGTACCGCCACGGTAATATTTCGGAAGATAATCAGTTGGAATGGGTCTACTCGAACCTACGGCCAGAATACCGCCTTTTCATTCACCGTCGCGATTTCACGACTTTGCCCGACCTCATCGATCTAGCAACCGACCACGAACGAGCACGGAAGGAGGAGGCCGCCAGGGCCCCCGCCAAACCCGTCGACGATAAAACTCGAGGGGGTCAGAAACTCGCCGCTGTCGGTGAAGGGTACCGCCGAGAAGAGTGCTGCTGGAGGTGCGGTCAGCGAGGACATTACCGCCAGGACTGCCGCCGGCCAGCTAAACTATTTTGCAGCCGCTGCGGAACCACGGGCGTTTCTTCCCGAGACTGCCAATGCCCAGGGTCTTCGGAAAACGTCAACGGAACCGGCGGCAGAGGCACCGACCGGAACGTTCCACCAAATCAGCCTCAGCAAAATCCGACACAGACGACCGACCACACGTTCCGCTAAGGATTCATGACAGATGGTTCCGGGCGCTCATCGATACAGGGGCACAAAAATCCTATATAAGCTCCGAAATGGCCAAATGGTGTCGGGAGAACGGGAGTCCGACGTACAAAACGCACAAGGTCGTCAAAGTAGCCAACGGCGAGAAGGTGCACATCCGCGAAGAAATCGCATTCTTCGCGCAGGTGACCGACAGCCTTGTATTCTTCCGATGCGCGGTGCTCCCGGACCTAACCTGCGACGTACTCCTCGGCATCGACGCACAACGGACGATGGGGATGACCTTACGAATAGGGCAACAGGAATGGGACCCACGATTAGACGCCGTCACGGTCGATTCGCCTCCCGGACTTCGAAGCTGTACCGAGGAACAACGAAAGAAGTTAGAAGCATTCCTCGTAGAGGAACTGGGACGTTTCGATTTACTAACCGGCCTCACCCACATGGCCAAGCACCACATCCGCCTTAAAACAGGCGCAGAGCCAATCAAACATAGGTACACTCCCAAGAATCCCGTCACGCAGGCCATCATCGACGAGGAGGTAAGTCGAATGCTCGCGGAGGGAATCATAGAACCCTCCAACAGCCCGTGGAGCTCCCCAGTCGTGGTGGTCAAAAAGAAAAATGGAAAATGGAGATTCTGCATCGATTTTCATAGGGTCAATGAGGTAACCGAGAAGGACGCATACCCGCTACCTCAGGTCCAGGCCACCCTAGAGAAGTTACGGGGCGCGAAGTACATATCCACGATAGACCTAACCAATGGCTATTGGCAGATACCACTCGACCACGAGAGCCGTCCGATAACAGCGTTTACCGTACCAGGAAGGGGACTGTTTCAGTTTCGAAGGATGCCGTTTGGACTACACTCCGCGCCAGCCACCTTCCAGCGTCTGCTCGACCAAATCATCGGTCCGCAGCTGGAACCACGGGCATTTGCCTACCTCGACGATATCATCGTACTGGGGAGCACCTTCGAGGAACACCTCGACAACCTCCGCGAAGTACTGCAACGATTACGGGCGGCCGGACTCAAGCTAAATAAAGAGAAATGCCAGTTCGGTCGAACCGAGTTACAGTATTTGGGACATACCGTCACCGAGCGGGGGGTCGCAACCGACCCCGAGAAAGTACAAGCCATCGCCAGAATACCCGCCCCCACTAACCTACGGGAACTCCGACGATTCCTAGGCATGGTTTCGTGGTACCGAAGATTCATACCGCGTTTCACCGACATCGCCGCCCCCCTCAACCACCTACTACAGAAGAAGGTACGATGGACATGGAGCGAGAAGGAGGAAATAGCTTTCGAAACACTCCGGCAACAGCTAGCCACCGCTCCCGTACTTGCCTGCCCCGACTTCACCCTGCCCTTCACTCTCCAGACCGATGCAAGCAACGAGGGGCTCGGCGCGGTCCTAACGCAGGACATAAATAGCCAGGAACGGGTTATCGCGTACGCAAGCCGCACCTTGAACTCCGCCGAGAAAAACTACTCGGTCACGGAGAAAGAGTGCCTTGCGGTGGTATGGGGCATCCGGAAGATGCGACCGTACCTCGAGGGGTATCGTTTTACGGTCCTAACAGACCACCAATCACTAAAATGGCTGCGTACTAGAGCTGTTGTTTTCGCCCGGGTACCCGAGTACCCGGGTACCCGGGTACCCGTGAGACACCCGGGTAGACAAAATTACCCGGGTACCCGTGAGATACCCGGGTAGACAAAAATTACCCGACTACCCGGATACCCGTGAGACACCCGAGTAATTCCGATTTGACAGCCGATCGTCTTTTAACTTTCGATCATTTTCGGCTAACATCACTAATGAACGGAATAAACTTCAAGCAATTAAATGTGATATTGTCTGCGCGTTATGATTATGTAGGGCGCCTTTTATCGATGGTCACAGATATCGAGGACGCTGTATCAAGCTCCTGTTCAATTTTCTTCCGTTTCTCTCCATATAACAATTCCAAGTTTGCAAACGTTTGAAAAGAGTTTTGGGGCACAGGCATCGATAATCGGCATTCACCACGGTCATAAAATCTTTAAAATCCGCACTATTGCTAAATGAAATAGACAGTATGTTTGCCGGAACTACCCTTGTCAGTGCTTAAGTTATCTCCTCCTCTCATTTCGCCGAAAATGAGCTCCTCTATACCTTATTGGCTACACAATCACTATTATCACCTCTCATAGATTAATTTCGACAGTTTAATCTGGCACAGGTCATAAACCACATAATTCTTATTTTCGGAGTTTGGGCAGCGTTAAATGCGTTAACACGAAATTACCCAGCTTTTACGGTGAGCCATAATCAAATAAATTAATCTATAAATAATTGTCAGTACTTATTAACTTAAAAACTAATTACTCTATATTCAATACATAAACGATTAACAAGATACAAACCAGAAATATGATTACACCACTGCAAATAGTACAAAGGTTATTATTAAAGTAACAATAATTCCTGTTCACTGACTAACTAAATTAACTAATATCAATTATATATAGTAACGCAATTAACGAGAATAATAAAAATAAACATACAACAAAACAAACAATAGGAACAATTTAACTTAATTGGAAGTTTGGAAATCTTGGAACGGAATTAAAATTAAAATTTAATATTGAACAAAACTATTTTAACCATATATGTATAAGTATGTGATTTTGTAGATTTTGATAACACGCCCGTAGACTTTGGTTTGTGGCTGTAGAATGAACGCTTTACAAAATCGATCGTTTCAAACATATATTTTTAATTATAAAATGTTCTTAGATAGTACATAGTTACATGCTAAGATTACTTTATGAAATAATTATTCATATTATTTATAATTCAAGATTATAAATATAAATTAATGAATATCTACTTACCTGGAAACGTATGTTGAATTTAAACATTTGAAATTTGAACTCTCTTCTGTAACGCTCTCTCTTAAACGCTTATCGAGAGATTCGAGAGGAAATTCATCGACGAATGAGAATTTATATATTAATATTAATAAATCTCTGATTGGGATTTAGTATCTAAGGACATTTTGTAAATTAACAAAACATGTTTTATACGATCGGTTTTGTAAAGCGTCCATTCTGCAGTCACAAACCACATTGTACGGACGTCTTAGCGAAATATAAAAAAATCCATAAATCCATATTTAAAATAGTTTTATTCAATATTAAAGTTTCATTTTAATTCCGTCTTCAAGTTTTAATCTTCTAATTAAGTTAAATTGTTCCTTTTGTTTGTTTTCTTGTATGTTTATTTCTTTATTTATATTATTCTCATTATTTGTTAATTGTGTTACTTACTATATATTATATACAATAGATATTAATTAAGTTAATTTAGTTGTTGTTGATGTCCTCATCAGTGAACTGGAATTATTATTACTTTAATCTTTAATAATAAACTATTTGTATTTGATTTGAAGATTTGAACTATTTGCAGTGGTGAATCATATTTCTGGTTTGTATCTTGTTAATTATGTATTGTATATACAGTAATTAGTTTGTCAGTTAATAAGTATTGGCAATTATTTATAGATTAATTTCGTTAATTGATTATGGCTCAACGCAAAAGCTGGGTGTGGCAGTTCGTTACGCTGGCCGAGGATAAGAGTTATCTTGTTTGCGACGTGTGCCACGTTAAACTTTCATATGGTGGCTCAACATCGGCCAGTGCAAGGCATCTACGGGCAAAGCACTCCAAGCATTGCTTTGGTGGTACATCCGAAAATGAGCCACCACTTGAATGTATGGAAGGTAGGGTGTTTTAATTTTCCAAGTGTGCTATTTTCATGTAACTTTGTTCACCCCCTTGGTTCTATTCATCTAAGTGATCTATATGCCAAATTTTAGACAAATTGAATAATATTTAGGGGTTGCACATTTTTATCACTAGGGTAGACCGAATGCGGTAGTAATACTTTGACTGTGGAATACAATTACGTCGGAACTTTTACATTTACAACAAAAACTCTTATACGGAAATGTTACTTATTTATCTAACATCATTGAGTCAGATAAGTAGGGTAGACCGGGGGCGATAGTAACACGTTAAATATCTCAGAACATATGATAGATATTAACATAAATTTTGGATATTTGATGAAGAATGACATTTGGAATACAAACATCCATGTCCTACATATTATTTAGTGTGTAACCTCTAAATATTACTCAATTTTCCTAAAATTTGTCAGATACTTTTTGTATATCAATAGGAAATAGAAATTGGGGCATGAGCAGAGTAAAAAAATTGTAATATTTCAATTTTAATCCTATAATATGAAACATCTTAGTGGAAGGTGAAGAGAGCAATATCGAGTGTGTACCTAGGAAGGTACAGAAAAGAAGTCCACATTCAGCTACACGGCAGGAAGAAATATCTCAGGCACTGGCGCGAATGATCGGGAGTAATATGCTGCATATTTCATTCGGCAATAGCCCAGGATTGAAAGAATTTATGGCTGTTGTGGATCCCGAATTCCGATGCCCCTGCCCAAATTCAATAACAAAGCGTTTGGAATTAATATATAAACAGAAACGCGAGAAAATAGAACAAGAAATTGAAAAGGCGGCCGCAATATCGGTGACCGTCGACGGTTGGTCGTCGCGTCGCCAAGATTCTTATATATCTTTGACGGCGCACTTCATAACAGGTGAATGGAAAATAAAAAGTTATACGCTATGCACTCACGACATAGAGGGTCGACATACAGCTGATAACATCTCAGCCGTCGTAATTGGTATGCAAGAAGAGTGGAGGCTTACCAATAAATTAATTGCGATGGTCCATGATAATGCCAGTAATATGCATGCATCAGCCAATTTGTTAGAATATTTAAAATACAGCGTTTCGTGTGCTGCGCATAATTTACAGCTATCTATTAAAGATGCCTTTCAAATAGTAAATCAATTTTCAGATGCGGTACAGAAAGCCAGTAAGATAGTGCAACACTTTCATCATTCGAATTTGGCGACGTCTGCATTACAAGATAGCCAGAAGCAGCTCAATCTACCGGAACAGAAGTTAATTCAATCATGCCCTACCCGATGGAATTCAACATACAATATGTGTGAACGTCTTGTAAGTAATCGAAACGCCATTCTTTCTGTTTTAAACAACAGAAATATAACGAAAATTAATGTTGCCTTGAAGCTGGAAATGGCAGAATGTGATTGGCAAATAATTATTGACATTATCACAATTTTAAAACCATTCAATTTAGCAACCGTAGAATTATGTTCAGAAACTAAAGTAACTATTTCCTTAGTTCTACCAATCATGCATGGGATAACTAATAATCATTTAAAAGACAATGTTTGTGACACTGTAGAAACTAAGGAATTTAAGAACATTTTAAAAGCATCCCTTGCTCGTAGATTCGATTTACATTCGTACTGTGAGAGTGTCCACCAAATTGCTTGTTTTCTTGATCCTAGAAGCAAAGATTTAACATTTGAAAACATTGACATAAAAAATATAATTATAAATTCTATACGGAATAGGATTAGAAATATGTCCATAAATGAAGATAATACAGATAATGATAGTACAACTCCAAGTGCTTTGGATTTTATATATCAAAATAGCATTAATTGTAACGATAGTGCTTCAGAAATAGATATGTATTTATTAGAATCAGAAATACATCATAATTTAGACCCATTGTTGTGGTGGAAAACTAATGCAGATAAATATAAAAGACTGGCAGAATTGGCAAAAATGTATTTAAGTATTCCGGCTACTTCTGCCAGTTCGGAGCGCACATTTTCTTCAGCTGGAAATATTGTTTCGACAAAACGCACTGGTTTACTACCTGAAAATGTAGACTTATTAGTATTTTTGCATCAAAATAAACACGTATAGAAATGTAAGTAATACCAACAAATCAACATTCTCAGGTCGTAGAGTGCTACGCTTTGTGCTAACATTATTTCCAGCTGTTGAAAATACTCGTTCAGAACTCGCAGAAGTCGCAAGTGGGTGTACATAAAAACATCTTAGTAATTTTTGCAAGTCTAGGGTATTTGTTTCCCCTCCCCCGGGGTCGATCGCCTTGTCGTGGTGGGGAGGCTCCTGGAAGTCGGCTATGCTTGACGTCGGGCGTTATGTATGTAACATGTTACATGCCTAGCGGCCGTCGTTGGGTGCTGACCTCCTGGCTAAAGGTAGGATTTCCTAGCCACGATTTCGCCGCGGCGGCGGATCGCGGCGGTGAATCGCGGCCCGTCTCCGCGGCGAGCAGACCTCCGGTACCTTGTTAAGGGACCCCGTTGGGTTCGAGCACTTGCAAGGGTCTATTCTAACGGTCGGTATACCTGTTTCAGAAAAACCAGATTGTTTATTTTTTATCTTATCTTTATTTAAGTGACACCGATGGCTTCCTTACGTTTTTCCGATGAAAATCATACCAAATGTCATGTAAATCGGGCTATTTTTAACGAAGATAGCTTGAAATTATGCAAACGAATTTTTAATTTATTTTCCTTCATTATGCCCCGAATTATGTCGTTCTTGGTGTTAGTTTCATCGGCGAAACATAGCGAATCGATTGGCACCGTTTTCGCAGAGATCTGATGAGATATATGGAACTTGGATTTTTCCACTTTTAATGGTATTCCAAATCCTCTGTGGGTCGAAAGCCATAAAATTCGACGCGGCATCACGAGAGGTTGACCTGGCCACGTGGTGCCAGCTGGTATCTCTTTGACAGGCGTCGCTCCAGTAGCACCCTGTACAATACAGTATGTATATGTACATATAGGCTCGAGGACTATGAAGTTGGCACCACCCAATTGCGAATTTTTATAAAATAATGATGGCATTCGTTTGTCGTCATTTGTCCAACAAAAGTTTGGTTTGTCCACCCGTAAAAAAAGATATACCTAAAGAATACAACTGTAAACAGTAAAAATATAAATAATATCGTAATATGAATATAAATGTATGCATGATTACCCCTCAAGTCAAGTATGTACATTGAACATACATATACCGATACCAGGAGTTCATATAGTACAATGTTTCAGCTTTCAACTAATTTACATTTTTCATTTTAACGTATAAAGAAGAGAAAGTAAGATGAAGGTAATTGTTGTTGAAATTTAATTATAAAACACACATTGGAAACACCGTTCCTTAAAGAGGGGGGAATTATACCTGTGAATTCGGCGGCGGAGGACGAGGAATCTTCTCCCTCTTGACGACATTGAGGGGGAAAACCCCCCACAACTGGTGGCAAAAATATATTCTGGCTGATCGGTCAGAGATCCTCGAGAGGGTCGACGTTTATAACCTCACTGTCCATCGCGTTGGCGGTTAACAACGGATTAACTCAGATTGAAGAATGCCTCAATTTCTTAAAGACGGCACGACGCACGGTGGTGCAAAATCCCCAAAACGTGGCAAAAACTCGATGTTCGTGGAAACGGTATTTTAGAAAATTGACGTAGCAATATTAAAATACATCGTAGATTATAATATAAGTTATAAAAAGAAAAATGGCATTAAAAACAACTGCGTTATCTATATGATTTTTTAAAAAAATGTTTCTTTCCAATTTCTGTTGATTTTGTTTTTAATTCTTGAAGTATTTAAGTATTATCGTATGGATACTATTTAATGCGATAAATACTTTACTCTAAACGAGTAAAATATAGAAAAAGTTGCCAATTTGGACATTAATTATAATTATTTTGTTTATAATTAAGGTCCTTCAAGTCCCACCTAAATTTTTTTTTTTCAGTTAAAAGTAGACATAAATATGAACATTATAATCCGAAAAAAGTCTGCGACTTTTTCGACCTTGGTCACAGTGGTGCAAAATAATACTCCAAAACGTGGCAAAAATTCCAAATATATTTATTAATCGGATATTATGACATTTTATGCCTTGTTACGCAAAATGAAATATATGCATGGAAAAAATTAATTAATGGGGAAGGGATAAATATATATTTCATTTTGCGTAACAAGTCATAAAATGTCATAATATCTGATTTCGAAATATATTTGGAATTTTTGCCACGTTTTGGAGTTTTATTTTGCACCACTGTGACCAAGGTCGCAAAAAGTCGCAAACTTTTTTTGGATTATAATGTTCATATTTGTGTATATTTTTAACTGAAAAAAGAAATTTAGGTGGGACTTGAAGGACCTTATTTATAAACAAAAAAATTATAATTAATGTCCAAATATGCAACTTTTTTCTGTATTTTACTCGATTAGAGTAAAGTATTTATCGCATTAAATAGTATCCATACGATAATACTTAAATACTTCAAGAATTAAAAACAGAATCAACAGAAACTGGAGAGAAACATTTTTTTAAAATATCATATAACGCAGTTGTTTTTAATGTCATTTTTCTTTTTATAACTTATATTATAATCTACGATCGATGTATTTTAATATTGCTACGTCAATATTTTAAAATACCGTTTCCACGAACATCGAGTTTTTGCCACGTTTTGGGGATTTTGCACCACCGTGCGACGGTCATGATTGCTCTTTTGACATAATGGCAAACAGATGTTATTGAACCATCCTTTGGGAAATATAAAATTACGGGTCCAATACAACGAATGAATCCTCGCTGAGCTCTGAGCCCCCTATGTTCCAACGCACAATGGGCGTCAATCTCAAGAGTATAGAAAAAATTCAACATGCCATTTTTTCCAATTAAAATGCCCAATTATATCAAGCTACTTTATAAAAAAAAGTTCTTTGTCTTTTTTTTGGCGAAGATACCTTGAAAACTATCTACTACTGGATATCAAGAAGTCGATAAAAGGTTTGATACTTCTTCGTTTGTATTGCAATGTGACTATTTTGTGCGTACATACAATCTTTTCTATACTTTTTAAAATCTTTATATCTGGTGTGTTGGGTCCCTTCCCCCAATTAGCCGAGTGGCAGGTTGCCCAAATATTGAATAATTTCGTATGAATGTATTAACATTTTTTGAATAGTGCCTATTTATTTAGTATATTGGTACCGGGATGACATGGATACAGGTTTACAATTTTTTCTCCACATTCCATAGTATGTATATTTATCAAATTCTTTTAGATTTATTGGAATTATTGACGTTGTTTTTGTAGGTAACGTCGAACCTTCCTATGAGTTTTATGTTAAATCTTCCTTTATGAACTTCCTTCATAATGTTTGCCATTTTTAGAGCTAAAATTGGGATCTTGCATTTTTCCCCTGTGTATTTGGATTCTGCCCCGCCGTGCGACATGGAATACAAGTAATTACTCCATGATTGACAAATATTGCCAAATCTTGTGTTTGCAGTTGCAAGGACAAATATATGTTGATTATAAAACAAAAAAGAAATTTGCTTGGAAGTTCCCGAAAGGCAACTAAAAGGCTGACAATTGCTGATATTTTTTCTATGGGTTTCTTCTGGAAAAACTATATGTAACTAATTATTTGCTACTGCTTATTGGAAACGATATTACTCATTTTGGTTCCCAAAATATTTTTCTTTTATATCACCAAAATTCAAAAGCTTCGATTTAAAATTTTGCACAAAATAAAACGTACAAACTTTGAAACGTGTTTACACACAGATCAGAAGTAGCCACCATGATATTTTCCCCTTTTTTAGGTGCTCATATTATTATTTTACAAGAAATATATATAGAAAACATAATCACATAATTTTCGGATTTCAACTAGTTTTCTTATTTCTTGGGATTCTGTCCCACTGTTGAGATGGATCGCGCGGCGGTCTCCGCTAGACTCAGTTTGGAGCAGTCAAGGTTTTGACCGCCGCGATTCGCCGCCCGCCAGGAGATTCCGCCATAAATGGTGGAAAACAGACACTCATCCCATTGTGTTGCGTCTCGAGTAACCTAGGTAGCTGCCGAGACAGACGCACTGACAGAGCGGTTGGAAAACGCGGCTAGGAAAACAGATACACGCTTCTCCATAAGAGCGGTGCTTAGGATTCGCCGCCGCGATCCGCCGCCGCGGCGAATCGTGGCTAGGAAATCCTACCTTAAGGATCGGCCATGCTCTGGTAGCTGACCTGCAACATAAGTGGGAAAAGGATACACAAAGGACACAGTCTGAGATCCGGTTATACGTACCTGATGGTTGTCCTGTGGTTGGTGGTGTCTTCATTCCCCTGGGACTCCTGGGATAATCCTGCGATGAAATCCTGAAAAGACCTGGAAAGAGAAAGAAAAAATTAGTGTGGATTAAGATCTAGGTGATGGGAGTGGACCCGGGTGGTTCCCTTCCGCTGCACCGCTGTTGCGGTGCGACGGATGGGGCCCTCCTGCGGGTCCTCTGGCCGATACGGGTCATTGGGTGGGCATTTGGGATGGATTCGGGGGGTCGCGGGGTCTTTGGCCCGAAGAACGGGGCATAGTGTGCGGGAAGGTTACTGGAGGTGTGGACTTGCTGCTTAGAGTCCCCTATTATCGATAGACAGCCAGGCCGCACATCGGGGCCGTAGGTTTAGGAGACCGCTGGGCGGTGGGGCTTCCGCCCTTAAAAAGGAATCATGGAAGACACATCAAAAGCAGCCTCGGAAAAAACGATGCTTTTGGGGGGTCACCCAAACCAACCCGCAGCTAGCGGCGGGTCTGGTCCGGACGGTGCTAGCGGCAGTGACTCGAGACGGCGGAGCACTGTTAGCCTCACGGCAAAATATGCGTCAGCCGAAATAGGAAGTTCTAAAGGTAATGAGACGGTTTTGATAGATCTGGACGAAATCAGGCATGGTGACAACACGGCAAAGCCCAAGGTGAAAGAGATTGGCGAGACGGGGAGGATTTTTGAACAACCCGAGAGCCTGAAAAAATGGATGGCTAAGGCCAGGGAAACCAGGCAGCAGCAGCAGCTAATACAAGAGCAGCAGCCACGTGACGTGGGGATTACTCCCAGTTTGACGGAGACTAAGAAGAGGGGTGAAAGGAACAGAGAATCCCTGATTAGAAGCGATTCTCGCTCTCGTGTGCGGAGGGACACCGGCGAATCGGACGCCGGTAGTGACGCTAGCGAGTCGGAGGTTTTTCGTACTCCCAGGACGCTGGAGAGGACGAGGTCGAGGACGAGTGACCGAACGCGGGATGAAGATGATGAGGGTTGGATTAGTTGTGACACGATTGAGAAGTCACAAAAGACAAAGAGAACTCCGCCTATGGTGGCAATTGAGCCGCCTCCTGATAAGAGCAGCCTCAACATGCCAAACGCATTGAGCGTTTTAAAGCGTGTAGGTTCGGGACACCCCCGTTATAAGAATAGGGATGTGGATGCAACGATGGAAGAGATCGATCGTTGTATTGATAAATTGACAACGGCTAGGGGACGCTTGGACCCCATTCGCACGGCTGTCAGGGGGGATAACAGCTTAAGAAAAAGAGTTGATGTAGAAAAGAAAATGGTGGAGGAACTGCGGCAAATTTTAATAAAGATAAAGATGAGTAGGCAAGAGGAGATAAGGAACCGCGGGGACCGCCAGTTGGCGGTGCAAACACAGGAGGACCTTAGTGAGGGAAATAATGCCACCCACGAGGGCACCCCTGAGTGCCAAATGAAACAACGAGCGGACAAAGGGACACAAATGACCCCAGATAAAGGGACCACGAGGGTCTACCACCAACAGACCAGTCGCAGCGAGATCGGGACCCAAACGGATGACCCGGTGAGGATCGAGGAACCCGAAATCATGCATCGGGACACTATTACGCAGGAGGTGGGTACTCAGACGAGCCCCGGCACAAGAGACACGGCTGGTACTGGCGGGGGCGTGCTGATGGGCCCTGGGGGCTTACATCGGACCGATAAGGACGACCCAAGGGACAGTGGTCGCTTGGAGGAACCTATGTACAAAAGGAAGGAGAGGTCTCCTCAGGATGAAAATCCTCCTAAAAAGAAGAAGGACACTGGTGCCCCGAAAATAATACCTGGATCGTCGAATGCGTTGCCGGCCGACGAGCAACGATCACAGGGACGCGGGCTAAAAACTAAGCAGAACACTCAGGAAGCGAAGGGGCGCAAGGTGCAATATCCGCAAAAGCAGACCCCCCCTGTCTCTCGAACTACAACAAAGAGGAGGACTAGAAAGGAGGAGATGACCGAGGGAACCTCCAGCGAGAACGACGAAGGGTCTTCCGACCCACCGCAGAATCCCATTGGGGGATGGATGCAGGCGGGGAGACGCCGTAGAGCCGTTAAGGAGGGGGTGGGTCGTGAAAAAAGGATTCAGGAAAGCGGTACTGAGTTGAGTAATGTGGAGTCTAGGACGGTGACCGGAGGGGAGATGGAGGAAGGGGAGCATCCCACACGATACAGGGAACGGCGAAACCCTAGAACAAAAGACAGTAGGGGAAGAGATGCCGGAGCGGGCCCTAGTAGGACTAGTAGACCGGAGGCTATATTGGTTAAAACGGTGGAGGGAAGGACATATGCCGACCTTTTTAAGGATATCACCTCGTCCAACGGTGGGAAACTAGAGGGTATTATATCGGTGAGAAGGTCCAGGACGGGAGACCTACTCTTGGAGGCTACCACGAGCGCCGACTTGGGACGGCTGTTGGAGGTCGTGGAGGACGCCGTCGGTGATAAGAGCCGAGTTATAGAAATAGTGCAAGGAAACTATACTATCTAATCGTCGAGTCGATAGTCCTATACGGAGCCCCTTTTTGGGCCAGCAAATCGACAGATGGGTCTAACGCGACCGCCATTAGGCGCGTACAGAAGAGAGGCCTTATTAGAGTGGTCAGGGCGTATCGAACGGTCCCCTGGAAAACGTTGTGTGTTCTTGCTGGGTATCCCAGCTTGTTACACGTTATTGAGGAGAGAGCCTGCCTCTTCGAATTCAAGGAGGATGAAGAACCTGGACCTGATGCAAGGGCTACGGAGATAGCAGCTTTCTGCGAGCAATTTCGGGTTAAGAAGAAGGAATTACGCGAGGACACCCTGAGGAAATGGGACCAGGAGTGGCGCGAGGGGGGAAATGAGTGGACAAGGAGGTGGATACCTGAAACCGGACCATGGCTGAACAGAAAACATGGGGAATTGGGCTTTCATCTTACCCAGATGCTAACCGGCCACGGAGTCTTCGGCTCCTTTCTCCTGAGAATCAGGAAGCAGGGCGATGACATTTGCTGGTACGGCTGCGAATGTAAAGATGACCCGGAGCACACGTTAGTGAACTGCGAACACTGGTACGAGGAGAGAGAAATAATGGCGGAGGAAATGGGGATTAAAGAAGAGGAGGTCTCCCCCGAACTATGCATGAAAGCGGCCCTCGCCAGTAAACGAGGATGGGCGGCGCTTAATTGCTTCTGCGTTACGGTAATGAGAAGCAAAGAAGAGGACGAGAGACACAGGGAGAGAAAATTGCGCCGTAAAGGGCCTTTAAATGACACGCAGGAAGTGTGCTATACATAGTGCTTTATTTTATACTTATACATATAAGTTTTACATTTTCGCATATTTTACATATCTACATATATAAGTTATTACAATTTACATGACACATTTACATATTTACATATTCACATATTTACATTTTAAAAATCATACATTTTATTTTATCACTCACAGCTTTTATACTATTTTTAGGGTGCGGTATACATATACATATACACGCACTTGTTTTTTTGCTAGGGGTGACTATGTTTTAATTGTTGGACAAGTGGAGGTACTCCCCCTGGGACCGCCGATTGCGACCTGGGCTTGAGGAATGGAGGGACATAATCCCGAAAACGAAGGGAAACAAGGATGGAGTATGCGCGCTATAGCGCAAGAAGAAGAAGGACGCACTAGAAGAGTGCGGTAGGAGGTAAAGGGTAAAGGGTGAGTAGGCTTGAGGGCAATGACCCGACCTATCCCTAACCCTAATCAAAATGCGGCCCCTGCACTCCGGGGGGCGGCCAGAAGAGGAAGCGTATTACGCAACCTGGTCGCCCTTGTCTCATGCAGGGGAGGGGCGGATGGCGTGGTAAAAAAAAAAAAAAAAAAAAAAAAAGGACACGTTCATGGTAGTCAGTATTTCCTCCAGTTGATTGTATCCGCCGCCCGTCGCCATTGTTGCGGCAATAAAAAAAAAAAAAAAAAAAAAAAGGGTATTTGTTTCCACGCGCTTTTCTCCACTAATGGCCATCAATTATGGTTTATTTGTGCCTTTTATAAATACATTTGCAGTTCGGAATTGCTATCGCTGTTAGATTGTGAAATTTGGAATATAAAATCTAGTGCACTTGGCATAGAATTAACATTTTCTATAGTTTCGTTTATGGAATGTTTTCTATATCATATTACCAATAGAAATTGTAGTAAGATTCTTCATTTCACTGTTTTCAAACGACATCTACTTGCTTCTTGGATCGAGAAACGAAGCAAAACGATGTACAATTTTGAACATGTGATTGTAAATTGAATCTATTGACAAAGGACGTTACCAAAACATTTTTAAATTGCTCAGTCTCGGCTTTGCCCGTGTCATTACCTGTCAAATGGTTATTAACAATGTCATGGATAATAGTCTGTACCAAAGAAATAGTTATAGTATTTTCGGGGCATAATGCAGTAGTTGTTACTTTCAAAGGTTTTAACAAAGTAATAATATCACTCATTATTAACCAATGATATTCTGACCTTTCAAGTTTTAAGGCAACACAAAATTTTGTAAATGCGTTTCTATTATTCACAAGTCGCTCACGCATACAGGAATATCCACTTAACTCAGAACGCGCGCGCGCGAGAACAGATGAAATGACCGAGTGAGTCCCTATCCTAAAGAAGAAATTGGATTTTGGATGTAACAACGCCTTGCTCAGGGTTTCTGCATCGTTTTCCCCTGAACCAAAGGACAAATATCGAGGCGGTAGTCTGAAAAGGACCAACCAAGGCATCTGTTCTCGCGCGCATGTTCTGAGTTGAGTGAATAGGAATTCCACCTTGTAGGACAACTTTAAATTAATTTCTGTTTACTGACTGAACTGCTCCTGCTTCTTGGTGAAAGCAATTGTAGCTAAATTGGAATGATTAACCCTTCGTAGTCACACGGGGTGTATCGCACCCCAGAATATGTCTTTACCCATATTTTTCCAAAATTTTAGACCTTACACATACAATTGTAATATTTGGTGAATTTTAACAAAAAAATCGCATGCGTATTACGAATGTACAATTATCAGTCAAAAGTTAAAAGATTAAAACATACGAAAATGTTAATTCAAAAATTACACTGGGGTGCAATGAACCCCATGTATCCAATTTGTGATTACAAGGTGTGACCACGAAGAGTTAAAGTATTGCACAATCTTACTGCCTTTTTTTACCACTTGTTTGAATTTTGAAATCATCAACTGCATCCAAACCTTCTTTCTCACACAGTTTACATTATGCGCAGCACAAGAAATGCTGTATCACACAGTATTTAACAGATTTACAGCCATACTTATAATATTAGATGTATTGTCATGGACCATAGCCTTCACTCTACTGCTGATAGGGTAGATGCACCATTTGTGGCCACTTTAAGATATTGTACCAGTTTTGGCCACTTCTTAAAAAATATAATATTTTTCCGTGCAAGCAATAAATGTAACCTTATATTTCGGGCGGTATAATAAACAAAATATTTATGATGTGAAATTCTCCACAGAATAATGATCTGCAAGTAATTTAAAAATAAGATAATTATGCACATGGCCAAAAACAGTGCAATGGCCACAAACGGTACATCCACCCTATTCCAATCTCTATTAATTAGCTTAAACATGATGGCTAAATTCTCCACCGAATGACGATCTTCCATGAACAATGTGCAAAGTGTATAATTCTTTTCCCCCGATATCTGGAGTACGCGCCGTCGGAGAAGATAGGAATTGTATGTAAAACGTTGAAATTATGTATTTGTAAGAATGCGTTTTGTTGATCCAACAAATGTATCGTTAGGGTAGACCGGGGCGAATCTGATCACAGGGCGAATCGGATCAAAATAAGAATTTAGTCCATATTTCTTACATCGCGATAGAAATGATTATTCCGATCGTTCGTAGTACTTCGTCCCTCTCCCCCGCACCTACTGCAATAGTGCGTCAATTGTTTTAAGTCATGGCTTAGAGCTGGCATACGTTTTCAGTGAGATTGTTGCGTGCGAATGTTACAATTTTGTGCTTATTGTTATTAGTTTGCACGGTGTCCAAGTTTAGTATTAAAAAAATAAATAAATTAATGGTTTTAAGAAGTTGACATTGTATTTACTGCGGTGAAAAAATAATTCGTCCATTTTCAGAAGATTGTCTGAGAAGAGTGGAGCCACGATAATTGTGCTGATAGAGGCGGCAAAAAACGACAATATCCTTCCGATTTGTGTGCTAAGTAGTGTCACTTGACATCACTGTCATTAAATTAGATTTATTTAAGTTGATTCTAAAGATTTTGTTATGAAAATTTCAGTTTTTTCAGAAATTTCTGTATGGTCCGATTCGCCCCAAGTTTCGGGGCAAATCGGACATTTCTCACTTTTTCGTTTTTTCTTTATAAATGAAAGATTTTATGTTTAGTTTCAATTTTTATATATTCAAATTGAAGCCAAGGGTGTACTGGTTACGAATATATAATAAAATATTAGTTTTTTTTAATGATTAACTATTGTCTTTTTACCGCCAAACAAAGTCAGCCAGCCGCTGACTTGCGGCCCGCCTGAACATTTATGTACATCTTTTGAACTGTAAAAGATATCAGAATGAATTTTTTGCCACAAAATAGGATAAACTTATCCCTTTCTAAATTTGTATAAATATAATTTGCGTGTGAGCAACTATTCAATGCATGTATTTAATAATGAAACATAAAAAGTTTGTAAAACTTATATCAAACAAATACACGTGTTGTTTTACTTATTTCGGAAATAAATTTTTTCATCTTAAATATCATAAAAGTTGGCGGTCTCCTTCACGGGAAGCCACTAAACAGATCTAGCTCCGACAAACTCCGATTAACGATGCGAACGAAAACCCAGAATGAGTGCATTTTCCTAGGATTTTCCGAGTTCTGCCATCGACTGACGGAGTTGGTTGGGATTAGATAAGACTGATTCCTCTACTCTTAAGTTAATAGGGGCAGGCACTGTAATAGGGCAAACTACCCTATTGTAGGTGCAAAGAACGTCGACATTTTATGTATCAGAGTCATAATTTCATAACCATAATGCGCAGACAATATCACATTTAATTGCTTGAAGTTTATTCCGTTCATTAGTGATGTTAACCGAAAATGATCGAAAGTCAAAAGACGATCGGCTGTCAAATCAGAATTACTCGGGTATCTCACGGGTATCCGGGTAGTCGGGTAATTTTTGTCTACCCGGGTATCTCACGGGTACCCGACGGGTCGGGTAGTAACAGCTCTACTGCGTACAATGGACAACCCCTCCGGTCGGTTGGCACGCTGGGGCTTGGAACTACAGGAATACGATTTCGACATCCAGTACCGCAAGGGGGCCAATAACCTGGTCGCCGACGCCCTGTCACGACGCCCCGAGGGAAGCCCCCAAGACGAGGTCAACAGCATGGAGGCACCCAACGACTGCCCGTGGTACGATCGAATAAAAGCGGCCGCCGAAAGCGAACCACACCGTTACCCAGAATACCACGTGGTGGACGGGCGTCTCTACCGACACATTTCCGATACCCACGGCCCGCGATCCGAACTAGAATGGAAATTGTGCGTGCCCCAGCCACTCAGGGAGGCGGTACTACGGGAAAACCATGACGCACCCACCGCTGGACATCTAGAAGGCAGCAAAACGGCCGCACAGCTGGCCCAACGCTATTTCTGGCCAGGGATGGTCCGCGACGCGAAGAGGTACGTAAGCCGCTGCCAGAAGTGCCTCGAATACAAGGCACTACAACAAGCACCCGCAGGTGGAATGCAAACGACACCAGCCGCCAACCCCTGGGACGTAGTCGCCGTGGACTTAGTCGGCCCACTGCCACGGTCAGCAAAAGGGTTCACCATGCTGGCCGTGATGCAGGACAAATTCAGTAAGTGGGTCGAAATACAGCCACTGCGACAGGCCACAGCCCCCGCCGTTACTAAGGCCTTCAAGGAACGAATAGCCCTACGCTTCGGATGCCCACGGCGTGTAATAACCGACAACGGCCGCCAGTACGAGAGCAAGGAATTCACGTCGATGCTCCGCACGTACGGGATTGAACACCGGCGAACACCCCCGTACACCCCGCAGTGTAACCCAGTAGAGAGGGTCAATCGAGTGATCAAGACAATGATTGCCCAACTGACCAACGGAGACCACCGCCACTGGGACCACTGGCTGCCGGAGATCATGTTCGCATTTAATACTGCACGCCATGACTCCACAGGATACACCCCGGCCTATCTAAACTATGGCCGCGAACCAGCCGCCCCTGGGGCGATTTGCCAATCAACCACCGGGATCACCGACGACACTGAAGACCAGCGCACAAACCGCACCGAAGAATTAGAACGCCTGCACGAGGCCATCCGCCTCGCCCGCCACGCACAAGCACAGGCCACCGAAACCCAGAAAAAAGCCTATAACCTCCGACGGCGGGACTGGCGACCACAAATCGGGGAAAGGGTCATGCTCAGGGAACACCCGTTGTCATCCGCGGCCAAAAATTTTAACGCGAAACTAGCGCCGAAGTTCTCAGGGCCCCACGTAGTCAAAGAATACGTGGGGCCAAACCTGGTCCTGCTACAGAATGGGCGAAAATCACCGCGAAGGGCCCACCTACAGGACCTAAAGCCCTGTGGAGGAGAGGAGGAAGGCCTCCCTATCGGGACGCAAGACGCCGACCCTCTCGGTCCAGCCGCCGCTCAGCCCCCGCAAGAAGGCAACCAGGCAGTCACCAGCGTCGCCCACCAACCGAGCCAAGCCTACACACGGGACCTCAAGCCGCGTGCAGAGGAGGGGGGAGACACCTCTGACGAAGCACGGAGTGCAGACGTCCCCAAACTGACCCCAGTCACCGCGCGGCAAATAAACACCAGGGCCAACGACAACACCGTCCGGAGTATGGGAAACGCCAGTCAAAAGGACGAACACCAGGTGGCCACGACCACAAACTCGACGGGAACACTTTCGCGCTGGAGAAACCAACACGAAATGATCTATAAACCCCACGGCGGCGCAGAGGAGGTTATCCACAATGCCGCCAAAAGCACGGATATCCCACGAAGCCGTAGCGAAGGAAGCAGTACCGCTCCGGGCCTCCGAAGCACGCCGCCCAATGGAGTGCCGGATCCGGAAGCGGCCAGAGGGGCCACCTCAAGCAGCTCCTCCTCCAGTCAGGAGACGACTGGACATTGGCGGACCTCCCCCTCCAGCCCGCGGACCGCCGGCAAAGACGAAGCCGCCGCCACGGAAACCATCGACCGCAATGGGGATCCAGGTAGTCGAGGCAGTCGAGAGGAACCGCCTGCCGCCGCCACTCCAGCCAGCGCCGGCCGCCACTCCAGCCAGCACCGCCGCTGCAGCCGGCGCCGCCACTCCAGCCAGCGCCGCCACTCCAGCCAGCACCGCCGCTGCAGCCGGCGTCGCCACTCCAGCCCGCGCCGCAACGCCAGCCAGCCAGGAACTCCTGCCAGCCGAAGGAGACAGGCCCAGCCACCTCCCTGTTGGAGGCGCTGCTCCAAACGCCGCCACCACCGTGGAAGGCGATGGAGACGCCTCCACAGCAGCCACAAGGGCGACCGCCGCAGCGACCAGGAGCGCCGCCACCACCGCCGGAGCCAACGCAGCGACAGCCACAGGCGCCGCCACCACCGCCGCCGAAGGCGCCAACAGCCCGGCCGACGGCGAAGAAACCGACAGCCCGCAACAGCCAGCCACCGCTCCGACCCCACAGCCCCCCGGCCCTAATGGACCTCGACATCCCACTTCCCCCTGCTATACCGCCGATGCCGACCCCGACTCCGCCACCGATGCCGAGGCCGACGCCAGAGGAGTGGATGGCGCCGCCACCGCCACCGCCACCGCCGACACCGACCCCACCACCGCCGGAGCCGTCCATTTCCCTCCCCCCGACGAACGCCGGACAACCATGGAGGCGCCAGCCATCTCACCCGACGGAGCTCCGGTTCGACCTGAAGGCATTTCAGGTCGGCCGGAGATACCGTGTCCCCATTCCCGGAGGATTCATGGAGCTGAAACTGCTGCGAAACCAGCAGCTCCGGGCACGCTTCAGCTCCCCTCCCTAAACCCCAGTAGGTTAAGTTGTTTTGTGAATAAATGTTTAAGAATACTAGGTTAAGTCAAATAGGTTTAAGGTAGAATTAAGACCGGTAGCGTTAAGGCCGTAGGATAAGCAAATGTCCGTCCTGTAGAATAAAACAAATAAGGTCAATGGGAGAACGGGGCAAGATCGCGTCCTCCGAAAGGAGAAGGTGATGTAACGAGTTATTGTCGGTAGGACGACGATCTTGCCCCCCCACCACGCGCCCGATCGTAACGACGCGTACCACGCGTGGCGAACGGTCTTGCCCCCCACCACTCGTCCGCGGTTCCGAGAATAGGCGCGAGAGGGTACACAGTAATTAACTCTCTCGCTGCCGAAACTCCGCGGACGAGGATATATAAGCCGAGGGCATAGGCCTATTTGGCAGAGACCGCCTAGAAGCGACCGTACATAGTACAACTCTCCCAGAGGCATCCTGTACGATTCCACATTCTTGTGCAGACACTCGTGGTTGCGAAAGACAAGCGCTAGTGTAAGCACCAGTTTTCGTGTGTCGACAGACTGCATCTCTGCGTACCATTTTTGCAACCTCCACGGTTCCCAATAGGACAGCGTGAGCCATCCTTTGGAAGCAGGCCGTCAACCGCCATCGATCTCCCGAACGGAGCTATCTCCATTCTCGAGAGCGTCTCCACAGTCTCCGATCCACCCACGGGTTGTGCCCACTGGGTGACCGGACTAAAGACTCTTCGACTAGGGTCCATCGGCAGGGTTGGCCCGCCCGGACACCGAACGGTCAAACCATCTCCCCCCCAATCGCCGCATCGTTACCGACCGAACACGCGCCGCGACACACGCCGACTCGTGCGCTGCGATACACACCGGGACCCGCGATATATATTAAGCCGTCCTCACACTGTGTGCCAGCATAGACCTGGCCGGGATCTTTTGTACGTAGCCGTAAGCCTAAATAAACTGTCGTACTCTACTCTACTCCTGCGTTCAATCATTCGATCGGCGGCCCTGGACCACCGTCCTGAGCTGGCCATACGGTACCTCCACCGTCCCACCGGTAACCCCGCGTATCACGGTTACATTATTACTGATCTATTGCAACAAAAGATTATTCGACCGAGTACATCACAGTATTGCAGTCGTATGGTGTTGGTAGATAAAAAAGGGAAAAAAAGAATGGCCTTAGATCTTCGCGATTTAAACAAGATGACTGTAAGAGACAATTTTCCAATTCCACGTATAGATGATCAAATCGATCAATTGAAAAACGAAGTGTATTTTACCAAATTAGATTTAAAGGACGCGTTTCACCATGTTTTGTTAAAGGAAAATTCCGTTGAATATACAGCTTTCGCGACCTTTATGGGACAATTTGAATATCTCCGGATGCCTTTTGGATTGTCGAATGGTCCATCTTTCTTTATGCGATTTATTAATGCAGCGTTTCAAAAACTATTGTTGGAGAATAAGATTTTGATTTATCTCGATGACATACTGATTACTACTGTGACAACGGAAGAAAATTTGGAAATATTGAAAGAAGTTTTGACTGTTTTAGTGAATAACTGCCTTGAATTAAAGTTTGCGAAGTGCGCTTTTCTATTGACAGAAATTGTCTATTTAGGATATCACATTGACGCAGAAGGAATTCGACCAAGTAACGAAAATATAAGGGCCATGGTGGAATATCCCATACCCAGGAATTTTCGGGAATTGCATAGTTACTTAGGACTGATTTCGTATTTCCGAAAGTTTATACGGAATTTCGCGCTAGAGGCAAAACCTATGTATGACCTGCTGAAGTCGAAACTAGCATTTAAATGGGACGATGAGACATTGAAATGTTTTGAGAAACTTAAACAGACAATAATGTCGGAACCAGTTTTGTCAATTTATTCGCCAACAGCGGACACGGAGTTACATTGTGATGCGAGCGCGCACGGTTACGGATCCGTGTTACTGCAAAAACAGTCCGATGGAAAATTTCACCCTATTTCGTATTTCAGCAAAAGGACGACACAAGCCGAGTCGAAGTATCATAGCTTTGAGCTTGAAGCTCTCGCTATCGTTTATTCCCTCGAGCGGTTTAGAATTTATTTGCAGGGAATTCCTTTTAAGATTGTGACTGATTGTAATAGCTTAAAATTAACACTAGAAAAGAAAGAAGTTAATCCAAGAATCTTGCGTTGGTCCTTGATACTTCGTAATTATAATTATACGTTGGAACATCAATCGGGGGACAAATTACAGCATGCAGATGCGTTAAGCCGAGAATTTAGTGTGCTTGCTATCACTGAAAATACTTTTGAAAGAAATCTAGAGATCTTATAAAGTCAGGACCCACAGGTCTGTAACATTAGAGAGCAGTTGCAACATTCGGAAAGTAAATTTTATGAACTAAATAACGGACTTGTTTATCGAAAGTTGGGCAATAGATTATTGTTCTATGTTCCATCATCTATGGAAGAAAACGTGATAAGAGCGAATCACGAAGAGATAGGGCATCAAGGCACTAATAAGACGTTAGAATATATCTGACGCATTTATTGGTTCCCAGATAAGAAACAGAAAATTCAAAATTATATTGGCAAATGTTTAAAATGCATCACTTATGCTACTGCAGGGAATAGAGTTGAAGGGAAATTACATTGTCCTTCAAAAGGAAACGTACCTTTCTATTGTTTGCATATCGATCACTTCGGGCCCTTGGATAGAACGAAGCATCGACATAAATTTATTTTCGAAGTCATAGATGCCTTCACGAAGTTTGTAAAATTTTATCCGACGGTTAGTACGAATACCGATGAAGTGATAAGGCATTTAAAAACGTATTTTTCTACTTATAGTAAACCGCGCCAGATTGTTTCGGATCGTGGAAGTGCATTTACATCTAATAAATTAAAAGAATTTATGGCGGAAAATGGGATAAAGCATGTTTTAATAGCAACAGCTACGCCTCATGCGAACGGGCAAATTGAAAGGATAAATAGATCCTTAACACCTATGTTAACAAAATTAAGTACAAGCGTACAGTCATGGAGTCATGGTTTGGCGGACGTAGAGTATGCTTTTAATAATAGCGTAAACCGATCGACGAGAGATACGCCGTCTAGATTGTTATTCGGCACAAACCAAGTTGGGCCAATTAGCGATGATTTGCGTTGTATTCTGGAGGAGCAATTGCCGGAAGGACGGGATTTAGAAAAGATACGAGAGAACGTCGTTTCCAAAATACACACGTCAAATGAGAAAAATCGTTCCTATTATGATAAGCGACATAAACCACCTATTCAATATTCGGTGGGAGATTACGTCATGATCAAGAATGTCGACGCAACACCGGGTACAAATAAAAAGTTACTGCCAAAGTTTCGAGGTCCTTATGTAGTAAAGAAAGTATTAGATAGAGATAGATATATAATATGTGATCCTGAGGGTCATCAATTGACACAGAGACCCTTTGAAGGTGTTTGTGCGCCGGAAAATATGAAACCCTGGTTGAATTCCAGGGAGACGGTTAATGTTCCATAAAACAAACAAAGTTGCTTTATTTACAGTATTTTGAATTAACCATTTATGTTAAGTGTGCGTTTAGAATAGTTAAATCGTACCCAAATTGCGTTTAGGATAAAAACTTTTTAATTTAGTTTTAATTGCCTTATGATAATGTGTCCATTTTATGTATTGTCATTATGTACAAGTTTCTTCAGAATTTATTTCATTATGCGTAGTTTAATAGGTAACGCATAGAACGATAAGAATTAACCTTTAAGTTCGATTGCCGGTAAGCACCAAAATGAGTAATGTAAGGAGATTGAGGGCAATCCCAGTGGTCAGAATGGCCGAACTATAGTGGTTTGAATAGCGCGCCGGTCGACGCTGCGAACGCAGCGCTACGGCGGAGACCGGGAACCTACCGAGTCGCGACTCCTGCGAGTCGCGAGTGGGGAGAGAGCCAAGAGTAAGAGAGGCGAGAAGACGGGTTGTACCACCATTGTTAAATATATATCATTATTATACCTGTTAAATACATTGTTATATACCCCATCAGATCCACTACAATAATGTTTTTCAATCTTAACGTAGCATGTAACTTGAACCCACCCTCAAGGATAAACTAACTCGACACGCGCCGAATGTAATATAATACCTGTGGAAGCCTCGATTCGTAGAATTATGCGGAATCAGCAGAAACTATGTCGGACGATTTTGCGCGCTAATTCGTCATACGTGTGAATCATAGAGAGAATTATGCTGTATCAGCAGAAACTGCATAGAACCATGTTAGAACGAATCGTCGTTTTTGCATGCAATCTTTTGGGGGAGGAGGTACGCCAAAAGAGTTAGATAGAAAGAACAAATCGTGGTGTGGATATAAAAGCGAGCTCCAAACTGTACAAAGCCTCAAATCGTTGCAACGTGTTGCATGGAAAAAAACATACTACATTTACATTCCATTTTTTTACGATCATGGAAGAATTCGCGCAAGTAGAACGGCAATTGTTGGATCAATCTGCACGATTGATTTCGCGGGAAGAGTACCTCGCGTGGGAAGAACGGTGCAACGAGTGCATCGAATTGTTGGAAGAACACAGCCGAGTGAAACGTCCCCGATTATCGATCGGCGTTCGACAATCGTTGGTTGCTCGAATCGCGCAACTCGAAGGACTGAAACATTCGTTGCGCGGACATTTCGTGCGCGAAGGTGCCGGACATTCTAGCATAGGACTTTTGTGGCGCGAAATAGACACCGCGTTCGATACCGCGTATTAACTGTATTAACTGGTGCAGTGCTAAATTTGAATTACATCGAACCGCGCAACTTCCTCCAGGATGCGGGGACCATTGTGTTGGAGCATGTGCGGGGCGCTTTGAGGAAACATCGAAACCTCAAAGTGAACACTGTGTTTAACGGTGAATTTGTGGCGGGCGATAAACGTGCTTGCAAGAGCATCAATACCCGGAACTGCGAACTCTTCCACACGTCCGATCTGCAGCAGTGGTACCAGCGATGCGTTATCGAACCCACCCTGGCATCGCTGGAAGAGTTCCAGGAACGTGACAGCGGATGGGCATTGACGAGAATTCTCAACCTGACCGTCAATGTCAACAAATATAATCCGCTGCGCGCCGGATGCCACTACAAGTTGCCGCGGGAATTGATGCTGAAGAACGCAACAATTAGCGTGCGATCCGAGGATAATACGTGTTTCGCGTGGGCAGTGATCGCCGGGCTACATCCTGCGGAAAGAAACCATCATCGTCCAAGTTCATACCCACACTATGCATCTGTCCTAAATCTCCAGGGCATTGAGTTCCCAATGTCTCTGGAGCATATCGGGAAGTTTGAACGGCTGAATGAAATCTCCATCAACGTGTACACCTTCGAGATGGAGAGGAAGAAGGGGTCAACAGTCTTTCCGCTGCGCCTCACCAGTCAAAAGAGGGATCGGCACGTCAATCTGCTCTACACGCCGAATCATGAGCATGACGATGTGGGGCACTTTGTGCTGATCAAGAACTTGTCCCGGCTGGTGAGCGCCCAACTGAGCAGGCACGATGGAAAGAAATTCATCTGTGATCGGTACGTATATAAACATATGATTGAAATGTTTCGTGAAAAAAATTTAAATAAAAAAATTTTTGTTTTATTACAGATGCATGCATTACTTTGGATCCACCGCGAATTTGGAGGCCCATACAGAGGACTGCGGGCAAATGAACGATTGTGCCATTCTGCTGCCCAGCGAAGGAAAAAATCTCCTCAGTTTCAGCAACCACTGCAAGAAGGAGCGACTCCCCTTCATGGTGTATGCAGATCTGGAGTGTATCATCGCAAAAATGGAGGAAAGTCGGAGTGGTGATATAAATAATAAATTACACGCGTATCAGCACCATAAAGTGCACAGCATAGCATATTATATGCATTGCTCGTACGATACATCGCTATCGGTGTATCGATGTCGCCGCGACGCGGATTGTGTTTCATGGTTCGTCAACGAACTTAGCAATTTTGCAAACTTCGCTAAACCCATCTTGACCAGTAATGTTCCCATGCTGGATTTAACCACCGAACAGTGGACCACATTTCGCGATGCATCACATTGTCATATTTGCGAAGAACCATTCGAGGCTAGCGATGTACGAGTTCGCGATCACTGTCATCTCTCCGGACGGTTTAGAGGTCCAGCACATTCGGAGTGCAATTAAAATTATAAAAATGCGTTTTACATCCCCATAGTATTCCATAATTTATCAGGCTACGATTCGCATTTCATTATCGAGGAAATAGCAACCGCTTGCGAAGGTCACGTTGACGTGTTGCCCATAACTAAAGAAAAGTATATTTCTTTCACAAAAAATGTTCAAGATACGGCTGATTCAGACTCGCGAAATTGTATTAAATTGCGATTCGTCGATTCGTACAAATTTCTCAACACCAGTCTCGACAAATTAGCATCTTTTCTTAGCACAGATCAATTAAAAATTGTACAATCCCAATTTGAAACATTATCCGCCGATGATTTCAATTTATTGACGCGAAAGGGTGTCTTTCCGTACGAATACCTTGATAGCTCGAACAAGCTGCAGGACCCATGCTTGCGACCGCGCGAATCATTCTACAGTTCCTTAACGGGTGAGACTGTATCCAAGAGCGATTACACGCACGCCGAGACTGTCTGGCAGTGTTTCAAGATTAGAACCTTGGGCGAATACAGCGATTTGTATTTGAAGACAGATGTCTTGTTATTGGCAGATATTTTTGAAAATTTTCGCGAAAGTTGTATCAAGAGCTACGGATTATATTCAGCGCATTATTACACTTTACCTGGTTTCACATGGGATGCTATGCTAAAACATATCAAAATTACGTTCGAATTGCTCACAGACGTCGATATGGTCATGTTTATCGAACGCGGTATACGCGGGGGTTTAAGTCAATGTTCCGGAAGATACGCACATGCCAATAACAAATACATGTCATCTTACGACGCATCGGAAGAGTCATCGTACTTGATGTACTTTGATGTGAATAATTTGTATGGATGGGCAATGTGTCAGCCTCTGCCATATGGTAAATTTCAATGGGTCGAAGATGTCGCAAATTTTAACGTGTCTTCAATCGGTGTCGATTCGCCCACGGGGTACATTCTCTAGGTAGATCTGGAATATCCACAACGTTTGCACAACATTCATGCCGATCTACCGTTCTGTCCGACGCGTGCCAAACCACCTGGCAGCAGACAGGACAAGTTACTCGCGACGGTATACGATAAGCAGCGTTACGTTATTCATTATCGCAACCTACAGCAGTGCATGCGTCACGGTCTTCGTATTACAAAGATACACCGCGTGCTTCAATTCGCTCAATCCCTCTGGCTCCGCGAATACATCGAACTCAACACACGGTTTAGAACAAGCGCGACAAACGACTTTGAAAAAAATTTGTACAAATTGATGAACAACGCGGTATTTGGTAAAACTATGGAAAATGTACGAAATCATGTGAATGTAAAACTGTTGACACATTGGGACACAGCAGAAGTGTTTTTTCGGAAAATTTAATAGCTGTTGAATTGCGAAACCTCGAGGTGAAATTCAACAAACCGATATACGTGGGTATGTGCATTCTGGACATATCAAAAATTTGTTTGTATGAATTTCACCACGAGTACATGTCGCCCAAGCACGGAACAAATTGTAAAATTCTATACACAGACACAGACAGCCTAATTTATCACATTCGATGCGACGTTATCTATGAATCTATGAAGCACAATATCGACAGATTCGACACCAGTGATTATCCCATCGACAATGTATATAATATGCCGCGCTTAAATAAGAAGGTTCCAGGGCTGATGAAGGATGAAAATAACGGTGCGATAATGACTGAATTCGTAGGTCTTAGAGCGAAAATGTATGCACTTCGCGTAGATGGTAAAAAGATACGAAGAAAGTGAAAGGCGTCAAGACCAACGTCATAACCAGAACGATAACTTTCGACGACTACGCGCAGTGCTTGGAAAGGGAGATCGAAATGGTTCGCAGACAATCGTGCATACGGTCTAAATTGCACAAAGTGTACACCATTTCGGAATCCAAAATCGCTCTAAATCCGCACGACGATAAGCGATATATCGTACCCGATTCGACTGACACTCTGCCCTGGGGACATTATAATACACCCTTGTGAAATAGAAATTTTATGTATTGTATTTATTGTGTAATATTCTTCGCACATGTATGGAAATTATTATAAATAGTGGAATTATTGCATATGTGTCATTGTATATTAACTGGATTATAAATGGTGGAATTATTGTATAAAAAATTGTTCGCACATGTATATGTATCATTGTATTTATTGAATCATGTATTATTATTTTTTACAAAACATTATTTTTATTTATCCAAGAATTGTATGATTTATCAAACCCCAACCACTTGACGTACACCTTATCCCCCTTCCTACGTAAGACTTTTTCCACTAGATACACATCAGGATCGATGACGCGTTGCAGCTCGTGTTCATAGAATCCTCCGGCAACAGGTTTTCCACTGGAATCGACGAGCAGATACGTCGCGGGATCAGTTGCTTGTACTTTGGCTATCTTAAACACCTCCGTTGTCCAATTCGGCGTATAGCCTTTATCGAAGATGGTTTTGAATTTGCTCACGCGCACAAACTCGCCCAACTTGAATCTCGCTGGAGCGGCGATCTTTACGTTGTTGTACACGGTGGTTAGCAGCTTGTCGGCGATCGCAGGGGTAACATCGCAAGGACGCATTTTGATGGTTCTATGTTTTCGCGCGTTATACTCTGCGAGAAGACTTGGTAGCGAATCGATCCATGTGTAGGTTCCATTGAGCGTAAACATTTTCCACATATTGTTCTTCAAAGTTCGATTGAAACGTTCCACGACGGAGCCTTTCATCACCGAATACGTCGAATAATGATTAATGTCATGCTTTGCCAATAGTTTCTGCACATCAGTCTTGTAAAATTCTTTTCCTTGATCGGTTTGCAAATTTTTCGGATATCGATCTCTAAATATCTTTGCAAACGCTTTAGTCACCTCAGCACCACTTTTAGTCTTCAACGGCATCGCCCAGGCATACTTCCTCAGCACATGGATGATGGTGAGTATGTAGTGGTGACCTTGGTTGAATCGTGAGTAAGGACGCATTTCTACAACATCAGCTTGCCATAGATCGTCGTATCCGTGCCTCCGCGGGAAATGTCTTCGAGCTGGAGCGTGCATTCCTCAACGAGTTGTCGCTTCTTGCGACCATGGTTTTCTTTACTCTTGGATGTCGATAATGGCATGTTTGATCGGAGTGGTGTCTTCGACACGAATGATGCGATAATTATCGTGTACGCGCATTATGTGCTCCCCATCGGTGCGGGGGCAAGATCAACCGTCTCGCACGATTCTCCTTAGCAACGCTGCTGCGGGGATAGAATTCGACGCCTGCGATATCTTTTGAACGCTGTTTTGCAACGTCAGCATATCTCTCTGAAAGACGACCAGCTTCCTCTCTAATTCCTCTTGTTTCTCTCTCAAAAGTTTAATGCTCTTTTCCATATACAGTTTATTGACAACATCGGTGTCAGCCGTGGGTTGCGCTACCCGTCGTATCTTGCGTGATTTTGCATCAAAGTCAACACCGGTCATGCAAAGAGCGTTATCTCGCATGTAATTTCGAAGCAAACCGTTCCATTTGTAGTAGTCCATTCCAGCTGTTCCACTCTTCTCGAGCGACATCCCAAATTTGTTGATCGGCATCTCGATGCATACAGTGCGCGTCATCGGCATGCGGTTTAATTTATACAATATGGCCCGCCTCGCGAATTTCCTCCTGGATGGATGCGATTTCGTTATCGAGACCCGTGTGACCTGCCACGCGCGATGCAATGAGCAATCTAAGTCTATCGACCAGCTCGTTGGGATCGTCCCAGTGCACGTAATCGATCTTGTTATCGTTTACCGTCATGAGTCGTGGTGTCCTTAGACCTTTCCCTGCCCTTTTAGCCGATGAACTGGGAACTAGCGGCGCAATTACATATTTGTACTTGTATCCCCTGTTGCTCGATATGCGATTGCGATCACCATGTTTTTGTTTGTGAGCGTTCGTCGCAAGCAGTATACTTTTATATTTTTGTTTATCGGCCTCGGTGTATACAACATCATTTGGAATTTTCTTGAAAATCAGTTCGTAAAGGTCGGGCGTTCCCTTGTATCATACACCATCGATGAGTATATTATCATCCTTGTCCATATCGAAAGCCTTATTCCCAAGCATCATCTTCTTATTATCGGTAAAGTATACACCGTATACATGGTCTATGGTCTTATCTACATCCCTACTTAGGATTGTGACGTCCCGATAATTTTTCGCCGGTCCTAAATGGCATCCTCCATATAAATCCACTCAACTATTCTCGAAACCACATATGCTAAACCCCTTTCTCCAACCTCCGGGTTGTTTGGACGATGTACCCTAGCGGTCCCCATCTCCAGACGCCCAAATTTCGAATCCCCTTCCCCTCTTCGGCCTTAGAGGCGCGAACTCTTCCCCATTCAAATCTAACACAAGCCCCTCGCCAAAGCTCGCTCATCTCGAGACCATGTACCCCCTCCCCCCCCCCCTCTTTCTACAAACGTACTCAAGCCTCCACCTTAAAACCCCAAAATCCTCTAAATCCATCCAACGGGTGGAATACCCATCTCTAAAAACCCGAAAGAACCGCCGAAATCCGCAATTCCACGCATACCTTACGCGTGAGTCATCGGCACGCGTCGATTACATAACGCGTATGACTCATCACGCATACCACAGATTCCACGCATAACGTAAATTCCTCGCATACCAGACATTCCATTGATTTTGTATAAATACAAGCGCCACATGGACCGCGCATGATCAGTCTGTTACAATCGTTCAGTCAGTTGCTATCGACCATTCCATTACTATATCTTTCGCGACACCACGTGTCTGTATTGTTAGTGAAGTGCTATAAGGATTTCACCTCTTCTATATCACTGTAAGCATTTAACTATTATAACTTTCATTATCCTATTTTCTTTTGCTCACGTGCAACATTATTGTTTAACTCTTTATATTTATATTATTCGCTTTGATTTTGCTTATTACTTTATATTATTCGCTTTGATTTTGCTTATTACTTTATATTATTCGCTTTGATTTTGCTTATTACTTTATATTATTCACTTTGATTTTGCTTATTACTTTATATGTACATCGCTCAATTGTATTGCTTTCTCTTTAACTTTCAATTGCTTACTGCCTAATTATACCATTGCTTAATTTCATTAGTTATACTAAATCATTATTAGCGTTACTAAGTTGTCACATGTTTATTATATTCTCAATCACCGTTATATAAATGTTTGTCCCAATGCTCTATGTTCATGCATTATTGTAAACTGCTATATCATCGGAAGCACACTGCTATTTCACTCGCTTACCAATAAATAGTGGTTCTATTACTCAAACGTTTAAAATCATAACCGGCCTTTCTACCACCGTTTTCCTTCGCGAATAACCTAACGGGTGTCACTCGGGTGCGCGCTTATTACCCAACCTCCCCTGGTCGATTAGGGCTGCGAAACAGGGTTTCGTGCTTAACAACCTTCCTTCGCATTAGGACTGCGAAACAGGGTTTCGTGCCTAAATTCCCTCTTATTCACCAGGACTGCGAAACAGGGTTTCGTGCCTAGATCCTTCCTATTCCGTAGAGCAACGAAAAGATTTTCGTGCCTAACCTTTGCAAACCGTTTGGGGCAGCGAAACAGGATTCCGTGCCTGAACCTTGCAATCGCTTAGAGCAGCGAAACAAAATTTCGGGCTTAAAATCCTCCTTACCTCTCGGAGCGGCGAAACAGGATTTCGCGTTCGACTCCCGTTACCCTTCCACAATGTCACTGTCCTAAAACCCGCCACCCAGGACGTGACATAAATTTTGGTGACAGCGGTGGGATTCGTCTACTGTTAATAGAAATAAATTCTCTAGCATACGGTACCCACAAGGTCCCGACATTTAATATGTATATTGCAAGGCCACAGCAGATCGCGGTAGCGTATAGAAGCCGCGTGCTCGAAACCACTACTACACATATGCAAACATTAAAGTGTGTAAAATTGAGTTTAGCAACAACGAACCAAGACAACGAAATTGCTCGTGCTGCTCCCGGTTGGACCCAGTAAATACGGTGACAGTATCTTTAAATCATTACCGCCAAAACGGCCTACACATTCCACAATTGCCCTCGGAGCAATAAAATCTTAAATTAAACATGTCTGTGTACGGTGAAGCCGACGACTCTCCCGTAAAAGACCAAGACGCGGACGATCACATTAAATTGAAAGATATCGCGACTATCGAACTATTAGAACGAGTAGAACTGTTGCGGAAGAAACAGGCCGAAATCGAAAGGTTATATGCGCAGCATGTCGTAAATCCAGAAACTAATACGCGTCCTAGTTCAGTCACCGTTTCTGACAACCCCGCGCTAGAAGGTCTCTCGGGTCAAATCCAATCCATACGCGAGATGATAGGAAAAATTCTTGAACCCTCGCAAACAACGAATAATTTTGCAACTCCCGGTTCTTCTCGCTTTGATAGGAAACCGCTACCTAACCATAATTATGTATCGAATCGGGACCCGTCGCCCCAGATCAAGCTGAAAGACGCAATAGAAACCGTGCCCAAATTCGACGGTCACAATATTCCGGTATTACAATTCGCTAGGGCCTGCAATAGGGCTAAGGCTCTGGTTCCCCCGCACGCTGAACCTCAGCTTGCGAGGTTGTTACGAAACAAATTACAAGACCACGCTTACTTGGCCGTTGAGGATAGGGACTTCGACTCTGTAAACGATCTTATTAAACAACTTAAACGCACCTTTTCTCCTGCTAAGACATCGGACCATTATCGCGGAGAACTTGCAAATATCATAAAAGGAACGAACGAACACATATTAGAGTATATTTCTCGAGTCAAGGACCTCCGATTCGCCATTCTGGAAGAAGACAGGGAATATTATCGTGACTTTGCACGAGACCATCCCCAAGACCTCGAACGTCTGACCTTAGATTCATTTATTGACGGCCTCCCACCCTACCTAAGAATGCGATTGCAGCAGCACCACTTCGAAACGTTAGACGAAGCATTTGATTTGGTCGTCCTCGAGGACAAAAAGATGGACAGGGACAGAGTTAGATTTTCAGAACCAAAAACTCCTAAGGTGACCTGCCAACTGTGCAACAAGACTGGTCATGACGCACGGTCCTGTTGGAGCAACCAAGGCCCAACTGCTCAACCTTCCGAGAGGAACCCTCTAAACTGTGCCACGGAATATGAGTCCCAAGTACCCAAAGCACAGGTCACCTACTGGGACAAATCTCGACCTCCACCTTCCAGGCCTACGGAGCTGCGAAGCTGCGGGTACTGTAAGAAGCCCGGACATGTGACCACGGAATGCAGAAAACGCATCTTCACTATCAAGGAAGATCCTAGAGCCTTGTGGGAAACGGAGTCGGGAAATACTCCTCCGAGCGCCGATGGATGCAACCGGTGGAGCGAGCCAAGCAGAAGTGCATCCCAAAGCACTAGCGGTATCATAAGAGTCGCTCCCGTGCAACTAAACCCGGTCGTACTACGGGCGAGGTCAAATTCCTCCTTTTCCATACATACAGCTAATCCGGACTTAAAGGACTACCCGCAAATTATAAACTCTAGCGAGATTGACAATCCAAGCACCATGCTCAGCATCGAAGTAAAGGAATCCGACAGACTAACTCCAGAATCCAAACCAAACCGACCCAAAGAGACTACAACGCCTGTAGGCATCACTCCCATCCACCCCCTCATAAAAAACAAGTCCCTCTTAGCCCTGGATCCGTCGATCCACCATCTCGAGGCATCCGCGACGGTGCACTCACTCTTACCCCCTGCGCTATATGCCAAATCAATCCTTCCCCTAAACTCCCAAAAGTCTCTTGCGGCTACACCGGAACTGGTAGTATTACAAATTTCCGCGGAAGCTCCTTCAAGGGCAGAAAATTTATTTAAATCAATCTCCAAAGAGCACCCGATTCATGGGAAAGGCGATAAGTTCGCTGACGCTGTACCTCGCATACCAAAACAAATTAAAGAATCCCGTGGTCTGACCGGATATCACAGAAGATTTATCCCGGAATTTTCCAAAACGGCACTACCGTCAACCCAACTATTAAAGAAGGACACAGCATTGGACTGGGGACCATCCCAGCAAACTGCTTTCGACCACTTCAAATCAGTACTGCAGAAGGAACTCATCCTGCAATACCAGAGGTTTGACCTGGGATACCACATCACTACAGACGCCTTATCCCATACTTCCCCCGCAGTGGAGGCATGCTCCAAACGACTACACGACAAATGTGACGACAACTTGGAGGACTGGCCCAAATGTAGACCAAGCTGTCCCAAGAGGCCTCGGTTCTCAAAATCACCGATCCATGCGCCAACGAGTGGCAGCAACCCCATCGACTCTGCAACACCCACATCCAGCGCTCGCCAGGGAAGAAAATCCAGAAGAATTCAACTACACAGAAAGATGCGCCGGAAAATATCATCTGTAGAAATTCCACTACAGTCTTCCCCAGAAAACATACGGGAACGACTGTCTACAAGTAGAGCAGGCAACACTTGCATATTAACCATGCAAGTTTTATTGACAAAATACCTTGTGTGCGTGCTCCTTAGCCTTTTCACATCAATTAAGATACCAGATGCGCTCATTAAAAGATTGATTTGTCAGTTCAGAGCTCCTAGAGCCATTCTCACCGACCAAGCAGCCAATTTTACTGGTAATTTCAAGAAAGCAGTTGCGCGGAAATGTAAAGTGCAACAATTCCGAACCACAGCCTTTCACCCACATACTAACGGCTCTTTAGAGAGATTGCAAATCGTTTTAACCGAATATTTAAAAATGTTTATCGGTAGATACACTGACTGGGACGACTGGACAGATTTGGCCACGTTTTCTTATAATACCAGTGTTCACGAGGGCACTGGTTATACACCATATGATTTTGTATTCGGGAAAATAGCTCGGATACCCAGCCGAACTCCGGTAACTGAAGATTTCGAAAATGAAACCTACAATCACTATCGCGCGAAATTAAGTACGAGGGTACAAGAATTGCAAACCGCCGCAGCAAAAAGGTTAGACCAGTCAAAACTTAGATTGACACATAAACGAGGACACCTTCAAACCCGGGGACTTAGTCTACGTCCTAATAGAGCCGCGGAAAGAGAAATTTGGGGATCAGTACTCTGGCCCACACCAGATATTGGAAGTAATTCCCTCTCAAACTTAAAAATATCTTGAAAAGGCAAGACGAAAATCATACACGCGAACAAAGCGCGCCTTGGTCGTGTGCGCGAGAGTCCCGGTTAACCGTACTACATAAAGACAATCGGCCTTAATAAGTTCTACTCCTAGATCAATCATTATCATGCCCGACGACATGCCCGACGACATGCCCGACGACATGCCCAACGACATGCCCAACGACATGCCCAACGACATGCCCGAGGACATGCCCATCCCGACGAACCGAAGGAGGCGTCCCAGGAGAAAGCATCGAGGAGGAGGACGTTCCCTGAGGCTAGCCAAGATGCGATGGCTACGACGGGAGGCTATAAAAGCTGGAATGAGCCTTACACCCCTACTCCCGAGAGTCGTCTTCTCCGTGATCGTCAGGAAGGCAACGCCAGCTGATCGAGGCACCGGCATCGAGAAGACCCCGCTACAAACGCTCCAATGAGAGCATGCTCAATCAAGTCAACCCCGCTCTTTAATGATAAGAAATGCACGCATTTCTTCATATAAGGGGGGAGGTGTGACGTCCCGATAATTTTTCGCCGGTCCTAAATGGCATCCTCCATATAAATCCACTCAACTATTCTCGAAACCACATATGCTAAACCCCTTTCTCCAACCTCCGGGTTGTTTGGACGATGTACCCTAGCGGTCCCCATCTCCAGACGCCCAAATTTCGAATCCCCTTCCCCTCTTCGGCCTTAGAGGCGCGAACTCTTCCCCATTCAAATCTAACACAAGCCCCTCGCCAAAGCTCGCTCATCTCGAGACCATGTACCCCCTCTCCCCCCCCCCCTCTTTCTACAAACGTACTCAAGCCTCCACCTTAAAACCCCAAAATCCTCTAAATCCATCCAACGGGTGGAATACCCATCTCTAAAAACCCGAAAGAACCGCCGAAATCCGCAATTCCACGCATACCTTACGCGTGAGTCATCGGCACGCGTCGATTACATAACGCGTATGACTCATCACGCATACCACAGATTCCACGCATAACGTAAATTCCTCGCATACCAGACATTCCATTGATTTTGTATAAATACAAGCGCCACATGGACCGCGCATGATCAGTCTGTTACAATCGTTCAGTCAGTTGCTATCGACCATTCCATTACTATATCTTTCGCGACACCACGTGTCTGTATTGTTAGTGAAGTGCTATAAGGATTTCACCTCTTCTATATCACTGTAAGCATTTAACTATTATAACTTTCATTATCCTATTTTCTTTTGCTCACGTGCAACATTATTGTTTAACTCTTTATATTTATATTATTCGCTTTGATTTTGCTTATTACTTTATATTATTCGCTTTGATTTTGCTTATTACTTTATATTATTCGCTTTGATTTTGCTTATTACTTTATATTATTCACTTTGATTTTGCTTATTACTTTATATGTACATCGCTCAATTGTATTGCTTTCTCTTTAACTTTCAATTGCTTACTGCCTAATTATACCATTGCTTAATTTCATTAGTTATACTAAATCATTATTAGCGTTACTAAGTTGTCACATGTTTATTATATTCTCAATCACCGTTATATAAATGTTTGTCCCAATGCTCTATGTTCATGCATTATTGTAAACTGCTATATCATCGGAAGCACACTGCTATTTCACTCGCTTACCAATAAATAGTGGTTCTATTACTCAAACGTTTAAAATCATAACCGGCCTTTCTACCACCGTTTTCCTTCGCGAATAACCTAACGGGTGTCACTCGGGTGCGCGCTTATTACCCAACCTCCCCTGGTCGATTAGGGCTGCGAAACAGGGTTTCGTGCTTAACAACCTTCCTTCGCATTAGGACTGCGAAACAGGGTTTCGTGCCTAAATTCCCTCTTATTCACCAGGACTGCGAAACAGGGTTTCGTGCCTAGATCCTTCCTATTCCGTAGAGCAACGAAAAGATTTTCGTGCCTAACCTTTGCAAACCGTTTGGGGCAGCGAAACAGGATTCCGTGCCTGAACCTTGCAATCGCTTAGAGCAGCGAAACAAAATTTCGGGCTTAAAATCCTCCTTACCTCTCGGAGCGGCGAAACAGGATTTCGCGTTCGACTCCCGTTACCCTTCCACAATGTCACTGTCCTAAAACCCGCCACCCAGGACGTGACAGGATTACATCTATGTATTTTTGCTCCAGCGGACCGAAATAACTGCGAAGCGCTTCTTGTCCCTCGGATGTTCGAAGTTGTTGTCTAATAGATGTCACAAATGACTCATTGGGAGAAGTTTCGAAAACGTCATCATCATAATCATCATCAATGGCTGAGAGCAATTATACAGGAGGAATTGTATTTATTGGTGTGATAGGGACCGGAGGCTCGTTTAACGTAGTATTCTGTCGTTTCCGCTTGGATTGAACTGGTGTGGAGGTTACGAGTGAATAATTCGATGACGCGCGCGATTTCCTCTTTCTCTTCAACGCCGATGTGTTCCATTTCGGACGGATTTTTGTTTTAGGCGTTAATGTTTCATTCTCTTCAACGTCAATGCTCACTGGTGATAATGTGTCTGCCTCTGTGGTATTTTCCACTATATGTTTCAAGGGTTCGACGATAGGTTTAAAGTATCTCTCCAACGCGATATCTTCCTCCAACTTGCCAGTCTTCAAAGCCAAGTGTTTCTTGCGAATGGCTGCACTAGTTTTTGCAATTTCCTTCGCTATTCTCTCGCGATCCTTAACCTCCAGACTCGATATCAATCATCATCGTTGCACCGCAGACGTTGCTTTCTCATCGAAGTGTTGACAGCGATTGACCATCTCACGGTATGGCAAACTCGTTAAATCCCTTTCTATAACGTCCATTGGACATCGCGCTATCCTTGTCTATTACCGCGAAACCATACTCTCGTTGCAAACAATTACGACACAACGCGCAGAAATCCTCGTATGACATATCGGTGTTTACGTGATCGTTGTACACATGTTTCAAGTTGGTACCATCCTGCTTAAACAGAATGTACAGATTCGCATTGTCGCATATAAGATGTTTGGGAATCTTTCCATACGTCTGACAAAGATAGAAACAGTCAACGTTCGAGTGACGCCCCATTGCAAAGTACTCTCGTATCGTATTTTGCTTGTCACATACCACGTCATCAAAGATAAAAATAGAATTCGGAAGCGATTCGCTCGGCGGGATGACGTCAGTGTTATTCGAAAACGTAAAGTAGCCAATTTCATCTATCGGAGTCAATAAATTCTCCAAATATTGATATTTGGGCTGTTTCAGCGACTTGGAATACACGTACACGTTCTCGAAGCGGAAACCGTGTGGGCTTTCCAACAAGCTCACCAGCACGTTGGTTTTTCCACAATTCGATGGGCCGCAAATGAGGCAGCGGATAGTGTTTGGTAGCATACTACCGTGTCTACGCTTCGAATTCGGTGACATCATTTCCGATTTATCGTCAAAATTTGTCACGCGTATCCTTACAGGTTGTCGCACGAATCGCATCCTCGATGTGAACTGTGAAAACTGATTTTCGAAGCGATGACACGTCCTATTTATAGGTCCGCACCGAAGCGAAAACACCTCAGTATTTAAAATGCTTCTGATCCTGTCGGATAATTGCGATATTCGAGACCTAACCTCTGAGCAGTTGAAATATATACCAAAGATTATTCTACTCCGAGAGTTTGGGAGACACATTGATCAGTTCTGGTATAGGTTCCCCGAGCATATAAAAGCCGATTCTGAGGTGCAGCAGTGTCGTCGGTGCTTGGAACATTATAATCGCCCTTGGCAGCGAACGCATATCGACGGTCCAGCACCATTGATTAGAAACTGTGGTGAATGTCGCCAACGAGAGTGAAGAAAGGTCGTGGTTTATTAAATCGGGCGATAAACGCGCTACCTTTCGAATTACATATTCCGGGATATCAGTTTTGTGGCCCTGGAACTCATCTGACAAAACGATTGGCTAGAGGGGATCAGGGTATTAATCCGTTGGACGCAGCGTGTCGCGAACACGATATTGCGTATTCGCATAGCAACAAGCTCGACGAAAGGCACGCGGCAGATAACGTACTCACTGACAAAGCGCGAAGACGCATCGTTGCGCGAGACTCGACTCTGGGTGAAAGAGGTGCTGCTACAGCTGTTTGGACAGCTATGAAGGCCAAGACGAAAATCGGAATGGGGGTGAAAACAAAATCCCGCAAAACTACTACTACGAAGAGAGCATCGAAAAAGCGGATTCTTCCGGTGGCAAAACGGGGTGGCATATTACCACTTCTCCCGCTGCTAGGTGTTCTCGGATCATTAGCTGGTGAAGCGGCGGGGATAGCCAAGGCGGTAAACGATAATAAGGCGGCGCAACATCAGCTGCAGGAAATGCAGCGTCATAATCGCTCCATGGAAGGTCGCGGACTTTATCTCGTACCGTACAAGCGCGGACAGGGAATATCGAAACGAAAAAAAAAACGTCGAAAAGAAAATAAAAATGCCTGTGGGCGTAACTACCGATTCACAATTGGCTGAGTTGGCAAAACGTATGCGTATTCCATTCTTTAGAGGTGTTTTTATGCGCAACGCGCTACCAGCTGGAGGAGTACATCGAAACGAGAGCGGTATCGTAAATTTGGACAATGTCGAGGGGTCGGGAACTCATTGGGTAGCGTATGCGAAGAGAGGGTGTCGAGCTATATATTTCGACAGCTTCGGAAATCTCCGGCCGCCTAAGGAATTGGTACAATATCTGAACAAAGATGCTGTGAAAATCGAATACAATCGAACGGCTTATCAGAAGTACGATCAGAGCAATTGCGGGCAACTATGTCTACGCTTTCTACAAACCATTGGCACCAAATTTAAGGATTGACTTCCCACCACTATGATTCAGTACTAATCGAGTCGTACAGCTCGGAATATGTCGCTAACATTCACTCTAACCGGCAAGAGTAGCACCCTCGCGGTGAGCTACTTTCCACCCATAGATTTGAGCGACGATGATTACGAGCTTAGCCTAACAACCTTTGGAACTTATCATACAATACCAAACATCGACTCGAGCAACGATAAATTCTACTTCACCGCAAATTATGACATCAGCAACAGCATTCACACCACTCCTGAATACATTACGATTCCCCACGGCTCCTATGAACTAGACGCCATTGCCAAGTATTTGAGGCAGCGATTACTCGAGCGGTATCCTAAAAATGTCGGCGGCACCGATGCTAACGATGGTGATGTGTATCCTATAGTGTTGCGTCCCAACAACAATACCATGAAAAGCGAACTGTACTGCTCATTCGCCGTAGACTTTACGAAACGCAATAACATTGGATCGCTACTAGGATTCTCGACGAATCGGGTGTTGGAACCAGGTCGGTGGCACGAATCAGACGATCTGATTAATATCATGAACGTGAACATTATTCGAGTTGAATGTAGCGCTACCGCTGGCGCGTACAACAATGGAAAGCGCGTACATACGATACATGAATTTTCTCCGAGAGTCCCACCAGGATATAAGATATCGGAAACGCCCGCGCAGATCATTTACCTTCCAATCACCGCACGGGTCGTTACAGATCTAACGATACGGGTTGTGGATCAAGACGGACGGCTGCTCGATTTTCGAGGTGAAGAGATTACCATTAGATTGCACGTACGACGGCGACGACGATAATACGTGTGGTGCGAACGAAAGAGATGCTTGTGTTGAACGACTCCAGAAACTCGTTTCTTCCAAACCAAATTGTTTACAACAACAACAACAACAACAGCAACAACAACAACAGCTCTGATCACGCTAAAAAGAAGAGACTCACTGCTGCAAACATTGCATTTTTGAAATCCTTGGGATTCACCGTGCGCAATTAAGTTGAAAAATGGCTGACATTCTAAGCATTGGAGGGAAGCCGACGTTTGATGATCGCATCGTCAAGTTCGAGACTCACACATACAACCCATACGTCAACACAACGTTTGGACACAGCGATGAGATAAGAATACCCATACAACAGCAGGATTTATACACATTACCGTGTGAAAGTTCCCTCTACGTGGAGGGAAAATTGAAGATAAATAAGCCAAACGATACATTAACGGTGACATTGGGAAATAATTGTATGGCGTTCTTATTCGATGAGATTCGATACGAGCTGAATGGTGTGGAAGTTGATCGCAACAGAAACGTTGGAATAACTAGCACGCTGAAAAACTATGTATCGCTGACATCTGGCGAAGACAAAAATATGGAGAATGCCGGATGGGGCTTGAAACGACGCGATGGGCTAAAAGTGAAAAATCATTTCAATTTTTGTATCCCACTGAAATATTGGCTGGGATTTTGCGAGGACTACAAACACATTATTATTAATGCGCGTCACGAATTGAATTTAATACGATCGCGCAACGATAACAATGTTCCAATTGGATCGCCGATGTTGGAACCAGAAATTCAATTAGTTAAAGTACAATGGCGGATGCCTCATGTGACGCTGAACGACGTTAATAAGCTATCGTTGCTACATACTTTGGACAGTGGACGAAACCTGAGCATTTGTTTTCAATCGTGGGATATGTATGAGTATCCTCTCTTACAGAGCACTACCAAGCACTCATGGGCCGTGAAGGCTTCTGCACAATTGGAGAAGCCGCGTGTCATTATCCTTGCTCTACAGACTGATCGAAAGAATGATATGTCCAAAGATGCTACTATGTTCGACAAATGCAAATTAACCACTGTAAAAGCTTTTCTCAACTCGGATTTTCACCCATATGACGACATGCAGGTGGACTTTGACATGGATAAGCATGCCATCTTGTTTCACATGTATACGCAATTCCGTAAATCATATTACAACTGCAACGATGGATTATTGCGTGTTTTAGGAAACCGGGATTATCTGCAAATGAATCCGAAGCAATAGATCTTCTCCTGGGTTGTGCCGGCTATTGTAACCTAGATCAAGTCAATACTATCTTTAATGATTTCGATGTTATGCTCGACCTTATTTTTGCCTCTAAATCTAACATGGTAGTGGACCGTGTTATTGATGCGTTTATTGAACCTGATGTCTACCATCCACCACTGTATTTAATGTGCAATGATCTGGCTACGACCGTTGACAGTGCGAGTGATAACTTTGTATTTAAAGACTTTAAGAATGGCGACTATCAGGGAATGCTAGGCTATTTTAACTCGGTGGACTGGGACGAGGGAACTGGTAATCCTGATCCTTGTATTGCCCTTGAACGCTTGTATGGTCATATCAATTTTGCAATTAATGCTTTTATTCCGGTAAAGTCTGTTGTGCGCTCTACTTTTCCACGCTGGTTTTCCCCGAGATTGCGGGCTTTGATAAGACTGAAGAAGAGGGCGCACAAAGCATTCAAGCGCTCGGGTGCTCACAGTGATTACCTGAATTTTTCCCATCTCCGTGCACTGTGTAAATCTGCCTTATTGCGTGATCATCGAAGTTATATTGATGGTGTTGAAATGGATGTCACGAACAAAGTCTCGAGTTTCTGGAAGTTTGTAAACACTAAGCGTGGTGGGCATGCTATTCCTGGGAAGGTGCATCTCGATCAGCTGTCTGCGTCCACGCACGGAGCGGTCGCTGACCTCTTTGCCAAGTTTTTTGGCTCTGTTTATGTTTCTCCGTCAGCTGTGGCGCCTGCCGGTATTCCTGCTCTCTCCTCTGGTAATACGGTAAACATTCACGAGTTGACCATTCCTATAGGGGACATTTATTCTAAGCTGGACTCGCTTGATGTTGATAAAGGCCACGGATTGGACTGTATACCGCCGCGGTTGTTAAAGAAATGTAGTTTCATTCTGGCCAGGCCACTTTGGCATATTCTTAATTCGTCCCTCTCCAAGGGTATTTTTCCAACAGCATGGAAATTTAGTATAGTTACCCCGGTATTTAAGGCAGGTGATCATACCGATGTCAGGAATTACAGACCGATTTGTAAATTATCTGTTCTTCCGAAAATGTTTGAGGAACTTGTGACGGAACACCTGACGCCATGTCTATCGAACGTCATATGCGATGAGCAACACGGATTTGTGCCAGGGCGATCGACGGTAACAAATTTGGCAGTATACCACTGTCTCGTTTCTGCGGCACTTAATGATAGATTGCAGGTCGACACGGTCTATACTGATTTCCGTAAAGCCTTCGATACGGTTGACCACGGTATCCTGATTAGGAAGCTAGTACATTTTGGGATCAGCGGGTCGCTCCTGTCATGGATCCAGAGCTATTTAGAGGGCCGTGTACAAGTTGTCAGGGTCGGTGACCAGCTATCGACTCCGGTTAATGTGTGCTCAGGTGTCCCTCAGGGTTCGCATCTTGGTCCCCTTCTATTTCTGCTCTTCATCAATGACCTCAAAGATGCATTCCGGAATAGCAAATTTCTAATGTATGCGGATGATTTAAAGATATTCCGTCCTATACGGTGTGGTCTGGACGTAGTGATGTTGCAGGAGGACCTCGGCAGGTTCGAGCGGTGGTGTGCTGCCAATAAGATGCAGCTTAATACTGCCAAATGTGTTGTTTTGAGGACGCATAGAACTGCAACTCCCTTCCTATCGACGTATACTCTAAGTGATACTAGCCTAACAGTGGTGAGTGAGATAAGGGATCTCGGTGTTACTTTTGGTTCGGGGCTTGATTTCCGTGCTCACTATCGGAATATCGCATCTAAGGCAATGAAAACCTTGGGCTTTATTGCCCGATTTGCGAAGCACTTCAGGCAGATGAAGTCCTTGAAACTGCTTTATGTCGCGCTGGTTCGACCACATTTAGAGTATGCGTCGGTAATTTGGAGTCCAAGGCATATGGTACACGCGGGCTTGCTCGAGAGGGTTCAGCATAAGTTCTGCAGACTAGCTATGAGAGCTATTGGTAGACCCATGCGGTTTTTCGACCATGATTACGGTCCGGCCTTACAGAGGATGGGGCTCACCACGCTTAGTGACCGTCGTGTCTATTCGGACCTCTTGTTTTTCTACAAGCTTCTTCATGGTCAGACTAACTGCCATGAGTTGGTGTCATTGATATGCTTCCATGCCCCGCAACGGGCACTACGTCAGAGGCCCCTCTTCGAGTCGAGGGTTCCGGACTACAGGCATTTTACCGTTGACCCTTTAAACCGTGCTATGGATGAGGTAAACAGTTTCATTGGGGATATCGACATGTTCTCGATCACTCTTGACTCGTTCCGGAGGCAATTGTTTAGTCGATTCCCAGTTTAAATTTAAATTTAAACCAAATCGATTTAATTTAATTTTTATTCTTACGGTATGCTGTACGCTGTCGCTAGTATAGTTGTTGTTGGCGTGCTAACTGCTTTGTTTTTATTAAGTTTTTGTAAAGTTTTATGGTTTTTGTTTTCTCTGTATGTCTTTTATTTGTAATTTTACTTTTTGTATTCTATTTAGGTATCGCACTTATCTGTTTATACGTTTTGTATTCTAAAGGGTTTCCCGTTGATAATAATAATAATAATAATAATTATTCACCGTGGCCGAATTTTTAGAATTTGGTCCCTTTGTGGTGATTGATTGCTCGCGACAAAATGGGTCAGTTAAAAATGGTACCGTGGACGTGCGCATAGAATTCGAGTGTAAAGAGAACGTACCGGCAAATACTACGGCCTACTGTCTGATTCTGCACGATCGGGTGGTTGAATACAATCCGCTGAAAAACGTGGTGCGCAAAATTAATTAAATTGCCTGCCCTCTCCTGTGTCAAATTCGTACCAAAAGAAAATTTCATAGTGAAAATCGAGATGCTTTACAAGAAAGACTGCATTCCCCCATCTGTCTTGGAAGCGAGCGGGCCTCTAAATTGTATCGATAATGTCTGCGCCGACATTTGTTGACCTGCAAGGGTTCATCGTCGATGGAAGATTTATCGTCAAGGAAGTGGCTGTCCTGCGAAAGGGAACAATTCTCTCGCATTATATTTTTCGGAGTTCGATGCCACAATATCTTCTTACGAAATCTGACAAATCAAGCATCCGGTGGTTGACGACAAAACATCATGGGCTACGCTGGGACGATGGAGAAGTTCCATACAGTATGGCTAAACAGCTATTTACGAAAGCTGTAGCGGATGTGATCGATGAAGAAGATGACACGTGGCATGTCGTATACGTTAAAGGGCTGCAGAAACGGGAATGGCTTGCGGATTTCCTCGATGAAAGTACGAGAGCGGATGTGATCATCGAGACGCTGGACATTGACTACGAGGATATACAATCTCTAAATAAGCTAAATGTAGTTGATACTCTGCGATGTGGCAGACACGCAAAGCACTGTGCCTTGCAAAATGTATTTAAAATATTCAACTGGTGGACTAAACGCCAGAGGGAAATTCATAAATAAATATAATCAATTTTTTTAATGCGTATAATTTTCTTCACCCTCCCCCAACCCAACCTCCTGCGTTTGATGTACCGTACATGTTCAGAGTGGTACAATAGACGTTGAAAGTGGTACGAAAGACGTTTGATTCACGTTCAAAGTGGTATGAAAGACGTTCGATGCACGTTCCAAACCATTCGAATCATGTTTGATGCACGTTCCAAGACGTTCGATTCACGTTCGATGTACGTTCCAAGCCGTTCGATTCACGTTCGAAGTGGTATAAAAGACGTTCGATGCACGTTCCAAGCCGTTCGAATCACGTTGGATGCACGTTCCAAGACGTTCGATGTACGTTTCAAGCCGTTGGATTCACGTTTGAAGACGTTCGATTCACGTTCGATGTACGATCAAAGTGGTACAAAAGACGTTCGATGTACGATCAAAGTGGTACAAAAGACGTTCGATACGCAATCAAAGTGGTATGATCTAGTCGAATGATGTGTTAAAGAAGAAGGGAAAGAAGATGCGTTTGAATAAGGAGAGGATGGTCAGTGATGAAGAAGATAAGGACACTTTGAAAAAAATGTGCAGTACCAGTGCTGAAGGAAACGCTACATGCATGAATTATTACGTTCCGATCGTGCGGGATGATGGTGTAGCTCCATGTGGGGAGAATATATATAACGACGGGTAAGGCTTCTTTTCACATCTCAAAATTTTTATATCTGATACGTGCAAGCAATTTCATAGCTTTGTTCTCTTAGGCCGCGCCAAGCATCGCGTGTCATGGTCAGAAGATACGCATTAACAACTATGGGGCATAAATACTTGGAAATTGGAATCAACGTAGGACCTATAGCCTCTGTAGAAGTTCTTCTCGGCGACAATCGCGGGAATCATATCATATTACCATGGCATACACGGAATGTGCTATTCGGCAGCTGGGAAACCAACAAAAAACGTGCAAAATTACCTGGATCAGAATCGTTACAGATTGATGATTTAATGGTTGAATTTTGTCGGATGTATGATTCTCCGATTGTAAAGATGACGCGATGTGATAAATCACTGTATTTCAAACCGGATACAGTAACATTTTTATGTAATCTTGAGCCGTGTGTGAACTATGTGTATTCGCGGCTGCAGGAAATTGTAGAAGATGTACAAGTCAAATTTGAAACTTTTGTTAACGTGCTACAGCAGAGCGATGTTGCCTCCGAAAAGATACGCATCGTGCTGCTAAAATAATACGTGATAGCAAATATTACGATGTGGAGTATCATGTAGATTGCGAACTGATAGCATGTGCCATCAATGATGTTCTAGCTGATGCTCGTAGGAAAAAAAATGTTAAATTGTATTATTAAGATTATCATCTTTTTTTCGTATGTAACAATATATATCTTAAACGCACATCATTGTACCATTTTATTTACCCATCTTCCATCTCCTTTCGCCACCTAATTTTAAGATTCAACGTTTTAAATTATTATTTCTCTGTGCGTCGAGAAAAAACATTCTGATGACGCCGCATAATTCTTTCTTTGAATCGAGCGTTCTTCACACCATCAAATGACATCATCCCACACGGCTGCTCCGGAGGACTCATATTACGCATGCTATGGCGCGATACGCGGCGACGTTAAATTGGAACGCTTTGAAATACTGTTAGCTTTAGAATGCATGTGATTCTATCCCCTATGTATTACTCTCTCTTTCTCTCTCGAATTTAGCTTTAAAAAGTGATGCTCCGTCTCTTTCCCATCCTCCGAATATGTGGTTCGTAAAACGCCGACATTGCCCGAAACATCATCCGATAAAAAATCAATTATTTCTATTTGTTGGAAAAAAAATTTCTAGGACAGTCCCTACCCTAGGTTAGGTTTAAAAAAATTTTCGGGCGGGCCAAGTTCTGAGAGAGATTTTTTTGGGGGGCCAATGCCTCCCTCTGAAAAATGGGTCCGGTCTGGAGAGGCTTCCGCGGCGGCTCGGCCCAGACTGATCCCCCCTCTATCATCGCGGCTTCCCCCACTCCGCGGCTCGTGCGCGCGCAACCTGTCTTCCTCCCCTGCAGGCCCCGCGCCCAGGTTTCCCTCCGCCCCGCTCCCCCGCGCGCTCTCACTCCCCCCGCCCCGCGCCGGTTGTGGAGTCATTTGGCGTTGAAAGTGAATTGGAACTGTCCTAGTATTACTACTCGTGCCTGTACGTCTAATTCTTGTCTCGAAGACTCCCATGCCTTGGCTCACATCTACTGTCAAAAAACTTATGAGCCTCCGTAATCGTGCACTGACCAAGTGAAGGAGATCTGGAGAGGCAGCTTCTTGGGACTATTTCAAATTGCTTCGGAATCTCGCCAATTCTTCTATTCGTACGGAGAAGCGACTATATTTCAAGAATCTCTCCAGCTTCGGCTCCTCTAAGAGTTTCTGGCACTTTCTTCCTGCTGCTGGGTTTCACAAACCATCACACTCCTTGTCTGTTCCTGATTCCTTTCCGGATCCCTCTGCTATTAACAATCAGTTCCTTGATTCTATACCTTCTACCTCTGCGTCTCCCGAGCTCATTTCCTATTATTTATCCCAGGCTGTTGAAGACAAAGTGAGGAGGGGGTCGTTGACGTCACAAGCTAGGCGACACTTAGTCTATAGCTCGGCCGCGGGCCGATACAAAGGTACTGAGTGGGCCATCTCTGGGGTAATTAGACAATTACCGTGACCCACTCGTCCGCGAATGACGTCACTCTGATTCACGTGACTTCCTGGAATCCTCGTCAGGATTCCGGGAGACGAGATTCCTTCTTCTTGCTCCAAGTGCCGAACAAACCGCATGTATCGCAATCGCGCGTAATGATCGATATTTGAGCGTTCCGTAAGCATCTCGAGTTACTAGATCGCTGGTGCTGTGCACAACTGTGTGAATCAAAGACCCATAATTAAATAATTCAGGGTTTCAAACTAGTAAGATTAAAATAATTGTATATAGAGTGAAGTGGTTTTATTAAATGGTACACGTGTCTCTGTTCACATTTCGGAAACAATCAATTGCGTGACCCGGTACATTTACTTAAATTTCTGCGCTACACAGGCGTACGAGTCCTCTTCTTCTTCTAGCTTTACCTTTGCACCTTTCTCACTTGGCGATCTTTTCTCTATTCAAAGGCATAAAGCTTACCTCCTCCAATCCCTATGATATTTCTGGCATCATGATATTTAATTGTGTTCCTTACTATCTTGATTCTCTCCTACATATGTTCAATTCTGCTGTCCTATCCGGGCCCTTCCCCGCTGCTTGTAAGCATTTATTTGTTTATCCTATTCCTAAGTCGGCTAATGCCACCTCCCTTGATTATCTTCGTCCTATTTCTCTTACGCCTTTCCTGTCCAAGGTCTTTGAAAAACTGTGCTTTGCACAGCGGCTGAGGCACTTTGACTCTTGCAGCGCTATTCCGCCTTTCCAATCGGGCTTTCGTAAAGGTTATAGTACGAGCACTGCGTTGCTCCACATCTCGGATACTGTACTTCGTGCGTTTGACTCGCGTCGCTTAACTTGTATCATGTCTCTGGATTTCTCAAAGGCGTTTGATACAATTGATCACAACATGCTATGTGCCAAGTTAAGTTATCTTGGACTGTCGTCTAGTGCCTTGTCATTTCTTAAATTTTATCTTTCACCGTGCACTCAGCAGGTTGTGCTCAAACGCTCTTTACCTCTAGCTTCGACTATTAAACAGACTTCTCGAGGAGTTCCGCAAGGCTCTGTGCTAGGTCCGCTTCTGTTCAGTATCTATGTGTGCGATTTGTTTGAAGTTTGTAATCATTGTCAAGCTTACATGTATGCGGATAACACCCAGCTTATTAAGGTTTTTGATTCCAGCTGTGCTGATCTAGACAAAACAGAAATTGAATCTGATTTACGTCGATTTATACACTGGTCTGACTCTCAGGGTCTCCAGTAACATCCTACCAAAACCACTGACCTAGTTGCTGGTTCTCCTATTTTCCTCAGTAACCTGTCCTCTTTTCACATATCCTTTGGATCCTCTGTCCTTTGTATACAACCTATGTTAAAAAACTTAGGTGTGACCTTTGATCCCCATTGGTGTTTTGACCGTCATGTTGCTGTATTGTGTCGATCTGCCTTCTCTCGCATGCGTCCCTGATACACTTCACGTCGTATATTATCTACTAAGACGAAGCTCATGTTGTGTCAAGCCTTAATCATTTTCATCTTTGATTATGCTGATGTAGTATACGGCCCGTGTCTCTCCTCTTCACTTTTGTCTGTTGCCCAACGTGTGCAAAACTCATGTCTCCGTTTCGGTTATAATCTTCCTAAGTACGACCACATAACGCCTTCTTCCCAACGTTCTGGCTGGCTAAAGATGAAGCAGCGAAGGATTTTCCATCTCTGCTGTCTGGTCTATTAAATACTTACAACAGGTACGCCAAGGTATCTGTATGAACTGCTACGCACCAATATGTCCATGCACTCTAGCGGCTCTATGACAACGAGATACTGTTTTGATTTATCTGTGCCTCACCATCGCTCTTGTAAATTCACTGCGTCCTTCTCCTACATATCTTCCTATTACTACAGGGTTATCCACTGAAGACTGGCGGCGCTCGATGAGAACGGCAACAACGTCATACGCATAATTTTATTTTTAGAACCTATACTTTTAGCAACAGCCCATAGATGACGGATGTATCGACATATGATTGTAGTAGTAATTATGCGTGTGACGTTGTTGCCGTTCTCATTTCTACTCGCGCGAGCGCCGCCAGTCTTCAGTGGATAACCCTGTATAACTCCATTCCTTCTAACATACGTTCTCTGTGATCGTTTGCTTCATTTAAACTTAGTGCTCGTTCTTTCATCATCTCGCGGTTTCCTATGTAATTAGCTTATTCTTATCTTATTCTCAGTTTATTTTATTTTATTGTATTTTATTTTAGTCTGTTTGTTTTCTTTCCTCTTCTTACCTCCCACGACTTTTTAGGTAAGGTTGTAGAGCAACAGTTAATGCTGAATCTCGCCTACTCGTCATTGTAATTTCAATTGTAATTTTAATTGTAATGGTCCAATAAAGGCAGTTAAAAATAAAAATAATAATAATAACTCCTCGGCAAATGGACCGATTTTGATGATCTTTTTTTTTATTCGAAAGAGGATGGTGCCCCGGTGGATCCATCCTACGCGGAATCAATATTGGTCCAATATTTTACCAGTTATAGTTAATAATAATAATTTATATGTTTGTCCCCTCATAACTCCTCAGTATACGGAACGTTTTTGATGATCTTTTATTTACTGGAAAGAGGATGGATGCCCCGGTGGTCCCATCCTACACTAAATCAACATTGCCCCAATATTTTGCCAGGTATAGTTAATAATAATTTATATGTTTGTTCCCGCATAACTCCTCACCATATGAACCGATTTTGATGATCTTTTTTTCATTCGAAAGAGGGTGAAGTCCTGGTGGTCGCATCCTACGCGGAACCATTATTGGCCCAATATTTTGACAGTTATGGATAATAATAAAGACTATTGTCATCTAATTATTATTATTGTATGTACGTGTGCGCATATCTGCTGAGCATGTTGTGTCCATATATATAACTAAAAAGTTGAAAATAAAAAAATTTTAAAAAATTAAAACCGACTTTAAAAAAATAAAATTGCACTAAAAAGTAAAAAATAATTTTTTCCCTTATTTAATCTACGACTCCCATATTTTTTAAGTCGGTGCCTCATCATTCCCACTGTGAAAATTTGGCGCCGACAAAAAAAATATGGGAGTCTTAGATTAAATAAGGGAAAAAATTATTTTTTACTTCATAGTGCAATTTTATTTTTTTGAAGTCGGTTTTACTTTTTTAAAAATTTTTTTATTTAAGTGATCTCAGTGGTTTCATGATTTCCTCGAAGCGCTTTCCTTTCGATATCTTCGTCAAGTTACATCGTTCATAGGAACGTTCTTCAAATGGAAGTATTTCAAATGTAGCTACTACAACATTACAATCCTCGTCCGTACAATTTATTATTCTCATATAGGCTTTTTCCTCTCCATTTCTTATTAAGGCATTTCCCAAAAACATTCCTCTCTTGACGTGCAACTTTCCTACGTATCCTTCACGCAGTTCTGGAGTTGCAATATTAATATGGAAAGAGACTGAAGTTCTTTTTGGCACGAATATTAGGGTGGAGCAAAACAGGTGAAAAAATGTTTAAGGAGTTATACCTAGTCAAGAGGCCGATAAGAAGCGAATGCTAGCGATTTTTTTTCAAAAAGCGGAAGAATATATTTGCACAGAACGTTTTGCACTTTAAAGAGTAACGTTTAAAGAACATTTGGTATTTTTTTGGTAGAGAAATATTTAACGTTTATAATAAAAATACAACGACATCCAAGAAGACTTTTTAAGAACGGTGAGTAAGATATCTCAACAACAACTGCACCAATCTTTCTATAATTTTGTGGGCTTATTTTTTATATAAAAATCTATCGGATGTCGTACGCATTTTTTTTATAATGTATACAGGGTGTAAACAGTATACGTAGCAATATTTTAGGGGGTGGTAGGGGAGGTCCAATGGAACATAAAAGTCCTATGACATAATGTCCGATCTGTCTCCATTTTACAGTAATAATGCCCTAAAGTTTGCACCATGCGTTTGAAACGGGTAGTAGCTCGCGCATATTGGTGAGACCAACACATTGAAACAGGGTGTTGACTTCTGATCTTTCATGTAATTCCCAAAGTGGTGTGTTTTTCGGAAGGAAAGACTCTTAAGAGTGATCCTCCAGCGACTCGACTCAAGGAGATGCCGCATCATATCCCGTGGCGAAGACAACACACCATGATGCTTCACCGCAAGTTTATGGCTTCCGACCCTTGAAGGGGTTTGAATACCTATTACGAACCAAACTCTTTCAGCTCCGCATTTCTCATCAGATCTCTGCGAAAACGACGGCAATCGATACCTTCCGGCATCGTTTTGTTGTCATTTAAAGTGAATTACGAGTAAAAGATAAATCGAGGAAAATCATATCAAACGTAAAAAAGTGAATACACATTTTTTTTAAAACAGAATCGAAAATAATAATTATTTGAAGTGAGAGGACAAGAAATACGTAGATTTCGTTTTCAAATATCGCTTAAATGAAAAAGTAATGTAACAGGAAATAAACAAAACGTGATCGTAGTTCGTTATTGTGATAAGAATCCGTAGTTTAATAACGGCCAACACTGTTGCTGATGATGAATAAGTCTGTTTAAAAGCCCCGAAGACAAAATTTAGGTACGGAAATTTAGATAAATATCGCCGCAAATAAGCCATAGCCTGCGTTAAATTTAATAACTAATAATCACCAATAAAGTAACTAAAACTCACTCTTTCGGAAATTCACCTGCAGCTTGAAAATCTGTGTCACAGGGTCACCGAACCGATCCTGGTCATCGATGGACGTGCTCCGTGCACAGCTGGTCCCAGGTATCTTTACATTCCCACTACCCAAAGTTAAGGGTCGCAATGTCAGGTGCGTCCAGGTCAACGTACCGAATATTCACTTCACTGCACAGCTACTAACACTGATCACTTTATTTATCCTGAAGTATTCTTGGGCCGTGTACATTTCTGCGACGCGATTGCTAGCTGACTGACAAAATTTTTTCCAAGCAAATTCCGCTACCCCCAAGTAGCTTCTCTGGTTCCATTATGAGTTAACTCCCACCACGCAAGAGGCTTTAGGTAAAAAGAAGACAACACATTTTCGGAACACGTGTTTTGCAGAAGTGCAACGAACACTTTCACAAAAGCCCGCGCTCCGTCCTTCTACTGCCAATGTACCCATTGCTTCGAGATAGAAAACAGACACCACGTGTATCGGTTCGAAAGGGTCCGAAGGGAAGAGACAGTCTTCGAGTTGCTATAAAGAAGAAAATGCATACCATTCCTGTTTCCCCTTTCCGATACCCTGAGTTCACGACTGCTACGAGGCGGAACCAATTAAGTCATAAATTATCCGAAACTGTAGGAAACCGTTCTCTACCGCCGACTCGCAGGACAATAAACCGTGACCCTGGCGAAATGCTCTGGCTGATCAGCCTGATTAATTTTGAAGAACTAGAAATTACAGAGTATTATCCAACATCAATACGCCTCGCGGAAAGACACAGGAAGAGAAGAGGTAGTCCGCTGACTGCGCGTAGTCCCGCCTGCTTCGTCCTACCTTCAAATTAAAGACGGATCCCTTATCTCTCGAGTATAACCACGCGCTCGAATTTCAAAACAAAAGCACGCGTCGACGTATTCCGTGCTAGAGATGGTGGGCCTTGAGGTCCGATTGGTCCCAAACTAACCAATCGGGCCTGCTTATTTCTCGTGTCTAAACACGCGCTCGAATTTCAAAACAAAAGCACGCGTCGACGTATTTCGTGCGAGAGAAGGTGGGCCTTGGGGAGGAGATATTACTGTGAAGAGGGCCTCTTCAAAACACCGGCCGTTTGGGAGGGATGCAGGGCAGATTGGTTAGATTAGGGCCAATCGGACTTCAAGCCCACTGTCTCTCGCACGGAATACGTCGACGCGTGCTTTTGTTTTGAAATTTGAGCGCGTGTTTAGACACGAGAGATAAAGGATCCGTCTCCAATTTGAAGGAAAGACGGCGTGGGTGGAGTCATGTGCTGTGACTACCCTTTTTCTTCCTGTGTCCCTGCACAAAACGTATTGCCCCTCCCCCTCCCCAACTGTAACGAAAAAAGATAGACAAATTATTCACTAAAATAGAGATTTAAAGTCTATCCTATGGTAAATGGCCTCTCTAATTTCATACTGACTACAAGAGGATCCCTGATTCAAAGTATTTTGTTCAGCGCTGCGTTTAATTGTGAATCGGTATTTCCGTCAACCAGGAAATGTACTAATAACAGTATTTCATTCCCCCTTGTAAACCACCTCAGAAGTCCGCACATCTGCATTGCATGGCCAAGCCGACCTGTAATCGGCTTCGAATGAGGTAAGTCATAAGATCATAAAGACCTGACCGTTTTAAGGGACCCTAAGGTCGGGTACGCGACTTTGGCCGCTCGTGCTGAACGGTCTAGGGGGTCGCAAGACTACCAGCCCTTTACGTGCAATGTCCGTGTTTTTCGCCTGACAGAAAAAAATACTTCCGCTAGCAGGTATCCGCCGCCGCACTGCCAATCAGGGTTCACACGAAGTCCTACGTCAACCCTGATTGGCTATGCAAATCACTGCCTCTGCGACCAACTTCCACGTTGGTGTTTTCTTTGACCATGGAAAACGCAGAAAACTCAGTCAAGACACAACAGTCACCACACTCGGTCTCCGAAACCTAACAAGACGTTTCCATTTTGGTGACACCATCCGTGCGAAATCGCTGATCGTGCGACACGTGCTCGCGAACTCCTTTTAAGTGTATAAAGTGTGGAAGTGATTTTGTCAAGCATGGAGACCAATGCGGGGTATTCGTGCAATGAAATGTTTAACATGATTATCCTGTATGGGGAGGCTGACTGCAGCGCATTACGTGCGAAGCAATTATACGCGGAACGGTATCCTCATCTGCGACAACCATCCCGGCAGTTTATCGTCAATTTGTGTCAAACATTGCACACTACGGGTTCCTTTTTCCCTCGCATCGAAGGAAGAGGGCCAAGAAGGAATATCGACAGGGAAGATGAAATCCTTCAACATATTGATAATAACTCTGCCCGCAGTACGAGGAGTATTGCTCAAGAAATGGGAGTCTCCCATACGTATGTCCATCGCACATTGCGTGATGAAGGTTTGTAGGAGTTTAGTTGTATAAAATGACATTTCTTTATAAATTTACCTATTCTTACTTTAAATTCACATTTCATTGTAGCTGTAAATTCTTCACTAAATGTATCGCAACATTTTTATTAAATGCACCTCCGGTGAAAACAATCCATTTTTTTTGCATATTTTCATTCCATAACATCTCAAGAATTATCAGGTAAAATTTTAGAACGAAATTCCTAACGGCAAAGATTTTACATGCAGTTCAGGGGGATTAACAGTGTGACGCCCTTAAAATAGGTGTTTGTTTGTGCGTGTGCGTGTGTGCGTGAGCGGCGTGCGTTGTTTTAAACGAATAAACGCATGGAAAATGGGGCGCTCACTCAATAGGATTCTATTCGTACTTACATTGGCTTCCGTGCTACCCTCTGTTGCGAATTTTCATACAGTCAATCTTTTTTAAGAAACATTTTTGTGTGAGAAAACCCCATGTTTCGGGGATTCTACCGTGTAACCATTTAGCCATCATCGTCCAGTTGTTTCTTAACACTCCCAGAAGATAACGCGTTAACCACACATGTGTAATTAAGGAATATCTTTGTTTTTTTTTTTAATTTGGATGATTCAATTACAAGTGTAATTACTTTCATTACAATTACAGAGTAATTCCGATTAAAAAGTAATAGCAATTAGATGTAATTGTCCTGCACACTTACAATTACAATTACGATGTAATTGTCCTGCACACTTACAATTACAATTACGATGTAATTGTCCTGCACACTTACAATTACAATTACGATGTAATTGTCCTGCACACTTACAATTACAATTACGATGTAATTGTCCTGCACACTTACAATTACAATTACGATGTAATTGTCCTGCACACTTACAATTACAATTACGATGTAATTGTCCTGCACACTTACAATTACAATTACGATGTAATTGTCCTGCACACTTACAATTACAATTACGATGTAATTGTCCTGCACACTTACAATTACAATTACGATGTAATTGTCCTGCACACTTACAATTACAATTACGATGTAATTGTCCTGCACACTTACAATTACAATCTCAATTAACTAAATTAACGATTACAGAAAGTAATGTGTAATTGAATTACACAATTACATTTCAATCGTAATTTGTAATCACATTACATTTTGCCCAACTCTGATTTGTAGCTGAATGAAGTGAAAAAGTTTTAGACTCATACATTGTATACCATTATCTACAAAATATCATAAAAGTCACCTATGTTTTCGCGCGATTTAAGGGGGGACGCCTACCTAGAGCGGGCGAAACAATGCGCTTCTTTGGGATTTTTTTCTAGAAAAACCGTTACACTTTTATTAATAACTATTAGTCTATTGTTAAGAGTACATCTAAAGAACAGTTCAGTATTTTTTGTGTTAAAGAATTGTTGGATGCCAGCTAAATGTACACCATAAGCATCCTAAACATACACCAACTCATCACAACTAGTCACCCTCGCAAAATCCTCCGTACACCGATAACAGATTAGTCATCATCGACCCTTGCACTTCCCATAGTTCTTTCCACGTCATCCTTATCCCTTCTTCCACAACTCCTGTATATATATATAACCCAGTCCCAAAATCTAGAGTTAGACCATTCTTGTATCTAAGAGCGGAACCTCTGTTAAACACACCAGTTAGAACTTCTGAAATAAAACCTCTTGTGAAACTTAGAAGTATTTTACGTGTTGTACCCAACTTCCTGCTACGGAATCCAACACAAAAAATTGGTGTCAGAAGTGGGATGATCTGACGTTCATTGATTTCGTCGAACTCCTGGTTGATGAAACATCCAGCACGATTCGTGGACGACAACTTCAGTTGTTAATCGGATCATCGAGAAGCTAAGTCACAAAGAAGAGGAAACACATTTAAGAAGTCCATCAGGGTAAGTGTTGCTCGGGGACCACTCTTATAATTTGACCAGATCTTCCTATATATCTTTTGTTTCCTAAATCCTAGAAACCTTAATTATATCTCCATTTTTGTACTTGTAATACATATAACAAGAATCATGCCACTCACGTCGGAAGTGGACACTAATAATTCAACTTCGACTTCCACGTCTACTTCGACTTCAATACCACAACTTTCAATAGAATTATTGATCAAATTGTTACCCGACTCCTTCGATGGTGACAGATACAGGCTACGTAGTTTTATAAAACAAGTTGATGCTGTTTTCGAATTAGCCAAACCATTTCAAATTTCACCATTACTATTGTATGTAAAAAATAGAATCACGGGAAAAGCACGCGAACAAATAGATGTTCATTGCAATTTGACTACTTGGGGAGAAATTTCTGAATTATTGATTGCACTATATCAAGACCGAAAATCACTTGATCAACTATTAGAGGAGCTGAGTTGTATGACTCATACAAAGTATTGGGCACAATTCATAGTACAGAAAGTAACCAAGAAGCTTTAAACGGGCAGTTACTCATGATCAACGATATCACTTTGAATCGATTTGTCCATCATACTCATCCTCAAATCTCCCAAATGCTAAGGTACAGAGAATTTAAAAATATTAATGGCGCGTTTACTGCCGCCATTGCCGAGGAAAAAGCTTTGCGTTTAACTTACAATGAAAAATCTCAATGCAGAATTTGTAGTCGCACAAACCACACTACAAACAATTGTTATAGAAATAAGTCCAATCCTTCCACACACAGTCACAATAACTCCAGATCCGTTAACTTCAGCCAAATCCCTACGAACTCACAAAGTCAGGCACAACCAACTAAACAATGTCGCTATTGTAAAAATTTGGGTCACACCATAGAAGAATGTAGGAAACGTCAGTATAACAACGCTATTCGACAGAATCAATATCAAAGTCCTTTTGATACTAACCGAGACAAACAAACTCAATATCGCAGTTCTTATAATCATAATCGAAACGATACAAATCCCTTTAATTCGAATCAAGAACAACGTAGCAGTGATAATACTAAATCCGTAAATTTCCACCAGCAGGATTTTCAACTAGTTTCCCAACATCCCAATCCTCCAATATCGATGGAGCAAGCAACCGTAGAATTCAACCGCTACAAGATGCAACAATTTCCAAATCCTTATTAGCTTCAAATGATTTAACTTACGTCCTTTTCCAATCAAAGAATTCTAGCTCTAACGATGGGACTTTAAAATTTCTAATCGACACTGGCGCATCAGTTTCCCTAATTAAATCAACCAGTATAACTACTTCCAGAAATCATAATAACATCCCAATAATATTAAACGGAGTATCACCGAGTGCACCAATTGCAACATGCGGTGCAACTGAAATCGAACTCGAAATTCATTCAAAAAAAATCGTAGCTAATTTCCAAATCTTAGACACTCCTACGAATATACCATTTGACAGACTCCTAGGAGACGACTTCCTTCGGTCCCAGGGAGCCAAAATCGACTATACTACTTCTGCTATTTCACTGAATTCTATTCCATTTCCACTTCCTCTGCTTCACAATACGCCGCAACGATCCGTTGATACAATTAGAATCAACCCGCGAACGGAAACGGTTATTCCTATTAGGGTAATAAACCCATTCAATGTCAAAGAAGGTATAATATTGTCTCAACAACTAAATCATGAAAATACATTACTAATTCCAAATGCCATTGTTCGAGTTGATAATCAAAATAACGCAGTTCTTACAATCGTTAATACCTCCACTAAAGTCGAAACTATTCCAATTCCCGAATTATATATCGAACCCCTTCCAATCGAATCATACGTGTACAAACTAGCTCCAAACCAATCAAATAACAAAATCTTGAAAAGATTACACGTGCTAAATCAGAATCTTAGACTCGATCACTTGAATGAAGAGGAGCGAGGCTCGTTATCCCAGATCTGTACAGAGTTCAATGATATATTCCATTTGCCTACCGACTTACTAAGCCGAACAACAGCAAGTACTCACGAGATTCCTACCACGGATGAAATTCCAGTTCACGCGAAAACTTACCGATATCCACAAATACATAAGGCCGAAGTTGATAAACAAATCGAGAAGATACTTAAACAGGGCATTATAAAACCTTCCACTAGCCCTTGGTCCAGTCCCATTTGGATCGTTCCAAAAAAATTAGATGCCTCTGGAGAACTCAAATGGCGTATCGTAATAGATTATAGAAAGCTCAATGATAAGACAATAGGGGACGCATACCCCCTCCCGAATATCGAAGACATTTTGGATCAATTAGGTCACGCTAGATACTTTACCACTCTCGATCTCGCCAGCGGCTTCCATCAAATCCCCATGAACCCTAGTCATTCTCAGAAAACAGCTTTTTCCACACCGAACGGCCATTACGAATTCACACGTATGCCGTTTGGACTTAAAAACGCACCATCATCCTTTCAAAGAATGATGAACAATGTCCTAACAGGTTTAACTAACACACAGTGCTTCGTTTATTTAGATGATGTTGTTTTATATGGATCCTCTTTGGATGACCACAATAGAAAATTAATCAACATATTTTCAAGATTACGAGAAAATAATCTAAAGTTACAGCCAGACAAGTGCGAATTTTTAAAAAGATCATGCGAATATCTGGGTCATATTATATCCGACAAAGGCGTAGAACCTAACCCCAACAAGGTAGATTGCATACAACGCGCTATGAAACCGAGAAATCAAAAAGAAATTAAGATGTTTCTAGGTCTAGTAGGTTATTATCGAAAGTTCATTAAAGACTTTTCCACAATCGCAAAACCTTTAACACAATTATTGAAGAAAGACGTTACTTTTGTTTGGGCGAATGAACAAGAACAAGCATTCCTTACTTTAAAAGAAAAATTAATAGATAAACCCATTCTCCAATATCCAGATTTTTCAAAACAATTCATTTTAACTACCGATGCTTCCAATGTAGGTATTGGTGGTGTGCTATCGCAAATAAAAAATAATGCAGACTTGCCTATCGCGTACTACTCCCGAACTCTCAACAAATCAGAACAAAATTATTCAACGATCGAAAAAGAACTATTAGCAATAGTCAGCTCAGTAGAACATTTTAGACCCTATTTATACGGACAAGATTTCATAATATATACCGATCACCGGCCACTACAATGGCTCTTTAACTGTCAAAATCCGTCTTCTAGACTAGTTAGATGGCGATTAAGACTTGAGGAGTATCAATATCAAATAAAATACAAACCAGGCAGAATTAATGCGAATGCAGACGGATTATCCAGATTGCCTGCAGAACCTCAAAGTCAAATTAACATAACAATCAAAACCGTAAGATCTTATGAAGATTTTATCAAATTCGAAAATACGAATCAACAAACAACCACGTATGAAAAGACAAATTCACCGTTAAAGAAACAAACAAACCCCATCCTGCTATTTTGGTCTCAAGATCTAAATGAAAATAATCAGTATTCAAAATTTATCTCAGATAAATTTGACACTAACAAAATCACACCCACGACAAATGGTGTTTGCAAACTGGAAAATCAAGGTAAAATTGCTTACATATTATTTCCTACACACATGCATTTCGATAAAATAGAATTCAAAAACATATTCGAATGCCTCATAAATGTGAGATACCATATTAAGGACGAAACCTTCATTTTAATTCCTCCGGATGAAAAACATAATATAAATTCAACGCGTCTAGCTAATATGTTAAAATTTGTATTTTCTAAAAATGACATTAAAATATATGATAGTAGTAGAATAGAACTTCAGAATGCAGAACAAATTAAGGAAATATTAAAAGAAAATCACGACAGTAAACTTTCGGGACACTACGGATTCAACAAAACTTATTCTAAAATAAAAAAACATTATCATTGGGATACAATGAAAGAAGATATTAAGAAGTACGTCAGGGTGTGTCCGTCGTGTCAGATAAATAAAACAAATTTTAAACCTACAAAACAGCCCATGGAAATCACAAGCACATCAGAACAACCCTTCGAAAGGTTAGCTTTAGATGTAGTAGGACCGCTACCTTTGACCGAAGCTGGTAATAAATTCATTTTAACTATGCAAGATGACCTAACAAAATTTAGTTTCGCAGAAGCAATACCTAATCACGAAGCCATAACAATAGCTAAAGTTCTGACTAAAATTGTTACGTATTTCGGTATTCCCAAAACTATACTGTCAGATCAAGGGGCCGACTTCATGTCACAACTAATGAAAGATCTAACTAAATTATTTAAAACAAAACACTTATCGACTACACCGTATCACCCGCAAACAAACGGAGCGCTAGAACGATCCCATTTAACTCTCAAAGATTATCTGAAACATTATGTAAAACCAGATCAGACTGACTGGGATGAATACTTACCTTTTGCTATGTTTAGCTATAATACATCAAATCATAAAACAACAAATTTTCCACCGTACGAATTACTATTTGGTTTTAAAGCATATCTGCCATCGTCGATCGTCCAGGAACCTAAATTCCGTTACACATACGACGATTACATTAAATCCTTACAACACAAATTAAACACATCGTTCAAAATAGCAAGGGAAAACATAATTAGCTCAAAAACCAAAAGCAAACAATATTATGATAAGAAGGCTAATCCCCAAAAATTCAAGAAAAATGACCTTGTGTATATTTATAACAAACAGTCAAAAACCAATCTGTCCAAGAAGTTGTGTCCAAATTTCAAGGGACCATACAAAGTAACAAAAGCATTCTCAAATAAAACAGTGGAAATCCAAATAGGTACGAAAAGAAAACGATACCATAGTAATCTGTTGAAACATTCTGTTTCAGATGGGACCCATTAACATCCTAATCGCCTCTTTTCTACTCCTACCTTATGCAGCATCCCATGTTTATATTAACACTCCATACAACCGATCAAGTGGAATATTCTATAACAATCTAGGCGAAGCAAAAATCACTAATTCGAGACTAACCTTGCTCAGTTACATAAATTTCACGCACTTAAGCCAAGCGTTCGAACGGACTAATCACTATTTCCTCCAGTCTCAAAATCTCTGTACATTAGCACTAAAGGAGTCATTAAAACACAGTTACACAAGTTTTCATTGTGAACAAACATTGAGAGTGATAAAGGACCAATTATCTGATATAACTGCTAAAGACGAAATAATGTATCATATATCGGGCCAAAAATTACAATCACGCAAACGTCGCGGACTTATGAACGGTGGGTCATATCTTCTTAATTGGTTGTTCGGCACTCCAGATGCCGACGACGCACAATATTACACCGATAGCATAAACGCTTTAGTAAGTGACAATAAACAAACGCAGACTCTTCTAAAAACACAAATACAAGTGATTTCCAGTACGATAAAAAATTTCAATAGTTCAGTAGCCTCATTACAATTTAACGAAAATCGATTAAATAGAAATATAGAAATGATTAATAAATTGTCATCAGAGACAAATCAATATTTAGACGAATTAAAACTACATACCATCATTACACAGCATATAATGACTTTATCCTTACTCACTACTAGATTATCTAATGAATACGACAAATATATTAATTCCATAAATTTAGGCAGGCACGGTATCCTGTCTCCTCAAATTCTTACGCCGAAGATTTTGTTTGACGAATTAATAAAATATAAGGGTCACCATGAATTACCCATCCAAGTAGATTACTCAAATATTCACCTCTATTATAAGATTTTAGAATTACAAGTTATATCAGGCAAAGACATAACAATATTCGCTATAAGAATTCCCTTAACCGACAAAAATATATTTAACTTTTATGAATTGATTTCACTCCCCATGCAACATAATAATAGTAGTATCTTCTCCTACATCGAACCAAGACAACCCTTCCTACTGCTGTCCCAATCCAAAACCTATTCCACTTTCATCAAAGATCTGTCAAGTTGTATCGAGTACCTAGATCAGCACTTCATCTGCCGTGGAGTACAAATCAACAAAAGGACCGATCAACTCATGTGTGAAACACAACTCCTATTTCCAAAACTCGATCGGATACCAGAAGACTGCAGGACCGAAACATTCAAGGCCGAGACAGAGATTTGGAAGTACCTCAAGTATAATCAGTGGATATATGTACTCCAGAAGCCCATCACAGTAACACTCATCTGCGAAGGTCAAACAAGTCACATGGAGGATGTAATACTACATCAGACCGGGATCCTTCAACTGAAACCGTCCTGTAAAGGATATACGGACCTTTTCGTGTTGGAAACGACAAGCACCACGATTCGCAACATATCACACTATGTTCCCAGACTCGACATCACTACCGATGATTGCTGTCTTTCCACACGGAAATTCAATAAGACAACTCCAGTCCAGCTAACTCCAATTAAGCTGACAAATATAGACCTTTCAGAATTAAAATACGCTAATAAGAAATTAAGCGAATTCGATAGAATAATAACTGACCAACTAAATAAACCATTTATAGTACGACACACTAAATGGTACACGATAGCACTATCCGTTATCGGGGCAATATTGTTCTTAATAATTTGCCTGAATTGCTGTCATCGGTTTGGTTGCCTCTACCTACTGAAACAATTATTTTGCTTCATGAGGAATTCGCGTAATGGCGACATCACCACTCCAGCCATTAGAAACCTTGTGAATCCTCACAACCTTCATTCTGATACACATTCGGAATACAGCAGCCACACTCAGGAAATCGTAATCTACGATCGCAACCAAGACGCCGCGATCGCCCGTGTGATACACACCATTCCCGAGGACGCAGAAGAATCTACCCAATCAGCAAGGACTCGTGGCAGAACCCTGTCACGCAGAAGTACTACACCCATGTAACCAGATAGAAGACTCATATTCCAAATTTCGTATTATACATCTGTGTTACACATCCTATATTTTATATTACATCATATATTCTCTATATTTATCACATATTTATATGTATCCTAGGTATATTCTGCACTGTATATCTGTGCTACATATTCTACAACATAATATGTTATCTTATGCTCACCCTACGTTCACAACATATATCTAGATACTAAGTTTTTATTGAAGACTCTTTCTCCTTCATCATAGTCTTCAATCTTAATGGGGGGAGGTGTTGGATGCCAGCTAAATGTACACCATAAGCATCCTAAACATACACCAACTCATCACAACTAGTCACCCTCGCAAAATCCTCCGTACACCGATAACAGATTAGTCATCATCGACCCTTGCACTTCCCATAGTTCTTTCCACGTCATCCTTATCCCTTCTTCCACAACTCCTGTATATATATATAACCCAGTCCCAAAATCTAGAGTTAGACCATTCTTGTATCTAAGAGCGGAACCTCTGTTAAACACACCAGTTAGAACTTCTGAAATAAAACCTCTTGTGAAACTTAGAAGTATTTTACGTGTTGTACCCAACTTCCTGCTACGGAATCCAACAGAATATTAAAAGATTGGGGAGTTATAGGCGATGACCGGGATGTTGTTCTTTTTTTAAGCGTTTTGCGGTGACCATCGTAGCTCGTAGCAGAATCAAGTGAAATGAAAAATTCGAATAGTTTTAGATAGAGCATGAAATTATCTAGGCGCTATCGGGCCCGATTTTGGAAAAATTATTTTGAGACAAAACGGCGGCGCTGCAAAGTTGAACCATCGATTTTCAACTAAAGGTCGTTCCTTTCTTGGCGTGTAGAAAAGAAACTAAGAAGGATAAAAAGAAATCCCTCCGATAGCGCCTAGATAATTTCATACTCTATCTAAAACCATTCGAATTTTTAATTTGAGATGATTCTGCTACGAGCTACGATGGTCACCGCAAAACGCTTAAAAAAAGAACAACATCGCGGTCATCGCCTATAACTCCCAAATCTTTTAATATTCTTTAACACAAAAAATACTGAACTGTTCTTTAGATGTACTCTTAACAATAGACTAATAGTTATTAATAAAAGTGTAACGGTTTTTCTAGAAAAAAATCCCAAAGAAGCGCAATGTTTCGACCGCTCTAGGTAGGCGTCCCCCCTTAACCGGGGGATGCCTTTAATATCTGAGTCACTGACATTATCCTGGCTATCGACTAATGATTAGATACTTATTATTTTATCTTTTTTTCGCATATTTCATTAATAATACGAACTACCACTAATTAAAGAATTATTAATCCAAAATCCCACAGGCTTATAACCTTACCACTCACAACGAGTGCAAAATTTATTGCCAGAGGATTTTGCGAGACGGCGGACTTTCTGCCGGTGGTTCCTCGATAGGGTGGAAGAGGATGACCAGTTTCCGACGATCGTACTCGCAGCAGATGAGTCAACGTTCACACGTTCTGGAATATTTAATTTCCACAATTCCCACGCGTGGGAACCAATGAATCCCCACAACGTTGTAACGGGGCACTTCCAGCACGAGCTGAGGCTAAACATATGGGCTGGGGTAGTAGGCGATCATCTCCTCGGACCGCATATTTTGCCGGTGCGTCTAGATAGCGCAAAATATGCTAGATTTCTTCGAAGGGATTTGCCACTTCTGCTAGAAGATATTTGCCTGGCCACCCGAAGAAATATGTGGCTTCTTCACGACGGCGCCCCAGCCCATATGGGAAGAGCTATACCAGCTATGGAACGAATATGGGGGGACCGTATAATTGCACGGAATGGTACGGTTGCGTGGCCGCCAAGAAGCCCAGATTTAAATCCACTGGATTTTTACGTATGGGGCCACATGAAATCATTAGTATACACCGACACCGAATTTGAAACCTTAGAGGAATTGGAAGGTAGAGTATTTCATGCTGGTAACGTTATACGCGAGCAGCCTGGAATATTCGCCCGCGTTCGCGACAATTGGTTGCGTCGGTGTCAGGCGTGTCTGGATGCAAACGGCAACCATTTCGAGCATCTTTTGTAAATAAATGTAGGTAGCGAAATTTGTATTTCTTTACTACACATTCAGGTCAGAGTAGCCACGCATTGACAGTAGCTTGTTGCGTGACAGTTTAGTCACACTAAGAGGAAAGAAACAGTTTTATCACTTTCTAAAAAAAAAAACAACACGTTTTGCAGTCACGTCGTCAAAGGAATTTACTTCCATGTAAATCAATGCATTTTTTCATGAGCATCAAAACTGTCATGCAGCAAATTGCCACCACTGCACGCCTGGCCTAAGAACACGTGTAGAGTTTTCGTTCACTTGTTTCTTATTTTCTAGCTGACGACCCTAAGCGCCTCCACTCCAAACAGATCCTCAATGGGACCGCTACTGTAAGGGGCCCATAGTTACTTGCTTACTGGGTCATCTTGAACAGCTCACAACTGGCCGTCTTTGTGCTACGGCTCATCTGTGTGCGTGTAGCGCCGATCTTTTCCACAAACATCTCCGATGTTTAAACCTTTATAACAGCGAAACTATACGAGATACAACAAAATGTATTCAGACCATTTTACTTTACTGGTGGTCTCCAATGTATATGCAAAATTATGGAATCTTGCGACTATTAGTTTAGCATATAGACATGTTAACTTTGAGGCATTATTACTGTAAAATGGAGACAGATCGGACATTATGTCATAGGACTTTTATGTTCCATTGGACCTCCCCTACCAACCCCTAAAATATTGCTACGTATACTGTTTACACCCTGTATATATATTGTTTATTTGTTTCCCCTTGGGGATTACATTCCTTTCTCCCTCCTCTCCTCTGTACATTTACCTTAACCTAAACTTTATTCTACTCCTTAAATCTATTCCTTAGCCTATACGCCTCTTTCTCGCTCTCTCGCTCGCCCGCTCGCCCGCTCTCCTCCGTCACGTACGCCTCCCTCAACCCCCTTCCCTATCCTTTGACCTCCGCTTCCGTACGCCACCTCTCACTCTCATTCCTTCCTCACCCATTCCTCCACTCCTTCCCCTCTCCTTGCTTCCACACTCCTCATCCACTTCTCCCCCCCCCACCCTCGTCATCCAGTACCTCCCCTACCCTCTCCTGCCACCCTCCTTCCTGCCAACACATACATTCCTCCCATACATGCTCCCACGTTTCCTCTTTCCACCCGCATACCCTGCACTTCCACTTTTCTTCCTCCTCCCAATATTTCCCTCCCCGCATCCCATTCCCCAGTCTAAATTTCGCCACCCTTTGCCACCTGCTTTCCCCCCATCCCTTCCTCAGGTATCCTGGCAGCCCTTTCCCTTTCACCACCCTGTACCATCTATTGTACTCAGACTCTCTAATCCTTTTCCACCTTTCCTCCTCCTGCATTCTTCTTTCCCTACTCACCAATTCTTCCCCCCTCAGCTCCTCCCTCCCCTCGCTCTTTCTATCCCCTCTATTATCCACCCCCTTTCCTCATAGTACTCCTTCCTTTCCTTTTCCCACCCTCCCAACACTTTCCCCCGCTTCGCCCTTCCCTTAATCTCCTCCCAACACCTCCTTGCCAGTCCCCCCCCCACCCGCTCTTCCAACTTCCTTTCATACCCCCATACCCTCATCCCCGTCTTCCCTCTTAACATCTCCCTCTGCATCTCCTCCCCGACCATGTATCCTGGGGTACACCTTTCCACCCCCAACACCCACTTCAAAAATCTTTCCTGCAGTCCCTCAACTCTGTCCCTACACTTCCACCCCCATACCTCCACTCCATAACTAACTGTAGCCCATACCAACTTCTCGAAGAGCCATACTCTCCTCCCCCAATCCTTCCCAAACCGCCTCTTCCCTATCCCCCACACCTGGCCCATCACTGCTGCCCCCTTCCTTACCCTTTCCCCTACGTGTGCTTCCTGCCCCCCATTCCTCATCAGCGTGTACCCCAGATACTTAAATTCCTTTACCTCCTCCACCACCTTTCCCTTCCACCTCCACGTCACCTTCTTCCACCTCCCTCCCTCCTTTCTACACATCATCATCTTTGTTTTCCCCACGTTCACCTGCAACCCCTTCTTATCCAAATAACTCTCCATCTTTCCCATCATCCCTCTCATCCCCTCCTCGTCCTCCGCCAGCACCGCAATATCATCCGCGTATGCCAATGTATAAATTTTTCTTCCCCCCACCTTCACCCCTTCCCACCCCCCTTTCTCCAACTTCTCGTCTAAATCCGCCAACAGCAAGGTGAACAGGCTGGGGCTCAACGGACACCCCTGCCTCACCCCCCTTGCCGTCCAGAAGTCCTTCCCTTCCTCCCCTCCCGCCCTTACCCTAGTTACCGTCTCCCTCAGCACCTCCTCACACCTCCCCACTAACCCCTCCCTCACTCCTCTCTCCCTCATTGCCCTAAGTAGCACCTCCCGGTCCACTGAGTCAAATGTTACCTTCATATCCAGGAACAGCACTACCAGCTTCCCCCCTTTCCTTTCCACCTGCCTGTTAATAAGGTAGTTCAAAACATATATACAATCAATGCATCCCATCCCCCTCCTGAACCCCGCCTGACTTGGTGGTAAGATCCCCTTCTCCTCTACCTCTTTCCTCAACCTTTCAGCTAACACAGACGCATATACCTTAAGCCGGGTCCAGACCTGAATGCGTATACGCTGAGCAGGCTGTGCGCGCACGAATGACGCATGCGGAGGGGTCGAAAGTGCCATTGTGTCTTTCTTCACCAACTTCTGTGCTTAACTTAGCCCACTCCGCAGTCTTAAAGATGGCGTGATACATAGTTAGCTAAATAAACATACAGCTCAACCCTCCGAGTCATCCCGTTTACCAATACAAGGTGATTGTCCAACGACGCCTGTCAAAGAGTTGCCATCTGGTACCCCGTGGCTAGGACAACCCCCTGCAGTGCGGCTGAGCGTCTATACCTGCCATTTTTATATAGGGTATTAATGAGGACCGCTGCAAGGTTTAATACCGTTAATAGTTACTGGAAAATCACACTCTGTCGATGGCACTTATTGTTTGAAACATTTAAGTTACCATTGTTCAATGGAAACCACGAGAAGGTGGTGAGTATTCTTCCATCGGGAAAGGATAGGATGTGATGGAATTATGTTAAAGGATAATAATTAATTTTTTCGCATTTTTGAGCGTCTTTTGGAATAAATGACCGGTTATGTAATTACTTATTTGATAATTGCTACAACTTTTGATTTGTCACTGTATGAATAGACTTTAGCTTTTAAATGAGACACTGTATCCGTTGGTATAAATGAATGAAAGTTTCGCGTTCCAGAAATTGTTTTTGGAAGTCCACGTCTCTCTAGTAATAATCGTGAATGTTTTTGATATTGTTCTATTGCTCAATAGATTGCAAAAACAATTTCTGGAACGCGAAACTTTCATTCATTTATAATAGTACATTGCGTGACAAGGAAGAGAAGTAAGCGATTGCGGCGAGCGTGAAGTGATTCACGCAATTCACGCGAGGCGAAATCGCGTCTCTCCCTTGTCGCGCACTATATTTTTTTCATCACCTGCATGAAAGGTGTTTTTTTGAAACCCTGCTGAGCGATTCGCAAAAACATATGCATGATGATCGAACACTGCATCTTCATACCACAGGGTAACATCAAACTCCAGTTTCGTTGGGAGCAAAGTAAAAAATTGCGAATACGCATGCGCGTAAAGTCTTTTTCCTTTGGGAGAAAAGTAGAAAACGCGAATACGTCTGAAATTGGTCATTTTGCTCCCGCTCAGCAGGCGTAAAAAAACACCCACTTTCATGCAGGTGTTGAAAAAAAAACAACAAAAGACGCTCAAAAATACGAAAAAATAATTATTATCCTTTAACATAATCCCATCACATCCCGTCCTCTCCCGATGGAAGAATACTCACCACCTTCTCGTGGTTTCCATTGAACAATAGTAACTTAAATGTTTCAAACAATAAGTGCCATCGCTAGAGAGAGAGTTTCCAGTAACTATTAACGGTATTAAACCTTGCAGCGGTCCTCATTAATACCTCGGGATGTTATCCTCGCCACGGGGTACGAGGCGGCATCATTTGACGGGCGTTGCTGGTGAATCACCCTGTCTAGTCATTCCAACTAGTCATCCGCGCAATCCTCCACAACATCCTTCAAACTTTGCACCCTTACGCATCAACCCCTCCACCTCTAGCTAGTACCTTAGGCCTAAGACCGTAAGACCGTATATATATAGAAGTGGGTAAGCCGCAGGGCCAGTTCAGTTTAGTCTTTGGTCAACGGACGAACCTCTACTTGTATTAAATATACATATCGTATTCCAAAAGTGTTGTCTTTCGATATTTTCGGTGACTAAAACGTATCGTGAGAATCTAAGATTGCTCGATCTACGACTCTTGTGCGTCCTCACACCCAGACCGTCACAATGACATCGAAGGAGCAACTCATTATTGCGAGCGCAGCTTTTCTGTTAACGTACAAATTATTAAAAGAGAAGCAAACTAAACCAAAAGTAGACAGACGATGGTGGATAACGGAACTATATAAACGCAGAAATGAAGAGGGACACAATATCTTGAACGAATTAAAAGTTGAGCTTGGCACGGGACAGTTTAAAAATTTTGTGCGCATGTCCAGTGAGGATTTCGAAGTGCTCATTCAGTTGATCGGACCAAAAGTGATGAAGAAAGATACTCGGTTCAGGGCCGCTATTCCCGTTTCACTGAGATTGGCGATAACATTACGCTTTCTAGCAACAGGCGATTCCTATACGAGCTTACAATATGTTTTTAAAGTTTCAAAGCAAGCAATATCCACTATAGTAATGGAAGTTTGTCCTGCGCTAATTGAAAGTTTAAGAAGTCATGTAAAGGTAAGTCCAACCTACAAATTTCATTTTATTATTATTATTATTATTATTATTATTATTATTGAAATGACCTTCCAAGAGAAAAAAGCGAGGGGAATAAGTATGGATTAAACTAATGCTTAAAATTTAAAACTTAAACCTAAGTAACACATTAAAACTAAAGATTATAGACATTAAAGATATTATAGTTTAATACTTTTTATTGCGGTTCTGGGGTGTATCTATTTAATGTGTCAGTTTCTATTTGATTTGTGTTGTCGGATAAAAACATAGTCGGGGGATAATTGTGTGTGGATTGTGATGGGAAAGGGGTTGTGTGAGGGATATAATTATTAATTACATATTGATCATATTGACCCATGTCCGCCTCGAACATAATATTGCTAATGTGGTGTTCCACGATGGATGCGACCTTGACGGAGTATGATCTTAATTTGTGGGCTACATGCTCCCCAAACGACCCGAACCTGTCGCCTTTCGTCGACATATTCAATTGATTATATGTCTCTTGAAGTATGTCGAATGTTTGTTCGATGCGAGGGTCTTCCTCGTTTCTTGACCTTCTTGCTGCTGCTGCTGGTGGTGGTGGTCGTAGTGGTGCTGGTGGTGGTAGTCGTTGTGGTGGTGATGGTTGTTGTGGTGGTGAGGGTTGTTGTGGTGGTGATGGTCGTTGTGGTGGTGGTGGTGTTGGTGGTATTTCTCCGTTGCTGTTTTCATAGATTCTGGACGGTCCAGCAATTTCGCCATCGTCATTTGGCGGAGTGGATACTATTGTTTCACCACACTCTGTCGCCGTCTCCGTATTCAAAAAAGTTTCCTGCAAAAAAAATATATCGAATTAAATTACTTGTTCAATCTCAATTCGTATTCTTAAAATTTGTGTTCTTCCTTTTTTTGGTCATATACACCAGTTTTATATTGATCCTTCCAGATCTTTATACAAGGTCAATTAATAACAACTGTCTCCTGAAATAACTACTTGGTTATTGCTTTTCCGGAATATATTGTATTTGGTCGAGCAGTCACATTTTTTTAAAATTTTATATTGTGTGGGGTATCATGGTGGCCTTCAGTTTTCTAAGTACTATGTTGTAATCGATAATTTTTGCTGAAACCACTAAATAATGAGTTATTTCAGATGGTAGTTGTTATTCATTTACCCTGTACACATACATATATCGCATTTTTTATATAGTTATGTGTTTTTCTAGATGCCTTCAACTACGGAAGAGTGGGAAAACATAGCTTCCCAATTTGAAAAAAAATGGAATTTTCCCCACTGCGTTGGGGCAATGGATGGCAAACACATTATGTTACAATGTCCCGTTAACAGTACCAGTGAATATTACAACTACAAAAACTTTTTTAGCATTGTATTGTTTGCTCTTGTAGATGCAGACTATAATTTTTTATTTGTGGATGTTGGTTGCCAAGGTAGAATTTCGGACAGTGGAGTTTTCAAAAACACCGATTTGTACAAAAAAATTGAAAGAAAAGATTTAGCCTTGCCCGAAGAAACTCCACTGCCTGGAAGGCATATTAACATGCCGTACGTTATACTGGGTGACGAGGCGTTTCCTCTCACAGAAAACATCATGAAACCGTACTCGGGAACTCACAGCAAAGGAAGCAGAGAAAGAATATTTAATTATCGTCTAAGTAGGGCACGAAGAGTGGTAGAGAATGTATTTGGGATATGTTCTTCAGTATTTCGTATTTTGAGAAAACCTATGCTGTTGCAGCCGGAAAAAGCTGAGATTATTGCACTAACAATTGTGTATCTACACAATTTTCTGAGAAAGTCGAAAAGTTGAAGAGCATCCTACTGTCCATCAGGGATGTTGGACAATGACAGTAATGGAGAATTAGTAGCAGGTAGCTGGAGGAGACAAACTACTGTAAACAATTCGTCGTTTCTGCCTCTTAATAATGTACCTCGAAGACCGTCTCAAAAATCAAAAAACATTAGAGAAGAATTTACTAATTATTTTGTTACCAACGGAACTGTCCCTTGGCAGAATGACTATGCGTAACGGAAATTATTTAAATACACCCATTTTACTTACATTGTGTGTATTTACGGTTCGCCTGGGTTGATTTTTGTCCAGTAAGAAATGCATTTGTTTAAATGCGAACCATTTGGACCTATAAACCTCGTTCCTTGCTGAAATGTAACAATTATTTGAATAATCAAATATAGATTGTGAATAATGTATTATTTGAATACAGAATGCACTACAATACATTGTAGAAAAACAACAGTTTTTTTCGACGTACCTTTCCCAGTGCCAATAGAACGTTTTCCTTTAGCCTTCTGTTGACGAAAGGATCCTAATAAACTCGTCATCTTCTTACGTAGGTTGTCCTCGTCTATGCCAATTTCTTTGGAAATTGTTTGCCACGCGTCTTTTTTTTTATTTGCGGAGAAATGATTGGGGTGTGAAGGTTTCCATAAAACGGGCTGTCTTTCATATGCCCCTATTAGTTCTAAGCATTGCTCCTCTGACCACTCCAATTCCATTGTTGTATACTGTAGATAAAGATGTGTATATTTCTATTAATAGAATTAAATCGACTTCCTTTTGCTCTAGTTGAGGGGGCAGTCACAATTAGTTTCAAGAATTAATATTGAATATTTTAGAGACTTCAATATCTATATGTGAATATTTAAGAATTAGTTTTATACGATTTTTAATTTCATTAATATTTATTATATGTATTTTAATTAAATTCATTAAAGTTCATAATAATTTTAATATTTAATGCTCAAATTCCATACGATGAATTGATGTACAGACGGTGTACAAAGTATTCGTACAGCAACCAATTTAAAGTAAAACGTTGTATATCCATGTCAGTAATAAATTTTAACGGAAAATAATGATTAATAAATATTCTTCGATGTTTTTATAATACATTTTGTATAACCGAAACTTTATTCCCTTTAACATTTACAAAAATATTATGAAAAACAGATAAACTTGTAGAAATGGACGCGCAAAAAGTATTCGTACAGTTGAATAAAGACTTAATAAACGTTCTTTAGGCCCGGTGCAGACGAGCGGTTTGCGGCAGTCTGCCGCCGCGGAAAATTACGGCCGCGTTTTGCCACAACATACATTTCTATCAAGGTGTTCACACGGGACGCAAATTTTTGCGAACCGCTTCACCACGAATGAACGCTGCCGCGATGCGGCGAAGCAGTAGGGTAAACCAACCAGTAATTGACCGCATACCAGTGAATGACCATTAGGCAAATAAATGTAAATTATAAATTTAAAAATTACTATATGTTTATAAATGGAGTTTAGTTACACGTTTAATACCCCATATTTTTAGTTATGCGTATTAAACAAACATTAATAAGTACGATTCTTAATAAAAGTTTGCGGTCATTTACTGGGCTTCTCATTCAACAAATCGGTCATTCACTGGTTGGTTTACCCTACATTGTTTTATATATAAGCAATTCACACGAGCGTTTTGCGTTTATTTAACGCAAGAAAATGTCTCCCTCAAACCCATAAACATAGAAGAAGAAGAAAGCGCAGAACGCGAATCGTAGCGTTGCAAAACCGCTCATGTGACCTGGTAGAAAAATTTCATGCGCGTCTCGCGGCGGCAAACTGTCGCAAACCGTTCGTCTGCACCGGGCCTAAAGAACGTTTAAAAGTCACTCCGCCAGAAGAGTAGTGTAAAATATAACATCCAACCTAGTAAATTCCATACCAAGTAGCCTCGAAGCTATTATATAATCAAAAGGCAATCCCACAAATTATCAACACATTAAATATTTAGTTTATGTCCACAGTTTATTAAGTCTTTATTCAACTGTACGAATACTTTTTGCGCATCCATTTCTACAAGTTTATCTGTTTTTCATAATATCTTTGTAAATGTTATTTAATAAGTTAATAGAAAGTATTATTTGCATGATATTGTTCCGGCTATGGGGAGTCAACGCCCCCCCCCCCCCCCCCAATGGACATCGTCGAAAATTTTTAATAACTGAACAAGAAAACACTCAACACAAGTATAATTCACTGTACACGAAGTTAGAATCGATAATTATAAATTGACAAAGGATGTAGAGATATGTAGAAGTAACTATTAATACTTACGATGGAAGTTGATCGCACTTTCAGCAAAAAATATCGAACTTCTGTTCTGCACTGAAGCTTGTAAGAAATCCTACACGCACTGAATACGAACTGTGTGGTGCACTGTTTGCGATGAACTGATCTTGCGATGACACTAATCTTCTTCGCGTTGACAGTAAACTGACGCTATTGGTTTGCATACAAAAATCGGGGGTTGAAATGAGCTTTCTGATTTGTCAGTTCCGAAAGGAGGGGATGAGGAAAAAAGAACTGTCGGTCGCAGAAGGTAGGGGAAAAATTTTGGTTTTTCCCGATCCGCGGTTCCGGTGGATCAGAAAACCGCGTACGGTGCCGAACGGTAAAAATTTCACCCAAACCTGGTCCGCGGTCATTTGGTACGCAGCTGAGCAAGCGAGGTTTATTATACTCTTACCGGCCCTAAAACAATTTACAGAACTGCTTCTCCGTCTATTGTGATGTACAAAAATGACCATAATACATACTATGTCAGGGAAGCCACGGCAGAGAACTTCCTTCATTTCATTTGAAACACAGTTTCCAGTAATCGGTGACCGCGACGTAGTAAAATAATGTTTTTAAATGGGATTCTTTTTGATGGGATTATATACTTGGCGCTTTTTTGTACCTTTTTTAAAAAAAGGTAATTTTGTGGGGGATTTCACACATTTTGTAGTGTTTATTGATGACTAGATAATTTTTTCACCCTTTATTTAGATAAAGAAAACAATATGTAGAAAAGGAAGCTAATATTTCCACTATCTTTAGGTGGAATCAGACGGGTCGTGGCTCCGCGAGCCGGCTCGCCTCGTCTAGCTCGTCAATTTTGCTGGGCGAGCCGAGCCATGACCGATCCACCTTTCGACGTGCGCGTCAAGCATCCGCGTGCACGCCTGGCAGCACGTCGGCCTATTCGAACGCGTCTTTATACTCGAGAGATAAGGGATCCGTTTTTAATTTGAACGTGCAGTCAGCGGACAATACATTTTCTTAGGCCCGGTGCAGACGAGCGGTTTGCGACAATTTGCCGCCGCGGCAAATTACCGCAGCGAGAGGCGCGTGAAATTTTTCTAGCAGTTCACATGAGCGGTTTTGTAACGCCACGATTCGCGTTCTGCGCTTAATTTTTATTTATTTATTATATAAATTATTTTTTGCGTTAAATGATAACCGCTGAAATTTGCGTCCCGTGTGAACTGCTTCATATAAATCTATGTTCTGCCAAAACGCGCGCGGTAGATTGCCGCGGCGGCAAACTGCCGCAAACCGCTCGTCTGCACAGGGCCTTACTGTCTCTGCAGGAGGCGTATTGATAGTGGATAATACTTTGTAGTTGCTATATTGGTGGCACTTTTCTCACGTGCGTCTAGATAAAAGCGGGCTCAGAGCCAAGCAAAAATTCATTCATTCTTTACGATGGGTAATTTATTATTTTTCCAAGAACGGTTCGACAACATCTGTTTGCCAAATTTCTAAAGGGCAATCAATTTTATGGGGTCTTTAAGAATTTTAGACATTGTTCAGTCCGTGTTAATCCGTATACTGTTCTGTCGCCGGGTAGTACGTACGATGGTTTCGGACCCGCATGTAGGTACTGTTGTTAATCGCCACTCCGACTCGAGCGCGGGCGAATACGGCCATAAACCGCGAGCTTAGTGAAACGGTCCGGCCAATCGACCCTGCTAAGTTTTTGGCAACCAGATGTGGCATTTCCCTCCTCTACTTCGTCAAGGATGAGAGGGTTGCTCCTCTACGAACGAATTCACTGAAGGAAGGTCCTCCCTTTTCGAGGAGCGGTGTTCCCAATGTGTGTTTCATAATTATATTAAAACTACAATTACTTCATGCATATGAAAAAGATGTTACCAATATAGCAATTAAAAAGTATGGTCCACCATCAATACGCCACCTGCAGGCTGGAGGGACGCCTGGTTCCCGTCTGCGTATATAGGTCTGCGAGGCGTATGGCTGCCCCCCGCGAGTAATCTCGTGTGATTTTTTAACACAACAGCGAGTTGGCCTGGCTGTATGAATTAAGAACAATGCAGGGTGTAGTGAAGAAAAGAAAGACAAATTATTCAGTAAAATAGAGCTTTAAAGTCTATCATATGGTAATTGCATTATTATTATTCAAAATGTAATTTTTAAATTTATTTAGTCTATGCCTTCAATAATTTAAGTCATTGAAATTAATTTGTGTAGGCGTTTCGTAAAAATTACCGAAAAATTGCATTATTATTATTCAAAATGTAATTTTTAAATTTATTTAGTCTATGCCTTCAATAATTTAAGTCATTGAAATTAATTTGTGCAGGCGTTTCGTAAAAATTACCGAAAGCGGGCAACTTAGAAAATTTGTATTTTTTAAACAATTTCGAATCTGCAAAAATGAGGACTTAACCCTCCCTAATTTCATATGGGCTACCATATATATATTTCAATATCATGAAAATCCGAGACATCGAGGATTTTAGAAAAGTATCACATCTGCCCCTATCTTCCACGCTGAACGCAATGCACTCCAAACTTCCTTTGATGTGTGGAAGAAAACCGACAACGGTCGGCTCAGGCCATGTGCCTGCGCCGGCATTCGCGAGTCGGGTCGCATGCGCCGAGTCACTACGAATGACCCGTCCACACTAGCATATGCGTTCACGCTCACCCTTTCTGACGTAGAAGCATGCGGCCCTGGCTACCGTTTCACCCGTCCACATCAGAATATTCGTGCCGCGCTCAGCCTGCTCAGCGTATACGCATTCAGGTCTGGACCCGGCTTTATATGCAGTCTGTGTCAGCGTCACTCCTCTGTACTCTTCTACTTTTTTCCCCACCCCTTTCTTCACCACCGGCACCACCACTCCTACTCTACAATCTTCCAACCAACCACTCTTTCCTCCCTCCACTCCTTCATCACCTGTCTTCTTTCTTCCCCTTCCTTCTTCATCTCCCCTAACATCTCCCTCATCTCCTTCCACATTTCCTCTTTCTCCTCCCTCACATCCTTCATCAGTTCCCTCATCATCTCCATCATCTTTCCCATCTCATCTTTTTCCCTGCTCCCCCCCCCCCCTCTTCTTCCTGTCCTCCGGTGACCGCATCGTCTTCACACTCTTATTGAATCCTGTACTCTTCCCCTCCTCCTCCGTCCCCTCCTCCCCCTCCCTCTCTTTCCTCTTTTTCCCCCAGTAACTGTCCAGATTCCCTGCATTGCTCCCCACACTACTCATACTACTCACACTCTCCTTCCTTTTTCTTTCCTCCCTTTCCAACTTTCCTTTTTCCTTCCCTATTCCATCTCCATTCCCTTTCCCCCCTTCCCTTCCTTCCTCTCCCTTATTCCCCTCCATTTAACCTCTCCCTACTGTTCTACCCACTGTTGACCTCCTATTCTTATCCTTTTTCCTTTCTTCTATTTCCTTCCTACTCCTTTTCAAATCTCCCGCCTTTTTCCAGCTTCTAGTTGCTGTTCTGTCCGACAGATCTCTCTGCCTCCTGTCTTTCTCTTCCCGCCACGCAGCGCCTATCTCCCCTCCTAACCTCCAAATCTATCCTTTTCTCCCTTCTGTTTCCTCACACGTCCTATTCCCTTTACACTCCCTTTAACCGTCTCACTTCCTCACCTCTGCCCCACCTTCACCACTCACTCTCTCTCCCTTCCTTAACTTCGTCACTCACTCTTCCTTCACCCACCTCGCAGCACCAAACACACAGCCTTTCTCGCACGCGTCCGGAACCGGAAGTATATTTTCGATTTTATCATCGAAAAATGGCCGTTTTTCGCGCGAAAATCTGGTCCTTCAAACTTTAAATAGACGCTATTTTATTTTACATTAATATTTCGAAAATTCCCCGCCATTAGTCGAAAGATAGATTAATATACTAACGAAATCTTTGTTTTTTATTTTATTATAAACGTAAATATTTTTTTACGAAAAAATTACCAAATCTTCTTTAGATGTTGCTCTTATAAGCGCAAAAAGTTCTGCAAAAATAGATGCTTCCGTTTTTCCAAAAAAAATTCACAAACATTCGCCTCTTTTCGGCCTACTGACTAGGTATATCCCCTTAATACATATTCTCTTATTTCTGTATCACTATTTTTTTACGCGTGTCTGGAACTGTGTAACTGTAAAATTTCAGCCATCTGCGTTAATATTTTCAGGTGGCGCAGGTGACTTAAAGATTTCAAAAAATTCGCTCTAATGTAACCGTCTCCTGCGTCTGTACCACAGACAGATAACGCAGCTTCTGTTACAAACTTAACGCAATGCTCAACTGCTTGGGTGTGACAAGGAAACTTCTCAAAATACGTCATGCTGTCTCCAGACGATGTCATTTCTACTATTTCATGGTTATTGTATTTTATGGTCATTGGAGGCTTAGTAATATTTTCTTTCGACCAATCGATGAGTTCGTAATAGGAAGATGATTCAAAATCCAGTTGAGGTATCTTGAACTCACGTAAATTCTTTCCCTTCGACTGCTCCCTCACTTCTTTAATTCTTCTAAGAGCTAGTTCCTTAAAGTGTGGGTGCTCGTCTTGTAGCATAGCAAGCAATACATTTTCTGGATGCGTAAAGAACGCATTCCGTTGAATAGTTTTTAGGACAATGTCCTTCTGCTCTTCACGTAGGTAGAAGGATCTTGTAATTAAAATGGAAAACGTGAATTGAACCATGTTTACAAGAAGGTTTCATCTTGATGTCAAACCAAGTTGGTGCGTAAATTTTCATAATGAATATTGCCAATTCTCTCAAGTTTTCTTACGACTTTTCTGTGCCCACATACAAACGTAAAATTCTGTTTGCACAAGTGAGGCATCGAGAGTGGGCTAGCTTTCCTAGGTCTTTATCAGCTAAAGCGGGTGGGATACTTCTGCGAGAAATAGGGGAGACCGGGGCAGATTGTAACAAAAAAAGTTTGCACGGGTTTTTCTCGAAAGTGTTTTCCTCAATCGGGAAATAAATCGCGTGATTTACTACTTACATATGTGGTGAACTAATTGCGTGAAAGTACGTGACAAAATCTTGGACACTTAGACATCTAGCTTCATCTTAAACAAACCTAAACCTTTGTTACAATGTGCCCCAGTCCGGGGTAAAAAGTAACAGCATGTGGGGAAAACTGTAACGCATCTGTTTTATTTATTTAAACGCAAACGTAAACGCACATAAACATTTCTAACGTATATAAATGAAAAGAGATATCATTAATAAACGTTTTATATACATGAGTTGCACAATTAGTGCTTATTCACTATTCGAATTGCAATTGTGGCAGATATAAGGAATATTTCTCACAGTGCAACTTTCATGTGACCACATTTTACATTGATTGCACATAATCCAACGTTCGTTAGGTTTACTGTTGCTATATGCTTCAGTGCAAACCAAGCAGAAATATTTATCTTCTGAGGAATTATCAGACTCTATATATATAATATATAATATTATATAATAACCCCTTTCTGTTTTTTTCTTGTATGTTCTCATCCTAAAAGTAACTAATATTTCAGCAAATATCATGTTTGCGTTATCACCATTTAGAGCGGGGTAAGTTGTAACATGTTATCAGGAGTACAAATAAGTCTCCGCCGTTTTTCATCTTAAATTGGGCATTTATTGCGAAAGAACGGTACCTTATGTTTTATTCAAAGTATTGTCTATCGTTGGCCACTACTTTTCCCCATCTTTCTGGCAACATCCGGATACCGCGTCTGAAGAACGCTTCATCTTTTGACGCTATCCATAAATCGACCCAACTTTTGGTATCTTCATATGATGGGAAGTGTTGCTCAGACAGGTCATGCGTAATTGATCGGAACAAGCAGTAATCAAATGGCGCAATGTCTGGTGAATACGGCGAGTGGGGTAAAACTTCCCACTTCAGTGTTTTTAAGTAGGTTTTGACCGGCGCCGCAACATGAGGACGAGCATTATCATGCAGAAGAATGATTTTGTCGTGTTTTTCCTTGAGTGCTCGGCTCAATCTCATCAATTGAGTTTGGTAAAAAGCCCCAGTAATGGTTTCATTCGGTTTGAGCAACTCATAATACACGACACCAAGCTGGTCCCACCAAATACACAACATAATGAATATTCGGCTTGGCTGTCGATTGTGAAGCATGGCCAGGTGGTCCCCATGATTTCCTCTTCTTTGGGTTATCACCAGTGACCACACAATGCAAAAAACACTTCCGTTTATGCCTGGCATGCAGCATTTCACATGTGGACAATCGGCGTTCAATGTTTCTCGGCGTCAGTTCATATGGAACCCAATTTCCTTGCTTTTGAATCATTCCCAATGATTTTAAACGATGTGAAATCGCTTGTTGAGTCACTGATAATGCAAGTGCAACTTCTTCTTGCGTTTGGCACGAATCTTCATTCAATAATGTTTCCATTTCCGCGTCTTCGTACACTTTCGGTCTTCCACTACGTTCTTTGTCTTCGACATCAAATTCGCCGTTCTTAAACTTTTGAAACCACTCACGACAACTTCTCTCATTTAATGCGGCCTTACCATATGCTTCTACAAACAATCGATGCGCCTCAGCTGCAGATTTCTTCAAATTAAAGATGTAAATCAGAACTTCCCGCAAATCCCGTTTATTCGGCTCAAAACTCGACATTTTCGTAGGAAAAAAATATACAACGCTGATACACAATCGCTAATATTGTGAGATCATGTTGTTAATAGATGTGCAACCTTACGATATAACGTCTTACATCTGACACTAGCCGCCATAACTTACTGGTTGCGTTATCTGATTTCAAACGGCGGAGACTTATTTGTACTCCTAATACATTTTGCCCCAAGCAGTTTGTTACAATTCACCCCGAGGTCGAATTTTTGCCTTTTATCTCAGTTAACGAGAAACTAAACATCAAATTACTGAAATGCGTATAGATTATGATAAACCAATGTCTACTGCTTCGTTTGCGACAAAGAAGCAAAAATTCAAGCGGTTTCTAATAACGGTTAATTGAAATCAAAGTGTTAGGACAAAATTTACTTACGTAACCTAAATACTGAAATTATAGGCTATAACCACAAAATGGATAAACAACGCTCATTTGTTTTACTCAAACTGACGGTGCTAATATCGTCAAGCAGCTCTTGGATGCTGTGGGTTGTCAGATTTGTCGTTCAGAAGATTTTACTTATGTTACAATTTACCCCGTGTTACAATCTGCCCCGGTCTCCCCTAGCTGAACACATTTCATACAAATACTTCTGATCACTGCTTAACAATTCAGTATTAACATCTTGCAAATCTGTGTCTGTAGTTTGGAAAGCTACCACCTTCTGATCTAGGCATTTTTCTAACATTTTCAAGATATTTCCTGAATAACTATTTGGGCTTGTAGTAGTACCATCAATAGTTACGAACAGATGACGGAGTGACAATTCGTTTGCATGCAACAAGCACACAAACCACTGTAAAGGTCTGTTTAGATGTTTTTCTAACAATGCAATGACACCGCTTTTGTGTCCACTATTTACTGCGGTACCATCGCATCCATCTGCCACTAAAGAAGATTGGTACTCAATTTTTTCAGAAAGAAAATGTACAATACTTTTTTGAATTGTAATTGCTTTTCCCAACTCGCCACGCATTGAAGAAAATTGTGTAGAATGGCAAATGAAAAAAAACGTAACTGTTAAAACTATAATTCGCAAAGTATTTTTTTCTTTTTCGTTTTTCTCAGTCTCGACTCTTACCGTCACTGGAAGCGAGCACAGATCTATGCATCGATATTTAGTTTTCGATCTTACCGACTGATCGCAATCAGTTACAGGTGTTCGCGCGTGCGCGCCAGAGGCGCTGTGGCGTCTTCCTTCCGTTCGTTCTTAACATAGTTAGTCCTTCGAACAAGTGCGACTAAGGCTAACGTAATTATAACTTCCTTACGCCAAGTTCTGTGTGTGTACGATTATTTCAATATCCTCGGATCCGCTCCCGAACTCCACTTAAAATTTAACAGTAACATATAAAATCGAACATGTTGTCATGGTTTGTTCGTCATTTAAGGGGGCCGTCTCACCGGGCTTTGAATGTGTGCGTACGATCACACAAGCTATGAAAAGCGTGTACGTATACGCGATGTAGTAAACAAACAGGTTCAACCAACTTACGTCGTGGAATCGGCATGAAGGAAGCTTTTGCGGGTATAGTTGCCTCCAGCAGACATCCGTCCAGACGCTTATAAACACCGTACGTTGAAATAATAATGAATTTATGATTCGTGTATTGAGACAAACTCGAGAAATGACAGAATTATGCTTCAAGGATTCTCCGTCACCAGCGTTGATAGCATATTCGTGCCATGTACCATCAAAACCGGTGGAGGTCCAAACTAGCCGATAAATGGAGGAAAGACATAATTGCCGTTACGTATTGAAAGTCGTATCGCGTTGTTGCCACATTTCCCCTATTACTATTTTGTCGTCAGAGAAGCTTGAATGAATCACGGTGAATAGCGAACAATATATTATGTACGTATATTCGTCATTCCACACCAAGTGAAATCACTTTTTGCCTTCTGTGATTTTGTTCAAATATAAATATGTAGCGTACATACACATGCAGCGAATCATCGCTCCTTTCTTGCCGAAGGCGAGAGCGAGTAAAGCATAAGGACTGAAAGCGAGCGATGAACGGTACGCGACAGACGACGCGTTCATACTTTGTCTCGCTCCGTATTTCGGACGCCTGATACTCCGTCCTTTTCCTACGCGAAGCCCTCGTAAGCTCTCGAAACGCCATTTTCGTGTAAAGTTTATTATTTACGCCCGTCGTGCACGCAAAGGACGGAGTATCAACCGAGAAAACGATACACGACTACACCACATAAACATTTTTCTATATATTTTAATTAATAATAATATTTTAATTAATTATTATATATAATAATGTTCCCACGTTCGCCCCCTCCATTATCGCTTCCGCGTCGTCTGTAATTGCCTCCTCCACGCCGTTTGTAATTGTCTCCTCCGCGCCGTTTGTAATTGCCTCCTCCGCGCCGTTTGTAATTGCCTCCTCCGCGCCTGCGCCGTCCTCTCCCATTATCTGTATTGCGCGCATACTGTAGGCGCTTTAACTGTTTCTTTATCTAAAACAGTAAAATAAAAATTACATTTTATATTTCTACCCGTACATATAGTGACTCCTCAAACCGTTCATACCAAACAAACTTTAGAAAATAGTACATTGCATGACAAGGGAGAGAAGTAAGCGATTTCGATGAGCGTGAAGTTTGCTGCCCACGCTGCACTCGAGCAGCATTTGATGCTTAGAGCATATATACATGGAGGTTTCATTGCCTAAGAGTGACTGCCTCGATCAACATCACGCGAGAGAAAAAGACATGTGCGAACTGGTACGATGCTTTTTCTCTCGCAACATGTTGGCGACAGTTTCAAGCTTTGAGACCTCCATGTATATATACTCCAAGATTTGACGTGGGGCAAAATCGCGTCTCTCCCTTGTCATGTGTTACGTCCCTACTTCCTATTTGGGGCCGCGTTTTTAGGAATTTTTATATAGTTATTCCGCTTCGAGCAAATCCTGGGATTTTTAGCTCTGGGTTAGTTGAGGGTTGTGGGTTAATATGTTAGTATGAAACTTTATGATGTTTACCTTTTATTTTGTGATTGGTATGAGTCGCCAGGGAATAGGATGCACTGGTAATCCGTTAATCTCGGGCGCCTGGTTAATCTTCGGTGAAGCCCAGGGTCCCACTTCGATGATTTGCCCGAAATTGGCGGTCGTTTCGACCTGGTTGACAGTCGGGGTGCTGGGTACTCCCAATAGTTCAAAGTTGGTTGCCGGAGTATTTATGAATTGCCACTTCAATTTACGTAGCTGAACTCGCCGCCCAGCGCGATGGTTTCTGGGCATTGGTCTTTTGGCAATAAACAATATTTTTATTTCTTTTGATTGATCGATAAATCACTCTCCACCTTTCGCTTCAGGTGCTACCACGGGCAACGTTCTGCTCTTAGGTGACACCATCGGCAAGGCAAGCGTGATTTTTCTATATTTGTTTTGATATGGAGTTGATAACGCGCTACACTTGATCTCTAGTAAGACCGCGGGCAACGTTCTGCTCTTAGGTGATACCTTTGATCTATGCAGCCCGTGAACTGTCAATATTAGTTAAATACACGCGTCGATCACGTTTTACGCGTAATCTTCGGTAAAACCGCGGGCAACGTTCTGCTCATAGGTAATACCTTCGATCCACACAAACCGTGAACTGTTAATATACATTTACGTATTATTTATTTTCTTCAAGACCAATACTCAAAATTTAAAAGGAATAAATAAAAGTGGAATACTTCACTCACTTTAGTAACTTTTAACACTTTTATTATCACTTCTGGTATATAGTTTTACACTTTCACAATGTTTTCATTATATTTTTTTTTGTAATATAAAGAATAGTAAATTTTTTTTATTTTTTTTGGTTGATGGTAATAATCACTTTATAATCATTGTCGCGCTGCGGGTGGTCAGTCCCTTTTATAGGGCTGTCGATCACTCCTTCTCTAGGATTTGTCACATGACAAATCTTAGGTGGGAGTTCCCATTCCGCAGTTTCCACCTGGAAACTTCCAGGAAGAATCTTCCCATCGCTCTATTCTGGGCTTTGTTTACGAATTAAGCACGTTCCATTTTATCAGATTCCCAGCAGCGACGATAGTAAGAATCCTCATTCTTATTTAAAGTTACATTTTGCTTATTTATAATATTTTTTATACGGTTTATGTATTAGGAGTTGAAGTTAGGTATATGATAGTAGTATGGGTGGTTGGGTCTTCGAAAAATAGCGGAAGGGCAATTTTCTGTCGAGGATCAGGGGCACAGCTTTGTAGAGGTGGTGTCGTCTCCGCTGGTTGATAAGGGGCCTCCGTCTCATGACGATCATCAGCTGGTGTTGGCTGGGCCTCCTCGGTGTGCGTGCGGTCAGCTACCTGCTACAGCTGGCTGTCCTCGTTGCCATTCGCGTATTCTTCGTGGTTCTGGTTTTATGATAACGCCTTATCGGCTATTTGTTACATAACATCCGTATGTTTTCATACGAGGCGATTACAACACCTCAGAGTACGAAATAGTAAATAATGGTTTAAAAGGTTAAATAACATTAGACTCCACGTCGCGGGACGTGACACATGCACAATACTTTTTTCAATACCTGCATGAAAGGTGTGTTTTTGAACGCCCGAAATTGGCCACTTTGCTCCCGCTCAGCAAACGTAAAAAAAAACACCCATTTTCATGCAGCTGTGGAAAAAATACATATTTTATATCTTCTGCATAATTACTTTCGTTAATTCGTTCCGTAATTCTTGCGCATTTTTATCCTCCCTCGTTTCTGGCTCTTCTTTCTTCTCCTCCTTCGCGTCATCTATTTTTTTTTCAATCTCTAATATTTCCTTCTGCATCTAGAAATGAAAGAATGAATGTATTATTATATAATACTTACTTACAATACAATATAATACTTACTTCTTTCATCTCTGTTTTCTTCTTATAAATTTTCTGTCACCATCACTGTCCGCTATGTCGGCGTGATTTCAATGAAGTGACCTCTTCTCTAACAACGGCCTGTTTGCGCCGTTGGCCTGTTTTGTAGAGCGTCATTTGTTTCTGAACGCGGCCCGTACGAATCTTTGGATTCACGTTCACGGTTCACGATTACGGTTTTTTGCAACGGGCAGAAGGATTTTGACATGTGTTACGTTGCGTTGTATTGTGTTTGTGTTTGTGTTGTGTTTGTTGGTTTGGTGTATGTGAATATGCAGGACGTGCCAGAAGATATGGACAATAATTCTTCGTTTCGTTCGCGACATTTACGTCCGTACGCAAAGCGATTATCGAAACGGAAAGTACATCGCCAAAAGAGGAGGACGTCAGCCCTTCAGAAGAAACAAGAAAGCGCAAAAACGGCAGACGACACTGCCGTAGGACAATATCTAGAAGAAATGGCCGAGGAACGTATGGTAGAGGAACTATCCACTTCCGAGGGAAATCATACGCAACAAGAGATAATGTACGCGCCATCCGATGAAGATACTGATACGGTTGAAGAAGCGCTGGAAGAATTGGAAAACAAATTATCAGAAGGCACGGATGTAGGAAGTAACGAAGAAGAAAACTTCGTTCTAGAAAAAGTTGCGAAGAACAAGCCACAAGCACAACCCCTTCCTCTAAATAGCAACGATATAATGAATTTCCAAAATGTGCTTGTTCAATTGCAGGAAATAGGCAAGCATGCAAAACATAGGGAAGACTGTGGCATTGAACACCTACGAATAACTGGTGTGAAACGGCGTGGCTTCAAGAGCATCTGCAGCGTAATGTGCACTTTATGCCATTACAAAGCTGAAATCCACAATCAATCGGGCGAAGCCGAAGAAGTGGATAGCAATCAGGGCGCCGTTAATGCAACAATTTTATGTGGAGGTGGTTATGCTTAGTTAGAACACACTTTTGCAGGAGTGAGCATACGTTGTATGTCGAAGAATCAAGATGAATTCGTGAAGTCTGCAATTGCCGCTGCAGAAGAAGAGATGTTAGCAGCGGCTGAAGAAGAAAAACGTTTGGCTATTGAAAGAGGCGACATTCTTCCCGGATCAGGGACCCCTCACATCCCCGTTGTGGCCGACGGAAGCTGGATGAAGAGATCCTACCACAGTGGATATTACGATTCTGCGTATGGAGTCGGTGTGATAGTTGGCTATCACACGAAAAAAGTTTTATTTTACGGCGTTCGAAACAAAGTTTGCAGAATTTGTCGGATTGCTGTGAAAAACGAAAAAGAACCCCGAAAGCACACGTGTTTCAAAAACTGGAACACATCACGAGCATCGACTGCTATGGAAAGCGATGCTATAGTAGAAGGATTCAACACTAGCGTAGAAAAACGTGGACTCGTTTATTCTACTTTGATTGCTGATGGGGACAGCAGCGTGTATAAGAAGATTATTGATGCTGATCCATACAAGAGACAGATTCGTGTAAAAAAAATTGAATGCACGAATCATTTATTGCGAAACTTCTGCACAAAAATGAAAGCGATTGTGAAGAAGACTACACCTGGTCCATTGAGGCAAGCTGTGGAAAGTAGCATTCGCCGGATACGCACGGACATCGTAAAAGCCGCAAAGTTTAGATACACTCAAAATGTGTCAGTCGAGGAGAAAACGAAGAATTTGTATGACGACATACAGAATGTTCCGAGCCACGTGTTTGGTGAACACAAAGAGTGTACAAAACTGAAATATTTCTGCGCTGGAAAGAATAAAGAGAATGAAAGAAACATTGTTCCAGAATTGGTGAAAATTGGAGTATACCAGGACGTAAAAGAAATACTTCGTCCACTGTTAGGTAATGCGGAGAGCTTACTTTATAATACTACTAATAACGCTGTGGAAAGTGTGAACGGACTAATTGCTAAGTACACTGGCGGAAAAAGATTAAATTTCGCCGAAAGAGGATCGTATACTGGGAGATGTGCTGCTGCTGTCGTGCAGTACAACTAGAACCAAGTGCACTCGCGATTGAATGCCATAATGAAGAAGAAAACGCCCGAATCTGTACGCCAAATGGAAGAAAAAAAGAAGAAAGAAAAGGAAAAGAGAAATGAAAAACAGAAGGGAACGAAGGCTGCGCGATATGTCCGCAAGCACTTGCCCTCGCAAAAAGATTCCGATTATGGACAAAATGCACAGAAGCCAGACATGACATCTGAAATTTATGAACTGGAGCTGGAGAAGCATATGCAAATGCTCAATGAGTGGCAAGAGAAAAGGCATGCTATTGAAGAGGAAACCATCGGACAAGCGAAAAACCGCAGATGGTTGCAGTACAGGTCCAAATTATTGACAGCATCCAATTTTGGACAAATGTGCCGTCGTCGACCTGACATGCTATGCGCAAACGCAGTGAAGTCAATTGTGTATCCGAAGATAATTAGTGCACCCGCAGTGGAATACGGGAAAGAATGTGAGAAAATTGCTCGCGAAGAATTGAAGAAGCAATATAAGGATATTCGTGAATGTGGAATGTTCATTGATAGCTGCATCTCCTTCTTAGGAGCTTCACCGGATGGAATCATCGGTCAAGACGGTATTGTGGATATTAAATGCCCCAAATCAGCGGAGAACTTTACGCCGGAGGAAGCCATTGAAAAAGTTTCCGCTGTCCGGCGTATGTTTACATGTAAAGGAAGTTTAATGAAGAAAATGCATCACTATTATTATCAAATACAAGGCCAGTTACACATTACTGACCGAAAGTACTGTATATTTTGCGTTTGGACCCCGAAGGGTCTAAAATCTATAAAAGTAGAGAGAGATGATGCGTTTTGGGAAATAGAAATGGAACCAAAACTGGTTCAATTTTATTCAGAATGTATGCTACCGGAATTAATAGATAGTCGACACAACAGATGCATGCCTATTCGGGAACCTCAATTCATACCAGAGGAAAGAGCGAAAGAAAAACCGAAGAGCTTGCAAAAGCGAAAAAGGTCTGCCGCCGGAAATAGTGATACTATTTTACCGGAAGCGTGTCGCACCGCGCTTTGAAGCGCAATACCACTGACTCTGTCACTGGTCACAAGTGCCAGCAATGGCACTTGTACTCGCGGATCATACGATCACGCCAGTCGATCCACGCCAGCGCAATTTTACCAAGAAAGTGGAACAGGAAATAATAAATTTACTTCACTCTTTAATTTTTTGGACACATTTCTAAGTTCACAGGAGCAGACAGACAAGAGACAGAAGAAAAATAGAGGAAAAGATGCATATGTAAGGATGCTGAGTCCGGTTCGGTCAAAGTGCGCCAGGCTAATACATACGGGCGTCAAAGGTATGCATAATGCGCGAGGAATTATTGAACCAAATTTTTACTTTTATACTAAACTTATCGAAATGTTTGGGATCATTTCTTACAGGTGGACTTTTTAAAAAATTACTGAGAACACGGTGTATGGGTCCGTAATGCCACGGCAAATGGAATATGGAATAATAAGTACCATATTTCAGGTAATGTTTCACACCTTATAAATATACGAAAAATTTTGTACGCTTATAAAACAACAATTAGGTAATACTGTTACAGATCCACACTGCATACAGATCGGATGCAATAAGAGGATTACCTACTTACAAGGGGACCACGCGGTAGTGGACATCGCTTTTGGAACGACAATATATGGGAGTCGTAGTACTCATGTAGTATGAAAATACCATTTCGGTTTTCTGAATGGAGGGCCTTCGTTTTTGAGATATTTTGATTTAAAGTTTTTAACGTACGGAGTAATAAAGATATATACGGTCTTCAGTAACCTTCATCCAAAAAGGTTCCGTGGCCACAACGGTAGCGCGTCAGATTGTTATACAAGCGGCCCGGGAATCAAGTTCCCTGCAACCCATAACTTTTTTTTCTTTTTTTCAACAGTTTTTCCCGTGGAAATATATTTGTGAACATTACGTATTATATAGTGCGTTACATATTACTCTACGCAAATTTTAACATTGAAAATACATTTATAACATAACGTAAGGGTGGACTTATACCTGCTAATTTTCGCAGTACAAAAATATGAAAGCACCGGTGAAAGAGATTATTAGAATAATATGTTATGTTATAAATGCATTTTCAACGTAAAAATTTGCGTAGAGTAATACGCAACGCACTATATAATACGTAATATTCACAAATTATATTTCCACGGGAAATATATATCCATCATAAATATTGCACAGAAACAGAGCAGATAATAAGAATTGCGAAGTTTAGAAGGGATATTGATACGCAAATTAGTATTGTTTTGTAACATCCAACGGGGACTCGAACATTAGTAAAGTAGGATCGATCTACGCTACCATTATTCCAATCTGCGTTACCGCGCACAAGCATTGTACATATTTTTATACGAACTAAGCGAATATTAAAGAAGCAAATATTATAGGAACATTAGAAATAATTAAATATAAGTAGTACCAAAAGAGCAAGATAAAATAATATGTAACAAGCAAACAAAATGCGAAACACTGAAAAATGACTCACTGCGCATGCGTCAACTCGCCAAACCTCGAGTATAAAAGGAGGCGCACGCAGCATCTGGCGCGCTCATTCGAATTCAGATACGTTCTTGCGACTGATGAATGCTAGTTCCTGGAGGTAGCTGAGGTACCATCCAGCAGAATTTCAGCACGCTCCGGAAACGGTAGCGACTGGTTCTCAGTGTACAAAGGTACTGTTGCTCCTCTTTGGATTTTTCATTTAAGGGTTGAGAACTTTGTCTTCATGGAGGTTTCAAGCGTTGCTCCTATTAGTAGGTAGCAGCTTAACCGCTTAGCGAAGGCAAGGTCTACGGAACCCTAGAATACATACCCTGCCACGAGTATTGGTAACCGCTCCGGAAACGGTAGCGGCCGCTACGACAGCAGCAGCATAAATAAAGAACTCTGTCAAAAGTTTCGGGAACTGCTCCGGAAACGGTAGCGGCCGAGCTTACTACAGAAGCATATTTTACATACACATTGTGACGAAGTCACGTCGCGCGACCGAGCGAAATCACAACAAAGCGCGAGGCCCAGTACCCGACACGGCCACTAGGTGGCCACGGGGCCCGCGCTCTGGCTCGCTTGCGAAGATGTACGGCCGCCGTATATAACGGACGAGGCGAGCGGAATCAGGAGCTCTTGTGCTAGCAGCGTTATGCTACTTGCGGTACGACAAGAAGCCCATTTTTAGTTCCTACGAGGTGTGTCAGTAGTCGACCATAGTCACTACTGTACCATAACCAGCCTCTTCCGAAATAGGCCAAGATTTATCTTGCGCCCTACCTCCGTCAGAGAGGTGCCTCCGCGCCCATTAGGCCAGAGCCCTATTGCACTCTGATACGATATTATACGACTCCTCCACTGACGTGCCCCATAAGGCCATCAGGAGGAGAACGTTCAACAAATCCACATCCTATTTCCTAACCACTCGCCGAAATATCGTCGCCGCCGTGTACCGACGCGTTTGCTAAGAGATCCCGCTCAAGCATCGCGCCAAAGCACGGTAGTTACCGAACCGCCCGCTAAAAATCATGAACGGCAACGAGACGTATGTTACAAACCCAGCACAATCTACCGACTTTGACAAATAAACACTGTTACTGTTAAACAAACGCATTTTTACTCATTCGCCGAACCCGGACATACCGACTGAGTCGGCATCACAATCCCTTCTCCGTTCCACCGATAATCGTCTCGCAACCGGAAACCATTACAACATATTTAACTTTAAATAGCGTAGTTAATTAATATATATAAAAACATAATATATTAATAAATAGAGGGTGTTACTCTACCTATAGTCAATACTTTGGGGGGTGATTCTACAGGCATATACAGGGTGTTACTCTACCTATAGTCAATATTTGGGGGGGGGGGGTGATTCTACAGGCATATATAAGTCGAAAATCAAGAGTGACGAAATTGCGGTAAATGCTTCGTTTATTAATTATCGATGGTTAAAGATTGACGTCTGGATCGCCTGAATCAGCCTGAATGACGGCAACTCGACGCACAGCGGGCCGCGCGAGGCAGGCCAGCCAAGGGGCGTGCAGTGGCGGCGGATGCGTGACGGATTTGCCATGTAGAGCGCATACTTACTTACCTACCTCGCCGAAACTGTGACATACGATACTTGCAATAATTTATGAAAAGACGCAAACGTTGTTCGGCATTAAACCTGCCTACTCGTAAAAATCCACAAGGGCATATCAAAACCCGCCCAACGGGATTCTCAAGTAGAGAGGGTGAATGCCATTGCCTTTGAAAATATTGCCCTCAAAAATCACCCACACGGCCATCCAAAGCACCGCGATTGTCCCGTCCGCGATTGTTCACTTAATTACACACACGCACTACGATTAATTTTCTCGCGAGTGTACATGTTTACGCGCACTGCGATTGTCCCGTCCGTGATTGTTCACTTAATTACACACACGCACCACGATTAATTTTCTCGCGAGTGTACATGTCTTCGCGCACTGCGATTGTTCACTTAATTACACACACGCACCACGATTAGTTTTCTCGCGAATGTCCATGTCTTCACGCACCGCGATTGCAGTCTGTGCTCGCGTTGACGACAGTCGTCAAACTGAGGAGACCTTGGCCAAATCCCTGCGCGAAGGACACGAACAACGTTACGAATAAACAACCTACATACAATATATCGCTACACCTTCGCCGAGTGGCTCAAGCGATGATACACATCTTATGCAATAAATTAAATTCTTTATTCTTCATGGAATCGATAGGTATGGCAGTGACACCAATGGATTCCCTATGTTTTTCCGATAAAAATCATACCAAATGTAATGTAAATCGGATTACTTTTAACGAAGCTAATTTTACATGAGGCCCGCATGTGCCTGTGCTAGAGAATCACAGCTGTTTCGCACGGCCAGTCAATGCCCCCGACGAGACCGTTCCGCGCTGAGTTTCGTGGCCTCCGACCGCGACGCTCGAGATCAGGGGGCCATACAATGTTGCGCACTAGAAAGCGACGAATCTGAAATTACAGTAAAGTCTCGTTAGCCGCTCGCTGGGCAGGACTGACATTGAGCACGTATCGTGACAAAACCCTAATTCCGGGTGTGAGTTTCTCGCTTCTTTCTGGCCGAAGGGGGGAGCGAGATGGAAGACTGCGTGCGCGACCGGCGTGCGCGACAGACGCGAGCACTCCCATGTAATCGTAACTGCTTGACGCATTCGCGCGGCGGTCAAATAACCACGCACGGCTCCAGTCTTTCTTGTGCCATAGGCGAACTTGTCAAATTGAGCCCTTTATTATTGTACATTTATTTCAGTTTATTGATGTCCTTACTCTCAATTTTTATTCATAGTTTAAAACCGTTGTAGTACAATGTGTAGTATTTTATTTAAAAATTTATTTCAGCAATGCCAGCAATGAAAATACCATTTTGCACCTCTTGTCCACCTTACGCCCTAGCAGTTGCCTAATTTTGCAGAGTAAAGTCATAAATAATCTCAAATAAATGTATTATAATAAAGGGCGCAATTTGAGAAGTTCGCCTACAGTGCAAAAAAGACTTGAGCCGGGCCTGCGTCAAGATTTTGCGAAACGGTTCTCGTTGTCACCGTAACCGCTTGCGACCTTCGCGCACGCCCGTCACGCACGCAAAGGACGGAGTGTTGTGGCGTCCGAAAGACGGAGCGAGACAAAACATCAACGCGTCGTCTATCTCGTAACTTTCCACGCTCGCTTTCAGTGCCTTCGCTCGCTCTCGTGCCATCTCGCTTTCGCCTTTACCGGACAAGAGTGAGAGAAAAGTGGTGGGGATAGCGAAAAGTCAGTATCGTGTACAGTAAATCGAACGGCTAACGAGACTTTACTGTATTCTGCATTTCTCATCAGATCTTTGCGAAAGTGGCGTCGATCGATTCCTTATGGAAAAACATAGAGAACCCATTGGTGTCACTGCCATACCTATCGATTCCATAAAGAATAAAGAATTTAATTTATTGCATAAGCTGTGTATCATCGCTTGAGCCACTCGGCGAAGGTGTAGCGATACATTGTATGTAGGTTGTTTATTCGTAACGTTGTTCGTGTCCTTCGCGCAGGGATTTGGCCAAGGTCTCCTTAGTTTGACGACTGTCGTCAACGCGAGCTCAGACTGCAATCGCGGTGCGTGAAGACATGGACATTCGCGAGAAAACTAATCGTGGTGCGTGTGTGTAATTAAGTGAACAATCGCGGTGCGTGAAGACATGTACACTCGCGAGAAAATTAATCGTGGTGCATGTGTGTAATTAACTGAACAATCGCGGACGGGACAATCGCAGTGCGCGAAGACATGTATACTCGCGAGAAAATTAATCGTGGTGCGTGTGTGTAGTTAAGTGAACAATCGCGGACGGGACAATCGCAGTGCTTTGGATGGCCGTGTGGGTGATTTTTGAGGGCAATATTTTCAAAGGCAATGGCATTCACCCTCTCTACTTGAGAATCCCGTTGGGCGGGTTTTGATATGCCCTTGTGGATTTTTACGAGTAGGCAGGTTTTATGCCGAACAACGTTTGCGTCTTTTCATAAATTATCGCAAGTATCGTATGTCACAGTTTCGGCGAGGTAGGTAAGTAAGTATGCGCTCTATATGGCAAATCCGTCACGCATCCGCCGCCAGTGCACGCCCCTTGGCTGGCCTGCCTCGCGCGGCCCGCTGTCCGTCGAGTTGCCGTCAATGGCAATAAAATGCCAATAAAATTGGCTGATTCAGGCGATCCAGACGTCAATCTTTAACCATCGATAATTGATAACGGAAGCATTTACCGCAATTTCGTCACTCTTGATTTTCGACTTATATATGCCTGTAGAATCACCCCCCAAAGTATTGACTATAGGTAGAGTAACACCCTGTATACATTAATATATATAAAACATAATATACATAAAAACATAAAAAACATAAAAATCGTAGTCATAAGCATTATTATTATTATTAATAATTATTATTAGAAATAAGTGTTGTTCAAATAAAGTCATTGTTACGTTTTAAGTTGGATTTTACTCTTTAACTCTATCAACGAACCCCCACCTATTCTATACTCGAGGGGACGCCGCTCTCCTCTCGAGAACCTGCTAGCGTTCAGTCGTCCCCGGGCAACCGTACGTTACAGTTTCATAAATTAAGAATAAACTATCAAATTAAAGAGACTTTATCTTTACTTGTCGAGCCGAGCGACATTGTATCGCTCACCCGCCTAACCTGTCGCCTGGAGCTGCTCGGCGATGTATCATCGATTATGCACAAACAGAATTTCTTTATTTTTCATCGTACCAATATAAAAGAGTTTCTGCCGATATTGACAGAAAATAATTTAAATCAGACTACTTTGAACGAATCAGGCTTTCAATTCTGCAAATAAATTTGATGTGTAATATTGTAATGACAGTTCAAATTGTGTCAGGTTTTGATATATTTCTATCTTTCCTTTTTATAATTCCGGACCTCTCTATGTTTCATTGTTGCTACGATCAGTGAGGCTCTGCCGCTAGACGCAGCTCTCGTGCTGCATTCCTTGAAAACTTTTCAATAAAAAGAGAGAACTCTGTGGCAACAGCGCGGCAGAGGCAGAGAGAACAGCACATGTGGCAACTATGCGTAGAAAATTAGTCTACACAGAGTAACTGGAGATGTCACAGTAGTAATACTAAGCGGGTTCCAACCCAAATTTGAGTTTCAAGGCCACGATAAGGATTTTCCCCCTGACCTTGAAACTCAAATTTGAGTTTCAAAGTCGGCGGAAAAAACTCTCCGCGGGCGGCGCGTGACCGGGGCGGCGGCGGATGACGTCATCGAGATCGGGCGGCAGCGGATGACATCATCGAGATGGCGGAATGGTGGGGGGGTTATAGCGCGAGGACCGATATCAAATCAATCGTTAACCGAAACGATACCGAAACCGCCGCATCGAGGAGGAGAGCCTGACTGTCGGTAAGGAAGGAAATATTAATTTAAAATATTAATATAAATGAAAAAAACAGAATCTATGCGACGGGGCTCGAACCCAAGACCTCCGCGGTACGAGTCAGCCGCCTAACCAACTCCCCCGACGTCGGCTCTCTGACATCAGTCTTTAATGAATGATACATATGCCGAGCGTCACCAAGCATTCGTTTTTCATCGGATAACGTCGGGAAAGATCGGCTTTTTAAACACCGCGTCTTCGGATAGATGGGAAAGAGAGAGCGTGCATTTTAAAGCTAAAATTCTGAGGGAGGGAAAGAGACAGCACTACATGGTGGTACAATCGCATGCATTAGGAGGGAAAGAGACAGAGCATTATTTTAAAGCTAAATTCTAGGTAGGGAAAGAGACAACACTATTTAATGGTACAATCGCATGCATTCTATAGATAGTAATTGTTTTCAAATGATTTTCAATCATGTAACTTGAGCCATGCCCTCAAGGATAAAAGTTTCGACACGCGCCGAATGTAATATAATACCTGTGGGAACGTTGAACCTTTGAATTATGCGATGTCAGCAGAAATTTCCTCGGATGATCTCGCGCGCTAATTCGTCATACGTGTGAATCATAGAAAGAATTATGTTGTATCAGCAGAAATTGCATAGGATCATGTTTGGACCAATCGGCTTTTTGCATGCAATCTTTTGGGGGGAGGAGGTACACCAAAAGAGTTAGACATACACGTCCATCATAGAAAGAATTATGCTGTATCAGCAGAAACTGTATAGAACCATGTTGGAACGAATCGGCTTTTTACATGCAATCTTTTGGGGGGAGGAGGTACGCCAAAAGAGTTAGACAGAAAGAGCAAATCGTGGTGTGGGTATAAAAGCGAGCTCCAAACTATACAAAGCCTCAAATCGTTGCAACGTGTTGCGTGGGAAAAAAACATACTACATTTACATTCCATTTACAATCATGGGAGAATTCGCGCAAGTAGATCGCCAATTATTGGGTCAATCTGCACGATTGATTTCGCGGGAAGAGTACCTCGCGTGGGAAGAACGGTGCAACGAGTGCATCGAATCGTTGGAAGAACACAGCCGAGTGAAACGTCCCTGATTATCGATCGGTGTTCGACAATCGTTGGTTGCTCGAATCGCGCGACTCGAAGGACTGAAACATTCGTTGCGCGGACGTTTCGTGCGCGAAGGTGCAGGACAATCGAACACAGGACTTTTGTGGCGCGAAATAGACACTGCGTTCGATACCCGCGTATTAACTGGTGCCGTGTTAAATTCGAATTACATCGAGCCGCGCAACTTCCTCCAGAATGCGGGGACCATTGTGTTGGAGCATGTGCGGAGCGTTTTGCGGAAACATCGAAACCTCAAAGTGAACACGGTGTTCAACGGTGAATTTGTGGCGGGCGATAAACGTACTTGCAAGAGCATCAACACCCGAAGCTGCGAACTCTTCCACACATCCGATCTGCAGGAGTGGTATCAGCGATGCGTCGTCGAACCTACCCTGGCATCGCTGGAAGAGTTCCAGGAACGTGACAGCGGATGGGCATTGACGAGAATTCTCAACCTGACCGTCAATGTTAACAAGTATAATCCCTTGCGCGCCGGGTGTCATCACAAGTTGCCGCGAGAATTGATGCTGAAGAACGCAACGATCAGTGTGCATTCCGAGGATAATGCATGTTTCGCGTGGGCAGTGGTTGCAGCTCTCCACCCTGCTGAACGGCATACCGATCGTCCAAGTTCATACCCGCCTTATACATTGGTGCTAAATCTCCAGGGCATTGAGTTCCCAATGTCTCTAGCACAGATTGGAAAGTTTGAGCGACAGAATGAAATCTCAATCAACGTCTACAGCTTTGAGATGGAGAAGAAGAAGAAGGGATCAACAGTCTTTCCGCTGCGTCTCACCAGCCAAAAGAGGGATCGACACGTCAATCTGCTCTACACACCAAATGAAAAGCACGGCGATGTAGGGCACTTTGTTCTAATCAAGAACTTGTCCCGACTGGTGAGCGCACAGCTGAGCAAGAATAAGGCAAAGAAATTCATCTGCGACCGGTACGTATAGAACCTTATGAAATGCGTCGTGAAAAATAAAAAAAAATTTGTTTTTTACAGCTGCATGCATTACTTTGGATCCACCGCGAAGTTGGAGGTCCATACAGTGGACTGTGGCAAGATGAACGACTGCGCCATCCTGCTGCCCAGCGAAGGCGAAAATCTCCTTAGCTTCAACAACCACTGCATGAAGGAGCGGCTCCCCTTCGTGGTGTACGCAGATTTAGAGTGTATCATCGAGAAAACGGAGGACAATCGAATGGGTGATAAGAAATTACACGTGTATCAACACCATAAAGTGCACAGCATAGCATATTATATGCATTGCTCGTACGATACATCGCTATCGGTGTATCGATGTCGCCGCGACGCGGACTGTGTTTCATAGTTCGTCAACGAACTTAGCAATTTTGCAAACTTCGCTAAACCCACCTTGACCAGTAATATTCCCATGCTGGATTTAACCACCGAACAGTGGACCACATTTCGCGATGCATCACATTGTCATATTTGCGAAGAACCATTCGAGGCTAGCGATGTACGAGTTCGCGATCACTGTCATCTCTCCGGACGGTTTAGAGGTCCAGCACATTCGGAGTGCAATTTAAATTATAAAAATGCGTTTTACATCCCCATAGTATTCCATAATTTATCAGGCTACGATTCGCATTTCATTATCGAGGAAATAGCAACCGCTTTCGAAGGTCACGTTGACGTGTTGCCCATAACTAAAGAAAAGTATATTTCTTTCACAAAAAATATTCAAGATACGGCTGATTCAGACTCGCGAAATTGTATTAAATTGCGATTCATCGATTCGTACAAATTTCTCAACACCAGTCTCGACAAATTAGCATCTTTTCTTAGCACAGATCAATTAAAAATTTTACGATCCCAATTTGAAACATTATCCACCGAGGATTTTAATTTATTGAGGCGAAAGGGTATCTTTCCGTACGAATACCTTGATTGCGCGAACAAGCTGCAGGACCCATGCTTGCCACCGCGCGAATCATTCTACAGTTCGTTAACGGGTGTGACTGTATCCGAGAGCGATTACGCGCACGCCGAGACTGTCTGGCAGCGTTTTGAGATTAGAACCTTGGGCGAATACAGCGATTTGTATTTGAAGACAGATGTCTTGTTATTGGCAGATATTTTTGAAAATTTTCGCGAAAGTTGTATCAAGAGCTACGGACTAGATTCAGCGCATTATTACACTTTACCTGGTTTCACATGGGATGCTATGCTAAAACATACCAAAATTACGTTCGAATTGCTCACAGACGTCGATATGGTCATGTTTGTCGAACGCGGTATACGCGGGGGTTTAAGTCAATGTTCCGGAAGGTACGCACATGCCAATAACAAGTACATGTCATCTTACGACGCATCGGAAGAGTCATCGTACTTGATGTACTTTGACGTGAACAATGTGTATGGATGGGCAATGTGTCAGCCTCTGCCATACGCTAAATTTCAATGGGTCGAAGATGTCGCAAATTTTAACGTGTCTTCAGTCCCAGTCGATTCGCCCACGGGATACATTCTCGAGGTAGATCTGGAATATCCGCAGCGTCTGCACAACATTCATGCCGATCTACCGTTCTGTCCGACGCGTGCCAAACCACCTGGTAGCAGACAGGACAAGTTACTCGCGACGGTATACGATAAGCAGCGATACGTTATTCATTATCGCAACCTGCAGCAGTGCATGCGTCACGGTCTTCGTATTACAAAGATACATCGCGTGCTTCAATTCGCTCAATCCCCCTGGCTCCGCGATTTCATCGAACTCAACACACGGTTTAGAACAAGCGCGACAAACGACTTTGAAAAAAATTTGTACAAATTGATGAACAACGCGGTTTTCGGTAAACCCATGGAAAATGTGCGAAATCATGTAGATGTAAAACTCTTAACGCATTGGGATGGGCGATATGGCGCGGAGGCAATGATCGCGAAACCGAATTTCCATAGCCGAAGTGTTTTTTCGAAAAATTTAATAGCTGTTGAATTGCGAAAGCTCGAGGTGAAATTCAACAAACCGATATACGTGGGTATGTGCATTCTGGACATATCAAAAATTTATTTGTACGAATTTCATCACGAGTACATGTCGCCCAAGCATGGAACAAATTGTAAAATTCTATACACAGACACAGATAGCCTCATTTATCACATTCGATGCGACGATATCTACGAAACTATGAAGCGCAATATCGACAGATTCGACACCAGCGATTATCCCATCAACAATGTATATAATATGCCGCGCTTAAATAAGAAGGTTCCAGGGCTGATGAAGGACGAAAATAATGGTGCGATAATGACCGAATTCGTAGGTCTTAGAGCAAAAATGTATGCACTTCGCGTAGATGGTAAAAAAGATACGAAGAAAGCGAAAGGCGTCAAGACCAACGTCATAGCCAGAACGATAACTTTCGACGACTACGCGCAGTGCTTGGAAAGGGAGATCGAAATGGTTCGCAGACAATCGTGCATACGGTCTAAATTGCACAAAGTGTACACCATTTCGGAATCCAAAATCGCTCTAAGTCCGCACGATGACAAGCGATATATCGTACCCGATTCGACCGACACTCTACCCTGGGGACATTATAATATACCCTTGTGAAATAGAAACTATTGTATTTATTGTGTAATATTATTATTATTATTATTATTTTATTGACGGGAGAACCCATTAGTTACAAAAATATGAACTGTGTTTATCAAAAATACAGAATTCAAAATATAAATAAAAAGAAAAAGAAATAATAAAATAACATAAACAAATAACAATCAGAGATGTAACATTCAACAAGAAGATACGCGAATTCACCTTAAAAACGAAGTGGATATAACTGAGATTAAGGAGATTAAGGAAATGCCGGCCTCCTAAGCACAAGCGTCCTAAACGCAGTGAGGGAGTCTATGAAAATGTCTATATTGTCAGGGCACTGATTTAGTTCCTCCATAGAGGAACGGTTTATGGGGTCCACTGAGTAATACCGATATCCAGGTAAGCGTACCACAAAAAGGGATCTTGGGCGCAGTGTCCGCTGCGGTGCATTAAAACAGATCCGACCGACCAGGTCCATGCAGTCAATCTTGCCATGGAGGACCTTATGGAGAAACAGCAGGTCCGAACAAACGCGGCGGTCACTAAGAGACGAGAGCCTAGTTTTTAGCAATGCTGGACGGTAATCATGGTCACTGAACATCATAGGGCTACCAGTGGCCCTCATTGCCAGTCTGAGAAACTTGTGCTGGACCCTTTCAATGACGTCAGAATAAAGTTTGTGCCTAGGGCTCCAAATCACCGATGCATATTCGATCTGAGGCCTCACAAGCGCCACGTAAAGCAACTTTAACGTCCTGATTTGTCTAAAATGTTTTCCAAAGCGGGCAATAAACCCGAGGGTATTCATTGCTTTACTAGTGTTTGAGATTCCATTAGTTCAGCGTTCCGCCGTGCCAATGCTCGTCGCAGCACCTCCTGGGCAGCGGAACACACCGCTGATCGACGATCGATCCGGTGATCGATTCTCCTAGTCCCCTGCTCAGCCAATCGCCGTTCACCACGTGAAACTGGCGGCCCAATCAGAGAGCGTACTTTCTTGGTCGATTCTCGAGGATTGTTCGAGAAGACGCTCAACGGTTTCCTGCGTTCTCTTTGTCCTCTCTTGTTCATACCGCTTGTCGCGATAGACGTGTTTCCTTTTACTTGTTTTTATTGCGCAACGTACGAATTCTCAAATCAGTACTTTTCAGTACTCTGCTCAGTTTCTGTGCTCAGTGTTTTAGTTTTGCTCACGCGAATATTATTATTGCGATTTTTGCTCAACACGTGTGCGCATCGTGTCTCGCGTGACCGCGTGTTTGTGCATTTGCAATTGTTCTGTGCGCGATTCTGCTCAGCTCATAAATATTGTGCTCACCGTGACTCCATTGATTTTATAATAAAGTGACTCGGTCAATTTTGACTAAGAACTAAGTGCACTGCGTCGTACTTTCCCACCGTCGATTCCTAACCTAACTTTCCAGCGTGCTCACCCGGTTAAATTTCTAACATTTTTGGTCCTTCGAGCCGGAGTGACGGTGAAAGTGCAGTTAGTGTGTTAGTGAATCATCAGTGCTCATCTCAACGATGGCTGATCAGGAGATCCCCAAGTCCAAGGTGTCCAAGGAGGCCAAGGATGGTCAGGAGCTCCCTAAGGCTAAGGTGGCCAAGGAGGCCAAAGGCGACCAGCCTGTGGCAGTGGCAGCCACGCTCACTGTCCCCACCGAACAGCCGTCAGCCAGTGAGACAGAAGTCAAAGTTCGTGCACGAGCAGCTTCACCATCAACACTCTCTTCTCAGCTCATCATAAAGGCGAGAACGCAGATGGGTCGACTCGAGTCTCTCACAATGCTGAAGACCCAGTTGCCTTCTCAGGCACATTCCACCTCGTTGGAGGAGATACAATTGTTCACGGATCAGGTCGAGGAGATCCACAAGGCCTTCAACCGTGAACACGAAAACTTCGAGGCTGTGTGGCCCCTCAAATTCCTCGACCACGAGTATTTCACCACAAAGGTGGAGGTGAGGGAGCGTCAGCTGACTTGGGAGATGAAACTCCATCTGCATCGCCTCAAGCTTGATGTGCAGGTGATTAATGACTTGAGGAAGACCCCTGCCCCGACATCACCTGCACAAGCAACCAAGCTGCCCGAGATTGAGCTGCCGAAGTTCTCAGGCAGCTATACGGACTGGCCGACATTTAGTGAGCTCTTCTCATCCCTCATCATCCAGAATGCTCAGCTCACGGAGATTGATAGGCTCCACTATCTCCGCTCAAGCTTGACTGGAGAGCCAGCGAAGAGAGTCAACGCCTTTCCATTCAGGGGCTCTTCATTCCAAGCGTGCTGGGACCTCCTTACCAAGAGGTATGCAAATAAGCGTCTGCTCATCCAAGAGCAGCTGGAGAAGCTGCTCACTCTTCCTCCAGTCGCGACCCGCTCAGCGACGGCCCTCAAAGACTTGGCGGCAACGGCTAACCAGGTGAACGAGTCCTTGGTGGCGCTCCATGCTCACGAGGAGATGCACAACTGCATTCTTGTGCACACCGTCACCAAGGCCCTCGACAAGGTGACGCGGGAGGCTTGGGAAACCTCGCTAGCAAGCACTACCGAGTTTCACAAATATGAGAAACTCCTGGCCTTCATCGAGGCTAAAAGCTCAGCGCTGGAGCAGATGGAGGGCACAACTAAGAAGTCCGCAGCCAGCGCACCCGTCCCAGCACGCTCTGCTCAAAAGAAGGCAGTCATGCACACAGCGCAAGCTCATCCTGATGCACAACATGCTCAACCCACTGCTCAACCTGCGCAACGATCAAGGTCCACTGTATACCCTTGCGATGTGTGCAAGGGCGACCACTTCATGGTTGTGTGCCCACAGTTTAGGGGCATGACTGTGGAAGCCCGGCGCAGGATCATTACGACCAACAATCTGTGTCGCAATTGCTGCGGTCGACACTACACCGAGACCTGCAAGTCGGCCACTAGGTGCAAGTCGTGTGGCGCTCAGCACCACACTATGCTGCATCTGCCCTCGAGGCAGCCATCTGCTCAGGCCAGCGACAAGGCAGCTCAATCTCATGCTGCTCAAGATACGACGCAATGAAGCGTCGGTGCAGTCGTCGCATCAACCCCGTGCTCAACAAGTCCCACTCTGCTCAGCTCAACAGATCCCACTCTGCTCAGCTCAACAGGTCCCACTCAGCTCAGCTCAACAGGTTCGTCAATATTTGTTCATTCCGCAGCCAAGAACATATCAAGATTTACCACCACACTGTTGGCAACTGCCAACGCTCAGCTCATCTCATCGGTGACGTCACTACCAGTTAGAATGCTCATCGACACAGGCTCTGAACTGACCTTCATCAAGGAGGAGCTTGTTACTCAGCTCAAGCTTCAACGCATTCATTCTACAACTTCAGTATTTGGCATTGGAGGCAACAAAGCTACTCAGACTCGAGGAGTCGTGCTGATTACGCTCCGCTCCAACCACTGCTCAGCAACTGTGCACATTCAAGCGCACATACTCAGGGCCCTGACGTCAAATTTGCCATCGATGGAACCACCTCATCTAGAATGGCCACATATCAACGGTCTTCAATTGGCAGATTCTAATTTCCTGACGTCACGACCCATAGATATTGTCATCGGCGCAGATACCTATGGGCAGATCATCAAGCCCAATATTAGGAAGGGCGACCCTTCAATGCCAATTGCTCAGTTGTCAATATTTGGGTGGCTCGTTCTTGGACCAATCACCGTTGATTCCAATCAACTCAGCTCCTTGCATCACTCTGCCACTGTGCAGCACAAGGACAACGATCTTCAAGATTTACTGACCAAGTTTTGGATTCAAGAAGAACTGCCAATGGACACACCAACTCTTCTCACCCCTGAAGAACAAGAGTGTGAGGATCACTTTCAAGCGACACACACTCGTGATTCTACAGGACGTTACATTGTGCGCATCCCTCTCCGCTCATCTCCAAAGCTACTTGGTAATTCCTATCTGACTGCACATGCTTGCTTGAAGCGCACGCTTAACAAGCTCAACAGAAACAAAGAGTACTGCAATCTGTACCAAGCATTCATGAAGGAATACGAGGAGCTTCAACATATGGTAAGAGCACCATCCATATCACCTAACACTTATTCTGTTTTCTATCTACCACACCATGGAGTGATGAAACTCGACAGTGAGACGACAAAGTTGAGGGTCGTCTTCAATGGATCAAGCCAGACTACATCTGGGCACTCGATCAATGACCTCATGCACACTGGCGCAAATCTTCTGCTCAACATCACGGATGTGCTATTGTGGATCCGTCAGCACAAGTTCATCTTTGCCACAGATGTGACAAAGATGTATCGTCAAGTCAAGGTGCATGAAGAGGATCAAGATCTCCAGAGGGTGCTCTGGATAGACGAAAATTCAAAGGAGGTGCCTTACAAGCTCACCACAGTCACATATGGAACGAAGGCTGCTCCATTTCTGGCTGTCAGAGCTCTCCTGCAATTGGTGGAAGACGAAGGTCATCGCTTCCCACTGGCAGTGCCATGTATCACCCACGCCAGATACGTTGACGACATATTTGGTGGCGCTGACACAGTCATCATTCGAGCAAAGACACTTTTGCAAGAGTTATGGCTGCACAAGCTCAGCTGGGATGACCCACTGCCATCCCAAGTCACATCCAATTGGCTCATCATCAGAGAAGACCTCACAAGCCTGGCCAGGCTCTCAATACCAAGGTGGTTTCACACCCTCAGCTGCTCAACAGTGGAACTACATGGTTTCTCTGACGCTTCTCAGCTCGCCATGGCAGCGGTAATTTATCTTACCGTGACATCACCGTCCACAAACCACAAAGTGTCGACACTAGTGTGCTCCAAAACAAAGGTAGCACCCCTTAAGAAGCTCACTATCCCGAAGCTCGAGCTTACAGCAGCATTGATGCTTGCGAAGCTCATGAAATATGTTCAAGCAACCCTTCAGCTCAACATAGCTACTACACATCTGTGGACGGATTCACAAGTGACACTAATCTGGATAAAAGCTCACGCATCACGTTGGAAGGACTATGTCCGGAATCGTGTCTCCCAAATCCATGAGCTCACCCAAGATGCACACTGGAGACATGTTCCAGGGAAGTCAAACCCAGCTGATTGCGCATCAAGAGGCTTAACAACTGCTCAGCTTGAACAGCACGAGCTGTGGTGGACGGGACCATCATGGCTCATACAACCCAGTGACACATGGCCATCTCAACCAGTTTTGAAGGACGACGCGAGTGCACTCGAAGCTCGTCCAGGAATTTCAAATCTGCTCAACATACAAGAGATCAAATATCACTGGGACCTCATTTACAAATACTCATCTCTTAACAAACTTTACCGCATCACTTCAGTTTGTTTCAGACTACTCACGAGAATGAAGAAGTTGCCAATGTCCCTGCCAATCATCTCACTTTTGCCAGAGGACTTGGAATGGGCCAGGAACTTCTGGATTAAAGCTACACAGGGAATCTACTTCTCAACCGAGCTCAAGGTGCTCAGCTCAGGCTCTTCGATGCCGACATCCCATGTGTTCAATCGACTTACAGCCTTCATCGATGATCAAGGCATTATTCGAGTTGGAGGCCGACTCAATAATGCTCACATGGTGTACGAGAGTAAGCATCCTGCAATTTTACCTCGCCATTCACATCTGTCTGCTCTGATCATAGACCATGCACATCGCAAAACTCTGCATGGAGGGACCCAGCTCACCCTCGCTCACATCAGAAGCAATTACTGGATCATCGGAGGGCGAGCGCCAGTCAAGACTCATGTGCTACGGTGTGTTGTGTGTGCTCGACAAAGGGGGATCCGTGCTCATCAATTGATGGGCCAACTACCTCTTTCGAGAGTTGCACCCTCACGACCATTTGCACACACTGGCATCGACTACGCGGGTCCCATCACTCTTAAGACGTGGAAAGGGCGAGGCGCAAAGACTCAGAAGGGCTGGATCTGTGTCTTCGTCTGTTTCACGACCTCAGCTGTACATCTGGATGTCGTCACAGATTACTCAACCGAAGGCTTCATCGCTGCCTACAGACGGTTCTCAGCAAGAAGAGGAATTCCAACTAAGCTCTACTCCGATTGTGGTACCAACTTCATCGGAGCTGACGCCGTGCTCAAGAGTATGTTCATTCAGGGCTCACAAGATCATCAGCAACTCAGTCAGTTGTTTGTCAATGACAACACTGGCTGGTCCTTCAACCCACCAGCAGCTCCTCATATGGGGGGCAAATGGGAAGCAGTCGTGAAGTCGATGAAACACCATCTTCGACGAGCCGTAGGTGAGACAGTACTCACCTATGAAGAATTTTGCACACTTCTTACCCAAGTAGAAGCTATGCTCAACTCACGACCGCTCGAGCCTCTAAGTGATGACCCTGAAGACATCTCAACCCTCACACCTGCTCACTTCCTCATCGGGCAGCCTCTTACAACGCTACCAGAACCATCTGTAGTGCATGAAAACATCTCACCATCCGCGAGGTGGCGACTCATTCAACAACGAGCGCAACGTTTCTGGACTCAATGGTCATCACATTATCTCCAACGTCAACTCTCCATCTCGAAGTGGCATCACCCATCAAATGAGATCAAGATCGGATCTTTAGTGCTCATCACTGATGAACGGTTTCCACCGAGCAAGTGGCCACTTGCTCGAGTCGTCACTCTTCATCCAGGAAAGGATGGGCTCACCAGAGTGGTAACACTCAAGACTGCCACTACGACTTTAATCAGGCCAATTGCAAAATTGGCAGTGTTGCCTGTTTCAGATTGTACATCAACATCTTCCAACAGCTGTTGATGGCGGGAGAATGTTTGAGATTCCATTAGTTCAGCGTTCCGCCGTGCCAATGCTCGTCGCAGCACCTCCTGGGCAGCGGAACACACCGCTGATCGACGATCGATCCGGTGATCGATTCTCCTAGTCCCCTGCTCAGCCAATCGCCGTTCACCACGTGAAACTGGCGGCCCAATCAGAGAGCGTACTTTCTTGGTCGATTCTCGAGGATTGTTCGAGAAGACGCTCAACGGTTTCCTGCGTTCTCTTTGTCCTCTCTTGTTCATACCGCTTGTCGCGATAGACGTGTTTCCTTTTACTTGTTTTTATTGCGCAACGTACGAATTCTCAAATCAGTACTTTTCAGTACTCTGCTCAGTTTCTGTGCTCAGTGTTTTAGTTTTGCTCACGCGAATATTATTATTGCGATTTTTGCTCAACACGTGTGCGCATCGTGTCTCGCGTGACCGCGTGTTTGTGCATTTGCAATTGTTCTGTGCGCGATTCTGCTCAGCTCATAAATATTGTGCTCACCGTGACTCCATTGATTTTATAATAAAGTGACTCGGTCAATTTTGACTAAGAACTAAGTGCACTGCGTCGTACTTTCCCACCGTCGATTCCTAACCTAACTTTCCAGCGTGCTCACCCGGTTAAATTTCTAACAACTAGTGATGTTACGGTAGTGATTGCGAAAGTCCAGACCTGACGAAAATGTTACACCAAGGTCCCGGACTTCCACAACCTCAGACAAAACAGAGTCACCTAACTTATACATCGAAGGAAAGCCACTGACATCCCTATGGGTCCTTAACACCACACACTTGGTCTCATTTAGCCGCATCCTATTGACGGAACACCACTGCTCAAATCTGATAAGGTCGGCCTGCATCAAGTCCACATCATTAGCACTACTTATAGTGCGGAAAATTTTTAGATCGTCTGCATACATTAGGAAGTTATTGTGCAGGAAAACATCCTTAAGATCGTTAATAAAGATAATAAACAGGAGAGGGCCAAGGTGCGATCCCTGCGGGACACCTGAGGTCACATCAACTGGATCGGATAGCTGATCACGCACCCTAATCATCTGCAGTCGACCTTGAACGTAGCTATCGATCCAGGTAAGTAGCGGTCCGTCAATACCTGTTGAGGCTAGTTTTTTGAGCAAGATACAGTGATCCACCGAATCAAAAGCTTTCCGGAAGTCGGTATAAACAGTGTCAACTTGGAGTCCCTCGTTGAGTGCTGACGAAACAAAGCAATGGTAAACAGCCAAGTTCGATGACGTTGATCGCCCAGGAACAAAACCATGCTGTTCACCACAGATGACATTAGTGAGACTCGGGGTTAACTGCTGCGTTACTATTTCTTCAAAGATCTTAGGCATGCACGACAGTTTGCAGATCGGTCGATAGTTCCTTACATCCGAGCGGTCACCGGCCTTAAATATCGGGGTAACCAAAGTGGTCTTCCAGGCTGCCGGGAAGATACCCTTAGATAGGGAGGAGTTAAAAATATGCCATAGGGGCCTCGCTAGAATGAAGCGGCACTCCTTTAGAAACAGAGGCGGGATCTTATCGTATCCCGGGCCCTTGAACGTATCCAGCGAGTCAAGCTTAGAATAGACTTCACCAATAGAAATAGTGATCTCTTTAAAGTTTAACCCACTAAGCGAGGGCGGACTGGGGATATTGGCGGACGCACCACGGTCCCGCGGACTATACACAGAACCGAAGAAATCCGCAAAGAGATTTGCAATTGCCACGTGCGACGAGGCAGAGGAGTCATCCAGATGTACCTTACTGGGAATCCCGTGCCCCACTCGCTTAGTGTTTACATATTTCCAAAAGCTTGAAACGTTGTTACATACCTCACTCTCTACACCATCGATATAAATACGGTGCTCACGCGACAGCTCTGATTTACATCTGGAACGGAGACTAGAAAAATTTAAATAATCGCAAAACGCACCTGAACGCTTATATATTCTGTGAGCTATTTTCTTCTCACGAATTAAGGACTTCAAACCAGGGGAGAACCACAGCGGAAATGTGGATCGGACAACAGACCTGACCGGAATAAACTCTTCGATAGCATGATTAATATGTCCATATAGTCTCTCAAGTGCTGCATCAGGCTCAGAGTCTCCTGTCAGTCTGTCCCAATCAACGGAGTTAAAGTATTGCAGCACACTGGGAAAGTCCTGGGAAAGTTTGAAGTCCCTATACTCCAGATTTACACCCGAATGGTCAGGACTGGAGGTCAGACCGTTAAAAATAATATATAATGGTGGATGGTAAGTGTCTGGTTCAATTAGGACGTCAAAGACTCGATCGACAGTAACGTTAGAACAAGAAACAAAGATGAGGTCGAGCATAACGTCAGACCCGTTGAAGACTGTATTTACTTGAGTAAGGTTACAGAAACCTGAGCAGCCAAGGAGGAGGTCAATGGCACCCGATTCTTTAGATGAAATTCCCGGTTTTCTAAAACAGTCTTGTCCCTCGTTATTGAACCATACAGCGTGGGGGAGATTATAATCTCCGAACAAACAGATGATATCCTCGGTAAACCTTTGATATAACTCCATGACTGTGTCCACATGATTTGCATAAGTCGAAGACTGGGAAGTAGGTGGTATATATACGGCGCCCAGAAGTAGGTATTTATTAGTGGGAAGGTGGACTCTCACAAACAATTGCTCAGTCGCGGAATCACTGATGGAAACGGGGCAGGATGGCAATGAATTTTTGACCGCGATGAGGACACCCCCTCCTCTAGTGAGACAACTAGTCCGTTGGGATCTATCGCACCTATATACTGTGTATTCACCCAACCCAAGTTCGATTGAAGATATAGCGGGGGTAAGCCAAGTCTCTACAAAAACAATAACATCAAACGAAACAGCTGATGTGAGTACGGAGTTTATGAGGAAGTCTAATTTAGTACGCAGACCACGAACATTTTGATAGTAGACTAATGGGTTCAAATTGAGTTTTTTTTCGACGCATCCTTATGAGGCCTACCCTCAACAATCTTTGGAACTCCACGAAAATAACGGATTGTCATTTGCGTCTGCCCCTGATCATGGAGGTCTCGTAGTTTATCTCTAAGATGCGTAAGGGTCCCACGTTGATGCATGGTCTTGTCGTCAGTGATTTTGTACGGGCCCTTGTATCGATGCTTAGATTGAAGAATTTTTTTGACATCGTCGGCTGACTCGAGGCGGATGCAAAGTGGCCTACAGGTTGACTTCCCTGGTTTCCCGAGGCGATGAGTGGACAGGTCCAAGTTTCCAACGGGGCCAATCTCAAGCAATACCTCACGTGCCGCGGTCCCATCAGCCTTTCTCATTTGTTCGGTCGAGGATTCACGAGGCTCCGGCATCCCGAAGATAATGATGTTCTTGGAACGCATCAACCTATCATTCCATTCGTTGATGACATCATCCGTCGACGGGAGCTGCTGTTCTTCTACGATGGTAGATTTGTCCTCAAGCATCTTGACACGCTCAGACAGCGAAACTATATCGTCCCTCATTCCTCTAAAGTCGTCACGAATACCCCGAATCTCATCTCGAAGAGTATTTAACTTGGAGTCTATGAGAGCACCGACAATGTCCCTTATGTCATCGGCAGTAGGTAATGCCGAAAGCGACTGAAGAGTGGCAGCCGGTATCGAAGACATTGCTTGTGCCGATGAGGCCCTGGACTGGCTAACGGGCAATTGGGACGTCGGGGATCCTGCACGACAATTCAAAAGTTTCTTGCCGAACCAGGGATGACCCGTCCGCCCCAGACAAGTGACCGGATTGGCAACCGGGGCAGAACATCCCATACATTTCACAGAGCCTCCAGGCATAATGTATCACCCACGAGAAAAGTATTCAAACTAACAATATTAGAGACTCCGCGAAAATGTCACTATGAACAGCACTACTTGAAGCACGAGAGACACATAAATTAGCCTAGAGTATTAGCCGTGTGACGTGCGAAATACCAAGGCAGGCAGTCAGAAAATTTAAAAATCAGCAAGGAGTATAACTGTCAGCACAACATTCTAGAGACATACAGAGATGCGCGCGCTAACGTCCGCTTAACCAAAACAACACGTCTTGACACCACGGCTGCTGAGTACAGACTGCTGATATAATATATATAAATGGTGGAATTATTGTATAAAAAAATTGTTCACACATGTATATGTATCATTGTATTTATTGAATCCTGTATTATTATTTTTTACAATACATTATTCTTATTTATCCAAGAATTGTGCGATTTATCAAAACCCAACCACTTGACGTACACCTTATCCCCCGTCCTACGTAAGACTTTTTCCACTAGATACACATTAGGCTCGGTGACATGTTGCAGCTCATGTTCGTAGAATCCTCCGGCAACAGGTTTTCCACAGGAATCGACGAGCAGATACGTCGCGGGATCAGTTGCTTGTACTTTGGCTATCTTAAACACCTCCGGTGTCCAATTCGGCGTATAGCCTTTATCGAAGATGGTTTTGAATTTGCTCACGCGCACAAACTCGCCCAACTTGAACCTCGCTGGAGCGGCGATCTTTACATTGTTGTACACGGTGGTTAGCAGCTTGTCGGCGATCGCAGGGGTAACATCGCAAGGACGCATTTTGATGGTTCTATGTTTTCGCGCGTTATACTCTGCGAGAAGACTTGGTAGCGCATCGATCCATCTGTAGGTTCCATTGAGCGTAAACATTTTCCACATATTGTTCTTCAAAGTTCGATTGAAACGTTCCACGACGGAGGCCTTCATCACCGAATACGTCGAATAATGATTAATGTCATGATTTGCCAATAGTTTCTGCACATCAGCGTTGTAAAATTCTTTTCCTTGATCGGTTTGCAAATTTTTCGGATATCGATCTCTAAATATCTTTGCAAACGCTTTAGTCACCTCAGCACCACTTTTAGTCTTCAACGGCATCGCCCAGGCATACTAGTAGTAAGGTAAAGCGGTTTCTAACCCGGGTGTGCTGAGGGGAGCGCGGGGGCGGGGGGAAAGTGAGGGCGCGCGGGGGAGCGCGGCGGAGGGAAACCTGGGCGCGGGGCCTGCGGGGTGAGGAAGACAGGTTGCGCGCGCACGCGCCGCGGAGTGGGGGAAGCCGCGGCGATGGAGGGGATCAGTCCGGGCCGAGCCGCCGCGGAGGCCTCTCCAGACCGGACCCATTTTTCAGAGGGAGGCATTGACCCCCGAAAAAAATCTCTCTCAGAACTTGGCCCACCCGAAATTTTTTTTCCGGACCTAACCTAGGGTGGAGACTGTTCTGGAACTTTTTTTCCAAACCAATAATTTATCAGAAAATCTTAAAATTATAAGGTGAGGAGGATGTTAGGGTGAATAAAATGGAGAAATAATATGTTTCGGAAATTTATTTAAAATTAAAAGAATATAATTTAACATTTGTTTTTCCTACGAGCATCAGCTAGAATATCATTGATAGCACATGCTACAAGTTCGCAATCTACAAGATAATCCTCATTGTAATATTCACTATCACATATGATTTTAGCAGCATGAAGCGTATCTAATTTTTCACAGGCAACATCGCTCTGCTGTAGCACGTTGACAAAAGTTTTAAATTTTATCCTCGCATCTTCCGCAGTTTGATACAGCCGCGGATACATATAGTCTATACAGTGCTCAAGATTTAATAAAAATGTTACTGTATCCGGTGTGAAATACAGCGTAGTATCACATTGGCACATCTTTACAACCGGTGAATCGAGGATCTGACAAAAATCCACCGTTAATTCACTAATCCGCATCGATTCTGATCCTGGTAATTGTGCACGTTCTTCGATGGTTGTACGCATAGCGAATAGCACAGTCCATGTATGCCATGGTAATATGAGATGATTTCCATGATTGTCACCGAGAAGAACTTCTACATCGGCCATAGGTCCTACATCGATTCCAATTTCTAGGTATTTACTACCCATTGATGTTAATGCATATCTTCTAACCATGATACGCGATCCTTGGCGCGGACTAAGAGAACAATCAAAGCTATGAAATTGCTCGCTCGTATTAGGAATACAAATTTTGAGATGTAAAAATTACGCCTTACCAGTCATAATATATATTCTCACCGCATGGAGCTACGCCATCATCTCGCACGATCGGAACGAAAAAATGCTCACAGTTAGCGAGTATTTCATCAATGGTACTGCACATTTTTGTTTTCAAAGCACTATTTGTTCCGTCGAAAGTCACTGAGACTAATGAGCGATTGATCGAACAGCGTTCGGGAGCCGTCTTAAATAGGGGTGTAATCGCTTCCCCCACCATATTTTATTTTAAAGCTAAAATTGTTTTTCAAAGATGATTTTCAATCTTAACGTCGCAGCGTATCACGCGAGCGTGTGTAATTTGACTCCCCTGGAGCAGCCGTGTAGGATGATATCATTTCAGAAACGCTGAATCTTAAAATTATGTGGCGAGGAAAGAAGATGGGTAAATGAAATGGAGAAATAATATGTTTCGAAAATTTATTTAAAAATTAAAAGAATATAATTTAACATGTTTTCCTACAAGCATCAGCTAGAATATCATTGATTGCACATGCTAACAGTTCGCAATCTATATAATAATCCTCACAGTAATGTTCGCTTTCACGTATGATTTTAGCAGCATGACGCGTATCTAATTTTTCACAGGCAACATCGCTCTGCTGTAGCACGTTAACAAATGTTTTAAATTTCGTCTGCACATCTCCTACAATTTGATAAAGCCGCGTATATACATAGTCTATACATGGCTCAAGATTTAATAAAAATGTTACAGTCTCCGGTTTGAAATACAGCGGCTTATCATTTAACGTCATCTTTACAATCGGAGAATTATAGATCTCATAAAAATCCACCGTTAATTGACCAATCTGCATCGAAGGTGATTCAGGTAATCGTGCACGTTCTTCGATGGTTGTACGATTGATGCATAGCGCATACCATGTATCCCATGATAACGTGAGATACATCCCACGATTGTCGCCGAGAACAAATTCCACATCGATCTTAGGTCGTACGCGGATTCCAATTTCTAGGTATTTACTACCCATGGATGTTAATGCGTATCTTCTGACCATGATACGCGATGTTCGTCGCGAGCTATGAAAACAATCAAAGCTATGAAATTGCTAACTTGTATTAGGAATACAAATTTTGAGATGTAAAAATTAAGCCTTACCAAACAACTGTAAAATCCCCACATTGAGCTACGCCATCATCTTGCACAGTCGGAACGTAATAATTCATGCGTTTAGCGTTTTCTTCGACACTGGTACTGCACATTTTTGTTTTCAAAGCACTATTTTTTCCGTCGAAAGTCACTGAGACTACTGAGCGATTGATCGAACAGCGTTCGGGAGCCGTCTTAAATAGAGGTGAAATTGCTTCCCCCACCACATAATTTTATTCTAAAGCTACCAATTCTTCCATAATGTTTTTGAATCTTAACGTAGCATGTAACTTGAGTCCCACCCTCGAGGATAAAAGACTCCACACGTGTTGATTGTAATATAATACCTTTGGAAGCGTCGATCTCGCGCGCTAATTCGTCATACGTGTGATGCATAGTATTATGCTGTATCAGCAGAAACTGATACAGCATTGTATCACTGATATGCATTCGAGAGAGAGGGAACATCGAAAGAGTTAGAGAGAGAGATAGCAAATCGTGGTATCAGTCATAAAGGCATGCTCCAACCTGCACAAAGCCTCAAATCGTTGCAACGTGTTGCGTGGAAGGGACGTTCCGTATACATTCCATTTACAATCATGGGAGAATTCGTGCAAGTAGAACGCCAATTATTGGATCAATCTGCACGATTGATTTCGCGGGAAGAGTATCTCGCGTGGGAAGAACGGTGCAACGAGTGCATAGAATCGTTGGAAGAACGCAGCCGAGTGAAACGTCCCCGATTATCGATCGGCGTTCGACAATCGTTGGTTGCTCAAATCGCGCGACTCGAAGGATTGAAATATTCGGTGCGCGGACGTTTCGTGCGCGAAGGTGCCGGACATTCTAGCACAGGACTTTTGTGGCGCGAAATAGACACTGCGTTCGATACCCGCGTATTAACTGGTGCCGTGCTAAATTCGAATTACATCGAACCGTGCAACTTCCTCCAAGATGCGGGAACCATTCTGTTGGAGCATGTGCGGGGCGCTTTGAGGAAACATCGAAACCTCAAAGTGAACACGATGTTCAACGGTGAATTTGTGGCGGGTGACAAGCGTGCTTGTAAAAGCATCAATACCCGGAACTGCGAACTCTTCCGCACATCCGACCTGCAGGAGTGGTACCAACGATGCGTCATCGAACCCACCCTAGCATCGCTGGAAGAGTTCCAGGAACGCGACAGCGGATGGGCATTGACGAGAATTCTCAACCTGACAGTCAATGTCAACAAGTATAATCCGCTGCGCGCGGGGTGCCACCACAAGTTGCCGCGGGAATTGTTGTCGAAGAAGGCAACCATTAGTGTGCAATCCTCGGACAACGCCTGTTTCGCGTGGGCAGTGATCGCCGCTCTACATCCGGTGGAAAGACATCCCGATCGTCCAAGTTCGTACCCCGATTATGCTTCCACGCTAAATCTCCAGGGCATTGAGTTCCCAATGTCTCTGGCACAGATTGCAAAGTTTGAACGGCTGAACGAAATCTCCATCAACGTGTACAGCTTTGAGATGGAGAAGAAGGGGCCAACGGTCTTTCCACTGCGTCTCACCAATCAAAAGAGGGATCGACACGTCAATCTGCTCTACACACCAAATCAAGAGCACGGTGATGTAGGGCACTTTGTGCTGATCAAGAACTTGTCACGGCTGGTGAGCGCACAGCTGAGCAAGAATAAGGCAAAGAAATTCATCTGCGACCGGTACGTATAGAAACTTATGAAATGCGTCGTGAAAAATAATAAAAAAAAAAAAAATTGTTTTTAGAGCTGCATGCACTATTTCGGATCTGCCGAGAAGTTGGAGGTCCATACAGTGGATTGTGGACAAATGAACGACTGTGCCATCCTGCTGCCCAGCGAAGGTGAAAATCTCCTCAGTTTCAACAACCACTGCAGTAAGGAGCGGCTCCCCTTCGTGGTGTACGCAGATTTAGAGTGTATCATCGTGAAAACGGAGAACAATCGAAAGGGTGATAATAAATTACACACGTACCAGCATCATAAAGTGCACAGTATAGCATATTATATGCATTGCTCGTACGATACATCGCTATCGACGTATCGATGTCGCCGCGACGCGGATTGTGTTTCATGGTTCGTCAACGAATTGGAAAATTTTGCAAACTTCGCTAAACTCATCTTGACTAGTAATGTTCCCATGCTGGATTTAACCACCGAACAGTGGACCACATTTCGCGATGCTTCACATTGTCATATTTGCGAAGAACCATTCGAGGCTAGCGATGTACGAGTTCGCGATCACTGTCATCTCTCCGGACGGTTTAGAGGCCCAGCACATTCGGAGTGCAATTTAAATTATAAAAATGCGTTTTACATCCCCATAGTTTTCCATAATTTATCCGGCTACGATTCGCATTTCATTATCGAGGAAATAGCGACCGCTTTCGAAGGTCACGTTGACGTATTGCCCATAACTAAAGAAAAGTACATTTCATTCACAAAAAATGTCGAAGATACGGCTGATTCAGACTCGCGAAATTGTATTAAATTGCGATTCATCGATTCGTACAAATTTCTCAACACCAGTCTCGACAAATTAGCATCTTTTCTTAGCACAGATCAATTAAAAATTTTACGATCCCAATTTGAAACATTATCCGCCGATGATTTTAATTTATTGAGGCGAAAGGGTGTCTTTCCGTACGAATACCTTGATTGCGCGAACAAGCTGCAGGACCCATGCTTGCCACCGCGCGAATCATTCTACAGTTCGTTAACGGGTGTGACTGTATCCGAGAGCGATTACGCGCACGCCGAGACTGTCTGGCAGCGTTTTGAGATTAGAACCTTGGGCGAATACAGCGATTTGTATTTGAAGACAGATGTCTTGTTATTGGCAGATATTTTTGAAAATTTTCGCGAAAGTTGTATCAAGAGCTACGGATTAGATTCAGCGCATTATTACACTTTACCTGGTTTCACATGGGATGCTATGCTAAAACATACCAAAATTACGTTCGAATTGCTCACAGACGTCGATATGGTCATGTTTGTCGAACGCGGTATACGCGGGGGTTTAAGTCAATGTTCCGGAAGATACGCACATGCCAATAACAAGTACATGCCATCTTACGACGCATCGGAAGAGTCATCGTACTTGATGTACTTTGACGTGAACAATTTGTATGGATGGGCAATGTGTCAGCCTCTGCCGTACGCTAAATTTCAATGGGTCGAAGATGTCGCAAATTTTAACGTGTCTTCAATCGCTGTCGATTCGCCCACGGGGTACATTCTCGAGGTAGATCTAGAATATCCGCAACGTCTGCACAACATTCATGCCGATCTACCGTTCTGTCCGACGCGTGTCAAACCACCCGGCAGCAGACAGGACAAGTTACTCGCGACGGTATACGATAAGCAGCGTTACGTTATTCATTATCGTAACCTGCAGCAGTGCATGCGTCACGGTCTTCGTATTACAAAGATACACCGCGTGCTTCGATTCGTTCAATCACCCTGGCTCCGCGATTACATCGAACTCAACACACGGTTTAGAACAAGCGCGACAAACGACTTTGAAAAAAATTTGTACAAATTGATGAACAACGCGGTATTCGGTAAAACAATGGAAAATGTGCGAAATCATGTGGATGTAAAACTCGTAACGCATTGGGATGGGCGATATGGCGCGGAGGCAATGATCGCGAAACCGAATTTCCACAGCCGAAGTGTTTTTTCGAAAAATTTAATAGCTGTTGAATTGCGAAAGCTCGAGGTGAAATTCAACAAACCGATATACGTGGGTATGTGCATTCTGGACATATCAAAAATTTGTTTGTACGAATTTCACCACGAGTACATGTCGCCCAAGCCTGGAACAAATTGTAAAATTATATACACAGACACAGACAGCCTCATTTATCATATTCGATGCGACGATATCTATGAATCTATGAAGCACAATATCGGCAGATTCGACACCAGCGATTATCCCATCGACAATGTATATAATATGCCGCGCTTAAATAAGAAGGTTCCAGGGCTGATGAAGGACGAAAATGACGGTGCGATAATGACCGAATTCGTAGGTCTTAGAGCGAAAATGTATGCACTTCGCGTAGACGGTAAAAAAGATACGAAGAAAGCGAAAGGCGTCAAGACCAACGTCATAGCCAGAACGATAACTTTCGACGACTACGCGCAGTGCTTGGAAAGGGAGATCGAAATGGTTCGCAGACAATCGTGCATACGGTCTAAATTGCACAAAGTGTACACCATTTCGGAATCCAAAATCGCTCTAAGTCCGCACGATGACAAGCGATATATCATACCCGATTCGACCGACACTCTGCCCTGGGGACATTATAATATACCCTTGTGAAATAGAAGCTATTGTATAATATTCTTCACACATGTATGGAAAAAAATTATTTGCACATGTATATGTATCATTGTATTTATTGAATCATGTATTATTATTATTTTTTACAATACATTATTTTTATTTATCCAAGAATTGTGCGATTTATCAAAACCCAACCACTTGACGTACACCTTATCCCCCTTCCTACGTAAGACTTTTTCCACTAGATACACATCAGGATCGGTGACGCGTTGCAGCTCATGTTCGTAGAATCCTCCAGCAACAGGTTTTCCACAGGAATCGACGAGCAGATACGTCGCGGGATCAGTTGCTTGTACTTTGGCTATCTTAAACACCTCCGTTGTCCAATTCGGCGTATAGCCTTTATCGAAGATGGTTTTAAATTTGCTCACGCGAACAAACTCGCCCAACTTGAATCTCGCTGGAGCGGCGATCTTTACGTTGTTGTACACGGTGGCTAGCAGCTTGTCGGCGATCGCAGGGGTAACATCGCAAGGACGCATTTTGATGGTTCTATGTTTTCGTGCGTTATACTCTGCGAGAAGACTTGGTAGCGAATCGATCCATCTGTAGGTTCCATTGAGCGTAAACATTTTCCACATATTGTTCTCCAATGTTCGATTGAAACGTTCCACGACGGAGGCCTTCATCACCGAATACGTCGAATAATGATTAATGCCATGCTTTGCCAATAGTTTCTGCACATCAGCGTTGTAAAATTCTTGTCCTTGATCGGTTTGCAAATTTTTCGGATATCGATCTGTAAATATCTTTGCAAACGCTTTAGTCACCTCAGCGCCACTTTTAGTATTCAACGGCATCGCCCAGGCATACTTGCTCAGCACATCGATGACGGTGAGTATGTAGTGGTGACCTTGGTTGAATCGCGAGTAAGGACGCATTTCTACAACGTCAGCTTGCCACAGATCGTCGTATCCGTGCACTATGACGCGCCTCCGCGGGAAATGTCTTCGAGCTGGAGCGTGCAATTCCTCAACGAGTTGTCGCTTCTTGCGACCATGGTTTTCTTTACTCTTGGATGTTGATAATGGTGGCATGTTTGATCGCAGAGGTGTCTTCGACACGAATGATGCGATAATTATCGTGTACGCGCATTATGTGCTCCCCATCGGTCGGAGGAAATTCTGGACAAGATCAACCGTCTCGCACGATTCTCCTTCGCAGCGTTGCTGTGGGATAGAATTCGACGCCTGCGATATTTTTTGAACGCTGTTTTGCAACGTGAGCATATCTCTCTGAAACACGACCAGCTTCCTCTCTAATTCTTTCTGTTGCTCTCTCAAAAGTTTAATGCTCTTTTCCATATACAGTTTATTGACAGCATCGGTGTCAGCCGTAGGTTGCGCTACCCGTCGTATCTTGCGTGATTTTGCATCAAAGTCGACACCGGTCATGGAAAGAGCGTTATCTCGCATGTACTTTCGAAGCAAACCGTTCCATTTGTAGTAGTCCATTCCAGCTGTTCCACTCTTCTCGAGCGACACCCCAAATTTGTTGATCGGCATCTCGATGCATACAGTGCGCGTCATCGGTGTGCGGTTTAATTTATACAATGTGGCCCGCCTCGCGAAGTTCCTTCTCGATGGATGCGATTTCATTATCGAGACCCGTGTGACCTGCCGCGCGCGATGCAATGAGCAATTTAAGTCTATCGACCAGCTCGTTGGGATCGTCCCAGTGCACGTAATTGATTTTGTTATCGTTTACCGTCATGAGTCGTGGTGTCCTTAGACCTTTCCCTGCCCTTTTAGCCAATGAACTGGGGACTAGCGGTGCAATTACATATTTGTACTTGTATCCCTTGTTGCTCATTATGCGATTGTGATCACCATGTTTGTGTCTGTGAGCGTTCGTCGCAAGCAGTATACTTTTGTATTTTTGCATACAGCATCATTTGGAAGTTTCTTGAAAATCAGTTCGTAAAGGCCGGGCGTTCCCTTGTATCTTACACCATCGATGAGTATATTATCATGTTTGTCGATATCGAAAACCTTATTCCCAAGCATCATCTTATCATCGATAAAGTATACACCGTATACATAGTCTATGGTCTTATTTTTATCCTCGCTTAGGATTATATCTACGTATTTTTGCCCCAGCGGACCGAAATAACTGCGAAGCGCTTCTTGTCCCTCGGATGTTCGGAGTTGTTGTCTAATAGATGTCACAAATGACTCATTGGGAGAAGTTTCGAAAACGTCATCATCATAATCATCATCATCATCGTCAATGGCTGAGGGCGATTGTACAGGAGGAATTGTATTTATTGGCGTGATAGGGACCGTAGGCTCGTTTAACGTAGTATTCCGTCGTTTCCGCTTCGATTGAACTGGTGTGGAGGTTACGAGTAATTTCCTCTTTCTCTTCAACGTCGACGTGTTCCCTTTCGGGTGAATTTTTGTTTCAGGCGTTAATGTTTCATTCTTTTCAACGTCACTGCTCACTGGTGATAATGTGTCTGCCTCTGTGGTATTTTTCACTATATGTTTCAAGGGTTCGACGATAGGTTTAAAGTGTCTCTCCAACGCGATATCTTCCTCCATCTTGCCAGTCTTCAAAGCCAAGTGTTTCTTGCGAATGGCTGCACTAGTTTTTGCAATTTCCTTCGCTATCCTCTCGCGATCCTTAACCTCCAGACTATCGATATCAATCATCACCGTTGTACCGCAGACGTTGCTTTCTCATCGAAGTGTTGACAGCGATTGACCATCTCACGGTATGGCAAACTCGTTAAATCCCTTTCTATAACGTCCATTGGACATCGCGCTATCCTTGTCTATTACCACGAAACCATACTCTCGTTGCCAACAATTACGACACAACGCGCAGAAATCCTCGTATGACATATCGGTGTTTACGTGATCGTTGTACACATGTTTCAAGTTGGTACCATCCTGCTTAAACAGAATCAACAGATTCGCATTGTCGCGTATAAGATGTTTAGGAATCTTTGCATACGTCTGACAGAGATAGAAGCAGTCAACATTCGAGTGACACTCCATTGCAAAGTACTCTCGTATTGTATTTTGCTTGTCACATGCCACGTCATCAAAGATAAAAATAGAATTCGGAAGCGATTCGCTCGGCGGGATGACGTCACTGTTATTCGAAAACGTAAAGTAGCCAATTTCATCTATCGGAGTCAATAAATTCTTCAAATATTGATATTTCGGCTGTTGCAGCGACTTGGAATACACGTACACGTTCTCGAAGCGGACGCCGTGTGGGCTTTCCAACAAGCTCACCAGCACGTTGGTTTTTCCACAATTCGATGGACCGCAAATGAGGCAGCGGATAGTGTTTGGTAGCATGCTACCGTGTCTACGCTTCGAATTCGGTGACATCATTTCCGATTTATCGTCAAAATTTGTCACGCGTATCCTTACAGGTTGTCGCACGAATCGCATCCTCGATGTGAACTGTGAAAACTGATTTTCGGAGCGATGACGCGTCCTATTTATAGGTCCGCGCCGAAGCGAAAACACCTCAGTATTCAAAATGCATCTGATCCTGTCGGATAATTTAATTGCGATATTCGAAACCTAACCTCTGAGCAGGTGAAATATATACCAAAGATTATTCTACTCCGAGAGTTTGGGAGACACATTGATCAGTTGTGGGATAGGCTCCCCGAGCATATAAAAGGCGATTCTGAGGTGCAGCAGTGTCGTCGGTGCTTGGAACATTATAATCGCCCTTGGCAGCGAACGCATATCGACGGTCCAGCACCATTGATTAGAAACTGTGGTGAATGTCGCCAACGAGAGTGAAGAAAGGTCGCGGTTTGTTAAATCGGGCGATAAACGCGCTACCTTTCGAATTACATATTCCGGGATATCAGTTTTGTGGTCCTGGAACTCATCTGGCAAAACGATTGGCTAGAGGGGATCAAGGTATCAATCCGTTGGATGCCGCGTGTCGCGAACACGATATTGCGTATACGCGTAGCAACGACCTCGACGAAAGGCACGTGGCAGATAACGTACTCGCTGACAAAGCGCGAAAACGCATCGTTGCGCGAGACTCGACTCTGGGTGAAAGAGGTGCTGCGACAGCTGTTTGGGCAGCTATGAAAGCCAAGAAGAAAATCGGAATGGGGGTGAAAACAAAATCCCGCAAAACTACTACTACTACTACTACGAAGAGAGCATTGAAAAAAAAGCGGATTCTTCCGGTGGCAAAACGGGGTGGTATATTACCACTTCTCCCGCTGCTAGGTGTTCTCGGATCATTAGCTGGTGGAGCGGCGGGAATAGCCAAGGTGGTAAAGGATAGTAAGGCGGTGCAACATCAGCTGCAGGAAATGCAGCGTCATAATCGCTCCATGGAAGGTCGCGGACAGGGAATATCGAAACGAAAAAAAAAAAACGTCGAAAACAAAATAAAAATGCCTGTGGGCATAACTACCGATGTGCAATTGGCTGAGTTGGCAAAACGTATGCATATTCCATTCTTTAGAGGTGTTTTTATGCGCGACGCGCTACCAGCTGGAGGAGTACGTCGAAACGAGAGCGGTATCATAAATTTGGACAATGTCGAGGGGTCGGGAACTCATTGGGTAGCGTATGCGAAGTGAGGATGTCGAGCTATACAGGGTGTCCCATCTAAGACTGGACAGCGGGATATCTCCGAACGTATTGGAGATAAAAAAATGAAAAAAATATGGCATCGCATGGTTCGAAGGGGCTGATCTATTAGCGCGAACGAATTTTTTTTTCGATTATTATTTTAAAAGATACGATGGTCAAGTTCGGTTTTTCAAATGGAACTATTTTTTCTGAACACCTGAGTTGATAGTGCGTTCCAAGACAAATTCAATGAGCATTAATGTATACACTTGATTTCCACTGGTTTTTGAGATATTGCGCTTGCAAATTCACTGATTTTCCCTGGAAAAAAGCCTGCTGAAATAGCAAGGACAGTGGACAGTCTAGCTGACGCGACGGGTTGCCTTGCCTGTTGAAACCTATACCTACCTGCTAAAGGTCTACGTCAGAAATGGCAGGCCCAAAGGCTGGACAATTCTTTTCCGCCAGAAATGCCACTTAGGTAGGTACATCTGCGGTATCGAGAAGCGCACCGTTACTTTTATTTCGCACTTGCTTCTACGCTCGGATGGCCGGTTCTTCTTGGAGGGATGCAAGCTCGATTGGTTAGGTTAGTAGGTGTGAAAGTTGCTACACTAAATTTCAACTATAGGGAGCAGATTGTATTAGAACCAATCGGATTTGCATCCCTCACAAACGGCTGCTCTCTTGAAGAGGCCCTCTTCACAGCAATACCTCCTCCCCAATGCCCACCTTCTCTCGCATGGAATACGTCAACGCATGCTTTTCTTTTAATATTGAAGCTCGTGTTTATACTCGAGAGGACCACGCGTCGACAGCGGGCAACCCCTTTTCTTCCTGTGTCTCTCCACGAGGAGTATCAACGGTGGATTGTAGGAGCGTAGATGTTGGGATGCTAGTTATTGAATTCAGGAGACGATAGAAACACTTTATTACAAAACACACATGTGCTATAATAAATGATCGAACTTGCGCCCCACTTCGCGCAGACCGATTACAGGGTGATTGGCTCGGTACGCCTAATCCGCCTCGCAACCGTGACGAGGTCAAGCCAAAAGGTATGAATCCTGGGTCCTTTTTCCGAAGGAAGCCATAAAATTCGATGGGCACTGCGGGGTGTTGTCGTCCCAGCCACGGGATGAAACGCAGAATTACCCTGTTTCTGTTTCAGAAATAAAATAATTCTTTATTCTTTATCGTATGGATATGGAAGTGTCGCCGATGAATTCCTTGTGGTTTTCCGATGAAAATCATGCCAAATATCGTGCAAATCGGACTACTTTTACATAGGGAATACAACTAGCTTGTGTCAAAGTAGTCCGATTTGCATGATGTTTGGTATGATTTTAATCGACGGAACGCCAGGAATCCATCGGCGTCACTTCCCCTGCGATACGATAAAGAATAAAGAATTATTTTATTTCTGAAACAGATGTCACCCCACGACTACGATGCGCCGACCCCGATTTGCCGCGGTCGGCCGGGGATGCATACCTTTTTCCGAAAAAAGCCATAAAATTCGATGGGCACTGCGGGGTGTTGTCCCTGCCCACGTGGTGAGGGGCGTAAATGCAGAACTAACCTGTTTCTGCTTCAGAAATAAAATAATTCTTTACTCTTTATCGCATGGATATGGAAGTGACGCCAATGGATTCCTTGTGTTTTTCTGATGAAAATCATACGAAATATCATGCAAATCGGACTACTTTGACACAAGCTATTTGTATTCCTTATGTAAAGGTAGTCCGATTTACGCGACATTTGGCATGATTTTCATCGGAAAACCACAAGGAATTCATCGGCGACACTTCCATATCCATACGATAAAGAATAAAGAATTATTTTATTTCTGAAACAGAAACAGGGTAATTCTGCGTTTCATCCCGTGGCTGGGACGACAACACCCCGCAGTGCCCATCGAATTTTATGGCTTCCTTCGGAAAAAGGACCCAGGATTCATACCTTTTGGCTTGACCTCGTCACGGTTGCGAGGCGGATTAGGCGTACCGAGCCAATCACCCTGTAATCGGTCTGCGCGAAGTGGGGCGCAAGTTCGATCATTTATTATAGCACATGTGTGTTTTGTAATAAAGTGTTTCTATCGTCTCCTGAATTCAATAACTAGCATCCCAACATCTACGCTCCTACAATCCACCGTTGATACTCCTCGTGGAGAGACACAGGAAGAAAAGGGGTAGCCCGCTGTCGACGCGTGGTCCTCTCGAGTATAAACACGAGCTTCAATATTAAAAGAAAAGCATGCTTTGACGTATTCCATGCGAGAGAAGGTGGGCATTGGGGAGGAGGTATTGCTGTGAAGAGGGCCTCTTCAAGAGAGCAGCCGTTTGTGAGGGATGCAAATCCGATTGGTTCTAATACAATCTGCTCCCTATAGTTGAAATTTAGTCTAGCAACTTTCACACCTACTAACCTAACCAATCGAGCTTGCATCCCTCCAAGAAGAACCGGCCATCCGAGCGTAGAAGCAAGTGCGAAATAAAAGTAACGGTGCGCTTCTCGATACCGCAGATGTACCTACCTAAGTGGCATTTCTGGCGGAAAAGAATTGTCCAGCCTTTGGGCCTGCCATTTCTGACGTAGACCTTTAGCAGGTAGGTATAGGTTTCAACAGGCAAGGCAACCCGTCGCGTCAGCTAGACTGTCCACTGTCCTTGCTATTTCAGCAGGCTTTTTTCCAGGGAAAATCAGTGAATTTGCAAGCGCAATATCTCAAAAACCAGTGGAAATCAAGTGTATACATTAATGCTCATTGAATTTGTCTTGGAACGCACTATCAACTCAGGTGTTCAGAAAAAATAGTTCCATTTGAAAAACCGAACTTGACCATCGTATCTTTTAAAATAATAATCGAAAAAAAAATTCGTTCGCGCTAATAGATCAGCCCCTTCGAACCATGCGATGCCATATTTTTTTCATTTTTTTATCTCCAATACGTTCGGAGATATCCCGCTGTCCAGTCTTAGATGGGACACCCTGTATATTTCGACAGCTTCGGGAATCTTCGGCCGCCTAAGGAATTGGTACAATATCTGAACAAAGATGCTGTGAAAATCGAATACAATCGAACGGCTTATCAGAAGTACGATCAAAGCAATTGCGGGCAACTATGTCTACGCTTTCTACAAACGATCGGCACCAAATTTAAAGATTGACTTCTCACCACTCTGATTCGGTACTAATCGAGTCGTACAGCTTGGAATATGTCGCTAACGTTCACTCTAACCGGCAAGAGTAGCACCCTCGCGGTGAGCTACTTTCCACCCATAGATTTGTGCGACGATAATTACGAGCATGGTCTAACAACCTTTGAAACTTATCATACAATAACAAACATCGACTCGAGCAACGATGAATTCTACTTCACCGCAAATTATGACATCAGCAACAGCATCCACACCACTCCTGAATACATTACGATTCCCCACGGCTCCTACGAACTAGACGCCATTGCCAAGTATTTGAGACAGCGATTACTCGAGCGGTATCCTAAAAATGTCGGCGGCACCGATGCTAACGATGGTGATGTGTATCCTATAGTGTTGCGTCCCAACAACAATACCATGAAAAGCGAGCTGTACTGCTCGTTCACCGTAGACTTTACGAAGCGCAATAACATTGGATCGCTACTAGGATTCTCGACGAATCGGGTGTTGGAACCAGGGCGGTGGCACGAATCAGACGATCCGATTAATATCATGAACGTGAACATTATTCGCGTTGAATGTAGCGCTACCGCTGGTGCGTACAACAATGGAAAGCGCGTACATAAGATACATGAATTTTCTCCGAGAGTCCCACCAGGATATAAGATATCGGAAACGCCCGCGCAGATCATTTACCTTCCAATCACCGCACGGGTCGTTACGGATCTAACGATACGGGTTGTGGATCAAGACGGACGGCTGCTCGATTTTCGAGGTAAAGAGATTACCATCAGATTGCACGTACGACGGCGACAACGATAATACGTGTGGTGTGAACGAAAGAGATGCTTGTGTTGAACGACTCCAGAAACTCGTTTCTTCCAAACCAAATTGTTTACAACAACAACAACAACAACAACAGCAACAACAACAACAGCTCTGATCACGCTAAAAAGAAGAGACTCACTGCTGCAAACATTGCATTTTTGAAATTCTTGGGATTCACCGTGTGCAATTAAGTTGAAAAATGGCTGACATTCTAAGCATTGGAGGGAAGCCGACGTTTGATGATCGCATCGTCAAGCTCGAGACTCACACATACAACCCATATGTCAACACAACGTTTGGTTACAGCGATGAGATAAGAATACCCATACAACAGCAGGATTTATACACATTACCGTGCGAAAGTTTCCTCTACGTGGAGGGAAAATTGAAGATAAATAAACCAAACGATAAATTAACGGTGACATTGGGAAATAATTGCATGGCGTTCTTATTCGATGAGATTCGATACGAGCTGAATGGTGTGGAAATTGATCGCAACAGAAACGTTGGAATAACTAGCACGTTGAAAAACTATGTATCGCTGACATCTGGCGAAGACAAAAATATGGAGAATGCCGGATGGGGCTTGAAACGACGCGATGGGCTAAAAGTGAAAAATCATTTCAATTTTTGTATCCCACTGAAATATTGGCTGGGATTTTGCGAGGACTACAAACACATTATTATTAATGTGCGTCACGAATTGATTTTAATACGATCGCGCAACGATAACAATGTTCTAATTGGATCGCCGATGTTGGAACCAGAAATTCAATTAGTTAAAGTACAATGGCGGATGCCTCATGTGACGCTGAACGACGATAATAAGCTATCACTGCTACATACTTTGGACAGTGGACGAAACCTGTGCATTTGTTTTCAATCGTGGGATATGTACGAGTATCCTCTCTTACAGAGCACGACCAAGCACTCATGGGCCGTGAAGGCATCTGCGCAATTGGAGAAGGCGCGTGTCATTATCCTTGCTCTACAGACTGATCGAAAGAATGATATGTCCAAAGATGCTACTATGTTCGACAAATGTAAATTAACCAATGTAAAAGCTTTTCTCAACTCGGATTTTCACCCATATGATGACATGCAGGTGGACTTTCACATGGATAAGCATGCCATCTTGTTTCACATGTATACACAATTCCGTAAATCATATTACAACTGTAGCGATGGATTATTCACCGTGGCCGAATTTTTAGAATTTGGTCCCTTCGTGGTGATTGATTGCTCGCGACAAAATGAGTCGGTTAAAAACGGCACCGTGGATGTGCGCATAGAATTCGAGTGTAAAGAGAACGTACCGGCAAATACTACGGCCTACTGTCTGATTCTGCACGATCGGGTGGTTGAATACAATCCGCTGACAAACGTGGTGCGCAAAATTAATTAAATTGCCTGCCCTCTCCTGTGTCAAATTCGTACCAAAAGAAATGAAAGAGAATGCTTTACGAGAAAGAATGCATTCCCCCATCTGTCTTGGAAGCGAGCGGGTCTCTAAATTGTATCGATAATGTCTCCGCCAACATTTGTTGACATGCAAGGGTTCATCGTCGATGGAAGATTTGTCGTCAAGGAAGTGGCTGTCCTGCGAAAGGGAACAATTCTCTCGCATTATATTTTTCGGTGTTCGATGCCGCAATATCTTCTTACGAAATCTGACAAATCAAGCATCCGGTGGTTGACGGCGAAACATCATGGGCTACGCTGGGACGATGGAGAAGTTCCATACAGTATGGCTAAACATCTAATTACGAAAGCTGTAGCTGATGCGATCGATGAAGAAGATGACACGTGCCATGTCGTGTACGTTAAAGGGCTGCAGAAACGCGAATGGCTTGTGGATTTCCTCGATGAAAGTACGAGAGCGGATGTGATCATCGAGACGCTGGACATTGACTACGAGGATATACAATCTCTAAATAAGCTAAATGTAGTTGATACTCTGCGATGTGGCAGACACGCAAAGCACTGTGCCTTGCAAAATGTATTTAAAATATTCAACTGGTGGACTAAACGCCACAGAGAAATTCATAAATAAATATAATCATTTTTTGAATGCGTATTATTTTCTTCACCCTCCCTAAACCAACTTCCTAAATATGATGTATGCTAGATTAAGACGATGGTTGCAATTATTGAGAAATGGTTCGATGCACGGTCCAAGACGTTCGATTCACGTTTGATGTACGTATCAAGCCGTTCGATTCATGTTCGATGTACGTTCCAAGCCGTTCCAATCACGTTCGATGTACGTTTCAAGCCGTTCGATTCACGTTCGATGTACGTTTCAAGCCGTTCGATTCACGTTCGGTACATGATCAAAGCCGTTCGATACCCGTCCAACACCCGTTAAATAACTGATGGATATGCGATTAAAGTGGTGTAATCTAGTCGAATGATGTGTCAAAGAAGATGCGTGTGAATAAGGAGAGGATGGTCAGCGAAGAAGAAGATGCGTGTGAAAAAGGTGAGGATGGTCAATGAAGAAGAAGATAAGGACACGGGGGAGGAGGATGGTCAGCGAAAATAAAGGTGGAGAACAACAACATCTTACTTTTGCAAAGCTACGCACTTCTCGATTTCAAGATGAGAGGGGTTTTAACATGCGAGACCCAGGAGATGCAGCGAGACCAGTTGCATTAAAAGCTTGGCAGGCACCAGTCTCTTTAGTTTTGGGTGGAAATTGAAAGTGATGGTATTATTCCGTATTGCGCCGGAGTGCGACCCCGAGGTATGTACATATAAATATTTTATCATTTACCGCGGTTAACTTTTTTTAAACCAAGTGCTATTAAAATCAGACATTCGTGTCAGTATTAAATCGTGGGTTTTCTATTTTTCCAGAACTCCCAATCACCGCCACCGTCGCCTCCCCCGCCGCCGTCGCCCACCTGGTTGTCAGATTGGGGGTCCCCGCAGCCGTCGCCGCAGCCGTCGCCGCCACCATCACCGCCGCTGGTGCCTTCGCCGCCACCGCCGCCGCCTCTAGTAGTATGTTATACCTTGCATTGTTTTGTGTGTTTCATGTTTATTATGTTTAATGTAGCAGTGTTATATCAATGTTTGTGTCTATGTTATAGGACATACCACTTCGCATTATGCGAGAATGGCTGGCAGATGTTGAGGCACGCGCTCATCGGATTGTGCCCCGAGGGGTGCAGGTGCGGCGGGTGGGACCGGTGATTGGCCCCATAGCGGTGCGGTTGCGGCAGCGCAGCCCTCCCCCCGGCCAGATCAGGTGGGCACCATATATCATACCGCAGCCCCCATCACCATCATCGCCCCCCTCACCACCGCCCCCCTCATCATCACCCCCCTCACTCTAATATTAGATTTTTATATTTTTATATATATATTCTTTTTTATTTTTTTATTTTTATTTTATATTCTTTCTATATTTGTGTTAAAACTTTTTCCTTTTTTATTATAATTATTGAATTTTAAAATTAAATTTCATAAACATATATCGTTTTCCTAATTTTATTCTCCCGTCTGTGACGTCCCCCAAAATTTCGCTCGCAGATAAAATAATATTTCTTTATAAACCATTATACAATTCTTCTCAAATCTCCCCAAACTCCAATTCTTACCCCTTCTCCATGACCTCGACCACCTTGGCGATGTACCTTAGCGGTCCCCATCTCAAGACGGTCAATCAATGAATTTCCCTCATATATTCACCCAACGCGGCACAAACTCTTCCCTCCTATCGAATCTAAACAAGTCCCTCGCCCCTTCTATATCTTAAATCGAGACCAAGTCTCAAGCCCACTAAATGACCAAAGAAGTCAAATCCATTATCACCCCTTTCCTATAAAAACACCCAAAACCCATTCGAGGAGTTGAGCATTACTAAATCACATGTATAAGAACCCCAAAAGGATAATCGCGAGGATTATTTGGCGTACGTGCCGAAAATGCGAGTCCAAATATAGACCAACCTTTGGTCCTTACAAAAACCCCGGAAATGTTACTGAGACGCATATGCGTAACTATGTCAAGGTGCGTACTGCGCATCCCCCTTCAAGCCGAAAAGATTGTAATTAGTATAAATACGAGGAACCGCGAGAGCTCGTTCTCTTTCTACGGAAATTTATCACCGAAGCTCTTTCTACGGAAATTTATCATCGACACTCTTTCTACGGAAATTTATCATCGACGCTCGTTCTACAGACATCAATCAACGATTCGTACTGCAGAAATCTATCAGAAATCTATATAATTATCTTAAACTAAATTCAGTGTTCAACGGCAACAACCGTAAGAATTTATATTACCATTTAACTATTGCATATCACCTCCATACATATTATTTTGTATTGCTATTCTTATCGATATTCATATTATTTTGTCTCATTACGCTTAAGTGCTTTCCATATTATATTGTGTTATTAACGCTCATTGCGACCATATTCCATGTTCTTAACTACGTTTATTGCTTATATTATTCCATCATAAAACATATACTGTATGTCACGCTCATAATCACTCTATATATATATATTGCCATTTATATAAATTTTCTGTGCCAATTATTAATGTTTAAACGCATTCTATGTTTAACAAAGCACTATCACAAACAGTGCCTATATTTTCGCCTAACTTATTAATAAACCGCTTTGCTTAACTAACGTTTCGAGTCATTGTGTTAATCCTTCTGCTACGAAGATCCCGAAAACCAACCAGGCTGCCGGAACAGCTGATTACGGGCAACGACCGCGGAAAGCATTGCCGTGTTTACAAACTTACTTTCGTATAGGTTTCGCTTAACTGTATGAATAGCTGATTTTGCTGAATCATTACGAGTGTCTTTTACCTCGATGTAGCTGTAAATCCGATTACCAAAAACAAACCATAATAAGTGCTCTAACGGGTGTCTCCACAAAAGGTATAAGTCATTTAAACCTTCCCTGGTCGATCAGTGTGCAGGATTATAGATTCGCGCCTGACATTCCCTCAAAACGATCAGTGTGCAGGATTTTAGATTCGTGCCTGACTCTCCCTTCAAAACCCTCAGAGTGTTGGATTACAGATTCGCGCCTGACATTCCCTTAAAATCCTCAGTGTGCTGGATTACAGATTCGCGCCTGACATTCCCTTAAAATTCTCAGTGTGCTGGATTACAGATTCGCGCCTGATATTCCCTCGAAATCCTCAGTGTGCTGGATTACAGATTCGCGCCTGACATTCCCTTAAAATCCTCAGTGTGCTGGATTACAGATTCGCGCCTGACATTCCCTTAAAATCCTCAGTGTGCTGGATTACAGATTCGCGCCTGACATTCCCTTAAAATCCTCAGTGTGCTGGATTACAGATTCGCGCCTGACATTCCCTTAAAATCCTCAGTGTGCTGGATTACAGATTCGCGCCTGACATTCCCTCAAAATCCTCAGTGTGCTGGATTTTAGATTCGTGCCTGACTCTCCCTTCAAAACCCTCAGAGTGTTGGATTATAGATTCGCGCCTGATTTTATTCCCCATGTCATTGTCCCCAAAGACCTCCACCCGGGACGTGACACGTCATCCTCCTCACCGTCTAATTTTAAGATTTAAGAGAAAATTTTTTTCCTATTTTTTTTAATATTTAATATTTTATTATTATATTCTTTCTATATTATATTTTTCTTAACAAATTAGCACACAAAAATCATCCGAGGAAATTTCTTAACAAATTAGCGCAAAAAATCATCCGAGGAAATTTCTGCTGACACCGCATAATTCTAAGAGTCAACGTTCCCACAGGTATTATATTACATTCGGCGCGTGTCGAAACTTTTATCCTTGAGGGCATGGCTCAAGTTACATGATTGAAAATCATTTGAAAACAATTACTATCTATAGAATGCATGCGATTGTACCATTAAATAGTGTTGTCTCTTTCCCTACCTAGAATTTAGCTTTAAAATAATGCTCTGTCTCTTTCCCTCCTAATGCATGCGATTGTACCACCATGTAGTGCTGTCTCTTTCCCTCCCTCAGAATTTTAGCTTTAAAATGCACGCTCTCTCTTTCCCATCTATCCGAAGACGCGGTGTTTAAAAAGCCGATCTTTCCCGACGTTATCCGATGAAAAACGAATGCTTGGTGACGCTCGGCATATGTATCATTCATTAAAGACTGATGTCAGAGAGCCGACGTCGGGGGAGTTGGTTAGGCGGCTGACTCGTACCGCGGAGGTCTTGGGTTCGAGCCCCGTCGCATAGATTCTGTTTTTTCATTTATATTAATATTTTAAATTAATATTTCCTTCCTTACCGACAGTCAGGCTCTCCTCCTCGATGCGGCGGTTTCGGTATCGTTTCGGTTAACGATTGATTTGATATCGGTCCTCGCGCTATAACCCCCCCCCCCCCCCCCACCATTCCACCATCTCGATGATGTCATCCGCTGCCGCCCGATCTCGATGACGTCATCCGCCGCCGCCCCGGTCACGCGTCGCCTGGTCACGCGCCGTCCGCGGAGAGTTTTTTCCGCCGACTTTGAAACTCAAATTTGAGTTTCAAGGTCAGGGGGAAAATCCTTATCGTGGCCTTGAAACTCAAATTTGGGTTGGAACCCGCTTAGTATTACTACTTGTCACCTATGTACAAACTCTTTTTGTCGATCGTAGTAGTTTCAATAAGGTCCGTTTGTTTACTGGGGACGCTTCGATCGATTCGGATCATAACAAAAATGAGACGGCCCCCTTAAAGTGAATAATGAATAAAGGATAAACGGATGAAAATCACGTGTAACGTAAAAAGACGAATACGCAGTTTTTTTTAAAGATTCGAAAATAATAATTATTTGATGTGGGAAGATAAGAAATACGTAAATTTCCTTGTGTTAATTACGTAACCACGAAAAGGTAATGTAGTAGGAAATTAACGAAAAGTGATAATAGTTCGTTATTGTGATGAAAATCCGTAATTCAATAACGGGCAGCACTGCTGGTGATAACGAATAAGTCTCTTTAAAAAGCCCGAATAAATATTTTCGTACGGGAATTTGGAGAATTATCGCCGGAAATAAGCCATCGCTTGCGTTAAATTTAAAAATGAATGATCACCAATAAAGTAACTAAAACTCACCCTTGTTGGAAATTCACCTGCAGCTTAAAAACCTGTGTCACCGGGTCACTGAACCGATCCTGGTCATCGATGGACGAGCTCCGTGGACAGCTGGCCCCAGGTATACGGCACTACCCAAAGTTAAGGGTCGCAATGTCAGGTGCGTCCAGGTCAATGTCCCGAATATTCACTTCACTGCACGGCTACTAACACTGATCACTTTATTTGCTTTTCATGGAACGTGTTGTTCCTACGTTTTAAAAATTGGTGGCCCCGAAAGGGTCCGGTTGTTTTCAGTTGAAAGCTGCTCCACGTGGCCACCGCCATTCTCGATACATGTTTCAGCGCGGAGAATCAGCTGCCTTTGGACACCCTGTAAAGTTTGCGGCGTTATGTTGGCTACTGCTGCGTGAATAAGCACGACCGCTTCTTCAGGTTTATCCACCGGCTGACGATACACTTCATTCTGAAATGATTGTTGTACAACAAATACAAAACGTAAGTAAAAAAAAGAATTCCTACGACAGAAATAGGTAAAGAGTAACAGCAATAATCAAATTACCTTCAGGTAGCCCCAGAAGAAAAAATCCAGCGGATTCATATCCGGTGACCGTGAGGGCCACGCAACGTGGGCCTCTCGTCCGCCGCGGTCGATCCACCTGTCCTGAAAGGTTTCACCTAAATAAGCGCGGACATTTGCGGCGTAATGTAGTCCAGCTCCGTCCTGCTGGTAGTACATGTTCTGTCAGATCTCATATGGAATATAACAGGGATAGTGCTAAACAAGGACAGGGCTTTATGTGCAAGTGAGAGGGTCTTATGCGGGCGGCGGCTACCGTGGGGTCGCGGCGGGCAAAACGCCTTCCCTTGCCTTCCCGTGCTGGCACACCGATATGGGGATTTCGTGCGTCTACCTAGACTTCGGCCTGGCAGTCTAAAAACTTTCTACCTACGATGCATGCTACATCTTTGCCAAATAGATGAGGAATCGAACCCATCATCCTCTTACGTGTAATGTTTTATCAAGCAAAATTTATTTTAGCAAACTAAATAATAATTTGTAGAATTGTCACCATTGTCACTAGGCATAACTCAGTGGTTCTTCGACACAGGGGGACCTGACATGCAACGTTGCCAAATTTCCGAAGGGAAGCCGATTTTGCCGCCTAGTGTACATGCACCGGGCGGATGAATCGAGCGCCACGAGGGCAGCGCCATCTCGCGAGCAAGCGGTGTAGGCGAGCGACAGGATGTAGGTTATGGCAGTTGAAATACAGCGTGTCATAGATTACGACGTGGTCCTTTAATACGACTTGCCCACATATTGTTGCGAGGACCCTATGGATGGAATCCATAACCCGCTGGTGCTCGCAGCGGAAGACAAAAGAGACAGCGAGAAGAAGGCGATCTGATCGATCGCCTGTCAAGCTGTCACTTGAGAAACAGACACCATTGAGAGCAGACGTATTCCCGAACACTTCCTTTTCCTTATAACACTGTTATTTAATTACTGTTATCCTTGTTAATGTTCACGTACGGTTATTACACATTAAACTTATACCACGTCTATTCAAAAATGTAACACTGGTGTCAGAAGTGGGATCCGTAGCCACGGATCCCGAAGAAACACAAGGAGTCGTTGCGAGAAATCCCTCTTCAAGGACGGAAGAGGAGCAGCTGAGCAACGAGGACAGTCACAGTAGCGGCGGCGACGGCGGTCGAGGCCCGCCGACGTCAAAGGACAGACGCCGGAGCGGCGACGGCGGTCGAGGCCCGTCGACATCGGAGCGGTTTCGAGGCTTCGACGAGAAAGCTGCTAAAAAGGGAGGAGTCCAGGAGGCCCGTTGCTGGGTCGGTACTGGAATTTCGAGAAGCCGACTAGTGAAAAGGAATCTGTATAATAGTTGTATCGTTCTTATTGGGTAACGTAAAAATTGTATAACGTAAATATTGGGTAACGTAAAATAATGCTAGCGTATGTCAAATGGTTAAAAGGGGACGAATTGAAGTTGGTTCTTTCTCGGGTGACGAGAAAGATTGACGTTTTGAATTCTCCTGAGACGGAGTAGAACGGTTCTCCGTGAGGACGGCGTGAGTCGTCGAACGCCATCCAGAAACGACGTCCAGAAATGCCGATTCGACTTGGAGCTGCAAGAAGAATCGAGGGACTCGTCGGTTCCGGGGAATTGTCATCTCAAGAGGCCATGTTAGGACGCTGTAGAGGGAGCGTCGGAGTAGTGGTGGTGGATGTGCGACTCCGGCGGAGGCGCGGGGACGTCCGGGAGTGCATGGACCATACCATGGGTGGGTGCACGGCTGTGGGTGATGGCCAGGGATCCATGCAGTTGTGTTGCTGGCGAGCGGCGTCCCCAGGAGCGCGGCACCACCGAGGCAGCGTGGAGGCGCCTAGAGTGCGCGAAGCTGCTGTGCTGCGACGAAGGGAGTTCGAGGGCGAACATCGTCGCAGGATGGCCGAGTGCGAAGTCGCGACGGAGGGTGTTTGAGGGCGAATACCGTCGCAGGAACGCCAAACCCCCGAGAGAGGAGTCCCGAGGAGTAGAGTCGTTAGTCGAGATGGGCCGTTCGTCGACGAAAGGTCACGGAAGTCTCTTGCTGTGGTTGAGATCCGCGCGGAGAAAAATGGTTAACAAGGGGAATCAATGAGTCTGGAGATTAGTTGTAAACTAATCAGGAGACTGGGCTGCGGAGGCTACCTCCGTAGCACGGCGCCCCCCCCCCCCCCCTTCGTCAGTTTGTTACAGGCCCACAGTACCTCACAACGAGGGACGTTGCGGGAACTCCGGAATACCATGGGTTGGGGGTTTCGAGGAAGGCTGCAGGAGGGAGATGCAGCGGCAGAACCAAGCCCACGACGAGGATGCAGCGACAGTACCGTGTTAGCAGGACCGTTGCAGCCGACGTGGGACGCTCCGGTGTGAGATTCCGGAGACGTCGCGGGATAAAGAGCTGGGGCAGTCCGGGCAGGAGGACGCCGACTGGAAGCCGGAGTTCGTCGACGGTGTGGATCTCGTCGCGGGACGCGGAAGAGAACGAGAGTATCGCTGGAGTTCCAGAGGACGCTCGATAAGGCCAGGACATGCCCGCTGGAGATGCCCGCCGAGGGAGCATAACGCAGTGGAATCGTCGTTGGAGGACAGAGCCCAAAGGACGTCGTGGAACAAGGAACTGGAAGGACCTTACTGGAAGACTTCGCGACGAGGAGACCCCGCCAGCCGTCCCGTAGTACCCACGCCTTGCCCAAGGTTTTTGGGTGGTTTTCCCTTGGGCGTGAAGGCGAATGCCGAGGCGACGGTCGGAAGAGGCCACACAGCACCTATCCCACTCTTTCGGACCAGGGTACGGCTGCAGGCAATGGAGAAGCTGCAGCGGTCGGGACAACCGCTTCTCGAGAGGGGGAAGCAGTGTTGCGAGCACCCTATGGATGGAATCCATGGCCCGCTGGTGCTCGCAGCGGTAGACAAAAGAGACAGCGAGAAGAAGGCGATCTGATCGATCGCCTGTCAAGCTGTCACTTGAGAAACAGACGCCATTGAGAGCAGACGTATTCCCGAACACCTCCTTTTCCTTATATCACTGTTATTTAATTACTGTTATCCTTGTTAATGTTCACGTGCGGTTATTACACTTTAAACTTATAGCATGTCTATTCAAAAACGTAACAATATACAATCAAATTAATCTAATTTTATATAATGCATTTATTTCTGATACATATGATTACAATTTTTCAAATACATCAAACACTTGAAAACCTTATACATATGTTAAATGTGTCTTTATGTTTTTTTATAAGTTATGTGCATGTAATACAGTTATTTACTCATATATACCTACTTAGAAATTTTTTTCTAAAATAACGAATCGCCATGGACGTATTTAAATTGGTTTTATATACGTTCCATTTTATCTAACTTAAATTGCGTATACTTAATTGTATAAGACTAGATTCGGTTATTTCTTCTTTCATTCCGTTAAAAATGGACAAAAAAACTTCCATATTTTCTACGAAACAACCGGTTGCGTATTTGAGTATCAATAGCTACTTCGCCTGCGTTTGCTGCATTTATACATTCTGCGAATTTTCTGGATATCCCTCTTGCTGAAGCCTTGTCTCTGACCTAATTGAAGTTTGGATGTACCCTGAAATATATTGCCAAATAAATTTAGAACGCCGCCAGGTTTTGATAGACAATGTTTTTCTTTTAAGAAGACGCATAAACGTAATACAGTATGCATTTTCATCTTGCAGCGCATTGATTTGAATAATCATTACCGAATCATCAAGCGTTTGCAATTGCCTGCGAAAATGATATAAAGAATGTCTCTCTTACAGGTGTTTTGTGCTTCTAATTCTGGGTACATCTGTAAAAATCTGGACAACTTTTTAATTTTTAAGAAACAGAAAGATGTTCGCAGTTCGGCTTTGGTATGAGTGTAAGTGAGAAGAAACGGGAGCTAGGAACCCGGGGAACTATAAAAACTATGCGCGGCTTCCGAGACAGCGAAACTTCTGAAAGAGACAAAAGATGGCTATTTCGCTTTCTCTGTCATGTGTCTAAACTGTTCTTGATTAGAAAACTAGGTATAGTTTTATAGCATTTTTTCCTTCACATGCACCCCAATTATTTTACTCGCAATTGTCGTTTATTGTTTCAAATCATTCAGTCTAGAACCTTGAGTCTGTCGCTACTCTCGCATCATCGGTCACCGTCAATGGCACCAGATGCACAATTTTCATTCATCTGTAGACTCTAGTTTTACACTTTTGTGTAAAAACGTGTATCTAACTCGTAGAATGTGAAATTAACACTCGCGGACGGAACAATCGCGGTACGTGTAATACACATGGACACTTGCGAATGGGACAATCGCGGAGCGTGTTTAAGGGGTCTCCCTAGTGTGACGCCTGGAAAATAGGGCTATATTTGGGAATTTTTTTGAAGGAAATGTACTTGATATTGCGGTTTCTAACTTTGGGGTATTTATTCAGTTACATTTTGACAATCTACTTGAATTTTTTGAAGCATTAATGATAATTATATTTTATGTTATAAGGGTTATAATGAAAAGCTCGCAAAAAAACGCCTGCTGCTGGCGATCACGATTCCGGCTGCCATGGTTATCTGAAACAAAAAACACAGTTATTTTCTTAAGCTATATGAATGTAGCTAGGACTTGAACTAGAATGAAAATAGAAAATCACCAAATAAAAAAATGGCGGCACTTTAAAGAAAAGTTTTCATTTCGCGGCAAAAAAGTGGTCAGTTTTTTGAGCTGCAAAATTCGAATTTTGCAAATAATGACTTCATTCTAGGTCAGATCCTAAGAGAACACGCACTCAATATATATGTTAAGTTTTAAGTCGTTTGGTTGAGTAGTTTTGGAGATATCGTGATCGCCGGGCCGAAAAATGTAGTTTCGAGTAAAACGCGTTTAAAGATTCAAGTACCATTTTTCAAATAATAAATCATACTTACGATTAGTCTCCGATGCCTGGCCCATAGAGTACACCTTCCTCTTCTTCATACAATTCTTGTAAAGCTGCATTTGCTTTCCTTCGAGCAGTTCGAGCTTCTTTTGATGCTTCCTGATGCCTTTTCTCTCCAAGGCAAACTCTGTTCACGTCTTGCGTATCGGCAAAACTTTTGGCTTCTGGGCCAATTGTTACTCCCATCGTATTTAATACTCTTAATAGTGACTGGTAGCCATCGTTAAATATGCCAGTTGCTAAATATGTTGCTACTTCAACTGTTTTTGGCCCAGAGTATATATGTTTGGGGGCGAAATGCCAAATTAACTGATTAAAACTTTCGTTATTGTTCTGTGTGTTTCCGCCTAGACATCGCTCTATCAATTCGTGTTGGGATAAATTGGTATAAATGGGCTTTATAACCTGCTGTACGAGTTCAGTAAGGGGTGGATCATGAGTGTAATTGTCGAGGGCGCCTTTTGCTTCAGCGCGGCGCCACGAACACCAGCTGTCGGCTCCGGTAGGGCAGTAATCATGTTCGGGCGCTGTATCAGTGGAGCACTTATGGTGATACGTTGCCCAAATCGCATTCTTCATTTCCTCCACTGAATCCGTGTGTCGTGTAATTGCTAACCCATAATATGCTGTTAAATCATTTATTAACTTATCCGTTAATTTTCCCGGACCTTTTCCCCCTATTCCTTTATGTTTCTTTTTTTCTGCTCTCAAACGAGAACCCATCCTTTTTTTTAACGTGTAAAACACACTCTAACTTTTTCACCTGCACGTCATATGGATTCAAATCCACAATGCCCTTATACGTTTTACTGTCGCCATCGCCAATGTAGCGGGTATACATGGCGCCATATCGGTCGCGCGCTACTGTTCATAGCTCACAGCGTTGCCAAAATTTCGAATTCAGCTATAATATTTTAGGAATATGTTCTTAAGATGTTGAACTTTCAGAAAAAACAAAAAAAAAATCGATTTTTTTAAACCGTCACACTAGGGAGACCCCTTAAGTGATTTCTTAGGACAAAATTGTGAATTGGAAGTGACATCCCTCCCGACTTGTAAATCCTGTCGGGCTGGATTTTATATGCCCTTATGGATTTTCGAAAGTAGATGGGTTTAATGTCATACAATGTGACGTGTGTTTTTTCATAAATTGTCGCATGAACATAGTGCTGCATTGTACAGGGCGATGTGGAGACCATGGACGAATATTCGTGAAAGTTAGCGAATGTGTGTCACTAAATGTGTGAAGCTAGCGAAAAAAATAGCCTTGCCGTGCTCGTCCCATGACATTTATTTCACTGTCAATTATTCAGAGGTATCCGTACTCTATAGCAGGCCTACTGTGGCTCATTACAATCACTAAAAGCAATCAGAATTGTATCACGTTTTGTGTTATTTTCATCAGAAAAAACACCAGCAATGCATTGGTGATACTTCTGTGCACATTTAATACGAAATAAAGAAATTGCCATTTTCATTGTTAAATGACCTATTTCTATCGTTGTCTTTATGACTCTAGGGTCTAGGGCTCCCGAACAGCGGAGTTCGAGTACTTCGATCCGAGAACCCACCAGAATCATAAAAAAGGTCCCATTCAAGTAATTTCAGACAGCGTCAGTGAAAAAATAGAATATCGTGGCCAACAAATTTTAACTTCAGGGTACGAACTGACAACTGTGGACTGCTCCATTCCAAAACAAGTAAACGACGGCTTTTACTACTGACACTGGCGGCATGGAAGTATATATGTACCCAGAACTTTAAAGTCTGGGTTATAGTTAGTGATGGGATCGAGTATATTGGAAGTAGGTTCGAATCTGACCGTATAGTTTCGAACAGTTCACGAGTACGTCGAAAAGAAAAAACACTACTTTCAAGTAGACTTGAACCTTGACGAGCGGTACTTACAAGTATAATTGAACCTTGACCATTTATATATAGATTCGAAACCCTGTATGAGTTCCAACTATCCAGTTGTCTTGAAACTTTGCATGCGTGCGTAGTTTGGATGACACTACAACATTTAAAAAAAATTAGCCTCGAACGCGTGAAAAAATTACCCAGTCATCAATAAATACCCCTAACCACAAATCTAAACAACTTGAAATCAGCCACTCGCGTTCTTTACGAAAACGACAGAAAGCCGCTGCATTCGGGACGCTAGTCGTATCGCGACTCATAAAAGCTTCGAAGGGTAGTCAGCATAACCAAAGAAATTATGAACCGATTCCAAAAATCTTGGTGGCATTTTCTTTATAATTGAATCCACTATCGTATCAGCCTTCGATCATAAATTTTAAATATCATAGGTTTTTGTTATTAACATTTTTAGATTTAAAGCTACTCCTTTTTTAACATGTTACCTTCTTAAAGGTTGATGCGATACCGATTGATATAACATATAATATCTTTGGTTTTTTTATTTGCGACAATCCTACGTCGAGTTATACTGGCTACTGTCAACGCTGCTTTTTATTTGAAAACTTAAGTCATATGTTATATGTATAGGTTACGTAAATTTTCAGGGTTCGATTACTACTTTTACAAGATTCGATTCTTTTAAATGACAAAGTACTTGTAAGTACATACTCCAACCCTATAGATACTCATTCAAGGATTCGAAAGCAGCTTGTATGATCTGAGTACTTTACAAGTACATGCAACTGAACATCATTTTTTATGAGTAGTAATCGAATCCCATGAAGTAAACTTTTTGTATTGGATTCGACTTAGTGTCGTGAGTACATATTGAACTTGATCTCATCACTAGTTATAGTTCGGAAGCCAGTGAACATTTTTAGTGTCTCATCGCGACGAGGTTTGTCTATCATTTTTCTAAGTACCCTTATGCTGAAAGACAATGGACACGGTCGGGCAGTCGAGACCGGGGACAGGGCCCGAGGGCACGCCCTCAACATGTCAAGTTTGGAAGCGTCTCCGACTTATCGTGACAAGGCTGTCGGTGCCGCACGTTTTGCCGAACTCTTTCGCCCTGGTATTGAAACCAAAACGTTTCTTACCACTTATGTTAGTGTTTTCCGAAGGAAACATCTCTACTGCATCGCGTGGAGTAGTCAGATTTTCTCCTTGACCCTTAGTTTTTGAAATGGGTGCATTTTGGGTATCCTTTTCGCTTTGTTCGTTGTTTAAACATATTTAAATGTTTATAATTCAATAATAACTTATATACTTTTGTTCCCAATGGTTCATAGAATAATTTGGAATAATTTGGAACAAGCAACCAAATAACTATTACTGTTTGAAGTCAAAAGATGATAAAAGTTGAAAATTTGCAATTTCTTTTCAAAATCGAATTTCCCGAGAGCAGAGGATTATGGCGACAAACGGTTTGCGAATTTGTTTTCAGCGCACAAAAATCTATAAAAATGCCTATTAAATGTTACAGATCAAAATGGTTGTTGGACCAGCTCTTGAATCAATGAGATATGTCCTTCTTTCACTACAACCGCGTTATAAAAACACAAATAATCCGCTTCGCCACAATATACAGGGTGTAAACGGCATACTTAGCAATATTTTAGGGGGTGGTAGGGGAGGTCCAATAGAAGATAAAAGTCCTATGACATAGTGTCCGATCTGTCTCCATTTTACAGTAATAATGCCTCAAAGTTAAAATGTCTATACGCTAAACTAATGGTCGCAGGATTTCTTAATTTTGTAAATATTGTTGCGAGCACCCTATGGATGGAATCCATGGCCCGCTGGTGCTCGCAGCAGAAGACACAAAGTGACAGCAAGAAAAAGGCGATCTGACCGATCGCCTGTCAAGCTGTCACTTGAGATCCGGAAGCCATTGTGTGCAGACGCATCGAAACCAATACCACAGTCTATTAGAAATTATATCCATTACTGTTGTTCCTGTTCTTGTTCTTATTAATGTTCTTTTGTGCTTGTACATTAAATTTACATTATGTTGAACGGAAAACGTAACAATATATTGGATACCACCAGTAAAGTAAAAGAGTCTAAATACATTTTGTTGTATCACCGTATCGTTTAGCTGTTGTAAAGGTTTAAACATCGGAGATGTTTGTGGAAATGATCGTCAATACACGCACACAGATGAGCCGTAGCACAAAGAACGTCCGTTGTGAGCTGTTCAAGATGACCCAGTAACCGAAAAAGTACTGACCCCTTACAGTAGAAGTCCCATTGTGGGTCTGTTCGCGGGGTGTTGTCTTCGCCACAGGGTACCAGGCGGCATCTCCTTGAGTCGAGTCGCTGGAGGATCACCCTTAAGAGTTTTTCCTTCCGGAAAACACACCACTTTAGGAATTACATGAAAGGTCAAAGGGCAACACCCTATTTCAATGTGTTAGTCTCACCAATATGCGCGAGCTATTATCCATTTCAAACGCATGGTGCAAACTTTAAGGCATTATTACTGTAAAATGGGGACAGATTGGACACTATATCATAGGACTTGTATGTTCCATTAGACCTTCCCTACCACCTTCTAAAACAGGCCTGGGATTTAAGTGAACGCAGCGGCCGATTTTCAGAGGCAACGCCTCCTTTCTCCCGCCTCGCGTCTTGGCCCCCGCGGCGGCCCAGTAGCTAGGAGCGCCCCAGGCCCGTACCACGTGAACCGCGCGTGGCGTATTAGGGCGACATTGTATCAATAGGTTTCCATATCGTCCCAGAGAGCACGATTGTCGATGCGTTTTTGTTGTGTTAATGCACCACGCGCGTTTCATATGGTACGGGCCTGAGGCGCTCCCAGCTGCTGGGCCGCCGCGGGGGCCAAGACGCAAGGCGGGAGAAAGTAGGCGTTGCCTCTGAAAATCGGCCGCTGCGTTCACTTAACCCTAGTTCGACTGACGAGGCACCCGGGTGACTATTTGAACTTTACCGCCGAAAAATAATTGTTTCTAAGTATTTTTTTTCTGAGCTTCTATGACATCTCAAACGAATGATTTTTGTGTAGAAAAAACATGCGTAAATGGTTTTTAATTTTTTTCTTCGCCTTACTTTTACCTGTTGAAATGTTTTATTCTCATTTTGGCTAACGCAGTCACCCGGGTGAATTTTTGAAAATGTATAGAAAATAAGAATGTACGTAAATTTTTTTTATTGATAATTAGTTATACAAAAATTACAAGGGCAAAAGAGACGTAGTAGATCGCGGCAAGACGATGTTTTTTCGATCGACGATCGACATTGCCACGCGTTCTCACGTTCCGAAAAGTGGCCGGGCGACGCGTCACTCGTCGCAAAAGTAATCGCGAGTCGCTACCTACCGCGTACCTACATATTCTTTACTTACTGTTATTTAATAAACCTATCCACTACTCCTACCAAAGTGATTATCCTTCTTCCTACACGTGTTCTGAGCAATGCCACTTGTAATTATTAACATTGCTGACATACGTTATTAGTGCAGATGTACATATAAAATTAGTCACCCGGGTGACTGGTCAGCCTAAATGACTTCTAAAATTCGTCAGTCGAACTAGGGTTAAATCCTAGGCCTGTTCTAAAATATCGCTACGTATACCGTTTACACCTTGTATAAAACACTATTTCACGTGTTTATGTGCTTAAATAATATTTCCTGCTGCTCAACAGTGAAGTATGCAAATTTTATGATAATATACAAAAGTCGCCAAATTTGATTAAAAACTAAAAACATTGACCCCGTTTGAGGCCGGTCAAATGTTAACCGACTTTAAAAATTTTTTTGGTCTCTACTTGTCTTTCCCAGGCGCAATTTTTCCGCACTAGGCTGTTTCGAGTTTCGAAAATTTTATTTTTACGGGCCACCATACCCAATATGGTCATCAACCATCGCCCGCCGCACAGTGGTACATAATGACACTTTTTATTCAAATCACCGTACAGGTCATAATTTTTTGGCAAACTTCACTTTTTTTAAATTTTTCACAATTAAATTTTCAGTCGATCTGTCCGGCCGGAACTATGAATTTCATTGCTGCTTTTTTATAATTCGCAAAATTTACAGCACTTTTAGAATGTCAGGGCCTATCGGGTTTTTTGGCCGCCGGTTTCGTGTTTAAACTCAGATTTTTTAAATTGATGTGACGTCCCACAAAATTTCGCTCACAGATAAAATAATATTTCTTCATAAACCATTATACAACTCCTCTCAAATCTCCCCAAACACCAAAATACCCCTTCTCCATGACCTCGACCGCCTTGGCGATGTACCTTAGCGGTCCCCATCTCAAGACGGTCAATCAATGAATCTCCCTCACATATTCGCCCAACGCGGCACAAACTCTTCCCTCCTATCGAATCTAAACAAGTCCCTCGCCCCTTCTATATCTTAAATCGAGACCACGTCTCAAGCCCACTAAATGACCAAAGAAGTCAAATCCATTATCACCCCTTTCCTATAAAAACACCCAAAACCCATTCGAGGAGTTGAGCATTACCAAATCACATGTATAAGAACCCCAGAAGGATAATCGCGAGGATTATTTGGCGTACGTGCCGAAAATGCGAGTCCAAATATAGACCAACCTTTGGTCCTTACAAAAAACCCGGAAATGTTACTGCGACGCATATGCGTAACTATGTCAAGGTGCGTACTGCGCACCCCCTTCAAGCCGAAAAGATTGTAATTAGTATAAATACGAGGAACCGCGAGAGCTCGTCCTCGTTCTACGGAAATCTATACAAGTTACTTAAAGTATTATAAAATCAAGAAATTGTCACCGCTTAAACATAAATTCAGTGTTCAACGGCAACTACCGTAAGAAATTTTATTACCATTTAAAATATTGCATATCATATCCATACATATTATTGTGTATTCCTATTCGTATTGCTTTCACATATTATTTTGTATTGCTATTCTAATCGATATTCATATTATTTCGTATTTCTATGCGTATTGCGTTCATCTATTATTTTGTATAGCTATTCTAATTGCTTTCATATTATATTGTCTTGTTACGCTATTTCTATATTATATTGTGTTATTAACGCTCATCTAAATCATATTTCATGTTCTTATCAATGCTTACTACTTATATCATTCTATCTCAAACATATACTGTATGTCACTCTCATAATCACATTATATATATATATATTGATAATCATTCCTATTAATGTTCTGTGCTAATGATTAATGTCTAAACGCATAATATATATATTCAACAAAGCACTTTCACAAACAGTGCCTATATTTTTGCCTAAACTAATAAAACGCTTTGCTTAACTAACGTTTCGAGTCATTGTGTTAATCCTTCGGCTGCGAAGATCCCTAAATCCACACGAGCTGCCGGAACAGCTGATTACGGGCAACGACCGCGGAAAGCATCGCGGTGTTTACCAACTTACTTTTACATAGCTCGCGTATAACCGTATGACTAGCTGATTTTGCTGAATCATTACGAGTGTCTTTTACCTCGATGCAACGATAAATCCGATTACCAAAACCAAATCATAACAAGTGCTCTAACGGGTGTCCCCACGGAAAGTACCAAATTAAACCTTCCCTGGTCGATTAGCGTGTAGGATTTCAGATCCTCGCCTGAAAAGCCATCTCTGATTAGAGTGTAGGATTTCAGATCCTCGCCTAAAATCCTTTCTACCCTCAGCGTGCAGGATTCAAGATCCTCGCCTGAGATCCTTTCTACCCTCAGCGTGCAGGATTCAAGATCCTCGCCTGATTTCCTTCTGCCCTCAGCGTGCAGGATTCAAGATCCTCGCCTGAGATCCTTTCTACCCTCAGCGTGCAGGATTCAAGATCCTCGCCTGATTTCCTTCTGCCCACAGCGTGTAGGATTCAAGATCCTCGCCTGAACCCCTTTTACCCTCAGCGTGCAGGATTCAAGATCCTCGCCTGAGATCCTTCTTACCCTCAGTGTGTAGGATTCAAGATCCTCGCCTGAGTTTCCTTCTACCCTCAGCGTGCAGGATTCAAGATCCTCGCCTGAGATCCTTCTTACCCTCAGTGTGCAGGATTCAAGATCCTCGCCTGAGTTCCTTCTGCCCTCAGTGTGCAGGATTCAAGATCCTCGCCTGAGTTCCTTCTGCCCTCAGTGTGCAGGATTCAAGATCCTCGCCTGAGATCCTTCTTACCCTCAGTGTGCAGGATTCAAAATCCTCGCCTGAGTATCATTTATAAACCCCATGTCATTGTCCCTAAAGACCTCCACCCGGGACGTGACATTGAAGATGGCCAATTCAATATATCGAAGGGAAATTTAAAAAAATTAGCATATTGTGAAGAAACTTATTGTAAGTTTCAGAAAATGAGCTTATTGGGAAGAAACTGATTGTAAGTTTCAGAAAATGAGCTTATTTGTCTGTTATTCGCTTCCTACATTCACGATACTAATGTCCAGTTTTGTGACAATAATTGCAAGGACGTACTTTCTTCAGCTCTTCCACTTTGTTTGACACATCCTTCTTGGATCTTGGTGTTTTACCATCAATATTCAGCTTGTCTTTAAATTTGTTTTGCAAGACTTTTGCTTGGAGGGCCAACGATGACGTCCCATTATCTGCCTTTACTAACCTTCTCTCTTCTCGAATGAGTCAAGCTATTAATGTCCCTTTCTTCTTCTCATCCTTCGTTGTACATTCCCATGCCCTTGTGAATGCAGAATACGTAGGAGGTAAGCAATTCAGCAACTTCGACATTATTGCAAGGTGAGAAGGTTTGTCCCCTACATCGCTCAACTTCTTACAAGTTTCTAGTTCTTCAATTTTGGTGGATATCGTTGAACCTTCCTCAATCGTAAAATCATAGAATTGCTGCCAATACTGATGCTTTGCATCCTCATTAGTGTCACCGTACAAGGTATGCAATTTATCCCAGATTCCTTTTGCTGTTGAACAATTTATCACATTCACGTGAAGCGATTTTTCAACCGAGCTTAACAACATTCTGTCATTCTGTATAAGAATAGCAAATATAGCCGCTTGGCCGCTACGACTACCGCACGGCTCAGCCAGTCGAGCCGGTGTGATTTGACGCAGCGTTATATTCAATTCATTTTCATTTGGCCAATTTTAAAGTATCCACGATTTTTAAATCGTGTCTGTAAAGAGGACAAACAGGGTTATATCCTCCTATTTTTTCAAGTTTTTAAAAAGGTGCTTTCAATTATAAAATTACATTTGTGTAGAAAAATTGCAAAATAAATGGTAAAAAATTTGTTGTTTTTTTTCAGTGAAATAATATTTATTAGGTACTGTTATATCTCCACTGTAAGCGTCCAAAAGGTCATTTTTATCAGTTGTGTTTAATCGAAGGCCTTAGGAAGGTGGAGTGGATTGCCACTGGTATGGCCAGAGAAGGTATGCGCTCCAAGCGAGATGACTAAGTCCACCAATTGTTGGGACGGCACGTTTATTTGGCCGGCTGTGGGCGTCGTTACAGCAACGGACGAACACTCCACAGAACCAGAAGACGGACACACACGACTTACAACACACGCAGTTACACGAAACAGAGATATATACAAGCTATGTACAGGGGCGCAGGGCGCCAAGGCTCGAAGGGCCGTCTTAAAACGTTCCGTTAAAAATGGTCGTGGGTCGCGGGGCGACGAAACCGTTGAAATCAGTGCGTGCGGGAGCGTGTTGTTGTCTTTCGGTGTTCGTGGAAACGACTAACGGATTCCTGGAAGAGCGCGCACAGCTCGAATCCATGCAAAAACGTGTGACGTATGGCACCGTCTTACCGGACGGTGTGTCACCAGTGTTGACACGCTCTCGCACGCACGTTTAAATCCGCGCGACAGCTGATCGGCGGATTTCGGCTGCAACAAGTTGGTTAGTTCAACTGTTACAATTTTTGGAAAAAAGTGAATTCTATGTTTCAAAGAGCTGTAATATCCACCATTTTTTAAATTTCCAAAAATTCTTCGAGATATATTAATATATCCCTGAAGACTACAACGTATCCAAGTTGCACCAAAATCCGAAATGTTCCTGTCACGTCCCGGGTGGAGGTCTTTAGGACGATGGCATAGTGGGGTTATATTGGAAGGTTCAGCACGATGGCGAGCTTCGTGGTGCAAGGGAAGAAGGGGATTCAGGCGCGAATGCCAGATATGTGGCACTGAGGGTTGAAAGGAATTGAGGCGCGAATGCCAGATTCGTGGCACTGAGGGTTGGAGGGAATTCAGGCGCGAATGCTAGATTTGTGGTACTGATGGTTCGAGGAATTTCAGGCGCGAATGCCAGATTCGTGGCACTGAGGGTTGGACGGAATTCAGGCGCGATTGCCAGAATCGTGGCACTGAACGATCAGGGATGGTTTAAACAGTAATCGCGCCGGTGGAGACACCCGTTAGAGCACTAGTAGTTTGTTTAGGCTTGGTAATTGGATTTACTGTTGCATTATTCCAAGAAGCGGCCCGAAATATTCCGCGAAATACGTCTAGACGTATGGTCGTGCAAGAGCTATACGAAAGTAAGCCTTGTAAACATTATAAGAGCTCTCGCGTTCGCGAACCGAGATCAACTGTTGCAGTAGCCTGTTATGGTCTAGAATCTTCGTAACCGAAGGATGGATACAATAATTCGAAACATGATTTAAAGTAAAAGGTTTATTAAATTTGAAACACGGATATATGCCGTGCACTGTTAATGCGATAACATGGTGACCCCCCCCCCCCCCCCCCCCCCGAAATGGAATGCACTGAATATTTCAAACAGAGTCACACTGTAATAAAGTGTCACGACAGCGAATGTCATGACTTTAGTGTCACGTCAAAACGCACCTTAAAACGGAACGGTTGTCTTTGCAGTTCAAGCGCAGTATGCTTGAATCGGAACGCACCAGTGTTGATGTTACAGCGACAGCGTGTTCGATTTCGGCCAGTGCGACGCTTTGCGAGCGGCCGCAACAGGCCGGCCATTTGCCTGCTGTCCATTAGCCCCATTACGCACTTGCGACAAATTGCTGACGACTACGAAGTACACGGGGATATATGAGTTCGTACGCAGTTGGTTGCGGCGACCAACGAGTCGCCGGCAACCACGAAAACGTGATGCCCGTTACGCACTTGGCGACCAGTCGGCGGCGACCAGGTCGCCGAGAGACGAAAATTCGGGCAACCAACTTAAAAATGTTGAGAATGTATGGCAAACAAGTTTTGACCTTGAAAATCTAAGTCAAAGTTAACATTTTCGAAGAAAATTTCGGTTTTTCCGTTATAACTTGTGTTTGAAGTTTTTCCTTCACTTGTTATATCTCATTTCCTATAGAATTTGACGCGCTGAATTCAAATATGCCTGCGGAATTATTCTAGCCCAGGGATGCCCAAATGGGCGGTCCGGTATTACGAGCATTCATCGCGTTTTCCAAAACTCTAGTAGTGTGCGTGTAGGCTCATACCCTGAAATCAGCATGTAAGCGTTACATCCTGATATCATTGCGATTAATTTGATTTGATTTGTGGTTATAGGCTGATTTCAAGTCGTTTGGATTTGTGGTTATGGATTATATTTATTGATGACTAGGTAATTTTTTAAACCCCTAGGGCGGTTTCTTTTTCTTCATAATTTTGTGTTGTCATCGAAAATACGTATGCCTGTAAAGTTTCAAGTCTATTGGATAGTTGGAAGTGGGTTCAAATTGAGTTAATACGGCGTAGGCTTTTACAACTGGGGCTCTGGAGCCCCAGTGTTTTGCATTTTAGGATTTGCGAAAAAAACAGGAATTGACTAATCATTAAACAATAATATTATATAATTGGACGGAATAGGCTTGAACTTGAGTCCCACTTACACATCTGATTAACAAACACTTTCTTATTAAACGATAATTATGCAACTTCAATCCTCTGTTTGTTTGTATGTATGTTTGTTTAGTTCAAATTTAGAAACTCAATTTGAACCCACTTCTAACTATCCAATAGACTTGAAACTTTACAGACATACGTATTTTCGATGACAATACAAAATTATGAAGAAAAAGAAACCGCCCCAGGGGTTTAAAAAATTACCTAGTCATCAATAAATATAATCCATAACCACAAATCCAAACGACTTGAAATCAGCCTATAAGCACAAATCAAATCAAATTAATCGCAATGATATCGGGATGTAACCATGAAGTAAGAGTATGGATGTAACGGTTACATGCTCATTTTAGGGTATGAGCCTACACGCACACTACTAGAGTTTTCTCCATCCGTGACATGCCTGCAACGTCATTGATTTCGAGCACCCCCTTCCACGCGAGCTTTGGAAAACGCGATGAATGCTCGTAATACCGGACCGCCCATCTGGGCATCCCTGTTCTAGCCCTTCAGAATTCGAAGGAAAATGCGATGTAAGTTGAAAAAATCGATAAAACCGTGTTTCTTTCTGGTTTACGTGGTTTGATAACAATATTTTAGATGTATTTAATGTATTTATTCATATGGAGTGTAAAACGATAATACAATACTTGAGTACTTTAAATTGTGCTATATAAATGGTTTACATGTCGTAAACTGTTGCGTACTGTATGCTCGCAAGTAGATTGCCGAACCGTATGCGCATCTCACACAACAAATTGACTTGGTAGGAGATAGTAAAGAAAGAAAAATGAATATACATGTGGATAACTTAACAATTACTATATAATTAAATAAGAAATATCCAAAAGGTGAGGGTTACAGAAAGGGTTATGACGGACTCAGTGACGCTAAGAAAAACGCTAAGCAACCGCGATTTGTTGCTTCCAAAAAAGGTGGAGTGGAAATTAGCCTTCTCATTGGCTGGATACAAAAACAGGTGGGCAGAATTAGGCAGTGGTGGGAAGATGTTCTTATCTAAGGAAAAGTTGTGCTGACCCCCGATTCGCGGGTCTGGCAAATCTCAACTTCGCGACATCATTCGAAGAACCCAATATCGGAATCTAGGCCCCGGCCGCAACATCTGGTTAATACTTATTAAGTCCTTCAAATGTGTAGAATCTCCTCAAATTGCAAAATTTTTCGGGCTTCAAAAGCCTCGATAATTGTTCAACTTAATATATAATACTCACTTTTGACACGATGGTGGATTGACCATTCCTGGAAAATGCATTTGCCGAATAGTGCATCACACTGCCATAATCATATCCAACGCCAAATGCGTCGGTTGTCTGCTTCGAGGCTTTTTCAAAATTTGCAGCATGACCTAGATAGATAAATTATGCAGTGGTCGATATCTCCTCAGATGAATTATATAATTTTTATACGTTTGAAACATGTGCGAAAGACAAAGTTTGAGGTCGATAAACTTGGAGACGTATCCATTAAATTTCAGTTTATTATTAATATTTACATTGTAACAGCTTAGCTAATCTGCATACATATGGTGATTTGACAGTGCTATCACAAAATTGTTTAAATATATTCTACGCTTGGAAGAAAATGCTATTCAACATGGGTATGTAAAATTCTGATTACATAGTGATGACAGTCATGATAAATGAGTAACGTGTTGAAATATTCATATACATACGTAATAAAATGAGTATTTTAATCAAGAACTAGAGCAGAAGTGCATTTAAAGAGAAATGGATTTACGGTGCTTTGCTAATAAGATGGCAAGAGGAAGGAATGCGGCTTTGATTAGTTATATTCCCATAATATCATCTGTTATTGCCCGACGCCATAATATCGACAAATTGAATCACATACAGTATTGTCTCCCTATGGGCTCGGTTGGGTGCACACAATATAGGCTTTTCGCTATCTCCAACACTTCTGTCTCACTCTTGTCCGGCGAGGGCGAGAGAAAACCACGGAAAACGAGCGAGGACGGTACTAGACAGACGACGTCGTTGATGTTTTGTCTCGCTCCGTCTTTCGGACACCTCACACTACGTCCTTCGCATGCGCGCCGGTCGTGCACGCCCGCCGCGCACGCCCGCCGCGCACGCAAAGCGTTCCATCTCACTGTCCCCTTCGGCCAGAAAGAAGCGAGAAACGAACACTCGGAATTAGGGCTCTAACGCCGGTCTGGACCAGTGAGTCCTCAGGGAGACAATACTGTAGTACCACAGTCCGAAGAGTACCACGCTTGTCCCCGTGTCGCCCCGCTAGACATCCTCTCAGAAAAGCACAGTATATTAGGGTGGCTCATATTTACACTTGGTAAATTTTTTTTCAAAATTTTCTTTTGGGGAACCTCCAGAATAATTCCAAATGTAAAATGCAGAAAAGGAAGAATGAGAAACGCTGACCATCGAGACGTTTCGCGGACACGCTTGTAGGCCGCCCGAGAGGAGGGACGTGCGGGCGCGGAACCGCGTCTCGCGAGGCTCGCGCCTGACGACGCGTTTGTTGATTTCTGCGGCCGCGGATAGCAACGATTGGGTATAAATTGGAGGCCCACAGAGGCATTGTTCTTCTTCGCTGTTCCGAGAGAGAAGTAAGACGAGGTAAGACCAACGGTCGCTCTCGCACAGCTTAGGGACTCCGGCAGGAGAGTTCGGCGATAATACCTGGACGCCTGCTGGAGGGACTAGGCACTTAGGATGTTCCTGGACGCTCGACCGGTATGGAGAGTACGGCGATAATACCTGGACGCCTATCGGTCGAGAGAGTACAGAGCACGTCGTTAGAAAAGAGAGGAGAGTATGGGAGAATATTCCTGGACGCCTGTTCTGTATGAAGAGTACGGCGATAATACCTGGACGCCAACCGAACAGGAGAGTACAGAGGAACTCCTGGACGTCTCATTAGATTAGAGTCACGAGAGTACAAAGCCCCTTTCCTAAATACCCAATCGTTGAGAGAGGAGAGTACGGGAGAATATTCCTGGACGCCTGTTCGATATGGAGAGTTCGGCGACAATACCTGGACACCAATCGAACAGGAGAGTACAGAGTAACTCCTGGACGCCTTATTAGACTAAAATCAAGTGCCGTCTGCACAATAGAATCTTCCAGAATTGTATAAATTCATCGAGACGCAATGTCTGACCTTTGAAATTTGTAGCCTCATCTTGTACTCCAAACCATGTATTCCTACCTAATCCAAATAAACCTTGTCTGTCCAGCAATTATCCATATTCCTGTATCCAAACCGAACGCTACACAAATAATTAAAAAAAAAATCCGTGTAAAGTTTAAGCTTGATCGGATAACAAGAAAGGATGCCCCTAGGCCCTTAAACATTTAATTCATTATTTAACAGCTCGCGAAGTCGATTTTATATAATATCCACCAAGTTATCGATTAAATAAAAAAATATGTCAAACAAAAGTTGTAGATACGTACAAAGAGCATTTTTTATGTTGTATTACTTTTTCTCGAACGACAAACGGTTTTCGAAAAGGGTGCGAAAACTAAAAATAAATAGTTTTCCTGAAATGTTTAAAAAATAGTCCTCGAAAATGAAACTTCCATTTTTTGTTCGCCTTCACAAATAAAAAGTGTTCCAGAAGCATTTAAACTTTCAAAATTTGAGGTGAAAAAACTTTTTTCTTAGTTTTTCGGACTTTCTTTGAAAAACGTTTGTCGCACGAGAAAATGTAATAGAACATAAAAGATGCTCCTTGTCCGAATCTACAAATTTTGTTTGATATATTTTTTCATTTAATCAATAACTTGGAGGATATTATATAAAATGTACTTCGCGAGCTGTTAAATAATGATTTAAATGTTTAAGGGCCCAGGGGCACCCTTTCCCGTTATCCGATCGAGCTCAAACTTTACTGGGATTTTTTTTTAATTATGTAGAACTATTCTGGAGGGTGCCCCGAAGAAAATTCAAAAGTTGAAAATAAGAGGCACCCTAATGTACACACATCAGTGAACTATAAACCTATATTTCATGCACACCATATAAAAATAAATATACAGGAATAATTCTCGTTCAATTGTAGACACATACCTATATCAAATTGTCAAAATTGAAATCTGAAAAATCGACGTGCATGCAAAAATTAAAGAGTTGTGTTAATTGCTTGGAAATACCTTAATATTCTTTTAATGTATTAAACTAATACGTAAATGACATGTACATCCAATTCTGTTACGAACACCGCCTTTGTGACAGAAGACGAAATATTATTATCTAACTATTTCTTTATACAAGGTGTTCGATTACGGCTCGGAGAAAATTTAAGGGGTGATTGTAGACATCAAAATAAGACGGAAAACAATAATATCTTGCCTAATTCTAAGTTTGTTAGTCACAAGTGTTTAAAGATTTGCCTAACAACAGGCACTCCGCGTGGAGCGGTATACGTGGGACAACTCAGGCGAGAGGTCGAGCAGTGGTAGCCAAAGCCATTGTCGGACGGGGTCACTTACCTCAGAGAAACTGCATTGAAATTTACGACAATCAGCATGACCACACTTGGTCCAAAATTAAAGGGCATCGTTGAATTACTCTAGACCATATTGTTTCCATTATATCAACGATCATCCATTGTGTCATTGAGACACACATACGCAGGAATCAACCCAAACACAACGTTAAACCCCCCCCCCCCTCCCCCCAACAAATCATGGACTAACATGTGTGCAAAAATTTAAAAAAGAACACAAATTTATCGCACTGAAACACGCAAAGGAATGAAAACAATACTTCCAAATTTACCAACACTAAAACTCGGCACGTAAGGAACAGGTTCACACTCACTCAACAATTGAAACAAATTTCTCTTAATAAATAACCTTACAGTAAGTTTCCTACGTCAATGCGTGGGTAGTATGAATGTTTGTCTACTTCACGATGTGTCGATGTTCGTTCAGATAACTTGACATCGACGCAGCTGTGCTAACTATGAGAAGCGCCAAAGCATAATGCTCGTTTATAAAGAGAGCGCGGCTAATCCCGAATTACTCTATAACCCCACACGTGGCAGAAGGTTCGGAGTTGTTATCTTTCCCGCTCATTACAGTTTGAAAATAGTTGAACATTCTCTGCATCAGTTTACGGAACCTCTCTTGGGTTGACAGACGGAGACATCAATCTCGCCAAATTCTTCGAACGCAGTACGTCAACAAAGGAAGCATACAAATAAATTCATTCAACTACTTTCGTTTTGCTGATCCTCGTATTCAACCTACCTCCGCCGATAATAATTTATTTCTACTATGGCGAAGTAGACAATCATTATAAGAGTTTTCAATTTCAATTGTCTCATGCGTTAGGCAACCCGATAATTCAGAAAATTTTACGACTATTTGTGCAAGTAGATTAATTCATGCGTAAGGCAAACCTACATTTTGTTTGTGCCATAGTGCGATCTGGTGGGGGGGGGGGGGGGTAAAATCACCTCCAGAGAAAATGCGTAATTTTCTTTTTCATGGAATATCTCAAGAACGATGAGAGATATCGAAAAGAAGTATAAACAAAAGTTGCATTGTTTTTTATCTAGAAAATTTGTGAAAAATAATTATTGAAAGATCCATACTTTCCAAGTTACCCCCACTACCAATTCGTAATTCGATAATTACTTTTACTCAGTTTTGTAGATATAAAAAAAAACGATGCAACTTTTGTATATACTTTTTTCGATATCTCTCATCATTCTTGAGATATTTCATGAAAAAGAAAATTCAGCATTTTTTCAAGGTGATTTCACTCCCAAAAACTGTACTATTGCAAAAATAGGTTCGTCCAAAGTTGGATCCAGACCGGAATGAGTATATGTTGATCAAGGCTGAACACGCATGAATATTCTGATGTGGACGGGTGAAACGATAGCCAGGGCCGCATGCTTCTACGTCAGAAAAGGTGAGCGTGAACACATATGCTATATAGTCTGATTTTCGAGAGTTGAGACCTGAGGCGGGTTCCTGGACGGAGCGTGGCTTAAGGAGGTACCAATGGTACGCTACGGATTGCAACGCCGCACGTAAAAGCCTCAGGTCTCAACTCTCGAAAATGAGACTATAGTGTGGATGTGTCATTCGTGGTGACTCAACGCATGTGGCCCCACTAGCGAATGTTGATGAAGGCACATGGGCTGACCTGACCGTTGTCGGTTTTCTTCCACACATCAAAGAGAGTTTGGAGTGTATTGTGCTCAGTGTAGAATATAGAAGCAGATGAGATACTTTTCTCAAATCCTCGATGTCCCGGATTCTCATGATATTTAAATAAATTCTAGTCCATATGAAATTAGGGAGAGCTAAATACTCATTTTTCTAGTTTCGAAATTGTTTAAAAAAATACAAATCTTCTAAGATCCCTGCTTTTGGTGATTTTTACGAAACCTGCCTTCAGAAATGAATTTTAATGACCTAAATTATTGAAGGCATGAACTTGCGTCTTTTTTTCAATCATCAATGGATCTACGTGAATGAATTTGAGCCATTACTAATATTGTCATAAACAGTTAATGGTAAATAAAAAAATGACATTTTTAACAATATAATGCATTCACCATATGGTAGACTTTAAACCTCTATTTTAATGAATAATTTGTCTTTCTTTTCTTCACTACACCTTGTATTGTTCTTAATTCACACAGCCTAGCCGACTCGCTGTTGTGTTAAAAAATCACACGAGATTACTCGCGGGGGACGGCAATACGCCTCGTGGAGGGATGCAGGAGAAATAGGGGTTCTTCGCTGGCTGCGCGTGGTCTCGTCTGCAACGTCTTCTCTTCGAATTGGAGACGGATCCCTTATCTCTTCAATATAACCACGCGCTACAATATCAAAACAAAATGATAAACTTGAAATTATAAAAATCAATTTTTCATGAAATTTCCTTTATTAAGGTTCGAATTACGTCGTTTTTGGTGTTAGTTTCATCAGCGAATCATAAGGAATCAATTTACGTCGTTTTTGCAAAGATCTGATGAGAAATGCGGAACTCGTGGACGTTTCTGACTTTTTAATGATATTCCAACCGTTCCGAGGGTCGAAACTCATAAAATTCAGTGAGGCACTGCGGGGGTTGTCCTCGCTACGGGGTACCAGGCGGCACCTCTTTGCCAGGCGTCGCTGCGGAATCACCCTGTACCTATTCGTAAAGAGGATGACTCGGAGGGTTCAGCTGTACGTTTATTTAGCTGACTATCACACCATCTTTACGACTGCGAAGTGGGCTGAGCTAAGCACAGAATTTCGTGAAGAAAGACACAGTAGCAATTTAGACCCCTCCGCATGCGTCATTCGTGCGCGCTCAGCCTGCTCAGCGTATACGCATTCAGGTCTGGAGCCAGCTTTTCAAGGGCGTTCTGCAGACGCGCATTACACATGTTTTACCGTGCGTTTACGCACGAACTACTACACTTGCACACAAAGTTGTATAATTTTCTGAATTTCCGGAATGCAGGTAAATCTGTGTTGTTTTTAATTTTTTTTTATACGTTTTAGTGCTGGAGATCGAATACTTTTTTGGTAGTGTATATAATTCTGCGTTGTGATAATATAATGGACTACAGTGGATTTAATGGAAAGAATGGATTTTTGCAAGTAGGCAGGTCTGGTGTAATTCTACGATACCCTTCAATTTTAAATAAAGTAAAAAACAAGAGATAAATTTCATCGCAGCTTCTCTGAGGTGAGTGACCCCGTGCGACAGTGGATTTGAATATCACTGCTTGACCCCACGCCCGATTTCCCCCTACTTTTAGGTATACCTATAAATGCTTCTAACTAATAAATGAAGTCTCAAACGCAATATCGTTATTCTGGATTTTCGTCTTATTTCGGTATAAAAATCACTCCTTAAATTTTCTCGCGGCCGTAGTGGAACATCCAATATAAACACAATTCTACAGTTCAATTTATAGGATTTATTAAAGCACAACTCTCTCAAAGACTCATTATATTTAATAGGGTATTGTGTCAGTCGCAAACTTCACTAGAACATCATAGGCCATTACTTACCGCCCAAGATGTTATTCCACTGGATCATGACGTACTCATCCCGCTCGTATCTGCTTTGTTCATGTAAGAATCCTATAGCGTGCATTAGTTCATGTATCACCGTGCCCTTCTTCACCAAACAACCTGGAGTCTGTAGATTTACGTCTTGCCGTCCACCGATTCTTCCAACACTACTCCAGCAACCACTATTGCCGGCCGTGAGTCTTATATAATCGCTTTCTTCACCGGTATAGGGTTTAAACTTAATACAAGTGTATTTGTGATAATCATTCATGGCATCGAAAATTAACTTTCGTTGCTCGGAATCTGCAATTTGATTTAATGTCAAATAAGGTGTTTCGTATTCGGTGGTAGAAGCGAAAGACTGGTGATTCTATATACATGATAAAATATGTCCAATATATACAGGGTATCCGCGGGAAGACTGGACAGCTGATATCTCATAAAGTATTAGAGCTAAAAAAAATTTTACATGGAATTGCATGATTCTACGGGGCCAATTTATTAGCGCAGACGAATTTTTTTATCGATTATTATTTTTAAAGATAAAATGATCAAGTTCGGTTTTTTAAATGGAACTATTTTTTTGGAATAGGTGACTTGATAGTGCGTTCCAAGACAAATTCAATAAGCTTTAATGTATACACTCTATTTCCACTGGTTTTTGAGATATTGTGTTTGCAAATTTTAATGATTTTCCCTGGAAGAAAACCCGCTGGAATAGCAAGAACGGGGGACGGTCTTGCTTGCGCCACAGGTGGCATTGCTGGTTGAAACAGATACCTACTTGCCAAAGGTCAACGCCAGGAATGGCAGGCCCAAAGGCTGGACAATTCTTTTCCGTCAGAAATGCTACTTAGGTAGGTACATCTGCGGTATCCAGCGACGCGCACCGTTAATGTTTCAAAACGTTGTTACGAAGTAGAGAAGGCACTCGTGCTTCCTCAGTAACTTTAAAGTTTATTGTAGGTAGACTTTTATTTATAAGAATGAAAACCGTGCTTAAGGTAACGAACGCGTACAATGAGTATAGGTCGGTTGTCCGTACTGGAGTGTCTAGCGTCGGTGGAAATCCAGGGGTTTTATACCCCTTGAGGACACGACGCTTTCCTCTGCTTTTTGGCGGGAAAGTCAGGCGGGAAAGTCTAGCGGGAAAGTCTGGCGGGAAAATCAGGCGGGAGGATTTGGCGGGAAGATCCTCTTTGGATATCTAGCGCTAAGATCTATTGCGATGGTTCGGAGAGATCTGGCGCTAGGAACTATCGGGAAAGGTGTATCGAGTGGACCTGACGAGAAGTTATGGTGGTCCTTTGCCACGGGTTTGGAATGATCCTTGTCTATCGGCGCCATCCTGGCGCATAGCGCAACAACGTCATAAAATTTACTTAGAGTTTGTGCGAAAGGAGAAGTAGGAAAATATGACTCAACTTTCAAATTGAATAGTCTTTTATTTCGCACATACTTCTACGCTCGAATGGCCGGTTCTTTTGGGAGGGATGTAAGTTCGGTTGGTTAGAGTTAGGAGGTGTGAAAGTTGCTGAACCAAATTTCAACGATAGGTAGCCTCGGCCGGGCGTAGCGAATTGAGATCGACCCCCCGCAGTCGAAGGTGAAATATCCATTACAGCATATTAAGGGGGCCGTCTCACCGGGTCTTGAATGTGTGCGGACGCTGACACAAGCTAAGTTAAGCGTGTACGTATACGCGTGTAGTAAACAAACCGTTTCAACCGTCTTTCGTTCTGGAATCGGCTAGAATGAAGTTTTTGCGGATACAGTTACCTTCAGTAAACATCCGTGCAGGGTGGTCTGGTGCGTTTGAACGCTAATAAGCACTGTATATTGAAATAATAATGAATTTATACGTCACGCTGGTGCTACGTAGCTACAGTACACCATTAGCGCCACCAACGGAGAAGCCTTGAAGCTTCATTCTGTCAGTTTTCCATTCATAAATTCATTATTATTTCAACGTACGGTGCTTATTAGCGTTCAAACGCACCGGACCACCCTCCACAGATGTTTATTGAAGGTAACTGTATCCGCAAAAACTTCCTTCTGGCCGATTCCAGGGCGAAAGACGGTTGAAACGGTTTGTTTACTACACGCGTGTACGTACACGCTTAACTTAGCTTGTGTGACCGTCCGCATACATTCAAGGTCCGGTGAGACGGACAATAACAAAAATGAGACGGCCCCCTTAAGAAATTCTTTCATTGTCGTGTCGAAATGAAAGTGACGCCAATGGATTCCTTATGTTTTCTGCTGAAAATGATGCGAAATGTCTGCGAAATTGTATTCCTGTGTAAGGAATACAAATAGCTTGTGTCAAAGTAATCCGATATGCATGATATTTGGTATGATTTTCATCAGAAAAACATAAGGAATCGATTGACGTCACTTCCCTTTCGATACGACGAAGAAAACAACTTCTGAATACGCTGTAATGGATATTTCACCCTCGACTGCGGGGGGGGGGGGGGGGTCGACTTTAATTTGCTACGTTTGGCCGAGAATTCATACCTTTTTCCGGAAAAAGCCATAAAATTCGGGGAGGCACTGCGGAGGAAGGGGGTGTCCTCGCCGAGGGGTACCAGGCCACATCCTTCGACGGGCATAGCTCCAGAATCACCCTGTATGATTTGTGTAGTGTGAGACCCGACTACACTCCGTGTAATCTGTCTGCGCGAAGTAGGGTGCAAGATCGATCATCATCAGCACGCCTGTCCGAGAGGAATACTACGACAATACGATTTACTTTAATATTATAGTGCATGTGTATTTTGTAATAAAGTGTTTCTATCGTCTCCTGAATTCAATAACTGGCATCCAGATATCTACGGCCCTACAATCCACCGGCATTACGCCTCGTAGAGAGACACAGGAAGAAAAGGGGTAGCCCGCTGTCGACGCGAGGTCATCCCTAAAAATTCGCACAGATCCCTTTTCTTTCGAGTATAAACACGAGCTCCAATATCAAAACAAATGCATGCATTGACGTATTCCGTGCGAGACAAGGTGGGCATTGGGGAGGAGGTATTGCTGTGAACAGGGTCTCTTCAAGAAAGCAGCCGTTTGTGAGGAATGCAAATCCGATTGGTCCTAATACAATCTGCTCCCTTTGGTTGAAATTTGGTACAGCAACTTTCACACCTCCTAACTTTACCCATCGAACTTGCATCCCTCCCAAAAGACCCGGCCATCCGAGCGTAAAAGCAAGGGCGAAATAAAAGACTATCCAAGTTGAAAATTGAGTCATATTTTCCTACTTCTCCTTGCGCACAAATTCTAAGTAAATTTGATGACGGTTTGAAACATTAACGGTGCGCTTCTCGATACCGCAGATGTACCTACCTAAGTAGCATTTCTGACGGAAAAGAATTGCCCAGCCTTTGGGCCTGCCATTCCTGGCGTAGACCTTTGGCAAGTAGGTATCTGTTTCAACCAGCAATGCCACCCGTGGCGCAAGCAAGACCGTCCCCCGTTCTTGCTATTCCAGCGGGTTTTCTTCCAGGGAAAATCATTAAAATTTGCAAACACAATATCTCAAAAACCAGTGGAAATAAAGTGTATACATTAAAACTTATTAAATTTGTCTTTGAACGCACTATCAAGTCACTTGTTCCAAAAAAATAGTTCCATTTAAAAAACCGAACTTGACCATTTTATCCTTTAAAATAATAATCGATAAAAAAATTCGTCTGCGCTAATAAATTGGCCCCCAGAACCATGCAATTTCATGCAAAAAATGTTTATCTTCAATACTTTATTATGACCATTTATGTGAAATTAGGACACTGCTAGGGCTTAAGGTTGACAAGAGGTACCAAATGATCTTTTCATTGTTGATGTGACGCCCCACGATTTTTCGAGCGCGGTAATGTCAACTCTCTTTTATAAATCAATCTACAACTCCACTCAAATCGTCCCCAAACATCAATTCCTACCCCTTTACCAATGACCCCGGCCGCCTTGGCGATGTACCTTAGCGGTCCCCATCTCATGACGGTCAATCATTAAATCTCCTTCCCTTATTCGCCCAACGCGGCACAAATTCCTCTCTTACATCGAATCTAAACAAGTCCCTCGCCCCACAAATCTCTTAAATCGAGACCACGTCTCACACCCTCTAAATGACCAAAGCAGTCAAAACCACCGACCTCCCTTTCCCATTAAAACACCCAAAATCCATTCGAGGAGTTGAGCATTTCAAAATCACGTGTATAAAAACCCTAGAAGAAAAACCGCGAGTCCAAATATAGACCAACCTTTGGTCCCTACAAAAACCCCCAAAAGTTAAAGGGGTAGACACGGGTAATGCAGCGGGCTGTATACCGACACAATCTGGCCCGAAACATGGGTCTGGGAAGGTACGTTGTTTGTCCTTATATGAGGAGATTTTGGGCTGGGCGAGCTCTCATTCGAAAGAGGAAGCTTCAATGCAGTCCGCTCTGGTCATGATTCGACGAGATTGTGTTGATATCTAATAATATGAGTGATCAAAGTAGAGCAAAAGTCGACAAAATACACCCGCAAGAATCCAAGTATTTTTAGGTCACTAAAAGAGTTTTGTGACTCAAACGATGACCAGAGCGGACTGCATTGAAGCTTCCTCTTTCGAATGAGACGTCACTCAGTCCGAAATCTGATCATATAAGGACAAACAACGTACCTTCCCAGACCCATGTTTCGGGCCAGATTGTGTCGGTATACAGCGCGCTGCATTACCCATGTCACGTGGCGTGTTTACGTCCTTAAGTATTTTTAGGTCATTAAAAGAGTTTTGTGACTCAAACGGTTATCCCAGCGCTCCGCATTGAACCTTCCACTTTCGAATGAGACCTCGCCCAGCCCAAAATCTGCTCATATAAGGATGAAAAAGGAAAAATTCCAAACCCATGTTTCAGGTTAGATTGTCGGTATTACAGCGCGGTGCATCGCCCGTGTCACGTGACGTGTCTACCCCCTTAATGCGACGCATGTTCATAATCAGGTCAAGGTGCGTACTGCGCACCCCCCTTCATACCGTAAAATATTATATAAGCGGGGCAAAGTCCATACCGCGCGTACACCCCTCAACCCCTTGTAAAATCATATAAATACAAGGGCCCCGAGACAGAGGTCCTCTTTCGACGAAATATCCTTCGGCGAAAGGAAGCTCTCTTTGTACGAAAACCATTTACATAAAGGTCTCGTCAGACTAAGTATACTTAAAACTAAAATCAATCATCTTCAACAACCAAGCATTGTAAGAGATTATAACTACCATTAATACCACGGTATATCACCATCATCCGTACCAATTATTCATATTCTTATTGTTTCATATTATTTCATATTGCAACGCTTATTGCGCTCATATTATATTGTATTGCTATTCTTAGTGCTTTTCACATTATTTCGTATTGCAACGCTTATTGCGCTCATACTATTGTGTATTGCTATTTGTATTGCTTATTAACGCTTATTGCTTAAATCATCCTAGCTTATTAATATATATATATATATATATATATATATATATATATTGTATTTCATGTTCATATTCATAACTTATAACCACTATCTAAATGCTATGTTCATCGCCAACCCATTATTATAAACCCTAACAATCTGCACAATAACAGTGCTTTACATATTATCAAAACGCTATAAAGTGAATAAACAGTTTTACTTTAAATCACTCTACGAATTATTGTGTCAATCCTTCGGCTACGAAGATCCCTAAATCCAAACAGGCTGCCGGAACAGCTGATTACGGGCAACGGCCGCAGAAAGCGTCACGGTGTTTACTAACTTACTTTCGTATAGGTTTCGCTTAACCGTATGACTAGTCGAATTTCGCGAAGTTATTACATGTGTCTTTTACAATAATGCAACGATTACCAAGGTAAACCAAAACAAGTGCTCTAACGGGTCTCTCCCCAATACAAACCAGTTCATTAAACCTTCCCTGGTCGATTAGTGTGCAGAATTAAACATTACTCGCCTGACGTTCAAAAAACGGTTAGTGTGCAGAATTAAACATTGCTCGCCTGATTTTCCCTAAATCCGCAGTGTGCAGAATTAAACATTACTCGCCTGCCGTTCGAAACGATTAGTGTGCAGAATTTCACATTTCTCGCCTGACGTTCGAAATGGTTAGTGTGCAGAATTAAACATTGCTCGCCTGACTCCCCTAAACGATTAGTGTGCAGAATTAACATTCTCGCCTGCCGCTCGAAACGATTAGTGTGCAGAATTTCGAATTTCTCGCCTGACATTCGAAACGGTTAGTGTGCAGAATTAAACATTTCTCGCCTGACTTTCCCTAAATCTTCAATCTCCTGAATCTCACATTCTCCCGGCCGTTCGAAACGATTAGCGTGCAGAATTTCACATTTCTCGCCTGACGTTCGAAAAGGCTGGTGTGTAGAATTACACCATTAAATACCTGATTCCCTCGCCTCCCGGTGCGCTGAACTATAGATTCGCGCCTGAATTTTATGTAAATAACCACTATGTCATTTGTCCCCTTAAATCCTTAACCCGGGACGTGACAGTTGACATTGTTGAAAATAAATTTTTAAATGAAATACCACAAATTGTACTACAACGGTTTTAAACTACGAATAAAAATGAAGAGTAAGGTCGTGAAGTAGCTCAATTAAATATATTATAATAAATGGTGGAAATTGGCAAGCTCGCTTGGGGCGCAAAAAAGACTCGTGCCGTGCGTGGCTATCTGATCGTGGCACGCATGCGTCGTCCCATCTGAGCGCTCGTGCCCGGCGCGCACGCCCGCCGCGCACGCAAAGCATTCCATCTCGCTCCCCCGTCGGCCAGAAAAGAGCTAGAAACGAACACTCGGAATTAGGGCTCTGTTCACGATACGGGCGCAACGCCAATCCCGACCAGCGAGCCCATAAGGAGACAATACTGTACATATTCGACTCGTTTCAATTTCGAAATTCTCTTCTAAAAAAAACTTCTTGGACTTTTACGCGGTTAGTAATGCTAATGTGAAAATGATCCTAATGCGTATATAATATTATGAACAATATTTATAAACTACAAATAAATAACACTACAGAATCGGGTTTTCAGCGTGCACAATATGTTGCATACTCCCTTTTAGATAATGTGTTTAATGTAAAATATGTTTATATTTACACGCAAAATCACTATCAATAGATAAACGTGGAATATATGTATTTAATATGTAAAAATAATTTAAATGTTTACAAAAAAGTGTAAAAAGTACATAGAAAACGAGATAAATTTTTTTCTGCTATTTTTTCGTCATTTTATCAGGGAATCGAGACCAGAGTTGGGAATTATTCGACTAAATTGTTATTCGACTAACCTTCGAATATAAATTTCGAATAAGATGGAGTTATTCGCGACTAATGAATGAATTTTTAGTCGACTAAGTTTTTATTCGATGAACGCGAATACAAATTTCGAATAAAGTGATTTTATTTCAGAATAATGAATAAGTTCTTAATGGAATAAATTTTTAGTCGTTATTCGAAGGATCTCCGTGGCGACTGTTGTCACGAATAAGCCGCTTCGGCTCGAGTCCCGTGGCCCTCGGCCCGACCGGAGGGCTTCCGGCGGAGGCCGAGGGCCTCGGGTTCTGACCCATGCTTATTCGTGTCGCTTAGTCGCCACGGGGGTCCTTCGAATAACGAATAACGACTAAAAATTTATTCGTTATTCTCGAATAATTACACTATCACGTCCAGAATTGCCGGAACATTCTGAACGAGATGGGAGTTCTTGCCCCGTCGCCTCTGACGTAACCTAAAACCCTAAGGCCGGCCAATTACGGCTATTTGGAGTAACTGTGCGGAGTGGGTGGATCGACTTTTGAGGATCGAGAAGGAAAAGAAGAGGTGCGTTTCGTCTTGGCATCGTCAGCCAGACTCGTCAGTAGGGCTATAGCTGATGACCCCTGCCCTCGAGACACACGGGGACACAGTGGATATGATTTGGAAACTTGTATATATATGAAATAAGGTCCCGGTGCTGAAGAAGGGTAGGGGGGCAAAGGTGGACGACTATAGGGGGATAACACTAACACCGACGGCGCAAGGTGTATGCGTCTGTGCTGGCGGAGCGGCTGAGGCTGGAGGTAGAGGAGAAAAGACTGTTGCCACCGAGTCAAACGGGGTTTAGGAGGGGGGGGGGGTGTATTGACAATGTGTATGTTTTGAATTATTTGATAAATAGACAGGTGGGGAGAAACGGGAAGAATATGGTGATATTATTTGTAGATATGAAGGCCGCGTTTGACTCGGTGGACAGGCAGGTGTTAGTGAAGGCAATGAGGGGGAGGTGGGTAAGGGAACAGCTGGTGGTGAGATGTGAGGAGATGCTGCAGGAAACAATAGGTAGGGTGCGGGTGGGGGACGAGGAGGGGGAGAGGTTCTGGACAGAGAGAGGGGTGAGGCAGGGATGTCCGCTGAGCCCCAGCCTGTTCACTCTCCTGATCGCAGATATAGACGAGCAATTAGAAAAGGGAGGGTGGGGGGTGAAACTATGGGGGGGGGGAAAGGCTGTACACGTTGGCGTACGCTGACGACGTGGCGGTGCTGGTGGAGGATGAGGAGGGGATGAAGGGTTTAATGGCGAAGTTGGAGAGATACGTGGATGGGAAGGGGCTGGAGGTAAACGTAGGGAAGACAAAGGTCATGAGGTGTAGGAAGGGTGGAGGGAGATGGAAAAGTGTGACGTGAAGGTGGAAGGGTAAGGAGCTGGAGGAAGTTCGGAGCTTTAGGTATTTGGGCTATACGGTGATGGAGAAGGTCTGGGGGTGTGGAAAATAGTTATTTGGAAATGATTGGGAAAGAAGAATGTGGTTTTTTGATAAGTTTGTATGGCCAGTGGTGGGGTACGGGGCGGAGATGTGAGGGTGGAGGAAAAGAGAGAAGATGGAAAGGCTACAGGAAAGATATATGAAGTGGGTTTTCGGGGTGGATAGATGTACTCGGGGTACATGGTGAGGGAGGAGTTACAAATGGGCATGTTGAAGGGAAGTGAAGGGGTGAGGGCATGGGCTTTTGACAGAAAGTTGGAGGTGGGAGTTAGCTAGGAGATGTTGGGAGGAGGTGAAGGGGAGGCTAAGTAGGGGAAAGTGGTTGGAGGGGTGGGAATAGGAGAGGAAGGATTTTTTCGAGAAGAGGGGGTGGACGCTGGAGGAGATGGAAGAGAAGGGGGAAGTTAGGGGAATAAGAGGGGAGGAGTTGGTGGAAAGGGAAAGGAGAGTTCAGGAGGAAGAGAGGTGGAAAAGGATAGAGGAATCAGAGTATAACAGGTGGTACGGACGGGTGAAGGGGGAAGGGTTGCCGGGGTACTTAAATAAGGGATGGGGGGAGAGTAGGTAGAGAAGAGTGGCCAGATATAGATTGGGTAATGAGATGAGGGGGGTAGGTATTGGGAAGAGAGAGAAAAAGGAGGTGCAGGGTGTGTGGAAGAGAGGGAGAGACGTGAGAACATGCGTGGGAGGAGTGCATGGGGTGGAGGGTAGAGAGAGAGTGGCAGGAGATGGCGGGAGAAGTACTGGGAGATGAGGGGGACGGGGAGGAGTGGCTGAGGAGGTTAGAGGAAAGGAGGCAGGTATGTGGGGGAATTGTGGTGTGCGAGAGGGAATGGAGTGGCTGGGGAGTCGGGCGGAAACTGAGGTCCGGGAGGCGGGTGTGCGTACGGGTGTAGGCGTCGGGGAGGAGGAAGTGAGCGAGCGAGTGGAGATTGTATTATATATTTGTATATAGTGTGTATAGTAGCTAAGTAAGTTTAGGTGTAAGATAGGTTAAGTTAAGTTTACGATAAGCTAAGTTAGGCTAAGATAGGATAAGGTAGTGTAAGGGGATGTGTAAAGTGGAGGGAGGGAAGAGGAAGGAGATTGTAACCCCTAGGGGACCAATAAAAAGGTATATATACAGGGTGTCCCAAAAATGTTGCGTTTCCTTAAAGGGGGTGATTCTGGGGGTGATTTCAAACAACTTTTTCCTTTGCGAAAATGCTCTCCGATGTTTCGTTAACGAGATATTAATAAAAAGCACCGACCAATCACAGCGCCAGTCTGACGGCTGAGTTCCCGCGGTAGCGTGGCTACGAGCCGCGCTGCGGCTGCGACGAGCAAACTTGCATCGAAGAAACTTGCGTAGAATGGCAAATGAAAAAGACGTAACAAATAAAATCGAACATGTTGTCATGGTTTGTTCGTTATTTAAAGTGAATAATGAATAAAGGATAAATGGATGAAAATCACGTGTAACGTAAAAAGACGAATACGCATTTTTTTTTTTTAGAAGATTCGAAAATAATAATTATTTGAAGTGGGAGGATAAGGAATACGTAAATTTCCTTGTGTTAATAACGTAGTCACGAAAAGGTAATGTAACAGGAAATTAACGAAAGGTGATAGTTGTTCGTTATTGTGATAAAAATCCGTAATTCAATAACGGCCAGCACTGTTGGTGGTAACGAATAAGTCTGTTTAAAAGGCCCGAATAAATGTTTTCGTACGGGAATTTAGAGAATTATCGCCGGAAATAAGCCATCGCTTGGGTTAAATTTAAAAATGAATTATCAGCAATAAAGTAACTAAAACTCACCCTTGTTGGAAATTCACCTGCAGCTTGAAAATCTGTGCCACAGGGTCACTGAACCGATCCTGGTCATCGATGGACGAGCTCCGTGCACAGCTGGTCCCAGGTATCCTTACATTCCCACTACCCAAAGTTAAGGGTCGCAATGTCAGGTGCGTCCAGGTCAACGTACCGAATATTCACTTCACTGCACGGCTACTAACACTGATCACTTTGCTTTTAATGGAACATGTTGTTCCTACGTTTCAAATATTGGTGGCCCCGAAAGGGGCCGATTGTTTCTAATTGAGGAACTGCTCGACATGGCCACCGTCATTATCGACGCATTTTTGAGCGTGGAGAGTGAGCTGCCTTTGAACACCCTGTAATGTTTCCGGCGTTATGGTGGCCACCGCTGCGTGAATAAGCACGACCGCATCTTCAGGAGTGTCCACCGGCTGACGATACACCTCATTCTGAAATGATTGTTGTACAACAAATACAAAACGTAAGTAAAAAAAAAAGAATATCTACAACAGGAATAAGTAAAGAGTAACAGCAATAATCAAATTACCTTCAGGTAGCCCCAGAAGAAAAAATCCAGCGGATTCATATCCGGTGACCGTGGGGGCCACGCAACGTGGACCTCTTGGCCGCCGCGGCCGATCCACCTGTCCTGAAAGGTTTCACCTAAATAAGCGCGGACATTATCGGCGTAATGTGGCCCAGCTCCGTCATGCTGGTAGTACATGTTCTGTCGGATCTCATATGGAATATCGTCCATAACATGTTCTAAAAAACATTTATACGCTGGGCCGTCCAGCCTGTCTGGCAGAATGTACGGCCCAACGATAAACTCGCCACAAATGCCGGCCCATAGGTTGATCGACCAACGGACTTGTGCTGCACATGGACGAAGCGCTAGGGGATTTTCGTCGCTCCACACATACAGATTGTGGGAATTGAAGCAGTCTTCTCTGTTGAAAATTGCTTCATCCGTCCACAATATGTATTTGGTGAACGACGGATTCCTTAGCACTTCCCCCAACAGCCACCTGGAATATTCAATCCGCTGGATGTAATCCCCGGCGTGCAAATGTTGCACCCGTACATATTTGTACGGATGCAACTTGCGATCCTGGAGGATTCGATGTATCGTCGTCCTGCTGACACTAGAACAAAATGCAAGAACATCCACTATTAGATAACATTTTTTTCTTAATTAATAATTGCTGCAGTTATTTTGAACTGTCACTTACTCTAGGCGACGGCTCAAGACGCGCACACTGATAGTTGGTTCGGCTTCAACGGCGTCGAGGATTCGCTCGATGGTGCCCAGATTTCGCGCTGTTGCGGGTCTGCCCACCTCGCTACCTCGCGGCATCATGGACCCCGTCGAGTATAGCCGCGACGCTACCCGGCGGAATGTATCCTTGCTTGGAGTTTCTATTTCAGGATATTCTAGCGCAAATGCTCGCGCAGCAGCACTTGCGTCCCCGTTGTTCCGGGCGTACACCCAGATCATCCTGAAGTATTCTTGGGCCGTGTACATTTCTGCGACGCGATTGCTAGCTGACTGACAGGATTTTTTCCAAGCAACTTCCGCTACCCCCAAGTAGCTTCTCTGGTTCCATTATGAGTTAACTCCCACCAGGGCAAGAGGCTTTAGGTAAAAAGAAGCCAACACATTTTCGGAACACGTGTTTTGCAGAAGTGCAACGAACACTTTCACAAAAGCCCGCGCTCCGTCCTTCTACTGCCAATGTACCCATTGCTTCGAGATAGAAAACAGACACCACGTGTATCGGTTCGAAAGGGTCCGAAGAGAAGAGACAGTCTTCGAGTTACTATAAAGAAGAAAATGCATACCATTCCTGTTTCCCCTTTCCGACACCCTGAGTTCACGACTGCTACGAGGCGGAACCAATTAAGTCCTAAATTATCCGAAACTGTAGGAAACCGTTCTCTACCGCCGACTCGCCGGACAATAAACCGCGACCCTGGCGAAATGCTCTGACTGATCAGCCTGATTAATTTTGAAGAACTAGAAATTACAAAGAGGTAGTCCGCTGACTGCGCGTAGTCCCGCCTGCTTCGTCCTACCTTCAAATTAAAGACCGATCCCTTATCTCTCGAGTATAAACACGCGCTCGAATTTCAAAACAAAAGCACGCGTCGACGTATTCCGTGCTAGAGATGGTGGGCCTTGAGGTCCGATTGGTCCCAAACTAACCAATCTGCACTGCAGCCCTCCCAAACGGCCACTGTCCTGAAGAGGCCCTCTTCACATCAGTCTCTCCTCCCCAAGGTTCACCATCGCTCGCACGGAATACGTCGCTTGCTTATCTCAAGTGTCTAAGCACGCGCTCGAATTTCAAAAGAAAAGCACGCGTCGACGTATTCCGTGCGAGGGAAGGTGGACCTTGGGGTCCGATTGGCCCCAAACTAACCAATCTGCCCTGCAGCCCTCCCAAACGGCCACTGTCCTGAAGAGGCCCTCTTCACAGCAGTATCTCCTCCCCAAGGTCCACCATCGCTCGCACGGAATACGTCGCTTGCGTATCTCAAGTGTCTAAGCACGCGCTCGAATTTCAAAACAAAAGCACGCGTCGACGTATTCCGTGCGAGCGATGGTGGGCCTTGGGGAGGAGATACTGCTGTGAAGATGGTCTCTTCAGGACAGTGACCGTTTTGGAGGGCTGCAGGGCAGATTGGTTAGTTTGGGACCAATCGGACCTCAAGGCCCACCATCTCTAGCACGGAATACGTCGACGCGTGCTTTTGTTTTGAAATTCGAGCGCGTGTTTATACTCGAGAGATAAGGGATCCGTCTTTCATTTGAAGGTAGGACGAAGCAGGCGGGACTACGCGCAGTCAGCGGACTACCTCTTCTCTTCCTGTGTCTTTCCGCGAGGCGTATTGATGTTGAATAATACTCTGTAATTTCTAGTTCATCAAAATTAATCAGGCTGATCAGCCAGAGCATTTCGCCAGGGTCGCGGTTTATTGTCCGGCGAGTCGGCGGTAGAGAACGGTTTCCTACAGTTTCGGATAATTTAGGACTTAATTGGTTCCGCCTCGTAGCAGTCGTGAACTCAGGGTGTCGGAAAGGGGAAACAGGAATGGTATGCATTTTCTTCTTTATAGTAACTCGAAGACTGTCTCTTCTCTTCGGACCCTTTCGAACCGATACACGTGGTGTCTGTTTTCTATCTCGAAGCAATGGGTACATTGGCAGTAGAAGGACGGAGCGCGGGCTTTTGTGAAAGTGTTCGTTGCACTTCTGCAAAACACGTGTTCCGAAAATGTGTTGGCTTCTTTTTACCTAAAGCCTCTTGCCCTGGTGGGAGTTAACTCATAATGGAACCAGAAAAGCTACTTGGGGGTAGCGGAAGTTGCTTGGAAAAAATCCTGTCAGTCAGCTAGCAATCGCGTCGCAGAAATGTACACGGCCCAAGAATACTTCAGGATGATCTGGGTGTACGCCCGGAACAACGGGGACGCAAGTGCTGCTGCGCGAGCATTTGCGCTAGAATATCCTGAAATAGAAACTCCAAGCAAGGATACATTCCGCCGGGTAGCGTCGCGGCTATACTCGACGGGGTCCATGATGCCGCGAGGTAGCGAGGTGGGCAGACCCGCAACAGCGCGAAATCTGGGCACCATCGAGCGAATCCTCGACGCCGTTGAAGCCGAACCAACTATCAGTGTGCGCGTCTTGAGCCGTCGCCTAGAGTAAGTGACAGTTCAAAATAACTGCAGCAATTATTAATTAAGAAAAAAATGTTATCTAATAGTGGATGTTCTTGCATTTTGTTCTAGTGTCAGCAGGACGACGATACATCGAATCCTCCAGGATCGCAAGTTGCATCCGTACAAATATGTACGGGTGCAACATTTGCACGCCGGGGATTACATCCAGCGGATTGAATATTCCAGGTGGCTGTTGGGGGAAGTGCTAAGGAATCCGTCGTTCACCAAATACATATTGTGGACGGATGAAGCAATTTTCAACAGAGAAGACTGCTTCAATTCCCACAATCTGCATGTGTGGAGCGACGAAAATCCCCTAGCGCTTCGTCCATGTGCAGCACAAGTCCGTTGGTCGATCAACCTATGGGCCGGCATTTGTGGCGAGTTTATCGTTGGGCCGTACATTCTGCCAGACAGGCTGGACGGCCCAGCGTATAAATGTTTTTTAGAACATGTTCTGCCGGATCTTATGGACGATATTCCATATGAGATCCGACAGAACATGTACTACCAGCATGACGGAGCTGGGCCACATTACGCCGATAATGTCCGCGCTTATTTAGGTGAAACCTTTCAGGACAGGTGGATCGGCCGCGGCGGCCAAGAGGTCCACGTTGCGTGGCCCCCACGGTCACCGGATATGAATCCGCTGGATTTTTTCTTCTGGGGCTACCTGAAGGTAATTTGATTATTGCTGTTACTCTTTACTTATTCCTGTTGTAGATATTCTTTTTTTTTTTACTTACGTTTTGTATTTGTTGTACAACAATCATTTCAGAATGAGGTGTATCGTCAGCCGGTGGACACTCCTGAAGAAGCGGTCGTGCTTATTCACGCAGCGGTGGCCACCATAACGCCGGAAACATTACAGGGTGTTCAAAGGCAGCTCACTCTCCACGCTAAAAAATGCGTCGATTATGACGGTGGCCATGTCGAGCAGTTCCTCAATTAGAAACAATCGGCCCCTTTCGGGGCCACCAATATTTGAAACGTAGGAACAACATGTTCCATTAAAAGCAAAGTGATCAGTGTTAGTAGCCGTGCAGTGAAGTGAATATTCGGTACGTTGACCTGGACGCACCTGACATTGCGACCCTTAACTTTGGGTAGTGGGAATGTAAGGATACCTGGGACCAGCTGTGCACGGAGCACGTCCATCGATGTCCAGGATCGGTTCGGTGACCCTGTGACACAGATTTTCAAGCTGCAGGTGAATTTCCAACAAGGGTGAGTTTTAGTTACTTTATTGGTGATAATTCATTTTTAAATTTAACGCAAGCGATGGCTTATTTCCGGCGATAATTCTCTAAATTCCCGTACGATAACATTTATTCGGGCCTTTTAAACAGACTTATTCGTTACAACCAACAGTGCTGGCCGTTATTGAATTACGGATTTTTATCACAATACCGAACGCCTATCACCTTTCGTTAATTTCCTGTTACATTACCTTTTCGTGGCTACGTTATTAACACAAGGAAATTTACTTATTCCTTATCCTCCCACTTCAAATAATTATTATTTTCGAATCTTCTAAAAAAAAACAGCGTATTCGTCTTTTTACGTTACATGTGATTTTCATCCATTTATCCTTTATTCATTATTCACTTTAAATGACGAACAAACCATGACAACATGTTCGATTTTATTTGTTACGTCTTTTTCATTTGCCATTCTACGCAAGTTTCTTCGATGCATGCCGAGTTGTTTGCTCGTCGCAGTCGCATCGCGGCTCGTAGCCACGCTACCGCGGGAACTCGGCCGTCAGACTCGCGCTGTGATTGGTCGGTGCTTTTTATTAATATCTCGTTAACGAAACATCGGAGAGCATTTTCGCAAAGGAAAAAGTTGTTTGAAATCACCCCCAGAATCACCCCCCTTAAGGAAACGCAACATTTTTGGGACACCCTGTATAAGCAGCTGCGTAAAGATAGCAACTGTGGCACTCAATCACAGGTTAGGCCTAACATCAATGTCGCTCGTAAGCATGGGCCGTTACCTGTTGCCACATCCTCCCAACAGAGGCAGGATACATCGCAACCCTGCACATCGCAGAACGATGGATGGGTTTTGTCCAAGAAAACTGCTAAACCTATCGATAAAAATACAGGGACAGTATCAGCTGAGTCAAATAATAACAGATTTAATGTGCTATCAGGTGAAGAATCTATGGATATTGAAGGCAATGAGCATTTTGGTACGTCATCTATCAATGCGAAAAAAAAAGGTACAAAAACAACCACCCATATACACTGTGAATACAAACATCAATTCCTTGATCAAAGACATTCTAAATTTGAATGTCCCTAAATCCATGTTCCGTGTAAAACAAGTTGATGTGAATAACCACATTGTACACGTAGAGGGAGACAATAACTATTCAACAATAGTGGACAAATTACTTGATAGTAAAACACAGTATTTTACGTACACGCCTAAGGATCGGAAACCCAAATCTGTCGTACTAAAAGGTATTAGAGGGGATTTCAATGAAGAATACATCAAACAAGAAATTATAGATCTCAAAATACCAGAATTAGAAATTATCAAAATAACGAAGTTTATATTCAATAAAGACCAACCCGAAAGATTCCATCATCTCCTTCAGCTGTCCCATAACAGTAAGACAGCAGAGCTATTTAAAGTAAAAACTTTGGCGTACCAAAAGATTAGCTGGGAACATCTCAGAAAACCTATGATTTTTCCAATGCAAAAAATGTCAAAGAACAGGCCATGCCAGTAAGAACTGTCAATTACAATTCAGGCGTGTTAAGTGTGCAGAGACACATGAACCGAGTGAATGCCACATTATGAAGGAAGATGCAAGATCGCAGTTGAAGTGTGCTAACTGTGGTCAACTTGGTCACCCAGCTTCATACAAGGGCTGTCCATATATGAAATTTGTTTTAAAACAAAAAAGATCTGTCACAACAGCAAAGAAACAGTTTACGTTGCAGCGAATCAACAGAATTTCTGCATCGGCCATGGAAGACATTTCTTACGCCCAAGCAACTACCAGATTGAGTCAACATAGCACCACAGCATCAAGAAAGGAGCAGAGACCCGTACCACCTGAACAGAATGTCGCAGAACTAGTATCATCTCAGAATCAACCACAAGGTCAAGATGGACATCAGACGACAAGGCCTCCGGCATGGGTTGCAGATCTGATAAATGAGTTGGCACTGGTAACATCGCAGTTTAATACATTAGCCGCGCAGGTGGCTGAAAATACACACAAGATTGATTATATACTTAGTAACATGCATAAATAAGAAAAAATGTCCACACAAGTAAACAATAATAGTCAATTAAAAATTGCAGCTATCAATGTTAATTCATTGATAGCGAACTATCGGAGGTTAGAGTTATTACAATTCCTAGAAATACATAATCACGACATAGTTTTTTTATCAGAGACCAAACTTAACAACACGCATGTAGTTTCTTTTAAAGATTATGACCTTATCCGTAAGGATAGACCCAATTCAATTCAGGGGGGTAGTACAGCGATCTTGATTAGAAAGGGATTAGAATTTGAGGAAGTCGATTATCCATCCTCATTCTTGAATGAAATCTTAGAGTATGCAATAGCCAAAGTGAACATGAGTGGCAACGTGAAATTGTACCTGATTAGCATATATGTGAGAAACGATAATAGAAGTTTATTTGTTGATGAAATGAACGAACTTTTTAACAGACTTAGATTAGGAGATAATAATAACGATTATATAATCGCAGGCGATCTTAATGCTAGGCGCATAGCATGGGGGGGGGGGGGGGGCCGAACTGAAAATCAGAGAGGTAAATATATGCGACAGTGGGAGTATGAACACGATATTGATTATAAACTACGGATTATTACACCGGCCTTTCCCACATTCAAGCCGGCTCAAACGTTTCTTGATGTCTGTCTGGCGGATTCCAGACGGGTCTGGCTCAATGACCTGGGTGGTAGAGCGAGAACTCTTCCTTATGATAGTAATCACACGGCTCTATCTCTTGTTTTTGGAATTCAAAATGATTATTTTCCCTTGGATGGGCTGGCACCAACGACGCATAGATATAATTACAAGGCTACAAAATGGTGTAGATTTACAAGAAAGTTGTCAAGATCTTATGTGAATGATATACCATACAATAGTAACCTGACGCTTGCAGAAATTGATGCACACTTACAAACAATTACTAACGCAATTCTTAGTTGCATGGCCATCAATATCCCCACGTATAAGCGTAGCAATAGTGTAAGCAAGTATCTAAACCAAAAGATAAAAAAATTACAGAAAGATAAAAGCAATATAGTAGCTTTATTGCATAAATTGCACATTCTAGATCCATACTCGCGTTTACTAGTAACAAGAAAGGCCAACGCTACTCTTAAAAAGCTAACTAAAGCTCTGAAAAGTGAATTCAAATCGGTTATTGAAAAATACTGGACTAATGTAATAAAAAATATTGATTATAAAAAACCTGACAGCTTCTTCCCAAAGATCAATGCAATATTTAGACCCAAACAATTTGAAAATATCAAAGACATTCACATGGACTCTGGTAACATCCCCACTCTCGCTAGAAGTGGTTGTAATTTGCAGAATGTACCATTATTAGAAAGCAATTATATTGTAACTAAATAAATAAATATAAAAACTAAAATAAATAAACTAAACATTATTGGAGCTCACTATGAAACTATAAACTCGCCAAGATATCTCAATAACAACACTAGGTTGAAAGAAATGGTTGACACCGCAGCTAATTCGCTAAAGGCAGAATTCAATTCTGCTAGAGAAGGTGGAGCGTCACTTGTTCAATTTTGTAACACAAATACAGCTGTCTGCCCAAATTTGTCAGAGGATGATGTGCACCCTTTTTTCGATCCAGGGACATTAGTTCATACACTAAAGCACCTACCTAATAAGACGTCGTGTGGTATGGATGGAATACCCCCATTGTTTTAAAACATTTGTCTGGGGAAATAATATTAGACCTTACGATTATTTTTAATAATGCTATTAATAGGTTTTATATCCCTAATATGGAAATGCGCTAAGGTCCTGCCCATCCTAAAAAAGGGTAAAGATGCTAACGATCCGGCCAGCTATCGGCCAATTAGTTTAACACCGTGTCTCAGCAAAGTGTGTGAGACAGTCATACATGACAAGTTATTACTGCATCCCAAACAGGATAATTCCTGATAGCCAGTTTGGTGTTAAACATCGACACTCTACCACTCATGCCATCCATAAGCTGTTCGCGGACGTTAATGCGTATGCGGGCAGGAGCCGGCTAGTGGGTACTGCCCTGCTTGATGTAGAGAAAGCGTTTGATTCGGTGTGGCTGAATGGGCTGTTGCACAAACTAAAAAATAAAATGTTCCCACAATGGCTAATATACCTTGTGTGGGGCATGATCTGTGATAAAACATTTGTTACCTGGTATGGAAAAAACTTATCTTCAAAGACATTTAAAATAGAAGAAGGACTACAACAGGGTACCGTCAACTCCCCAATTCTTTTTAACATATATTTGAGTGACTGGCCTAGATTATTTAATTTGAATCAGCCTGGTTCCCCTAGCTTACTTATGTTTGCAGATGATATCATAGTTTATCTAGAAAGCAACAGAGCGAATATCGTCCAAATAATGTTAGAAGAAACTGTCCATAAAATAATAAGATATCTCATCTCATGATATGGAATCTCCGCGTTAACCCAAATAAATGCGAGACCATGTTAATTCGCAAACCATTGGTCTACCTAACGTCTAAAGCTAAAGTGGGTAGCAAGGACTTTGATATTTCAGCGCTAGTTCCAGACACTAACAACAGAATAGCTATTCCACACAAAAAGGTGGCTAAATATCTGGGAGTTCACATCGATTACCTGTTGAGAGGAAACAAACATACGGATATTCAAATTGAAAAAGCAAACAGAGCGTTTCTAGCCAATAGCAGAGCCTTTAGAAATAAATATTTATCACCGGAGGCAAAGACCATATTGTACAGGGTGTTAAGAAAGTAATGTTCACCGCTTGGAGGGGTGAATCTACACCCCCGGATCGGTGGAGATTTGCGAAAAAAATTTGCTGCAAAATTGTTTATAACATTGAAAATCAATGTTAAATTTTTTTTTTACATCAGCATATTCTGCTCGGCGTAAGGAGAAAAAGTTTGAAAGGAGCCATATGTCGCAAATGAACCGTTTCGTGGGGAAAAATTGTTAAAGATTTCGCAACGATTTGAATGTATAGAGTTGCACGTAGATGCTTGGGCCCACCACCACCACTTTGCCGTTTGCCAGTATTTACTACCTGAAGGGTAGTGGCCCGGGGTAGGTAGCTCCTGGGCTCTACGCAGACACAACACGGCGTTTAAAGGGACAGAAGACCGTGCAAGGTGCATTGACCCGGCTGGGCCTGAATTAAGTGGTGTTTTCCCAACAGAAATTCGGAGTTGGCAGTAACCAGTTAGAATTTTTACTTATCTTTTGATTTTTTTTTTTTTTTTTTTTTTATTATAGGGGGGGAAAATGCATTACGCATACCCAGGCAGGGTTGCCTGGATTATGTGGGACTCGCCGCTGCCAACGGGATACCCACTAAAAACCCCCTCTTTCTTGGCCTACTTCGTATGACTCCCTATGCTACGGTCGGGACTTGACCTATCTTTTGCCTACGGACATTTGAACGGATAGGGCACAACAATAGATTCTGCTGATTGACAGGAGGGAAAGTTTAAATGATAACATATGTGGCAAACGCACCATTTTGTAGGAAAAAATTGACAAAGTTGATTTGTGAAGGTTAGACGATATTAACTTAGTAACTTACCAACGTTCTCGATGGTTTATCTCCTGCGTCTTCTTCTCACCCACAGGACACTCCCATCGTTGTTGATGGCGCGTAGCATCCGCGCCTGTCCGGTGGCTTCGATGTGACCACCGTCATTATCGAGACACTGTTGCAGCCTTGACTGCATGTTTCGGCGAACTTTTTCAAAAATGTCCGGCGAATTCTGAATTGTTCGGAACGCTTCTTCTATTCGCTGCTTCAACTGTTCCCGCGATTCAATTTGTCTCCCCGATCTATAAACATTGTCTTTCACGGCTCCCCACATAAAGAAATCCAGGGGATTGAGATCGGGCGAACGTGGTGGCCACAAATGAGGTGCAGGGTCGCGTGCTATCCACCGTGTGCCAAACATTCGCGGTAAGAAATCCCTGACGGGTAGGGTGAAATGTGCTGGCGCACCATCATGCATGAAATACAGCGACCGGCGTCTGTTTGGTGGAACTACTTGGCGAAGTTGGCCTAACAAATCTCGTCGCAAAAAGCGCAAATATGTTGCACCGTTTAATCTGGGCAAATAAACAGGGCCAACGATTTGATCTCCCACAATACCTGCCCACACGTTTACTGAAAACCGTCCCTGGTTAAACCGTTGGACGGTTGCGTGGGGATTCGCATAGGCCCACACTCGTGTATTTTGCCTGTTTTGTAGATTGGCGCTGGAAAAACTGCTTTCATCCGTGAACAGCACATTTTCTAGGAAGCGGGGATTCTGTTCTAATTTCCGCAGCATCCAACGACAGAAGGTACGCCGAGCAGCGTAATCGCCAGGACGGAGTGCTTGGACCCTTTGAATTTTGAACGGTCGTAGACCTTCTTCCCGGATGATGCGTCGCACCGTCACGTGCGAAATATCTACGCGACGAGCAATACCCCGGAGGCCCATTAGTGGGAATGCACGCGCTAATGCGATCACGCGTTCTTCCGTTCTCCATGGTACGCGGGGTCTACCTGGTCTCGGGTGATTATTGACTCCCGCATTGAACTCTGCTACATTTAGCTCCGAAAAACGGTGGTCGAGACGTTGAAATTCCCGTCGGTACGGGACTCGTGTTTCCCGGCCACTGTCCACCATCCATTGTTTATAAATTTCCCGGGCTAAAGAATAGTCCCTGTTTGCTTCGTCAATGGCACGAAGCATTTGGCGAACGTTTCCCCCATCATTGCGACCTCTGCCTCTTAAACGTCGCTCCATGACACTCGGGGACCACTTATAATCACTAACTATTAACTAATAACTAATAAAGAATAACTATACTAATCACTAAACTACACTACTACACTATGCAATAGCTGTTCCGTGTGGGTCCAATACACGCAACCACAACACGCGATGCGACGCGAAACCCGGTGTCTCAGCAATGAAGACCCTGTTTAACTGATGTTCGCTCCTTAGGAGGCGACGAAAATCCAACTGGTGGCATTTCCTTGGTGTAGGAAGGACCTTGAGCTTTGGAAATTCCTCGGTGGAGAGGGGAGCCCCCTCCTTCTTGAAGAACTAAACGAAGAAAATGCAAACATCTGGTTCCCAAAAACTAACAGGCAATTTGTTTTGCCTGAGTGTCTCGTCCGGGATCGCGGTTTATGGACCGTATTGTTCTGCGAGTATGCGCTGGAAAACGGTGCGCGCGGGACCCAGGTCATCTTATACAGCCCACGGGGCAATATAAGGATTAACTCAGGCCGAGGAATGTCTAATAATGGTCAATTCAGATAAGCGATGCGGCGTCGTTGCGATTTCGAATCGGTACATATATATGTATGCAGAGACATATGTATATATATATTACATGTGACTCAGTTTTTCGCGGCAGTATTGTTATATCGCTTCGTCTGAATTGATCCTTAGCCCTGTTTCACACATTCACGGCACGGCGCCGTTTATACGACAAAAGGAACGAAGATCGTATGGAGACCTTTCACACTTGTCGTCGCCGCAATGACGGGAAATTTCTATAAGATCGTCACATTTTTTGCCATGAACACGGTGCCGTGCCGTGAGTGTGTGAAACGGGGCTAAAAGTAGGATCTCCTAGCAGTGTGCCGGTGTAATGGAGAAGCATGCATCTGTTTCTCCTACGCGTCTGACGCGCGTCTGCCTCAGCAGCAGCTTAGGCTACTCTAGACGCAATTGCACTGCGACGAGTGTGTGTTAAGGGGTTATACCTAGTCAGGAGGCCGAAAATAAGCGAATATTTGCGATTTTTTTTGGAAAAAGTGGAAGCATATATTTTCACAGAACTTTATGCACTTTAAAGAGTAACATTTAAAGAACATTTGGTAATTTTTTTGTAGAAAAATATTTAACGTTTATAATAAAAATACAACGACATCCAAGAAGCCTTTTTAAAAACGGTGAGCAAGATATGTCAAAAACTACTGCACCAATGTTTCTCATATTTTATGGGATTATTTTTTATATAAAAATCTATCGACTATTGTTCGCATTGTTTTTTTAATGTATATTTTCGATTTTATCAACGAAAAATGGCCGTTTTTCACGCGAAAATCAGGCCCTTCAAACTTTAAATAGCCGCCATTTTATTTTAAATTAATATTTCGAAAATCCCCCGCCGTCAGTCGAAAGATACATTAATATACTAATGAAATCTTTTTTGTTTTTTTTATTTTAGATAATCTGATTCCGAATGGCAGTGCTCACCGCAAAACAACTTTTTATAAAAGGCTTCTTGGATATCGATTGTAATTTTATTATAAACGTAAATATTTTTTTACGAAAAAATTACCAAATCTTCTTTAGATGTTGCTCTTTTAAGCGCAAAAAGTTCTGTAAAAATAGATGCTTCAGTTTTTCCAAAAAAATTCACAAACATTCGTCTCTTTTCGGCCTCCTGACTAGGTATAACCCCTTAAGGCTAGGTTCTGGTCTAGAGCCCAAAAAAATAGGTGATATTTAGGAATTAATTAAAGGAAAACTACTATATATAATTTCATGGAACTTTTTGCATTGTATTAAGAATGTCTTAAGTTATAGAAATATATTTTTTTGTTTTATAATTAATGATTGCAGACAGCCCTGGGGAGTCGTTAAAGTCAAGGCGTCAAAAAATTGATCCAAATCGGTGGGACCTGTGTCTCCAAAAGTTATTATCTGATTCGACTGAAACCTTTTTTATTTTGAAGATTATTCTTTTGGCTAGGGGGGGGGGGGGGCTAAAAAAATTACAAAAATGACATTTCTCTTAGAAAATAACGACACTTCAAGTTTGAAATCACTTTTCCCTGTATTTTTCGTCCTTTCATTGCCTTTGAAAATTATAAATTTTCAACTTTTTGTATTTTTTTTTAGTTCCCCTCCTAGCCAGAAGTATATTCTTCAAAATAAAAAAAGTTTCAGTCGAAACGGATAATAACTTTTGGAGATACAGGTCCCACCGATTTGAGAACGCTGTTTCGAGGAAAACGCGTTTGAAGTTTTACGTAAGTGCCGAGTCGCCGGGTGTTATCCATGCATTTGTCGCTACTCAAATGCCTATAACTTCGGGAATTTTACGAATTTCAAAAAAATCCTTTTAAACACGTTTTCCTAAAAGGTTGAACATTCGAAGAATGAAATAAAAAAATCGACATTTAGACCAGAACCTCCTCTTAAAGGCGGAATCTCCTAGCCTACGTCTGCGTATATGGAATAGGTGGAAATGGAAAGTTACCGCCGTTTCAATTGAATAATCTCTTTCCTATGAGCCACCTTCTCTCGCAACGAATACGTCAGCGCGTGCTCTTATTTTGATATTCGGAAATGTGTTTATATTCCAGAGATAAGGGATCGGCCTTTAATTTGAAGTGAGGGCGCAGCAGGTAGGGACCACGCGCAGTCAGCGGACTACCCCTTGGGTCATTCCACGCCAAATCGATCACTTTTGTCCCTCGATGTCTCGGATTTTTTTTAAACTTCAATATGTTATAGTCCTCGTGGAATTAGGGAGGGTTTAAGTCATCATTTTGTCGATATCGAGTTTGTTTAAAAAATACAGGGCCTTGAATTTTGCGATTTTTGCCTATTTTCGTGAAACTGGGTTGTGCTTTTGAATTTTTATCTCGGAAACTATTTGTCGGATTTAGTTGTCTCTTACGGCATTTTAAAGTGGAAAGAACGGCCTTTCTGAATAAATTTTTTCCAGATCGAAAAATTAATTTTGCAACATTGAAAATTATAAACAAATTTTTATTTTTCAAATTCGGGCTCGAGGTCGCGATTTTAAAAATCCGGAAAAAATACTACTGCATTGCTTGAAGTTTTTTCTTCAAAATAAGCCCACGTCCAGGGTGGTGCGGCTCCTATTAACGTCGCAGTGGAGTGGTAAATACGGCGGTGCGCGCCGAATCAGGTAAGCGAACCGGGCGTCACACAGTGGGACAAAACGACCCGCCGGCGATCAAAAATCTATAACTTTGGTTCTAGTCAAGATATTTTAATGTAACTGGGTGCATTTTAACCGCAAATTTACGGTCTTTAAGCTGTATTAATATAATTGATATTAACCCTCGGAGGCCCGTGTTGGGCCCGTGAATTTAGACCCATGTTTGCGAAAAGTGGGGCTACAGGCCAATTAGAATACACATTTTATTAACATTACTATATTTTATTGTAGTAAACCCAGTTTCTTAATATATGCTATTGTTTTTATGCGATCGGTGCTCAAAATTTGCCAAAACTGCAAGAGTATCGCTTATCAAAAACTTTTATGTTTCCCACAGTTTTTATTCACGATTCTGAAAATTTTTTCTTTAAGAAGTACAATTTGAGTTAGTTACAAAGTTAATTACAAAGCTATATATTCTATTAAGGCCATTCATTAGGGTAAAATGTTAATAACAAACTTTTTTCAAATTTTAAAAGTTGCAACCATATGCAATAGGTTTAACTTTCTCTCTTAGAAACAAAAAGAATTAGGTGCTAGTTTGTGCTACTTTCCAAGAAAATGATAATTGAAGTCAAATCTACCTTACCTGTCTATTAGAGTTTTCTGTTCTGTCTTATGACTCCGGCTATACAAGATATTTGCGTCACACATCTAATAATGGAATCATGTCTTCCGGATATATCTTAATTACATCTTTGTTGCTTCTTACTCTGATAGGCAGGTAAAGTAGATTTGACTTCAATTATAATTTTCTTGGAAAGTAGCACAAAGTAGCACCTAATTCTTTTTGTTTCTAAGAGAGAAAGGTTCATTCTTTCACATGATATCAGTTAAACCCATTGCATATTGTTGCGACTTTTTAAAATTTGAAAAAAGTTTGTTATTAACATTTTACCCTAATGAATGGCCTTGATAGAATATATAGCTATGTAATTAGCTTTGTAACTAACTCAAATTGCACCTTTGAAAGAAAAAATTTTCAGAATCGTGAATAAAAACTGTGAGAAACATCAAAGTTTTTGATAAGCGATACTTTTGCGGTTTTGGCAAATTTTGAGCACCGATCGCATGAAAACAATAGCATATATTAAGAAACTGGGTTTACTACAATGAAATATAGTAATGTTAATAAAATGTGTATTCTAATTGGCCTGTAGCCCCACTTTTCGCAAACATGGGACTAAATTCACGGGCCCAGCACGGGCCCCCGAGGGTTAATATCAATTATATTAATACAGCTTAAAGGCCGTAAATTTGCGGTTAAAATGCACCCACTTACATTAAAATATCTTGACTAGAACACGGCAAAACATGTGACGATCTTATAGAAATTTGCCGTCCTTGCGGTCAATTGCCGTGACGGCACGTGTGAAAGGTCTTCATATGATTTTCGTTCCTTTCGCCGTATAAACGGCGCCGTTTCCGTGTCGTGCCGTTACGTGTGAAACAAGGCTTACGGTCATCTGACCGTATCGCTACCATGCTATATTACTTCAATGAGGTAAAAACAATATCGGTGGATCCCGTACTGGTCTGAATGGTGCAATTTATACCTGCAGAAGAACTTCACTAACCCACTCTTGGGCAATGACTTTTTTTTATAATAATCAGGTTTCTATGTATAGAAACCGGAAATCCAATGACTTTTTTCCAATGACTTTTCATTGGAAAACTTTTCAATCCAATGACTTTTTTTTATAATAATCAGGTTTCTATACATAGAAACCTGATTATTATTAAAACAAAGTCATTGGCCAAGAGGGGGTTAGTAAAGATCTTCTACAGGTATAAATTGCACCATTCAGACCAGTACGGGATCCACCGATATTGTTTTTACCTCATTGAAGTAATATAGCATGGTAGCGATACGGCGCGCACCGCCGTATATACCACTCCGCTGCGACGTTAATAGGAGCCGCACCACCCTGGACGTAGGCTTATTTTGAAGAAAAAACTTCAAGCAATGCAGTAGTATTTTTCCGGATTTTTAAAATCGCGACCTCGAGCCCGAATTTGAAAAATAAAAATTTGTTTATAATTTTCAATGTTGCAAAATTAATTTTTCGATCTGGAAAAAATTATTCAGAAAGGCTGATCTTTCCACTTTAAAATTCCGTAAGAAACAACTAAATCCGACAAATAGTTTCCGAGATAAAAATTCAAAAGCACAACCCATTTTCACGAAAATAGGCAAAAATCGCAAAATTCAATTTAAACAAACTCGATATCGACAAAATGATGACTTAAACCCTCCCTAATTCCACGAGGACTGTAACATATTGAAGTTTAAAAAAAATCCGAGACATCGAGGGACAAAAGTGATCGATTTGGCGTGGAATGACCCCCTTTTCTTTCTGTGTCTCTTCGCCAGGCGTAGTGATGTCGGATTATACTTTTTAATTGTTCTGTTGGGGGCATCTTTCTTACATGTGGCATATTTAGGTAAAAACTGAACAGACTGATCGGTCAGAGTGATTTACATTAGGGACGAACACGGGACGAACTGAACAATAGGAAACAGGAAATACCGAAAACACTCGGCGAAGGTACCAGGCCAAAAACATTTAGGCAAGCGTCATAAATATAGCTAATAGGTTCGCGGGCCTTGTAATCCCTAATTTTCGCGCGTTTATGTCTTTTTACGTGTGGGGGGGGGGGGGGGTGCTTCGCGGGATAGCGCTGTTTATGATTCTATTTGAATGCCAGATGTTGGTCGGTGCGCGCGGGATCAAGGTCATCACGTGAAATCCACGGAGCAATAAAAGGATTAACTCAGGGTGAAGAACGTCTAATAATGGTCAATTCGGACGAGCGCTACGGCGTCGATGCGATTTCGAATCGGTACACACACATATATGTATATATTACACGTGACGCAATTTTTTGCGGCAGTATTGTTATATCGTCTCGTTTGAATTGACCCTATAACGGTGGGATCTCCTAGCAGTGTGCCGGTGTAATGGAGAAGCATGCATCTGTTTCTCCTACGCGTCTGACGCGCGTCTGCCTCAGCAGCAGCTTAGTCTACTCTAGACGCAATTGCACTGCGACGAGTGTAAAGGCGGAATCTCCTAGGCAACGTCTGCGTATATGGAATAGGTGGAAAGTTGCCGCCGTTTCAATGGAATAATCTCTTTCCTATGAGCCACCTTCTGTCGCAACGAATACTTCAGCGCGTGCTTTTATTTTGATATTCGGAAACGTGTTTATAATCCAGAGATAAGGAATCCGTCTTTAATTTGAAGTGAGGGCGCAGCAGGTAGGGACCACGCGCAGTCAACGGACTACCCCTTTTCTTTCTGTGTCTCTTCGCCAGGCGTAGTGATGTCGGATTATACTTTTTAATTGTTCTGTTGGGGGCATCTTTCTTACATGTGGCATATTTAGGTAAAAACTGAACAGACTGATCGGTCAGAGTGATTTACATTAGGGACGAACACGGGACGAACTGAACAATAGGAAACAGGAAATACCGAAAACACTCGGCGAAGGTACCAGGCCAAAAACATTTAGGCAAGCGTCATAAATATAGCTAATAGGTTCGCGGGCCTTGTAATCCCTAATTTTCGCGCGTTTATGTCTTTTTACGTGTGGGGGGGGGGGGGGTGCTTCGCGGGATAGCGCTGCGTGTGGGCGGTGCACTCGTTTGGATGACGGTCGGTTAAGGCTGTGTCTTTTGTCCTTTCGACGGTGTGTCAGACTTGAGCCTTCGTTTTCGCGTCCTTACTTTACTGGCGTCTTTTATGATTCTATTTGAATGCCAGATGTTGGTCGGTGCCGCGGGCTCAGAGCGAGGCGGAAATTCCAATTATTTTTTACAATCGGTAACTTCGAATTTTTCCATGTGACATTTCTCCGTTCGTTTACGGTAAGCAATTGCTTGTTTTCGAAGCGTTCGCCGCGAAGCATTTGTCCACCGAATGTTGAACAGGGACTATCGTCATCGTGCCGGTTTTGGTAGAGGTTTCGACTTTCTTCGTTCTTAGTTAATCTGTTGATTGCTCTATCACCGGGTGGTATACGGGTACTTCGGACCGTCACGTACCGTTGTTTACCGCCGATGGGCGGGACAATGCGGTCATAAAAACCGCGATCCTGGGCGAGACACTCTGACCGATCAGCCTGTTCACTTTTTACCTAAATGTGAATTTATTTGCTGTCGAAGTTCATAGTGTAGAAAAATTGGTTACTTTGTGATTGTGAAGATTACTCGGAATCTAATGACTGGATTGATTTCGAATATGGGCAGTAAATTCTAACATGTCATGCCTATCTTTCGATCGTGAATTTTTTCATTTTCCCCTTTGTTCTTATTCTGTGTTAATGGATTTGAAAAAATTCATGTAAAAAATGGAATTTACAACCTTTTATGACTACCATTTTATTATTAATTACTATTTTGCAATAACTCACAATCCCGCGATAGGCTGATGTCCGTGAAGTTGGCACGGCCTTTTATTAATAAATAAAAAATAATTGCAGTTCTGATAGCACTTTGAAGAGTTCTAGAGTTCCTGATAAAAATTAGAAATAGTTCCGCACTCTAAGTGCGGAATTTTTTTTAAAAAAAAAGTCCGTGCTAACTTCACGTTCCAGCACGGACTTTTTTCCTCTAAAGTACCAATAATTATTAAAATATTCAATGTTTCTTGGCAGTTCCCGACAGTTCTCGATTAATAATGGCCCAATATGAATGTTCAAGTCGATATCTCAAAAAATACCCTGTTTTTAAACAATTTTCTCATTGGCCAGCACGGACTTTTTTCCTCTAAAGTACCAATATTTATTAACAAATTCAATGTTTCTTGGGAGTTCCCGACAGTTCTCGATTAATAATGGCCCAATATGAATGTTTGAAAGCGCGTGCGTGCGGACTGGCCATGGGATCTGTGCAGTTCTAAGCGGTGTTCACTATCGTAAGTTTGATTTTTTTGTTAACTGTTCCCAAAATCTCTCCACTTTTTTGAAAAACGCATTTATTACGGATATAATCATTTATTACGCATTTATTATCCACGTGAAAACGGATAGAGGGACAATTTAGTTTCACCGATTCTCTTCAAAATTACACTATGTGTCGATAACCTTGCAAAAATAATGTATACTGAATTATAGAGGCCTATGTCAAATAGTTTTCGAAATATTTAATGTTAAAGTCTTAAAAATTGGAACAAAATCGGCTGCCGCGTCATCACTTAAACTGTAATATCTGGGTCATTTTTACAGATAATGTCTCCGTCATGGGCTCATTTTAAAGCTGAAGGAATGCTTTCTCAACCCGTATATAGAATATTTTATTTATTGTTAATAATATTGGCAGTAATTGATGTTAAAGTTTCAAATCCCGATTTAACGTCGTTCCCACCCGTCTTCCGGCTTGAAAAAAATACCATTCGATTCGTTGAGCCTTCAGCTAATAAATGCGTTTTTCAAAAAAGTGGAGAGATTTTGGGAAAAGTTAACAAAAAAATAATACTTACGATAGTGCACAACGCTTAGAACTGCACAGATCCCATGGTCAGTCCGCACGCACGCGCTTTCAAAACAATCGCCTAACAAACTTTTTGTTCACTGACAACATGTAAAAAAAGAAAAGGAAGAATCACTAAAAGCTACCTACTATTGCTAATCTTTTGTATGGTAAGCAGATAATCCTATTATTTTTCTCGAGAATACCGAAAACACTGAACGAAAAGTTTGTTTTGTCGCATCGTATGTAAATACTTTCCTACTATAGGCGATTGTTTTGAAAACGCATGCGTGCGGACTGACCATGGGATCCATGCAGTTCTAAGCGGTGTGCACTATCGTAAGTTTTATTTTTTTGTTTACTGTTCCCAAAATCTCTACACTTTTTTGAAAAACGCATTTATTAGCTGAAGGCTCAACGAATCGAATGGTATTTTTTTCAAGCCGGAACATGGGTGGGAACAACGTCAAATCGGGATTTGAAACTTTAACATCAATTACTGTCAAGATTATTAACAATAAATAAAATATTCTATATAAGGGTTGAGAAAGCATTCCTTCAGCTTTAAAATGAGCCCATGACGGAGACATTATCTGTAAAAATGACAGAGATATTACAGTTTAAGTGTTGACGCGGCAGCCGATTTTGTTCCAATTTTTAAGACTTTAACATTAAATATTTCGAAAACTATTTGACATAGGCCTCTATAATTCAGTATACTTTATTTTTGCAAGATTATCGACACATACTGGTTGTGTTCCAATTCACGCATATTGCGCATGAAATTGATGGCATCTTATTGGTGGCATCGTACGATTCCCTAGAATTTATCTATGATATCATCACCTATTAAAAAATGCAACGAGCAACGTAAGAACACATCACAATACCATAATCATTCACAAACAATAATTTATATCAATCTAACATACCCTAAGAAAATACATAAATTGACTTACCACGAAAAGAAGCTTCCTGTTCCCATTCTTTCTTGTGCTTCTTATTGTATTTTGCCCATTTTCCCATTATTATTTTATACGTATGAATATTCTGTATGTATAAAATAAGTAATAACCGTAAACAGAATGTTTAGAATGCTTTGCGAATGGGACTTGATGGGACCACGAGATTCTTTAGCAATTTGAGGGAAGAACATAAATACACCATTCGCAAATTCTGCTACCAATATAAAATGTTAGAACATACAATTTACCAATATAATAAACATTCATCATCAAGCCCACATAAGCTTGTATTGAAATATTTATTCAATCGCTTTTTTGAACCTTTTGTTCACAGAAATCTTTGTTTCCTGCTTGTAAGAGTATCTTCAAGGGTAGACTGAACTCCTGCGAGTCTTTCAATTTTTTTTTTATGGACATGACTCCTTTCCGCTGTCGCTAAGATTTCACATATATTTTCTTTCTACCACTTGTCGTTTCTCTCGTCACTTCTTTTCTTGTCTATCACTTCCCAGGGATTGAAATTGTAAAATATAAACTTAGAACCAAATAACTTTCGCGAGTAATTTGAACGAATTGCGTATCTTACAACATGTAAGACTTCCGACGTTTATACTCGATAAATATGCAAAGAACATATGAACTTTCAGCACAAAAAAATGCACATATGAAATCCATCCGCTAGTAGAAAATGAAATTAAAATTAATTTTAAAAAAATTGAAAACATTATAAACAAAACATTCCATTGTCACGTTCTGGGTAGCGGGGTTTTGGACAGTGACATTGTGAGGAATAACGGGAGTCGAACGCGAAACCCTGTTTCGCTGCCCCAAGCGGTTGCAAAAGTTGGGCACGGAAATCTGTTTCGCAGCTCTAAGATTTAGGTACGAAATTTGTATTTTGCAGCTCTAATCGGGACGAAAGATTTAGGTACGAAATCTGTATTTCGCAGCTCTAATCGACCAGGGGAGGTTGGAGAATAATCGCGCACCCGAGTGACACCTGTTACAGTTTCGCGGTTAGTTCTTCTGACACGATAATTAGCTTAGCTACAGCATAGGGGACAGAATGGCGCGAATGGCAGTTCTTCAAAATAGACATATTAATGGGCATACGGGACCCTAAGTGAAAGAAAAGTTATAAACACGGATAAGAACTCCCGCGGTTCGCGAAGGAAGAATAGCTGTTGTAAGGCCGGTTAGGTTTCTTGGTATAAGGTAGTTGACCCAGTCGTCGCACAGTGGTCCGAATCGACGAAAACGTGAAAACAAATCCTTACGCTCACATTTCACCATTTATTATTATGAAGATGGTCATTCCAGGGGTTTTTGGGGTCGCAGAATCTGATTCCGAGGTCAAAATTGTTATTAAATTAAAACTGAGCCCTGTAGGAGGGGGGAAATGTTGATAAAAAAATTTTATGTTTTTTTGAACAGTCCTGTTTGATTTAACTACGTTATTTGAACATAATTACGACATCAAATTTTGAAAAATTAACATGGATAGTGTTTTTAAGATAGCAAAACATATTGAGCGCGCAGAAACTAAAAGGTCAATAATTTGTATAAATTCACACTTCAGATATTGAAAATGCTTTCATTTATCCATAATATGAAATTGTGCATTCATTCGATGTTATTAAAATACATAAAAAGTTATAAATAACTGAAATACGAGATGGTCGTTTTTAATCGCATGTAACATTTTTCGGAATCGAGAGGAATCTTTGAAACTTACATTATTTAATAGTCTATAGTTTAAGGAATGTATGTGCAAAAGGAGAAGTTGCACTTTTTTGCTATTCCCGAGTAATCATCAATTATGTTGGCAGAAATCAGGCCGCTCGCGCGGCACAAGTATCGCCGGGACGAAGACACTTACTTGTGCCTGATTTCTGCCAACATAATTGATGATTACTCGGGAATAGCAAAAAAGTGCAACTTCTCCTTTTGCACATACATTCCTTAAACTATAGACTATTAAATAATGTAAGTTTCAAAGATTCCTCTCGATTCCGAAAAATGTTACATGCGATTAAAAACGACCATCTCGTATTTCAGTTATTTATAACTTTTTATGTATTTTAATAACATCGAATGAATGCACAATTTCATATTATGGATAAATGAAAGCATTTTCAATATCTGAAGTGTGAATTTATACAAATTATTGACCTTTTAGTTTCCGCACGCTCAATACGTTTTGCTATCTTAAAAACACTATCCATGTTAATTTTTTAAAATTTGATGTCGTAATTATGTTCAAATAACGTAGTTAAATCAAACAGGACTGTTCAAAAAAACATAAAAAATTTTTGTCAACATTTCTCCCCTCCTACAGGGCTCAGTTTTAATTTAATAACAATTTTGACCTCGGAATCAGATTCTGCGACCCCAAAAACATCTGGAATGACCATCTTCATAATAATAAATGGTGAAATGTGAGCGTAAGGATTTTTTTTCACGTTTTCGTCGATTCGGACCACTGTGCGTCGATCGGTACCCAGTCGTGGATCATTTGAATTAATATTGAGATTTTATAAGGTTTTTGAACAATATTGTGTATAGGACAAAATTTCAAGTTAATATTTAAGAGTCTTTACCTGCATATATCATCACAATATTGTTCAAAAACCTTATAAAATCACAATATTTAAGTGATCGACGACTAGGCCTAAACCAATCGGCGACTGGGTCAACTACCTTACGGAGGATAATGCCGACAATTCAAACGTTTAAGTAACAGAACCGCTATTTATTGAAAAGCGAATGAATGAGCAATGCACTTCTGGTGCTATAGCAATTTACAATAATGCATGGACATAAAGCATTGGCACAAACATTTATATAACGGTAATTAATATTATAATATAAACATAAAATGAACTAGTAATAATAACAAACAATTTAATATAGGCAATAGAATCAAGCAATAGTAATTTTAGGCGGTAAGCATAAGTAATTGAAACGATATAAAGCAAGAGAGTAAGCAAGAATAAATGGTATAAATGCTAGTAAACGATATAGATATAAAGCAATAAGCGAAATCAAAGCACAATATTGTAAGCAACAAGTATAACAAAAGAAAGCAATATTTATCGATAACGTAAGCAACTAAAAGATATAAATGCAAATAAACATAAGCAAAGAAAAAAACAATAAGTGTGAGCGAAACTAAATGATATAATAGTAGAAAGCGATGGATTTAGTAATAGTAAAGAAACAAAATTGTATGCGCTTACAGAGATGTCGAAGGTTGGTGATTTTGCACTGAAGCGAAATATAACACTGAATATATATGTATGAATACTTATGAATAGAGATATAGTAATTTGAAACGAACTGACTCGCGTAGCGGATGTTGCCGAACTAGCTGTGCGCGGTCCACGCGGCGCTGGTATTTACAACGTGCGCACCAATTATGCTCAACTATGAAGGGGGAAAAACACCGACTGGGGGTAGTAGTAATGTGTGCATGGACTGAACGCTGACTTTAGTATTTATACAAAGCAATGGAATGTCAGGTATGTGGGGAATTTGCGGTATGCGTGATGATTCATCTTTAAAATATGTGTTATGTAATCGGCGCGTATTGACGATTCAGGCGTAAGATATGTGTCGTTATTGCGTGTTTCGGCGGTTCTTTCAGGGCTTTAAAAAGGGGTACTCCCAACGGGTGGATGGGTTTGGAGGGTTTTGAATTTTTTAATAAATATTGGTACTTTAGAGGAAAAAAGTCCGTGCTGGCCAATGAGAAAATTGTTTAAAAACAGGGTATTTTTTGAGATATCGACTTGAACATTCATATTGGGCCATTATTAATCGAGAACTGTCGGGAACTGCCAAGAAACATTGAATATTTTAATAATTATTGGTACTTTAGAGGAAAAAAGTCCGTGCTGGAACGTGAAGTTAGCACGGACTTTTTTTTTAAAAAAAATTCCGCACTTAGAGTGCGGAACTATTTCTAATTTTTATCAGGAACTCTAGAACTCTTCAAAGTGCTATCAGAACTGCAATTATTTTTTATTTATTAATAAAAGGCCGTGCCAACTTCACGGACATCAGCCTATCGCGGGATTGTGAGTTATTGCAAAATAGTAATTAATAATAAAATGGTAGTCATAAAAGGTTGTAAATTCCATTTTTTACATGAATTTTTTCAAATCCATTAACACAGAATAAGAACAAAGGGGAAAATGAAAAAATTCACGATCGAAAGATAGGCATGACATGTTAGAATTTACTGCCCATGTTCGAAATCAATCCAGTCATTAGATTCCGAGTAATCTTCACAATCACAAAGTAACCAATTTTTCTACACTATGAACTTCGACAGCAAATAAATTCACATTTAGGTAAAAAGTGAACAGGCTGATCGGTCAGAGTGTCTCGCCCAGGATCGCGGTTTTTATGACCGCATTGTCCCGCCCATCGGCGGTAAACAACGGTACGTGACGGTCCGAAGTACCCGTATACCACCCGGTGATAGAGCAATCAACAGATTAACTAAGAACGAAGAAAGTCGAAACCTCTACCAAAACCGGCACGATGACGATAGTCCCTGTTCAACATTCGGTGGACAAATGCTTCGCGGCGAACGCTTCGAAAACAAGCAATTGCCTACCGTAAACGAACGGAGAAATGTCACATGGAAAAATTCGAAGTTACCGATTGTAAAAAATAATTGGAATTTCCGCCTCGCTCTGAGCCCGCGGCACCGACCAACATCTGGCATTCAAATAGAATCATAAAAGACGCCAGTAAAGTAAGGACGCGAAAACGAAGGCTCAAGTCTGACACACCGTCGAAAGGACAAAAGACACAGCCTTAACCGACCGTCATCCAAACGAGTGCACCGCCCACACGCAGCGCTATCCCGCGAAGCACCCCCCCCCCCCCCCCCCCCACGTAAAAAGACATAAACGCGCGAAAATTAGGGATTACAAGGCCCGCGAACCTATTAGCTATATTTATGACGCTTGCCTAAATGTTTTTGGCCTGGTACCTTCGCCGAGTGTTTTCGGTATTTCCTGTTTCCTATTGTTCAGTTCGTCCCGTGTTCGTCCCTAATGTAAATCACTCTGACCGATCAGTCTGTTCAGTTTTTACCTAAATATGCCACATGTAAGAAAGATGCCCCCAACAGAACAATTAAAAAGTATAATCCGACATCACTACGCCTGGCGAAGAGACACAGAAAGAAAAGGGGTAGTCCGTTGACTGCGCGTGGTCCCTACCTGCTGCGCCCTCACTTCAAATTAAAGACGGATTCCTTATCTCTGGATTATAAACACGTTTCCGAATATCAAAATAAAAGCACGCGCTGAAGTATTCGTTGCGACAGAAGGTGGCTCATAGGAAAGAGATTATTCCATTGAAACGGCGGCAACTTTCCACCTATTCCATATACGCAGACGTTGCCTAGGAGATTCCGCCTTTACACTCGTCGCAGTGCAATTGCGTCTAGAGTAGACTAAGCTGCTGCTGAGGCAGACGCGCGTCAGACGCGTAGGAGAAACAGATGCATGCTTCTCCATTACACCGGCACACTGCTAGGAGATCCCACCGTTATAGGGTCAATTCAAACGAGACGATATAACAATACTGCCGCAAAAAATTGCGTCACGTGTAATATATACATATATGTGTGTGTACCGATTCGAAATCGCATCGACGCCGTAGCGCTCGTCCGAATTGACCATTATTAGACGTTCTTCACCCTGAGTTAATCCTTTTATTGCTCCGTGGATTTCACGTGATGACCTTGATCCCGCGCGCACCGACCAACATCTGGCATTCAAATAGAATCATAAACAGCGCTATCCCGCGAAGCACCCCCCCCCCCCCCACACGTAAAAAGACATAAACGCGCGAAAATTAGGGATTACAAGGCCCGCGAACCTATTAGCTATATTTATGACGCTTGCCTAAATGTTTTTGGCCTGGTACCTTCGCCGAGTGTTTTCGGTATTTCCTGTTTCCTATTGTTCAGTTCGTCCCGTGTTCGTCCCTAATGTAAATCACTCTGACCGATCAGTCTGTTCAGTTTTTACCTAAATATGCCACATGTAAGAAAGATGCCCCCAACAGAACAATTAAAAAGTATAATCCGACATCACTACGCCTGGCGAAGAGACACAGAAAGAAAAGGGGGTCATTCCACGCCAAATCGATCACTTTTGTCCCTCGATGTCTCGGATTTTTTTTAAACTTCAATATGTTACAGTCCTCGTGGAATTAGGGAGGGTTTAAGTCATCATTTTGTCGATATCGAGTTTGTTTAAATTGAATTTTGCGATTTTTGCCTATTTTCGTGAAAATGGGTTGTGCTTTTGAATTTTTATCTCGGAAACTATTTGTCGGATTTAGTTGTTTCTTACGGAATTTTAAAGTGGAAAGATCAGCCTTTCTGAATAATTTTTTCCAGATCGAAAAATTAATTTTGCAACATTGAAAATTATAAACAAATTTTTATTTTTCAAATTCGGGCTCGAGGTCGCGATTTTAAAAATCCGGAAAAATACTACTGCATTGCTTGAAGTTTTTTCTTCAAAATAAGCCTACGTCCAGGGTGGTGCGGCTCCTATTAACGTCGCAGCGGAGTGGTATATACGGCGGTGCGCGCCGTATCGCTACCATGCTATATTACTTCAATGAGGTAAAAACAATATCGGTGGATCCCGTACTGGTCTGAATGGTGCAATTTATACCTGTAGAAGATCTTTACTAACCCCCTCTTGGCCAATGACTTTGTTTTAATAATAATCAGGTTTCTATGTATAGAAACCTGATTATTATAAAAAAAAGTCATTGGATTGAAAAGTTTTCCAATGAAAAGTCATTGGAAAAAAGTCATTGGATTTCCGGTTTCTATACATAGAAACCTGATTATTATAAAAAAAAGTCATTGCCCAAGAGTGGGTTAGTGAAGTTCTTCTGCAGGTATAAATTGCACCATTCAGACCAGTACGGGATCCACCGATATTGTTTTTACCTCATTGAAGTAATATAGCATGGTAGCGATACGGTCAGATGACCGTAAGCCTTGTTTCACACGTAACGGCACGACACGGAAACGGCGCCGTTTATACGGCGAAAGGAACGAAAATCATATGAAGACCTTTCACACGTGCCGTCACGGCAATTGACCGCAAGGACGGCAAATTTCTATAAGATCGTCACATGTTTTGCCGTGTTCTAGTCAAGATATTTTAATGTAAGTGGGTGCATTTTAACCGCAAATTTACGGCCTTTAAGCTGTATTAATATAATTGATATTAACCCTCGGGGGCCCGTGCTGGGCCCGTGAATTTAGTCCCATGTTTGCGAAAAGTGGGGCTACAGGCCAATTAGAATACACATTTTATTAACATTACTATATTTCATTGTAGTAAACCCAGTTTCTTAATATATGCTATTGTTTTCATGCGATCGGTGCTCAAAATTTGCCAAAACCGCAAAAGTATCGCTTATCAAAAACTTTGATGTTTCTCACAGTTTTTATTCACGATTCTGAAAATTTTTTCTTTCAAAGGTGCAATTTAAGTTAGTTACAAAGCTAATTACATAGCTATATATTCTATCAAGGCCATTCATTAGGGTAAAATGTTAATAACAAACTTTTTTCAAATTTTAAAAAGTCGCAACAATATGCAATGGGTTTAACTGATATCATGTGAAAGAATGAACCTTTCTCTCTTAGAAACAAAAAGAATTAGGTGCTACTTTGTGCTACTTTCCAAGAAAATTATAATTGAAGTCAAATCTACTTTACCTGCCTATCAGAGTAAGAAGCAACAAAGATGTAATTAAGATATATCCGGAAGACATGATTCCATTATTAGATGTGTGACGCAAATATCTTGTATAGCCGGAGTCATAAGACAGAACAGAAAACTCTAATAGACAGGTAAGGTAGATTTGACTTCAATTATCATTTTCTTGGAAAGTAGCACAAACTAGCACCTAATTCTTTTTGTTTCTAAGAGAGAAAGTTAAACCTATTGCATATGGTTGCAACTTTTAAAATTTGAAAAAAGTTTGTTATTAACATTTTACCCTAATGAATGGCCTTAATAGAATATATAGCTTTGTAATTAACTTTGTAACTAACTCAAATTGTACTTCTTAAAGAAAAAATTTTCAGAATCGTGAATAAAAACTGTGGGAAACATAAAAGTTTTTGATAAGCGATACTCTTGCAGTTTTGGCAAATTTTGAGCACCGATCGCATAAAAACAATAGCATATATTAAGAAACTGGGTTTACTACAATAAAATATAGTAATGTTAATAAAATGTGTATTCTAATTGGCCTGTAGCCCCACTTTTCGCAAACATGGGTCTAAATTCACGGGCCCAACACGGGCCTCCGAGGGTTAATATCAATTATATTAATACAGCTTAAAGACCGTAAATTTGCGGTTAAAATGCACCCAGTTACATTAAAATATCTTGACTAGAACCAAAGTTATAGATTTTTGATCGCCGGCGGGTCGTTTTGTCCCACTGTGTGACGCCCGGTTCGCTTACCTGATTCGGCGCGCACCGCCGTATTTACCACTCCACTGCGACGTTAATAGGAGCCGCACCACCCTGGACGTGGGCTTATTTTGAAGAAAAAACTTCAAGCAATGCAGTAGTATTTTTTCCGGATTTTTAAAATCGCGACCTCGAGCCCGAATTTGAAAAATAAAAATTTGTTTATAATTTTCAATGTTGCAAAATTAATTTTTCGATCTGGAAAAAATTTATTCAGAAAGGCCGTTCTTTCCACTTTAAAATGCCGTAAGAGACAACTAAATCCGACAAATAGTTTCCGAGATAAAAATTCAAAAGCACAACCCAGTTTCACGAAAATAGGCAAAAATCGCAAAATTCAAGGCCCTGTATTTTTTAAACAAACTCGATATCGACAAAATGATGACTTAAACCCTCCCTAATTCCACGAGGACTATAACATATTGAAGTTTAAAAAAAATCCGAGACATCGAGGGACAAAAGTGATCGATTTGGCGTGGAATGACCCAAGGGGTAGTCCGCTGACTGCGCGTGGTCCCTACCTGCTGCGCCCTCACTTCAAATTAAAGGCCGATCCCTTATCTCTGGAATATAAACACATTTCCGAATATCAAAATAAGAGCACGCGCTGACGTATTCGTTGCGAGAGAAGGTGGCTCATAGGAAAGAGATTATTCAATTGAAACGGCGGTAACTTTCCATTTCCACCTATTCCATATACGCAGACGTAGGCTAGGAGATTCCGCCTTTAAGAGGAGGTTCTGGTCTAAATGTCGATTTTTTTATTTCATTCTTCGAATGTTCAACCTTTTAGGAAAACGTGTTTAAAAGGATTTTTTTGAAATTCGTAAAATTCCCGAAGTTATAGGCATTTGAGTAGCGACAAATGCATGGATAACACCCGGCGACTCGGCACTTACGTAAAACTTCAAACGCGTTTTCCTCGAAACAGCGTTCTCAAATCGGTGGGACCTGTATCTCCAAAAGTTATTATCCGTTTCGACTGAAACTTTTTTTATTTTGAAGAATATACTTCTGGCTAGGAGGGGAACTAAAAAAAAATACAAAAAGTTGAAAATTTATAATTTTCAAAGGCAATGAAAGGACGAAAAATACAGGGAAAAGTGATTTCAAACTTGAAGTGTCGTTATTTTCTAAGAGAAATGTCATTTTTGTAATTTTTTTAGCCCCCCCCCCCCCTAGCCAAAAGAATAATCTTCAAAATAAAAAAGGTTTCAGTCGAATCAGATAATAACTTTTGGAGACACAGGTCCCACCGATTTGGATCAATTTTTTGACGCCTTGACTTTAACGACTCCCCAGGGCTGTCTGCAATCATTAATTATAAAACAAAAAAATATATTTCTATAACTTAAGACATTCTTAATACAATGCAAAAAGTTCCATGAAATTATATATAGTAGTTTTCCTTTAATTAATTCCTAAATATCACCTATTTTTTTGGGCTCTAGACCAGAACCTAGCCTTAAGGGGTTATACCTAGTCAGGAGGCCGAAAAGAGACGAATGTTTGTGAATTTTTTTGGAAAAACTGAAGCATCTATTTTTACAGAACTTTTTGCGCTTAAAAGAGCAACATCTAAAGAAGATTTGGTAATTTTTTCGTAAAAAAATATTTACGTTTATAATAAAATTACAATCGATATCCAAGAAGCCTTTTATAAAAAGTTGTTTTGCGGTGAGCACTGCCATTCGGAATCAGATTATCTAAAATAAAAAAACAAAAAAGATTTCATTAGTATATTAATGTATCTTTCGACTGACGGCGGGGGATTTTCGAAATATTAATTTAAAATAAAATGGCGGCTATTTAAAGTTTGAAGGGCCTGATTTTCGCGTGAAAAACGGCCATTTTTCGTTGATAAAATCGAAAATATACATTAAAAAAACAATGCGAACAATAGTCGATAGATTTTTATATAAAAAATAATCCCATAAAATATGAGAAACATTGGTGCAGTAGTTTTTGACATATCTTGCTCACCGTTTTTAAAAAGGCTTCTTGGATGTCGTTGTATTTTTATTATAAACGTTAAATATTTTTCTACAAAAAAATTACCAAATGTTCTTTAAATGTTACTCTTTAAAGTGCATAAAGTTCTGTGAAAATATATGCTTCCACTTTTTCCAAAAAAAATCGCAAATATTCGCTTATTTTCGGCCTCCTGACTAGGTATAACCCCTTAACACACACTCGTCGCAGTGCAATTGCGTCTAGAGTAGCCTAAGCTGCTGCTGAGGCAGACGCGCGTCAGACGCGTAGGAGAAACAGATGCATGCTTCTCCATTACACCGGCACACTGCTAGGAGATCCTACTTTTAGCCCCGTTTCACACACTCACGGCACGGCACCGTGTTCATGGCAAAAAATGTGACGATCTTATAGAAATTTCCCGTCATTGCGGCGACGACAAGTGTGAAAGGTCTCCATACGATCTTCGTTCCTTTTGTCGTATAAACGGCGCCGTGCCGTGAATGTGTGAAACAGGGCTAAGGATCAATTCAGACGAAGCGATATAACAATACTGCCGCGAAAAACTGAGTCACATGTAATATATATATACATATGTCTCTGCATACATATATATGTACCGATTCGAAATCGCAACGACGCCGCATCGCTTATCTGAATTGACCATTATTAGACATTCCTCGGCCTGAGTTAATCCTTATATTGCCCCGTGGGCTGTATAAGATGACCTGGGTCCCGCGCGCACCGTTTTCCAGCGCATACTCGCAGAACAATACGGTCCATAAACCGCGATCCCGGACGAGACACTCAGGCAAAACAAATTGCCTGTTAGTTTTTGGGAACCAGATGTTTGCATTTTCTTCGTTTAGTTCTTCAAGAAGGAGGGGGCTCCCCTCTCCACCGAGGAATTTCCAAAGCTCAAGGTCCTTCCTACACCAAGGAAATGCCACCAGTTGGATTTTCGTCGCCTCCTAAGGAGCGAACATCAGTTAAACAGGGTCTTCATTGCTGAGACACCGGGTTTCGCGTCGCATCGCGTGTTGTGGTTGCGTGTATTGGACCCACACGGAACAGCTATTGCATAGTGTAGTAGTGTAGTTTAGTGATTAGTATAGTTATTCTTTATTAGTTATTAGTTAATAGTTAGTGATTATAAGTGGTCCCCGAGTGTCATGGAGCGACGTTTAAGAGGCAGAGGTCGCAATGATGGGGGAAACGTTCGCCAAATGCTTCGTGCCATTGACGAAGCAAACAGGGACTATTCTTTAGCCCGGGAAATTTATAAACAATGGATGGTGGACAGTGGCCGGGAAACACGAGTCCCGTACCGACGGGAATTTCAACGTCTCGACCACCGTTTTTCGGAGCTAAATGTAGCAGAGTTCAATGCGGGAGTCAATAATCACCCGAGACCAGGTAGACCCCGCGTACCATGGAGAACGGAAGAACGCGTGATCGCATTAGCGCGTGCATTCCCACTAATGGGCCTCCGGGGTATTGCTCGTCGCGTAGATATTTCGCACGTGACGGTGCGACGCATCATCCGGGAAGAAGGTCTACGACCGTTCAAAATTCAAAGGGTCCAAGCACTCCGTCCTGGCGATTACGCTGCTCGGCGTACCTTCTGTCGTTGGATGCTGCGGAAATTAGAACAGAATCCCCGCTTCCTAGAAAATGTGCTGTTCACGGATGAAAGCAGTTTTTCCAGCGCCAATCTACAAAACAGGCAAAATACACGAGTGTGGGCCTATGCGAATCCCCACGCAACCGTCCAACGGTTTAACCAGGGACGGTTTTCAGTAAACGTGTGGGCAGGTATTGTGGGAGATCAAATCGTTGGCCCTGTTTATTTGCCCAGATTAAACGGTGCAACATATTTGCGCTTTTTGCGACGAGATTTGTTAGGCCAACTTCGCCAAGTAGTTCCACCAAACAGACGCCGGTCGCTGTATTTCATGCATGATGGTGCGCCAGCACATTTCACCCTACCCGTCAGGGATTTCTTACCGCGAATGTTTGGCACACGGTGGATAGCACGCGACCCTGCACCTCATTTGTGGCCACCACGTTCGCCCGATCTCAATCCCCTGGATTTCTTTATGTGGGGAGCCGTGAAAGACAATGTTTATAGATCGGGGAGACAAATTGAATCGCGGGAACAGTTGAAGCAGCGAATAGAAGAAGCGTTCCGAACAATTCAGAATTCGCCGGACATTTTTGAAAAAGTTCGCCGAAACATGCAGTCAAGGCTGCAACAGTGTCTCGATAATGACGGTGGTCACATCGAAGCCACCGGACAGGCGCGGATGCTACGCGCCATCAACAACGATGGGAGTGTCCTGTGGGTGAGAAGAAGACGCAGGAGATAAACCATCGAGAACGTTGGTAAGTTACTAAGTTAATATCGTCTAACCTTCACAAATCAACTTTGTCAATTTTTTCCTACAAAATGGTGCGTTTGCCACATATGTTATCATTTAAACTTTCCCTCCTGTCAATCAGCAGAATCTATTGTTGTGCCCTATCCGTTCAAATGTCCGTAGGCAAAAGATAGGTCAAGTCCCGACCGTAGCATAGGGAGTCATACGAAGTAGGCCAAGAAAGAGGGGGTTTTTAGTGGGTATCCCGTTGGCAGCGGCGAGTCCCACATAATCCAGGCAACCCTGCCTGGGTATGCGTAATGCATTTTCCCCCCCTATAATAAAAAAAAAAAAAAAAAAAAATCAAAAGATAAGTAAAAATTCTAACTGGTTACTGCCAACTCCGAATTTCTGTTGGGAAAACACCACTTAATTCAGGCCCAGCCGGGTCAATGCACCTTGCACGGTCTTCTGTCCCTTTAAACGCCGTGTTGTGTCTGCGTAGAGCCCAGGAGCTACCTACCCCGGGCCACTACCCTTCAGGTAGTAAATACTGGCAAACGGCAAAGTGGTGGTGGTGGGCCCAAGCATCTACGTGCAACTCTATACATTCAAATCGTTGCGAAATCTTTAACAATTTTTCCCCACGAAACGGTTCATTTGCGACATATGGCTCCTTTCAAACTTTTTCTCCTTACGCCGAGCAGAATATGCTGATGTAAAAAAAAAATTTAACATTGATTTTCAATGTTATAAACAATTTTGCAGCAAATTTTTTTCGCAAATCTCCACCGATCCGGGGGTGTAGATTCACCCCTCCAAGCGGTGAACATTACTTTCTTAACACCCTGTACATGCTATTGGTTGCTAGACCCATTATTACTTATGCAGCACCTATCTGGTGGAATTTTAACCACACCACAGCCGAAAAAATGAGGTGCCTGAAGCGTAAGTGCTTGAGAGCCTGCCTTCGGCTGTACAGATCGCAGTCTTCAGATTGGCAGCACTTTGTCAGAAATAAGATTTTGTATGACAGGGCGGACATTTCTTAGATTAACCTTTTTACCCTTAGATTAACTAGGGACTACTATAGTAGACTCCCATCGATCGACAATGAATATACGAAAGCCATATGTGGACAGGATGATGTTTCGGCTCCCGGACAGTTGACTACTGGTTACATGGCGTCTCAAACATTCATGTATTGCGATAAGAGGGGTCTGACCCATGACAGTAATAATGTCCCGATTATTTACCATTGGCGTAGGAATAAGGCCAATAAACGTATCGCGGCTGGCCAGAGTAGAAACATATTTCACAATAATGTATATAGATATTCAACTGAGCTACCAGAAAGAGATTATTTAGATTTTCGTAGGCTAAACTTCAAACATAATTGGTGGTTAAATATCGATAGCGTTGACATGACTGAGCTTCATACCCGTCGATAAAATTGGTTACGTCATAATTAAGCCATTTAAACATTGAACACCCCCCATTGGGGCACCCATTGTACATATACATTAGCAATTAAGTAGTTATAAGCTATACTTTATAAGTAGTTTTGTAATTCTCTTTTATTTTTTTATACTTGTGTTGATGTTGGGGATTTTTAGGACATTTTTCCCCCTTGTTCCTAGTTGTGCATCGGCGCATTAGAAAGTTTTACATCGATATGTACCTGACCATTACACTCTTTTATTTTTTCTTATAATGTGCAATTTATATTCCAAAGAAAGTTTGATTGTGAGATTCACATGCGTTGAACAAACAATCCTTAACTATAATGAATGTTGGTATTTTTTCTTTTATGTTTTTGATACCAAAGTTTGTAGAATGTACTATATGTCTTTAATAAACATTTTCTTTAAAAAAATAAATTAGCGGAGTGGTTAGAGTGTTAGACTCCAAAACCGCTGCATACTCTCTTTTGTCGTAGGTTCGCACCCCAAAGCCCAATTAATTTTCATGATATAAAATCTTTTCATCGTTGATTACATGACAATACACGATATTCATTTAAAAATGTTTCTAGAATATTTTAGAAATATTTTATCACAAGGTTTCCATAAAAATAATTTAAATGCACCGCCGCGCCGGTTTTCTGCCTATGTATTGTTCTAGCTCCGGATAGTTTATAATATTTTTCAATGGAATAGATGTGTGGTATTGGCTTATGATACGTATTCTGAATCCACTGGTTGGATTCGCCATTCTTTTATCAACGTACACCGTCCTCATTCGATTTTGGTCGCAGTGCGTCCGATTAATGGCTGATATAAAAAAAATCTCAATATTATTTATGTCCGATATTGTCCACGTTCGCATATATTCCCTCGGTGGTGGCCTGTGGAATCTTAGACTGTATTCTGCGTGTCGAGAATTCGGGATCGTTCCGCGTAATTCAGAATTTATTGCGGATTTATTGCGGAAGGCTTGCTCATAAGTTGCGAGCGTCGCTCTTAAATGACGATCACAGAATACGGACATACATATTTTCACTCGACGTTTTTATCATCTATAATCAATTTAATGGCAATAGGAGGGACACTGGCAGTAATTGGCACATGTAACACTTATTTGCAAATCTCATTTGTTGCTGTACATAGTTTATTGGTTCCTTTAAACCCTATGGTGTTAATTAAGTAATTGTATTAATACTTAGGGTAGGGGGCCCATATTTCGTCCCCGCGCCTAATTTCGTCCCACTGCATTTCTCGATTCCTATGTTTGCATTTGCAGTGTCATCTGGTGGAAAATGTTGCATCAGTATACGCCAGTATTCTGAGAAACTTGCAAGTGGTAGGTTAGGTGTTTGTACGTTTGCGAAGGAGAAGAAGATTTTCGAGCACGGCGAATTTTTACAGACTTCAGTATGATAGCACGTTACTCGTAGAAGTGAATATTATTTCGAATTTGAGGTTGTAGAACTTTTTCGGGCATATCTTGTAGTTTCTTATGCGCAATAACTTTGAAGGTCATCACTCGCGTGTTCTGTTAGAGCGATCACCATATTGAAACTGCGCTAATTCCAAATTTCGTCCCCGGAAATTTAAAGGAAATTGAGATCGATTTTCTAAAAATTTGTGATTTGAAATAAGAAGGTCTGCAACATGAACAGTTCAAGGAGTGAATTATCTTTTATTGGTTTTCAAGCAATTTTAGTAGAAATGTTTAATGTTTTGTAGATGTCGGAAAGCGCTGGCTCTTTTCGAGCACTTGAAAAGGTCTATTGTCGTTTGAGGTCTCGAGAACCGTCGTCGACACCGAATTTTATGGCTTTCGACCTGGTTTGAATACCATCAAGAAGAAATGACAAATGTCCATGATTTTCGCATTTCTCATCAGATCTTTGCGAAAACGACGCCAATCGATTCCGTATGTTTCGCCGATGATACTAACACCAAGAACGACATAATTCGGAGCATAATGAAGGAAACTGGGTGAAAACTTAATTTATATGATGTCTCGCTAGCTTCGTAAAAAATAGTCCGATTTACATGAAATTTGGTACGATTTTCATCGGGAAAATTTAAGGAATTCATGGGTGTCACCTCCATATCTATACGATAAAGAATAAAGAAATATTTTATTTCTGTAACAGGTATGAATCCTCGGCCGACCCCAGCGAATCGAGGTCAGCGACCCACAGTCGAGGGTGAAATATTCATTTCACCGTATTAAGAAATTCTTTATTGTTTATCGTATCGATAAGGGAGTGCCAGCAATAGATTCCTTATGTTTTTCTGATAAAAATCATACGAAATGTCATGTAAATCGGACTACTTTTACAGAAGCAATACAAATCATAAAAAGAGTAGGCATTTTTTTACCTTATTGCTTGTATAAAAGTAGTCCGATTTACAACGGCACAGTGGGCCGGATTGAAAAAGTAAGTGACATTTGGTTGTTTGTTTTAAGGTAGTTCCTAACCAACTATGCTAATCAAGTTAGAGTTGGATAATAAACGATAAATATAAAGTGGTATGATACTATGGAAATAATAATAATAGTTTTTAACTTCATGTATATATATTTTAAAAAGTGCAATGTTAATATAAATAACTGTAATACGAAAATGGAATATTAAATTGGTTAGCGTAGTGAATTGGAGCAGCAGGTCTGACAGCGTCGCATTCATTCGGAGCGTTTTTTATAACCAAAATGTCAAAAAAATGTTCATATGGATCTGAATCTTCGTTCCCTATTTAAATGTCTAAACATATGGATTGTGCGACGTTGCTAGGTTCACTGCTCTACGTGATTTCTCAAAAATTTGCACGTAAACTTATTTTTTTATGGGCATTTACGAAGAAACTATGTGGTCAGTTTTGCAGAAATTAATAAATTCATTTCCTGACATTTCGACGTACTTTTGTGCCAATTTTGGTGCATTTCTTAAATATGGTTTTCGTGTTTCAGAAGAAAAACTGAAACTATAACCCTCTTTTTTTTACTTCCCCATATGCCACTGTGTTAAAATCCATAACAATCGTTATAACAAGAGGTTTTTTTTTGCAAAGATGCCTATAAAAGTATCTAGTATTAGATCTGAAGAAGTCGATGAAAAGTTTAAAACATCTTCGTGTGTATTGCAATGAGAATATTTTTTGAGTGTACAATCTTTTCTATAGGGGAGACCGGGGCCAGTTGATTAATTTTTTACATTTAAAATTTTTATAAATAGACCATTAGTATTTTGTGACTTGCTGTATACCAAAAGTTTACAAGTTTCATTAGGTATACAGGCTTAAATTTTAAAATCGTTTTAATTGATTCTAGTGTGACGTCCCACGATTTTTCGCGAGCACTTATTTCAACTCCCTTTCATAAATCAATCTACAACTCCACTCAAATCTCCCCAAATCTCAACTCTTACCCCTTTACCACTGACCCTCGACCACCTTGGCGATGTACCTTAGCGGTCCCCATCTCAAGACGGTCAACCAGTGAATCCCCTTTCCTTATTCGCCCAACGCGGCACAAACTCTTCCCTCCTATCGAATCTAAACAAGTCCCACGCCCCACAAAGCTGTTAAATCGAGACCACGTCTCACACCCTCTAAATGACCAAAGCAGTCAAAACCACCGACGTCCCTTTCCTATTAAAACACCCAAAATCCATTCGAGGAGTTGAGCATTTCAAAATCACGTGTGTAAAAACCCTAGAAGAAAAACTGCGAGTCCAAATATAGACCAACCTTTGGTCCCTACAAAAACCCCAAAAGTTACCGTGACACATGTTTATAATTAGCCCAAGGTGCATACTGCGCACCCCCCTTCATACCGTAAAATATTACATAAGCGGGGCAAAGTCCATGCCGCGCGTACACCCAGCAACCCCTTGTAAAATCATATAAATACAAGGGCTTCGAAACAGAGGTCCTCTTTCGCCGCAATACCAGCTCCGAAAGGATACACTCTTTCGCCGAAATACCAGGACCGAGAAGACACTCTTTCAACGAAATACCTTCGGCGAAAGGTCGCTCTTCAACAAAGTATCATTTAAACTAAAATCAACCATCTTCAATCATCAAGTATTGTAAGAGATTAAAATTACCATTAATACCACTGTATATCACCATCATACATATCAATTATTCATATTCTTATTGTTTCATATTATTTCATATTGCAACGCTTATTGCGCTCATATTATATTGTATTGCTATTCTTAGTGTTTTGCACATTATTTCGTATTGCAACGCTTATTGCGCTCATACTATTGTGTATTGCTATTTGTATTGCTTATTAACGCTTATTGCGTAAATCATCCTAGCTTATTAATATATATACACAATAGTAATACACAATAATATATATTATTTCATGTTCATATTCATAACTTATAACCACTATATAAATGCTATGTTCATCGCCAACCCATTATTATAAACCGTAACAATCTGCACAATAATAGTGCATTACATATTATGAAAAGCTATAAAGTGAATAAACAGTTTTACTTTAAATCAGCTACGAATTATTGTGTCAATCCTTCGGCTACGAAGATCCCTAAATCCAAACAGATTGCCGGAACAGCTGATTCCGGGCAACGACCGCAGAAAGCGTCACGGTGTTTACTAACTTACTTTCGTATAGGTTTCGCTTAACCGTATGACTAGTCGAATTTCGCGAAGTATTACATGTGTCTTTTACAATAATGCAGCGGTAAATCCGATTACCTAAGCAAACCAAAACAAGTGCTCTAACGGGTGTCTCCCCGATACAACCCAGTTCATTAAACCTTCCATGGTCGATCAGCGTGTAGGATTCAAGATCCTCGCCTAAATTCCTTTTACGCTCAGTGTGTTGGATTTAACATTCACACCTAACCTCCTTTTACCTTCAGTGTGTAGGATTCAAGATCCTCGCCTAAAATTCCCTCTACCCTCAGCGTGTAGGATTCAAGATCCTCGCCTAAATTCCCTCTACCCCAGCGTGTAGGATTCAAGATCCTCGCCTAAATTCCCTCTACCCTCAGTGTGTAGGATTCAAGATCCTCGCCTAAATTCCCTCTACCCTCAGTGTGTAGGATTCAAGATCCTCGCCTAAATTCCCTCTACCCTCAGTGTGCAGGATTCAAGATCCTCGCCTGGGCCCCCATTAATTCCCCTATGTCATTGTCCCCTAAGACCTTCACCCGGGACGTGACACTAGGTTGAAGTTTTTATTGTATTCAGAGTAGTGAGACGAATAAGTCAACAAACCCCGGCTGCGGGGTTAGTTAAAAAATATATATTTATATATTTAACAAATTGTTTTAGTTTTATTGGAATTATGCTGTTAATTGTTTATATAACATCATACCTTCGTATGAGTTGTATATTAATACTCTTTCATGAACTTCCTTAATAATATTCGGCATTTTCAGTACGAAAAATGGGATGTTGCATTTTTCCCCTATTTCTTGGGATTCAGATCCACTGTACGATATAGAATACAGGTAATTACTTCATCATTAGCAAATATTTCAAAATACAAGGATAAATATATATTAATTATACAACAGAAAAGGCTTGGAAGTTCCCGGAAATTAACTAAACAGACAATACTAATAATTCTTCAATGAGTTTGTTATGGAAAAAGAACTATATGGAACTAATTATTCGCTGTTACTTTGCAGTATCGATAGATACAACTCATTTTGGTTCGCAAAAAATATTTTCCTTTTATATCACCGAAATTTAAACGAGTCGATTTAAAATTCTGCACAAAAAAAACTTTGACACATGTTTACACTAGGGTGGACCTTAGCTACTCTTGACGAAAATTATTTTGCGAGATTTTTTTGGTCCCGTACCCCAGAAATGTGACACTTGTTGGGAAAATGATCTGGAAAAAATTTCAGCTCGATTGGACCACGGGAAAAGGACGTGCAACGAATTTGAAAATTTTGAACTTTTTAAACCTTGACATAAATATACATTATGATACATCGTTGAATTTGTATTTTTTTCTGTTTAAGAATACATACATAGCATATACGATTCTTAACAAAAAAAAAAAACGTCCGTGACCTTGAAAACTCGAAAGAGTGACCTTGAAAAAAAAATTTTCCCATTATATTCGCCTCTTTATATATTAGAATTTTTGTCTGAAGAGTTTTTTCATATATCTATAAACGATGAAGATATTAAACATTTTTGATTTTCATTATAACGCTCAATTATACAGAAGAAAAGCAGTTCTAAGACCGAAAATAAGTTATTATAGTTACTACGTAAATTACAAATAGAAATGTCATTAAAGTATTGCGTCCCATATTTGCTCGTGGACTCGTCAGTAGGGCCCAGCAGAACCAGAAAATACAAATGTCGCCAATTCCAGTGGCCTTTTCGCTAGTTAAGATAAATTCTTTTCGGAATAAATATATTTTTATACAATATATCGCCTTGGCCACCCATCGAGCGTGATGTAAAGCTCCTGGAACTCGAAATATATAATTTGTTCTAGGAGTACCGCCCAAGAAAAGAACTGTAAGCTCCAAGAATTCTCTATAATCTTCTCGTGGTTGATTGATGTTTTTCAAGGTTTGCATTGCAAACTCCAGCACTTCAGTACTATTTATAATTGTAGATTGGTGGACGTACTCGTTTTCAATTTCTGCCACAAAATTCGATTTATTGATCTGGGACCAAGCCTGCAGAAATTGTTTAAAAAGTGGAATATTTGGACCCGATGATTTCTCTAACTTCATATCAAAAACACTCCGTAATATAATTTCATATATGTGATAACGCCAAAGAAAATATAGCAAATCTCTTTCAAATTTTTGTTCGAGAAGGATGCATGCGCCTTGGAAACGTCCCATGTTCGATGACGTTGTGTCATAGCAAAATGCTTGCACTTAGCCACCTAAATCCCATTTCTGCACTAAATCGTATACCGCAGAAGCTTGTTTGTCTCCAGTACCCGATAAAATTGCAGGGATTCCATGCAGCTGCTCAATACCTCTGCAAGTTATCAGTACAGGTCAATTATTACAGGTTGCCTATTAAAGCTGGCAACAGCTTTCCGTCCCAATGTAGTGTAATAGCACCAAGCTCATAGTCTGAACGCTACACGATCTTTATCGGCAAGTTGTGCTCGAAGATCCGTGCGATGACGCCGTACAGACGTTCGATTGATAATTAAGTCGCCTAAGTAGGTCATGATCAAGAGCTTGAGCTGTTGCTGTTATTATACAAACAGCATCACGATCGCTTACTTTGCACTTGTCAAGGGGTGCAACAAGTTTTGGCGTAATTATATCAATTTGAGCACGTCTCTTTTTAGGATTGCTTGGACCAACTTTATCCACGGGAATAATAAATTCAATATTTTCACCCTCACTTGATAGGTGACCAACTTCTTCGCTGGATGATGCTACTTTGTCCATTGTTTCGTCTTGATTTAAACGATATACAAGTGTCAATAAAGACCAATATATCTTATATTATATATCCCAGATAACGATCAATATTTTGAGTTTTAAAAATGAATTGCATAAAGAATATTTACCTTGCACAGCTTCTACCTACTTCACACTGCGCCTGCCTTGATTTTTCTTGCTCCTTCCGAAACTTTTTTTTTCTGTTCTTTCCAGTATAATACACCCACAAAATTACCTTTTTTAAAAAAAGGTACAAAAAGAGCGCCAAGTATATAATTCCATAAAAAAGAATCCCATTTCAAAACATTGTCGTAAATTAATATAAATTTATTAATGTGCTATATTTAACTTTACACAAGTAATGATATACAACAGTTGCGCCAATTATCACACTGGCTATTTACACAAAGAACAAAATGTATTCAATAATATTAAGCAGATATATTTTTATACAAATAAATATTTTAATACGAATAAATATTTGATTCAAAATACTTGGCGCTGCGCCCCGAATTGGTGTTGCTAAACTCAATAAATATGTATAAATTGCATTAATCCTTTTCTTTCTTTCTTGTACGTGCGTGCGTGCGAGCGTGCGTGTGTGTGTGCTTGCGTGCGCGCGTGTGCATATGCTACGTATGATATTAGAATTAAATATATGTAGAATAAATCTGACTGCGTTTCTAATATGTGTATGTATATGTATTTTATATTGTAATCGAGTTGTTGTAAATTATTAATTAATACTAAGGCAATTAATATTTTTTCGGTTGCGCAGCGCCAAGTATTTTGAATCAAATATTTATTCGTATTAAAATATTTATTTGTATAAAAATATATCTGCTTAATATTATTGAATATATTTTGTTCTTTGTGTAAATAGCCAGTGTGATAATTGGCGCAACTGTTGTATATCATTACTTTTGTAAAGTTAAATATAGCACATTAATAAATTTATATTAATTTACGACAATGTTTTTAAATGGGATTCTTTTTTATGGAATTATATACTTGGCGCTCTTTTTGTACCCTTTTTTAAAAAAGGTAATTTTGTGAGGATTTCACACATTTTATAGTGTTTATTATGGCTGGATAATTTTTTCACCCCCTCGGGTGAATGATTAATATTAAGTGAAATATTATATTGCCAACCAAACTACGCACGCCTGCAAAGCTACCAGACAATTGGATTGGTGGAATTGGTTTAAATTTGAGTTTTCAGACATGAAGCAAACATACAGGAAGCAAACAGAGGATCGAAGCTGAATAAAATCGTTTAATTAATATAATACTATGTCACAATAAATTTTTTTCTCTAACGTAGATTATCTGTAAATATATAAAATCCACATTTTAGTTACAACTTAACGTAGAACATATAGAAATAGAGTGGCCCTTTGTTATAGTAAATGAAGAGACTACAAAATGTGCCCGAAGGAAGTGAGAGCGCAGAATGTCTTGTTGGAGGAAATTTAAATACTAATGGTAATTTATCGAAAATGAACAAAGAGATTCAATATTTTTAACACACAATTTATTGGTGCTGGAATAAAATTAAATTAGTATGTTTATTAGTGAATTGAAATATTGCTCATGGGAAACTAATCAAATTAATGAATGGCGTAGGAACTACTGCGGATTTTAATAAAATATTATATTCATAATACTTCAGAGATTTCAAATCTTATGTGAAAATATGTTTCACAAAAGTTTGGAAAGTATCGAGGGAGATGCATATTCAGCGTACTTTCTTCACTAATGTGACTTACTCGACATTACAAGCAATACGCCATAATTTTCTTAACCTTTAACTGGTATACTGTTTTTTTCAAACGTAACTGGTATACTGGGGTCGTGGCAGACCCCAAATAAAAAAGGGCACAGAAACTTGTAAAGTCGACACTAGAAGAACCTCTATGAATATTTTGTTCTTAGATAATGTATAAAATAATAGAAACGTAGAAATTTAAAGTATTATTACAAAGTTAATTATAAATTCAGTTTACAAACTTAGACAACCAAAAGTTTCACAGGGAACTCTGCGTGCCGGGGGTAATGAGTGACCCCAGGATACCAGTTAAGGGTTAAATATCAATGGTACGCTAATTTGAAAAATTTTGTTGATTTACCTTATTTGACAAATTTCAAGAAACTTGTGCGAAACAAGATGATTCTCTGTCTATGTAATAACCTTCTCTGGACAACCTCCAAGCCTGTGTATCCCCTTCATTTCTGTCCAAGCCTGTACACCCCCTTCATTTCTGTCCAAGCCCGTGCGTCCCTTTCATTTTTATCCGAGCCTGTGCGTCTCCTTTATTTCTATCCAAGCCCATGCATCTCCTTCATTTCTACAACTTTTACATAAAAACTCTAAAGTAAAAATATTCTGATGGTATAAAAACAATACATTATTTTGTAAAAACTTGTGTCAAAGAAGACGCTACTCTGTCGAACCTTCTCCGGACAACTTCCAAGTCTATGCGTCCCCTCTGTTTCTATAAGCTCTACATAAATAGTCTATTAAAACATTTTTGTGACTTACCTTGTTAATTGAGACAATAATTCGATGTCGTATGTCGTGTAAAATGTCGTGACATTTCAATAATTTTGACAATTTCCTTATTTCACCTTTCGCAGGTTATGGTTCTTAAATACTAGCTAGGTTACGTTTATTTCTGCCGACGTGCTTTCTGCTAGCTGTCACATGACTATTTGTTACACGATTGGCCGAACCCGCATCAATATATAGATATACACGCTGCGCGAGAACGGAGTGTATCAAGTTACACCACGATCCAATGAACGACGTGCCTGAGAGACATTTCCTCACCCCCTCTTGCCTAGAAGTGTAGGACGATGACGATGAAGATCTTAATTTTACGAACATGAAAATCGGCAAATTGCCACTTTACAACGAAATATCTCAGCTCATAAGACACATAGGAACAAAACGAAGACACTTTTCTTATGTAAATCATACCCAGGCTATCCATTAAGACCATTCAAAATAGAATCGGATCAGCCGTTATTGAGATTCGGAAATATCAGGGTTCAGAATAGCGAGTCGTGGCGTAATACAGACACTCTGTGTCTCTTGATGATCGCTTCCAATCATAGAACCAGGACGTACTTTTTTTCGTTGATTTAATAGAAAAAGTTTGTCTTCCTCTACTTTAATAGTTTTTAACGCATCGGCGGGTGCAATATCAAACAGGTTATCTAGCTTATCTACAAACTCCTTCTCCCGATTTTTTTGGGTTTCAGTACTGCGGTTGCAACTTTTATGCAAAGTCGCCCATTCTTGACACAATGCATCTAGCTTGTCAATGCAATGCTGTGGTCTTTTCGTTGGAATCCGCGCTTTCTCCCAAAATATTGAAACGTCCTTAATAACTAAAGAAGCACTAGACTTAAGATTCAATTTCGCATATTGTGAAATAGGAGTCTTAAGACTTGCCTGTTGGATGGCAATTTTGCACCGATAATTTGACTTTCGTCATGATCAAGTAAATATAATTTTTTCCTTATACCTTCCATTTCACTTTCACTTTCACTACGATATTTCACTGTTACCTCGCTGAACGTTCAGAACATAATGGCCCAACTATGAGTTTTCGGACCTTCTGTCGATGATGAGAATATTTAATATCTCCATCGTTTATGGATATATGAAAAAACTCTTCAGACAAAAGTTCTAGTATATGAAGAGGCGAATATAATGGGGAAATTTTTTTTTTCAAGGTCACTCTTTCGAGTTTTCAAGGTCACGGACGTCTTTGTGTTAAGAATCGTATATACTATGTATGTATTCTTAAACAGAAGAAAATACAAATTCAACGATGTATCATAATGTATATTTATGTCAAGGTTTAAAAAGTTCCAAATTTTCAAATTCGTTGCGCGTCCTTTTCCCGTGGTCCAATCGAGCTGAAATGTTTTCCAGATCATTTTTCCAACAAGTGCCACATTTCTGGGGTACGGGACCAAAAAAATCTGATGGTCGAAAAATAAGGTCCACCCTAGTATACAGCAACAAATGATATTTGTAAAAAAGCGCTACATGTAGGGGAGACCGGGGCAAGTTGATACGTTTTTCAGTTTTCAGTTTTTTTCATTTTTGTTTGACCCTTAATACTTTGGTCCTTCCCCTTTAAAATATTGTAAATGAAATGTTGAGAAAATACATACAAAATGAATGAGAAAATGTTATTTGGACAAAGGTAAAATGTATCAACTTACCCCAATGCGGGGCAAGTTGATACTGCTCTGGGGCATGTTGATACATCTGTAAAATAACCGTTTAATGAATAAAAGATGGATGTCAGGAATATCCCACTTAAATATGAGGTGCTTGCTTCTTTTTATTAATGTATCTTAATAAAGCTATTTTATCTATTCCGTATATTCTGGCGCTTTGACTCCTTTTCTACTAGAGCTGTTCGAGTATACGGAACAAGCGAGCCGGGATATACTCGGTTCGAATAACCGAGCCGAGCCGAGCGCTCGAAAAAAGCGAGCGGCTCGAATGAATCGGGCGGCTCGATTAAAAAGCGATCGGCTCGATTAAAAAGCGAGCGGCTCGATCAAAACGCGAGCGGCTCGATTAAAAATCGAGCTCATTTGACACTCGTCAGGAAAGTCAGGTTATAAATTTGGAGTAGATTGCACAATGAAGGTAGCGATTGACGAACGAAACAATTGTTTTCAGCCGCTCGCTTTAATCGAGCGCTCGGCTCGGTTCGGAAACCGAGTCCCGGCTCGACTCGAATTTCGAGCTACTCGAATATTCGAGTTCTCGAACAGCTCTATTTTATTATTATTATTATTATTATTATTAATAAACGGGGGAACCCTTTCGAATACAGAGATAAATTACAATATAGCAGAAAAAGAAACATAGAAAATTAGTAACAGAAAAGATAAAAATAAATAAAATAATATATAATATAGAAATAAACTCTAGCAATGAAGTAACAATTATACAAACATAAACAAGTAAACAGTCTGCAATATAACGATGACTCAGTGCTAAAAGTATGTACTACGGAGATGGTATACACCTAAGCAGTTGAGTTCTAAACGCTGTGAGTGATGTAAGGAAGAAATCAATGTCCTTAGGGCATTGGTTCAATATACACATGGCGCGATTTATGGGATCGTTGGAAAAATACTGATAAGTTGGGACACCTGATACAAAAAGGGGTCTCGATCGCAACGTCCACTGTGGAGCGTTAAAACAAATCAATGATACCAGCTCTAGACATTTATTATGTCCATGGAAGACCTTGTAGAGGAACATTAATTCCGCGATGTCACGGCGATCGCAAAGCGTAGAAAGCCTCGTTATTAGCAAGGCAGGACTATAATCGTAGTCATTAAACCGCATAGGGCTACCTGAGACCCTCATTGCTAGCCTTAAAAACTTATGCTGGACCAATTCAATCAAGCCGACATACTGTTTATGTCTGGGGTTCCATATCACCGACGCATAGTCGACTTGTGGTCTCACAAGTGCAACATAAAGCAACTTAAGTGTCCTGACCTTCCTAAAGTGCTTGTCGAAGCGGGCGATAAACCCAAGGGTTTTCATTGCTTTACACGTGATCCTGCGATAGTGATTACGGAAATCCAGACACGCAGTAAATGTAACGCCTAGATCTAAAACTTCCTCTACATCAGACAATGTTGTGTCACACAGCAAGTAATTAGAGGGAATGCCACAGATAGCCCGATGGGATCTCAATAGTACACATTTCACTGTGTTCAGCCGCATTCTATTGATGGAGCACCACCGCTCGAACCTTGTGAGATCTTCCTGCAACAGATTTACGTCGGAAGCACTATTTATAGCGCGAAAAATCTTGAGATCATCAGCATACATGAGGAATCTACTATGCTGGAATACCGAACCGAGATCATTGATAAATATCAGGAACAGGAGAGGACCAAGGTGCGATCCCTGAGGAACACCCGAGATCACGTTGATCGGGTTGGAAATTCGATCCTGAACCTTGATAACCTGCACCCGACCTTCCAGGTAACTAGCAATCCACTCAAGGAGCCAACCACTGATCCCTATTGCAGACAGTTTTAAATGCAGGATACAGTGATCCACAGAGTCAAAAGCTTTCCGAAAATCAGTGTAGACAGTATCGACCTGACTTCCCGCATCAAGCGCAGCCGAGGCGAAGCAGTGGTACGCCGCCAAATTTGAAATCGTAGATCGACCGGGGACAAATCCGTGTTGCTCGTCACAAATGACGTTGGAGAGACAGGGAGTTAAATGCGCCGTTATTAATTCCTCGAAAACCTTAGGCATAACGGACAATTTACATATGGGTCGATAGTTTTTAACGTCCGCGCGATCTCCCGCCTTGAAAACCGGGGTGACCAATGAGGTCTTCCACACATCGGGAAAAGTCCCCAAGGCTAGAGATGAATTGAAAATATGCCATAAGGGCCTGGCGATAATAAAACTACACTCCTTTAAAAATAACGGAGGGATTCCATCGTTACCTGGACCCTTTGATGTATCAAGTGTCTGAAGTTTAGAATAAATTTGTCCGATGGAGATGGAAATCGTGTGTATATTAACATCGCTGCCAGAGGACAGACCAGGAGTCGTAGCAGGCGGGCCTCCATAGCGAGGACTATAAACAGAACCAAAGAAATCAGCAAATAGATTCGCTACAGCCACATGCGACGAGGCAGAAACATCGTCGAGGTGAACCTTATTGGGGATACCATGCACACCGCGCTTTGTGTTTACAAATTTCCAAAAATTTGATACATTGTCACCCACAGTGTTCTCGACGCTATCAATATAAGAACGGTAATCGCGCGCCGTGGCGTGCTTACATTTCGAGCGGAGATTAGAAAAAATTTTCTACACCAACACACGCTTTTTGAAAAATATTTTGTGGTATTTTTCCGCGATTCGTTTTTCTGACATAATTTCGTACCATCTTCCCAGAAATAAAAGGAAAAATCCAATTAAAAGTAGTCGGGAAAAATTGATACACTCCCCATGAGTATTAAGGATGTATGGGACGTACAATATCAGACAAAAGTATATGAAATGTGAAATACATGAATATCTACGGTTTACACATAGTAAATCTAGATTTAAAGAACACGATCGACAGTTGGAGTCTTATTTTTACTCCTAGAGTGGTATTTTGCACTATACAAATGCTTTTTCAAGTATTATTTGCGGTATTTTTCATTTACGAACCTAAACTTTTGACAGTGAAGATGCCGTGAATTCAACTGTGTAACGCCAAATTTTTTCCAATGTAAAAACATTATTTAGCAGTGCTGATAAATAAATGTGAGTTCAGTAACGTCAAAAAAGATAAGTATGTATCATCTGAACGATAATTTGGAATATTATTCATTATAAACATTATTATGCGAGATTTTGAAAAAAGAGTTAAACGTGACAACACTGTATGCTTTGATTGACGTCTTGTAGGTTGGCAGCATTGCACAGTACTGCAAGCTTACGAGCCGGGTGTGAGCTTAGTTCACATTAGTCGAGTTGAGCTTTAGTCAAGTTCCATTGTTCAGAATGCCAAAGACTAAAACCACTTATCGGTGGAAAGGAAAGATAGTTACAGAAGCTGTTTATAATAAAAGGCTCGCTCAACAAAATGTTGGAAGGGCTCGTAAATCCGTTCCCACTGAACCGGGGGAAAGTGATCAAATAATTTCGGAAAATGTGGAAGATATAAATGTCACTGGCCGACGCATCGTGGAATTGAATATTTTGGGACAACAATTATGGTGCACACATTGTGCTGAATCTCTTTCATTGAAATGTATAGAAAATGAGGTTCGAAGAGGCTTGGCTTCTCAACTTTTAGTACGATGTCACAAGTGCCTCATCGTGAATACAGTTTGCACTGACACACAAGAGTCTACTACCGACAAGCGCAGAGCTCACTTCGATATCAATTCGAAAGTAGCATTAGGTAATATTTTATGATAGATTATTATGCTTGTATTGTTAATAATCGTATAATTACTATTTATTGTTTGTATATATTGAATTGTTCGCTCTACAGGTGTCATGCACTCTGGGTTAGGATGGACACACATGAAAAAATTGTTGGCATGCATGAACGTGCCATGTCCAGATTTCAAAACGTTCAAGAAATACGAATAAGAAGTAGGGCTCGCTGCAGAGGCAGTAGCAAAGGAAAGCTGCATAGAAGCCACTGCGCTGGAAAGAAAACTGACTGTGGAAGCTGCTCAGAACATCGAAAATCAATTGTAATAGTACATTGCATAACAAGGGAGAGAAGAAGGTTATTTCGATGAGCGCGAAGTTTGCTGCCCGAGTAAGCTCGTTGCGCTCTGGCAGCAAACTTCGCGATCGTCGAAATCGCGTCTCTCCCTTATCACTCACAATATGTACTTTTATATATCTGCATGAAAGGTGCGTTTTTGAAAGCCTGCTGAGCGATTTGCAAAAAAAAAGTATACATGAATACACATGATCGATAACGATTAGTCGAACAATTGCATCTTCATATCACAGGGTAACGCCAAACTCCAGTTTCATTGAGGGCAAAGTAAAAAATTGCGAATATGCATATGCGTAAAGTCTTTTTCCCTTAGGAGAAAAATAGAAAACGCAAATATATCTGAAATTGGCCATTTTGCTCCCGCTCAGCAGGCGTAAAAAACACCCATTTTCATGCAGGTGTTGAAAAAATTACTATCCTATATACCATTTCTTCTGTAATTGTAATATATTGTTATTTATAAAAAATGAGAACAGAAATATAAAAAACCTTATATTTTTAGACCTGAAGAATTCCAGTCCAATCCTATCATTCCTCCTGAACCTATTCCTGCCTATACTGAATCCAATGAAGAACCTCCCGTGACATTCAATGATGTTATCCGCATTGCAGTATCTTATGATATGGGATGGAGTACCCGAGGTGCGGGTAGAAGTTATGACAGTTTGAATGGCTTCGGAGCCATTATTGGTCAACATAACGGTATGGTGTTGGATTATGCAACTTGTAATCGGACTTGTAAGAAATGTGAAGGGATAATTCAACCTCCTCCACATCACAATTGCCGAAAAAATTTTGACGGTTCGGCAAAAGCCATGGAGCCTCACGTCGCCAAAAATCTCATTGTGAACAGCAATGTTCTTAGGACCGCAAATGCTGAAGTGGGGATGCTTATTGGCGATGATGGTAGCACAACAAATGCAGTTTGCCAAGCCGCCAGCAAACATCCAATAATAAAACAGTCCGACATGAACCATACATCAGGCGGTGTAAAAAAAAAATTATATGGAATACAAAGAAGCCATAAAGAGCTGTCTAAGAACTGCATTACTTATCTGCACCGATGCTTCACATACGCTATGTGCCAAAATAAAGGTGATTCGAAAGCGATGGCGGATGCAGTCCGTAACATTCCATATCATGCCATAAACGACCACAGCAGATGTGGCTCCTGGTGTGGATCCATTCAAGATAGCGAAAATTATGATCATCGAATTATTCCAGGGGGAATTCAAGATCCGGAATTGTTTGAGGCGTTACGGGAGATTCTCGACAAACTGGCTAAAAATGCCGAAAAGTATTCGGCAGGTGCATCCAGTAATGCTAACGAAAGTTTGAATGCAACCATGGCTAGCAAAGCACCGAAGTCACGATGCTATAGCAAAACTGCGTCCGCCGATTTTCGATTTGCTTGTGCAGTTGGTCAAAAAAAAATCGGAGAAGGCTATACGCAAGCGATATTGTCTAAACTCTCAAAATCCCCAGGTAAACATCATTCCCGACATGTGCAAGCGACGCAAAAAACGCACCAGAGAAGGCGGCAACTGATAAAGTCACCAGCGTATAAAAAAAAGCGTATGCTATTGAAAAAGCGGCGGGCTGCTTTACGCCATAGGAAGGAGAACGTTGAAGGTGTGACATACCAGACTAATGTTGATCTGCTCAACGAGCTGGGAGAGGATAATACCGCTGTGGAGGAAGACGAAACGGAAATCGCAATTGTTTTAGTGGACTTAGAAACATCCGGTTTTGAGAAAAACTGATATTTTGCAAATTGGGGCAAAATATGGGACAAAATCATTTGGTATTTATATCAATCCGATTAAAGACATTTCTGTCAGTGCTAGTCAGGCAAATAATCTTACAAGCTACTACGGTGACCTACTTTACAATGGGCGAGAAGTACCGTCTGTACCAATACGAGCTGCCTTGGCAAATTTTCATGAATGGCTAACATCGCTGGGAAAGCAATGTTGTATTGCCACGCACAATCTCACCTTTGACGGGCCGAGGTTAATGAAGAAAATTATACAATGTTCACTTCAAAATGAATTTGCAGAAGTAGTTTTTGGTTTTGTAGATACTTTAGATGTAATTAGAAATACTACTGGGCGCAAACAAAAAGGGCAATGCTCAATCAGCGGACTAGCCAAGGCATTGAGCATTTCTGCCATTGGTGGCCATAACGCGGCATGTGATTGTGTTATACTACACACAATTTTAAAAAATTAAAAATAACTTCTGAAAAATTGTTAACAAGTACAACGTGATTTTCGGAACAAACTGCGGTATGGCATAGCCAGGAGAAAATAAGTGAGATTGTATCGACGTTCACACCAATCGAAAATCTGGGCTGTTCGGTAAAAAAAAAGTTGGCATCAGCTGAAATTAACATGGCAATGTTAAAAGAAGTATATACACTGCGTGGGCATGACGAATTAGCCCAATTTCTAAAAAATCATATGAAAGAAAAAATTAATCAGACCATCACCAAAGAATCAATAAATAAAATTATAACATTTCTAAAACACACAAAAACGTGATATTTTATATATTATATTATTGTATTCTTTTCATTAGGGTAATTCCGGGAGACGCGGCCGGGCTGGAGAATTGGTCGAAACAGTTGATTTCTTGAGAATTAATTGTTCGGAACCTTAACACATTTTTACATATACACAGATGTAGAGCCTGAATATAGCAACTCGACCAACTCTCCAGCCCGGCCACGTCTCCCGGAATTACCCTATGCAAAATATATCAACTTATGTCAACTGTGCCAAATTATTGCATCTTTTTGCGTATTTTTACCTGTTATTCCATATTCATAAGCCCGCTATGTTTCTCATTTCCTTTTTCTATCTCTGCATGAGTGTAACGGAGACAAAACGTTGGCCAGAAGATTCAATTAGAACCCAGATAGCACACGACGTCTATAAGCCGTCTGCTATCTGTTAACCCTTTTGGTACCAGCGCCGGAGATATCCGGCATCCATCTGATGACCTGTGTGGACCAGTGCTGAATATATCCGGCGGCAGGAGCCATCGTTCCTAGCGCCGACTTTAGTCGGCATCTCCAATAGTTAATAAAAAAAATTAGTTAAAAGCACTTCCGCGGAAATGTACGCGGTACCGAAAGGGTGAACAGTGTCTATAGGTTAGATATACGTGTAGTGACACCTATAAGTTTGCTTCGCTTGGTCAGGGGATTGCGATGTTGCCGTGGTTTCATAAGCTATCGAGATACATATCGTGCCGACAGCAGAATTTTCTCAAGTTATAATTTATTTCTTTAAAACGGTGTAGTGAAAACGATTGAAACTTGGCAAATATTTTCATCTATCTATATACTACAAGTACAAAAAAAATGAAAACATTGGTAATATTCCTTCAACATTTTTTCAGAGGTGTTATCCGTCAAGATCGTCTCTTTCCATAAGAGTACGTGTCAAATCAGTGAAAATTGAAATCATTATAACTCAGCAACCGTTTAGTGGATCCCTTTAAATTTTTTTGCAGTACACCAGGAAGACTATAAAGATCAATCTCACAAATTTTCATCAACTTGGTAGTATTTGGAAATACGTCCCATACATCCTTAACATGCCCCAGAGAAAACGTATCAACTTACCCCACAGAAAGTCATTATATACAAACATCTCCATAAACAAATGTAGAGCATATAAACAAAATAACAAACCGTAATTCCCTTACCTTCAAAGGACTCAATGTGATGCCCAATTAATTTGAGTTATAAAAGTCTCTATCCCGTCTCAAGACGGATTGGAAAGTGAACACAACTATTTACTTTTTCTCTATAGAAACGAAAACAGTTAAAAATGGATTGCTAAAGTCAAGGTACACAGACGTACGCTAGAACGAAGTAAAGAATTGATCAAGAAGTTTCACATATCTCACACACAAGGAGCTATATATATACAGTGTCGAGATAATTCGTCTGTATCAACCTGCCTCTGTATCAACTTGCCCCGGTCTCGCCTACCAATTACAGCCAGTGTCCCTACTGTTGCCATTTAATTGATTATAGATAATATAAACGTCGAGGGAAAATATGTAAGTCTGTATTCTGTGATCGTCGTTTGGGGGCGCCGCTCGCATCGTATGAACAAGATTCCAGCAATTACCGGCAATAAATACGGAATTACGCGGAACGATTCCCAAATCTCGGCACACAGAATACAGTGTAAGATTCCACAGGCCACCACCGAGGGAATATATGCGAACGTGGACAATATCTGACATAAATAATTAACCCTCGTACTATTGACCTGTGCAGGAGTCACTTGTGACTCACGCTGCCGAGTCACCAATGACTCCGGCACAGTATTCGGAGGGTTAGTACAAATATTTAATTAACACTATGGAGTTTAAACAAACTTATAAACTATATACAGTAACAAAAGAGTATTGCAAATAAGTGTTACATGTGCCAATTACTGCCAGTGTCCCTACTATTGCTAACACTGTCCAACACGATTTTTGGTCTGCACTAACCGCTCGATGACTCCTGTAGAGTTTCTCGCCCTGAACACAAATCCGTAAGCAGAATTGCTCTATCACCTTCAGTTTTTGAGAAAATCGATTTTGAAAAAAAACTGCAAATTTTCAACTTTGAGCATCTCTTGTGTCGAAACGTTAATAGTTATTCGGCTGCTCTTTGCGGCAAATTATTCTATGAACCCTCCCGAATACAACGATATAAGTTATTATGGCATTATAAACATTTAAATATATTTAAACAACGATCAAAGGGAAGATGATACCCGAAATGCACCCATTTTTGAAGATATCTTTCAATTTATTTCCAAAACTAAGGGTCTAGGAGAAAATCTGACCATTCCACGCGATGCAGCAGACATTTTTCCTTCGGAAAGCATCAACAAAAGTGGTAAGTCTCGTTTTGTTTTCAATACAGAAGCGAAATAGTTTTGCAAAACGTGCGGTGTCGACAATGGTACTGTGGTTTGCAAAATTGTTGGCAGTCGTATGCGGAGCGGGGCAAGGGGACTACCTCGCTCGCGCCGCCCCACTCTCTGCCGCGGACTCCCAATTCCCCCGCTCGCTCTCTTCGTCATGCGGTGCTGCTGACCGATTCGTTGATGTGACGCGTCGGCCAATAGCGACAATACGTGTGCTTTACATCTACCACAGTGTCAGAGAAAGTGGGCCTATGAGGATACACTCGATCGGACCACCAAGTTTCTGCGGCAACATTTTTGCAAACCACAGTAGTCATGCGTGTTAAGCGATTGTGTTACGCTGAGCGGGAGTGGATCGCGTGCCGCCGTTGACTACCACTGTTGACACCGTGCGTTTTGCCAAACTATTTCGCTTCTGAATTGAAAACAAAACGTGACTTACCACTTTTGTTGATGATTTCCGAAGGAACAATGTCTGCCAAAAATGACGTAAAAATATTGCCATAAGCCAGGCCTGCCCCATCGGGTGCAAATACCTCCTGAATTTCTGGGACCCGGGCAACAGCCGAGCGCGGGACTGTAAAGTTGCTACACATTGCGAAATTTGTAATAAGAGAACTGCATGAGTGTGCGTCCATGTAGGCTCGTACCACGACTCTTTGCGATTCTGGGCGCCGGGTCAAGAGCCAAGCATGGAGCTATTTCGTTGCTCGGTTTCACGCTCGGCTGTGCTATTCTTTGTAACTATAGAATTATTTATTATGGTAAGGAACCCCGGATGATGCATATGTGTAACAAGCAATAAAATTGAAAATATAGAAACGTATTATACAATTTCACCGAAACATAACATATTTAGAATGTTATTACTATAAAAATAAATAACTTACAAAGATAAAGAACAGAATTTTATTGAACGATATATATATACACACACATTTGCAAAAGTTAAAAATTATATACTAATAAATATATACATACATATTATATACATTTGTGTATTAGTCTTTCTTGCACTCAGCGATCGAGGCAAGCGCAAAAATATCATTCAATAAAATTCTGTTCTTTATCTTTGTAAGTTATTTATTTTTATAGTAATAACATTCTAAATATGTTATGTTTCGGTGAAATTGTATAATACGTTTCTATATTTTCAATTTTATTGCTTGTTACACATATGCATCATCCGGGGTTCCTTACCATAATAAATAATTCTATAGTTACAAAGAATAGCACAGCCGAGCGTGAAACCGAGCAACGAAATAGCTCCATGCTTGGCTCTTGACCCGGCGCCCAGAATCGCAAAGAGTCGTGGTACGAGCCTACATGGACGCACACTCATGCAGTTCTCTTATTACAAATTTCGCAATGTGTAGCAACTTTACAGTCCCGCGCTCGGCTGTTGCCCGGGTCCCAGAAATTCAGGAGGTATTTGCACCCGATGGGGCAGGCCTGCCATAAGCAAAGCTGTAATGTACAGCTGTTATTATGCTTTATTACATTATAATATATTATATTATATTGCATTGCATTGCATTGCATTTTTGTTATATTTTTGTTGTTATGTTATACTATTGTTATATTATGTTATATTATATTATATTATTTTATTGATCAGGGAATCAGGCACTAATTGAACGGACCGCGAACATAATCATGAACATAACGAATATAATGAATATTGATATATGAATAACATAATGAATATCGTGTATTGTCATGTAATCAACGATGAAAAAATGTTATATCATGAAAAAAAAATTGGACCTTGGTGGGGTGCGAACCTACGCCAAAAGAGAGTATGCAGCGGTTTTGGAGTCTAACACTCTAACCCCTTTTTTTTTTTTTTTTTTTTTGAATTACAACGTTTATTGCGCTCTAAGAGAGTGTTACAAAAAAAATTTTTTATATAAACATAACGTTGCTTAAAAGTTAGATATAGAAGAGAATGAGAAGAACTCTTGTGCTAGACCCTAGGCTCTGATAACAGAGCACGCATAGTCTTTTGAAGTTAGTGGTTTTGTTGTATGTGAACGCACTTATTGCTACCGTAACATTTAGATGAAGCCGACGTTCGCTTTTAAGATATAACGGTTGTTAGTTGAAGGACGGTTGGCGCATAGACCGAATCCTTATACAATATTAATAGATGAGAGATGTGTGAAGGTGAGGAGATTGGTAGCTTAAGGCTGCCAAGATGAGTTATATGGTTTGCGGAGCGCTGGTGATTTCATATTTACATATTTACATATTTACAATATTTATACTAAGTTAACCACCAGTATTTTTTAGAGTACGATCTGTGGTTATCGTTCTGGTCTTGTAATGAGAGAGTTTGGACGAATCTCATTTCGGGGCTATATATGTCGATGAACGCGTTGTATGGTAACGTTTTATTATAATTTTTCCTATTATAGTGATAAATGATTGGGTGATTTCTATCGTTTTGGATTAAGCCTTGACTATCTAGAAACGGGAAAGCTTCGGGAGGTATATAGCCCGTTTTTATAGTTTTGAGGTAGTATAACGGGTTAGGGTAAATTGCGCTGTAGATTTGGCTGTTTGAGTCAATCTTGTGAATATTCGCCCAATGGTTTCTAATTAATTTTAGCGTGAATAAGTCTATTCGGTTTACTGTTTTAGATTCATTATATATTTTAGTGTTACTGTATCGTTTAATGAAGTTGGATTCTGGGGTTCTGTACATATTAGTACAGGCCCTTAAGCATTTTCGTTCGAATATCCTTATTTTTTCCATTGTGCTGGCGCTGATATTAAACCAGATGGGGCATCCATATGTTAGTATGGGTCTGATTAGAAGTTTATAAAATAGGATTTTTACCTCGTTTGATAATACTTTAGAGTAAAATAGTTTTTTGTTTAGAAGATAGGCTTTTTGCGCTTTGTCAATCTGGATATTTACATGATGGTTGTAGTTTAGTTTAAAATCTAGGTAAATTCCTAGATAACGCACGATGTTTTTATTTGGAATTTTTTTACTGGTGTCCATGCGGTCATGTATTGAGAATTTTTTGGAGTGAACTATGACATCATTGTTTGCGTCGGAGATCTTAGAAATGTATGGCCTGAATAAGATAGACTCGCACTTATTAATATTGATCTTTAATTTCCATGCAAGGAAATAATCTTGCAGTTTTTCGAATAAGTCCTGTAAGAGGATTTTAATCCTTGATGGTTTATTATCTTTGACGTATATTACGATATCGTCGGCAAAAGCTATTGCGAATTTATTTATAACGGTGTTCAGGCCGTACATCTGTAATAAGTTGCTCGTGTAAATGTTAAACAGTATGGGGGAATTGACTGTCCCTTGTTGTAATCCGTTTGTTATTTTAAAGGTTTTTGCAGATTTGTTTGTTCCTTCAGTGGCTATGAAGCTTTTATTAGTTAGCATGTTCCAGATCATTTTTACAAGGTGCTTCGGGAATTTTTTTTCAAGAAGTTTGAATAATAGTCCGTCCAGCCAGACCGTATCGAAGGCTTTTTCAAGGTCTATTAGGATAGCGCCTACGCAGTCCCCAGCATTTCTGGCCCAGCATATATCAGAAATGAATTTAGTCACAGCATGAATGGTGGAGTGTTTAAAACGAAAGCCGAATTGAGTTTCAGGTATTATGTTGTTATCTGAGCAATGACTGTTAATTGAATTATTTATTAGGATTTCTAGCACCTTACTAATGTTGGGTAGCAGGCTTATAGGCCGGTAGCTCGAAGGGTCGCTTCCATCCTTCCCTTTCTTTTTTATTGCGATTAGTTTGGCTGTTTTCCAGACTTGTGGGAAATATGCAAGGTTTAGACAATTGTTGAATATGATTGTGTAATGACGGATATATAGTGGTGGTAAGTTTTTTAAGACGATATTAGGAATATTATCAAAGCTAGCTGATTTTTTATTGTTAAGTTTTTTGAAGATTCTTGTTAGTTCGCCTGTGCAGGTGAAAAAGTTTTCAGGAATACTGTTAGAATCAGGATTGGTGGCTATGTTATTATTGTTAAAAATGCATAGGGAGTGATTATCTTGTACGTCTTTTTCCATTTCTGTTTTGAAGATGTTTGTTTTATTAACGATTAGGTTTGTTAATTGTGGTTTACCTAGATGAGCGTTTTGAGTGTGGACTGTTTCGAAGTGTGAACCTAGGATGTTAAGTTTGTCGCTGGTGTTCGTGATGACTAGGTTGTTATTGTCATCAGTTTGTAAGTGTTGTGGGTTTATGTCTGCCTTCTTTATCATTTCAATTTTGGAATTTGCAATTTTTAAAACACCTATTTTGTTATAATCCTTACTACGGAATATGCTGTTGACAGATGGGAATAATTTTTTTGGGTTGTGTATAGTTAATCTTGAGATTTTTTTTTCCAGTAATTACTTATGGAATTGCTGAAGGCTTTTCTGATTTCTGCTCTCGTTGATTTTAGTACATGTTTGAGTGCTGTGATAATATAGTCGTTAGCAGGTGTGTAGTTTGTTATTCTGGTAAGGTTATTAAGTTTGGAGATTAGGCGGCTTTTTTGTTTTCTGAGATTTAGTATTTGAAGTGTAATGTATTTATCGGTGGGGTTTTGGTTTGTTGGAATAAGTGGAACAGCATAGTCGATTGCATTAAGGATGTTACTATTAAGTTTTTCTATAGCAGTGTCTATTTCTTTTGTAGTGAGGTTTTTATTGTCTGGTATGTCCGTCTCGTCTGTATCTGTCAGATAGTTTTTAAGTTTGTCCCAATCAGTTTTATTAAAGTCGTATTTAATAGGGGGGTTAGTTGTATTTAATTCAATGTGGTTCAGCGTGTGAAATGAAATGGTCATTACAACAGCTCTGTGGTCACTGTCATGATTGAAAGAGTCAAGTCTGTCTGGGAGTGGTGTGTTGAGGAAATTGATTCTACTATCCGCGATGCATATGTCTAAGAAGGCTTCGCTTTTAGGGAAGGATGGAATGGCTGTATTATATAGGGTAATACGGTAATTGATTTGGTTGAGTTTAACCCAATTAAAAAGCGCTACCCCTCTTTTGTTGTTTATCGGGTTATTCCATGCTGTGTGTTTGGCATTTAGGTCGCCGGCTAGTAAGTAGTAGTTATTACTTTTTTGGAGGTCTAGTTTTCTGAAAGTTAGGTTTAATTCTGCCAAGAATTCTTTTTTACAGCTACTGGTGGCGTAGGCCGCTATTAGAAATAAGTTAGTGTTATTTTGTAATTTTATTTTTACTATTGTCGTTTCAAAAGTTGCCGGATTGATCCAGCCTAGCTGGACAGACTTGAAGGTTATGTTGTTTTTTAGGAGTATGCCAGTTCCCCCAGCTTGCTTAGCATTTTGTCTATCATTTCTTAAGAATATGTAGTCCTTAAAGCTAACATGGTGGTTGTGATTTAATTTGGTTTCGCAAAGAAGGACCGCATCCGGGTTATGTGTTTTTAGGAGCTCTGCTAGATTCGCTCTTCTTTCATGGTTGATCAACGAGTTGACATTTAATTCAATTATTTTCAATTTCCTAAGGGATATTTTCCCTACGGTGCTCTCGAGGTGATTAGAACTATTATTCAGTTGAGGCATTACAGTTCATTTGGAGGGCTTCAGCTATCATATCTATTCTGACTGTATTTATATTAATTTGTTTAGCTAATCGTGTCATTTGGATATTTACAGTGGATTCGATTGTCTTTTTTATTTGTTCTAGTAATGGGTTTTGGTGCGGGTGGGTAGCGGTATTGCTCCAATGAGTTTCTGGAGCATTAGGCTTAAGAGGAGAAGCTGGGTTGGGTTGCTTTTTATTTAGTAGAATTGAGCTAAAGGAAACTCCCTTTTGCACGAATTTATTGATTAGGTTTACTTTTTTTTCTTTTTCCATTTTAGATTCTAAGTTTTTTTCAATTATTTTTTGCTTCATTTCTTTTAATTTAGGGCATCCTCTATATGACGCGGGATGTCCGAAGTTTCTGCAGTTCGCGCAAAAGGGTTTTATGTCATCAATGGATATCTTGTTGTTGGGATCGGTGTTACTTTGCGGGCACTCACCCGGGTTATGTGGGGTGTCGCATTTAACACAGCGATAGTTCAGATTGCAATTTGACGCCCCATGGCCGATTCTTTGGCATCTAGTACATTGGATGCGGTCTTTCTTTGCTAATTTTTCCCAACTTATAGACGTATACATTAGTGTCTTAATTTCTTTTAGGTTATTGACTAAACTATTCGGCGATAATTGAACTATGTATATTGGTAATTTTCGGTTTTCTGCTAGAGAACGTCGGGTTACGAATTTCTTCACTGCTACGAATTGTACATTGGGTAGGTTTTTGCTTTTCAGTTCAGTTAGAATTTCTTCCGTATTGAAATCGCTTTCTAGGTTCTTCAGTAGTATTGTTATATTTTTTTCTGATCTTGGGGTGTAGGTAAAGAATTGTATTTCTTTGAGTTTTAAGATTTGTAATGCTAGTTTGTAGTTTTCGAGTGAAGAAATTTGTAGTACATGTTTGTTAGTATTTACGCGTTTGATGTGAAAGTCTTTAAATTTTTCTGCTAGTAGGTCAACAATTTGTTTAGTAGAGTTTGTGTATATAATAATCGGAGGCTGTTTGCTGTTACCTTGAGATATAGCAGTGGTCGTATTGCTGTTGGACATGTGAGGTTGGGAGCCTTCTATGTTCTGGTTGTCTTTAGGTATGTGTGAGTAGGGCGCCTTGTTTTTGGTTGTCAGCTGGCGGGACGGATTGTTGATTGCCTTTGGCTTGTCCTGGTCTTTGGGTAGAGGATTTAGCCGGCCTGTTACCTCGCTGTTTCTGCCGGGGATGTCCTGTGTTGTTGCTTTCTTCTTAGGTTTGGGAATGTTGGTTCCTTCTAGCGTGCAAGTCCTCTTGTTGGTGGGACTGGTGTATGTATGTGACTCGTCCGTTGCGATAGCTTCGAATCTATTCTTCGAGGTGTAAGTTGATAGCTCGTTATATGTATTAGCATCACTAAGCTGATTCTTTAGGATGTTAATTGTTTCGTTTAGTTTTTTTATTGTATCCAGGAGTTCTTCATAAGAAGGGTTTTGGGCATTCGCTGGGCTTCCTTGTTCACATTCCATTTCGGTCGAAAGTGGTGGATCATTCGGTTGAATGTTCTTTTTGCTTAATCGAGTTAATATGGTCGAATTCTCGGAGCTAGAGGCTCTTTTTTCTTTTTTGTTTAAGTTTGGCATCGGATTGTACCTGTTTGCTGTTCCACCTTTCACTATCCGTTTTAATAGCTTTGGTGGAATGCTCGTTTCTTTCCCTTCTATTGCTCTTTGTATTAGAGAAATATTTTTCGGGCCTTCCATTCTAGGCATCTCGGAGCTTTTGGAGAAGGCCTCTATGAGGTGTGGTTTTAATTTTCCATCTAGAGGATTGGCATCCTCGTTTTCGGTGACGACGGAGGCCGAAGCCTCCGTTTGGTCGGTACTATTATTATTCGCAATATTCCTTTACCTTTTTTCGCGGATCCTTCAAAGGGGCCGTATTATTAAGATAACCGATAATGTTTTGTTGGTTAAACAATATTAGAGTATTAAAATATTGCGATTTAGCACATCACTGTGTAACTATAAACTGCACTGGATATAAGGATTCTGGCACGTGGCTAGTATGGAATTTCCGTCTGTTTACTAATAACGGAGCGCTGCTCAGAGTACGTCCGCACTGTGCGAATGCTCCTAGGATACTGACACTCTAACCCCTCCGCTAACTGCGGTGGTGAATAATTCTTTCGTACCATATGATATATGGTGCGTATACACTTCCAATTAATCATATTAACTTGATTCCCTCCGTTTACATATTACTCTGTCGAATGTAGAGATATTAAAAATCATACACTGCATTCACTGTATGACGGAAATGCAAAAATTGAAAGTACTTATCACGTTTTCACTTTATGTACCACTCTCTGTTCTTCTCGTTAAAAAGTAATAAAGTTGAAAAAAAATATCACGAAAATATCGTTTTCTGATTTTTTTAACTATGGCGCACCTTACCGAAAAATCTGAAAAAATTTTAGATAATAGTCATGTCAAGATCTAACTACTGTAAAATTAAAAATCTTGTCGCTCAAAAACTTCAACACGAAATCTGCATTTTTCGACATTTTTTTTGCGTTTTTTATTTCTTACACTTAGCAGTTGCAACGAAAAAATCTGAAAAAATTCACAATCATACACAATCGTGTCTACAATATTTCAGATTTTTTTTAGAATTTTTGCTGACCACTAAATAGGGAAAATATGGCAAACACCGAAAATTCGAATTTACCCTATAACTACCTTCCTGGTTGAGATAGGGGGTTGAAACTTGCTGTACAATGTTTTCCTGTGCTACACTATTGAAAGGTGCATTGCCAGATAAAATCGGTTCAAGGGCACTTTTGACCATTTTATCCAGCTAGACCCTTTGAATCAAGCCATGAAAAAATAAATATATTTTCAAGTAGAAAAAGTAAAAAGAATATATCTACAAATGGCATATGATTTCTTAACGACTACCCGAGCAACAAGTACAGAATCTAAGAGCGCCTTATCAGGAGACCAAAGTTTGGACCAATTCTGTTTTTTTGCGTGCTTATTTGTTAAAAAGTCTTGTTAAATATAGTCACTCGATAACTCGGGAGGTAACGTGCGTACGTGAGGACGATCGGTGTCGGAAGGACCCGAGTCCTTCCGACGATCAGTTACGAGTCTGCTTCGATGGCGTGCGTTAAGCAGTTACGCAGTGGTGTGCTCTTATGTTCATTTCTCTAAATATACTATATTCATATTCTATTATCTAAAAACCCGTTATTACTGAGCCATCCTATCTACTACAGCTTCAGAAGTGGGATATTACCGAGGGATTCGGAATCGTGCAATATCGATTGAAAAATTGATTCTATCGCACGTGCCACGAGGCTATGGCGCCGGGTCCATCGAACGTTCGAGAAACCGTTACGTGTGTGCAAAAATAGTGGTAGGCCCAGTGATTGTGCGAACTACATAAAACTGATATTCAGCTAGCTGGCAGAATGGGAAAATTACGTGACGTGCCCGGGTTGGACGAAAACCTTACGAAAGCGCCATTAGGTGTGATTCGGTTATTACATAACCTTGTTTATGGTGAAATCGGAGATCGTGGGGACCGACAGCCACTGCGAGAATTTACCGGATTTAAATTCACGGAAAACTCAGGCAAAAGTTAAGTGGATGGTCGAAACACTAACATTAGCTGATTTAGTAGCGATCTGTGTTGTATTACGGTTACTCTATACGGGAGAGCTGGAGGATATCGCGAAGCGAATTTGTCGGCATTTGACAAACTTTGAACTTTTCAACGCCTCGGACCAAGCCGAGGAAGAGGAAGTGTACGAGGATGTTAGCGAAGCATACGAGGAAGTACAAGAATCAACCACACCAAGCAGCCATACCTGCCGGGCCAAGGTTTACAGTGAGCTTCCGCGACGTCGAGGACACTATTCGAACTTTCAAGGGCAGCGACGGTTACCCGATCGAGACATGGGTGGAAGATTTCGAAGACAACGCGAAATTATTTAAATGGTCGGAAATGCAAAAGCTGTTGTTTGCGAAGAAATCGCTGAAAGGGTTAGCCAGCCTCTTTGTTAATGGAGAACTCTTCATGGACAAGATTAAAAGCACTGTTATTGGAGGAGTTTTCGAGCAAATTAGACAGTGCAGACCTGCACGAAGAATTACGCCGTCGCCTGATCAAGAAAGATGAATCACCACAAGAATATTTTTTAGCTATGAAGGAGTTAGCTTCGCGCGGGAAGATCGAAGAGCAACCCTTGATCAAATACGTAGTGAACGGCATTACCGACGAGTCAAGCCGGAAAGTAGTATTATACGGTGCACGAACTTTTAAGGAGCTGAAAGACAAATTTGAAATTTATAACACGATGAAGAAGGAGAAGACACTTTCCACGGTCAAGTACGCGTCGAATCGTGCACGAGGGGTGGGCGGAAAAACGGCCGAGACAGATCGGGCACATCTACCAACCGAGAGTACTGGTATCACCGTCATCCGATGTTACAACTGCAACGAGGAGGGTCACGTGGCGGCTGCTTGCGCGAAACCAAACAGGGAAAGAGGTTTCTGCTATGTTTGCGGAGCACCCGACCACCAGAAACGGACTTGTCCTCAGCGGACGAAAACGGAGAAGACGCGACCTTCAACATCGGCGGGGAATGCTTCAACCCATCTGGTGGAATAAAATTCGGTCATCACACCCAGTTATACGGTCGAAGCGAGGCTAGAGATAGGCGAGGTCACAGCAGTATTAGATACTGGTAGTCCCATATGACTTTTAGAGAGAAATCAAATACCAGAGGATGTAAGCATTGATCCTTATTTTGAAAACATTAAATTCGAAGGTATAAATGGGACACCGATTTACGTGTTAGGGCGTTTAAAACAACATGTAAAAATACGAGATATCGAAGTCCTTATTTACTTTTATGTCGTGCCGCGTATTACAATTTCGTACGCTTGTTTGTTAGGCCGAGATTTTATTTCCGATGACAGTATCGAAATTCAATTCGGGAAAATAGTTAATATCCGGAAAAGAAATTCTGCAACAGAGACAGATGCAGTTATTCATGAAATTATGAACATTGACGTGACCAATGATGCGGCAGAGTCTAATGCATTGAATCTTAACGTGAACCAAGAGATAGCGTGGGAGGAACGAGATCGAGTAAAAACCATTATATCCGAATGTTACGTAAAACCCGCAAGACCAGAGTTTCCTAAAGTACAATTAAAAATGGATATAGTGCTCAAGCCAAATTATAAACCATTTTATTTCAACCCAAGGCGTCTTTCGGGGACCGAAAAATTAGCTGTTGCTAAAATTATTCGAGATTTATTAGATCGGAAGATTATTCGGGTAAGTAACTGCCCATACGGGAGCTCGATTGTACTCGTAAAAAAAAAATGCGGAAATCGACGGTTGGCAATTGATTTTCGATTTTTGAATGAAATGACTATTCGAGACATTTTTCCGATTCCCCGGATTGAGAATCTAATAGATTCTCTTCGTAGTAAAACGTATTTTACGCAGTTGGATCTGAAAGACGCATTCCATCATGTTGAATTAGAAGAGAAGTGTATCCCATATACATCATTTGTCACATTTATGGGCCAGGACGAATACGTACGTATGCCATTTGGTCTCAAGAATGGACCATCTTTCTTTATGAGATTCATTAATAGGGTTTTCCGTTCTCTATTAGACGATGGTAAAATATTAATTTATTTGGACGACATTCTGTTTGCTACAGAGACTATAGCCGAAAATCTCTCTATTTTGCAGGAAGTCTTAAGGATAATAATTGAAAACTGTCTTGATTTAAAATTTTCAAAGTGTGCCTTTCTGTTCACAGAAGTAACATATTTAGGTTACCGAATTAATAACAGAGGTATTCGCCCGACAAAAGAAAACATTCGCGCAGTGTCGGATTACCCGATACCCAGATCATTCCGAGAGCTACAGAGTTATTTGGGGTTCGTGTCATACTTTCGAAAATTTATAAGAAATTTCGCAACTGTTGCAAAACCTTTATATGATTTATTGAAATCGAAAAGCGATTTCAAATGGGATGATAAACAATTAGTTGCTTTTGAGGAGTTAAAACAGTCATTTATATCGGAACCTATATTGTCAATTTATTCGACTACAGCAGAAACTGAACTACATTGTGACGCCAGTTCATACGGTTACGGATCAGTACTTATGCAGAAACAGGCGGACGGGAAATTTCACCCTATTTCTTATTTTAGTAAACGTACGTCGCAAACAGACTCGCGCTACCATAGCTTCGAATTAGAAGCTTTAGCTATTATCTACTCCTTGGAACGTTTTCGAATTTATTTACAAACTTTAGAGAAAAAAGAAGTAAATCCAAAAATTTTACGTTGGTCCCTTATCTTAAGAAATTACGATTACGAATTAGAACATCGATCAAACGATCGTATGCGGCATGCGGATGCCCTAAGTCGCCAACATACAGTATTAATAATTACTGAAAATAGTTTCGAACGAAATTTAACGATTTTACAAGGGTTAGACAATGATATTATTGAGATAAAGAAACGGTTAGACCAAAACGAGGATAAATATTTCGAACTCAACAACAGATTAGTTTATAGGAAAGCGAAAAATAAACTCTTATTCTATGTACCTTCAAGTATGGAAAATAACGTGTTACGTGCTAGTCATGAACAGATCGGACACCAAGGTGTAAACAAAACATCTGAGTATTTATCGCGTGTATACTGGTTTCCCAACATGAAGCGTAAGGTACAATAGTTTATTTCAAACTGTATTAAATGTATCACGTACAACACTATCTCAAATCGGATTGAAGGCAAACTGCATTGCCCAGATAAAGGAAATCTTCCTTTTAAATGCCTACATTTAGACCATTATGGTCCCTTAGAAAAGACGAACCATCGTCAGAAATATATATTTGAAATTATAGATGGATTTACGAAATTCGTTAAATTTTATCCTGTTACCAGCACAAACGCTGATGAGGTCATTAAGCATTTAAATTTATATATTAAGGCGTATAGTAAACCGGGGAAAATAGTAACGGATCGCGGCAGCGCGTTTACATCAGGGAAGTTCCAAGAGTTTGTAGAACAACATGACATTCAACACGTTTTGATCGCTACTGCTACGCCACACGCGAACGGGCAAATTGAACGAATAAATAGGTCATTGACACCTATGTTAGCTAAACTAAGCAAGAGTTCCTATAGTTGGGATCGCGCCATCAGCGAAATAGAATTTGCGCTAAACAATACGGTGAACCGCGCGATAGGAGATACCCCAGCACGATTATTGTTCGGAACAAATCAAGTGGGTACAGTAGATGACGATTTGCGATTGCTATTAGAGGAACAACAACCACTAGATCGAGAATTAAAAGAAATTCGATCAAGTGCAGTGGGAAAAATAGAAGCAAGCAATAGGTATAATGCGCGATACTATGATCGGAAACATAAAACCCCAACGTGTTACCAATTAGGTGATTATGTAATGCTAAGGAATATCGACGTAACACCGGGCGTAAATAAAAAACTATTGCCGAAATTTAGAGGACCGTACGTAGTCAAGCGCATACTAGACAATGATAGATATGTTGTATGCGACCCGGAAGGAAATCAATTGACACAACTACCTTTCGAAGGAGTTTGCTCACCCGAGAACATGAAGCGATGGGTGAGCGAAGAGTATAATTAAGAATCTACTTATGTAACCTTACATTAAGATTTATCTACCCTTATGTTAAGATTTATGTAAACCTTATGGCAATGTTGAACACTACGGAATTATGTACATTATGTTTAAAAATTCAAGTTCGTTATAGCAAACGTTATGTTCGACCTTATGTATACTTAAGTTTGGATGTATATACCTTATGTTGGCAGTATGCATGTATGTCGGAATGTACGTACTTATGGTGGAACTTTGTATGTGATTCAAAGATTATGTTTATATACACCAAAGAATAGGTATTTATGTTGTTTTGCGTACTAAAACCATTTGCGCGACAATATGATTAGGGGCAATCATATAGTCAGGATAGCCGAACTATAGTTAACTCGGTACTCGGGATAGTAACGTGCGTACGTGAGGACGATCGGTGTCGGAAGGACCCGAGTCCTTCCGACGATCAGTTACGAGTGTGCTTCGATCGCGTGCGTTAAGCAGTTACGCAGTGGTGTGCTCTTATGTTCATTTCTCTAAATATACTATATTCATATTCTATTATCTAAAAACCCGTTATTACTGAGCCATCCTATCTACTACATAAATAAAAAATATTTAATTATGTATATAAGTTAAGATTCTTTTCATTGTTTTTACGGTGAAGATCCATATTAATGTCATGTCAATAATTATACAAATATATTTATTTTGTGTAATATCATTTTATACTTTATGTTCAGAACAGTTTTATTTGCATATATATTTTATAATGTTCGATTAGAGTCCATAAAATTTTTGTTGTGATGTTTACTTTTATATTTTTCATACCTTAAAAAATTACCGTTAATTTACTGATAAACCGGTTTGGAATGAAAACTTTACCGAATAACCAGTAATTGAAAAAGTCGATAAATTTGTAATCCCTAATCGCGTTATATACAGTATGATGTCACTTTCTAGACAAATCAAATATAAATTTATAGCTTTAGGACTACAAAAAACAACGTGTTTCGCCCGTATGATCCCTATTTTACTATAATTCTTTTTAAAAATCCCGCAACGGATTCGTACTCAGCAATACCTAAAAACCCACTATGGCAATTTTCGTTGATTTTCATTTCAATTTGGCGTGGGAATCGATTTCGTCCACTACAATGTCATTTTCTCCCACTGTGCAATGTGACCGTACGGAAACTCTGCCTTTTCCCCTCCAAACCCACGCCCCCCTCGCTTAAAATGGCAGTTTACGCACCGTTTATATTTATTTTCACTTACAATCAGTGTACATTCCATTGATAACGCCCCGCCCCCCATAGTTATTTATTAGTTAATGAACCTTTTGCAAACGGTTTATCTTGCTTGAATTTAAAAACAGGTAAGCAAATATTAGGTGCATACATGTGAACCGAAAACCTTAAAGGGAAAGTATATTTTATTGAATTTAAAATTATAATAACGACTACTACGTATACAAATTTTGGATATTTATGGACATTAGTATAATTAAACATCTTCTGAAGTAAAGATAAATTGGGCAATTACGTATTATTTTCCATTTATTACAATTGTCAAAATTTGTGAATCCGAATACATTTTTTCAATACGTTAAAGCTAACAAATTGGCTAATTTGTTTGCATTAATTTCTGAGTATGGAAAGAACTAGACCTAAATTGTATTTTGAAACATCTATATATGTTCCTGTTTTTAACAGACTATACAATTTTCATGAACTAACTCGTTCGTGATTAAACGATGACTTTAAGCCGATCTTACATAATATGATAATAGAATATCAAGATTACAGTGTTACTTACTGAAGTAAGGGCTAATCATATAAGGAACAACACCACCTGGCCATCGAGCGGAGTCCGCTTTGAGTCCATTTTTCTCCAGTTGAGTTGGAAACAGTATGTCACCCTCTGCATAGTTACCCAGCTCTTCAGGATTGCGATCCCAACCCTCGTTCCAGTTTGCCACGATTGCTCCAGTTTCGTTGTCTGGGAACCGATACAATATCTCTCCAAAATGTTGAAGATGAGCAATCACTCCTTCCGGACTATATACTGAATCGTCTAGGACGTCACGCCGTTGGAACTGCCAAGCCTTCGCAGAAGTCAGAAGGATAAGTGTAAACGAACAAGTGATTATCCAATGACTCATGGCGAGATTCTTCAGGAAGCAAGACTTCCAAAAAAATAAATCTTCACTGGTATTCAAAGCGATTCCACTGACGAAAATTGGTCAGCCTTTCTTGATTTTATACGTACGCGAGAAACCCCACCCTCCGTCCTGTTTGATACTTCCGTGCGGAAGCGATCGAGGACAGTGGCTGATAACCGTGGACTTTGGGTAACAGGAAGTTAAAATTCATGGGTTCGATTTCTCGAGCATTCCCACGACATGCCAGATAATGTTTATTGCTACCGTATAAGTTAATGCCCATTAAAATGCATAGTATGAGGATGGCGTTACAAGACATTTTTAAGGTCTAAGTAAAATTTACTTTACTCTCGATCATTTTCTTAATTTTGTATAGCTTGGGAACACGGTGTATTAAGATTTGCATGTACTATGAAAGAAGTGGACCATAACCTTCTAAGGAAGACATTTAGAGTTTAACGCTAACACATTTCTTTGATTATTTTTTAATTTTCATGAAAGCATTGACATGCTTCGAAATGCAGTAAAAAATGTTGTGATGATATTTTGAAATTTATTATTAGAGTATTTAGCTACTTCTATTAAGTCGCTATTCAATTTTCATTTTATCTGTCATCGTGAAACGAAGAGACTAGGGAAAAGCAGAATCCGAACTTTATTTTTTATTCATTTTATATATTTTAAAAAAAAATTTCATACGAATCCAGTAGACACTAATAGAAACTAATAAAAACAATTCACTCTAAATAAAAGAATAAAAATATTAACAGATGCAAACAAGCAATTGTGTCTAACTTGATACTGTCACTGTTTCACCTTACTGCAGGAATTATCAAAGTATTATTTATACATCGTTACAGAAGGTCTTTCACACCGCTTGAAATTACCATCCTCCTTCGCACTTTATTCACATGCAAATGTAACTGAGCAAATCTCTATCATCGATACTGTACATTTCCTGAGAACCTTGCCTGATGATCCTTCACAGCGATGACTGTGACTACCCAAGCTAAGTAATAAATTCTATCAATCATATTCCTTTCTACTTGTCACGGATTATATCTTTCAATGAGAAATTTACGTAAAAATCTCTTTATATATAACGATAGCCATCCATAACAAGTGTCACATTTTCTCGTTTTTCCTTTGAATATGTAATAGCCGGTAATATATTATATAGGATACGAAATATTGATAAAGGAAAAAGTTGAATATTTTCATATCGCTTATTTCTTTACAACCTTATTTGTTTCTTAAATACACTGTGCGTTGAAGAAGTATAGTTGTACGTTTTTTTAAATGGAATCAAGTCTGCTTTTTTTGCATAAATCTATTCTTGTGTACAGGTAAGTAATGTTTCTCGAAGAATAAATAATTCACAAGGCAGGTATTTGAAATTTTTTACTGACAAAGGTATATGCTTTGTTACTTATAAATATTCCATCGTCACACAATAAAAATTTCTTATCCCTGTTTTTTATAACTGTTGTCACACTAGCAACGTACTCTTTTGTGATGTTGAAACATGAAATCCCAGATAGTACCGCACATCCCAAGGACGTCCGTTTCATGTCCAGTTTATATCCGAAGATCCTACGTCCATTTTGAACATACCTAGGATGTTCTTAGGACTTAAATTTCGGATGTTCTAGGTACGTCCGTTTCTTAAATCCTACGGACGTTCTTAGGACTTAAATTTCAGATGTTCTAGGTACGTCCGTTTCTTAAGTCCTACCATCGACGAAGTATAGAATAGACTTATCACCTTATGGGACTACGTGTCACCACCCAAACTGTATTACCGACCCATAATTTGAGGACTGAATTTAGCGGCCTCTGTTCATGAACAGCGTCCAACTCTGGAACTACTGTGAAATGTGTTGAAATGCTGAAAGGTGTCTACGTGCTTGTATACGTGTGACTTGTTTAGAGGGAAAGTTTCACATAGAGGGCAGGGTTTCGTTACGCTACGCTTTGGCTCGGTTTGCCAGCGACTTACGTGGATTCACGTACATTTTTCTCCGAAAATCTATTTCGGTGATTTGGAGACTATATGACGCCGAAATTATCTATCTTCTTGAAATCTTATACAAGCTATAAATTGCAAGATGACATTGATTGTTAGTACTTTGCGTGTAGTGGAACAGTTAACTAACATTTTCGCGTGTCGTAAGTCGAAAAATATTAAAAATTGACGCTGTTACTAACATTCCCGCAAATCTCTGCACTCCGTATGTCTAAATAGACGGTGCCCATCATACGACGCGTATAAATCATTGAGAACAAGGAATCCAAGCATTTTTATAAAATTTATATTCGTAGTTTTCGGGACCCGAGGACATTTTGCATTAGTTTATTTATTATTTGGGAACGGTAGATTAGTAATTAAAACTGTACGTTTCGTTATAAATTGATCGGCCCTTTCTTTATTAACTATTGTATGGATTTAAAAATTGTAAAACACACCTACGATGTAAATTCCCGCTTGGGTTAAGGCCTGTTGTCATTATTTCTAGATATGTACATATGAGAAAACAGTTATTGTGCTTTTTAAAGCACAAGTGAAAAAAGTTTTTGTCTTACGGATGTCGCGACCCGCGAGTGAGATAAAATGGGAGGGAAACGGCTCGGAGGTCCTTCACGCGACAAATGATCAGTCTGGCAGCGACAACAAAGTATGATACCTACATTGTCTTCTTGCATTCTCCGTGAGCCTGATTTTCGCACGTCGATGTCGGCCCACGGACGAGCTATGCCAAAATGCCCTTATTGAAGCAGATTTCACTTTCTTCTATAAATTCTGCAAAAGCCGTAATCAATAGCTAAAAGCGGAAAACATGTATGTACACATGCTAATTGTAAGATGAAATTTTTACATTCTCTGTTTCATCTTTGTTCGAGCATTTATGGTAAATTACTGAGATTTTTTAATAAAAGGAAAATCAAACACGATATCATTCGGGCAAGTAGGTATGCACATATGAGATGGTGGTGAAAGAAACTGTTTTATATATGAAATATCCCCTTTTTATTTATTTATTAAAAGCTGTCATACAAAAGACAAAAATAATATAACTGTATAATATTTGTGAACTCCTTTTCTTCTCACGGTCATAATTTCTTACTTATATAACATCCTAGGCTGTAAAAAGAATACAATGTATAAAGTATTAGGGAAGAGATCTTTTAAATAACAATATTAATAGCGTTAGTTCGATATAAGTAATGTATTTGAATATATAAAGTAGAAAGTTTATGTTGGTGTGTTTGTCTGTTGCCTAAAAACTTTCGAATGGTAAACTCTTACAACACAAAATGTGCCGCCGCTCATTATGTCTGACTAATCCAAATCAATGTAACTAGAATTTAAATTCCTGGCGAAGTCGAGTATGTAGTAAAGCTAATGCATGTACAGTGGCTCACAGCTATAATCGTACACTTTTTAAAATCGCATAACATTGTTAAAATTGGTCCAAACGACTTGAGTTTGTTTTGAGAAGCTAGCAGGATTAATTTGTTAAGTGACGTGTTTCGTCGCGTCGTTTTGAAAAAAATTCAATTGATCGGAATAGCACAAGAAATATTGTAAAGGTCGTTTTTTCAATTTTTTTCGCTGTTTTCGTGAATTTTGCGATTTTCGATCTTATTCTGCGATCTTTAAACGTTTATAGCTGAGAGCAATGTTAACCGATTTTGATGAAATTTTAGGCATTACTTAAATCTACAATCGGGATTTTTAAATTTTCATTGCACGCTCAATTAAAAACGTTGAAAAACGACTTTTACTATTTTTTTTTGCTATTCCGGCCAATTGCGATTTTTTTCAAAACGACGAAATACGTCGCTTAGCAAATTAATCCTTCTAGCTTCTCAAAACAAACTCAAGTCGTTTGGACCAATTTTAACAATGTTATGCGATTTTAAAAAGTGTACGATTATAGCTGTGAGCCACTGTATGTATATTCCGAACTGTAGACAGACCTGGTGTAACGTGTGGAGCAAAGGTGTTTGAACCGTAGGCTGCTAAGTACATAATCATTTCTTTAAAGTTGAAATCGATTGATATCGTGTACGGATTCAAGTACCAATGTACCCTAATATATCTTATTCGCGGAGCGTGAGACCATTACTAAAGTTCTATCAAATATTGTAACTCAATGTCCACAAAAGCTCTGCCTTTGTTTCATCTTAGTTCCTCTATCGCTTTATAGTTTGTCACGTTAATACAGATTTCAAAAAATAAAGCAATAGAGTTAACGGGGTGGGCCACGCGAAGGCGTGAAAGAAGGTCTTCGCCATCCCAGAGTATGTTCAATGTTAATACAAATCCAAACCATTCACCGATAAAAAGGAAAAAACAAGAAAAAGAATACCTTATTTTTTAGAAATAAAGCCTTCCACCGAATAATATAACACTGAAAATACTCGAAATCATGCACAAGCCAATATATACAGCACAAGCCAAAATATACAGCAAGAGCATAAGGTGAAAGATACAGAATGAGCATGAATGAAGATAGAAGCAAAAAGGTAGGGCAGGGACTTGTTAAAAAAAGACAAAGTTTTCAAACATGCTTTAATGTCGATAATTTTGAATGGTTTTTACTTAATGATGCTCCCACACATCTTAATTGCTCGCCGAGCCATACTGTATCTTTGTGTATTTTTACCGTTAAAGTTATAAAAAAACTTCAAAAAAGTAAAAAATACGCCAAGTACATGAAAACATGAAAATCACAAAAATAGAAGATAATAATAATTACAAAATTAAAAAAAGATGTGAAATCAAAATGAGCTGCTAGTACATAAAGATGCTTTCCAACTGCGCTTTAGATGACACAACTACATATGCACAGCTAAAATTCCATTACTCATAATGGCTATTTATACAAAGAAAAAATGTATTAAATAATAATATGCAGATATATTTTTATACAAATAAATATTTTAATACGAATAAATATTTGATTCAAAATACTTGGCGCTGCGCCCCGAATTGGTGTTGCTAACCTCAATAAATATGTATAAATTGCATTAATCCTTTTCTTTCTTTCTTGTACGTGCATGCGTGCGTGCATGCGTGTGCATATGCTACGTATGACATTAGAATTAAATATATGTAGAATAAATCTGACTGTGTTTCTAGTATGTGTATGTATATGTTTTTTATATTGTAATGGAGTTGTAAATTATTAATACTAAGGCAATTAACATTTTTTCGGTTGCGCAGCGCCAAGTATTTTGAATCAAATATTTATTCGTATTAAAATATTTATTTGTATAAAAATATATCTGCATATTATTATTTAATACATTTTTTCTTTGTATAAATAGCCATTATGAGTAATGGAATTTTAGCTGTGCATATGTAGTTGTGTCATCTAAAGCGCAGTTGGAAAGCATCTTTATGTACTAGCAGCTCATTTTGATTTCACATCTTTTTTTAATTTTGTAATTATTATTATCTTCTATTTTTTGTGATTTTCATGTTTTCATGTACTTGGCGTATTTTTTACTTTTTTGAAGTTTTTTATGGGGATCTCACTTCTTTTTACAAAGATATTATTATCTTCTATTTTTGTGATTATTATTATTTTCTATATTTTGTGATTTATTTGTATCATGTACTTGACGTAATTTTTTTACTTTTTTGATACAATTACAGCATAATAATTATCAGCTGTTGAAATTTACAATTCCATGAATCTGAAAGCACGTACAATTCCTTGAATCTGAAAGCACGTACAATTCCATGAAACTGAAAGCACGCACAATTTAATGAATTGTTTTATCAAATCGAGAAATGTTTTTCGCGGTTAGAAAATTAAAATTTCCATTCATAACGTCATTTTCTGAGTATATTTCATGGAATAGTATTTTTTAAATTAATTTGTTTATGTTTACCAAATTCATGCGTTATATTAGACTCTAATTGATTTTAGTATCATTTTCATTTTCATGTTTACAGATTTCTGTGCTTAAAGAGGTTATCGCTAGATTTAGCACGAATTTTCGTGTTTTCAGATTCATGGAATTGTACGTGTTTCCAGATTCATGGAATTGTATGTGAGACTGCATTTTGATTCCAATTCAATGGTACAACGATAATATATATTTGTAAAAACACGTGGCATCTCAAATTTTGTATATAACCTGACTGTAAGCTGTCAAAATTTGGAGTAAATTGCACATAGTGAAGATAGGAATTGATGAACGAAACATGTATTAGTTCGTTTTGGCTGAAGATGTGCGTATAATAACGCGTATACGTATTATGTCGACAAAAATTTGAGATTGAAGAAGAATAAGAAGAAAAATCTACCGTTTTCGACAGATCCCTGAGACGATATTACGATATCTCTGTCATGCGTGGACCGATTTTATTGAAATATGGTCTTATTCGAAAGCCGATATGCGGTTTACATAAGAAAAATGCCTTTAAATTTAGAAAATATTGCAGGCGTGATGAGATATAATCTAATAAATGTCAGAATTAGGTTAGAGTGTCCCCGGGACGAGTAAAGGTACACGGCAGCGACATCGACATATATATATAGGGTGTTCTTTTTTCATGTACTTGGCGTCGAGACGCTACCGCGTCTCTAGATATACCATTTCTTTACGATGAGCAGCGCATTCACCTTGAGTAAACCAATTTGGATATTTTTCCTCCACTACGCGGGAAATAATCGAAAATAGTTTGTCCAATATGAATGCTTCGCTGCGTAACGCGGGATAATGAACGTCGAAAACTTTAGATATAATCCGAAAAATGTTGCGTTGGAACGCAAAGGTGTCCAAAATCAACATTATCTGCAACAATATATGCCCGAAAAGATATCAGTATTTGCTCGTTGCGACAAAAGCTACTGTTACTATCAATGAATGTGACATAACATTTGTCACACCGCGACTTTTCGACACTTTATTTAGCAATGTACCCAGCAAAATATTCAAGCGCACATGATTCTAAGGAGCACACCGATGTTGATAGTTGATCAATATTAATATCAATGTCTACATCTGTACTGATACTATCATCATCGGTGTACTCTTCAATATCATGTAATGGAGCATCAGGTGACAACGTGGCTGGTTCACATTGTGATATAGAATCTCCCGGTAATAACGGTGTGTCGTAATCTCGCATGCAATTTCCAGTATCTAAACTATGATCTAAACTTAATAAAATATTTTTTCTGATCGCAAGACGCACCGCTTTTACCGAGGGATTATGGTTGTGAGTGCCACCATGCATCCGCAGAACAGAGAAGAAGTTTTCAATGGGATCCGTATTAAGTCGCGACGTTAGTAAAAATGTAATACCTTCTTCTCTTAAATCATTCCACAGTTGCAGAGTGGCATTTATAGATTGCCGCAACCCCAAGAAACATGGAGGTGCTTTCAAACCATTAGGAGTCATCGTAAACCAATTGTTCATTTCATTTAATTGTGAAATTAAATTATTCTGAACATTGTCATAAAGTCGCGAAAGTGCACACTTGTTTGGGTTGGGATCACGGGCTGATCTACTATTTAAATTATCGAACAAATCATTTAAGGTTTCAAAGAAACTAGCCGTGTGTTGAACGGTTGTTGTTTTTATGCTACCTGTCAATGAAGCGGTGAACAGAGCAGACGATACCCTTTTGCTGAAAACTTGGAGAGCTAGCTTACATTTCATTTTATCGAAAGAATTTGGCCTTACATGCTTCTCGGACAATTTGTAAGCTGCTCGAGTATTTTTGTCCTTTTCTAAATTCCACAAAGATATTACATTGGACCACGAAACAATAGATCCATTAATTAAAAAATCATGTTTCAATAAATTATTTCTAATACTTTTAAATAAATGTAAACAATCAAATAAAAAATAAATTTTTTGGCCATTTCGTTCAAAATACGGTTTTTGAATAGATGATCGGTCGTCTGCTATGCTCTGATTACTGCTTCCCTGATCGGAAACAACCGCTCTGACTTTTAAACCGGTTGCATGCAAAGCATCTAAAATCTCATCTAAAATTGTGGACAAAGCGTCTCTCTTGACTCCTGATTTTGAAACAAAGAAAGCCAGTGGTTGTTTCCAATTAGTGAATAGCCCGCGTAGGGGATCCCAGATAGCACCATACATCCCAAGGACGTCTGTTTCATGTTCAATTTATATCCGAACGTCCTACGTCCATTTTGAACATACCTAGGATGTTCTTAGGACTTAAATTTCGGATGTTCTAGGTACGTACGTTTCTTAAGTCCTACGGACGTTCTTAGGATTTAAATTTCGGATGTTCTTGGTACGTAAGTTTCTTAAGTCCTACGGACGTTCTTAGGACTTAAATTTCGGATGATCTAGGTACGTCCGTTTCTTAAGTCCTACGGACGTTCTTAAGACTTAAATTTCGGATGTTCGAGGTACGTCCGTTTCTTAAGTCCTACGGACGTTCTTAAGACATAAATTTTGGATGTTCCAGGAACGTTCGTTTATTAAGTCCTACGCATGTTCTTGGGAGTTAAATTTCGTATGTTCTTGGAACATCCGTTTCTTAAGTCCTACGGATGTTCCCAAGACCTAAATTTCGTACATATATGTTCTAGGAACGTCCTTTTCTTAAGTCTTACGAATGTTCATAGGATTTAAATTTCGGATGTTCTAGAAACATCAAACAATCTTGTAAGTCACGTGATTGTTTTGGACTACTACATTTCGAATGTTCCGAGAATCATCGTCTCGTACTGTGGTTTGCAAAATTGTTGCCAGTCGTATGTGGAGCGGGGCAAGGGGACTACCTCGCTCACGCCGCCCCACTCTCTGCCGCGGACTCCCCAATTCCCCCGCTCGCTCTCTTCGTCCTTCGGTGCTGCTGACCGATTCGTTGACGTGACGCGTCGGCCAATAGCGACAATACGTGTGTTTTACATCTACCACAGTGTCAGAGAAAGTGGGCCTATGAGGATACACTCGATCGGACCACCAAGTTTCTGCCGGCAACATTTTTGCAAACCACAGTAAGTCTTGTGAACTTTTAGAAGAACTGAATTTCCGATCTTCGAAGAACAACCGTCTTGTAGGTTTTACAGATGATTAAGGATAGGTTGCAGAACAGTCTTATGATTGAATCTGGCATTTGCGTTATTTTTTGTGCAATGAAATCGCTGAAATGTTCCCAGATAGCATACGACGTCTTAAGGCAGACATCTTTAATTTTTACACACACGACGTCTTAAAGACGTCAGTTTTAAGATGTCGTTAAAACATCTGTCTTGAAACGAATGTGAAATTTTAAGCAATGAGTCAAGAGGTCGAATGATGATATTCTGTAGAATATTTCGCGTCAATGCGTGTATTTTATAAACAATTAAATCTAGTTATATATCTAGAAATGAGAACTATTTTCAAGGAAGTGTCTTGGGTAGTTGCGAAAAGCGGTTGCTTCGCAAGTTAGGAGACCCTGGGTTCGATTCTCGTCACCGCCAAATTTTTTTTTCTTAATGTCCTAACCCAGACTTGATGAAGACGTCTTTTGGACGTATTTAATTTGTACTTTGGGACATTCAGGAAATGTTCTGAGAATGTCGGCACAGCACGTCCTCAGGACGTTCCACTTTGTAAATAGGACCTTCCTAGGACATTTAAAGGACTTAACGAGGACGTACAAGGGACATATGGACCTTCTGGGGACATCCTTCGAATGTAGAGTACGTCCGGAACGGACGTTCTTGGGACGTACATAAGATGTCTTTGTGCTATCTGGGATAGTTAGTCTTAAATTGGTCTTCTAACAGATCCACTATCCATATCCTGTATGTGGGTCACACTCAACTCCCGTGACACGCTCAAATGCACGACCGGTGTAGATCCATCTCAGTACATAGTTTGGTTGCCAACTTTTTTCGGGAAAATATATCACTTTACAGCCAAATATGATAAAAAAATATAGTACATTGTGAAAAAATATAGTACTTTTCGAAGGAAAGTCGTACAAAATAAAACTACAATAAAACAACAACATCTTATTTTTCAAAATGTATATTTCTTGTGCATTTTGCATTATTAATTAATTTATTGTGTTTAACAAATATGACCATGGTTTGATTGGATTGAAAGTCCAAAATAACATAGGTACATGAGAAGCTCATTTTTTTATGAGAGATAGTCTGGACCTGTTTCTCTCTTTCCGTTACTTCATGTTCATTATAGAAAAAATCCTCTCTGTAAAAGCTGAAGTGGTGGATATAGAGAGAAAATATGAAATTATTTTATATATATTTTGACAAATAGATCATAAACAACACTTTTATTAACCCAGATAGCAAAACGTCTGGTAAAGTTTAAAGACGTCCAAAAGGCGTGATAAAGACGTCTTAAAGACGTCTTGTTACAAATCAAGACGTTCAGACGTAAAATGGACATAAACTAGACGTCTCTAAGACGAGGTGTGCTATCTGGGAAGTCGCGTTCAAAAGTTTAAAGTTTAAATTCACAAATTAAAATTTTGATGATGCTATAGAATAAAAAAATAAGTCAAAATTGTATAATTTTTTCGGTGTATCGGAAATATAGTATTTTGACGTACTATATCTTTTTCTAACAGTATAGAGTACACTGTGTGGACAAAAATATCGTACAATCTTAATATATAAAGCAGAAAATGGGTGTTTGTTTGTCTGTCGTCTAAAAACTTTTATTGCAGCCGAAATCCAACGATCAGCTGTCGCGCGGATTTAAATGTGCGTGTGAGAGCGTGTCAATACGGTGACACACCGTCCGGTAAGACGGTTACCTACGTCACCGTGTTTTTGCATGGATTCGAGCGTTACGCGCTTCGAAGAATCAGCCAGTCGCTTCCAAGAACTTCTTACGACAATAACACGCTCCCGCACGCACGGATTATAACGGCTTTTGTCGCCCCGCGACCCACGAGTCACGTTTTTAACGAAACGGTTTAAAACGGCCCTTCGAGCCCTTGCGCCCAGCGCACGTGTATATAGCCTGTACATATTCGTGTTCCGTGTAACTGCGTGTGTTGTAAGTCGTGTGTTTCCGTCCTATGGTTCTATGGAGTGCTCGTCCGTTGTTGTAACGAGGCCCACAGCCGGCCAAATAAACGTGCCGTCCCAACAATTGGTGGACGTAGTCATCTCGTTTGGAGCGCATACCTTTTGTGGCCACACCAGACGGTAAACTCTGGGGTTACGAAATGTGACCCAGCTCATTATGCCTAGCTAATTCAGATGAATCTGACTATTTTCACAAAAAATAAATAAAACAATTTTTTTATCAAATCAGAATCTAAATTTCTGGCTAAGCCGAGTAGTAAAGCTAGTACTATATATTATAGTATGGTTGGCAACTCTAAGTATGAGGTACGAGTTGTTGGCTAAGATTCAAACTCAATTTTATAGAAAACGAAGCGCGATATTAACTATTTTTTTAGTCTTATATGGGCCTGCAGAATAGGGTGGATTTTTTTTTGACAATTTCGCCAACACTGTATGTTTAATTTTTGATCCTATACTAAAGCATTATTCATACAAAAAATGAATAAGTTATTACATCATCGCATGGTGGCGCATGGTAAATTAAATAAAAACTTAAGGTCGAGCTTCCTAGCCGCGATCCGGCGGCGGCGGCAAGCGGCCAATCCAAAGCACCGCTCTTATGGAGAAGCGTGCAACCGTTTTCCTAGCCGCGTTTTCGAGAAGCTGCGACCACGCGTCTGCTGCAGCAGCAACCTAGGCTACTCGAGACACAACACAATGCGATGAGTGTCTGTTTTCCGCCATGATGGCGGAATCTACTAGCCGCGCGGCTAGCCACGGCGGCAAATCGCCTGACTCCTCCAAACTGAGTCATAGCCGCGGCCGCGCTGTGATCCTACGCCACAGTGGGACAGAATCCCAAAAATAAGGAAACAAGGCAGAATTCGAAAGTTATGGGATTATGTTTTTTTATATAATTCTTGTAAACTAATAATATGAGCTCCTAAAAAAAGGGAAAAATATCGTGGCGGCTATGTCTCATCTGTGTGTAAACGCATGTCAAAGCTTGTATGTTTTCTTCTGGTTGAAAATTTTGAATCGAGTCTTTTTAATTTTGACGATATAAATTTTTTTGGGAACGATAAATATGAAAAATATGAAATAGTTGAAAGAAGGAACATTGTACTATATGAATTCCTGGTATCGGTACATGTACACACCTACATACATATGTGCTTTCTATTCGAGTAGGTTTTCTTCCAGTAAACATCCAAAATGTTACTCCGATAAGTGACCGATTTCGCGTGGAATGTCCCTATAATCAATTTGTTTTATCTCCAATACGTTAGGAAATATCCAGCTGTTTACTGTTCCCGCGCACACCTGCGGGGTAATGAAACGTTGCGCTGTTGTTCACAGCGAATAATCTCTAAAATCTTAAAGATGGCGAAGGTACGTTCTTGATTGCCTTATGGAAATCTGGCAACCAGATATTGCGAAGCCGTCTTCGAAAATACGGAATTGCCAACCATAAACGATAGGTAAATGAATTTTCGCAACGCTCCCAACTGTTACCTTCCAGAGCCCCCTTCGTTTGGGATAATTAAGGACACATTATAAAGGCAAAATACAGAACACAATATAAAGGCCCAAAACATAATAAAATTTGAAAATATAATAAAATGCTGCTGGGACTTCCGTTTCCGGTCGCGTGAGTGATAGGCGTTGCGAGAGCGTGTGTGAGAGTGTAGAGCGGTAACAGAGGTGAGAGTGAGAAGCGGAGGGCAGGGAGTGAGTGGGGAAGGGCGTGGGGAGGAGACGAAGAGAAGTGGGCAAAGGGAAAGGGAGTAGGAAGTGTGGTGCCGAAACTGTGGTGGATATAGGGAACCATTTGGAGGTTAGGGAGGAAGAACAGGTGTGCGGTTGGCGGGAAGATAGAGACGGAGGACAGGTAGCGCGATCTGCGGGTGAAAGGAGGAGTCAGGATTTCTGACGGGAAGGCGGGAAATTTAAACAGGAGGAAAAGGAAAAGGTTGGAGTACAGGAGAAAGGAAAGGGGATAAGGAGAAAAAGGTGAATTGGAGGAAAAGGTATAGGGTGCAGGGAGCAAAGGAAGGAGGGGAGGAGCAAGGTAAATGGAGGAGGGAAAGGGAAAGGAGGAGCGGGAGGAAGGAAGCGGGGTAGGAAAAGAGAAAGAAAGGCCGAAAAAGGTTGAGAGGGAGGAAGGACAGCATCAGTAGCGTAGGAAGCGAAGGAAGTCTAGACAGTATATGGAGTAAAAAGAGGAAGGAGAGGGAGGAGGAGGAAGGAGAATTGGAGAAGGATGGGAAGGGTTTTAAGCGAAGTGGTAAGACCCTAAGATCACCGGTGATAGGGGGGACGGGGGCAAGGCTGGATAGAGAGGAAGAAGGGGTGGGGGTGGAAGCAATGTTTAAGGAAATGATGCTGGAGATGAGGAGGATGAGGGAGGAATTGAACGTGGATAGAGAGGAAAGAAGGAGGATGGAGGAAGAAATAAGGAGGGAAAGAGAGGAGAGAAGGAAAGTGGAGGAGGAGTGGAGAGAAGAAAGGAGGAGGTGGGAGGAAGAGATGAGAGAAGAGAAGGCAAGGATAAAAAGTATGGAGAAAAGGATAGACAAGTTGGAGGAAGGAGATGGGAATTTGGATGAGGTACTTAAGAAGGTGGGGGAGTGGGAGAAGGAGAAAATAGGAGGTGGGGTGCAGGATGACGCGGAGAAAGGGGTAAGGGAGGAATGGAGAAATAGGTTGAGAAGGATGGAGTTAAAACAGGACAAAAAGGGGAGGGAGGAGAGAAGGAACAATGTTATTGTGAGGGGGATAGGGGGGGAGGGAAAAGAGGTGGAGGAAGAAGTGAGGAAGCTCTGGGAAAGGATGGGGGTGGAAGGGGATGGAATAAAGGAGGTAGTGAGGGTAGGTGGAAGAGGAAGAGGAGGGGGAGGAATGGCATTGGTGAAACTGGGAGGTAGGGAGGAAAAGCGGAAGGTGATGGAGGCCAAGAAAAAACTGAGGGGTAGGAGGGAAAGGATAGAGGATGACCTCACAGAGGAGGAAAGTAGGCTGAGGTGGATTATAGAGGAAGAGGCACAAAAGGAAAGGGAGAGGGGAAGGAGAGTTCAGGTAGGATATAAGAAAATATGGGTGGACAGGAAAGTCAAAAGGTGGGATGAGATGGGGGAAAAATGGTTGGAGGAGCAGGGAAACGAGTGATGGGGGTAGGGGGCAGGCGGATTTAAGGAGAGGGGAGAAAGGGAGAGAAGAGAAAAGGTTTTACAAAGTGGCCTTCTGGAATGTAGCTGGAGTGAGAAGGAAAGACGGGGATTTTTGGAAAGGGCTGGAAGAGTGGGATGCAATGATATTGAGTGAGACGTGGTTGGAGGAAAGGGAGTGGGAGTGGGTAGAGAAAAAGCTGCCCAGGGGGTATGTATGGGAAGGGCAGTGGGCAAGGAGGGATAGTAAGAAGGGAAGAGCGAAGGGAGGAATGATTATGGGGGTGAGAAGGGATATAGAAATGGGAGAGGGAGAAATAGAAGAAAAAGAGGGAATTGTGTCGAAGAAAGTGTGGTTGGGAAGGGAGTGGTGGAGGATTGTCGGGGTTTATGTTAACAAGGACTTACAGAGGAAGATGGAGGAACTAGGTGAATGAACCGAGGAGAGGGAGGAGGGAGTAAGAGTTGTGATAGGTGTAGGAGGGGGAAGAAGAAGGGGGAGAGGGTACAGGTGTAAGTAGGAGATCAAAAGATAAGGAGGTGAATGGAGAAGGAAGGAGGTTGTGCAGATATCTGGAGGAAAGGGGATGGGGAATACTGAATGGAAGCGTGGAAGGGGACGAAGAAGGGGAGTGGACGTTTTCAGGGGGGAGGGGAAATTCAGTAATAGATTACGTGTTGGGAAACGAGGACACAATGGAGAAGGTGGAAAGACTGGAGGTAGGGGAGAGAGTGGACTCGGATCACCACCCGGTGGTGATACGGGGTGGGTACGAAAGAGGGAGATAAGGGGAAAAAGGTGGGGTGATTAGAGGAGAAAGAAAAAATTGGACCGAAGAGGGCAGAATGGAGTTTAGGCGGGGTTTTGGGATAAAGGGGGCGGGGGAGAGGGGAGTGGACGAGGACTGGAGGGAACTGAAGGGAAGGATTAAGGAGGCAGAGGGCACGATGGGGAAGAGGGAAAAGAAAGGGGGGTGGTGGGATGAGGAGTGCAGAGAGGAGAAGGGTAAGGTGAGAAGAGAACTGAGGAAGTGGAGAAGGGAAGGAGGGAATGGGGCAGTATATAGGGAAAGGAAGAGAGAGTATGGGAGGATGTGCGAAGAGAAAAAGAAAAAGGAAGTGGAGAGGTGGGAAAAGGAAGTGGAGGAGGTAAGAACGGAGGGGCAGGTATGGAAGGTGGTGAACAGGGGAAGGAAGAGTAGAAGGAGGGTAAACGAGGGGATAGACATAAGGGAGTGGGACGAGTATTATAGGGGGTTGTTAGGAGGAGTAGAGTGGAGGGTGAGGATGGGAGGGAGGAGAGGGAGCGGGGAGGACGGAGAGAGCGAGTTGGGAAAGGAAGAAGTAAATAGGGTGGTGAGGAATTTAAAGGACGGGAAGGCGGGAGGTGGGGATGGTATCGAAAATGAGGTGTGGAAATATGGGGGAGTGGATGTGAGGGAGTGGTTATGGAGACTATGCAGTAGGGTGTGAAAGGGGGAGGGGTGGTCTGAAGAATGGAGGGAGGGGGTGGTGGTCCCGGTGTGGAAAAAAGGAACAGGGGGGAAAGTAGAAGATTATAGGGGAATAACGCTGACACAGACGGCGTACAAAGTGTATGCGTCTGTGTTGGCGGAGAGGGTAAGAGTGGAGGTGGAGAGAAAGAGAATGCTGCCACCGAGCCAAACGGGGTTTAGGAGGGGGGTAGGGTGTGTAGATAATATATACGTGCTGAACTACCTAGTGAACAGGCAGGTAGTAAGGAAGGGTAAAAAAATGGTAGTCCTGTTCGTAGACATGAAGGCCGCGTTTGACTTGGTGGACAGAGGGGTGTTGTTGAAGGCGATGAGGGGGAGGGGGCTAAGGGAAGGGCTAGTGGAGAGGTGTGGGGAGGTGTTAAGGGAGACGGTAGGTAGGGTAAGAGTGGGGGATGAGGAGGGGGAGAGGTTTTGGACAGCAAGGGGGGTGAGGCAAGGCTGTCCATTGAGCCCTAGCTTATTCACCTTGCTGATAACGGACCTGGATGAGGAACTGGAGAAAGGGGGATGGGGGGGGGGTAAGGGTTGGGGAGAGAAAGATTTTCACGCTAGCATACGCTGATGACGTGGCTATGCTAGCGGAAGATGAGGAAGGGATGAGGGGAATGATAGGGAAGTTAGAAAGGTACGTAGAGAGGAAGGGCCTGCAAGTAAATGTGGACAAGACAAAGGTGATGAGGTGCAGGAGAGGTGGGGAAAGGTGGAAGAAAATGACCTGGAGATGGAAGGGGAAAGAGCTGAAAGAGGTAAAAAGTTATAAATATTTGGGGTATACGGTAATGGGGAATGGGAGACAGGAACAGCATGTAGAGGAGAGAGTAAGGAAAGGGGCAGCGGTAATGGGGAAGGTGTGGGGGATAGGAAAAAGATTATTTGGAAAGGATTGGGGCAGAAGGATCTGGTTATTTGACAGGTTGGTGTGGGCGGTGGTGGGTTATGGGGTGGAGGTGTGGGGGTGGAAGGAAAGAGGGAAGGTGGAGGCGCTGCAGGAGAGGTTTTTGAAGTGGGTTTTGGGGGTCGAAAGAAACACGCCGGGGTACTTGGTCAGGGAAGAGCTACAAAGGGGGTTGCTGAGGGGTAAGGCAGGGATGAGGGCGTGGGGATTTGAGAGGAAGTTAGATTAGGGGCAAAGAGGGGAGCTGGCGAGGGCATGTTGGGAGGAGATGAAGGGGAGGTTCAAGAGAGGAAAAGTGCTAGGGGGGTGGGAAAAGGAAAGGGAGCAATTCTTCGGGGAAAGGGGGCGGACAGTAGAGGAGGTGGAAAGGGGGAGGGAAAGGGGGGAGATTAGAGGGGACGAGATAGTGGGAAGAGAAAGAAAGTTGCAGGAGGAGGAGAGATGGAGGAGGATAAGCGAGGGGAAATATAATAAGTGGTATGGCAGGGTAAAGGGTCCGGGGGTACCGGGTTATTTAAAGAAGGGGTGGGGAGAGAGTAGGTGGCAAAGGGTAGCCAGATTCAGGTTGGGAAATGGAATGAGAGGGGGTAGGTATTGGGAAGAGGAGGGGAAAAGAATGTGCAGGGTGTGTGGATGGGGGGTAGCATTATTGGCTCTGGAAGGGCTCTCCACCGACTGCCGGCTTGCCGGCACATGGCCGATGGAGAACTCCGATGGGTTCCATGTTCTCTCAACTGGGTCGTCGCCTCTGGTGGTACCCCCGGACCTTAGGGTCGCGGCGGGAGGATCCTTAGGCAGCCCAGAGCGGAGAACTTGGACGAAGTTGGAGGCCTGACCGAGGTAAGTCCATGTACCGCACCTCCACGTTGGTGCTCCTGGGGTCCCTGCACGACATAGTCGGGCAGGGGCGCGAACGCGGACATGGCACTTGCGCTCCCCTGTGGTAACATCTTTCGCAGGGGTACCCTCCTCGCGAGTTCCTGCGAGGTGGGGCGTTCCTGCAGCAAGGAACTAAAATAATTGCTGGGTGTGCCCCCCGCCTGAGAGGGGAGGGTAGGGAGACCGCTGGGCGGTGGGGTCGTCGCCCTTAAAGACATACCATGGGAAAATGTCAAGGATCGGCCGTGCCTCGGATGCAACCACGGCGATCACTGGTGTTGGACCAGCCCCTCCTCGCCCCGTCGGCAGCGAGCAGGGAGGAAGAAATAAGCCCGATGATGCTGGGCTGAAGCGGCGGGCCAGCATCACCGAGGATGGCGATAATGTGCACCCCTCGGAAAAAGCAACAGCCGCTGGACCAGGACCTTCCACGGTAGATGATATGGGCACGGATGAAGAGGGCTGGATAGGCTGCCCCCGCACAGAGGTGAGGGTCCACGTGGAGGACACCCTCCCCAGAGAGGAGCAAGGGCCTGGAGAGGTGAACCCCGTGGTGGTGCTGGATGACTCAGATCAGGAGGATTCCATCCCGGGGACTCCTCTAGGCCAAAAAGAAGCCCGCCCTCGGGTGAGGCCATCTCGACTGAGAGGAATAGGGGAGGAAAGCTGCACAGGCAGACGACCCCTAAGGGCTCGGGGAAGGACGCTGGCACCTTGGGCGCGTTCTTCACAAAGACTATCAAGTCCATCCGTGGGGACAAAACGAAGGGATCTAGCCCTGAAGGTAACCGGGATGGCAAATCCTCGGAAATTACGAGGGGCAAGACGCTGGCCCGTACTCCACCTGATCAGTGGAAGAAGGGGCACGCGAGCGGGAATACTCCGCATGGAACCCCCACAGAGGCGCCTAAGAAGGGTGTTGATCGTTGGGTAAACCGTTGGGGTACAACATCTCCCCATCGGTGCGCCTTGAATGGGTCACCGTCCCGAAGAAATCTTCGGGGGTGGCCCCTGCGCGACCCAGGTCCTCCTCCTCCTCCCGTATGTTGGAGGAGGAAAGGAGAAAGAAGGCGGCCTCCCTCCTTGGCCTGGGGGGGCGTGGGGGAATAGGGGATAAGGGCCGGGGGGTTAAACCCCATGTCTTTGCGGTCCCGGTGAGACCTGCGGGGGTCGCCAAAAAGGGGACCAGGGTCGCCGACACCCTCCCGCCGGATTCATGGGCCGGCAGGGTACTCGGGGAGGTGATGGCGATCCTGGACACCCTCTCCAAGACCTGCATCGACCTGGCGGAGGCGGTGAAGGCCGGCGCCTCTACAAAGGAGGTTACGACGGTCGCAGAGCGAATGGCTGCGGATTGTGAATCCGCGAGGGCAGCCATCGTCAGGGCCGGCCCCGCTAGCGCGGGAGCCAGTAACTCAGGCGTAGGAGGGGGTGGGGGGTCTCCAGCCTCTCACGGGGGTACGAATACCCCCAATAAGAAGGTCGGCCGGACTTCTGGCACGCAGACGGAGCCGATGCCCTATATGTTTGCGGGCCCGAGCAAACCCACTCCCCTGCCGAAGGCATTCCCTTCGAGCACTGGGGGTGGGAAGAGGGTAAGAACCTCCCCGGCTGAGGTTCCTGGAGCTCCTCCCAAAAGGAGGTACGCAGAGGTGGCTGGTGGGTCACCCTCTTTGGGGGAAGGTGGCGGTGGTCTGCCCCCTCCACAAGGCGAGGCCGGCCCCAGTGCTCCGGTCACGGGCCCTGTGGGGTCCACCCCGGGGAGGGCTTCCCATTTCCCATTAGAGGGCGAATTCTTGCCCACGAAAGGGCAGCGCAAGAGGGAGAAGAGGGCGAAGAGGGCCAGAGACCTGGCACTCCAGCGCCAGGGCCCTCGACCACACTCGCTACAAGCCAGTCAACCTTCTCCCCCCCGCCCCCTGGTGCAACACCCACCAGGCTCGGGGAGCGGGCAGGGGAATCAGGCCCTGGGTCCGGGCAAGGGAGCCCCCCCGAGCTCGAGGAGGCGGAGGCCCCCTAAAAGGAGACCAGAGGCTATCATGGTCAAAGTCCCTCAAGGAGCTACGTACCTGGATACGTACAGGTCGCTCCTCAATGCGGGACGGGATACCCTCGGTGCGGTGAAAGGGGTGAAGATGACCCGGATGGGTCACGTCCTCCTCGAGCTCGATAAGAAGGGGTGTGCCGCGGAGCTCGTGGGCACGATCGCGGCAAAGGTGGGGTCCACCATTGAGATGGTGGCCCTACACGACCGCGTCTCCCTCGAGGTGAGGGACCTCGACCCTGTGGCCGACGAGGCCGAAGTGCGGACCGACCTGGGTAAGGCCCTTAAGACGGACCCCTCGGCGATTGAGGTCAGGAGACTGAGGTTAGGACCGGGGGGCCTGCAGTCGGCCATTGCTGTTGTCCCCGCCAAGGTCATTGGAGGGACAATAGAGGGCCTGAAATTCAGATGCGGGCTCAGTATGGCCAAAGTCAGAGTGCTCCCGAGGTTGGTGAGGTGCTTTAGATGCCATCACCTCGGGCACCTGGCTAAGGACTGCAAGGAGACGGATCCGGGCATTGAGCTCTGCAGGAGATGCGGGGCCAGGGACCATCTTATCGCGGCCTGTGTAAACAGGCCCAAGTGCGCCATCTGCACTAGCAGTGGTGCCACTGGGTCAAGGGCTGCCCACGTTATGGCCTCCCTTTCGTGCCCTGCAAACAGGGTGAGCCAGAGGTCGGGGCCTCGTGGCGCGGCGAGAATGGGTCAAGGCAGTGGGCATGTCACTTAAGGTGCTTCAATGCAACCTCAACCACTGCTCCTTGGCCCAAAATATGCTGGAGAGGAATGCCGCGGTCCTGGGCGTGGATATGGTGCTGATCTCCGAGCCTTATCGCCAGCTAAAAAAATGGCATAACGATACGGCCGGGACAGCATCTGTCTGGGTCACGGGGTTTAATGGGAGGCTGTCCGACCTTGCCCGCCTGATCGAGGGGGATGGACTGGTTGCGGTCCCTATGCAGGGGAGGCTGTACGTTAGTACGTACTGCCCCCCTAGCCGTAACCTGAAAGAGTTCGGGGCCTTCATGGATGACGTGGAGGGCGTCATCCGCGAGGCGCGCTCTGAGGCGCTCGGTGTGTTGTGGGGGGGGGGGGGGGACCTGAACGCCCGATCTCCGGCGTGGGGCGGGACGAAGTCCGACAGGAGGGGCCGACTCTGCCTTGACCTGCTGAGCAGGCAGGGCCTCATCCCGGTTAGGGGGAAGGGGGCCCACACGTTTAGTAGGAACGGGAGGACGTCCTATATCGATATCGTGTCCGGGGACCTTGCTACAGCCAGTGGTTGCAGCACTAAAGTGTTGGGTCACTACTCGTTCTCGGACCACAGGTACGTCCTCCATACTGTGAAAAAGGCGGCGGGGAGGTATTATTCCCCCCCGTTTACACAGTACTCCGTCCGGGATATGGAGCCTGGGGTTGTAGTGGACTGTTTCGACAGCCACCTCTCAGGCCATATTACGGACGGAGATTCCGTTCCGCGTGCGGGTCTGGGCCTGAAACCTGTGGCAGAGATGGTACAGGAGGCTCTGGAGGCCACCACCAGAGCCACTCTGCGCAAGAAGGCCCCCCCACGGGGGAGTAGAAAGCCTAACTCCTGGTGGAACGACGACATAGCGGCCGCCAGGAGGGCCATGCTCAGGGCTAGGAGGGTAGCCCAAAGGGCTAGGAAGAGGCGTCGCCCTGAGGCCCTCGACCTCAAAGCGGCGTATCTCTCCGCCAAAACAAAGGTCCTCGTCTTGATCTGGAGGGCCAAGGAGGCCGTGTGGGGCGGCCTTTGCTCCACAGCGGAGCTGGACCCTTGGGGCAGGCCGTATTTGGCGGTGATGGCCTCAGTAAAGGGTGGCTCCCGCCCTACGGTCAAATCCCCCGCCCAGGTCTCGGCCATAATAGACCAGCTGTTCGTCACCGCTCCCCCTGGCCGGCTCCCGAGACAGCAGGTCTCCATGGGAAGCTGGGTGACCACTGGCACCCCGGAGTCGGTGATGAGCCGTGTGACCGATGAACTGGTTGAGCGGGTCACATCCAGGATTAAATCTAAGAAGGCGGCAGGCCTGGACGCGGTTCCCTCCGAGGTGGTCGCCGTGACCATGAAGGCCAGACCAGGGGTAATCAGGGAGATGACCAGGGACACCATTGCCAGGTCCCTGATTCCCTCCGCTTGGAAAACAGCAAGGTTGGTCCTAATTCCGAAACCCGGTAAGGACCCCTTGCTGCCCGGCTCATACAGGCCCATTAGCATACTCCCGGCCTTGAGTAAGGTCTGGGAGTATGCGATCAAGGCGGTCATAGAGGACCAGATTGGACAGGACCCCTTCCACCCTGCACAATTTGGCTTTAGGCGGGGTATGGGCACCACAGACGCGATCACCGAGGTGAGCAGGATGGCCGACAGGTGCTCGAGGAGCGAACGTCGGTGCATCATGGTCACCTTGGATGTGAAGAATGCGTTTAATACCCTCCGGTGGGACGTCATCCTCCGCGAGCTTGAGCGGAGAGGCGTGGCTACGGCTGTCTGTTCCTTGATTGATACATACCTCAAGGACAGACACGTCGTGGCCCACACCGGTAGGGCTGTGATGACCCGCCAGATTTTTGCAGGGGTCCCCCAAGGGTCGGTCCTGGGGCCCTTCTTGTTCAATCTGGTCTTCGACGGTGTCCTGGCGGCGGTTGGGGACAACCCCATGGTCCGCCCCATTGCCTACGCCGATGACCTGGCCATACTGTTCGCGGGCAAGGACCTGGAAAAGATAAAGGTGGACATGGCTAACACCATGGCGGGGGTCCAGGCTTGGTTCGAGGTGAACGGACTTTCCGTCGCCAGCGAAAAAACCGAGGTCCTGGTATTGGCTGGCTTGAGGGGGAGGAAGAAAATCCAGGACTTCCCCGTCATGGGAGCGGTCAACACGTCCGTCGAGGCTGTCACCTACCTGGGTGTGCGGGTTGATTGCCTCCGTAATTTCCGCTGCCACCTTCAGGAGGTGACTGCGAAAGGCGATAGGGTTGTGGGGGCCCTGTCTTCCCTGCTCCCCAACGTCAGGGGCCCGTCGCGTACAGTGCGGCGCCTATACTATAGTGTTTGGGAGAGTATCGTGCTGTACGCGGCCCCCATTTGGGCAGCGGCGGCGCATTCCGCTGCGAACGAGGCCACCCTTAGAAGGGCGCAGAAGACCGCGCTCGTGAAAACCTCGACATCATACAGGACGGTAGCCTATATGGCACTGTGTGTACTGGCCGGACGCCTCCCCTTGGCCATCAAGGCCAAGATGTGGAAGAACATCTTCGAGGCCAGGGCCACAGATAAGGCGAACCCCGTCTTTGTGGGAAACCACCCTGCCCTTATGGCCAGACACAGGGCCCACAAAAAGAGGTGCCTCGAGGCGGCCTATTCGGAATGGCAGGCGACGTGGGACCGATTCGATCCAAGAAACTGGACACACCGTCTGGTAAGATCGGTCCGAACGTTTAGCGGGGAGGAGGGTAAGAGGTGCCAAATAGATTATTGGACCTCCCAGCTCCTCACCTCGCACGGAGCCTTCGGAGCATTCCGGTTCAGGCTGGCTAAGGCGGCGTCTCCTGCGTGCCCCGACTGTGGGGCCCAGAGGGACGATGCGGAGCACGTCGCCTTCGCATGCGAAACATACAGTGCGGAGCGCGAGGTTCTGGCCGGTGTTCTGGGGGCGGTTCCCACCCCGGATGACCTGGTTTCGCTTGCGATGGCCTCAGAGGAGAAGTGGGCTGGCCTTCAGGCCTTTGCAGCCTGTGTCATGAAGGACAGGCAGGCCAAGGAGCTCACCGCGGAGAAGGCTGCCAGGGATAAGAGGGCGGCGGATGCTAGAACTCGGGCCCATGGTGGGCCCCCAAACCGTGGCCGTGCGACGAACAGAAAGAGGAAGGCGCCAGGGAGGCCAGGCCCTGTAGGGACAGGAGACAACCTCCTCCCCCCCGCTAGGAAAAAGAGGAGGACCTAGATTTTAATTTTATCCGGTGGTGTCAGGTTAAGGGACGCGATACTTTTTAGCTATGTTATGACACTTTTGTGTTATTTTATCCGCGGCGCGTCGTTTGTTTTAGCTGGGACCTGTTTCCTTTTAATCTATTGTGACTTAGTGTAGGTTTTATTCGACTCAAGCAGCACATGTGTTTGGGACGTTTGTTTTACATATATGTGTTGTGTATGCGTGACTGGCGGTTTGTGTTTCTTTTTAGTATGTATTGGTGAGGTGGGCGCGGTGTATACGCGCCACCGGGGTAAGGAGGACCCCTCCCGTCACAGGGCCCATACGGTGACGTATTACATAGTTTGTACCACCGGTATGGGTAAGAGGGGCGAGTGCAGGAGGCACGGAACAGAGGGGGTTTTAGTGGGTAGTCCGCCTATTTGGCAGGGAGTCCCACATAACCCGGTTAGTTTACTAGCCGGGTATGCATAAAGCATTTCCCCCTCTATAAAAAAAAAAAAAAAAAAAAGGGTGTGTGGATGGGAGGAGGAATCGTGGGAACACGTTTGGGAGGTATGTATGGGATGGGAGCGGAATCGGGATCCGATCAGTCGCCCAGTGACCGGTACTATGTGCCAGTCACAGGGAGTCCCCGGCTGATCAAAACGGATCCACGAAGCTCTGGAAAGGCACCCCATCGGCTGTCGGCTTGCCGGCGCATGGTCGATGGGGAACTCCGATGGGTTCCATGTTCTCTCAACTGGGTCGTCGACTCTGGTGGTACCCCTCGGGCCTTATGGTCGCGAGGGGAGGATCCAGAGTCAGCCCAGGGCGGAGAATTTGGACGAAGTTGGAGGCCTGACCGGGGTAAGACCATGCACCGCACCTTCACGTGGTGCTCTCGGGGTCCCTACACGACATAGTCGGGTAGGGGCGCGGACGCGGGCATGGCATTTCAATTACCCTATGATCGGACTCGTCCGTAGGGCGTCCTCCCTGGCGGATCTTTTCCGCCAACAGGGTTGGACGGTAGTCCCGGAACGGTTCCGTGGCTACGGTGCGCCCCCCGCCTTAGTGGGGAAGCCTGGAAGCGTATCGCTTCTGGGGATATCGTAATCCGTGGTGGTGGAACGACGACCCCTCGTTTGGACGAGCTTCGGCTCTCGCGAGGGTATGCGAAGCCATCACGGACCGATGGTCTTGCCTTAATCGGCTGGATCGCGAGGTAAGGATTAAAACCTCTATAATCAAACCCCCAACCCTGAGCCCCATTGGTGGTGCCGGGGACGTGTTCCCTATCGCTAGGGACACGTGGGCGGAGCGGGTATGCTCCGTCTAACCAAGATCCGGCTGGGGAGATGTCGACCCCCAGACGTAGCCCGCGCCCTTAGGGGTCCGGGTAAAGACTTCACAACGGCAGGTCACCTCTACCGTTGTGCGACTTTTACCAAAGTGACTACTCGTGGGATACTTATGGAGTCCACATTATCACAGGGCGGTGCCCTTTATACACCACCGGAAGACGACCGGGCTCAAACGTCAGAGGACCGATGTTCGATCGCTTCGTGCGGGTCATCGGCCTCAAAGGAGGACCAGCTTTCGATCGCGGTTTCGCGGGTGGCTGGCCTCGGGGAGGGAGAAGGAGAGCAGACCAGGGGTGATACTAGCGGGGGTGGCAATCCAGCCACTTCCCGCGGTGATCGCCCCGTGGTTAGTGCTGGGGACGTTTCGTCCGAGTGTGGGGACGAGTATTCCGTCCCTGCACATTGGCGCGATCATGGCGCTGGAGATGCCTCTGGGAGGAGCCGGGTCGATGACCCGGACATAACATCGCGGTACGCGTCGGGGGTTGACTCCCCCCCGATGCAGGACCCAGAGGAGGAGGAATGGGGAGACGTCCCGAGCGAGGCTAAGGCCCCGCCCCCACGAGTCGGGAGCGCTCCGCGTATGGCGCCACGTTTCACCAGAGGTGTGCCGTACGTTAGGAGCGTCGAGGTGAAGGCGTCGGGAGAAGTGCGACAGCTTCTAGGGCTGCACGAGGAGGTCGCGGCGCTGATGGGTCGGCTCGACCCGGCGGCCGTGTCGATCGCGTCCTCCTCGCGACGCGGGTCGTTGGCGGGCTCCGTCCGTTCAACGACGCCGGCGCTAAGTGCCGAGACATCGAGGGCGCTGCCTCTCGTTGTTTTACAGAGGTGCGACAGGCTGATCAATAGGCCCGTCGTGGCTCCCTCCGACGAGGGGGCGGGGGTTGCTGCAGCAGGCGTCGCGGGACTCGGGCCTGAGGGGGGGGACGCGTTCGGGACGATCGCGAGCATCGCCGATGCGGCGTCGGTGTCCATGGACATTGACAGTGGTCCCTTCGCGGAGACGGCTGGCCAGCGGGGCAGCACCGGGGCTTGTTCCCGGACTGCGCCGGATACTGAGGAGGAGGACGGGTCAGCGGGGGATGGCCTTGCCGATGCCCATGTGCTGTCGTCCGATGGGGGCACCGACGGGGGTGACGGACCCGGGTTCGTGCCGGGCAAACGCGGGAGAAAGCCCGGCGTCTGGACGGACCCGCGGAGACTGGGCCCCGGCATGAAGGCCCTGCCGACGCGCTCGGACCTGAGAAATTGGGCCGAGACTATGTCGGTGGGTAGCCTGGCCGGGCAGGCGCAGCGCGAGCTGGACGCGGTCGCCGCGGTGGTCGGTGCTACTAAGCACATGAAGACCACCGATATGCGTGCGATCCGCGTCGCTATAAGACGCGCGTCTGCGGTGGCCGCCGAACTGACCGGCAGGGCGGAGAGGGGTGAAAACCCCAACAAGCCGGCCAGGGAGGTGGTTTTCCGCCAGGGGATGTGGGAGATTAAGTCCCACAAGCTGTCCACGCAGGTTCGGGCCTTGACGGATCAGGCACACACCCTCGGGGAGTGTCTCCACGTCAAGGAGCGGGAGCTAGAGTTCCTGCGCGGGAAGTACGCCCGCCTTGAGGCGCGGGCGAGAATGGGGGGTGTGGATGTGACGGAGGCGGAGGCAATGCCCTTCCATCCGTCCGTCCCACTGCCCACCCGCGCGGAGCTCCTCCCGTCCTGCGTTCCCCCCTGGACGGACACCGTTGCCCGGACGGGGGCTGAGCCGGGCCCCTCGTCGGCGGCGAGGCCTGACCCTCTGCCGTGCGACTTGGAGGGAGGCGGCGCTGCCGCTAAGACGAAGAAGAGGAGGAGAGAACCCTCCCCCCGTCCTTGGCTCCGACATCGAGCCCTCCACCCCATGGCGCCGGCGTTCCCACCGAACAACCGTGGGACGCCATGTTGCGCCGAATGGAGGAGCTCGAGAGGCGCATGGACGCGCGCCTCTTAGCTCTGGGCAAGGTCCTGAGCGGTTCGGTGTCCGAGCCGACCGCTCCGCCGGCGGCCTTGGCTCTGGAGTGGGCCGGGATTGGGGGTGAGGGGGGTGTTGTTGCGGGAGACGGGGCATCTGCTCCGTCTCGGAAGGAGAGGAGAAGGGCGGCGCGAGCTGTGAGCACCGGCGGGCACGCCGGTGGCTCCGCGGGTGCGCCCTCAGGCGGGCGGGGGGTTGTTCCCCCCCCTGCGAAGCCCACTCGGCCCGCGAAGGGAAAGAAGGTGGCTGGGCCCTCGCCGCCCTCGGCTACTTTGCCGAGTGTTCCGGCGGGGGCTGGGACTGGAGCGGGGGGTGGCCGGCCGGTGTCCGCCCCTGACGTGCGCGATCGGGCGGTTCCCGTCGCTGTGGGGGGTGGGGCGAGTTCTCCGCCCCGGCCGGCCTCCTCCTCGCGGGCGAGGCGCGAGCGCAGAAGGAGGGCCGCGAGGGCCGCCAAGAAAGAGGCCCCGCCCGCGACGCCTGCCAAGTCGCGCGCCCAAGCCCCGGCCCCTGGGCCCATTGTCGCCTCGCAAGGCACATGGGCACAGGTTGTGAGCCGTAGGGCGAAGAGGGCGGCGCGGAGGGCGGCCGGGCCGGCGGCGCGAGGGAGTGATGGGGGTGGGAGAGGTGCGGGGGCCGCTTCGGCTTCGGCGTCGGCTCCCCAAAGGATCCGCACGCCCGGACCAGCCCCGGTGTCGATCCCGCGCGCCCCCAGGACGGCGGCGGTGGCTATCACCGCCCCCGCCGGGGGGGGGGGGGGAGAAGGATTTCTCCGCGCGGGTCTCCGGCGCGATGGCGGCAATTAATGTCGCCGAACTCGGTATCGCGTCGATGCGACCGAGGCGCGCCGTGACCGGGGGGTTGATCCTGGAGATTCCAGGATCACAGGGCTCGGCCAAAGCTGCCGCCCTCAAATTGAGGCTTGCGGAGCAGCTGGGGGGCACCGGAATAAAGGTGCACTGCCCCCAAAAGTTGGCCGAGTTCCGGGTGTGTGGGCTGTCGGAGTTGGCGTCCGTGGAGGCGGTTCGGGGGGCGATCGCGGCTCAGGGGGCTTGCTCGGCGGAGGACGTCTCGGTTGGTGTCAAACAGCCGGGCGCCGTCGGGCTATTCTCCCTCTGGGTCCGCGCGCCTGTGGCAGCTGCTGCCAAACTGTTGGGGGCGTCCACCGTCGTGGTGGACTCCCTCGTGGCCCGCGTGGTGCCGCTCGCGCAGCGGAGGCTGCAATGTTTCCGCTGTCTAGAGTTTGGCCACGTCAGGGCCAAGTGCAGCAGCGCCACCGACAGGAGTGGCGTGTGCTACCGTTGCGGTGGCGAGGGACACGCGGCGCGCTCCTGTCTCGCACCCCCCGCCTGCCCGCTCTGCGCGTCGGCGGGCCTGCCCAGCGGGCACAGAATGGGGGGACCGGCTTGTCGGCCCCCTCCTGTGGCTCGCGCAGGGGCCCGAATGGGCAAGAGGTCGGCCCCCAAAGCATCGGGGGCGCGCTCCTCGCCGCCTGCGGGCGATACCCCCGCGGCCGCCGCATCTCCGGTGCCTTCGCCGGAGAGGATGGAGACCGCTCCCCTGGCCGCAACATCCATGGCCGGGGATGGCGCCGGTAAGAGGAAGGACCGCGAGGAGCCGGACGCTCCGGCTAGCGGCCTCCCTTCCTCGGCGCCCGGGGGGTCCCCGAGGCGGGCCGGTAAGAAGAAGAAGAGGGAGAAAGGGGGGAGCGACACGGAGCTCCCCCCAAAGAAGCCACCGCCGGCTGGGAGGGAGGCCTTCCTAAAGGCCGAGGAGGTTCCCCCGCCGGCGGGTGGAGGAGCGCCAGAGGAGGTGGATGCGGCCGAGGCGCTGGAGTTAGCGCGATCGGTCGCGGCTTCGTTCGGAGGTGGATCCCATCTCCCGGACGACGAGACGGAGCGTCTCGCGCCCCCAGACATCATCGGGGGCGCAGGTCCGCCAGCGGAGGAGTCGGGGGAGGCCGGCGCTGAGACTCCTTAATGTCTCGCGGCCCCCAGATACTCCTCCTAAACGCGTGCCACTCCATGCGAGCGCACGACCTGCTTGAGCAGGCTCGCTTGGAGTTGGGCGTCGGGCTGGCCGTCATCGCCGAGCCGTATCCGCTGGGGGACCGGTGCTATCGGTCCACCAATCCGGATCGGCAAGTGGCGATGACGTGGGAGATGGGACCGGGAGCCCCGTCGTGTTTGGTCGCCCAACACGGTCGGGGCTGGATGGCGGTGAAGTGGGGAAACCTCACAGTGGTCGGCTGCTACCTGGCACCGAGATACAGCGTCCCGGAGTTCCAGGACCGGCTGAACGAGGTGGGGGTGTTTTTAGCCCCCCGATTGGCTCAGCCGGTGGTCCTCCTGGGGGATTTTAACGCCCACGCTCGCGAGTGGGGCGCCCCCAGGACAGACCTCCGGGGCGAGGTGCTGCTCGAGTGGGTGGAGGCAATGGGGTTCATCTTGAAGAACCCCCACGCGGTCACGACGTTCCGCGGGTCGCGGGGCGAGTCGGTCATCGACCTCGTCTGGGTTAACCCCGCGGCCGCAGCGATGACGTCGGACTGCTGGGTGGCGGAGGAGTCGGAGACAGGCTCCGACCACATGTACGTCATGTTGGCTACCTCCGCCCCCGTGCCTCCCCCTCGAGCCGGTAGACAGCCGCCGCGCTGGGCGCTCAAGAAGCTCGATGCTGACGCGGCCCGGATGGCGTCCTCCGTCGTCGCCTGGCCTCCTTTGCCGGGCGACGTCCTCGACGACCCCTCTAACGGCGCCCTATGGCTCCGGCGAGCGTTGCAGAGAATCTGCGACGCCACTATGCCGCGAGCCGGGCCGCCGGGCGGGGGTCGGAGGTCGGTGTACTGGTGGTCCGTGGAGATCGCTGATCTTCGCGCCGCATGCGTTGTCGCGAGACGCCGGTACACCAAGGCCCGCCGCTGGGATCCAAGGCGGGTCACGGAGGACCGGCTCCGGGAGCTGCGCTCCGCGTTTTCAGCGGCGCGCAGGGAGCTCCGTGGAGCCATAGCCCGGGCTAAAACCCGTTCGTGCGAGGAGTCCCTCGCGACCCTCAACGAGGACCCTTGGGGGCGCCCATACAGGGCCGTGTCTGTCAGGCTCGGACCTTGGGCGCCCCCTGTCACAGAGGGCCTCGAGCCCCGGTTTCTCCTCGGGGTATTGTCGGCGCTGTTTCCCCCTCCCCCGGTTCCTGGGGAGGGTCGCGTCGACGCTTCGGGGGATCCGGGGTTGACGTGGGGCACCGACATCGAGGATGCCCCGAGGGTCACGGACGAGGAGCTCCGGTCCGCGGTGCTTCGAATGCGTTCGAAGAACGCTGCACCCGGACCGGACGGTGTGCCCGGGCGAGTCTGGGCCTGCGCGATGGGCGCCCTTGGGAGCGGCCTCAGGCGCGTGTTCGACGCGGCCTTGAGGACCGGGAGGTTTCCCCAGGTGTGGAAGGAAGCGAGGTTAGTGCTGCTGCGGAAGCCCGGAAAGCCCGCAGAGTCACCCTCGGCTTATCGGCCGATATGTCTCCTCGACGAGGCGGGCAAGCTCTTGGAGCGCATCCTGGCTGCCCGCCTCTTGGACCACCTCGGAGCCGCGGAGTTCCCGGATCTGTCCGACCGCCAATTCGGCTTTAGGCGGCAGCGATCGGCGGTAGATGCCATTCTGCTGGTCAGGTCGCTGTCGCGCCGGGCGGTCGAGGGGGGCGGTATCGGCGTGGCGGTGTCTCTCGACATCGCCAACGCGTTCAACACCGTCTCCTGGGCGGCGATCGAGCGGGCGCTTGTGTTTCACAGCGTCCCGCTCTACCTTCGCCGCCTGATCGGGGACTACCTCCGCGGCCGGGTGGTCTCGTACGTCGGTCGAGACGGGGACGGGGTGGCTCACGTGCACCGCGGCGTGCCACAGGGGTCCGTTTTAGGGCCCCTGCTTTGGAACTTGGCGTACGACGCGGTGTTGCGGGTAGAGATGCCATCGCCGGACGTGTCGCTCGTGTGTTACGCCGACGACACGCTGGTGGTGGCTTCCGGGCGGAAATGGGTGGCAGCACTGGACCTCGCGGAGAGGGCACTGCGACGTGTCATCCCCGCGATGGAGACGCTCGGTCTGCGAGTCGCCTTCGAGAAAACGGAGGCGACGTGGCTCGCAGACAGGGTTGGGACTGGCATCCCCAACAGGGCGTCTCTGAGAGTCGGGGAGGCCTGCATCGGGGTCGGCCGATCGATGAAATATCTCGGTCTGACCCTGGACACCTACTGGCGATTCGCGCGTCACTTTCGGGTCCTGGGCCCCAGGTTGGAGCGACAGGTGTTCGCCTTCGGGCGCATCATGCCCAACCTGGGAGGCCCACATGAAGCGGTTCGGCGCCTATATGTGACGGTCGTCCGGTCCATGGCGCTCTACGGAGCGCCGGTCTGGGCCGGCGACCTGGAGGGCTGTCGCGTTGGGCGAGACCTTCTCGCGAAGGTTCATCGCCGCGCGGTCCTCCGAGCCGTGCGGGCGTACCGCACGGTGTCGCATGCTGAACTGTCGGCGTTGGGTGGGTCCCCACCATTCCATCTGCTCGCTGAGATGGAGGCGGAGGTATACTTCGCCTCCCACGATCTCAGCGGAGCGAGGGACCCCCTGGCGCCGGTAGGACCCGACGCGCGGGACCAGGCCCGGCAACGCATGCGAGTCAAATGGCTCGATTGGCTCGCCCTCCCGGAACATCGGGAGGGCCGCGTTGTCGGGGCGCTTCTGCCCATTCTTCCGCAATGGGTGGAGCGCAGGTATGGCAGGCTTACCTTCCGCCTGACGCAGGTGATCACCGGAGTTGGCTGCTTCGGGGATTACCTGTGTCGAATAGGGCGGGAGGCCACGTCGCGGTGTCACAGCTGCGACCGGGGCGTCCAGGACTCGGCGGATCACACTCTGGTGGATTGCCCCGAGTGGCAAGATGATCGCCGAGTCCTGCGGTTGCGGCTGGGTCCCGACCTCTCGCTGGCGACGGTCGTGCGTCGCATGGCGGAGGATCGGGACTGCTGGGAGGCCGTCGCCTCCTTCTCCGAAGCGATAATGCTGGAGAAGGAGGAGGCGGAAAGGGACCGCGAGAGGGCGGGTTGCCGCCCTCGCCGGGTGGTCCGGGCGAGACGGCGCGCGGGAGGATGACCCGGGGCCGGGGGAGGTCGTGCGGCGACTTAGTTGCGTGAGTCGCCCCGCTCCCCCGGTTGTCGTGAGACCCCGGGTCTCTAAGCCACTCCCCGATGATGGGAGCGGGATGGGGCCGCGCCGCGCGACGGGCGCGGCTTTTCTGTCCAGTACGCCCCCCCCCCCGGTGAGAGAGGGGGGCAAATGTGAGTGGGCGGTGGGAGGGAGTTGGAGGTGCGGCGGCCCTCGTTGATAAGGGCCGCCGCGGACGGAACAACGGGTGGCCGCCGTGGCCGGCGCGTTGTGGCAGGGCGCGCTTAGGCTACGGCGGCGTTGTAGGGATGGCGGTACGGGGGGCCCATGTCATGGGCCCCCCTTCCGGGGGAGCGGATGTTCAATCCGCTGCCCCCTCAGAGCGATCGAGCTCTCGGGGCAAGACTAGCGGCCGATAGCGGGCCGCCCTGTAGGCGTTGGTCTGCCGCCCGACCGAGGTGTAACCGGGTGTTTTCGAACACCCGGCCGCCGAAAGGCCCTCTCGGTACGGGCGGCTTGGGCGGCCCTTAAGGCCGTCAGCGCCCCGGCCCGGCCGCGACCGTTGTCACGAAGCGGCCGGGTAGGAGTTCGATCGCGGGGTCGCGGGGTGGGGGTGTCGGGGGGCACCACCCGCCCTAGTAACAGCGACCCCGGAAGAGGCGGCGCGGGCGCGTGATCCGTCGCGCGCCGCCGGTCCCGGAGACAATTGCTGGGGGAGGTAAGATACTCCCCCAGGGACGACCCCGTGAGGGGACCTCGCGCGGTGCTGCACGAAGCGCAGGGGGGGAGGGTAGCGAAAGTATCGCTAGTTTGATCTCGCACCCAAATCCCTCCCCTCAGGCGCGCAGCGCCGCGCGCGAGGAAGATCACCGTGGAGTTTTAGTGGGTGCAAGCCCCACATAACCCCCGCCCGCCCCCGCGGGTGAGGGGTATCCGTCAGGGATTTCTCCACGTATAAAAAAAAAAAAAAAAAAAGGTATGTATGGGATGGGGAGAGAAAGGGGGTGGCAGGAGGTGGTGGACGAGGTGTTGGGGGAGGAGGGGGGGGGGGAGAGGAGTGGTTGAGGAGAATTGAGGAGAGGAGAGAGGGATGTTTATGAGAGGATCGGGGGATGATTGTGGAATTGAGAACGAAAGGGCGGCGAGTGGAAGCGGAGGTCCAGGAGGGGGAACGGAGAGGGATGAGCGGGCGAACGAGCGAGGGATAGAGCGATGGAGGCGGGAGAATTTGGAGAATTTGTAAATTGTAAATAGGTTTTAGGAATAAGTAGTAGGCGGATAAGGGTAGGTTAAGGTAGTTTTAAGATTAAGGTGTGTATGTAAGGAGTTTTTTGTATATGTTGTCTATTCTATAAAAAGCTGCTGTTTCGTTAATCCTTATATTGCTGTGAGCGGGTGGTAGGGATAGGTGCATGGTGATTTTATACCCGTACACACTGTTGGCCGCCGTCGAAGTGCGGGACAACATGATCATAAACGGCCATTCCGATGAAACGCTCTGGCCCAGGCCTGCACGGGGTGCCTCTTTCAGCGCCTAGCGGCAAGCAACCAGCCGTACGCCGTTTCTAAGGGTAGAATCGGTGAGAAGAACTGCAGTAGGTTGGGGCTCGTAAGCGCGTAGCGTAAATACAGGGTCATCGTTTAATCCTGCAACCCGCGCGCTCGCGAACTTGTAAAATGGCAACACCGCCTCAGGGACGCATTCCACTACAACCATGCACCGACCCAGCGGAGAGCTGCTAGCGACCGCTAGACAGCAATGATGCCCGAGCTTCGAGAATTTTGGGAAAATATTCGTGAAGCGACCAATTTAAAGTAAAACTTTGTATATCCATGTCTGTACTACATTTTAACAGAAAAAGATGATTAATAAATATTCTTAAATGTTTGTAGAATAGATCTTGTATAAACAAATTTTGATTCCCCTTAACATTTACAAAAATATGAATAAAAGCATAAAATAAGCTGAAATAAAATAATTATTTAATGTTTTAAGAATTTGTGGGATTGTCTTTTGATTTTATAATAGCTTCGAGCCTTCTTGGTATGGAATTTATTTAGTTGAATGTTATATCAGGTTGTATTTTACTCTAATACTACAGTCGGGGTGATTCTCCACCGGCACCTCTCCTTTGACACATCTCTTTAGATGCCGCATGGAACTCCGTGACGTGGATAACCTCTCGCAGTGACTCACCGAATTTTATGGCTATCGACCCTCGAAAGGGTTCGAATATCATTAAAAAGTCAGAAATGTCCAGGATTTCCGCATTTCCCATCAGATGTTTGTGAAAACGACGTCAATGAATTCCTTATGTTTCGCCCCTGAAACTGACACCACGAACGACGTAATTCGGAAAATAAGGAAGGAAATTGCATGAAAAACTAATTTATACCATTTCAAGTTGTCTTCGTTAATAATAGTCCGATTTACATGAAATTTCATATGATTTTGATCGGAAAAACACAAGGAATCCATTGGTGTCACTTCCATATCGAAACGATAAAGAATAAAAAATTATTTTACTTCTGTAGCAGGTATGAATCCTTGGCCGTAGACCCTTTCAAGTGCGCTTGAACCAAAGTGGGACCCTGAACGTTACGCGGCCGGAGTCTGGCCGCCAATACGGGCCGCTAGCCGCGGCCACTTGCTGCCGCCGCCGGATCGCGGCTAGGAAACTCGACCTTTAGACTTTATAAATTTTACAATAATCAGGTATTCAGCGCTTTCCTTAGTGTCCTCTCTCGTTTTAGCAATTGTTGATTATTACTTCTACTGGCTCAAGATCGAGATCAGATACATTGGCCGATCCGAATTTGTCCCGCGAACAGCGATCGAGAGGGCTGACATCCCTTCGACCGCTGCCCACACAAGAACCTCAAACCGGCGAATACATCTGACCCAGACCGTAGTAGTCCTACTTTGGTTTGCAGTTGTTACCGTGACGAACTTATAAAAAATATGCTAAAACATGTAAAGATACTTGTTGTCCTGTGTTTGGTGAACCCCAAAAACTAAAAGGTAATATGTTGCCGACGTATTATGATATAATAAAATATTATTTGTGGGTAAGAAACGATTTGTTGCGAAATAAGTAATGGAAAACACCCATCTATCAAGGAGGTTTGTGAAATAATATCTGTTGACGTCGAAAAATTTTGGGAAAAGCATCTATTCCCATTGTAACTCATCAACAAGTTGTCTCGAGATTAATACTATATTATAATAAGAGTAGTAAGACTAGGCCGGTTCTAACCCACTTTCAAGGCCATTTCCCCCTCCCCTTCCCAACCTTGAAACTCAAATTTGAGTTTCAAAGTTGGCGGAAAAATTCTCCGCGGGCGGCGCGTGGCCGGGCGGTGGCGGATGACGTCATCGAGATCAGGCGGCAGTGGATGACATCATCAAGATGGTGGGGTGGTGGGGGGTTATAGCACGAGGACCGATATCAAATCAATCGATACCGAAACCGCATCGAGGAGGAGCCTCTGACTGTCGGTAAGGAAGGAAATATTAATTTAAGATATTAATATAAATGAAAAAAACAGAATCATAGGCGACGGGGCTCGAACCCAAGAAGACCTCCGCGGTACGAGTCAGCCGTCTAACAAACTCCCCCAACGTCAGCTCTCCGACATTAGTCTTTAATGAATGGTACATATACTAAGCAACGTTGAACTACGGATTTTTACCTCAATAACGAATTACGATCACATGTCGTACATTTTCGTTTATGCCTTATTTAAAAACGAAATTTACGTACTTCTTGTCACTTCAAATGATTCTTATTTAAGATTCTGCTTAAAAAAAAGTGTAACGCGGTTTCCTTCGCTGCATGCTAACTTGCTTGTTCGTACGTTCGTAGTACAAGCGCAGTCGCCTACCGCGTAGCCAACGCTACCGCGAGAGCGAGAGCGGAAGGCGCGCGCTCTGATTGGTCGGGGTTTTTTGTTAATATCTCCTCAACGAAGCTTCGGACAATATTTTCGCTAAGGTGTGACGCCCCACGATTTTTCGCACGCAGTTAAACTAACATTCACTCATAAACCACTATACAACTCCACTCAAATCTCCCCAAACCTCAATTCTTACCCCTTCTCCGTGACCTCGACCGCCTTGGCGATGTACCTTAGCGGTCCCCATCTCAAGACAGTCAACTATTAAATCTCCCCCACCTATTCGCCCAACGCGGTACAAACTCTTCCCTCCTATCGAATCTAAACAAGTCCCTCGCCCCTTATATTTCTTAAATCGAGACCACGTCTCAAGCCCACTAAATGTCCAAAGAAGTCAAATCTATTATCACCCCTTTCCTATCAAAAACAGCCAAAATCCATTCGAGGAGTTGAGCATTTCCAAATCACATGTATAAAAACCCCAGAAGGATAATCGCGAGGATTATTTGGCGTACGTGCCGAAAATGCGAGTCCAAATATAGACCAACCTTTGGTCCTTACAAAAACCCCGGAAATGTTACTGCGACGCATATGCGTAAATATGTCAAGGTGCGTACTGCGCTCCCCCCTTCAAGCCGAAAAGATTGTAATTAGTATAAATACGAGGAACCGCGAGAGCTCGTTCTCGTTCTACGGAACTCTATCTTCGACAAACATACTACAGAAATCTATCTAAGTTATACAAAGTATAAATTCAAGAAATTGTCATCGCTTAAACTTTAAATTCAGTGTTCAACGGCAACTACCGTAAGAATTTATATTACCAATTTAAAATACTGCGTATCATCTTCATTTATATTATTTTGTATTTCTACGCTTATTGCATTCGCCTATTATTTTGTATTACTATTCTAATTGCTTTCATATTATTTTGTATTGCTATTCTAATTGCTATTCATATTATTTTGTATTTCTACGCGTATTGCGTTCACCTATTATTTTGTATTGCTATTCTAATTGCTTTCATATTATATTGTCTTGTTACGCTTGTTGCTTTATTATATTGTATTATTAACGCTCATCGCAATCATAATCATGTTCTTATCAATGCTTACTGCTTATATCATTCTATCTTAAAACATATACTGTATGTCACGCTCATAATCACATGTTATATATATTGATAACCATCTATATAAATGTTCTGTGTCAATGTTTAATGTCTAAACGCATTCTAAGTTCTACAAAGCACTTTCATAAACTGTGCGAACAAGCCCCTGGTTAAAACTAATAAACCGCTTTGCTTAAAATACGTTTCGAGTCATTGTGTTAATCCTTCGGCTGCGAAGATCCATAAATCCACACGAGCTGCCGCAACAGCTGATTCCGGGCAACGACCGCGGAAAGTATTACGGTGTTTACAAACTTACTTTTGCATAGCTCGCGTACAACCATATGACTAACAGATTTCGCGGAATCATTACGAGTGTCTTTTACCTCGATGCAACGGTAAATCCGATTAACAAGCCAAACCACAACAAGTGCTCTAACGGGTGTCTCCACGGAAAGTACCAGTTATTAAACCTTCCCTGGTCGATCAGTGTGCTGGATTATAGATTCGCGCCTGAATCTCCCTTTAAAACGATCAGAGTGCTGGATTATAGATTCGCGCCTGACTCTCCCTTCAAAACGATCAGAGTGCAGGATTATAGATTCGCGCCTGACATTCCCTCAAAATCCTCAGTGTGCTGGATTATAGATTCGCGCCTGACATTCCCTCAAAATCCTCAGTGTGTTGGATTATAGATTCGCGCCTGACATTCCCTCAAAATCCTCAGTGTGCTGGATTATAGATTCGCGCCTGACATTCCCTCAAACTCCTCAGTGTGCTGGAGTATAGATTCGCGCCTGACTCTCCCATCAAAATCCTCAGTGTGCTGGATTATAGATTCGCGCCTGACATTCCCTCAAAATCCTCAGTGTGCTGGATTATAGATTCGCGCCTGACTCTCCCATCAAAACCCTCAGTGTGCTGGATTTTAGATTCGCGCCTGACTCTCTCTTCAAAACCCTCAGAGTGTTGGATTATAGATTCGCGCCTGATTTTATTCCCCATGTCATTGTCCCCAAAGACCTCCACCCGGGACGTGACAAAGGAAAAAGTTGTTTCAAATCACCCCCTGAATTGCCCCTGCCAAGGAACTCCGACATTTTTGGGACACCCTGTGTAATACTTTTTTCGGAAACGTCGAATCTCAGAATTAGGTGGCAAAGAAAGAAGGAGGATGATGGGTGAATAAAATTGAGAAATAATATACGTTTAGGACATATATATGTAACCGTGATACGCGGGGTTACCGGTGGGACGGTGGAGGTACCGTATGGCCAGCTCAGGACGGTGGTCCAGGGCCGCCGATCGAATGATTGAACGCAGGAGTAGAGTAGAGTACGACAGTTTATTTAGTCTTACGGCTACGTACAAAAGATCCCGGCCAGGTCTATGCTGGCACACAGTGTGAGGACGGCTTAATATATATCGCGGGTCCCGGTGTGTATCGCAGCGCACGAGTCGGCGTGGGTTCCGGCGCGGATCGCGGCGCGTATCGCGGCGTGTATTCGGTCGGTAACGATGCGGCGATTGGGGGGGGGGGGGGGGGGAGATGGTTTTGACCGTTCGGTGTCCTGGCGGGCCAACCCTGCCGATGGACCCTAGTCGAAGAGTCTTTAGTCCGGTCACCCAGTGGGCACAACCCGTGGGTGGATCGGAGACTGTGGAGACGCTCTCGAGAATGGAGATAGCTCCGTTCGGGAGATCGATGGCGGTTGACGGCCTGCTTCCAAAGGATGGCTCACGCTGTCCTATTGGGAACCGTGGAGGTTGCAAAAATGGTACGCAGAGATGCAGTCTGTCGACACACGAAAACTGGTGCTTACACTAGCGCTTGTCTTTCGCAACCACGAGTGTCTGCACAAGAATGTGGAATCGAACAGGATGCCTCTGGGAGAGTTGTACTATGTACGGTCGCTTCTAGGCGGTCTCTGCCAAATAGGCCTATGCCCTCGGCTTATATATCCTCGTCCGCGGAGTTTCGGCAGCGAGAGAGTTAATTACTGTGTACCCTCTCGCGCCTATTCTCGGAACCGCGGACGAGTGGTGGGGGGCAAGACCGTTCGCCACGCGTGGTACGCGTCGTTACGGTGAGGCGCGTGGTGGGGGGGGGGGCAAGATCGTCGTCCTACCGACAATAACTCGTTACATCACCTTCTCCCTTCGGAGGACGCGATCTTGCCCCGTTCTCCCATTGACCTTATTTGTTTTATTCTACAGGACGGACATTTGCTTATCCTACGGCCTTAACGCTACCGGTCTTAATTCTATCTTAAACCTATTTGATTTAACCTAGTATTCTTAAACATTTATTCACAAAACAACTTAACCTACTGGGGTTTAGGGAGGGGAGCTGAAGCGTGCCCGGAGCTGCTGGTTTCGCAGCAGTTTCAGCTCCATGAATCCTCCTGGAATGGGGACTCGGTATCTCCGGCCGACCTGAAATGCCTTCAAGTCGAACCGGAGCTCCGTCGGGTGAGATGGCTGGCGCCTCCACGGTTGTCCGGCGTTCGTCGGGGGGAGGGAAATGGACGGCTCCGGCGGTGGTGGGGTCGGTGTCGGCGGTGGCGGTGGCGGTGGCGGCGCCATCCACTCCTCTGGTGTCGGCCTCGGCATCGGTGGCGGAGTCGGGGTCGGCATCGGTGGCGGTGGTGGAGTCGGGGTCGGTATCGGCGGTATAGCAGGGGGAAGTGGGATGTCGAGGTCCATTAGGGCCGGGGGGCTGTGGGGTCGGAGCGGTGGCTGGCTGTTGCGGCCTGTCGGTTTCTTCGCCGTCGGCCGGGCCGTTGGCGCCTTCGGCGGTGCTGGTGGCGGCGCCTGTGGCTGTCGCTGTGTTGGCTCCGGCGGTGGTGGCGGCGCTCCTGGTCGCTGCGGCGGTCGCCCTTGTGGCTGCTGTGGAGGCGTCTCCATCGCCTTCCACGGTGGTGGCGGCGCTTGGAGCAGCGCCTCCAACAGGGAGGTGGCTGGGCCTGTCTCCTTCGGCTGGCAGGAGTTCCTGGCTGGCTGGCGTTGCGGCGCGGGCTGGAGTGACGACGCCGACTGCAGCGGCGGTGCTGGCTGGAGTGGCGGCGCTGGCTGGAGTGGCGGCGCCGGCTGGAGTGGCGGCGCCGGCTGCAGTGGCGGTGCTGGCTGGAGTGGCGGCGCCGGCTGGAGTGGCGGCGCCGGCTGCAGTGGCGGTGCTGGCTGGAGTGGCGGCGCTGGCTGGAGTGGCGGCGGCAGGCGGCTCCTCTCGACTGCCTCGACGACCTGTATCCCCATTGCGGTTGATGATTTCCGTGGCGGCTGCTTCGTCTTTGCCGGCGGTCCGCGGGCTGGAGGGGGAGGTCCGCCAAAGTCCAGTCGTCTCCTGACTGGAGGAGGAGCTGCTTGAGGTGGTCCCTCTGGCCGCTTCCGGATCCGGCACTCCATTGGGCGGCGTGCTTCGGAGGCCCGGAGCGGTATTGCTTCCTTCGCTACGGCTTCGTGTGATATCCGTGCTTTTGGCGGCATTGTGGATAACCTCCTCTGCGCCGCCGTGGGGTTTATAGATCATTTCGTGTTGGTTTCTCCAGCGCGAAAGTGTTCCCGTGGAGTTTGTGGTTGTGGCCACCTGGTGTTCGTCCTTTTGACTGGCGTTTCCCATACTCCGGACGGTGTTGTCGTTGGCCCTGGTGTTTATTTGCCGCGCGGTGACTGGGGTCGGTTTGGGGACGTCTGCACTCCGTGCTTCGTCAGAGGTGTCTCCCCCCTCCTCTGCACGCGGCTTGAGGTCCCGTGTGTAGGCTTGGCTCGGTTGGTGGGCGACGCTGGTGACTGCCTGGTTGCCTTCTTGCGGGGGCTGAGCGGCGGCTGGACCGAGAGGGTCGGCGTCTTGCGTCCCGATAGGGAGGCCTTCCTCCTCTCCTCCACAGGGCTTTAGGTCCTGTAGGTGGGCCCTTCGCGGTGATTTTTGCCCATTCTGTAGCAGGACTAGGTTTGGCCCCACGTATTCTTTGACTACGTGGGGCCCTGAGAACTTTGGCGCTAGTTTCGCGTTAAAATTTTTGGCCGCGGATGACAACGGGTGTTCCCTGAGCATGACCTTTTCCCCGATTTGTGGTCGCCAGTCCCGTCGTCGGAGGTTATAGGCTTTTTTCTGGGTTTCGGTGGCCTGTGCTTGTGCGTGGCGGGCGAGGCGGATGGCCTCGTGCAGGCGTTCTAATTCTTCGGTGCGGTTTGTGCGCTGGTCTTCAGTGTCGTCGGTGATCCCGGTGGTTGATTGGCGAATCGCCCCAGGGGCGGCTGGTTCGCGGCCATAGTTTAGATAGGCCGGGGTGTATCCTGTGGAGTCATGGCGTGCAGTATTAAATGCGAACATGATCTCCGGCAGCCAGTGGTCCCAGTAGCGGTGGTCTCCGTTGGTCAGTTGGGCAATCATTGTCTTGATCACTCGATTGACCCTCTCTACTGGGTTACACTGCGGGGTGTACGGGGGTGTTCGCCGGTGTTCAATCCCGTACGTGCGGAGCATCGACGTGAATTCCTTGCTCTCGTACTGACGGCCGTTGTCGGTTATTACACGCCGTGGGCATCCGAAGCGTAGGACTATTCGTTCCTTGAAGGCCTTAGTAACGGCGGGGGCCGTGGCCTGTCGCAGTGGCTGTATTTCGACCCACTTACTGAATTTGTCCTGCATCACGGCCAGCATGGTGAACCCTTTTGCTGACCGTGGCAGTGGGCCGACTAAGTCCACGGCGACTACGTCCCAGGGGTTGGCGGCTGGTGTCGTTTGCATTCCACCTGCGGGTGCTTGTTGTAGTGCCTTGTATTCGAAGCATTTCTGGCAGCGGCTTACGTACCTCTTCGCGTCGCGGACCATCCCTGGCCAGAAATAGCGTTGGGCCAGCCGTGCGGCCGTTTTGCTGCCTCCTAGATGTCCAGCGGTGGGTGCGTCATGGTTTTCCCGTAGTACCGCCTCCCTGAGTGGCTGGGGCACGCACAATTTCCATTCTAGTTCGGATCGCGGGCCGTGGGTATCGGAAATGTGTCGGTAGAGGCGCCCGTCCACCACGTGGTATTCTGGGTAACGGTGTGGTTCGCTTTCGGCGGCCGCTTTTATTCGATCGTACCACGGGCAGTCGGTGGGTGCCTCCATGCTGTTGACCTCGTCTTGGGGGCTTCCCTCGGGGCGTCGTGACAGGGCGTCGGCGACCAGGTTATTAGCCCCCTTGCGGTACTGGATGTCGAAATCGTATTCCTGTAGTTCCAAGCCCCAGCGTGCCAACCGACCGGAGGGGTTGTCCATTGTACGCAGCCATTTTAGTGATTGGTGGTCTGTTAGGACCGTAAAACGATACCCCTCGAGGTACGGTCTCATCTTCCGGATGCCCCATACCACCGCAAGGCACTCTTTCTCCGTGACCGAGTAGTTTTTCTCGGCGGAGTTCAAGGTGCGGCTTGCGTACGCGATAACCCGTTCCTGGCTATTTATGTCCTGCGTTAGGACCGCGCCGAGCCCCTCGTTGCTTGCATCGGTCTGGAGAGTGAAGGGCAGGGTAAAGTCGGGGCAGGCAAGTACGGGAGCGGTGGCTAGCTGTTGCCGGAGTGTTTCGAAAGCTATTTCCTCCTTCTCGCTCCATGTCCATCGTACCTTCTTCTGTAGTAGGTGGTTGAGGGGGGCGGCGATGTCGGTGAAACGCGGTATGAATCTTCGGTACCACGAAACCATGCCTAGGAATCGTCGGAGTTCCCGTAGGTTAGTGGGGGCGGGTATTCTGGCGATGGCTTGTACTTTCTCGGGGTCGGTTGCGACCCCTCGCTCGGTGACGGTATGTCCTAAATACTGTAACTCGGTTCGACCGAACTGGCATTTCTCTTTATTTAGCTTGAGTCCGGCCGCCCGTAGTCGTTGCAGTACTTCGCGAAGGTTGTCGAGGTGTTCCTCGAAGGTGCTCCCCAGTACGATGATATCGTCGAGGTAGGCAAATGCCCGTGGTTCCAGCTGCGGACCGATGATTTGGTCGAGCAGACGCTGGAAGGTGGCTGGCGCGGAGTGTAGTCCAAACGGCATCCTTCGAAACTGAAACAGTCCCCTTCCTGGTACGGTAAACGCTGTTATCGGACGGCTCTCGTGGTCGAGTGGTATCTGCCAATAGCCATTGGTTAGGTCTATCGTGGATATGTACTTCGCGCCCCGTAACTTCTCTAGGGTGGCCTGGACCTGAGGTAGCGGGTATGCGTCCTTCTCGGTTACCTCATTGACCCTACGAAAATCGATGCAGAATCTCCGTTTTCCATTTTTCTTTTTGACCACCACGACTGGGGAGCTCCACGGGCTGTTGGAGGGTTCTATGATTCCCTCCGCGAGCATTCGACTTACCTCCTCGTCGATGATGGCCTGCGTGACGGGATTCTTGGGAGTGTACCTATGTTTGATTGGCTCTGCGCCTGTTTTAAGGCGGATGCGGTGCTTGGCCATGTGGGTGAGGCCGGTTAGTAAATCGAAACGTCCCAGTTCCTCTACGAGGAATGCTTCTAACTTCTTTCGTTGTTCCTCGGTACAGCTTCGAAGTCCGGGAGGCGAATCGACCGTGACGGCGTCTAATCGTGGGTCCCATTCCTGTTGCCCTATTCGTAAGGTCATCCCCATCGTCCGTTGTGCGTCGATGCCGAGGAGTACGTCGCAGGTTAGGTCCGGGAGCACCGCGCATCGGAAGAATACAAGGCTGTCGGTCACCTGCGCGAAGAATGCGATTTCTTCGCGGATGTGCACCTTCTCGCCGTTGGCTACTTTGACGACCTTGTGCGTTTTGTACGTCGGACTCCCGTTCTCCCGACACCATTTGGCCATTTCGGAGCTTACATAGGATTTTTGTGCCCCTGTATCGATGAGCGCCCGGAACCATCTATCATGAATCCTTAGCGGAACGTGTGGTCGGTCGTCTGTGTCGGATTTTGCTGAGGCTGATTTGGTGGAACGTTCCGGTCGGTGCCCCTGCCGCCGGTTCCGTTGGCGTTTCCCGAAGGCCCTGGGCATTGGCAGTCTCGGGAAGAAACGCCCGTGGTTCCGCAGCGGCTGCAAAATAGTTTAGCTGGCCGGCGGCAGTCCTGGCGGTAATGTCCTCGCTGACCGCACCTCCAGCAACACTCTTCTCGGCGGTACCCTTCACCGACAGCGGCGAGTTTCTGACCCCCTCGAGTTTTATCGTCGGCGGGTTTGGCGGGGGCCCTGGCGGCCTCCTCCTTCCGTGCTCGTTCGTGGTCGGTTGCTAGATCGATGAGGTCGGGCAAAGTCGTGAAATCGCGACGGTGAATGAAAAGGCGGTATTCTGGCCGTAGGTTCGAGTAGACCCATTCCAACTGATTATCTTCCGAAATATTACCGTGGCGGTACATTAGTAATCGGAGCTGATCGGAAAAATCTGCGGCGGTTTCGGCCGGTCCCTGGAGACGCTGGTGGATTTCCTTTTCCAGGTCGTGCTGCCTTCGCCGCGGAAGGAACCTCCGTTTGAACGCGGTGAGGAACAGGTCCCATGTCGGGAGGTTTTTCTTCTCGACACGGAACCACGACGGCTTAATATATATCGCGGGTCCCGGTGTGTATCGCAGCGCACGAGTCGGCGTGGGTTCCGGCGCGGATCGCGGCGCGTATCGCGGCGTGTGTCGCGGCGCGTGTTCGGTCGGTAACGATGCGGCGATTGGGGGGGGGGGGGGGAGATGGTTTTGACCGTTCGGTGTCCTGGCGGGCCAACCCTGCCGATGGACCCTAGTCGAAGAGTCTTTAGTCCGGTCACCCAGTGGGCACAACCCGTGGGTGGATCGGAGACTGTGGAGACGCTCTCGAGAATGGAGATAGCTCCGTTCGGGAGATCGATGGCGGTTGACGGCCTGCTTCCAAAGGATGGCTCACGCTGTCCTATTGGGAACCGTGGAGGTTGCAAAAATGGTACGCAGAGATGCAGTCTGTCGACACACGAAAACTGGTGCTTACACTAGCGCTTGTCTTTCGCAACCACGAGTGTCTGCACAAGAATGTGGAATCGAACAGGATGCCTCTGGGAGAGTTGTACTATGTACGGTCGCTTCTAGGCGGTCTCTGCCAAATAGGCCTATGCCCTCGGCTTATATATCCTCGTCCGCGGAGTTTCGGCAGCGAGAGAGTTAATTACTGTGTACCCTCTCGCGCCTATTCTCGGAACCGCGGACGAGTGGTGGGGGGCAAGACCGTTCGCCACGCGTGGTACGCGTCGTTACGGTGAGGCGCGTGGTGGGGGGGGGGGGGGCAAGATCGTCGTCCTACCGACAATAACTCGTTACATATATATGTTAGAAAAGACTTTTAGACAGACGCAAGCTTAATGACGGTTCTGGGGTAAGTGCCGTGTGGTTCATCACAGTCCTCTTACCAGAAGGCAAAACCTTCCCCACTCCTTGGCCAGATCCTCTGGGAACAAAGTCCCTATTCTTTGGCAATACGGCGTCGGGCCGATTGCCATTCCCATAGTCTTTATCTTACTCCAAACAACCAATCCTTCGACACCCGATGGCTACGAGACCCAACGTGGTCATCAGCCATCGCCCGTCGCCAGGTCTGTTTAGTCTCACGTACCCTTCAACAATACCGCGCGCAGGCTAAGTCCCTGTCATAAATCCTTAAAGGCAAGCCAGCGTGGGGCTATCCACCTTCGACCTCACCCTTAAATTTCGTGACGCCAACATATTTTATTCATCATCATCACATATATATATATGATTACAAAAAAATAATATAGAATAATACAAGCATAAATATAAAAATATAAAAATATAAAATAAAATAAAGTACAATACAATACAATATGAAAAACAATATAAGTATAAAAGAAAATAAAATAATAAAATAAAAGAAAATACAATTAAATAAGAAAATAAAATACAATAAGTAGTAGAGGTCCTTATTTCACGTGTATTTAAATACACGTGTACACGTGTACTAAACGTATCCGTACCTCAATCCGTGTATCTTTTAGTACACGGGTACCCGTACACAATTACACGTGTATTTAAATACGCGTGAATTTAGATACACGTGTTTTGACTTTTGATTCGTCAAATTTTTAATATATATGGATATCCCAGAACTCTGAGGGATTGTAAAATTAATAAAATAATTAATGTATTTGAATATATTTACTAGAATAATATGCGGAAAATATGGTTTTACGAATTTTCAGATTGTAACTAATAATACAATAACAATATTAACAAGATTTATTTAATCGATTACCTATTTTGATACAAAAAATTAAGGCATTACTGGTAACAAGCGAGTTTCTTTTTGGACACGTTTAGTTCGTGTTCGTACGTCTATGTGCAAACATCAATTCAGTTCTGAGGAACATGCAACATCCTGATACAAAAAGACAACGAAAAGTCCTTTACTGTTTTCGATTTGTTTAAACAATGTCTCAATTATAAAATAATTTTCGTCAATTCCGATTTGTTTAAACAATGTCTAAACGGAAAAGTTGGGTATGGCAACATGCCCATCGTGATGGCGATAAAGCTTGTTGTGACATGTGTGATGAGGGAGAAAATAACGTATTTTCATGTGTTGGTGGAACTACCGGCTCCTTAAGCAGACATTTGACTGGTATACACAATTTAAGGCCCCCAACGCGCGTTAGAAAATTATTCCATCTTGAATAAAGTTAAAGTTGAAAACTTTATTCGACGCTGAAGTTGAAACGCTCGGCGAATAAAAAAATTAACTTTATTCGACGAATAATCTAAAGTTAAATAACTTTTATTGGACCCGTTTAGTACGTGTGTATTTAAATACACGTGAAATTGTGCACGGGTATCCGTGTACTAAAAGATACACGGATTGCGGTACGGATATATGTCATACACGTGTACTCGTGTCTTTTTACTACACGTACTATACCGTGGCCTCTAATAAGTAGATAGGCTATGCCGATTCTGGACCAAATTGTGGCGAGGGGTGAGGCGGGGCGGGGGGGGGGGGGACTGGGCGATTGGCGAGGGGGAGACGGGGAGGGGGTACCACCGCGCTCTTCCGCGAGATGGGCGAGGGGCAAGGAGGGTAGGGGGGTACGGAGTTCGTGGGCGAGGGGGATAACGTCACAGGGGAGGGGGGATTTCAAAATGGTGTCGACCGAGTTCGTCGGCGAGAGGGATGACGTCACAGGGGAGGGGGATTTTCAAAATTTTCAAAATGGCGTCGCGCGCGCAGGTCGAGTTTGTAGGCGAGGGGGATGACGTCACAGGGGAGGGGGATTTTCAAAAATTTCAAAATGGCTTCGCGCGCGCAGGTTGAGTTCGTTGGCGAGGGGGCTGACGTCACAGGGGAGGGGGGATTTTCAACATTTTCAAAATGGCGTCGCGCGCGCAGGTCGAGTTCGTTGGCGAGGGGGCTGACGTCACAGGGGAGGGGGTGGATTTTCAAAATTTCAAAATGGCGTCACACGCATTTCGTATTGCCGCCACCTACTGGTAGAGCTGCTCGAGTACTCGAATATTCGAGTAGCTCGAAATTCGAGTCGAGCCGGGACTCGGTTTCCGAACCGAGCCGAGCGCTCGATTAAAGCGAGCGGCTGGAAACAATTGTTTCGTTCGTCAATCGCGACCTTTATTGTGCAATCTACTCCAAATTTATAACCTGACGTTCCTGACGAGTGTCAAATGAGCTCGATTTTTAATCGAGCCGCTCGCTTTCTGATCGAGTCGCTCGCTTTTTAATCGAGCCGCCCGATTCCTTCGAGCCGCTCGCTTTTTCGAGCGCTCGGCTCGGATCGTTTATTCGAACCGAGTATATCCCGGCTCGCTTGTTCCGAGTACTCGAACAGCTCTACCTACTGGATGTCTAAGGTACTTTGGGTCCGCGTCGGTATTTGGGCCCGCCTTGGTAAATATTCCAGGTTTTCCAGACATTTCGTATTGACGCCACCTGTTGGATGTTTAAGGTACTTTGGGCGCGCGACGCCGCCGCGCAATCTCCGTACGCGTGCGGGGATCGGTGCGCAGGCGTGACCGCGACCGATTCGTGGAAATTCAAATCGTGTCTCCGATGATGATTTCTGAGAAAGAGGGTGTACCAATGATTTCTGAGAAAAGATAAGGGATCGACAGGATTGAACGCGTTTTGTGCATCTACGTGCACGCGCTTCCTGCAGTGTGTATATATTTGAATCGTAGGATCGTTACAGCCCACGTACAATGATGTATACATATAGCGATAAGTATTGTAAATCAATCATCGCGATAGCCCATGGAATAAACATTGCACCGCGCCATGCCGTGTTTTTATATTTGAGCAGGATTGGACGCGTTTTGTACACCTACGTGCATGCTCTTCGTGCCGTGTGTTTATATTTGAATCGTGGGACCGATACCGCGCACGTACAATGATGTATACATATAGCGATAATTATTGTAAATCAATCGTCTCGATAGCCCATGAAATAAACATTGCACCGCGCCATGCCGTGTGTTTATATTTGAATCGTGGGACCGATAGGGCCGCGCAAGCAACCATCGTAAACATACAGCGATAATTATTCGGGGTAGAGTTCCGAGCATTTTCACGATCGAGGAGGCTGCAAGTTAATCGTCACGGTAGCCGATAGAGCAGGCCTGGGAATTAAGTGAACGCAGCGGCCGATTTTCAGAGGCAACGCCTCCTTTCTCCCGCCTCTCGTCTTGGCCCCCGCGGCGGCCAAGGAGCTTCGATCGCCTCAGGCCCGTACCATATGAACCGCGCGTGGCGCGTTGACAAAACAAAAACGCATCGACAATCGTGCTCTCTGGAACGATGTGGAAACCTATTGATACAATGTCATTTTAATACGCCACGTGCGGTTCACGTGGTACAGGCCTGTGACGCTCTTAGCTGCTAGGCCGCCGCAGGGGCCAAGACGTGCGGCGGGAGAAAGGAGGCGTTGCTTCTGAAAATCGGTCGCTGCGTTCACTTAAATCCCAGGCCTGCGATAGAGTAAACATGACGTTGCACCGCGCGATACCGTATGTTTATATCTGAGTCGTGGGTGTAGTAGCGACCGTGTAAGAGTTAAAAGAGTTCGATGTAGACCCATGGGTATCTGATTTACAGTATACCAATGTCAGTACCCTGCGATGTCACAGTTGGACCTCCAAACGCTTACGATCGAATAGCATAAGATCCGCGACGTGTTAAGCCCACCATCATTATTCGAGAGTTCGTGGAGTAGTATCATTCAAAACGGATTTATGCAATTGTCACATCACCATCGTCAATTGCTACGCCATATTGCGCGATATAGTACTGCGAGTAAATGCACATTGTATTGCATAGTTGGTGATAAGGACGTGCATCGCAAGCAAGTGAAGTACTTTACCGCGATCGTGTGTACGCCGTTAACGCTTTTGCATGACATTGAGAACGGCATGGTCGAAATGTACAAAGTGTTATACCCTCGAACATTTACTATTACCGTGGACTCGTTTTTGTGTCGTGAATTAGTGAGATTTTTGGAAGAGCACCCGACACCGATTGTGCGACTACACTCGAAGCGCATCATTTTGCCGTTAGGTTACCGATTTCCGAACACGGACCGATTCACCTGGAAAAGTCGTATCACCCATTCGGCGCTATTCGTGCGTGTCTGGTAGACAAAATCCATTGTGATTGAGCGAATATGGAGGGGTTCATGGACATGTACAAAGTTTTGTCTCGGATGTCTAAGTTTTTACGCAGTATTGCCGAATTCCGAGACTGGGTGGATCATTGCGACACGTACCTGCAACTCATCCGCGAGTAACAGGGCAGCGGAGGGGTGACAGTGGTCGCGAAACAACGCCTAGTGTCGCTGATCGCGCGAATAAAGACATTGCGCGCGATCGTGCGGGAAAAGTTTTCGCGAGTCGGTTGCGGGGTTTCGGGCCGATCGACGGCACCCAAAGTCCTATGGGAAGACGTGGAATCCGCGTTTATAAGCCGTATTTCAACCGGTGCGGTCATCAACGTGGGGCACGGTGATCCGCGTCGATTTTTAGAGGATGCTCGATGCATTGTGATCTCACGCGTCACGGACGCTATCACGACGCATAAGAGCGTGGCCGTTAATACAAACTTAAACGCGGAGTTTATGTTGGGGGAGAATACAGACGTGAAAAATTTCGGTACGCGAAATGATGTACTGTGGATGACTTTGAACGTGCGCGAGTGGTACTCGAAACACGTAGTCGCTCCCACGTTAGTGGCGATCGAGGAGTTTCAAGATCGCGACAGTGGATGGACCCTAAGGGCTGTGCTAAATATTCTAGTGAATATTAATAAGCATAATCCACTTCGAGCCGGTTGCGACGTACCGCTGCCGCGCGCCGTTGGCTTGAAGAAAGCGGTGGTGAACATAAAGAACAGACACAATGCATGCTCCTTGTGGGCAGTCATCGCGAGTTTGTACCCTGTTGCTACGCATGCGGATAGGATCGCGTCGTACCAACACTATTCGGAGTTGCTTCGCACGGACGATATAACTCTTCCCGTGACGTTGGACCAGCTGACGAAGTTCGAGAGGATTAACGACGTGTCGGTGAACGTGTACGCGTGGTCCGACGGAAGCTGCTCTCCTCTGCGTTTGACCGAGGACAAGCGAGAGAGATACCTGCTACTGGTGCAGGACCCTAAGGAGCCCCAACGATATCATTTCGCGTGCATTCGAAGCATGTCGAGACTGATTTCGAAGCAGCTCGACAATCACGGACATCAAGTATTCGTTTGCGAAAGGTAAGTCAAATCCGGAATACTTCGATCGATGTATTATTTATTATTATGTTTTATTATTATTATTAATCCTATTATCGTTGCAGATGTCTGAATTACTTCTATTCGTCCGAGCAATTGACGAAACACACCGTGGACTGCCAACGTCTGAACGAGTGTGCGGTCGAATTGCCGTCCGTGAATGATAAATGGTTGCAGTTTAAGAATTTTAAAAATAAGGAACGAGCACCATTCACCATTTACGCGGACTTGGAATGTATGCTGGAGGACATTGAACCTGCGGAGCCGCTACGGACGTACACGTACCAGCTGCATAGAGTGTACAGCGTGGGATACTACATCCATTGCTCCACCGACGCATCTCTGTGCCGTTATCGCGCGTATCGTCACGAAACCGAGTGTGTGATGTGGTTCGTGAAAGAACTTCGTGACTTTGCTGACACTGCGTATTCGTAGTTGCGGACCGCGAAACCGATGAACTCGTTGACAAGACAACAGTGGCAAAGTTTTAACGAAGCGATCGCGTGTCACGTGTGCGGACAACCCTTCGTCGTCACGGACAAAAAAATGCGCGATCATTGTCACTCGACGGGCGAGTACCGAGGCGCGGCTTACGTGTCGTGCAACTTACAATTTCAGCGGTCGTATACTATACCGGTAGTGTTCCACAATCTATCAGGCTACGACGCGCATTTCGTAATCAAGGAGTTGGCCACAGCGTTCGAGGGACAGATCGTACTGCTGCCGTTGACGAAGGAACGGTACATATCGTTCACGAAACACGTCAAGGGAATCGACGCCGAGAATAAGGATTGGAAGCGGGGGTTGAAGTTCCGATTCATCGATTTGTTGAAGTTCTTAGCAACCAGTCTGGAGAAACTCGCTTCGGACCTTGACAAGGAACGACTAGCAATTCTTCGACGCGAATTTCAAAACCTCCCCGACCATCAATTCGATCTTCTAAACAGGAAGGGCGTCTTCCCGTACGACTACGTGACGTCATACGCCAAGCTGGACGATGCGTGTTTACCGTCCCGCGAAGCGTTCTACAACCGGTTGAACGATAGCACCGCGTCGGAGCCTGATTACGCGCACGCCGTGAATGTGTGGAATACTTTTCGCGTACAGACATTGGGCGAGTACAGTGATTTGTATTTGAAAACAGATGTGCTGTTACTCGCAGACGTATTCGAGGGTTTCCGCACAGACTGTATCGCAAGTTACGATCTTGACCCCGCGCATTATTTTACACTACCAAGTTTCACGTGGGACGCAATGCTCAAGTACACTGGCGTACGATTAGAGCTTCTAACGGACGTGGATATGTTACTGTTCGTGGAGCGTGGCATACGCGGCGGTCTGAGTCAGTGCTCGCACAGGTACGCGCGTGCCAACAACAAGCACCTGCCTGCAGAGATGTACGACGAGTCGAAGGCGTCGACGTATCTGATGTACTTCGACGTCAACAACTTGTACGGATGGGCCATGTCACAGGCTATGCCGCATGGAGGGTTTCATTGGTTGGACAATGCGGCAGTGGCCGCGCTCGACGTGTCATCCCTGCCCGACGGTGAGGGCTCCGGCGACGAGGAAACCGAGGGATACCTGCTGGAGGTTGACATCGAATATCCCAAGGAGATCCACGATGCCCACGCTGACCTGCGATTCTGCCCGGTGCGCGAGCACGCGCCGCACGGTAAACAGACCAAGCTGCTTGCCACGCTCGACGATAAGGTGCGATACGTAACCCATTATCGCTACCTAAAACAGTGCATTCGACACGGTTTACGCGTGACGCGAATTCATCGGATGTTGCGATTCGATCAGACGCATTGGTTGCGCAACTACATCCGATTGAACACCGATTTGAGGACGCGCGCCACTAGTGAACTTCAGAAAACTCTATACAAGTTAATGAATAACGGGGTGTATGGAAAAACAATGGAAAATGTGCGGAATCGTGTAGACGTGCGACTGGTGACGCGGTGGGACGGTCGTTATGGCGCGGAGGCGCTGATCGCGAAACCGAACTTTCATAGTCGTACAATCTTCTCCGAGCGGTTGGTGGCCATCGAAATGCGTAAACTGAAAGTGAAGTTCGACAAGCCGATATACGTGGGGATGAGTGTTTTGGACATATCGAAAGAATGCTTGTATGAATTTCACTATTCGTATATGCGTGCGAGGTACGGTGATCGGTGTACGGTTCTATACACCGACACCGACAGTTTAATGTATAGTGTGGAATGTGAGGATATGTATGAATGGATGAAGTGCGACATCGCGCGGTTCGACACTAGTGATTACGCGGTGGACAATTCGTATGGCATGCCCCGCGTAAATAAAAAGGTGCCGGGGCTCATGAAGGATGAGAACAATGGCGCCTTGATGACGGAGTTCGTCGGACTGCGATCAAAGATGTACGCGACTAGAAGATTTAACGCGGCAGTGGGGTGTACGAGTGAGACTAAAAAAGTGAAGGGTGTGTGGAGACACGTGGTCAAGAATCATGTACAATTCGATGATTACATTCGTTGTCTCCGCGATCTCACCGAGAAATCGGTTCGACAGAACAATATACGGTCGAAAGTGCACGAGGTGTATTCCGTGAGCGAGGAAAAGAACGCTCTCAGTCCGTTCGACGATCAGCGGTGTATTTTAGCCGATCGGATCAGTACCCTCCCGTGGGGGCATTGTCGAATCACCGAGCTCCAGACTCACGAACGCCTCGAGCTTGAACCCGATGAGTCCTTCGAAAACGATATTGCTTAGTACGTTTGCATGATTGTATGTCTACATGGTTGTATGTTTGCATGTACATATGTATATACCTTACGTTGTAAGACATTCTTTCGTTCGTGTTATTTATTTATGAATAGCATATATATGTATCGTGTAGAATAACCTAAATTATTTTTTATACATGGTAGTATATATGTATATATGTATATATGTTTGAGATTGTGATTTATGAGTGGAGATGATTTGGATTCTTAGACAGGTTGAATGAATTTGTACACTTCTAGCAGTGAGAACACTTTGTCTATGATTTATTTGATAAAATACTCGATGAGTGGATGAGTTAAAAGAGTGTGTGTGAGTGTACCTGATTTTGTTGCAGCGCAGGGATATTATTGATCCACAGCACTGTTTGTGATTGAATGAGTGGGATATGATTAAAACCACGAGGTGGCTCACCACGTGTCGTCCACTGCAATTCTATTAATTGGGGACTGTGAGTGTTCAAAAGTGATTGTGAGTGGTCAGTGAGTGAGTGTGAATTGAATGTGATTGATTTAACACAGAATGATTGTACCGTTTATACAAAGACGCAAAAAGATACGCGACGCGTAGAAGAGACTTCGTTTGCAACAAGAGTTCACACACGAGCGAGAAATATATGGCGGACTTCCGCTCACGCTTCTTCTCGGTTATTCGAGAGCAGCGTCGCTGGTTTCTGGTTGGCTGTTAGGTTCACGTGTTACGCGGTGATTGGCTGAGCGTTCGATGGTGAGTATCGATTGATCGAGGTTCATCGATCGTCGATCAACCACTCGTTCAGCTGCCCAGTAGGTGCTGCCGTGAGAGTGAGTGTGGTGGCGTGAGGAACTATGCCATTCCCAAACAATATATGTATATATGTATATACTTTTTTCTTACTTGAATGGTAATAATTGAATGATAATAATTGAATAAATGGACAATGTATATATATATTGGTCTTTATTGATTCCCCTAGGGGTTACAATCTCCTTACACCTAAGTCTCCCACATCATCTTCTTCCCTTAATCTATCTTATATCTACCTTATACCTATCTTAAATTATCTTAACCTATCTTAACCTATCTTAAACCTACTTCTTCCTTCCGCCTCTACCATCTCGACCGCTCACTAGCTCCCTACTCTCCTCCCCATCGCTCGCACACGCTAACACCCTAATACGCTTCCCCCTCTCTCCCGGACCTCCGCTTCCGCTCGACTCCCCTTCCACTCTCATCTCCTCATCCATGCTCCATACCTTCTCTCCTCTCCTCAATTCTCCTGATCCACACATCCCCCTCCCCCCCGTCATTTAGAACCTCCCCCGCCATCTCCTGCCACCCCCTCTCTTCTCCCCACCCCATACATACCTCCCATACGTGTTCCCACGTTTCTTCGCCCCCTCTACAGACCCTGCCTGCATAACCTTTTTTCTTCCTTCTCCAAGTACCTCCCTCCCCTCATTTCATTGCCCAACCTAAACCTCGCCACCCTCCTCCATCTACTTTCCCCCCACCCTTTCTTCAAATACCCCGGCAACCCTTCCCCCTTCACCCTACCATACCACCCGTTGGATCTTGATTCCCCTATCCTTCTCCACCTCTCCTCTTCCTGCAGTTTCCTCTCCCTGCTCACTAGCTCCTCTCCTCTTATTCCTCCCCTTTCCCTTATCCCTTCCATCTCCTCCACGGTCCAACCCCTTTCCTCGTAAAACGCTTTCCTTTCTTCTTCCCACCCCTCCAAAGCCTTTCCCCTCTTGATCCTCCCCTTCATTTCTTCCCAACATCTCCTCGCCAGCTCCCCCCCTTGCCCCTCCTCCAGCTTCCTTTCAAACCCCCACGCCCTCATCCCTGCCCTTCCCATCATCATTTCCCTTTGTAATTCCTCCCTCACCATATAACTGGGTGTACCTCTTTCCACCCCCAGCACCCACTTCAAAAATCTATCATGTAGGCGTTCCACCTTCTCCCTTTCCCTCCACCCCCACACCTCCGCTCCGTACCCCACCAACGGCCACACCAGCTTCTCAAAAAGCCATAGTCTGCTTTCCCAATCATTCGCAAACATCCTTTTCCCAATACCCCATACCTTCCCCATCACCGCCGCCCCTTTTTTCACCCTTTCCCCTACATGCTCTTCCTGCCCCCCGTTCCCCATCACCGTGTACCCCAGATACTTGAAGCTCCTCACCTCCTCAACCTCCTTCCCCTTCCATCTCCATGTTACCCTCTCCATCTCCCCCCTCCCCTCCTACACCTCATGACCTTCGTTTTTTCCACGTTGACCTGCAGTCCTTTCCCATCCACATACCTCTCCAATTTCCCCATCAGCCCCTTCATCCCTTCCTCGTCCTCCGCCAAAACCGCCACATCGTCGGCGTATGCCAACGTGTATACCTCCCCCCCCCCCTAGCTTCACTCCCCCCATCCTCCTTTTTTCATTTCCTCTTCTAAGTCCGCTATGAGCAGGGTGAAGTGGCTCGGGCTCAACGGACACCCCTGCCTCACCCCTCTCGCCGTCCAGAACCTCTCCCCCTCCTCATCCCCCACCCTCCATTCCCCCCCCCCCAGCAACCCCCTAAAAACCCGTCCCACTCCCCCATTGAAATTCCTTCACTAACTCTCCTTTTCCCTTTCCTTCCCCTGTTTACCACCTTCCACACTTGCCCCTCCGTTCTTACTCCTTCCACTTCCCTCACCCACCTCTCCACCTCCTTCCTTTTTCCTCACACACCCTGGCATACTCCCTCTTCCTCTCCTTATATTCTCTCCCATCCCCACCTTCCTTCCTCCATTTTCTCAACTCCCTCCTTACCTTACTCTTCTCCACTCTACATTCCTTATCCCACCACCCTCCCTTCTTTACCGTCTCCTCCGCCTTCCCCGTCTTACTTAACGCACCCTTAATCCTTTCCTGCATCTCACACCATTCCTCCTCTATTCCCCTCTCCCCCTCGCCCCTTTTCCCAAATTTCCTCATAAATTCCCTCCTTCCCTCTTCCGTCCAGTCTCCCCTAAAACCGCCCCTCCTCCCTCCTTCCCCCTTTATCCCTCCTCTCCCCCCTTAATCACACAACCACCGGATGATGATCTGAGTCAATCCTCTCCCCTATCTCCAACCTTTTCACTTTCTCCCTTGTATCCTCGTTCCCTACCACATAATCTATTACCGTGTTCCCCCTTCCCCCTGTGAAAGTCCACTCCCCCTCCTCATCCCCTTCTGTATTCCCATTCAATATTCCCCACCGCCTTTCCTCTAGCCACCCACACAGCTTCCTCCCTTCCCCATTCTCCTCCTTATCCTTGGATCTCCTTCTCCCTCCCCCTCTTCCTTCATCCTCCTCTTCCCCCTCTATCTCCCCTCCTGCCTCTCCCGTGCGCGCATTAAAATCCCCTCCTATCACTACTCTTATCCCTACCTCTCTCTCTTCCGTCCACTCCCCTAAATCCTCTAGCTTCTCTTTCAAGTCCCTATTCACATACACCCCCACTATTTTCCACCCCCCCCCCAATCTTCACTTTCTTAGCCATTATCCCCTCCTTCCCTCCACCTCCCCCCTCCCCCACTTATAACTCCTTTCTCACCCCCAACATTCCTCCTATCGCTCTTCCCTTCTGACTATCTCTCCTGGCCCACTGCTTTTCCCATACATACCCTCTAGGTAGTTTCCTTTCTACACTCCCCCAATCTTTTTCTTCCATCCACGTCTCACTTAGCACCATCACATCCCATTCCTCCAGCGCCCTCCAAAATCCTTCATCCTTCCTCTTTACCCCTGCCACATTCCAGAACGCCACCCTCCACAATCCCCCTCCCATTCCACCCTCCTTCCTCTTTCCCCCTTCCCAGCTCATTCGTTTCCCTGCACCTCAAACCATTTCTCCCTAATCTCGTCCCACCTTCTTACCTTCCCATCTACCCACATCTTCAGGTACCCCACCTGCACTTTCCTTCCCTTCTCCCTCTCCATTCGCGCCTCTCCCTCTATCCTCCATTTTGCCCTCCGTTCCTCCTCTGTGACGTCCTCCTCTATCCTTTCCCTTCTGCCCCTCAGTTTTTTCTTTGCCTCCATCACCTCCTTCTTTTCCTCCCAAAGGCCAGAGAAGGTATGCGCTTCACAGGCGATGAATAAGTCCACCAATTGAGGAGACGACACGTTTATTAGGCCGGCCGTGGGCCTCGTTACAACAACGGACGAGCACTCCACAGAACCAAAAGACGGACACACACGACTGACAAACCCCGCAGTTACACTGAACACGAATCTGTACAAACTATGTACACGTGCGCTGAGCGCAAGGGCTCGAAGGGCCGTTTTGACACGATGTTTAAAACGTGTGAGTCGTGGGTCGCAGGGCGACAAAAGCCGTTAAAATCCGTGCGTGCGGGAGCGTGTTATTGTCGAACGTGTACTTGGAAGCGACCAACGGATTCCTCGAACCGCGCAACGCTCGAATCCGTGCAAAAATGGCGTGACGTATGTCACCGTCTTACCGGACGGTGTGTCACCGTGTTTACACGCTCTCGCACGCACGTTTAAATCCGCGCGACAGCTGATCGGCGGATTTCGGCTGCAACAAGAAGAAATATTCAATTTCAATGTTTATCCTTCTATCTGCTGCATACGTGTCGCTGGCGCGGCGATCCGTGGACAGGTTTTAAAGTAAGCGGTGCATTACACGTATACACATACACATACGTCCCGATTCACACCTAATTCGCACATTCACAGTTTAGTACGCACCTAATAGGTAGGAGGTGCTACAAACTCTGCTTCAACTTTCGTAAGAGGGAAGCTTGGCCCCCCTGAGCCGGCCCACTGTGGCGGCGAGCGGCAGGTAGAGTGTACATATCCTTACGGGCGGCAGCTACCGTCCGTAAAAGACTGACCTGGCGGCTAAAGAGTATTAGATAGAGTCGAAGGTCCCATAAGAGCGCTATATAAAAAATCGTATACGAGTTTCAGTACCCTCTGCTGAGTGGGAACCGTAATAAGCACCCCCTCCTTTTGCCTCACTCCGCAAGTTGCTCCGTAGTTCTATAATCCCAGAAATCTCAGATCACAAATTTGAACTCTGTGAAATTACATCACAATAAAGACGCATAACAAATCTTTCATGCTACAATTTATATTTTGTAATAACGTGATAAGTTAAAATATAGTGTATAAACTGTATCATGAAAAAGTGTTGCGCGTCTTTGTTGCGACGGGATTTCTGTAAAAAAGATTGAAGTTATATGATATAATGAAATATATATAATTATGAAACATATGTTACAATTAAGTAATATAAGTTTATACTTACACTTCGTTATATAGTATAGTTACATTAGTTTATACTTAGGAATTATTTATACCTAATAGTAAAAGTTACGAGAGGTGTAGGATATAATAAATTATTATACGATATAAACATACAATATATTCTTTAAAATATGTATGCACGATTGTACAATGAAATTTGTAAATAAATTAAAAATTAAAATTAATTAATTATTAAATTTGTTATACTTTTTCAATCCCCTGGGTTGACATTCAATCTCGCGTCGTAAATGTCGCGCCTTCCAACGGCATCGCATTTTTAAAAAAGTTAATATAAATGATTGTGAGTGCGGCTGATTACAAAGAACTACAGGAAACGCTTGTTGTATTATATTTGCGAGGACGCGGATTACGTTTTGTATATGTAGCATATTATCTATGCATGCTTTAAACATTTGTTCCCAAGACTGAATAGTTTCGAAAACATTTGATTTCGGAAATAGCAAACCTGCAGTGTTGCAGTCATTTGTTAGCGTAGCAAATAGTTTATACTCTTCGAATGAAGGGTCCTCAGTATCTATTAAGGAGTCTGTTTGGGCATGGCATAAGTTCCCTACGCCGCCACACTCACTCTCACGGCAGCACCACTGGGCAGCGGAACGAGCGGCTGATCGACGATCGATGACAATCGATCGATCGATACTCACCATCGAACACTCAGCCAATCACCGCTTGCCACGCGAATCCATCAACCAATCAGAGGGCAACGCCGCTGCCCTCTGAGAACCGAGAAGAAGCGCGAGCGGAAGTCGGCCATGTTCAGACACTCTTTTGTACACCTTTGATCGCAACGGTCGTGAAAACTCGTTTTGTAAAGGTTTACAAGTTTACTGTGCTCACGATTACACTCACATTAATCACAAAGCAAAACTCACACTCACGATTACACTCACCACTCACACTCGTTAATTGAACAATCACCAGTCCACCAATTAGTATAATTGTGTGGACGCCTCATGGCAACGCCACGCGGTTAAAATCACCTCAACGAGTCGTAGTAACTCACAAAGTTTAGTATATACACAGTTGCTCTCTCACAATCATTTTGCTCTCTCACAATCACTTTGCTCTCTCACAATCACTTTGCTCTCTCACAATCACTTAGCTCACACTCATTCAACGTGCAATATTTACAAGAAATAAATACTCAGACAAAGTGCTTCCACTGCAACAAGTGTACACTCATTCCGATCAAACCTGTCTAAGAATCCCTTTATTCATTCATTTCAATCTCAAACAGAGTCATATACGTTTCTCGGCGCTAAAATGTGGTCAATGTTTGGGAGTAATTCAGAAATAAACTATTAGTCGGATTGGTTTAATTCTTTTTGCGTTTTATAGGTATACGTTTATAGATTATAAAACAGGTATGAGAATTCCAAAATTTTTAAAAATGTGGCGTCCGCGGGCAGTGGCGTGGAACATGTTTTTTGGCGCCGCCCAAAACGGTGGGCATGATTCAGCCCGTACGAGTGGTCTGAAATAAAAATCACCGATTTTTTAAAAATCTGTTTAACAATTTAATTGAAAAAGCTCGACGTCACACGATAACGAATAGAATATGTGTGTAAATAATGAAGTTAATCAGATGAACGGTGAGGCAGCCCAGATAGCACTCGACGTCAATGAACCGTCTTTAAGACATTTGTTTCAGACTTTCAAAACGTCTTAAAGTCGCCTGCTATTTTCTGAAAGGCGTCTTAAAGACGTCTATAGACATTTTTGAATGTCCTGAGTCAGGAAACCGTACATCGTTAAGACGTCTTTTGAACAGTTTGTAGACGTCTTTTAAACACCATGTAGACGTATACCAGTGGTCGTGAAGACGTCTGAAAGACGTCCATTTCAGACTTTCACGACGCCTTAAAGACGTGTTCGTAAGGACTTGATTAGGCCTACCGCAGCTCTTTAAAGAGATATTAAAGATATTAAGCGTGACTTGATTCATGTTTATTAGAATTAATATCTTTTAATGAAATTAATTATATCATGCTGGTCAATATTTTCATGTCTTCTTAAGGGGTCTCCCTAGTGTGACGCCTGGAAAATAGGGCTATATTTGGGAATTTTTTTGAAGGAAATGTACTTGATATTGCGGTTTCTAACTTTGGGGTATTTATTCAGTTACATTTTGACAATCTACTTGAATTTTTTGAAGCATTAATGATAATTATATTTTATGTTATAAGGGTTATAATGAAAAGCTCGCAAAAAAACGCCTGCTGCTGGCGATCACGATTCCGGCTGCCATGGTTATCTGAAACAAAAAACACAGTTATTTTCTTAAGCTATATGAATGTAGCTAGGACTTGAACTAGAATGAAAATAGAAAATCACCAAATAAAAAAATGGCGGCACTTTAAAGAAAAGTTTTCATTTCGCGGCAAAAAAGTGGTCAGTTTTTTGAGCTGCAAAATTCGAATTTTGCAAATAATGACTTCATTCTAGGTCAGATCCTAAGTGAACACGCACTCAATATATATGTTAAGTTTTAAGTCGTTTGGTTGAGTAGTTTTGGAGATATCGTGATCGCCGGGCCGAAAAATGTAGTTTCGAGTAAAACGCGTTTAAAGATTCAAGTACCATTTTTCAAATAATAAATCATACTTACGATTAGTCTCCGATGCCTGGCCCATAGAGTACACCTTCCTCTTCTTCATACAATTCTTGTAAAGCTGCATTTGCTTTCCTTCGAGCAGTTCGAGCTTCTTTTGATGCTTCCTGATGCCTTTTCTCTCCAAGGCAAACTCTGTTCACGTCTTGCGTATCGGCAAAACTTTTGGCTTCTGGGCCAATTGTTACTCCCATCGTATTTAATACTCTTAATAGTGACTGGTAGCCATCGTTAAATATGCCAGTTGCTAAATATGTTGCTACTTCAACTGTTTTTGGCCCAGAGTATATATGTTTGGGGGCGAAATGCCAAATTAACTGATTAAAACTTTCGTTATTGTTCTGTGTGTTTCCGCCTAGACATCGCTCTATCAATTCGTGTTGGGATAAATTGGTATAAATGGGCTTTATAACCTGCTGTACGAGTTCAGTAAGGGGTGGATCATGAGTGTAATTGTCGAGGGCGCCTTTTGCTTCAGCGCGGCGCCACGAACACCAGCTGTCGGCTCCGGTAGGGCAGTAATCATGTTCGGGCGCTGTATCAGTGGAGCACTTATGGTGATACGTTGCCCAAATCGCATTCTTCATTTCCTCCACTGAATCCGTGTGTCGTGTAATTGCTAACCCATAATATGCTGTTAAATCATTTATTAACTTATCCGTTAATTTTCCCGGACCTTTTCCCCCTATTCCTTTATGTTTCTTTTTTTCTGCTCTCAAACGAGAACCCATCCTTTTTTTTAACGTGTAAAACACACTCTAACTTTTTCACCTGCACGTCATATGGATTCAAATCCACAATGCCCTTATACGTTTTACTGTCGCCATCGCCAATGTAGCGGGTATACATGGCGCCATATCGGTCGCGCGCTACTGTTCATAGCTCACAGCGTTGCCAAAATTTCGAATTCAGCTATAATATTTTAGGAATATGTTCTTAAGATGTTGAACTTTCAGAAAAAACAAAAAAAAAAAAAATCGATTTTTTTAAACCGTCACACTAGGGAGACCCCTTAAAAAAGAAAAACCGTCTTTCAATAGCGAATGACCGAGATATTGTTTGGCATACTCACTTGAATTCAAGTGAAAAATATAAATATCCTTCATCAAAACACGTGTACTCGACAGTGACGGTATATGATCTGCCCGGCTCTCTTATAGACATGACTGCTGTATCCAGCGTGCGGACCAATTATGCTCAACAATGAAGGGGGAAAAACACCGACAGGTGGTAGTGGTAATGGTGCGTGAACTGATGCCAGTGTTCAGTCCACGCACACAATACCACTACCCCCTGTCGGTGTTTTTCCCCCTTCATTGTTGAGCATAATTGGTCAGCACGCTGGCTGTATCCCACCTGTGAGAATCGCTCGGCCTGGTCGCCGCCTGGCGGTCGCGTCCCACACAGCACACGATGTCCCGAGAACGTCTGTTTTAGGTCTGTAGGTATGAATGTCCGGTTTGTAACAAGACGTCTTTGGGACGTCTATAAACGCTTTTGGGACGCTTTAGGGACGTCGTGTAACTACCCTGGCGCCATGTATACAAAGTCCTAATGATGTCTGTGGGACACGTTTGGGACGCGTATGAAACGTGTTAAATACGTCTTTGCGGGTTGTATAATTCCTCAAGCTCCACCAGAGGGCGACACGGGTCGAGAGTTTCACGCCGGTGATCGTGGACCGAGTTCGTATATATACAAGTTCCGTCGCAGTCCTTCTTTCCTTTTCTACGGTGGTAATCCACTGCATAGACAGTCCAGTCAGATCGCCTATAGTGGTAGTCAAATTTTAAATAAATAAATATAGTATATAAAAATGAATTTTTATTTCATTTTGACAACCCTTTAAAGAGCTGTATTTGACCTAATTTATCGATAAATAGGTCTTAATTACGTCTTTTGAACGCCATTTTCAGTCCTAATCCAGGCCTGTTTAAGGCGTCCCAAAGACGTCTTTTAAACGGTTCTTCAGTCCGAATCCAGGCGCTTTAAAAGACGTACTGGGGACGACTTTTTTTGTAACATTCGTCCTTCAGAGGACGTATATAAGCCGTTCGTGGGAAATTAAGGCCGTTCCCGGAACGTCCGATACGACTGGGACAGACGTCCCTGGGACGCTTTTAGGACGGCTATGTGCTGTGTAGGGTACTATCCATCGCCAGCCGGCCTAGTCATGACTTGTTTATGTACATATGCGTCTTTAAGACATCTGTTTTCGCCGGGAGCGAAAATTAAAACTGCCGGTGCTGGGAAGCTCGATGAAAAGGGTGAACGAACCACACGACCCTTGTGGGACTGGTACAATTTATTTCCAGTGGTCAATTTGGCCACTGGACGTCACAACCGGAGATACAATGAGACTATACACTATATTACACAACGCGTGGGCGTTTGGCGACTATGGGTCGCGTTACAGACGATCGGTAGGTGAACGCCGCAATGGGCGCAGAGAACAAAAGAGTGTACGTGGAAGTGCGTACGTGCGTGTCACGGCTCAGCTGCTTATGAACTAACGGTCGCCGGTCGAGCGCTTCGAAAAGATCGTTCAAGTAAACAAAGAATGTCATAGGCCTCAGCTGACTTGTTGGCGGTTGCTACGAGTCCGCGGGCACCAGTTTTAACGCCCGGCGCGGCTCGCTCTACGCGGCCGCAACAACATCTAAACGCAGTCGTTTAAAAAACGACTTGGCATGGACGTCTGAGAGACGTCCTAAACACTTACTCGGACAGACGTCTGAGAAATGTCTCCGCGCAGACGTCTCTAAGACGTCTTAACTCAGTCGTTTAAAAGACGTCCTGGTACAGACATCTTAAAAACGTCTTAACTCAGTCGTTTAAAAGACATCCTGTTACAGACGCTTTAAGGACGTCTTAAAGACGTCTGTAGGCAGACGTCTTAGAACTGTCTCCGCGCAGACGTCTTTAAGACGTCTTAATATGGTCTAAGACGTTCAGACTAAAAACAGACGTGAAATGGACGTCTTAAAGACGTCGTGTGCTATCTGGGAGTTATCATGCCCACCGTCTTAAAAAATGCTGTTTCGAGAAAAACCCACATTTTTTAAAATTTTCCAATTCTCATACCTGGGGTATATAACCATAGATATATACCTATAAAACACAAAAAGAATTAAACCAATCGGATTAATAGTTTATCCCTGAATCACTCACACACGTTGTAACGCTGAGAAACGTATATGACCTCTTAATACACTTCTACAAAATTCACAATTTACGATATTTAAAAACTTCTTACAGAGGAATCCTGTTATATAATAAATTGCATTATTTTCACCAAATGACTCAACATCTTCAACGCTATGTCCATCATTTGAAATGGTTTCTGGAATATTATGTGTTGCTTCGGTATCATGTACATTGTCGCTTTCGAAATGATGTATTTCGCTTAATTTTATGCAAAAAGATTGAAATAGTCAATACAGTTAGTTATTGACGATATTTTTGACAGTTGAGTAATAAATACAGTATTGTCTCCGTGTGTGCCCGCTGGTCGGGACCGGCGTTGGGTACTCAGAATGCGCAGATCCCTAATTCCGAGTGTGCGTTTCTCGCTTCTTTCTGGTCGAAGGAGTGAGCGAGATGGACCGATTTCTTGCGCCCAGGCACGGCACAAGTCTTTCTTGCGCCCTAGACAAACTTTTCAAATTACGCCCTATATTATAATACATTTATTTGAGATTATTAATAACCTTACTTTGAATTTTGATTCGTAGTTTAATCCACTTATAGTACAACTTGTAATATTTAATTCTAAAGTTTATTTTCAGCAATAGCAACAATTTGAAAAGTTGGCCTAGGGCGCAAAAAAAAACTTGAGCCGGGCCTGCGTCAAGTTTTTGCGTTGCGGTCTCGTGCTTCCGTATGTGCCTGCGACCATCGCGCACGCCCGTCGCGCACGCAAAGGACGGAGTGTCACGGCGCCCGAAAGACGGAAGGAGACAAAACATGAACGCTGTCGTCTGTCTCGTACTGTCCTCGCTCGGTTTTAGTGGCTCTCGCTCGCTCTCGTTCCATCTCGCTCTCGTTCCATCTCGCTCTCGTTCCATCTCGCTCTCGCCTTCGCCGGACAAGAGTGAGACAGAAGTGGTGGGGATAGCGACAGGGCTATATCGGATACACCAAATCGGGTACATATGGAGACAATACTGTATATGTTTTATATCATTTTCGAACTGTTGCGGAGAAGGATTGGTTGAACATCCATGTTGTTGTCTTATAGTGGCAAAAAGATTTTCTAGACCAGGCCTGGGATTTAAGTGAACGCAGCGGCCGATTTTCAGAAGCAACGCCTCCTTTCTCCCGCCGCACATCTTGGCCCCCGCGGCGGCCCAATAGCTAAGAGCGTCTCAGGCCCGTACCACGTGAACCGTGCGTGGCGTAGTAGGGTGACATTGTATCAATAGGTTTCCACATCGTCCCAGAGAGCACGATTGTCGATGCGTTTTTGTTTTGTCAACGCGCCACGCGCGGTTCATATGGTACGGGCCGGAGCGTTCCGAGCTTCTAGGCCGTCGCGGGGGCCAAGATGTGCGGCGGGAGAAAGGAGGCGTTGCTTCTGAAAATCGGCCGCTGCATTCACTTAAATCCCAGGCCTGTTCTAGACTGTCTTGATTTAATCGTCTTGTTTTTAAATACGGTATATTATATTGTGTTCGTAATTCGTTCGAAAGTTGTAATATACTGTTTATTGTTAAAATCCATCCTTTTATGCATGGGGGAACTTTTATCTTACAAAATCAAATGGTTTCTAATTTTTTGAGCATGCCTTTTAGAAATGTATTATGCTCACTATTATGGGATATGGTAAAATTCATTTTGTTTCTTGCAGTCATCTCTTGTAATAAACTATTACAAGAATCGAATAATTTATCCATATCGAGAATAAATTCCTCCGTACCAGTATTTTCAAAAGGAAATTCATTTGGAAAAATTGCTTTATAGCATAGCAGTGCTGTATATACTGCTTCGCTAAATACTTGCGCCGCTAAGGAAACCTTCATTTTGCTAAAATGTGTTAGCTCAAAATGGCGTTTATTTAATTTGGGCACCAAATTTAAAAGTCGTTTTGTGCTTAATGCATACATTTTTTAGACATCCCCCCAACTTGCGATCTTTCCATTGTACTTGATGTCATACTTGCTGAAATTGTTTCGTACAGATTTTAACAAATGTGGAGGGTCAAATATGACAAAAAGTTTTTCCGATTTGTGATAAAAATATGGTTTCTTGGCGGTAACATTTAAAGTTTTAAGCAACCCAACATTCCGGGGCCCTTGGTCGAAGACGATTACTTTTGGTATTCAACCTATTTCATACACAGTGACTCGCATTAATATTCGGACACCATGGTGTGCGAGAGATTATTGCTCTGTATATTTGTTTCCAATAGTGTTATTGAATTTATTTTTTCGTAATATATTAAAACACTTATTGTAGTAAGTAAAAACATAAATTTTATTTATTTAACGCACATAGTTTTTTACATAATAAGCGATAAAGTAAATAATGCCAAAATTTAATATCGCAAAAATATTCGGACAGTGAATAACTTACATAAATTTTATATAAAATATACATATTTTTTAACAAAATTAATATTTCGTAGGTTGACCCTTTTGTCTTATTACTTCCTGTAATCTTTTGGGCATATTGGATATAATTTTATTTAAATATTCCTGTGTTATACATTTCCATTCTTGTAATAAACGTTCCTTTAATTCTTTTATTGTTCTTATGGGTGTTGTTCGTATATTACGATCCAATTGATCCCATAAATTCTCAATGGGATTTAAATCTGGGGATTGAGGAGGAGGGTGTAACACTTTAGGACAGTTATATAGTAGGTATTTCTGTATTATTCTCGATTTGTGCTTAGGATCGTTGTCCTGATAAAACTTAAAACTATTGCGTATGTTCATATTAACAGCACTTTTGATTAAATTTTCTTTCAGTAAGTCTAAATATTTCATTTTATCTAAAATACCGTCGATAAAAACTAGTTCGCCAACACCTGCAGTTGAGATGCAACCCCACACCATTACACTGCCGCCGCCGTGTTTCACTGTTGCTCTCAAATTTTTTAATTTCAATTCTTCATTCACTTTACGCCATATCATTCTTCGCCCATCTGACCCAAAAAGATTAAATTTGCTTTCATCCGCAAATATTACATTGTTCCACCATGTTTTGTCTTTAGAAACGTAGTCTTTAGCAAAAGGACACTGTTAAAAATAGGTTAATTTTGGCATTGACGACCAAAGAATAATTCTTTCACAGATCGATTCTATACCTTCCAAGGAACAAAAAATGTATTGGCCATTTTTCCGAAAAGTGATGGGAAAGTTGTGAAAAATGAGACCAAAGTTCAAGAATATGACTGAGACCAGGGCGCGAATTTTTCGGTTTGATTCTCTTCGGAGCATGATCTACTGGCAGAATAATCACTTAAAAAATCATAACAAGGATTATTTATATCAATTATAATGAATTAGTATTCTGTATAAAAATCAAAGTGGCGAAAGATTATTTCATAAATGCATCGTCATCCGAAGAAAGTGACACAGACGTATGAAGACGAAACATGTACAGTGGACGCTCGATAATGTGCCGCAGTCGGGGCGGTGTTTTCTCAGAAGCGGCATATTAACGAGAGCCAATGTAACGCGCGCTCTCCCCATAACTCTCCTGTTTTCGTTTCCGTGATGACTGCCCCCCGCCAGAATACTCTTAAGGTGCGTCACACTGATGTTCGCGTAATTCACAAACAGTGTAGGTACAAATCGTACTTCTTTCACTAAAGCTCTTGCGAACATTTTTTAAATTTTATACAGATCCCTGTCCACGAAGTGTTTACCGATGAAGACACACGTTTTTAACGCACACATTTTAACATTGTAATACATAAATCTGTAACTTCGGTACACCTTCTACCTGTCGTATATTTTTACAGTTTATCTTTCCCTTACCCATTTACATAACTATTTATGCCCAATATGAAATAAATGTGCCTAATACAAAATGTAACTGATTATAATTGAAAATATTTAGAAAAACATTTGAATAAAACGATATTATACGTACTTATACTTCTGTCATTAAAAAATGTATGAGTTAAGATGTGTTTTCATCGGCAAACAGTTCGCGAGAAAGTGTCTATGTGTATAAGACAAAAATATGTTCGCAAGAGTTTTATTATTAGTGAGAAAAAGAAAAAACACATTCACGTATATGTATTGCTTGCGAACTCCAGTGTGGAGGCACCATTAAGGGTTAGCATTAATTGGCTCGCTGAGCATGAGAGAAAGGGAGGTGCACACACGCGTGTGAGTAATGCGTGTGAGCTGGGGCGTTCCTAACGGCACTTTAAACAGCGGCATATTATCGAGCGTCCACTGTAATGACCACAAGAGTAGATTAATTATTGTACATTCAACTTAGTTTAACACTTATTACTTATCCTTATTTACGTTCTATTACTAGAAGAATTTCTTGTTTTCGATGTTTATAATATTGATAAAGCATTATTTATCACCACTTTGATGTTTATACAGAATACTAATTCATTATAATTGATATAAATAATCCTTGTTATGATTTTTTAAGTGATTATTCTGCCAGTAGATCATGCTCCGAAGAGAATCAAACCGAAAAATTCGCGCCCTGGTCTCAGTCATATTCTTGCACTTTGGTCTCATTTTTCACAACTTTCCCGTCACTTTTCGGAAAAATGGCCAATACATTTTTTGTTCCTTGGAAGGTATAGAATCGATCTGTGAAAGAATTATTCTTTGGTCGTCAATGCCAAAATTAACCTATTTTTAACATTGTCCTTTAATCGTTTCTTACGATTCACTTCGTTTATGTATGGTTTTCTTCGTGGAACCCTGCCGTTGTATCCATGGTTTTTTAATACCCGACGTACTGTGTCGGGATGCACCTTCTTTCCAGATTCTTGGAATAATTCGGCAGCTAGTTTTATAGCACTTCTGTTAGGATCACTCTTTATTTTTCTAATAATCTTGCGTTCTTCGCGAGAGTCTAATAATTTTGGACGTCCCTTTTGCCGAATTGAATCGATTCGATCTTCACGAATATACCTGTGTACAATATCTGTTATAGTACTCTTGCTTACATTTAGTAATCTGGCTATTTCTCTACATGATTTTCCCTTTTCTTTGTTGTAAATAACCAGTTGTCGAATTTCAAATGATGTATTTTTGCCTTTTCGTCCCATATTCACTAATAATATGTCTAATCTTAACGAAGTTGTAACGTTCCGCTACGAACCGCCCTACATTTTTTCTATACTTCTTATAATAATTATTAATTTCTTCATTTATTCTACTTCTTATGTTAACTAGCACTAAGTATATTGTAAATATTCGCAAACGACTTCCATACTGCAACGAAACTAGCAACGTGCAACGCCTGCGCATACCCGCGTATTCAAACAAGCAGACTCAGTGCCGCGCGTAAGGACGCATGCGCACACCGTACGCCGAATAAACTAAGCGTAGTCCGCGAGTGGCGCGAACCGGATGCTAATTATCATTGGCGCGTAATATTCGCGCAGCCGACGATTGGCGGGCTACGTACGCCGAACTAGTATAAATACCGGGCCGCCGGCAGCATCGAGACACTTGGAAACCACCAAGCAGTAGGTCGCTTTCACTAGCCCCTCAGTCTTGCAGCAAGTATTCTTAAACTTCCTCCCTTCCGAGGTCGCTTTCGCTAGCCCCTCAACCTCCTATCCGAGGTCGCTTTAACTAGCCCCTCACACCGTTCCGAGGTCGCTTTAACTAGCCCCTCAATCCTTCGAGGTCGCTTTCGCTAGCCCCTCAAAATCCTTCGAGGTCGCTTTCACTAGCCCCTCAGATTCCCTTCACATGTCAAATTTCGCTAAGCCTTCTATATCTAAAGCGTGGGCCAGCTAATAGGCACCAGAAGAAATCCGTTTATCGACATAGCGTCACTTTCAAATTCAAACTCACTAGATCGACAAATAGTCGTTCTCTTTATCATCGACTTATCGTCGTGATTAAATACAAACTCACTAAATCTATATCATCGACTTATCGTCGTGATCAAATTCAAACTCTCTAAATCTCTGTATCATCGACATAGCGTCTTGATCAAATTCAATTACTAAATCAACAAAAGTCAATCTCTGTATTATCGACTCAGCGTCATATCTATAAATTTATATCTATAATTACCGACCTAGGGTTAAGTCCTAACTACTAAGCGAACAATACGTCGTTACGTATCTTATGTTAATTAATTATAATTATTCATACGACTTATTTTTGAATAAACCTTGTTATTATTTACCTAAAGAAGGACTCTTGGATCGTGAAATTCATTTCTTAATCGCACGTCACCCGAACCTATCCCACAAATTCACGGGTAACCGCTCTATTCGTGGATAACCTGTAAGGAACGGCAACGTCTCGTTCGAGAACGTTACAGGTAGTTAATTTTGGTGACAGCGGTGGGATACAAAAAATTGCTTTGCAACCGCATACGAGTGGCAAAGGAGATACGCTCTCCTAGCGAAGAACAAGACTCCTTCTTTCTTACTAAGTCAGGCGCGTTAATAAAGGCTAAATCATGGCTACAAGCGGTTTAGGCACCAATCCCCCTCAAGTAGACGCGGTTATAGAAGAATTACAACGTTTACAATTAAGTCAGGAAAACGGGCGCCAATCGCATACAAGAATTCGCGATGCCGCGGATACGGTTCCGATTTTCGACGGGCGAAATATCACGATACATCAATTCTCAAAATGTTGTAGAAACGCGAAAAATATGATCGCACCGAATGCCGAATACGGTTTAGTACAGTTAATCAAATGTAAACTGTCCGGGCAAGCCTCTCGGGTAATACTAAACGGCGATTACAATACGATAGAAGAGGTAATTAAGGTCCTAAGTTCACGTTTCGCTCCATTACATTCCTCAGTCCAGTTATATGGAGAAATGTCAAAAATCGCTCAATTGCCAAATGAAGCCACCGTAGATTATGGCAGTAGAGTCTCCGGGATTCTCCTCCACCTGAAACACTGCAATGAAATAGAAGTTCCCTTACACGTCGCGCAATATAACCAATCCGCCGAAACCAATTCAATTAAGGCCTTTCTAACAGGGTTAAAACCAGATATGTACGCACGAATGCGAACCGTAGAATTCACAGATCTCGATACCGCCATCGGCGCCGCTATCAAGGCCGAAGCCGAGTGCCAGGATAACCTAATGCGAAATAAATTCGCAGAAGGATCAGCACACTCCGGGCAGTGCACTAATTGTTTCGGGTACGGTCACTCAGCTAGTAACTGTAGCAGTAAATTTGCGGTAGGACAAATAGCACAGATTAGTTGGCAATCGAAATATTGTAACCATTGTCGTAAGGTAGGACATACAGTTCAGGAATGCCGGAAGATAAACTCCGCGCCAACGCCGTATAATCCAGGTCCTATACCATCATCGAACAATACCGGGTCTCAAACAATGTCGCGCCAAACGCAATCGATCGAATGCAGATATTGCAAAAACAAAGGACACACTATTCAAGAATGTCGAAAGAAAATGTACAACGACAAACGAAGGTCCGAAGAATCGCCTAATTTCGAACAACAAACACCAAATCCCCCCCAAAATTCTGTACGCAGTCAATCCGTGCTAAAACTACGAATATCAGAAACGTGGAGAGCCCCTAGTTTAGCTTTATCTAGTCCAGAATTAACGCCAGACAAAGTTATAATGATGATCGACACGGGAGCCGATCTGAGCGTGATCAAAGAAGAAGTCGTTTCACCAGGCACACAGATCTTTACCGACGTAACTTACGAATTAACAGGAATAACGGATGGTTCTCTATCCACTATAGGATACATTAAAACCAGAATATTAGATACATTAGCAGAAATTCACGTGGTCAAAACCTTACCTACAGCTCAGGACGGAATTTTAGGCTCAGACTTTTTCCACAGCAGCGGAGCTGTTATAGATTATTCTAGGAAAGGTATCACCGTAAGGAACGAACTAATTCCATTCAAAAACGTAGAAATAAAAATTGCTGCTCGAATGAGGTATCAAATCCCAATCAAAATCCTAAACCAAGGTCTAAAAACGGGATACGTACCGAAATTAGACGTACACCCCAAAATCTTAATGGGTAATGCTATAGTTACAAACGACGATGGAATAGGATACATTTACGCCATTAACACATCTTCCAACGATATAAAAATCGAAATACCATCCGTAGAAATAGAACCATACGAGGAAGTAAAATTCGAAGGAGAATTAGCATCTCCAGACCACGTTAGGCAAGTACTTAAACTTCTTCGCCTTAGCCACCTAAACCCAGAAGAAAGAGCCAACATCGAAAATCTAATCAAACGATACGCTGATAGATTCCACCTTCCTGGTAAGGAATTAGGAGTAACAAATGCAGTATCACACAGAATAATTACTGAAAACGAGGCGCCAGTAAACGTTAAACAATATCGATATCCCCAAGTTCATAAAGAAGAAATTAATCGACAGATACGTGAACTCATACAAAAAAAAATAATCAAGCCCTCAACCTCTCCGTACAACTCCCCGGTGTTCATAGTAACCAAGAAAGAGGACAGCGAGGGTAATGAACAATGGAGAGTTGTAATAGATTTCCGCCAATTAAATGAAAAAACGATAGGCGACGCGTATCCCTTACCTAACATAGTCGATATATTGGACCAACTAGGCAGTGCAAAATACTTCTCAGTATTCGATCTAGCATCAGGTTTCCATCAGATACCTATGCATCCAGATGATAAGCACAAAACCGCTTTCTCAACGCCTTATGGGCATTACGAGTTCAACCGAATGCCCTTCGGTCTCAAAAACGCCCCCGCGACATTTCAAAGATTGATGGACCAGGTACTAACTGGATTACAAGGAATAGAATTATTCGTGTACTTAGACGACATAGTAATCTACGCTAGTTCACTTCAAGAACACACTACAAAATTTATAAAACTAATGAATCGACTAAGAGAAGCCAACCTATCCCTGCAACCTGACAAATGCGAATTTCTAAAAAGAGAAGTTACTTAGGCCACATCATTAGTGAAGAAGGGGTCAGGCCAGATCCAAAGAAACTAGAAGCAGTTGAACAATTTCCACCACCAAAAAATACAAAGAACATAAGACAATTTTTAGGATTAGCCGGATACTACAGACGATTCATAAGAAATTTTTCCAAAATAGCAAAGCCTTTATCCGATCTAACCAGGAAAGACCGCAAATTCGAGTGGACGACCAAACAACAAATAGCCTTCGAAACATTACGGAACGCATTATGCGAAGAACCTATATTACAATACCCGGACTTCGACAAACCTTTTATTATAACTACAGACGCCTCTGGTTACGCAGTAGGAGCAGTTCTAAGTCAAGGAGAAATCGGGAAGGACCTACCAATAGCTTACGCCTCAAGAATATTAAACGAAGCCGAAACCCGATACGCCCCAACAGAACGCGAATTACTCGCCCTAATATACGCAGTACAACACTTCCGTACGTACATATACGGAAAACGGTTTTCCTTAGTCATGGACCATAAACCACTAGAATGGCTCCATACTTTAGATAACCCTACCTCAAGACTCATGCGCTGGAAAATAAAACTAGCGGAATATGACTACAAAATCATATACAAGCCTGGAAGATGTTCAAGCAAAATCGAGGAGCGCCTACGATTTGCCTTTACCGATCAATAATTAACGCACGCGGCTTAGTTCAAATATACTAGATGTAAAAGTTTCACACTGTGGTTTAATGGCGAGCGCAATAAACGAGCACGTTTAATATATTACACGTGTGAATTTAGATAACTTTTACCGATCTATTATCGCTAATTTAAACTTAATTAAAGAACACGCAAGTACGCGTATGGAAATTCCAAGCACGGAATTTGAGAAATTGAACTTAGAAAAATCGGAGCGCCGATTGCTCTTGGTGAAAGGATCTCCGCGAAAGACACGATGTGCACCTTATCGCGTTTCACAACGAAGAGAGTGAGTGGTCGCAGAGACGACACGAGGCAAGGCACCGGCTCGAGATCGAGGACACCTGGCCAATCCGCGAAGACTACGTAACATCGCGTGTTACTATGCAAATGAAGGTGGGAGTAATTAGTCCAGGTGCCAATCGAGAGATGGCCCGCTCATGCCGTCTCCGCGACCACTCAGTTGCCAAGGCGACAACAACGCCAGTTTGAAATTGCCGCGCATCTTCGCTGCAGTGCGCAGATGCAGATTGGTCGCATCGCTGCGACCAATCCTGAACATTCCCGCCCGTCTCGTCATCGTCTGACGAAATAGGCTCGTTAAATCGGCTTCCGGTCACAGTGAACGCGTGATTAACAAGTAAAGCATGGTAAGTAAAAGTTATACTAAAACCTTAAGTGCTAAGAACAAGTAATAAAGGGTAAGAATAAGTGATAAAGAAAAAAAAAACGCAACAGACAAAAAGCCGCATCACTGCAACCAATCCCGAACATTACCGCCCGCCTTCGTCAGTATGACGAAGTTGCTAAACGGCTAGCTGTAAGTGCAGCATGAAACGGCGCGAGCACGCGACGATTGTAGAAAATACTGACAGTTGCCAGCACAAAACGACGCGAGCACGCGGCGAATGCAGAATATGCTGACAGTTGCAAGCGCAACGAGTATCGCGAAGGTACGCGAGTCAGCATAACTACGGCTAGCTGCAGAAGTGCAGCATGAAATGGCGCGAGCACGCGACGATCGTAGAAAATACTGACAGTTGCCAGCACAAAACGACGCGAGCACGCGGCGAATGTAGAATATGCTGACAGTTGCAAGCGCAACGAGTATCGCGAAGGTACGCGAGCCAGCATAAACCACGGCTAGCTGCAGAAGTGCAGCATGAAACGGCGCGAGCACGCGACGATTGTAGAAAATACTGACAGTTGCCAGCACAAAACGACGCGAGCACGCGGCGACTGCAGAATATGCTGACAGTTGCAAGCGCAACGAGTATCGCGAAGGTACGCGAGCCAGCATAACTACGGCTAGCTGCAGAAGTGCAGCATGAAACGGCGCGAGCACGCGACGATTGTAGAAAATACTGACAGTTGCCAGCACAAAACGACGCGAGCACGCGGCGACTGCAGAATATGCTGACAGTTGCAAGCGCAACGAGTATCGCGAAGGTACGCGAGCCAGCATAAACCACGGCTAGCTGCAGAAGTGCAGCATGAAACGGCGCGAGCACGCGACGATTGTAGAAAATACTGACAGTTGCCAGCACAAAACGACGCGAGCACGCGGCGAATGTAGAATGGAGATAGCGAGTGGTTGTTCCAAATTAAGTAGGTGAGCCAGCAGTGGATGGACGCCTTCACCCTCGTCAACCTTCGTAGCTTCCAGCAGTGTTGGCGGAACGTGGACAGCGTGAGCTGGTTGGCTCCGGGCGAGTCTCGTTGGTGCGTCTCGTCGATCAGCAGCGTGACCCAGTGGAACTCATCATACAAGATGATTGTGGATTTGAAGGAGGGCAGCGGCTGAAGGAGAGCAGCGAGTGTTGCAGCCGCCCGCCGTCACGCAGGTTGCTGTGTACGTCAAGCAACGGGTTGATGCACAGCGAACGTCTCATGACTAGTGGTATGGTGTTTAAACTTTGGGCAGTACATTAAGTAGTGATTGTTTTTGCACAACCCGCAGATCTTTGAGGGAGACGGTGTCGCGACGACTTGGTGTACCACCGTGCTCTTGGCCGTGACCCCTTTGGAAACGTTATCCTTTGTTGTGGATTGCTTACCATCGGTTGGTAATTCACGCTTCCTTTGTGTTTCCAGGGCCTCGACAGTATGGATGCGAGTTTCAATGAAGACTCTTAGAGCCTCCAAGTAAGGGGACTCGGTGTACAAGCCGAGAGAAGCTTCCCATTCTCTACGGGATTGCTCGTCCAACCGATCGACGGTCATGTTGACTAGCCAATCAGTGGTAGTCATTGGACGATTCATGGCGGCCAGAGCACCGACCACGTCCCAGGTTCCGTAAAATAACCTCTTTAACTCCACTGACGACTCACTTTTCACGACCGGTATGTCATTTAATAGGTTGAGCTGTGCCCTCACCAATAAACGTTTATTCTGAAAACGTTCCTTTAGGGCATCCCAAGCTGGGCGGAAATTGTCGGACGTTGTGGTGTGATTTTGGATCACCGTGCTCGCCTCGCCTTTAACACAGCCCTTCAGATAATGGAGCCGGTCCACATCCATCAGAGTGGGGTCCTGGATGACCAGCGAGACGAAGGAGTCGTGGAATGCCTGCCATTCGCTGTATCGCCCATCGAAGGTAGGTAGAGGGATGCGGGGCAGCGTTGCTGGCGATCGTGTCTCTGCGGCGTGAGCGCCACCGGAAGGAAGAACCACGTTGGATATGGGCTCAGAATTCCGCTTTAATTCGCGAAGAAGATCCAGTAATGCTCCCTTTTGCTCAAGGAAGGAATCTTCGGCTAGACCAAAACAATCCTTTTCGAAGTAATCATGTCTCGCCAATTCTTCCGTACGGTTTCGCACTAGGATATTGTGTTGCTTAGAAAAGTCCTCCCAACGCGTTTGTAATAAGTCCAGTCTAGCTTGCACAGAACCTTCAGTCATTTTTGCAACGCCTTTCTTTTTCAGATTTTCATACACGCTCGTGAGCCGATGATACAGTTCGATCTGCTCTGGTAGGGTGTCGGCCATGATGGTGTATCGGAACGAGCGATAGAACCACGAGGCAAAACGAACGGCACAACGAACGGCACTACGAACGGCACTAGAAATTCACCGGAGCTCCGGCTCGAAGGACCAATTTTATGTTCAAGCAAAATCGAGGAGCGCCTACGATTTGCCTTTACCGATCAATAATTAACGCACGCGGCTTAGTTCAAATATACTAGATGTAAAAGTTTCACACTGTGGTTTAATGGCGAGCGCAATAAACGAGCACGTTTAATATATTACACGTGTGAATTTAGATAACTTTTACCGATCTATTATCGCTAATTTAAACTTAATTAAAGAACACGCAAGTACGCGTATGGAAATTCCAAGCACGGAATTTGAGAAATTGAACTTAGAAAAATCGGAGCGCCGATTGCTCTTGGTGAAAGGATCTCCGCGAAAGACACGATGTGCACCTTATCGCGTTTCACAACGAAGAGAGTGAGTGGTCGCAGAGACGACACGAGGCAAGGCACCGGCTCGAGATCGAGGACACCTGGCCAATCCGCGAAGACTACGTAACATCGCGTGTTACTATGCAAATGAAGGTGGGAGTAATTAGTCCAGGTGCCAATCGAGAGATGGCCCGCTCATGCCGTCTCCGCGACCACTCAGTTGCCAAGGCGACAACAACGCCAGTTTGAAATTGCCGCGCATCTTCGCTGCAGTGCGCAGATGCAGATTGGTCGCATCGCTGCGACCAATCCTGAACAATGATATAACACTAACGCAGACGCCCTCTCACGAAATCCAGTAACCATACTCCCGTTACAAGGGAAAAGAACACACTCCCCAACCACTACAAATTCGGGATCACCAAGTCAAGGCCCAATGAAACAACCAAGGGGAGATGGATCATCCTCCTCATCATCGTCTGAATTTAATCCTAATCAAATACAAATGAGAAGGAAATTAAAGAGGAAACATAGAACTACAACATCCACATCATCAAGCAGACCAGTCGAAAAAAAGAGGGGAATTACACGAAAAGGGGAATCAGAAGATATGGAAGTATCCACCGATAGCCATGAAGCAACTACAAATATCCAGGTATCAGTAGAGGTCCACCCCTCCCCTGAACAAATCGGTCTTCCACCATCAGCCCCTAGACCAACCACCCTTAATCGTTCTCCAAGCCCACAACAAATGGAAACAGAAGTAATCGAACCAGATTGGGATCAAATCATGGAAATAAGCGAAAACGCAGAAATCCCAAAGAATCACACTTACAGAGAGCCCCCTAAAATAAATTCTTAGCAACAGCAGTAGCAGCGATTCAGATAGCCCACCAATAAAAGGAAAAAAATACTGCACACGAGATTCTAGTGACACATTGTCCGGACCAATATCACCAATAACTATAAAAAAGGATCCAAACAACTATTTTAAAACATTCACCGGACCACCCCGACAACAAGTATCATCACGTCAAAAGGAATTACCACAACAACAAAGACCATTACGACAGCCAGCACTGCCCAAAATAACCAATCAAGAAATAATCCAAGGTAGAGTCAAGGAAATTGCAGACCATCTATGGATGAGAAGAGAAACCACAGGAATATTCATTACTACATACGGCAAACCAATAGGCGAAGGAAGCACAGAATTTATAACAAAAGAACAAATTAAAATTACCTCACTCCTACCACTCCAAGCAGGAAGCATAATAGAAATTCCAAAAGCAGAACGAACCATCTTAGGGATGGTAATGCCAGATCCTCCAAATGAAGAAGCTTATCATACCGCAATTAGGACCCTATATAATAAATTAACAGAGAATAACATAATAAAATCTCATTACCCAAAACAGAAATTAATATATCATGGGAAAAATTAAAACAAATAATTATACTAAGGTTCTTACAAACAAACATCGACATCACTATCTGCAATGGCATTGTACAGCTGCCATCAGACCAAGAACGCCTAATAATAATTAAAGAAAACCACGAGTCACCAGTAGGGGGACACAAAGGTGTAACCAAAACCTACAACAGAATCAGAAACTTATACTATTGGCCAAACATGAAAAAAGATGTGAGGCAACACATTAAAACATGTATAAGCTGTCAAAAAAAAAGAAACTAGTGCGAACTAAAAATAAAGAACCAATGATAATAACAGATACGCCACTAGATGCCTTTGACAAAATATCCATGGATATTGTAGGACCATTGCCACTCACAAAATCAGGAAAAACTTATATACTCACCATACAGGATAATTTAACAAAATTTTCATTAGCAATACCATTAGTCTCATTCACAAGCGAAGAAATAGCCCAAGCATTTACCACACATTTCATATGCCATTATGGATGCCCAAAAGCCATTCTCACAGATCAAGGATCTTCATTTATCAGCTCTCTCATGCAAAACTTTGCAAAAGCTTTCAACATCAAGCAGTATAAAACTTCAGCATTTCATCCTCAATCAAACGGTTCTCTGGAAAGAAGCCATCACGTATTAGTGGAATATTTAAAACATTTCATAACAAAAGAAAAACAATGGGACCAATGGCTACCACAAGCAATGTTTTCTTATAACACTAGTATTCATGAAGGTACCAAATATACTCCTTACGAATTATTATATGGTAAAAAAAGCCAGACAACCATCAAGTCTAATGCCGAACGACTCCCTCACTACATACCCAGACCTTGTAAATAGGTTAGTAACAAAGTTATTTAACATTCGCGAACTGGCACGCCAAAATTTAGAAAACTCAAAATACCGTCAAAAATACTATTACGACCAAAAAGTATTCTCAGTTAATTACCACACCGGTGAACAAGTACTAGTCCTAAAACCAAAAAGAGACAAATTTAGCGACGAATATGATGGACCTTACACAATCGTAGAAATCCTTGGAAACAATAATATAAAGATAGCCGTAAGCCCTCATCGAACCAAGATAGTCCACCAAGACAGAATTAAGAAGGCCTATACGCCACCAGATTGCGCTATCCCTAGGGACATTAAGGCAAACCATTAACTACCTCATAATACTCGAATTCAAAATTAGTGGAGACTACGCAAGGACTCACTTGCTAAGTAACATCCTTACAAGACAGACCAAAAGTAAATTCAGTGCGTGCCCCGAAAGGAAGAGAAAATCAAAGGTAAGAACAGCATTTCAAACACACATTACAAAGAAAATCAAATCATTAAAATAAATAATAATAAATAATAAAAATATATAAATAGAAAATGGCAAGACGGTCGCCCGACGAAAAGTGGGTCCATCGCGTTAGGCCAGAGGACTCAGAGGACCACCTCCTAAAATTATTAAGAATGGTCTGTTTAAAAGCCAAATGGCCTCGTCTCTATACGGACCTAAGTGATTTATACAGGCGAAAAATATGTTTTCACTGCTATAGGAATTTAAGAGCAGAAGAGACAAAATATTACTCCCCCGCAAGTCGCCACCTTGTTACACTACAAAGAAACATTGCAAATTTCAAGATTTGTTTAATTTGTACAGAACAAATCTACGAAATAAAAACAGCGGGCCATTGCACCGATTGCATTGAGGCGTTTATGCACATAAGTGCAAACAACGAGGAGGCCCTGGATTTAGGACTATCCCTAAATGTTTTAGAGGCCCACGAGAGAGGCCAACCACGGGCAAAATAAATTAATATTTTCTTCTTTTCTCTCACACATAGTAATACGTTTATTCCAACCCCACCTTTTCACCTCCCTATCGAGCAAGCGAGAACGAAAATCATATACACAAGTAAACAAACCGCGCATTCTTGAACTGTAAACAGAGCCCCATAGTAATTAGAACAGACTAAGAAATCTATATAAGAAATCTGAATACCGTAAACAGAGTCTCATAGTAATTAGAACAGGAAATTTCCAATAGACACCTTATACCTCGACAACATAAATAAGACATTGTAAATAGAATAAGATGTACACATTAGGGGACATTATACAGCCAAGCTTCATTCGATCTCAAGTATTCGAACTTAACGCAGTGAAATTTAGAAGCATTATGCCTAACCGCTCAGGCAAAAAGTTAAATAAGATAAGAAGTTCCAAACTAACAAATTTTGCAACATCAACGACGCCGCCAACACCACCGCCCAATCCAACTCCACCCGAGCCAACACCTTGGAAACTACAGACGTTAACGGTACCAGAAATCGACTGGCAACCTTATAAAAGGCTTACCCATGGCGATCCACGACGGCGCGCTTGGAAATACATCTTCCTGTTCGGAAGCCAAAATGCACCAGCTCCAACTACGGGAACATCAGCCAATCCGGACACAGACATAGGAACTCTCCAGAAGATAGAAGAAGAGGTAGAGTACCAGACCTCCTCCCACATCGTCTATATCTAAATACATCTCTCGGGACGAGAGAAAAACCCGGGGGCGAGATGTAACGTTCCGCTACGAAGCGCCCTACATTTTTTCTATACTTCTTATAATAATTATTAATTTCTTCATTTATTCTACTTCTTATGTTAACTAGCACTAAGTATATTGTAAATATTCGCAAACGACTTCCATACTGCAACGAAACTAGCAACGTGCAACGCCTGCGCATACCCGCGTATTCAAACAAGCAGACTCAGTGCCGCGCGTAAGGACGCATGCGCACACCGTACGCCGAATAAACTAAGCGTAGTCCGCGAGTGGCGCGAACCGGATGCTAATTATCATTGGCGCGTAATATTCGCGCAGCCGACGATTGGCGGGCTACGTACGCCGAACTAGTATAAATACCGGGCCGCCGGCAGCATCGAGACACTTGGAAACCACCAAGCAGTAGGTCGCTTTCACTAGCCCCTCAGTCTTGCAGCAAGTATTCTTAAACTTCCTCCCTTCCGAGGTCGCTTTTGCTAGCCCCTCAACCTCCTATCCGAGGTCGCTTTCGCTAGCCCCTCAACCTCCTATCCGAGGTCGCTTTAACTAGCCCCTCACACCGTTCCGAGGTCGCTTTAACTAGCCCCTCAATCCTTCGAGGTCGCTTTCGCTAGCCCCTCAAAATCCTTCGAGGTCGCTTTCACTAGCCCCTCAGATTCCCTTCACATGTCAAATTTCGCTAAGCCTTCTATATCTAAAGCGTGGGCCAGCTAATAGGCACCAGAAGAAATCCGTTTATCGACATAGCGTCACTTTCAAATTCAAACTCACTAGATCGACAAATAGTCGTTCTCTTTATCATCGACTTATCGTCGTGATTAAATACAAACTCACTAAATCTATATCATCGACTTATCGTCGTGATCAAATTCAAACTCTCTAAATCTCTGTATCATCGACATAGCGTCTTGATCAAATTCAATTACTAAATCAACAAAAGTCAATCTCTGTATTATCGACTCAGCGTCATATCTATAAATTTATATCTATAATTACCGACCTAGGGTTAAGTCCTAACTACTAAGCGAACAATACGTCGTTACGTATCTTATGTTAATTAATTATAATTATTCATACGACTTATTTTTTAATAAACCTTGTTATTATTTACCAAAAGAAGGACTCTTGGATCGTGAAATTCATTTCTTAATCGCACGTCACCCGAACCTATCCCACAAATTCACGGGTAACCGCTCTATTCGTGGATAACCTGTAAGGAACGGCAACGTCTCGTTCGAGAACGTTACAAAGTCAATAACAGTACTGAGTCTTCGATGCACGCTAGATCTTATGTTTACAAACAATGCACACTAGCAAAATAACCGACTGCATGGAACGAATTACTACAGCCAGTAAACTGTTGCGTCCGAATATTTTTGCGATGTTAAATTTCGACATTCTTTACTTTATCATTTTTTTTGCAAAAAACTATGTGTGTTAAATAAATAAAGTTTATGTGTCTACTAACTACAATAACTGTTTTAATATATTACGAAAAAAGAAATTCAATAACACTATTGTAAACAAATATATAGAGCAATAATGTCTCACACAGCATAGTGTCCGAATATTAATGCGAGTCACTGTATTTGTGCGACTGTTTTTTGTATAATGCTTTGCGTTTTAGTAGAATTTCCTGCACTGGACAGGAACTAATATCCTATTGTCTGTTTCGTATTTTTGTTAACCCATCTTATCATGCACGTTAATGCGGATGTCGCACATTCCGGCTGCCTTGTATCTCCGTCATCAGACACACCACGAAATTGATCCATATGTGGATCATAATATACTTCACTATGCAAGTGAATTTCATCGAAAATCAGCGAGACTACTTTGTCTTCTACAGCAGCGGTCGAAAATTTTGCTTGCAACATGTTTAGCACTTGCTTATGTACACCGGGGTAAACATGAAATTTCTGCTGATATGTACGTAATGTCCGTATTGTCGGCAAATACAAAGATTTCCTAAGAAATCTATAGGCTTTAGGGGAATGATAATATATCGATAATGCAAAATCTTTTAGCCTATCATCGTACCTGCGTCCGTATTTACTAATGTTTATTAGTTTCGTCTGCGATAATATTGTTACGTGAGGGCGTTAATTTTAAAAGAGACCGAGCGGTTGAGTCTAATTTTCTCAGGTAACGCTTAACGAATTTTAAAGAGATTTTATAATTTTGAATTGATTAGATTATTACGCAAAAATCAGGATTGTTTTGGGGCGCGGCTTTTATCTACAACCCATACAGGTTGTCCAATCGGGATGTGGTACTTTGGTGAAGGTGGTTCGAAACAAAATGAGACGGATTTAAGTAAAATATTACCATGTATTACAAATAATAAGCAAAAGGAAATTTTAGAAGGGTGGTACAAAAATGGGAAAGATTACATGGATTTGTGTTACGCAGAAATAATGTATAAAAAAAATCCAATTACGATGTGTAAATTTCTACGCCCGTTTATAAAGATTCGATTCAGTCGCAATTGAATGTAAACGACAACGTTGTATGGTGAACAAATAAACGGATCAACAATAATTGATCGAGGGAAACCCCATAACCCACTAGGTGGTTGGATCAATAATCGTGTATGTTGTTAATTTTGTACATTCGCTCAAGTTATTTGAATGATTAATTTGCTCGCAATTTATATTACTCGAAACAAGACAAATTTTTACAACGCGTCACACGCCGAAGGGAAGGTAACAGCTAATTGAGGGAAAACCCATAACCCACTAGGTGGTTGAATCAGCTGCTGCTTCCGTACAATATCATGAATAGATGGAATTACTCACCGACTCTGTACAAGAGATTGCTAATTCATATTTTCAAGTCCTGTCTCTCTCTCTCTCTGTCTCTCTGGCTCTGTCTTTGTCTCTGTCTCTCTGTACGACCTGGAGGGTCCCGCGTCCGAGATGATAAAGCGCAGGAGCGTCGCACAACACACGAGTGTCGAAAAAGGTTCACAATAAGTTGTATTTAAGCGCGAGAATATTAATGACTGAATTAAATAAAACGATTAAAATGAATAAAGATTTAAAACGCTGAAAAACGGTGAAAATATATATATGTCTCTACGGCAGCGCTGCACAAGGAGCTGTTTTCGGCGCCTAGCGGCGAGCAACCCGCCTTCCTATTGCTAAGGTTAGAATCGGTGAGGAGAACTGCAGTAGTGTATGTGCGTGTTCGTAGGCTCGTAGCATAGAAATATATGACTGGGTTCCTTGTGGGGCCTGCATGAAAATGTCTTTTTTTACGCCTGCTGAGCGGGAGCAAAATGACTAATTTCAAACGTATTCGCGTAAAGTCTATCTCCCAAGGGAAAAAGACTTTACCCGCATGCGTATTCGCAATTTCTTACTTTCCTCCCAAAGAAACTGGAGTTTGACGTTACCCTATGGTATGAAGATGCAGTTGTTCGACTAATCGTTATCGATTTGTTGGAAAATAAATACACGTATTTATTAATTTTGACAGAATAAAAAAGCAATCGAACATGCATATTTTTTGCGAATCGCTGAGCAGGCTTTCAAAAACACACCTTTCATGCAGGTGTTGAAAAAAAATATAATGCGTGACACGGGAGAGAAGCGATTTCGCCTCGCGTGAATTGCTGCCCGAGCGTAGCGAGTTTTATTACGGGACCTGTTCTGCATTGGGGCCTAGGGTGGACCTTAGCTACTCTTGACGAAAATTATTTTGCGAGATTTTTTTCGTCCCGTACCCCAGAAATGTGACACTTATTGGGAAAATGATCTGGAAAAAATTTCACCTCGATTGGACCACGGGAAAAGGACGCGCAACGAATTTGAAAATTTTGAACTTTTTAAACCTTGACATAAATATACATTATGATACATCGTTGAATTTGTATTTTTTTCTGTTTAAGAATACATACATAGCATATACGATTCTTAACAAAAAAACGTCCGTGACCTTGAAAACTCGAAAGAGTGACCTTGAAAAAAAAATTTCCCCATTATATTCGCCTCTTTATATACTAGAACTTTTGTCTGAAGAGTTTTTTCATATATCTATACACGATGAAGATATTAAACATTTTTTATTTTCATTATAACGCTCAATTATACAGAAGAAAAGCAGTTCTAAGACCGAAAATAAGTTATTATAGCTACTATGTAAATTACAAATAGAAATGTCATTAAAGTATTGCGTCCCATATTTTGCTCGTGGACCCGTCAGTAGGGCCCAGCAGAACCAGAAAATACAAATGTCGCGAATTCCAGTGGCCTTTTCGCTAGTTAAGATAAATTCTTTTCGGAATAAATATATTTTTATACAATATATCGCCTTGGCCACCCATCGAGCGTGATGTAAAGCTCCTGGAACTCGAAATATATAATTTGTTCTAGGAGTACCGCCCAAGTAAAGAACTGTAAGCTCCAAGAATTCTCTATAATCTTCTCGTGGTTGATTGATGTTTCTCAAGGTTTGCATTGCAAACTCCAGCACTTCAGTACTATTTATAATTGTAGATTGGTGGACGTACTCGTTTTCAATTTCTGCCACAAAATTCGATTTATTGATCTGGGGCCAAGCCTGCAGAAATTGTTTAAAAAGTAGAATATTTGGACCCGATGATTTCTCTAACTTCATATCAAAAACACTCCGTAATATAATTTCATATATGTGATGACGCCAAGGAAAATATAGCAAATCTCTTTCAAATTTTTGTTCGAGAAGGATGCATGCGCCTTGGAAACGTCCCATGTTCGATGACGTTGTGTCATAGCAAAATGCTTGCACTTAGCCACCTAAATCCCATTTCTGCACTAAATCGTATACCGCAGAAGCTTGTTTGTCTCCAGTACCCGATAAAATTGCAGGGATTCCAAGCAGCTGCTCAATACCTCTGCAAGTTATTAGTACAGGTAAACGATCAATTTTCTCATTGCCTATTAAAGCTGGCAACAGCTTTCCGTCACAATGTAGTGTAATAGCACCAAGCTCACAGTCTTTGAACGCTACACGATATTTATCGGCAAGTTGTGCTCCAAGATCCGTGCGATGACGCCGTACAGACGTTCGATTGATAATTAAGTCGCCTAGGTCATGACCAAGAGCTTGAGCTGTTGCTGTTATTATACGAACAACATCACGATCGCTTACTTTGCACTTGTCAAGGGTTGCAACAAGTTTTGGCGTAATTATATCAATTTGAGCATGTCTCTTTTTAGGGTTGCTTGGACCAGCTTCATCCTCGGGAATAATAAATTCAATATTTTCACCCTCACTTGATAGGTGACCATCTTCTTCGCTGGATGATGCTACTTTGTCCATTGTTTCGTCTTGATTTAAACGATATACAAGTGCCAATAAAGACCAATATATCTTATATTATATATCCCAGATAACGATCAATATTTTGAGTTTTAAAAATGAATTGCATAAAGAGTATTTACCTTGCACAGCTTCTACCTACTTCACACTGCGCCTGCCTTGATTTTTCTTGCTCCTTCCGAAACTTTTTTTTTCTGTTCTTTCCAGTATAATATATGATCGCTTCCACTCATAGAACCAGGACGTACTTTTTTTCGTTGATTTAATAGAAAAAGTTTGTCTTCCTCTACTTTAATAGTTTTTAACGCATCGGCGGGTGCAATATCAAACAGGTTATCTAGCTTATCTACAAACTCCTTCTCCCGATTTTTTTGGGTTTCAGTACTGCGGTTGCAACTTTTATGCAAAGTCGCCCATTCTTGACACAATGCATCTAGCTTGTCAATGCAATGCTGTGGTCTTTTCGTTGGAATCCGCGCTTTCTCCCAAAATATTGAAACGTCCTTAATAACTAAAGAAGCACTAGACTTAAGATTCAATTTCGCATATTGTGAAATAGGAGTCTTAAGACTTGCCTGTTGGATGGCAATTTTGCACCGATAATTTGACTTTCGTCATGATCAAGTAAATATAATTTTTTCCTTATACCTTCCATTTCACTTTCACTTTCACTACGATATTTCACTGTTACCTCGCTGAACGTTCAGAACATAATGGCCCAACTATGAGTTTTCGGACCTTCTGTCGATGATGAGAATATTTAATATCTCCATCGTTTATGGATATATGAAAAAACTCTTCAGACAAAAGTTCTAGTATATAAAGAGGCGAATATAATGGGGAAAATTTTTTTTTCAAGGTCACTCTTTCGAGTTTTCAAGGTCACGGACGTTTTTTTGTTAAGAATGGTATATGCTATGTATGTATTCTTAAACAGACAAAAATACTAATTCAACGATGTATCATAATGTATATTTATTTCAAGGTTTAAAAAGTTCCAAATTTTCAAATTCGTTGCGCGTCCTTTTCCCGTGGTCCAATCGAGGTGAAATTTTTTCCAGATCATTTTCCCAACAAGTGTCACATTTCTGGGGCACGGGACCAAAAAAATCTGATGGTCGAAAAATAAGGTCCACCCTATTGAGGCCCCACAAGGAACCCAGTCATATATACCTATGCTACGATCCTACGAACACGCATATATATTACTGCAGTTCTCCTCACCGATTCTAACGTTAGCAACAGGAAAGGCGGGTTGCTCGCCGCTCGGCGCCGAAAACAGCTCCTTGTGCAGCGCTGCTCTACGGGGACTGAGTCCTTCCACGCACTACAAGTTACACGGGAACTCCGGCTCAAGACTATTTTAGAGAATAGTTACGTCCCTCGGACAGATCGACCACGCACTATGCGACTTAACAGCCGACTGTCGTAAAATGGTAAATTTTGAATAAAATGATAAGTAATTATGTAGTAACTACGAGGGAACTGAGTCTTTCCACGTTATTATTACACGATGGAACCCTAGCTCAAGCGCTTATTAATAATAATAGCGATGTCCCTCGGACAGATCGACCACGCTCTATGCGACTTAACAGCCGACTGTGTAAAAATGGTAAATTTGGAATAAAATGATAAGTAATTATGTAGTAACTACGAGGGAACTGAGTCTTTCCACGTTATTATTGCACGATGGAACCCTAGCTCAAGCGCTTATTAATAATAATAGCGATGTCCCTCGGACAGATAGACCACGCACTATGCGACTTAACAGCCGACTGTATTGAGCGTTCGCAGGGCAGGCCCGAGTACTTGGGATTTTGAACAAAGGAGCGCCCAAATTGCTGACTCCGCACCTCGTGCACACGGGTCCAACCGTCGTCGCTCCGGACCGTTCCCAGCCTCGCAGTGCTTAGGTTTTCGAATGCTATCGCATCCGGCGTTTCAAGAGCGTCGATGCTGATGAAAAGGTTCTTATGGAAGTAACGCAGTGGCGTAACAATTATAAATCGGCTAATATACTATATCAGATTATTGACAACTGATCGAGGGAAACTCCCACAACACTTTATGGTAGGATCAGATGTCAACGATGCTGTAATATAATTTTAACGGGGAAGTAAGGAAAGAAGAAAAGAATATAAAGTAGTCTACTACAATGTCTCGGAAGGCTTATCACAGCGCGCATTCCAAGAACGTCGACGGCGTTGAAAGATCGTTGACAATAATCTTTCATCAGAATATGCCAGGGCATGACAGGCTTCAAGCGGAATTAATTATTAAGAATATTCACAGATAATTGACCAATGATCGAGGGAAATTCCCATAACACGCTAAGCGGTTGGATCAACTGACAACATCTGTGAATTAATGATTTAGAAATGAAAAAATATAGCCGGCACGTAACAATATTAAAGCCTGTGCATCAGCAGAAAGAGCGCGTGATGCTTTTTCTAATAATGTTACTTGGGACTTTTGTTTTTTTCCTTCTCCTTCCATTGCTTTTGTCTTAATCTATTGCACTCATTGCGTAGATTGTGGATAATTCCTTTGAATTGAAAAAATCTGTTGGTTTTCGGTGATAAGCATTGAGACGGTGATACACGACGCCTGGGACTGTTTGTGATGGATGTCAATGATGGAGCACATGAACTTTTTGTTTCGATAGTGTTGTTAATATATTGTAGAGTCGATCCTTTTATAATACAATACATTCGTTACATCAAAACCATATTTCCAAAGTACCGTGTTAAAGGAGGATCAACTGTACAATAAGAATGTATGCTTCATGTAATACATACAATTCATGATGCTTTCTTCATTGTCAAGCTTATTTTTTAATTGCTTGAAGCATGGTACAAAAGTTCAGTCTCAAAAGAGGCCTTGGATACCTTTTCCATATATCGCTTTCTTTAAAATGAAGATTACATATGCGAATGCTCCTATTTTCTCTGGCATCAATGTTCGCAAACTGGAGCCACTTGTCTCCGTTACAAAGGGTAAAGTCATCTCTAATGTTTTTCCCTCACATTTATAACAAATATGCGCATAAAACATACCGTGTACTTACATAGCAGGATTCTTCGGTAATGAAAACAATATTACTCCAACATCTCCTACTTTACGCATGCAGTGTGCCATGGCACATTTATGTGGCATTTTATGTTAACTGTTAAGAAAGAAAATAATAAATACAAATATGTACATATCATGAGAACACAGCAGCATACTACAATTATATTTTATCAAATTATATATATATAATTTATTAAATGTCGCTTAAGTATTATACGCTGTGGCGTATTTTATGTACCACAGAAAATATAATATATAGGTATGTTTGCACTATACGCTCTAATCGATTCTTTAAAAGTTCGGTTCTGGGATACTAGGGGCGCTATAAATCGTATATGCATACCTTCCACTCTATCTAATACTCTTTCCTGGGGGCCCCTCCATCAGGGTCTGATTTTTACTGTGTCCAGAGGCAGTGATGTCAGAATCGTGGGACACGGGACGGGACGCTTACCCCCACTATGACCTACCGTCGTCTCCCACTATGGCCTACCGGCGTCCCCCACTTTCTTCCCACCATACTGCACACAAGCATATCTCTACTCCTGTACGTGTGCGCTGCCTGTTCGGCTCTCTTCGGCAGCGATCTACATTGTCGAAACCCGAGACCAGCGCCTCGGCCGCAATTATGATGTGCGAATGTTCAAATACCGGTGTGGCGGTTCTATTTTTTCTTTTATATATAGGCTGTCACCGTAAGAATTGACTCTGACATTATTGCACAATTTTTCTATTTATTTATTATTCTTTAATATGTTGAGTTGAACAAAAAAATGTTCGAAGGGAATATCACAAAACAGCGTTATACAGAAAATTAAGATTTAATACTTTAGTCCATTAGTAAAGAAACAAGGTTGAATGAATTTATTTTTCATATATAATTTTCTTCTTAAATAATTTCTTTAAATAATTTCTTAATAATTACCTTGATGATAGAAGCTTACGCTTAGACAGAAAGTGGGGACATTCCGTATTTTGTTCCAGTGCAGAGTGGACATTTCCGGTTTTTAACCAGTATACCAAATCTTTAATTTGGAAAAACAAACATTTCAGAATTGTTTAACGGTACTGTCGTTACGAAAAGTTTTTGTCATATCAGTGGAACAAGTTTTAATACATTTTTCATCTATAAAATATTTCTTTGCTTTAATATAAAATAGTCAATTTCCCAACTAGAGTTAAAAATCCGTTAAAAATTATTAACTTGAACTTTGGATATTATGGATCAAACAAGAGAACTCAAAATATGTACACGTCATGCAGAATAGTAATGCCACAAATATAACGTCATTTACTAAATATTCGTAATAAATATATGATACTAAATTATCAATAAACCTACCACGACCGGTCATTAAACCGGTTGAACGATTTATATCTAGAGACGCGGTACCGTCTCGACGCCAAGTACATGAAAAAAAAAAAACACCCTGTATATGTCGATCGAACTGTCCCTGCCGCTACCGTGTATCTTTACTCGTCGCGGAGGCATTCTGACACTTATTTTCATTATATCTTATTACGCCTGCAATGTTTTCTAAATTTAAAGGCATTTTTCTTATGTAAACCGCATATCAGCTTTCGAATAAGACCAATTTCAATAAAATCGGTCCACGCATGCTAGAGATATCGTAACCGCATAAAAAAACTTCAAAAAAGTAAAAATCTACGCCAAGTACATGAAAAATCAAAAAAATCACAAAAAAATAGAAGATAATAATAAAAATCACAAAAATATAGAAGATAATAATAATTACAATATTAAAAAAAGATGTGAAATCAAATTGAGCTGCCAGTAGATAAAGATGCTTTCCAACTGCGCTTTAGATGACACAGCTACATATGCACAGCTAAAATTCCATTACTCATAATGGCTATTTATACAAAGAAAAAATGAATTTAATAATATTAAGCAGATATATTTTTACACAAATAAATATTTTAATACGAATAAATATTTGATTCAAAATACTTGGCGCTGCGCAACCGAAAAAATGTTAATTGCCTTAGTATTAATAATTTACAACTCCATTACAATATAAAAAACATATACATACACATACTAGAAACGCAGTCAGATTTATTCTACATATATTTAATTCTAATGCCATACGTAGCATATGCACAGGCACACACGCGCGCGCGCGCGCACACACACACACACGTACAAGAAAGAAAGAAAAGGATTAATGCAATTTATTACATATTTATTGAGTTTAGCAACACCAATTCGGGGCGCATGTTCATAATTAGGTCAAGGTGCATACTATGCACCCCCCTTCATACTGTAAAATGTTACATAAACGGGTCAAAGTCCATACCGCGCGTACACCCCGCAACCCCTTGTAAAATCATATAAATACAAGGGCTCCGAGACAGAAGTCCTCTTTCGCCGAAATACCAGGACCGAAAAGACACTCTCTTTCGCCGAAATACCAGGATCAATTAGACACGTTTCTCTTTCAACAAAATACCTCCGGCGAAAGGACGCTCTTTGAACGAAAACCCACAAAGGAAAGGTCTCGTTCGACAAAGTATCATTTAAACTAAAATCAACCATCTTCAATCATCAAGCATTGTAAGAGATTATAATTATCATTAATACCACTGTATATCACCATCATCCATATCAATTATTCATATTCTTATTGTTTCATATTATTTCGTATCGCAACACTTATTGCGCTCATATTATATTGTATTGCTATTCTTAATGCTTATTAACGCTCATTGCGATCATACTATATTGTCTTATTGACGCTTATTGCTTAAATCATTCTAGCTTATTAACATATATTGTATTTCATGTTCATAGTCATGTCCAATAACTTATAAACACTATATAAATGTTATATTCATCTCCAACCCGTTATTATAAACCCTAACAACCAGCACAATAACAGTGCATGGCATATTTCCAAAAAGCTACAAAGTGAATAAACAGTTTTACTTTAAATCACGCTTCGAATTATTGTGTCAATCCTTCGGCTACGAAGATCCCTAAATCCAAATAGGCTGCCGGAACAGCTGATTACGGGCAACGACCGCGGAAAGCATCACGGTGTTTACTAACTTACTTTCGTATAGGTTTCGCTTAACCGTATGACTAGTCGAATTTCGCGAAATTATTACATGTGCCTTTTACAATAATGCAACGGTAAATCCGATTACCAAGGCAAACCAAAACAAGTGCTCTAACGGGTGTCTCCCCAATACAAACCAGTTCATTAAACCTTCCATGGTCGATTAGTGTGCAGAATTAAACATTACTCGCCTGACGTTCAAAAAACGATTAGTGTGCAGAATTAAACATTTTTCGCCTGTCAGTCCCCAAACCCCTTAGTGTGTAGAATTTCACATTTCTCGCCCGCCTTCTCCCTAAATCCTTAGTGTGCAGAATTAAATATTACTCGCCTGCCGTTCGAAACGATTAGTGTGCAGAATTTCACATTTCTCGCCTGACGTTCGAAATGGTTAGTGTGCAGAATTAAACATTACTCGCCTGATTTTCCCTAAATCCTCAGTGTGCAGAATTAAACATTACTCACCTGCCGCTCGAAACGATTAGTGTGCAGAATTTCACATTTCTCACCTGACGTTCGAAACGGTTAGTGTGCAGAATTAAAATCAGTCTGTATTCAGCCGTCGAGGTGACAAGTCGTCTTTGTTTTGGTTAAGCGGATGTTAGCACGTGCCTCACCGAGTGACTCTGACAGTTAAACCTTGTGCTCGTGTTTTCGCCGTTGTGCGCGTTAGGCTTAAATAAAATCAAATTGCTTGACGCCCTCGTGAATTAATCAATAATTGTGTTTATCGAACTCTTGAATTGTTCGATTTGGTCCGGTAGTGTTCCTTGTTTTGGAGTTCCTTGTTTTGGAGTCTGTTTCTCTTCTAGTGCCAAAATGTCTGGTAGCGCAAAGAAATGTAAGGGGTGTTCAACCGCAGTTGCTAAGCCAGTCACTTGTGCTGGCTGTGGCATGATCAGCCACTCTGGACTTTCGTGTCTATCTCGTACGGGCCATCCCTGGTTTGGGAAGGAGCTTTTGAATTGTCGTGGTCGATCGTCTTTGTCTCAATCGACCGTTAGCCAGGCCATCGCATCGCCGGAACATTCGGGCTCTATCATACCCGCAGCAACACTTCAGTCGCTCTCTTCTTTACCAACAGCAGAGACAATAAGGGACATAGTAAACGAGGTTATAGACTCAAAGCTAGCGGTCTTCAGGGAAGATCTTTTAATCGACATTAGAGCTGACCTGGGTGTAATGAAATCGGACATAGGTGCTCTGGCTGATCGTGTCAAGGTACTGGAGGATAAGATATCCATCTCCTTGGATCAGTTGCCTTCAACGGCTGATGATATAATCGAAGAGCTGAATGATAGGGATATGAGATCCAAAAATATTATTATTTTTGGTATGCCGGAGTCTCGTGAGGGATCTCCGGAACTGATAAGGTCGGCCGACTTGAACGCGGCTCGTGGTATCTTATCCGAGATTGGTCCCCTTATAAGTCTGGATCTTACAGCGCCTCGCCTCGTCAAGCAGGGTAGGACACCTTGTAGGCCTCTTTGTATACGCCTCAACTCTGCAGCGGAAGCGAGGAGGATACTCCAGAACAAACATCGGTACAAGGGCCCCTACAAGATTTCGGATGACAAGACCAAACATCAGCGTGGGACCTTCGCGAAGCTGAGGGATAGGCTACGCGATTTTCACGAACAAGGGGTCACTCAGGGGACCATCCGTTACATTCGCGGAGTCCCGAAAATAGTGAAGGGTAGACCACCTAAGGACTCGGTTCAAAAAAACGCGATTTGAACCCTTTAGTCTATTTACAAAATGTCCGTGGTCTGCGTACCAAGTTGGATACCTTAGTCAACTCTGTTCTCATGTCCGCTGTATCGTATGACATAATTATTTTTGTCGAGACCTGGCTCACTCCGGCGATATCTTCTAATGAATTAGGGCTACGCGATTATACCGTGTATAGGTGTGACAGATCAACACGGACCAGCTGTTTCACTAGAGGAGGTGGTGTTCTCATAGCCGTCAAGAATTCGTTGTCATCCCGCTTCGTAACAGTCAACTGTACCGATGTTGAACAGTTTGTTTGTTAGAGTCCACCTTCACACAAATAAATATCTGCTTCTGGGTGCAGTTTACATTCCGCCCGCGGCCCAGACGTCACTTTATGCAAGCCATGTCGATTCAGTCATAGAACTATACCATAAGTTCAGCGAAGATACCTTATGTCTGTATGGTGATTTCAATCTACCTCACGCGGTTTGGTTCAATGACTCGGGTCAGGAGTGCTTCAGAAGGTCGGGTATTTCGTCGAATAAATCAGTCGCCATTGACCTCCTTCTTGGTTGCGCCGGGTACTGCAACCTTGCCCAAATAAACAATGTTTTTAATGACTTCGACGTTATGCTCGATCTCGTCTTTGTTAGTTGCTCTAACGCACTATCCGTCATTGATGCCCTTAGTCAACCGGATGCCTATCATCCACCCTTATATGTAATGTTTAAATGTCTGGCCTCGTGTCCCTGTAACATGTGCGGTAACACAGTGTTTAGGGACTTTAAGCATGGGGATTACTCCGGCGTTATTGATTACTTTAACTCTGTGGATTGGGATAAAATGACAGGGGACTCCGAACCTGAAGTTGCTCTTGAGCGTTTATATGGCTATGTTAATCAGGCCATCGAAGCCTTTATTCCTGTTCGGTTGTTTGTCCATTCCCCGTACCCGCCATGGTTTTCCTCTGGATTAAAGTTCCTGATTCGGCAGAAGAAAAGGTCGCATAAAGTCTTTAAGCGTTCAGGTGCATATTGCGACTATCTAAACTTTTCGAGTCTCCGTTCGAGATGTAAGCTTGCCCTTGCGCGGGACCACAGCGTTTATATTGATAGTGTCGAGAACGCGGTGTGTGATAATGTGCAAAGCTTTTGGAAATTTGTTAACACCAAGCGCGGGGGGCATGGAATCCCTGGTACCGTTTATCTGGACCAAACTTCTGCCTGCTCGAACAAGGCTGCCGCTAATCTTTTCGCGGATTTCTTTGCCTCGGTATATACCCCTCGGACTAGTGCGGCGTATGCCCTGAATCCGGGTTCGTCTTCGGACGCGGACGTAAATATTCATTCGATTTCCATCCCGATTGTTCATATCTATTCCAAGCTTGATTCACTCGACACGTCAAAGGGCCCTGGTTTCGATGGGGTTCCACCCTTGTTTCTTAAGAAGTGTCGTTTTATCCTTGCGAGGCCCCTCTGGCATATTTTCAACTCCTCGTTACCTAAGGGGATTTTCCCAGTAGCTTAGAAGACCTCTTTGGTCACCCCCGTATTCAAGGCAGGCGACCGCTCGGATGTACGTAATTATAGGCCGATATTCAAACTATCAGTCATGCCTAAGATCTTTGAAGAGATACTGACAGAGCACCTAATGCCTAAGCTCACTAATGTAATCTGCGATGAACAGCATGGATTTGTCCCTGGGCGTTCGATAACTACTAATCTTGCCGTATACCACTGCTTCGTTTCTGCTGCACTGAATGATGGTCTTCAAGTTGACACCGTGTACACGGACTTCCGTAAAGCCTTTGATTCCGTTGATCATTCTATTCTGCATCATAAACTAGCCTCAATCGGGATTAACGGGCCGCTCCTCGCTTGGGTCAATAGCTACCTTGAAGGCCGTGTACAGGTGATAAGGGTGCAGGATAGGTTGTCCGATCCAGTTAATGTGACCTCGGGCGTCCCCCAAGGATCCCACATCGGTCCTCTTCTATTCCTCCTCTTTATTAATGATCTCAGGGAGGTTTTTCGGCACAGTAGATTTCTTATGTATGCGGATGATTTAAAGATTTTCCGCACTATTAACGGTACAGTTGAAGTAAATCAGTTTCAGGCTGATCTCCTTAGATTTGAGTAGTGGTGTACAGCAAATAGGATGCAGCTAAATACTGGTAAATGCGTGTTACTAAGGTCTCATAGGACGATCAGTGGCATTCCTTCAGTATACACTTTAGGCGATGCCACTTTGGCTGAGGTTATGGAAGTCCTGGACCTTGGAGTTACGTTTGCGCCAGGTCTAAATTTTCGCAACCATTATCGTAACATCGCGTGCAAAGCTATGAAAACCCTTGGGTTTATAGCACGTTTCGGTAAAAACTTCAAACGCATCAGTACATTGAAGTTACTATACGTCGCAGTGGTTAGGCCTCATGTCGAGTATGCGTCGGTGATTTGGAGTCCGAGGCATAAACAATACGCCAATCAAATCGAAAGGGTCCAACACAAGTTCCTAAGGCAGGCCATGAGGGTAACACGATTATGGTCCTGCTTTGCATATAACTAAACTTTTAACTCTTAGTGACCGCCGTGCTGCAGTTACGTGCCGGCTATATTTTTTCATTTCTAAATCGTTAATTCACAGATGTTGTCAGTTGATCCAACCGCTTAGCGTGTTATGGGAATTTCCCACGATCAATAGTCAATTATCTCTGAATATTCTTAATAATTAATTCTGCTTGAAGCCTGTCACGCCATGGCATATTCTCATGAAAGATTATTGTCAACAATCTTTCTACGCCGTCGACGTTCTTGGAATGCGCGCTGTGATAAGTCTTCCGAGGCATTGTAGTAGACTACCTTAAATTCTTTTTTTCTTCCCTTACTTCCCTGTTAAAATTTTATTACAGCATCATTGCCATCTGATCCTACCATTAAGTGTTGTGGGAGTTTTCCTCGATCAGTTGTCAATGATCTGATATAGTATACAAACCGATTTATAATAATAAATTGTTACGCCACTGCGTTACTTCCATAAGAACCCTTTCATCAGCATCGACGTTCTTGGAACGCCGGATGCGATAATATTCAAAAACCTAAGCAGTGCGAGGCTGGGAACGGTCCGGAGCGACGACGGTTGGGCCCGTGTGTACGAAATGCATGCTCAGCAATTTGACTCTCTTTGTTCAAAATCCCAAGTGCTCGAGCCTGCCCTGCGAACGCTCGGTGCAGTCGGCTGTTAAGTCGCATAGAGGTCGGTTTATACAGGCTCCGTGCCCGAGCCTTCCGAGCCTTCCGAGCCGTCCGAGCCTGTATAGTATGTTTATTGCGCCATGGCATTGAGGAGCCGCCGAGCTCGGTGGAAACTCGGAGGCTCCTCGTCTCCCGCTGGGCCCAGGCTCGGTGGCCCCTCGTTGAGACGCCTAGACGGACGGGCCGAGTCCGTGCCCTGTCAAAGTGCGACGCTGCTGGATTTTATGCTCCCAACACGTAGGGTAAATCCGAGAGACGCGATCAACCTAATATAAAATGGCTATTAAAACTAATAAAGTAAAATTATTTATGAGTGAATACAACTACAGATTCATTGATATTTAATTTGTTTACGCTAAACAAGTAAAGAACACATGAAAGAAAAAGTCAACTATCTACTGGCGATTAGTAAGGCAAATGAATACAAAAGTTAGTAAATAAACTAAATAAACAAAAATAATTACACAAAATAAAAAAATCATAACTCGACCATCTCACCTTTCTGCAGCGAGAGATGGTCTTCTCGTTAGCTTTCAGAGGAAGAGTTATATGGCCAAATACTTTGGCTACATTGTTCCTCAATGTCTCTACTATCTTATTATCCCAAATATTTTTCTATCTTTGCTAAAGTAAAACCATAATCACTTTTTTTTTTAAATTAGGTTATAAGATTCGACATTTTGATTGCCAAAAATGGTATGTTTAATTTTTTCGCTATTTCTTGGGATTGACACCCACTGGGCTCGGGACAATAGCAGACTCAGAGTAGGTACTATCCAACATCAATACGCCTCGCGGAGAGGTAAAGGAAGCCTAATATTCCATGGGCAGGTCATTGCAGATGTTACAGCGTACACTTTATGATAGACCCTCGCGATCTGTTAAGATTTCGCGTTGTGCAGCGAGTGTTCGAGCCTAAATTACTTTACGATCCCTTCCAAAGGTAGCAGTAGGTCACCAACTTTATAACTCAATTTTTTTTGCTCATTTTTTAAATCAAACGACCCCCATGGAATTCCCCATCGTGAGCCACACCAAGGGGATTCCGCAAAGGCGCCCCTACTTCGACATACAAATATGTACACCGCTTTGGCGAGTATATAATAGTAATAATTATACCTGTACAAAATATTAAGGCATTTCGTTAATGTTAATGAGGCAACATTTTCACCTGAAGTTAAAAGATAACTATGTATTTACACACACATGTTGTGTCTTTTTGGTAACATATATATGTAACGTTATTAACTACATACACGATTATGCAATTTAACTGATACACGTTCTATCACTCGACTTCCTTATGTTCTCTCTGCTGTCTCACTATTTTCGTTCTCTTTCCACCACTCACATAAACACATTCTACACAAATAACATTTATTAGGTGTTTGTTGTGTATAAAATTCTTGTTTTCGTTGCTTTTACGATAAGTATGAAACCACTTTATAGATTAATTGTAACGAATGTATTAATGTGGAACGTAAAGCGTCAGTACAACTAACGGGACATTAATATAATGAAAGAAAATATAAAATATATACACTTTGACAGGGCACGGACTCGGCTCGTCCGTCTAGGCGTCTCAACGAGGGGCCACCGAGCCCGGGCCCAGCAGGAGACGAGGAGCCTCCGAGTTTCCACCGAGCTCGGCGGTTCCTCAATGCCATGGCGCCATAAACATACTATAGAGGCTCGGACGGCTCGGAAGGCTCGGAAGGCTCGGGCACGGAGCCTGTATAAACCGACCTTAGTGCGTGGTCGATCTGTCCGAGGGCCATCGCTATTTGTTTAAAATAGTCTTGAGCCGGAGTTCCCGTCTATCTTGTAGTGCGTGGAAGGACTCAGTCCCCGTAGAGACTTATATATATACAGGGTGTCCCAAAAATGTTGCGTTTCCTTAAAGGGGGTGATTCTGGGGGTGATTTCAAACATCTTTTTCCTTTGCGAAAATGCTCTCCGATGTTTCGTTAACGAGATATTAATAAAAAGCACCGACCAATCACAGCGCGAGTCTGACGGCCGAGTTCCCGCGGTAGCGTGGCTACGAGCCGCGCTGCGACTGCGACGAGCAAGCAACTCGGCATGCATCGAAGAAACTTGCGTAGAATGGCAAATGAAAAAGACGTAACAAATAAAATCGAACATGTTGTCATGGTTTGTTCGTCATTTAAAGTGAATAATGAATAAAGGATAAATGGATGAAAATCACGTGTAACGTAAAAAGACGAATACGCAGTTTTTTTTTGGAAGATTCGAAAATAATAATTATTTGAAGTGGGAGGATAAGGAATACGTAAATTTCCTTGTGTTAATAACGTAGCCACGAAAAGGTAATGTAACAGGAAATTAACGAAAGGTGATAGGCGTTAGTAACTAAAACTCACCCTTGTTGGAAATTCACCTGCAGCTTGAAAATCTGTGTCACAGGGTCACCGAACCGATCCTGGTCATCGATGGACGTGCTTCGTGCACAGCTGGTCCCAGGTATCCTTACATTCCCACTACCCAAAGTTAAGGGTCGCAATGTCAGGTGCGTCCAGGTCAACGTACCGAATATTCACTTCACTGCACGGCTACTAACACTGATCACTTTATTTATCCTGATTGTATTCTTGGGCCGTGTACATTTCTGCGACGCGATTGCTAGCTGACTGACAGGATTTTTCCAAGCAACTTCCGCTACCCCCAAGTAGCTTCTCTGGTTCCATTATGAGTTAACTCCCACCAGGGCAAGAGGCTTTAGGTAAAAAGAAGCCAACACATTTTCGGAACACGTGTTTTGCAGAAGTGCAACGAACACTTTCACAAAAGCCCGCGCTCCGTCCTTCTACTGCCAATGTACCCATTGCTTCGAGATAGAAAACAGACACCACGTGTATCGGTTCGAAAGGGTCCGAAGAGAAGAGACAGTCTTCGAGTTACTATAAAGAAGAAAATGCATACCATTCCTGTTTCCCCTTTCCGACACCCTGAGTTCACGACTGCTACGAGGCGGAACCAATTAAGTCATAAATTATCCGAAACTGTAAGAAACCGTTCTCTACCGCCGACTCGCCGGACAATAAACCGCGACCCTGGCGAAATGCTCTGACTGATCAGCCTGATTAATTTTGAAGAACTAGAAATTACAAAGAGGTAGTCCGCTGACTGCGCGTAGTCCCGCCTGCTTCGTCCTACCTTCAAATTAAAGACCGATCCCTTATCTCTCGAGTATAAACACGCGCTCGAATTTCAAAACAAAAGCACGCGTCGACGTATTCCGTGCTAGAGATGGTGGGCCTTGAGGTCCGATTGGTCCCAAACTAACCAATCTGCCCTGCAGCCCTCCCAAACGGCCACTGTCCTGAAGAGGCCCTCTTCACAGCAGTATCTCCTCCCCAAGGTTCACCATCGCTCGCACAGAATACGTCGCTTGCTTATCTCAAGTGTCTAAGCACGCGCTCGAATTTCAAATTCTGCAGGGCAGATTGGTTAGTTTGGGGCCAATCGGACCCCAAGGTCCACCTTCCCTCGCACGGAATACGTCGACGCGTGCTTTTGTTTTGAAATTCGAGCGCGTGCTTAGGCACTTGAGATAAGCAAGCGACGTATTCCGTGCGAGCGATGGTGGACCTTGGGGAGGAGATACAGCTGTGAAGAGGGCCTCTTCAGGACAGTGGCCGTTTGGGAGGGCTGCAGGGCAGATTGGTTAGTTTGGGACCAATCGGACCTCAAGGCCCACCATCTCTAGCACGGAATACGTCGACGCGTGCTTTTGTTTTGAAATTCGAGCGCGTGTTTATACTCGAGAGATAAGGGATCGGTCTTTAATTTGAAGGTAGGACGAAGCAGGCGGGACTACGCGCAGTCAGCGGACTACCTCTTTGTAATTTCTAGTTCTTCAAAATTAATCAGGCTGATCAGTCAGAGCATTTCGCCAGGGTCGCGGTTTATTGTCCGGCGAGTCGGCGGTACAGAACGGTTTCCTACAGTTTCGGATAATTTATGACTTAATTGGTTCCGCCTCGTAGCAGTCGTGAACTCAGGGTGTCGGAAAGGGGAAACAGGAATGGTATGCATTTTCTTCTTTATAGTAACTCGAAGACTGTCTCTTCTCTTCGGACCCTTTCGAACCGATACACGTGGTGTCTGTTTTCTATCTCGATGCAATGGGTACATTGGCAGTAGAAGGACGGAGCGCGGGCTTTTGTGAAAGTGTTCGTTGCACTTCTGCAAAACACGTGTTCCGAAAATGTGTTGGCTTCTTTTTACCTAAAGCCTCTTGCCCTGGTGGGAGTTAACTCATAATGGAACCAGAGAAGCTACTTGGGGGTAGCGGAAGTTGCTTGGAAAAATCCTGTCAGTCAGCTAGCAATCGCGTCGCAGAAATGTACACGGCCCAAGAATACAATCAGGATAAATAAAGTGATCAGTGTTAGTAGCCGTGCAGTGAAGTGAATATTCGGTACGTTGACCTGGACGCACCTGACATTGCGACCCTTAACTTTGGGTAGTGGGAATATAAGGATACCTGGGACCAACTGTGCACGGAGCACGTCCATCGATGACCAGGATCGGTTCGGTGACCCTGTGACACAGATTTTCAAGCTGCAGGTGAATTTCCAACAAGGGTGAGTTTTAGTTACTTTATTGGTGATAATTCATTTTTAAATTTAACGCAAGCGATGGCTTATTTCCGGCGATAATTCTCTAAATTCCCGTACGATAACATTTATTCGGGCTTTTTAAACAGACTTATTCGTTACCACCAACAGTGCTGGCCGTTATTGAATTACGGATTTTTATCACAATACCGGACGACTATCACCTTTCGTTAATTTCCTGTTACATTACCTTTTCGTGGCTACGTTATTAACACAAGGAAATTTACGTATTCCTTATCCTCCCACTTCAAATAATTATTATTTTCGAATCTTCTAAAAAAAAACTGCGTATTCGTCTTTTTACGTTACACGTGATTTTCATCCATTTATCCTTTATTCATTAATCACTTTAAATGACGAACAAACCATGACAACATGTTCGATTTTATTTGTTACGTCTTCTTCATTTGCCATTCTACGCAAGTTTCTTCGATGCATGCCGAGTTGCTTGCTCGTCGCAGTCGCAGCGCGGCTCGTAGCCACGCTACCGCGGGAACTCGGCCGTCAGACTCGCGCTGTGATTGGTCGGTGCTTTTTATTAATATCTCGTTAACGAAACATCGGAGAGCATTTTCGCAAAGGAAAAAGATGTTTGAAATCACCCCCAGAATCACCCCCTTTAAGGAAACGCAACATTTTTGGGACACCCTGTATATATATATATATATATATTTATATATTTTTGCATTTTCACCATTTTAAAACCTCATTCATTTTAAACGTTCATTTAATTAAGTCTTAATACTCTCGCGTGTAACTATAAAATATTGTGAACTTTTTTTCCGACATTCGTGTGTTGTGCGACGCTCCTGCGCTTCACCATCTCGGACGCGGGACCCTCCAAGTCGTACAGACAGAGCCAGAGCGAGAGAGAGAGGTCGTACAGACAGAGCCAGAGAGAGAGAGAGAGAGAGAGAGAGAGAGAGCTTGAAAATAAGCCATAGTACAATTAACAACCTCTTGTACAGAGTCGGTGAGTGATTCCATCTATCCATGATATTGTACGGAAGCAGCAGCTGATTCAACCACCTAGTGGGTTATGGCTTTTCCCTCAATTAGCTGTTACCTTCCCTTCGGCGTGTGACGCGTTTTAAAAATTGTCTTGTTTCGAGTAATATAAATTGCGACCAAACTAATTATTCAAATAACTCGAGCGAATGTACGAATTTAACAAAAAACGCGATTATTGATCCAACCACTTAGTGGGTTGTGGGTTTTCCCTCGATCAATTATTGTTGACTTGAATTATTGTTGCGACTGAATCAAATCCTTCTAAACGATTCTAGGATTTTACATAATTGGACTTCTATATATAATTAGGCATAACACAAATCCATGTAATTTTCCCCAATTTGTACCACCTTTCAAAAACTCCTATATATATATATTTTTTCTTTTTGTAATACATGGTATATTTTTCCTTAACTTGTCTAATTTTGTTTCGAACCAGTCTCCTCTAAAGTACCACATCCTGATTGGACAACCTGTATGGGTTGTAGACGAAAGCCGCGCCCCAAAACAATCCTGATTTTTTTTTGCGTAATAATCTAATTATTTAAAATTTATAATTATCTTTTAAAGTCGTTAAGCGTTACCTGAGGAAATTAGACTCAACCGCTCGGTCTCTTTTAAAATTAACGCCCTCACGTAACACTGCTCTGACGTACTATTTCTTTACAAGGTTCTCCATGGTCAGATAAACTGCCATGAGCTTGTTGGTTTGATTTGTTTTCACGCGCCGCAACGTTCTCTGCGACCCAGACCCTTTTTCTCAACGGATATTCCCGTTTATCACCATTACACAGTTGACCCCATCAATCGCGCGATGGATGAGATTAATAAATCTTTAGGAGATATCGATTTATTCATAGACTCCGTTGGTGCCTTCAAGGCCTTGGTGCTCAGGAGATTGTCGCCTCCTTAAATGTTACGTGCAATGTTTATGGTTTTTGCGCTTTTTGTTGATTGTTATGTTTTTGTTTTGTTTCTGTATATTTTCTGTATATTGTCCGTTTATTTTATTTATATCTATTTGTTATACGCTTTGTTAAATTTTGTAAACTAAAGGGTTCTTCCGTCGATCAATAATAATAATAATAAACATTTCTCGCCTGACTTTCCCTAAATCTTCAATCTCCTGAATCTCACATTCTCCCCTGCCGTTCGAAACGATTAGCGTGCAGAATTTCACATTTCTCGCCTGACGTTCGAAAAGGCTGGTGTGCAGAATTACACCATTAAATACCTGATTCCCTCGTCTCCCGGTGCGCTGGACTATAGACTCGCGCCCGGATTTTATGTAAAACTCCACGATGTCATTTGTCTCCTTAAATCCTTAACCCGGGACGTGACATAATTCTTGGTGACAGCGGTGGGATCTTCGTCTACCGTCGAGAGAAAAATTTCTTTGAGATGATACCCACAAGGTCCCGACAATTAATATGTATATTACAAGACCACTGCTGATCGCGGTAGCGTATAGAAGCCACGTGCTAGAAACCACTACTACACATATGCAAACCTTAATGTGTGTAAACCTGAGTTTAGCTACGTCAACGAAATTTGCTTGTGCTGCTCCCTGTTGGACCCAGTAAATACGGTGACAGTATCTGAAAATCATTACTGCCAAACGGCCTATACATTCCACAATTGCCCTCGGTGCAATCAAATCTTACTTTAAACATGTCTGTATACAGTGAAGCCGACGACTCTGCCGAAATGAATTAAGACGCGGACCCTTCCACTAACAGAATAGACACCGCGACCGCCGAATTAATGGATCGGGTACAATTATTGCGGGAAAAACAAGCTGAAATCGAGAGCTTGTACGCGAGATATGTCGTAAACCCGCAATCCAATACGCGTTCGGGCGTGGCCGCCGGTTCAGATGGCCCCGCGTTAGAAGATCTTTCTAGTCAAATTCAAGCCATCCGCGAAATAATGGAAAAACTTCTTATACCTCCGCCAACGGCAAACAAATTTGCTACTTCAGGTTCCTCCCGTTTCGATAGGCAACCAGTATTAAATTATAATTATATTCCGGACCAGGATCCATCGCCCCAGATCACATTAAAAGACGCCGTAGAAACGGTCCCAGAGTTTAACGGTCACAACATGTCCGTTTTGCAATTCGCGAGAGCCTGCAATAGGGCTAAGGCTCTGATTCCCTCGCAAGCCGAACCCCAGTTAGCGAGGTTGTTGAGAAATAAACTGCAAGACCATGGGTACTTGGATGTTGAGGATCGGGTCTTCGATACCGTAAACGAATTAATCAAACGAGTTAAACGTACCTTCTCCCCTACTAAAACGTCGGACCACTATCGTGGAGAACTCGCCAACGTTATCAAGGGATCCAACGAGCACATATTGGAGTACATCTCATGCGTAAAAAACCTCCGAGTCGCCATTCTAGAAGAAGATAGGGAATATTACCGCGACGTCGCGCGAAATCACCCGCAGAATCTGGATCGCCTAACTCTAGATTCTTTCGTCGATGGCCTTCCACCTCACATAAGGACGAGGCTACTACAACACCAATTCGAAACGCTCAACGAAGTGTTCGATTTGGCTATCCGTGTGGACAAAGATATTATCAGGGACCGTCTCCGATTTCCCGAACAGAAGACTCCCAAGTTAACCTGCCAACTTTGCAACAAGACAGGTCGTGACGCACGGTCCTGTTGGAGTAACCCAGGCCCGACAGTTCAACCTTCCGAGAGGAACCCTCTAAACCGCGCCACGGAATATGGTTCCCAAGCACACAAACCCCAGGTCTCCTAGTGGGACAAGTCGCGACCTCCACCTTCCAGGCCTACGGAGCTGCGAATCTGCAAGTACTGTAAGAAGCCCGGACCTGTGATCTCGGAATGCAGAAAACGCACCTTCACTATCAAGGAAGATCCTAGAGCCTTGTGGGAAACGAAGTCGGGAATTACTCCTCCGAGCGCCGATGGATGCGAACTGTGGAGCGAGCCAAGCAGAAGCGCACCCATTTACGATACACCCCAAAGCACTAGCGGTATCATAAGAGTCACTGCAGTTCAACTAAACCCGGTCGTGCTGCGGACGAGGACAAAATCCTCATTTTCTGTACATAATCCGGACCTAAAGGACTACTCGCAAATTATAATCTCTAGCGAGATTGACACTCCAAGCATCATGCCCACCATCGAAGTAGAGGAATCCGACAGAAAAACTCCAGAATCCAAACCAAAAAGACCAACAGAGACTACAACGCCTATAGGCATCACTCCCATCCACCCCCTAATAAAAAACAAGTCCCTCTTAGCCTTGGATCCGTCGATCCACCATCTCGAGGCACTCACGAAAGTGCACTCACTCTTACCCCCTGCACTATACGCCAAACCAACCTTTCCTTCAATTTTCTTCAAGGGCAGAAAATTTACTTAAGTCAATCTCTAAAGATCACCCGATTCATGGGGAATGCGATAAGTTCTCTGAAGCTGCATCTCGCATGCCAAAACAATTCATAAAATTTCCTTGGATTAACCGGATATCATAGAAGGTTTATCCTGGAGTTTTCTAAAAATGCTCGCCCGTTAACCCAACTTTTGAAGAAAGACACAGCATTTAACTGGGGACCGTCCCAGCAAACTGCTTTCAACCACTTAAGTTCAGCAGGGACGTGACATAACATTCAACTTTCCAATCTTTCTTAGCGTTTGGATAATGCTCTTTCGCATTTTCGAGCGCTAGTCTCCTTATTGCATCCGAGCCTTAGTATATAAGTCTAGAGGAGTTCCAACCCAGGTGTGCTGAGGGGAGCGCGGGGGCGGGGGGAAAGTGAGGGAGCGCGGCGGAGGGAAACCTGGGCGCAGGGCCTGTGGGGAGAGGAAGACAGGTTGCGCGCGCACGAGCCGCGAAGTGGTCTGGACCGGACCGGAGAAGTCTGGAAAATAAACGATGAATCTTAAAATTATGTGGTGAGGAAAGACGGGCAAATAAATGGAGAAACAATATAAGTTTAAGAAATTTATTTAACGTTAAAAGAATATAAAAAAAAGAATATAAAAAGAATATATAAATATAAATATTAATATAAATATAAATATAAAAAAGAATATAAAAAATGTAAATATAAAATAATAAATATAGATATAAAAAATGTAAATATAAAATAATAAAAGAAAAAAATAAAGTAAAAAAATTATTGTGCGGGTGGTGGCGGTGGTGGCAGTGGTGGTGGTGATGGCGGTGGTGGTGGTGGTGGTGGCGGCGGCAGCCTCCCTCGCCAGGCCTCCGGCGGTGGATATCCCATGTCCTATAATACAGACACAAACGTCGATATATATTGATACATTAAACATATTAAACATGAAACGCACAAAACAATGCAAACTAGTACATACCAACGGTGGCGATGGGGGCGGCGACGGTGGCGATAGGGGCCGCGATAGGGGTGACGGCGGCGACGGTGGTGACGGCGGCCGCGACGGTGGTGGCGGCGACGACGACAGCTGCGGCGACCCCCAATCCGATGACCATATCGGTGAGGGCGGTGGAGAATTAGAATTCTAGAACACCACGATTTAATATTGACATAATCTCAACAATTAAACGCGGTAAATGACAAAATATTTATATGTACATACCTCGGGGTCGCATTCTGGTGCAATGCGTGTTATTCCCATTTTTGTCAAGAAATGTAACACAGAAAAAAATTACAACTCTCCGTCTTCAAAGCTTGAAGACAACTGGTCTCGCTGCATCTCCTGGCTCTCGCATGTTAAAACCCCCTCCTGTCATGAAATCGAGAAGTGTCTAGCTTTGCAAAAGTAGGATGCTTTTGTTCTTCATCATCTTCGTCGCAGGCCACCCGTGCTCTAGCTGCATTTTCGCTGACAATCCTCCATGTACTTATTTTCTTCTTCTTCTTCACTGACCATCCTCTATGTACTTATCTTCTTCTTCGCTGACCATCCTCTCCTTATTCACACACACACACACACACATGCACACACGCACGCATGCACACACACACACACACGCACACGCACACGCACACGCACACACGCATCTTCTTTCCGTTCATCATCATTCGGCTAGGTCGCACCACTTTGATTGTATATCGAACGGGTATCGAATGGGTGTCGAACGTGCATCGAGCCATTTCTAAATAATTGCAACTGCCGTCTTAATCTAACATACATCATATTTAGGAAGTTGGTTTGGAGAGGATGAAGAAAATTATACGCATTAAAAATTGATTATATTTATTTATGAATTTCTCTCTGGCGTTTAGTCCAGCAGTTGAATATTTTAAATACATTTTGCAAGGCACAGTGCTTTGCCTGTCTGCCACATCGTAGAGTATCAACTACATTTAGTTTATTTAGAGATTGTATATCCTCGTAGTCAATGACCAGCGTCTCGATGATCACATCCGCTCTCGTACTTTCATCGAGGAAATCCGCAAGCCATTCGCGTTTCTGCAGCCCTTTAACGTACACGACATGGCACGTGTCATCTTCTTCATCGATCGCATTAGCTACAGCTTTCGTAATTAGCTGTTTAGCCATACTCTATGGAACTTCTCCATCGTCTCAGCGTAGCCCATGATGTTTCGCTGTCAACCACCGAATGCTTAATTTGTCAGATTTCGTCAGAAGATATTGTGGCATCGAACTCTGAAAAATATAGTGCGAGAGAATTGTTCCCTTTCGCAGGACAGCCAATTCCTTGAAAATAAATCTTCCATCGACGATGAACCCTTGCAGGTCAACAAATGTTGGTGCGGACATTATCGATACAATTTAGAGGCCCGCTCGCTTCCAAGACAGATGGGGGAATGCAGTCTTTCTCGTAAAGCATCTCGATTTTCACGCTGAAATTTTCTTTTGGTACGAATTTGACACAGGAGAGGGCAGGCAATTTAATTAATTTTGCGCACCACGTTTGCCAGCGGATTGTATTCAACCACCAGATCGTGCAGAATCAGACAGTAGGCCGTAGTATTTGCCGATACGTTCTCTTTACACTCGAATTCTATGCACACATCCACGGTGCCATTTTTAACCCACTCATTTTGTCGCGAGCAATCAATCACCACGAAGGGACTAAATTCTAAAAATTCGGCCACGGTGAATAATCCATCGTTGCAGTTGTAATATGATTTACGGAATTGCGTGTACATGTGAAACAAGATGGCGTGTTTATCCATGTCAAAGTCCACCTGCATGTCATCATATGGGTGAAAATCTGAGTTGAGAAAAGCTTTTACATTGGTTAATTTGCATTTGTCGAACATAGTAGCATCTTTGGAGATATCATTCTTTCGAGCAGCCTGTAGAGCAAGGATAATGACACGCGGCTTCTCCAATTGCGCAGATGCCTTCACGGCCCATGAGTGCATGGTAGTGCTCTGTAAGAGAGGATACTCGTACATATCCCACGATTGAAAACAAATGCTCAGGTTTCGTCCACTGTTCAAAGTATGTAGCAACAACAGCTTATTAACGACGTTCAGCGTCACATGAGGCATCCGCCATTGTACTTTAACTAATCGAATTTCTGGTTCCAACATCGGCGATCCAATTAGAACATTGTTATCGTTGCGCGATCGTATTAAAGTTAATTCGTGACGCACATTAATAAGAATGTGTTTGTAGTCCTCGCAAAATCCCAACCAACATTTCAGTGGGATACAAAAATTGAAATGTTTTTTCACTTTTAGCCCATCGCGTCGTTTCAAGCCCCATCCGGCATTCTCCATATTTTTGTCTTCGCCAGATATCATGCGTCGTTTGGTTTACTTATCTTCAATTTTCCCTCCACATAAAGGATTTAACAAACCACGACCTTTCTTCACTCTCGTTGGCGACATTCACCACAGTTTTTAATCAATCGCGCTGGACCGTCGATATGCGTTCGCTGCCAAGGGCGATTATAATGTTCCAAGCATCGACGATACTGCTGCACCTCAGAATCGGCTTTTTTATGCTCGGGGAGCCTGTCCCACAACTGATCAATGTGTCTTTCAAACTCTCAGAGTAGAATAATTTTTGGTATATATTTCAACTGCTCAGAGGTTAGGTCTCGAATATCGCAATTATCCGACAGAATCAGAAGCATTTTGAATACTGAGGTGTTTTCGCTTCGGCGCGGACCTATAAATAGGACGTGTCATCGCTTCGAAAATCAGTTTTCACAGTTCACATCGAGGATGCGATTCGTGCGACAACCTGTAAGGATACGCGTGACAAATTTTGACGATAAATCGGAAATGCTGTCACCGAATTCGAAGCGTAGACACGGTAACATGCTACCAAACACTAGCCGCTCTGTTATTTGCGGTTCATCGAATTGTGGAAAACCAACGTGCTGGTGAGCTTGTTAGAAAGCCCACAGCGTCCTCTTCGAGAACGTGTACGTGTATTCCAAGTCGCTGCAACAGCCGAAATATCAATATTTGGAGAATTTATTGACTCCGATAGATGAAATTGGCTACTTTATGTTTTCGAATAACAGTGACGTCATCCCACCGAGCGAATCGCTTCCGAATTCTATTTTTATCTTTGACGACGTGGCATGTGACAAGCAAAATACGATACGAGAGTACTTTGCAATGGGGCGTCACTCGATCGTTGACTGCTTCTATCTCTGTCAGACGTATGCAAAGATTCCTAAACATCTTATACGCGACAATGCGAATCTGTTGATTCTGTTTAAGCAGGATGGTACGAACTTGAAACATGTGTATAACGATCACGTAAACACCGATATGTCATACGAGGATTTCTGCGCGTTGTGTCGTAATTGTTGGCAACGAGAGTATGGTTTCGCGGTAATAGACAAGGATAGCGCGATGTCCAATGGACGTTACAGAAAGGGATTTAACGAGTTTGCCATACCGTGAGATGGTCAATCGCTGTCAACACTTCGATGAGAAAGCAACGTTTGCGGTACAACGATGATGATTGATATCGATAGTCTGGAGGTTAAGGATCGCGAGAGGATAGCGAAGGAAATTGCAAAAACTAGTACAGCCATTCGCAAGAAACACTTGGCTTTGAAGACTGGCAAGATGGAGGAAGATATCGTGTTGGAGAGATACTTTAAACCTATCGTCGAACCCTTGAAACATATTGTGGAAAATACCACAGAGGCAGACACATTATCACCAGTGAGCATTGGCGGTGAAGAGAATGAAACATTAACGCCTGAAACAAAAATTCACCCGAAAGGGAACACATCGACGTTGAAGAGAAAGAGGAAATCACTCGTAACCTCCACACCAGTTCAATCGAAGCGGAAACGACGGAATACTACGTTAAACGAGCCTCCGGTCCCTATCACGCCAATAAATACAATTCCTCCTATACAATTGCTCTCAGCCAATGATGGTGATTATGATGATGACGTTTTCCAAACTTCTCCCAATGAGTCATTTGTGACATCTATTAGACAACAACTTCAAACATGCGAGGGACAAGATACGCTTCGCAGTTATTTCGGTCCGCTGGGGCAAAAATACATGGATGTAATCCTAAGTAGGGATAAAGATAAGACCATAGACTATGTATACGGTGTATACTTTACCAATAATAAGATGATGCTTGGGAATAAGGCTTTCGATATGGACAAGGATGATAATATACTCATCGATGGTGTAAGATACAAGGGAACGCCCGGCTTTTACGAACTGATTTTCAAGAGCAATCCAGACGATGCTGTATACACCGAGGCCGATAAACAAGAATACAAAAGTTTACTGTTTGCGACGAACGCTCACAGACACGAACATGGTGCTCGCAATCGCATATTGAGCAACAAGGAATACAAGTACAAATATGTAATTGCGCCGTTAGAATACTTCTATGACCCTGCTTCAGTACATCTGTGCAATGAATGCTCATATTATTAGTTTACAAGAAATATATAACGAAAACATAATCCCATAATTTTTGGATTTCAACTAGTTTTCTTATTTCTTGGGATTCTGTCCCACTGTTGAGATGGGTCGCGCGGCGATCTCCGCTAGACTCAGTTTGGAGCAGTCAAGGTTTTGGCCGCCGCGATTCGCCGCCCGCCAGGAGATTCCGCCATAAATGGCGGAAAACAGACACTCATCCCATTGTGTTGCATCTCGAGTAGCCTAGGTAGCTGCCGAGACAGACGCACTGACAGAGCGATTGGAAAACGCGCCTAGGAAAACGGATACACGCTTCTCCATAAGAGCGGTGCTTAGGATTCGCCGCCGCGATCCGCCGCCGCGGCGAATCGTGTCTAGGAAATCCTACCTTTAAGGCTCCCACAGACCAACGCGAATATTGCCGCGCGAAGCGGATCCGCCGCGGATTAGATAAGGCTGCCCATAAGCCGACACGTAAAAAAAAGACACAAACTTCAATCCGCGGCGGATCCGCTCCGCGCGGCAAAATTTGCGTTGGTCTGTGGGAGCCTTTAGACTCCAAAAACGCTGCATACTCTCTTTTGTCGTAGGTTCGCACCCCACCAAGGTCCAATTTTTTTTTTCATGATATAACATTTTTTCATCGTTGATTACATGACAATGCACGATATTCATTTAAAAATGTTTCTGGAATATTTTAAAAATATTTTATCATAAGGTTTCCATAAAAATAATTTAAATGCACCGCCGCGTCGGTTTTCTGCCTATGTATTTTTCTAGCTCCGGATAGTTTATAATATTTTGTCCATGGAATAGATGTGTGGTATTGGCTTACGATACGTATTCTGCATCCACTGGTTGGATTCGCCATTCTTTTATCAACGTACACTGTCCTCATTCGATTGTGGTCGCAGTGCGTCCGATTAATGGCTGATTTAAAAAAATGAACGGAAAAAGATTGCCTTAAGCTAGCTGTAGTGTACAGCTGTTATTATGCTTTATTACATTATAATATATTATATTATATTGCATTGCATTGCATGGCATTGCATTGCATTTTTGTTATATTTTTGTTGTTATGTTCATGATTATGGTCGCGGTCCGTTCAATTAGTGTCTGATTCCCTGATCAATAAAATAATATAATATAACAATAGTATAACATAACAACAAAAATGCAATGCAATGCAATGCAATATAATATAATATATTATAATGTAATAAAGCATAATAACAGCTGTACACTACAGCTAGCTTATGGCAATATTTTTACGTTCCTTTTTTTAAATCAGCCATTAATCGGACGCACTGCGACCACAATGGAATGAATCACTGCCCACGCGAAACACGCATTGTCTGAGGATTGTACACTGATCGTTGCGTTTTTCAGCATTAATTCTCGCGACAACTTGTAGTGACACTCGGCGCGCAGCGGATTATACTTGTTGACATTGACGGTCAGGTTGAGAATTCTCGTCAATGCCCATCCGCTGTCGCGTTCCTGGAACTCTTCCAGCGATGCCAGGGTGGGTTCGATGACGCATCGTTGGTACCACTCCTGCAGATCGGATGTGCGGAAGAGTTTGCAGTTCCGGGTATTGATGCTCTTGCAAGCATGTTTATCGCCCACCACAAATTCACCGTTGAAGACAGTGTTCACTTTGAGATTTCGATGTTTTCTCAAAGTCCAACACAATAGTCCTCGCATCCTGGAGGAAGTTGCGCGGCTCGATGTAAGTCGAATTTAGCACGGCACCAGTTAATACGCGGCTATCGAACGCAGTGTCTATTTCGCGCCATAAAAGTCCTGTGCTAGAATGTCCTGCACCTTCGCGCATGAAACGTCCGCGCAACGAATGTTTCAATCCTTCGAGCCACACGATGCGAGCAACCAACGATTGTCGAACGCCGATCGATAATTGGGGACGTTTCACTCGGCTGTGTTCTTCCAACGATTCGATGCACTCGTTGCACCGTTCTTCCCACGCGAGGTACTCTTCCCGCGAAATAAATCGTGCAGATTGATCCAACGATTGGCGTTCTACTTGCGCGAATTCTTCCATGATCGTAAAATGGAATGTAAATGTAGTATGTTTTTTTTCCACGCAACACGTTGCAACTATTTGAGGCTATGTACAGTTTGGTGCTTGTTGCGGCCGCGTAAAGGCGCGCCGCGTCACGCGTTCAAACGCGTGCCCGCTGACTCGTGTCAACAGCTGACGAGTCAGCGGAGGCCAGTGACATTAGTTTTTGTTGTTCCAACGGCCTTTTCAAAGCGCTCGCCCGGCGACAGTGAGTTGAAAAGACGCACCTCTGAGACACGCACGCACGTAATGACTCTCTGCGCCCTTGCGCCGTTAAACCGTTACGCCGTACTTTAAGCGACCCACCGTCGCCTTACGCCTACGCGTTACTGTAATATAGTGTCTTCGTCTCTGTGTATTTCTGTTTATGACGTCCAGTGGCCAACTTGACCACTGGAAAAATATATTGTGCCAGTTCCAACAAGTGTCGTACTGCAACATCTCTTTCCCGTCAATCCATCCATTGCCGGCGTTTTTAAATTTCGCACCTGGCGAAAACAGTGCTCGCTTTTATACCCACACCACGATTTGGTATCTCCGTCTAACTTTTTTGGCGTTCCTCCTCCTTCCCCCGAAAGATTGCATGCAAAAACGACGATTCGTTCCAACATGGTTCTATGCAGTTTCTGCTGATACAGCATAATTCTTTCTATGATGGACGCGTATGACGAATTAGCGCGCAAAATCGTCCGACACAGTTTCTGCTGATTCCGCATAATTCTAAGAATCGATGCTTCCACAGGTATTATATTACATTCAGCGCGTGTCGAGTCTTTTATCCTTGAGGGTGGGTTCAAGTTACGTACAATCGCGCGATATGCTGCGATGTTAAGTTTGAAAAAACGTTATGGAAAAATTGGTAGCTTTAGAATAATATGCTGTGGTGGGGGAGGCAATTGCACCTCTATTTAAGCCGAGCTCTCGGACTCTATTCCATCAATCGCTCAGTAACCTCAGTGACTTTGACGGAACAGACGGTACTCCATAAAAAATATAGTGCACATCAAAATGTACAAACACAGCTTAAACGATTCATCCTGCGCAGCCGGCAACCATGGCGGGTTTCCAAATAAATGCCAACAACAGCAGCAGCAACAACAACAACATCATCAACAATTCAATATGAGGTACGTACGCGTTACTACACACTTTTCATTTACTTCATTCACTGTAAACGCAAACGACCAATGTATCAATTTCATGTACTTGTTTCTTACAGTTCTGGATCCGTATCGTTAATGTTACATGCCCCTATCGGCCCATTCCGTGCTTGCTGTCCTCGCGCAAAGGCGAGGATAAGGATAAGGCAAATTGTTGCTTATCCGATCTAGCATTTCTATCACAAAGTTTTGCAAATGTTTTCGACTCTTTATTACAGCCAGTTGTTTTACCCAACAAGGTCTTTGCTAGTGACGTCGATACGTGAAGCGTACTATGCGCTGAGAACACGGTTGAATCTACGCTACTAGTTCGAACCTCATTTATCCAGCGACTCAAAGACTGCGTAGAAATCGTCTTAACTGACTTATTAGTGGATATACAAAGTCCTTTCACAGAATTACGAATCTCTGTTGTACTTTCCAAATAACAATAACGTTGAAGCTGCACATATTTTCTTGTTGCGAAAAAATGGTCAGGTTAAACGCAGTTGTAATGCGTTCTTCTTCGACGTCTTAATATGCACAGGAATCGATATCTCTAATTTATCCGCGGATATCCTAATGTTTTCTAACTCAATTAGAGAGAACGTCTGCATCCAGTGATCAGTAACTAACGCGAGGACAGTAATTAGGTTTTTTGGGTATCGTGTACAAATTTAACCCTCCGTTCGCCGGCTGTTTTATAAAATATTATAAAATATTCGACGGTAATCTTCGAATTCCAAGTGAAGTCGTACTTGGTCCTAAAGGGACTTAAATTATAGATACCTCTCAATAAACGTTGAATTCTAAAGACTTGTGCAACTTCAATTACCACTATTAGTGAAATTGCTGATCAAACACAATTTGTGGTGCTGTGAGACAGTCCTTCTTCATGTAACCGTGTAAGGTTTTATTCTATATCTAGATATAGAAATGTAGATTTATATCTACATTTGTCAAATACGCGGGCCAAGTTTTGCTTCTACGTTCTCCAAGTAATTTTGCAATCGTGTAACGTAAACGCTAACAATTATGGTTATGTAAATGTAAACAAATATTCTACTTACGGGACTTCCGTTTCCGGCGTGAAAGTGTATGGTTGAGAGTGTGATCGGTGAGAGAGTAGATTGTAGAATAGGAGAGTGTAGGGAGTGCTGGGACTGGAAAGAAGGGTGAGGAGGTGAAGGGTAGCAAGGGAAAGTGGGGAGAGAAAGGGCGAGGGCAAGGGGCAGGGGGAAACGAAGGAAGCAGGTGGGCGACGAGGAATTTGGAGGTTAAGGCTAGAGGGAAGGATTTGCGCGGGAAGGAGAAAAGCGGCAAAGCGGAATAAGAGAGGAAGAGGGCGACGCCAGACGGCGAGGAAGAAGGACAAAGAGTCGGTAGGATAGTCGGTATAGCAGGGCGGGCGGTAAAGAAGGGAACGGAGGGTAAGATGGGAGGAAACGAGGGAGAAAAAGGGCAAAACAAGGGGAGCGAAAAGATGACAGGGAAAAAGAAAGTAGGGGAAAAGGGGGGTGAGGAGGGGAAAGCGGGAGGGGGTACGGGTGTAGAGAAGACATTAAGAGAGAGGAGCACAAGTGGAGGAAGTGAAGTAGGGATAGCGGAGCTATGGAAAAGGAAGAGGGAGAAAGAACAGGGTGGGAACGAGCAGGATAGTGAGGGGGAAGGGGCCTTCATGAAGAGCAGGAGAGTGCTGAGGTCTCCAGAGGAGAAGAGGGTAGTGGAGAGGGGCTCGGTGGAGGAGTTGATAAGGGAGATGAGGGAAGAAGTAAGAAAAGACTTGAGAGAAGTAAAGGAGCAAGGGAGGGAGACGCGTGAGGAGATGGGAAAGATCAGAGGCAAGATAGAAGAGTGGGAGGAAAGATGGAAAAGAGAGAAAGAGGAGTGGGAAGACAAAATGGCGGGGATGGAAAGAAGATTGGCCGAGGTAGAGGGAGAGGAGGACAGGCTAAGAGAAGTGGAGGAGAGATTAAAAGCGATGGAGCTATGGAAGGTGAGGGAAGAGGCGGAGAGGGAGAAAGAAAGGGGGAAAGAAAGGACAGTACGGGAAAACGGGGGAGGTGGGGGAGAGTGGGAAGAAAGGGTGAAGGAAATGGAAAGGAAATGGGAGATGAAGGAGAGAGAAGGCAAGAAAAAGAATTTGATCATAAAAGGGGTAGGAAGGGAGGGAGGGGCGATGCAGAGGGCGAAGGAGATAATAGCGTTAGTGGGTGTACAAGGGGGGATAGTGGAAGCGAAGGAGCTGAGAGGAGGAAGGCAAGATAGGAAGGAGGTGATGCTGGAAGTGAGGATGGAAAGCGTGGAGACCAAAAGGGAGGTGATCAGGAACAAGGGGAAGCTGAGGGGGAGGAAGGAGAGGATAGAGGAGGATCTGACGTGGAAGGAACGAAAGATGCAATGGTTGCTGAGAGAGATAGGGGACAAGGAAGAAAAAGAGGGAAAGAAGGTGAGAATAAGCTATGGGAAGATAGCGATAGACGGAAAAATGTGGTTCTGGGACGAGAGGAAGGAAACACTAAGAGACTGGCAGGGGAGAGAGAAGGGGGATCTAGAGAGGGGAGGAGGGGAAGAGAAAAGAGGAGGGAGAAGGGAGGAGGAGGGGGCAGAGGGAAGCAAGGGACAAGAGAGAAGAGGATCAAAAAACTGGACGGAAGGGTAAAGGGAGAGGAAAGAAGGAATTGGAGAATAGCATTCTGGAACGTAGCGGGGATGATGAATAAAGAGGAGGAATTTTGGAAGGGGCTGGAGGAGTGGGAGGTGACAGTGTTGCTGGAAACATGGGTGGAAGAGAAAGGGTGGCGGAAGGTGAGACGGAAGCTACCGGAGGGATACATATGGAGGGCGCAATGGGCGAAGAGAAGGAATAAGAAGGGTAGAGCGATGGGGGGTATGATGATAGGTGTGAGGGAGGAAATGTGGGGTAAAGGGGAACAAAAACAGGGTGAGAAGGACGGGTTAATGGTGGTGGAGGTGAGGGCAGGGGAAGAGATATGGAAAGTAGTGGCGGTCTACGTAAACGGAGACATGGAGACGAAGCTGGGAAAGATAAGGGGGTGGATGGAGGAGCAACAGGACAGAGAGACGGTGATAATAGGGGGGGATTTCAACGCGAGAACGGGGGAGCTGGGCGGAAGGATAGAAGGGGGGGAAGAAGAGGAGGGGGGGGGGGGAAGAAAGTCGAAAGACAGTAAGGTAAACGGGGATGGGAAAAAGTTAGTGAGACTAGTAGAAGAGACAGGGTGGGAAGGGTGTGGGAGGGCGAAGGATGGCCGCAAGAATGGAAAGAGGGAATCATAGTACCAGTGGCGAAGAAAGGAGGAGGGGCGAGGGTGCAGGACTACAGGGGAGTGACGCTAATGCCGTCACTATATAAGGTGTACGCAACGTTGCTGGTGAGGAGGCTGGAACAGGAGGTGGAAGAGAAGGGTATGGTACCGGAAAACCAGGCGGGATTCAGAAGAGGAAGAGGGACCATGGACCACGTATACGTGCTAAACCACTTAATAGGGAAACATCTACAAGGGAGAAACGGAAAGCTGATAGCACTATTCGTGGATCTGAAGGCGGCGTTCGACACTGTGGACAGGAGGATTCTATGGGAGGCAATGGAGAAGAGAGGGGTGAGGGAGGGGTTGAGGGAAAGGGTAAGGGAAATATACAGGGAGACGATAAGCAGGGTGAAGGTGGGTGGGGAAGTGGGTGAGGGTTTTTGGACGGCGAAAGGTCTGAGACAAGGATGCCCATTAAGCCCGATCCTATTCAATCTGCTGATAGCAGACGTGGATGAGGTGCTAAGGAGAGGGAAATGGGGAGGGGTGAGAGTAGGAGGCAGAAGGATCTGCGCACTGGCGTACGCGGACGATCTGGTGATTTTGGCAGAGAAAGAGGAGGAAATGGAAAGCATGGTGAGGAGACTAGAAGGGTACTTGGAGGGAAAGAGGCTAGAGACGAACGTGGAGAAATCGAAAATAGTAAGATTTAGGAAAGGAGGGGGAAGAGAAAAAAAGATGGTCTGGAGGTGGAAAGGGAAGAAGATGGAAGAAGTAAAGGAGTTTAGATACCTCGGATATACGTTCAAAAAGAACGGAGGACAGGAGGCGCACATCAGGGACAGGGTCAAAAAGGCGGGGGTAGTGATGCGGCAGGTTTGGGGAATAGGGAAAAGAAAATTTGGGAAAGACTGGGAAAAAAGGATGTGGCTTTTCGACATGCTGGTATGGACGGTGGTAGGTTATGGGGCAGAGGTGTGGGGATGGAGGGAGAGGGATGAGGTGGAACGAATTCAGGAGAGGTACATTAGATGGTCCCTAGGAGTGGATTGGCAGACACCGGGATATATGGTGAGAGAGGAGACAAAGAGGAAGAAGCTGAGGACGTGGGCGGGAGGAAGGGCATGGAGGTATGAGGAAAAGTTGGGCAGGGGGGAGGGAGGAGAACTGGCCAGGCTGTGTCTAGAGGAAATAAAAGATAGGGAAAGGGAGGAAGGGGCGGAGTTGTCAACATGGGAGAAGGAGAGAAAGGAATTTAGAAGGAAAAGGGGGGGAGGGGAGGAAAGGTCAGGGGGCTATGAGGAGATAGAGAAGGAAGATGAAAAGAGGCAAGAAGAAGAGAACAGGGAGAAAGTAAGGAACTCAAAGTATAACAGGTGGTATAAGGAGATAAGGACAACAGGGGTGCCAAAGTACTTAGCAAAAGGGTGGGGGGAAGAAAGATACAGAAGAGTAGCAAGGTTTAGGCTCGGGAATGAAATGAGGGAGGGGAGGTATTGGGAGGGAGAGGAAGAGAGGAGATGCAGAGTATGTGGATGGGAGACAGAATCTTGGGAGCACGTGTTGGAGAGATGCACGCAGGAGGAGGGGGTGGAGGGAAATATAGGGGAAAGGATAAAGAAAATTCTGGACGAAGGAGGAGAGGGTGAAGAATGGATGAAGAAGATAGAGGAAAGGAGGAGAGAAAGGGAAGGGGGGGAAGAGGGAAGGGAGGGAGGGGGGAAAGAATAAGGAAGATAGTTGTGAATGAAGGATTGGAGAGAATGAGAGGAAACGGAGGTCGACGGAGAAAGAGAGAGTCGGGTTTAGGGACATAGATTAAGTTGCGCGGCGATGGGAGAGGAGTAGAGTTAAGATTAGTATAAGAGAGCGAGCGAGCGAGCGTGGCGACGGGGGAGAGAGAGCGAAGAGAGAGAGGAGGTTTAATGTTAAGTAGAAATAAGTATAGATATAGTTTTAGGTTAAGAGAGGTTGTAAGAGAAGAGAGAGAGAGAGGAAAAGAGAAGGGAGGCTGTAACCCTTAGGGGAAACAATAAAATAATACATACATACATACATATTCTACTTACTTCCTGCAGTAGCATCTATTTTACACAATGGAAATTGGTCAACTCTTTCAAAAGTTATTCACTTTCAAAGTCGGCGTTCAAATTTGTATCGGCGCGCACAGCAAATATTTCAGTAACGATGGCTAACTTTGAAACGATTTACCTGTCAAACCATAAACATTTTGTCTTTTTCTTTGTCGGTATTTTATAGTCAGGTCATCATTGTACCCAACCCAACGGCTAAAAATTCCGAAATGAAAAATTCATTTTCGAGATTTTGGCCACGTTTTTGGGATTTGAGACCACTGTGCGATGAGACGAAACGTAGAAATTTTAAACTTCGTTATATATGTTATACAAATTCTGTACGTTTTATTAGCATAAAACTTTGAAACTATACGCGTTTCGTTAGATATGCTTCCTTTATAATACAGTTGCGACTATTTCAATGGTTGTACGTAGTTTCAAATGGATAAAATATACACTTTAGAGTTTATTTATGTAATGTAGAAGATAATGTTTAAAATTAGCAAACAGTCATCGATGATTCGCGATTCGATGTTCAGCATATGTAGTTACTTGTTGAATACGAAATACACAGTGCTTTTTCTTCTGTCGAATTTTGTCCGCAATATATACGTCCATGTGTACCTTCAACGAAATTTTTTCATTGAAAAGCGCAGTCTTCGAAACATTCTCCAGGCCTCACTGGCAACCTTTGTCCGGGCCGGGCCATGTTTACGACATCTCAAGTACCCTGCAGTTGTGGATACTACTATGCGAAAAAAGAATTCTATTCCGTAGAAAGATATTTTCACACAGTACATTTTCTCGTGCACGCTACACGATGTAATATCTGTTTCGACCAAAAATTGTCGACATTGTATCATGTTTGGTCTCATCACAATCAGGAAAATGTTATGAATATTTGAAAGAAATGTTTATGCAGAAAAAATTAAAATTAAAAAAGTTGAGCCATTATTGGTATTGAAAAATTGTGGTAATGGTATAAATAGAGGGCAACCTCACGGATTTTGAGGACCTTGAAATATGTTGTCAAGGACGTCATTCTGAACAACTTTTTCTTCTAAACTTTTTGGCGGTCGACCTTAGTTTCCGAGATAATTGCAAAAATCTTTTCTAATTATTTAGAAGCTTTCCATCCTCACTGATTTCAATGATTTTTGGATATGTTATCAAGATCAAGATTTTGAACAACTTTTTCCTGTACATGTTACCGTCGCACGGCAGTAGTTTCCGAGATATTCGCACAGAACATCGCCGAACGCTGTGCTGCTACGAACGCGTACGTATAGGTAGAATACAATGTCGACCTTTCGGTTAATTTATTCCGACGCAACGGACACAGCGATCAACTTGAGTTGGTTGGTCATCTGGGGGATGTGTTTATCCCTGTCGCTAGACACCTCGGGGCGCTTTGCTCATGGTAATGTGATTGAAAAAATTACATTCTTTTTGAAAAAAATTGCTTTCTTTTTTCAATCACATTCCCACGTGCTATCCACCTCGCGAAGCGCCCGAGGTGTCTAGAGACAGGGATAAACACATCCCCCAGATGACCAACCACCTCAAGTTGATCGCTGTATCCGTTGCGTCGGAATAAATGAATAGAAGTTTGTCGCAAATATCTCGGAAACCAAGGTCGACCGCCAAAAAATTTACAGGATAAAGTTGTTCAGAATGACGTCCTTGACAACATATTTCAAGGTCCTCAAAATCTGTAAGGTTGCCCTCTATCTATACCATTACCAAAATTGTTGCGTGTCTGCAGGGCTGCCAGCAACATTATGCAGGACCGATTATTTAGCGGAGAGGAACACCTACAGGAGTGGTGGTAACGCGTACGTGATGACGATCGGTGACGCACACACTACTACCACTCCTGTAGGTTTTTCCCCTCCGCTAAATAACGCTGTGTCTCTGCATTTGCAGATCGAGGCGCTGGCTTTATTTCTCGGCTGCTACGACCCCCGTTCTATCCTTGTCTTTTACGACCCATTGACAGCGACAAAGTAACCGTGAGCATCGGAGAATGCTGTTCGCTGCATACCTATACCTATATCGTACAAATTCAATTTCAAACCGAGGGACGCCTTTTATTACTTACCAACTACTCCAATAAGTGAAAATTGTTTAATATACATATTCCTGTTTGGTATCAGTTCCATCGGACATAATGGTACAAACTTTTTTTTTATGAATGAGGTACTGGAAGCGATGTCAAGGTCAAGTTGGTTTTTTGCAATAGAACGGTATTTTTTATGGAGGTGTCACGGGATGGTATTTCGATTTTTCGCTATGGATCTATTTGGGGATTTCGCCCGGGTAATATGTAATCGGTATCCACACCGATGTGTAGGGTTGGCTTTATCTGAAATAAACAAACGTAACCGAAATGTTGATCACATTGAATGATCAATGAAGAATAACGTCTACGTCCGCGTAGAACTTTCGGTCCCGATACACTCGAAAAACGAAAAATCGCTGAAAATTTGGGGGCTGATTTCATCCCCTCAGAGTGTTTTTCCGCAGAAAAAAAATAGTTTCTTACATACTCCGACATGCTCTACAATCATACGGAGTTTCATTAAAATCAGAATTTTCGTGTTCGATATGTTTCCTTGTTAGCTAGTCCAGCCGGTATTTGGCGATGCAACGTCACATTCAATTAATTTTCATGCGATCAATTTTAAAGTATCTGAGTTTCTGAAAACGTGTCTGCAAAGAGCACGAGTAGGGCTGTATCCTCATTTTTTTCCAATTTTGAAATAGCGCCCTGCTGGTATAAAATTGCATTTGTTTAAAACAATCGCAGAATAAATGGTCTAAAAATTTTGTTTTAAGTAACATCATTTTTATTAGGTACTCTTACTTCCCCAGTGTAAGCACCCAAAAGCTCATTTTTACATTTCTCTTAGTTCAACAGTTATAATTTAATGAAAAAAAAAGTAAATTTCCACGATCTTGAAAATTTTGAAAAATCCTTTGAAATACGTTTATGTATCACTAAAGACCACAATATATGCCAGTTTCACAAAAATCCCAAATGGTACTCCGAAAAGAGTCCGATTTCGCGTTGAATGACCCAGAATTGAAATGCGAAAAGTATTCTTTTCACAAGCGGTCAAGTGCACGCGTGCCTGTATACACACTAGGGTGGACCTTAGCTACTCTTGACGAAAATTATTTTGCGAGATTTTTTTGGTCCCGTACCCAAGAAATGTGACACTGTGACGCTCCACGATTTTTCGCGCGCGGTTATTTCAACTCTCTTTTATAAATCAATCTACAACTCCACTCAAATCTTCCCCAAACCTCAATTCTTACCCCTTTACGAATGACCCCGACCGCCTTGGCGATGTACCTTAGCGGTCCCCATCTCAAGACGGTCAATAATTAAATCTCCTTCCCTTATTCGCCCAACGCGGCACAAATTCCTCTCTTACATCGAATCTAAACAAGTCCCTCGCCCCAAAAATCTCTTAAATCGAGACCACGTCTCACACCGTCTAAATGACCAAAGTAGTCAAAACCACCGACGTCCCTTTCCTATTAAAACACCCAAAATCCATTCGATGAGTTGAGCATTTCAAAATCACGTGTATAAAAACCCTAGAAGAAAAACCGCGAGTCCAAATATAGACCAACATTTGGTCCCTACAAAAACCCCCAAAAGTTACTGCGACGCATGTTCCTAATCAGGTCAAGGTGCATACTGCGCACCCCCCTTCATACCGTAAAATATTACATAAACGGATCAAAGTCCATACCGCGCGTACACCCCTCAACCCCTTGTAAAATCATATAAATACAAGGGCCCCGAGACAGAGGTCCTCTTTCGCCGAAATACCAGGATCGAAGGGACACTCTCTCTTTCGCCGCAATACCAGCTCCAAAAGGATACACTCTTTCGCTGAAATACCAGGACCGAGAAGACACTCTTTCAGCGAAATACCTTCGGCGAAATATCGCTCAACAAAGTATCATTTAAACTAAAATCAACCATCTTCAATCATCAAGCATTGTAAGAGATTATAATTACCATTAATACTACTGTATACATATCAATTATTCATATTCTTATTGTTTCATATTATTTCGTATTGCAACGCTTATTGCGCTCATACTATTGTGTATTGCTATTTGTATTGCTTATTAACGCTTATTGCTTAAATCATCCTAGCTTATTAATATATATATTGTATTTCATGTTCATATTCATAACTTATAACCACTATCTAAATGCTATGTTCATCGCCAACCCATTTTCATAAACCCTAACAATCTGCACAATAACAGTGCATTACATATTATCAAGAAGCTATAAAGTGAATAAACAGTTTTACTTTAAATCACGCTACGAATTATTGGGTCAATCCTTCGGCTACGAAGATCCCTAAATCCAAACAGGCTGCCGGAACAGCTGATTACGGGCAACGACCGCGGAAAGCGTCACGGTGTTTACTAACTTACTTTCGTATAGGTTTTGTTTAACCGTATGACTAGTCGAATTTCGCGAAGTTATTACATGTGTCTTTTTCAATAATGCAACGGTAAATCCGATTACCAAGACAAACCAAAACAAGTGCTCTAACGGGTGTCTCCCCAATACAAACCAGTTCATTAAACCTTCCCTGATCGATTAGTGTGCAGAATTAAACATTACTCGCCTGACGTTCAAAAAACGATTAGTGTGCAGAATTAAACATTTCTCGCCTGTCAATCCCCAAACCCGTTAGTGCGTAGAATTTCACATTTCTCGCCCGCCTTTCCCCTAAATCCTCAGTGTGCAGAATTAAACATTACTCGCCTGCCGTTCGAAACGATTAGTGTGCAGAATTTCACATTTCTCGCCTGACGTTCGAAATGGTTAGTGTGCAGAATTAAAGATCCTCGCCTAAATTCCCCCTACCCTCAGTGTGTAGGATTCAAGATCCTCGCCTAAATTCCCTCTACCCTCAGTGTGCAGGATTCAAGATCCTCGCCTGGGCCCCCATTAATTCCCTTATGTCATTGTCCCCTAAGACCTTCCACCCGGGACGTGACAACACTTGTTGGGAAAATGATCTGGACAAAATTTCAGCTCGATTGGACCACGGGAAAAGGACGCGCAATGAATTTGAAAATTTTGAACTTTTTAAACCTTGACATAAATATACATTATGATACAATGTTGAATTTGTATTTTTTTTCTGTTTAAGAATACGTACATAGCATTTTCCGATGGTCAAAAAAAAACGTCCGTGATCTTTGAAACTCGAAAGAGTGACCTTGAAAAAAAAAAATTTCCCCCATTATATTCGCCTCCTTATATACTAGAACTTTTGTCTGAAGAGTTTTTTCATATATCCATAAACGATGAAGATATTAAATATTTTTGATTTTCATTATAACGCTCAATTATACAGAAGAAAACCAGTTCTAAGACTAAAAATAAATTATTATAGCTATTATGTAAATTACAAATAGAAATGTCATTAAAGTATTGCGTCCCAGATTTGCTTGTGGTCTCGTTGGTAGGGCCCAGCAGAACCAGAAAATACAAATGTCGCGAATTCCAGTGGCCTTTTCGCTAGTCATGATAAATTCTTTTCGGAATAAATATATTTTTATACAATATATCGCCTTGGCCATCCATCTAGCGTGATGAAAAGCTCCTGGAACTCGAAATATATAATTTGTTCTAGGAGTACCGCCTAAGAAATGAACTGTAAGCTCCAAGAATTCTCTATAATCTTCTCGTGGTTGATTGATGTTTTTCAGGGGTTGCATTGCAAACTTCAGCACTTCAGTACTATTTATAATTGAAAATTGGTGGACGTACTCGTCTTCAATTCCTGCCACAAAATTCGATTTATTGATCTGGGGCCAAGCCTGCTGAAATTGTTTAAAAAGTGGAATATTTGGACCCGATGATTCCTCTAACTTAATATCAAAAACACTCCGTAAAATAATTTCATATATGTGATGTCGGCAAGGAAAATATAGCAAATCTCTTTTAAATTTTTGTTCGAGAAGGATACATGCGCCTTGGAAACATCCCATGTTCGATGACGTGTGTGCCACAGCAAAACTTTGCCACCTAAATCCCATTAATGCACTATACCGCAGAAGCTTGTTTGTCGCCAGTACCCGATAGAATTGCAGGGATTCCACGCAGCTGCTCAATACCTCTGCAAGTTATCAGTACAGGTAATTTATTACAGGGTGCCTATTAAAGCTGGCAACAGCTTTCCGTCCCAATGTAGTGTAATAGCACCAAGCTCATAGTCTGAATGCTACACGATCTTTATCGGCAAGTTGTGCTCGAAGATCCGTGCGATAACGCCGTACAGACGTTCGATGGATAATTAAGTCGCCTAAGTAGGTCATGATCAAGAGCTTGAGCTGTTGCTGTTATTATACAAACAGCATCACGTTCCCTTACTTTGCACTTGTCAAGGGGTGCAACAAGTTTTGGGGTAATTATATCATTTTGAGCACGTCTCTTTTTAGGATTGTTTGGACCAGCTTCATCCACGGGAATAATAAATTCAATATTTTCACCCTCACTTGATAGGTGACCAACTTCTTCGCTGGATGATGCTACTTTGTCCATTGTTTCGTCTTGATTTAAACGATATGCAAGTGTCAATAAATACCAATATATCTTATATTATATATCCAAGATAACGATCAATATTTTGAGTTTTAAAAATGAATTGCATAAAGAATATTTACCTTGCACAGCTTCTACTTGACACTGCGTCTGCCTTGATTTTTCTTGCTCCTTCCGAAACGTTTTTTTTCTGTTCTTTCCGGTATAATATATGATCGCTTCCAATCATAGAACCAGGACGTCCTTTTTTCGATGATTTAAGAGAAAAAGTTTGTCTTCCTCTACTTTAATAGTTTTTAACGTATCGGCGGGTGCAATATCAAAAAAGTTATCTTGCTTATCTACAAACTCCTTCTCCCGATTTTTTTGGGTTTCAGTATGGGTTTCAGTATTGGGTTGCAACTTTTATGCAAAGTCGCCCATTCTTGACACAATGCATCTAGCTTGTCAATGCAATGCTGTGGTCTTTTCGTTGGAATCCGCGTTTTCTCCCAAAATATTGAAACGTCCTTAATAACTAAAGAAGCACTAGACTTAAGATTCAATTTCGCATATTGTGAAATAGGGCTCTTAAGACTTGCCTGTTGGATGGCAATTTTGCACCGATAATTTGACTTTCGTCATGATCAAGTAAATATAATTTTTTCCTTATACCTTCCATTTCACTTTCACTTTCACTACGATATTTCACTGTTACCTCGCTGAACGTTCAGAACATAATGGCCCAACTATGAGTTTTCGGACCTTCTGTCGATGACGAGAATTTTTAATATCTCCATCGTTTATGGATATATGAAAAAACTCTTCCGACAAAAGTTCTAGTATATAAAGAGACGAATATAATGGGAGAAATTTTTTTTTTCAAGGTCACTCTTTCGAGTTTTCAAGGTCACGGATGTTTTTTTGTTAACAATCGTATATGCTGTGTATGTATTCTTAAACAGAAAAAAAATACAAATTCAACGATGTATCATAATGTATATTTATGTCAAGGTTTAAAAAGTCCAAAATTTTCAAATTCGTTGCGCGTCGTTTTCCCGTGGTCCAATCGAGCTGAAATTTTTTCCAGATCTTTTTTCCAACAAGTGTCACATTTCTGGGGTACGGGACCAAAAAAATCAGATGGTCGAAAAATAAGGTCCACCCTAGTATATATATAATATATAATATACAGGGTGTTACTCTACCTATAGTCAATACTTTGGGGGGTGATTCTACAGGCATATATAAGTCGAAAATCAAGAGTGACGAAATTGCGGTAAATGCTTCGTTTATTAATTATCGATGGTTAAAGATTGGCGTCTGGATCGCCTGAATCAGCCTGAATGACGGCAACTCGACGGACAGCGGGCCGTGCGAGGCAGGCCAGCCAAGGGGCGTGCAGTGGCGGCGGATGCGTGACGGATTTGCCATGTAGATCGCATATTTACTTACCTACCTCGCCGAAACTGTGACATACGATACTTGCGATAATTTATGAAAAGACGCAAACGTTGTTCGGCATTAAACCTGCCTACTCGTAAAAATCCACAAGGGCATATCAAAACCCGCCCAACGGGATTCTCAAGTAGAGAGAGTGAATGCCATTGCCTTTGAAAATATTGCCCTCAAAAGTCACCCACACGGCCATCCAAAGCACCGCGATTGTCCCGTCCGCGATTGTTCACTTAATTACACACACGCACTACGATTAATTTTTTTCGCGAATGTCCATGTCTTCACGCACCGCGATTGTCCCGTCCGCGATTGTTCACTTAATTACACACACGCACTGTTTTCGCCAAGTGCGAAATTTAAAAACATCGGCAATGGATGATTGACGGGAAGGAGAAGTTGCAGAATGACGCTTGTTGGACTGGCACAATATATTTTTCCAGTGGTCAACTTGGCCACTGGACGTCACAAAGAATATATATATATACAGAAACACAGCACACTATATTACAGAACGCGTGGGCGTTGGGCGACTATGGGTCGTGTTACACAATGCTCGGGCTATCGGCGCAATGGGCGCAAAGAGTTCAAGTGCGTACGTGCGTGTCACGGCTCGGTTGCTTTCGAACTAACGGTCGCCGGGCGAGCGCTTCGAAAAGACGGTTGGCGTAAACAACCAAAGTCATAGGCCTCAGCTGACTTGTTGGCGGTTGCTACGAGTCAGCGGGCACGCGTTTGAACGCGTGACGCGGCGCGCCTTCGCGCGGCCGCAACATTCCGCCCGCCTTGGACCGAGTCGCGGTCCGAAATTGATGCCTTGCTCCCGCCCGACGGCCGCCCGTCGTGACGTGCGGGCGCAATGGTGGACCGGAGTGGCGGCGTACAAAGTTTGAGGCTTGTTACAGGTGGTCTGTTCTCGTCGGGACGCGGCTCTCGTCTGTCGCGGAGGTGCACGGGAGGAGCACAACGCGGGTAATGGGGCGCGTGATGTCGCCGTGAGCGGTATGCACGGACACCACTCGGACCCGGCCGTCGGGACCGGGATGGACTTGCGAGACGCGGCCTAGCCGCCACTGTGCCGGCGGCGAATCATCGCCCTTGAGGACGACCACGTCGCCGACGCAGAGACTGCGTTGGGGGCTGGTCCACTTACGCCGGGGCTGGAGAATGTTCAAGTAATCGGCTTGCCACCGCCTCCAGAAGTGATCGCGCATACGCTGCATGAGCTGCCAGCGACCACGAGGCGACGACGGACCGCTGGACGAGGCCAAGGGAGGAAGCGCCAGAAGAGGGGCGCCGGTCAAGAAATTGCCTGGAGTCAACGCGAAGTCGTCGTCTTCGGTGGGCGCGGGACCGAGGGGGCGCGAATTGAGGCACGCTTCGACCATGCATAAGACCGTAGTCATTTCTTCGTACGAGAGCGTGTGATCTTGCACGACGCGATGGAGGTGGTGTTTCGCGCTTTTGACCCCGGCCCCCCCCCCACAAACCCCCGAAATGCGGAGCGGCGGGGGGAATGAAAGACCATTGGATCTCTTCCGCGCCGGTGAACGCCGTCACGTCCGGGGATTCCACTGCGCCGCGAATCGAGATCCTGAGATCCCGAGCGGCGCCCTTAAAAGTCCTGCCGTTGTCACTGTGCATGCGACTGGGCCGGCCGCGCCTGGACACGAAACGCTGAAACGCGGCGAGGAAACTCGCCGAGGTGTAGTCCGTGACGAGCTCCAGATGCACGGCGCGGGTCGACAGGCATACGAAAAGGGCGATATATGCCTTGTGGGCTCGGTACCCCCGACCCTTTCCCGGACGCGTCATTATGGGTCCAGCGTAGTCGACTCCGCTCTGATCAAACGGCCGAGCCGGCGATACTCGCGCAGCAGGGAGGTCGGCCATGATCTGCTTCCCGGTAGTCGCCCGATGACGGACACAGATGGTGCCGCGGTGCACCGTCGCGCGAACTAAGTCTCGCGCGCGCAGCACCCAGAAGTTGCCCCTCAAAACACTGAGCGTAAGCTGGGGCCCACCGTGCAGTGCTCTGAGGTGCGCGTGCTGAATTATCAAGTTGGAGATGTGGTGCGCCGTGAGGACAATCGGATGTCGCGCGTCCTAGGAAAGCAAAGCGCGGCTCAATCTCCCCCCCCCCCCCCCACACGCGAACCAGGCCGTCGCACAGTGTAACGAGTATATAGAAAAAAGAATCAAAAATCAATTTTCAATTAAGATACAATTATTTACATGTAATTGATATGTTAATCATATTTATACACAAAAAATTAATTTTTAATATAAAATAATTCGTTAAAATATATTTTGGAATATAATAAAAGTAACACAAATAAAATATACATTTTTTCAATACATTTAAACTCACACATTAATAACAAACATATGAAAAAATTATAAAAACAATCAAATTAATTTTTTAAATAATTCGTGTTTGTAATAAATTTTAAATTATTCATTCGAATGATACATATTCATCAGTATCAGTTGAATCTGAAGGAATTCAAAGCTCGGTGTCTTTTAAAAAAAAATATTTGAGCACAGATTTGTCAAGTTTTTTCGTTTTATTATGTGTATTTTTCTTATGTGGGAGCACTCGGGGGCAGATAAAATTTATACCAAATTAAAGAGCATAAAAAGAACTAATTGTAGTAAAAAAATGAAAGAACCGATATGTTTCGTTTTTTTTTAATTCTCTCCAGAATTTAGAAGATGCGACAAAAAAGGTAATAATTTGAGCCACTGGTACGTATCCATATCTTTAAATGCAAGAATTTTTAATTAATAAAACTAAAAAGGATACATTTTGCTTATTTTCAAGAAATAAGAAAGAAATGAATTTATAAATGCACCAAAAATACAATGGGTAAATATTTCCTACGCGCTGTCTGTGGCAGCTTGTGTTTGGTTATTCAACTTTGAATGTAATTACTAACCTTAAATCCGTTATTTATCTTAATAAATTATGACGTTCTTTTATCGAAGGACTGTTTACTATCAATTCAATGCAACGAAATACAAAATTTAAAAACTCTAATTTTTTCTTTTTGAACACGTACCGCGACACTGCGCGTCGTCGTCGACGAACGGAGTCAGCTGGCGAAGTGGACTCGAACGACAAACTGGTTGTCCCAATTTGATCGCGGCCGAACGCCGTGCTCTGGAGCCATCGAATCCACCAGACGCGGGCCTCCCGCAGCTCCGGTACGCGCGAATGCCCGTTGTCCGAGACCCCCCCACCTCGTCGACGCGTCGGCGCGCCAAGCGCTGGATGCGCGCCGTGACCCGAAGAAGTCGAGGCTAGGAGGAGCAAGAATATGGGAGCGGATCTAACGGACTGGTTGGCGGCGCGGCGACAACGTGGGCCACCGCCGTTCGCGCTTCCTCCTCCATGGGCCGCGAGTTGTCCGGCTCAAGCAACGCCGGCCACTCTGAGGGTGCCCACGAAAGCCACACAGGGCCCCCTCCCCCCACCAGAGGTCGTGACGCAACACGTCGCGGGGATGCATGCCCCGAGAGGCGCAATCGGCCGGGTTGTCGAGCGTCGGGACATGCCTCCACGCGGTCGCTGTGTAACGAGTTATTGTCGGTAGGACGACGATCTTGCCCCCCCCCCCTACCACCACGCGCCCCACCGTAACAACGTGTACCGCGCGCGGCCAACGGTCTTGCCCCCACCACTCGTCCGCGGTTCCGAGAATAGGCGCGAGAGGGTACGCACTAATTAACTCTCTCGCTGCCGAAACTCCGCGGACGAGGATATATAAGCCGAGGGGCATAGGCCTATTGAGAGAGACCGCCTAGAAGCGACCGTACGAAGTACACCTCTCCCAGAGACATCCTGTGCGATTCCACATTCTTGTGCAGACACTCGTGGTTGCGAAAGACAAGCGCCAGTGTAAGTGTTACGTCCTGAAGGGACTTTCCTATAAATCACCCCGAGCGGCTGGAATGATCTATCGGGTTCTTGCTCTATTTAAATGCTGAAGCATACCTTGACTATACTTACCAGGGAAGGATGGGGAGGAAAGGGTTGAATGAACTAATATACGAAATTATAAGAGAAAAACAATAGGATTAGATATATTCTGGGAGAAAATATAATTAATGTACTAAACCAAACATACCACAGAAACGGCGTTCACGTCCCCGTTATCGCTAGGCGCTCGCGTGTCGCTGGACCTTGAGTCGGTCTCGGCCGTCCGGAGGATCCTTAGATAACGTACGGCACGCTTAACATATGATGTTTCGCTCTCTCTCTCAAACACTCGGTTGCTCGCTTGCTGTACTTCACGTTTCGCGATCGCGGTGGCTCGGATCGGCGCGTATGTGCTCTCCCGGCTAGGCCGTTCTCGGTGCGTCGGATGGAGAAACACTTTTGCAATACCTGTTCGGCCGCTCGCGTTTACGCGGGTGAGTTTAAGCGCGGAGATAAGGTCGCGATACTAGACGGCCCGCTGGCTCGTCGCAACTTGCTAACTCCCTGTCTCAAAAACGAATCTTCTCTAAAACTTCCGCGGTCCCTGTTCGTACCTCGCGTTTTGACGTCGGTAGGGGAAACCGCCCCGTCGGCATTCGTCGACCGCTCCTTATAAGGAGATTCATAACTCGGACCATCGGCGGTCACGTTGTGCTTACGATGATGTGTCCTTGGTTCGGCGAGCGGGCTCTCGTCCGCGGTGCGATTCCGCTGAATCGGCGCTGTCGGAACGGAAGGCGGCGCGTGGACAACGAGCACGAAAATGAACCGATAGGGGCATATAACATAAGCACCAGTTCTCGTGTGTCGACAGACTGCATCTCTGCGTAACATTTTTGAAACCTCCACGGTTCCCAGCAGGACAGCGTGAGCCATCCTCTGGACGCAGGCCGACACCCATTATCGATCTCCCGAACGGATTTATCTCCGTTCTCGAGAGCGTCCCCACAGTCTCCGCCCCACCCATGGGTTGTGCCCACTGGGTGACCGGACTAAAGGCTCTTCGACTAGGGTCCCTTGGCAGGGTTGGCCCGCTAGGACACCGAACGGTCAAATCATCTTCCCCCCCCCCCCCCCATTCGTCGCATCGTTGCCGACCATTCGAATCACGCCGCGGTACGCGCCGCGATCCACACCGAATCTTGCTCCGCGATCCGCACCGACCCGCGGTAGTTTAAGCCGTACTCACACTGTGCGCCAGCATAGACCTGGCCGGGACATTTTGCACTTCGAGATAAGCGCGAATAAATTGTCGTACTCTACCTTACCCGAGCGTATATTCATTCGATCGGCAGCCCTGGACCACCGTCCTGAGCTGGCGATACGGTACCTCCACCGTCCCACCGGTACCCCCGCGTTTCACGGTTACAGCTGGAATCAGGGATAGGATTTCCGCCACCCGATTCGCGACGAAAACCTTCCAGTGCGAGGGGTGCCGCTGCAACCAAGAGATCACCACTCGCGAGTCCGTCCAGGCGTGCAGCACCGCAGAGGGCCAAGGAGCCTCGGACGCCACCCGCTGCAATAGGCGGGCAAGTAATGCGGCGGCACATAGCTCGAGGCGAGGAATGCTGACCGTCTTGACCGGCGCGACCTTGGTTTTGGCGACGAGCAACGTGATGTGGGCCCTGTCCTGGCCCCGCCAAACGATCCAAGCGTAAACAACCGCGGCTTATGCTCTCGACGACGCATCGGCAAACCCGTGCAGCTCACATCCGACGGTGGAGGCGTCCAGCCCGCACCATCGGGGAATGCGCGCCGACTCCAGGAGGGGAAGCGCGGCGATGTGGCTTGTCCAATTCTCCAGCAAATCCGACGGAAGAGGAGCATCCCACTCCGCTCCTCGCAGCCACAGGTCCTGTAACATAATTTTTGCGACGACCACCGCCGGCGTGCCGCCACCGACAGGACAGTGCGCTTCGTCGTCGCGGGGGCGGAAGGGTGCGCTATTCTATAGTGGAAAACGTCTTCCTGAGGGGCCCACTGGATCCCCAAGACGGCGTATGATTCCGGCCCGTCCGGCGCAGAGGGCACCGAAGGCATGACAGCGGCACTGGGCCCAACTTCGGGGCTTAACGACGGGTGATTCGCCACCCACTTCCGCAACACGAACCCGCCGCGCGCGAGCAAAGCGCAGAGCTCATCGCGTTCCGCGAGAGCCGACGCGACCTCGTCCGAGCCGAATAGCACGTCATCGACGTAGAAATTGCTCTCGAGGAGGCGCCGCCCGCGCGGATACTCCCCCCCTTCGTCGATGGCGAGCTGATGTAGTACACGCTGGGCGAGGTAGGGCGCGACGGCGGTGACGTACGTGACTGTTTGCAGTCGAAAGGTCGACGGCGCACAGTGGGTCAAACTGCTCTTTTTTGGGTCAAAATCGTAGAACTCTTGATAGGAATAAGGTAGAGGGATGGGACTTTTTGGAGGTTAAAGCTAAGATGTTGCAGATTAAGGGAAAAATGTTTAGAATGCATAAAAAAAAATTTTGACCTTGAAAATCTAAGTCAAAGTTGGCATTTTCGACGAAAATTTCGGTTATTCCGTTATAATTCGTGGTTGAAGTTTTTCCATTACTTGTTATACATCATTTCTTATAGATTTTGACGCGCTGAATTCATATATGACCGTGAAATTGGTCTAGCCCTTCAGGATTCGAAGAAAAATGCGTTTTAAGTTGAAAAATCGACAAAAACCGTGTTTTTTTTATGGTTTGCGTGCTTTGATGACAATATTTTAGATTTATTTATTGTATTTATTCGAGGAGGCCGCCGAGGAGGCCACCGTGGAGACCGCCGCACAGTGTGCGAGTTTGGACAAAAATCGCTAGACAGCGCAAATCTTGACCGATTTCAATGTTTTTTTTTTAAATACTCGTGAAGGACTCAGCAATAACGGAGGGCTGCAGTTAATCCTGTATTTTTTGGTCTAATCTATAAAAAGCATTATTTAGCATAACATCGCATAAAAACGCACACTTTGGAAATTAAAGATATTAAAAATTAATTTTTTGTAAATTTAATTGTTGCTATAAAATAAAAAATTTACTTCACAAAATTTATGTTTTAAATAAACTGCTAAATATAGCTGATTTAAATCTAATATTTTTAAATTATAATTCAATTTTATTAGTTTTTATCTTATTTTTAATATAAAATAAAAAATATATGTTTTTTTTTAATTTTTTTAGGAATTGTAATTAGAATAGAATTTGATGTGGCAACTAATTTTAATATAATTTGTTAATATTAATTATATGCGCTATGTTACATGCATGGAAATGTTATGCATGAAATGTTACATGCATTGTGGCTTATTTGGTAATAACATTTCTTCAGCTTCAACCGTTAAGGGCTTAACTGTTTTATTTTCTTTCAGTCTGAGAGAGCTAATTAAGGGATCTGATGAGATCAAGAGATAATATAAAATATCTTTGTTACTCATTTGCCTGTTGCACATTCTGCTATGTTTAGCTCGTGCTTTACGAAAAAATTTTATTGTTTGCTTCCTGTGGCTCTTCTGATAGCCAGCCAAACGGTAAATCGAATGATTTAATAATGTCGCTTCCATGAATAAGAACTTTATGTAGGGATGGTGGCATTTTATACCATTCATACAATTGCACACAAATATCTGCGGTATCGGAGCAATATGTTTTAAATTTATCACAATTGATCATTCTACCACAAGTTAAAACTTGCAAAATATTATATAATCTTTGGATCAAATGTTCATCTAAACCACTATATTTTGCAACGGCTTTGGCTTGGGCAAAAAAGGAACGAGCTACATTACCAGTGTTGGTTGTTCTAAAACCTTGCTTAACAATATCTACATGTAACGAAAGATTACATTTTAAAGCTTATAGCGCATATAATTCATATTAACAAATTATATTAAAATTAGTTGCCACATCAAATTCTATTCTAATTACAATTCCTAAAAACATTTAAAAAAACATATATTTTTTATTTTATATTAAAAATAAGATAAAAACTAATAAAATTGAATTATAATTTAAAATATTAGATTTAAATCAGCTATATTTAGCAGTTTATTTAAAACATAAATTTTGTGAAGTAAATTTTTTATTTTATAGCAACAATTAAATTTACAAAAAATTAATTTTTAATATCTTTAATTTCCAAAGTGTGCGTTTTTATGCGATGTTATGCTAAATAATGCTTTTTATAGATTAGACCAAAAAATACAGGATTTACTGCAGCCCTCCGTTATTGCTGAGTCCTTCACGAGTATTTAAAAAAAAAAACATTGAAATCGGTCAAGATTTGCGCTGTCTAGCGATTTTTGTCCAAAATCGCACATTGTGCGCCGTGGAGGCCGCGGTGGAGGTCGTCGTGGAGGCCGCGGTGGAGGCCGTCGTGGAGGCCACGGCGGCAACCCGATAATAATTAATAACTATTCTAATTATTAAACTTTTATTCTTTTTATATTCTTTTTTTTAAATAAATTTATATACCTAATTATAATCGTTTAATTATTTTTCGTTTTGTTTGTTATGGAATGTAAAACTTTCACATTTTCTATCGTATCGGCATGAACGTTTCAGTAACATACTGCTGAGATTTTCCAGATGAAAATGAATATAAACACGGTATAAAAATGATTATTTTTAGCATTATTAAATTAGAAATGTTAGGCATTTATATTTAATTATCTAGTATAGTTCTAGCAATAAACCGATTTATACCGTATTTGAATTCATTTTAATGTGGAAAATCTCAGCAGTATGTTACTCAATACTGAAAACGTGACGTTTTACATTTTATCAACACTGTATGCCTCTCCAACCGAGATTACAAGCCGCCGCCGGACAGCCCAAGTCCACGCTGGTGGGGACCGGCGTACAGCGGTTCTAAAGTGACTTTTCGCGGTCAAAATTCCGTATCTCCGTCAATTCTCAACCGATTTTTTATTTCTTTGGCTCATTTTGTAGAGGATTAAATTTGCTAAAATGTCACACAGTAGTTTTCCAAAATTTTCTTTAGGAATTAAAAAAAAAACAAATTCTGGACACTTGGTTCCGAAACAACGACTTTATTAACCAGTTTTTTCATATAACATTAAAACGAGATAAAATAAAAGAAATATAAATTAAACAATTCAAATTAAAACGAGTTGGTCTTCTTTCATATATTCTACATCTTCATAATTAGACAAAAGATATGTTGCGTCTTTTTCAAGTTCAACAGACGCAGTTGGCCATTAGGACCTCAAAATCGAAAATCGAAAAATCGAAGATTTTAAAAGATTCCGGCAATATAATATCAGAAAAAGTTGGAGGTTTTCGACAAATGAGGATATAATGCATAATTTATTAATAACAACGAATCCTTTAATTTCGATTTTGAGGTCCCAATGGCCAACTGCGTCTGTTGAACTTGAAAAAGACGCAAAATATCTGTTGTCTAATTATGAAGATGTAGAATATATGGAAGAAGACTAACTTGTTTAAATTTGAATTGTTTAATTTATATTTCTTTTATTCTTTCTTGTTTTAATGTTATATGAAAAAACTGGTTAATAAACTCGTTGTTTCGGAACCAAGTGTTCAGAATTTTTTTTTTTTAATGCCTAAAGAAAAATTTGGAAAACTACTGTGTGACATTTTAGCAAATTTAATCCTCTACAAAATGAGCCAAAGAAATCAAAAATCGGTTGAGAATTGACGGAGATACGAAATTTTGACCGCGAAAAGTCACTTTGGAACCACTGTGCTTCGCCGGACAAGAGTGAGACAGAAGTGGTGGGAATAACGAAAAATCCACACCGTGTACACCAAACTGAGTCCGTAATGAGACAATACTGTAGTATCTCTTATTTTAGTTTATCCAGATATTATCTTTGCCCATTTCTGTTCTCTAGCAGCTTCGCCGTGATTCATTCAAGCCTCCCTTACGAGAAAATAGTAATATGTAGAGAGTGCGGTAATTGACAACGTGTCGTGTTTTTGGAAGTTTGTAAACACTAAGCGAGGCGGGCATACTATTCCTGGAAATGTACATCTCGATCAGCTGTCTGCTTCGACCCATAATTCGGCCGCTGACCTCTTTGCGAAATTTTTTGGCTCTGTTTATGTTCCTCCGTCCGTTGTGTCGCCGGCCGTAGATCATGCTCTATCCTCTGGCTGTAATGTCAATATTCAGATGCTAACTGTTCCTATTGGGGACATATACTCCAAGCTTGATTCGCTGAATGTTGACAAAAGCCCTGGCTTTGACGGCATTCCGCCGCTACTACTAAGGAATTGCAGTTTCATATTGGCGAGGCCTCTTTGGCATATTCTCAATTCCTCCCTTTCGAAAGGTATTTTTCCCACGGCTTGGAAATCAAGCATAGTAATACCGGTATTTAAGGCAGGTGATCACACTGACGTTAAAAACTATAGACCTATATGTAAATTATCCGTTCTGCCTAAGATGTTTGAGGAACTGGTAACAGAGCAATTGACACCTTGTCTAACGCATATCATATGCGATGAGCAGCATGGATTTGTACCGGGCCGCTCGACTGTAACTAATCTGTTGACCACAGTTGACCACAGTATCTTGTTGCAGAAATTGGCGTCGATCGGGATCTGTGGACCACTCCTGTCGTGGATCCAGAGTTATTTAAAGGGCCGTGTACAGGTCGTTAGGGTTGGTGACCAATTATCGACGCCGGTTGATGTGTGCTCCGGGGTCCCTCAGGGGTCGCATCTTGGTCCCCTACTTTTCCTCCTTTTTATTAACGACCTCAAATGTGTTTTCCGAAACAGTAAATTTCTTATGTACGCGGACGATTTAAAGATCTTCCGTCCTATTCGCTGCGTTCTGGACGTGGGAAAGTTGCAAGACGACCTCGTCAGGTTCGAGCAGTGGTGTGCCGCCAATAAGATGCAGCTAAATACTGCTAAATGTGTTGTAATGCGAACGCACAGAACCATTAGACCCATTTTATCGACCTACACTCTTTGTGATACCCCCTTGATGGAGGTGGATGAAATTAGGGATCTAGGTGTAACTTTTGGGTCTGGGCTGGATTTCCGGAATCATTATCGGATTATCACATGTAAGGCGTTGAAAACCTTAGGGTTTATTGCCCGATTCGCAAAACACTTCAGGCGAATCAAGTCGCTCAAATTACTTTATGTTACACTTGTGCGCCCACAGGTGGAGTATGGGTCGGTAATCTGGAATCCGAGGCATAGTGTATATATTAGCCTACTTGAAAGGGTACAACACAAGTTCTGTCGGCTTGCTATGAGAACTGCGGGTAGCCCTATGCGGTTTTTCGACCATGAGTATGGTCCAGCCCTGCAGAAGCTAGAGTTCACCACTCTTGGTGACCGTAGAGTCTGTTCTGACCTCTTGTTCCTCTTCAATTATAATATATCAATTATAATCCTCTTAATTCATGGTCAAATAAACTGTCAGGAGTTAGTCTCCCTGATACGTTTTCATGCTCCGCAACGTTCATTGCGCCAGAGGCCCTTATTCGTATCTAAGGTCCCGGACTATAAGCACTGCACGGTTGATCCGTTAAATCGAGCTATGGATGAAATCAATAATCATATAGCTGATATTGATATATTCTCGATTTCGTTTGATTCGTTCCGGACGATACTATTAACAAGGATCCGTACTTAAATGTATTTATTATTTAAATCCACAGTTGCCGCGTAATTATGTCGTTTGCTTCCGAGTGCTTGGTCTAGTTTGTTATCTTTTTTCATTATTTTCTATTTTTTCTGTAAATGTCTCTGTTTTCTGTGTAAAATTCTATATTACGTTATTTTATTTGCCAGTATTCTCAATTATTTTTTCTATATTATTTTAATTTATGTCTGTGATATTAATCTACTTAAACGTTCATATGTATTCATATTGTATACTAAAGGTTTTTCCCGTTGATTACAACAACAACAACAACAACAACAACAACAACAACAAACCCCGCGTGGGCCCCGGGGGAAAAGAATAGGCCAACGTAATCCCTACGTGTCGTAAAAGGCGACTAAAAGGGAAACCACTTGAAGGGCCAACCACCCACAAGTGTGTAAGCTGGTTCCCATCAGAAGAAGCCAAGCCTCGGACAAACGATGTGACGGTCGGGAACATCGTGAGAACAGAATGCCCGACCAAAATTATAACGACCCGGCTAGCACAACGGAAAACACCATAAATCCAAATAAAGATGTTTTGCAAGACATGCTCCCAGCAACCACTTTAGGAGGAAAACATAGACAGAGGATGAGATGGTCAGATGAAGTAAATCGACACCTTATGTTCTGTTACTACCAAATAACAAATCTCGAAACTAACAAAACCGAATATCGATCACAACTACATACAGCTTTCACCAACAGATACCCAGAACTTAACTTTTTAACAGAACAACGATTAGCAGATCAGGTACGAGTAATAATAAAAAAAAACAATAGAATACCTCAGCCAGAACTAGAACACATTAAACAACAGGTACAACAATTACTACAACGATCGCAAGAACAAAATAACGCACAAACTGAGGAAGAGGCAAACACACAAAACGTAGAACAAACAAATGAAGAAGCGGAAACAGAACCACACAATCAGCAGCAAGAAAACGAAAATATAGAACAACAAGAGGAGCAAATACAGCCACAACAACAGAAATCAGTACACACAGATATAGACGAAAAGTTTGAACTAACGTACATAGAATACCAAGATACAAGCATAGAGGGTAGACCATACATACAAAAACTGCCAGATAAACCACAAACTAAAACCACAATAACCCATGTCAACACAATAATACGTAATAAAATAAACAACAACACAACGATGGAAGAACTTCAGCTACTCATATATACAGGAGCACTCACTACAACAAGAATACACACCAAACAGAAAGAAGAAACATCGATGAACAACCAAACAAAACCCACGACACCGGCATGGCAACATAGATTAGAGAAAAAAATAGAAAAACTAAGGAAAAATATCGGGCAACTAACACAATTCACACAACATAAATTATCAGATAAAAGACAAAAAGTCTTAGGAGAGATATCAAAACAAGAAGCAATAGAACAAATAGAAGAAAAGAAACAGAAACTACAAGCACTAGCCAAACGACTCAGACGATACAAGAAGAGCGAGAATAGAAGAAGACAAAACCAGACATTCAACACAAATCAAAAGAAATTCTACCAGACATTGGATGGCACAAAAATCACAATTAGAAACCCACCAAACCTAGAAGTCGTCGAACATTTCTGGAGCAACATATGGGAAAACCCAACACAACACAACAGACACGCTCAATGGATACAAACAGAAACCGACAAACACAATACAATATGTCAAATGCACGATATGACAATCACCCCTGAGGAAGTCACTAAAACAATCAATGCCACACACAACTGGAAAGCACCTGGAAAAGATAAAATAATGAACTTCTGGTTAAAGAGATTCACATCAACACACATACGCATAGCCGAACTGTTCAACCGATACATCACACACCCACACACTATGCCACACACACTCACACAAGGAATAACCTACCTGAAACCTAAAGACCCAGCAGACACAGAAAACCCAGCAAAATATCGCCCCATCACATGCCTACCAACAATATATAAAGTACTGACGGCAATCATCGCACGGAAAATAACATCACATATAACACAAAATAATATAATCAATGAAGAACAGAAAGGGTGTTGCAAAGAGGCGCGAGGATGTAAAGAACAACTGATAATAGACACAGAAATAACACACCAAGCCAAAATCAAACATAGATCACTACACTATGCATACATCGACTATCAAAAAGCATTTGACAGCGTACCCCACTCATGGCTAATACAGATATTACATACATATAAAATAGACCCGGCCTTAATACAATTTCTGGAAAAGATAATGAACACTTGGAGCACTACCCTAAACATACAAGCAAACATAGGCAGTATAACATCACGACCAATACAGATAAAACGTGGGATATACCAAGGAGACTCACTAAGTGCCCTCTGGTTCTGCTTAGCTCTGAATCCGTTATCGAATATGCTAAACAACACAAAATATGGATACAACATCACTGGGACATACCCACATAAAATAACACATCTACTATACATGGACGATCTCAAACTATTAACAGCAACCAACCACCAACTCAACTATCTGCTCAAAATAACCGAAACATTCAGCACAGACATAAATATGACCTTTGGAACAGATAAATGTAAGAAAAACAGCATAATCAAAGAAAAACAAACCAAACAAGAAAACTACACGCTAAATAACAATAGCAGTATAGAAGTAATGGGAAACACAGACAACTACAAATACCTGGGATACAGACAGAAAATAGGAATAGAAAACACAGAGATCAAAGAAGAATTGAAACAGATATACAAACAGAGACTAACAAAAATACTGAAGACAGAGCTGACAGCAAGAAACAAAACAAAAGCAATAAATACATTCGCAATACCGATACTAACATATTCATTAGGGATAATCAAATGGAGTGACACAGATCTGGAAGCTCTCAACACACACACGATCACAATGTCACAAACACAGAATACACCACATACACTCAGCAAAAGAAAGATTCACATTGGACAGAAAAGATGGAGGAAGAGGATTCATAGACATCAAAAACCTAAACTACAAAGAAATAGACAATCTAAGAAAATACTTTATAGAACGGGCCAGATGCAGCAGTATTCACAAAGCAATCGTGCACATAAACACATCAATCACACCATTACGATTTCACGACAAAACATACAACCCAATGGACTACATAACAACAACAGATAGGATGAAGGAAAACTGGAAACAGAAAACATTACACGGGAAACACCCACACCTATTAACCCAACCACACATTGATCAACAGGCATCCAATACATGGCTAACAAAAGGCAACATATACGGCGAAACAGAAGGATTCATGATAGCAATACAGGATCAAATAATCAATACCAAGTACTACAGCAAGCATATCATAAAAGACCCAAACACAACAACTGACAAATGCAGACTATGCAAACAACAAATAGAAACAATAGATCACGTCATAGGGGGATGCACAATTCTAGCAAACACAGAATACACCAGAAGACACAATAATGTTGCAAAGATCATCCACCAACAACTAGCTATACAATATAAACTTATACAAAATCATACACCCACATATAAATACATACCACACAGCGTATTAGAGAACGACAAGCACAAACTATATTGCAATAGAAGCATTACAACAGACAAAACAATACCACACAATAAGCCAAACATCACAATTACCCACAAAGAAAACAAAAAAACACAACTAATCGAAATATCCATACCCAACACAACAAACATACAAAAAAAAACAGGAGAGAAAATTAAGAAATACATCAACCTAGCTGAGGAAATTAAAGACATGTGGCATCAAGACAAAGTAGAAATAATACCAATAATAATATCAAATACAGGAGTCATACCACACAACATTCACCAATACACCCGCGCATTACAACTCCCTGCAAACACGTACATACAGCTACAAAAATCAATAATTATCGATACATGTACAATCGCCCGAAAATTCTTAAATGCAACATAAATTAATTACAGATATAAAGAAAGCACGCTTGACCGAGGTCCGCGTGCTTTCTATGATCGACCAGACACAAGTCTGAGAAAAAAGGGGATAATAATAATAATAATAATAATAATAATAATAATAGTAATAATAATAATAATAATAATAATAATAGTAGTAGCAGCAGCAGCAGCAGCAGCAGCAGCAGCAGCAGCAGCAGCAGCAGCAGCAGCAGCAGCAGTAGTAGTAGTAGTAATAATAATAATAATAATAATAATACCACCAGCGCCGGGGACGGAGAATCCTTGAAGCTTCATTCTGTCATTTCTCGAGGCTGTCTCAGTATACGATTCATAAATTCATTAATATTTGAACGTACGCTGGTTATTAGCACTCAAACGCACCGGACCACCCTCCACAGATGTTTACTGAAGGTAACTGTACCCGCAAAAACTTCCTTCTGGCCGATTCCAGGGCGAAAGACGGTTGAACCGGTTTGTTTACTACATCGCGTATAGGCAGGATCGGCGGAATCATTATGCAAGTTATGCGCCGCATAAGGGCGCCAGCCGAATGGGACGCTAAAAAACTATATCGCACGCTTAATAATAAAAGAATCCAACCCCCATATAAACGAAATGTACACCCCGTAAAGACAAATTTTCACAAAAAGGAACAAAAAGAGCGCCAAGTATACAGGATGTCACAAAAATGTTGCGTTTCCTTAAAGGGGGTGATTCTGGGGGTGATTTCAAACAACTTTTTCCTTTGCGAAAATGCTCTCCGATGTTTCGTTAACGAGATATTAATAAAAAGCACCGACCAATCACAGCGCAAGTCTGACGGCCGAGTTTCCGCGGTAGCGTGGCTACGAGCCGCGCTGCGACTGCGACGAGCAAGCAACTCGGCATGCATCGAAGAAACTTGCGTAGAATGGCAAATGAAAAAGACGTAACAAATAAAATCGAACATGTTGTCATGGTTTGTTCATCATTTAAAGTGATTAATGAATAAAGGATAAATGGATGAAAATCACGTGTAACGTAAAAAGACGAATACGCATTTTTTTTTTAGAAGATTCGAAAATAATAATTATTTAAAGTGGGAGGATAAGGAATACGTAAATTTCCTTCTGTTAATAACGTAGTCACGAAAAGGTAATGTAACAGGAAATTAACGAAAGGTGATAGTTGTTCGTTATTGTGATAAAAATCCGTAATTCAATAACGGCCAGCACTGTTGGTGGTAACGAATAAGTCTGTTTAAAAGGCCCGAATAAATGTTTTCGTACGGGAATTTGGAGAATTATCGCCGGAAATAAGCCATCGCTTGGGTTAAATTTAAAAATGAATTATCACCAATAAAGTAACTAAAACTCACCCTTGTTGGAAATTCACCTGCAGCTTGAAAATCTGTGCCACAGGGTCACTGAACCGATCCTGGTCATCGATGGACGAGCTCCGTGCACAGCTGGTCCCAGGTATCCTTACATTCCCACTACCCAAAGTTAAGGGTCGCAATGTCAGGTGCATCCAGGTCAACGTACCGAATATTCACTTCACTGCACGGCTACTAACACTGATCACTTTGCTTTTAATGGAACTTGTTGTTCCTACGTTTTAAATATTGGTGGCCCCGAAAGGGGCCGATTGTTTCTATTTGAGGAACTGCTCCACATGGCCACCGTCATTATCGACGCATGTTTGAGCGCGGAGAATCAGCTGCCTTTGGACACCCTATAAAGTTTCCGGCGTTATGGTGGCCACCGCTGCGTGAATAAGCGCGACCACTTCTTCAGGAGTGTCCACCGGCTGACGATACACCTCATTCTGAAATGATTGTTGTACAACAAATACAAAACGTAAGTAAAAAAAAAAGAATATCTACAACAGGAATAAGTAAAGAGTAACAGCAATAATCAAATTACCTTCAGATAGCCCCAGAAGAAAAAATCCAGCGGATTCATATCCGGTGACCGTGGGGGCCACGCAACGTGGGCCTCTTGGCCGCCGCGGCCGATCCACCTGTCCTGAAAGGTTTCACCTAAATAAGCGCGGACATTATCGGCGTAATGTGGCCCAGCTCCGTCATGCTGGTAGTACATGTTCTGTCGGATCTCATGTGGAATATCGTCCATAAGATCCGGCAGAACATGTTCTTGTTGAAGATAACCGTTCTTCTTGTATTTAAAACTGGATATTCTTGTTATATGGTGTTGAGCTAATGAGAGTGGGGAGATTGTTTTTGTTTTGTACCCGAGGTGAGCTCGAGGACTCTCGTCTAGAACAGCGTTAGAGTCGTACGAACTTTAGTCGAGATAACAGCACCTACTGTACATTCAATTTCGTTCCTTAAAATATATAATAACTTTTATACCTCAAATAAAATCTTAACAGGTTATGGGCCCAGTTGTAACGACTGCTGTGTGAATAAAAGTGAACTGTATAAACTATATTAAAATGGAAGTGACGAATTTGAAAATTGAGAAGCTGCGTGATAAGGACAATTGGCATCAGTGGCGTTTTGTTATGCGCACTATGCTAGAAGAGGACGAAGACTTGTTGGATGTTTGCGAGGGCAGACTAAACCGACCAGCAGCAATCAGTGAAAGTGGGTATGCTGAAAAGTTAAGAAAATTCCAAAAGGCAGACAAAGCTGCGAGGAAGTTGATTGTCACGACAGTTGAAAGGAAACCGTTGGATCTTCTTTTGAGTTGTACGACTGCGAAGGAAATGTGGGCAAAACTAAACGCGGTTTACGACATGAAGTCGGATGAGAATCTATCGTTGATTCAGAAACAATTCTTTGACTTCAAGTGGGAAGGCAGTGAGAGTGTTGCGCATAACTTGTCGAAGCTTGAGCAGCTGGCGACAAAAATGAAGAGTCTCGGCAGTGAAATTCATGATTCGTTGCTATTGACGCGCGTACTCTCCACTCTACCTAGAAAATTTAATCATTTCCATAGCGCGTGGGATTCGGTAGACGATAAAAGGAAAAATCTAGAAAATCTCACCACGAGGCTAATGGCTGAAGAAATGAGAATTCAAGAACAAAAGGATCCCGACGAAACGACGGTTGCGCTGTTTACAAACACAGAGTCGCGAGACTCTGTTTCGAGGAACAGAACCGAGCAGAGAACGGGCCAGAACGAGAATATGAAGAAAAGGAAGATTGTTAAATGTTATACTTGTGGAAAGAAAGGTCATAAGAAGAAAGACTGCGCAGGGTGTTACACCTGTGGTTTGAAGGGTCATCTCAGCAGAAATTGTCCGAAACGGAGTGGGGGATCAGAGGTGCAAGACGGTACGACGTCCGCTCAGAAGGTTGCAGGGGTCAGACAGGCGTTCCTGGGAGTCAGCGACGCTGTTGATGACGACATTGACGACTTCTGGGTGATTGATTCGGGTGCATCTGATCACATGACTCATCGGAGAGATTGGTTCTACGAATTTGAAGAGTTCAAAATCCCAATGACAATTAGAGTTGGAAATGGTAACGAAATTCCTGCATACGGCAAAGGTAATATAGAAATTGAGACTTTAGTAAATGGTAACTGGATTGCGGGTACTATGTATGACGTTTTGTTTGTACCGCGCGTGAAGAGAAATTTGTTTTCTGTGAAAGTCGTTGCTAGAAAAGGTGTAAATTTTTCAATTAACGACTGCGGCAGGCGATGTTTATTTACGCGGGATAAGAATATAATAGCAACGGGCTCAGATAGTGGCAATTTATATAAGGTAGACTTACGCGTAGTAATACCGAAAGAATGCCAAATTGCGAATAAGGTTGACACCCTACAGTTGTGGCATGAACGACTCTGTCATCAAGACAAACGACACGTTAAACGTTTCTTAGAGAACTTAGGAATAGATGTGTTAATAATCAATGATTTCTGTGATGGCTGTGTATATGGTAAGCATCATAGACTAAGTTTTCATGAGAGGGTCGAGCGCGCTACAAAAATTCGTGAGGTTATACATACTGATGTGTGCGGGCCTATGCAACAAGAGTCTCTTGGCAAGAAACGATATTCTCTGATTTTTAAGGATGATTTTTCGGGATTTAGGCAAATATACTTTATGCGGGAAAAATCGGAAGTATACGAGAAGTTAATGATATTTTGCACTGAAATTGAAAACCAAAGCGGTGAAAATGTAAAAGAGATTCATAGTGATGGTGGCAAAGAGTACGAAAATAAGAATGTTAAAAATTTTCTAAAAGTTAAAGGTATAAAACACACAGTAAGTGTTCCTTATACACCACAGCAAAACGGGGTTGCAGAACGCGATAACCGCATTATAGTCGAGGCCGCGCGATCCATGATTTATTCGAAACCAGGTTTTCCCTTGTTCTTATGGGCAGAAGCAATGAATACAGCGGTTTATGTCATTAATAGAACGGGTCCCACTAAACAGCCGGGTAAAACCCCTTATGACTTGTGGTATGGAAAAGTAGCTAGTATAGATAATCTGAAAGTTTTTGGGACGGAATGCTTTGTCCATATACCAGACCAAAAGAGAAGGAAACTAGATAAAAAGGCGGTGAAGGGCTGTTTAGTTGGGTACCTTGAAAATTGCAAAGGATATCGAGTTTACGTGCCAAGCCTGAGAGATGTGATTCTGAGTCGTGATGTTCTGTTTAAGCCAGAAAAACCAGTCACAAACGATGTAAGTGTAAAAATTCAGCCAGAGGGCAAAGAAGATCACGACTCATCTGTTGAGAGTGAAGGAAACGCATTCAAAAAGGAGACAGATGACGAAGAGGCTAATGAATCGGAGGAACCTTTGCAATCTTCAAATCAAAATGATTCCAATACGAGACAGCTGAGGGATAGGGCGATGATTAGACCGATAGATTTTTACGGATGTCCAATATCATTTCTAGCAGAAGCTGTGCCTTCAGACTATAATGATGCTATGAATTCAAAAGAAAAACGATCCTGGAGGGCAGCTATGCAAGATGAAATCGAGTCGCTACATGAAAACAAAACGTGGATACTTGTCGAAAAACCAGAGGGGCAGAAAGTAATTAGTAATCGTTGGGTCTATACAACAAAGGTAAATCCTGATGGTACCATTCGCTACAAGGCGCGTTTGGTTATAAAAGGTTACTCACAGATAAAAGGGATTGATTATGAGGAAACGTTCAGTCCAGTTGTTCGTTGTGATACGGTAAGAACGCTACTAAGTGTTGCGGCTTTAGATGGGTTACATCTTGGACAATTTGACATTAAAACTGCCTTTTTATATGGAACGTTGAAAGAAAATATATATATGAAGCAACCCGAGGGTTTTTGTGACGGAACAATGCGAGTTTGTAAGCTACTGAAAAGCTTGTACGGGTTAAAGCAGGCTCCAAGGTGTTGGACTGAGCATTTCATGAGTTTTGTTGAAAAATTCGGTTTTCAGAAAAGTACAGCTGATCCTTGGTTTTATGTGTTTAAAGAAGGTAATAAAAGAATATTATTAGCGATCTACGTAGACGATGGACTCTTAGCTGCCACGCATGAATATCTTATAGATAGGTTCCTAGATGCATTGAACAAGCAATTTAAGACGACAAATACGAAAAATGTAACCAGTTTTCTTGGAGTGGAAATCTTTAAGTTGAATAACGGATCTATCTTTGTCAGTCAACAAAAGTATGCGGAAAAGATTTCAAGAAAATTTAAATTGAGTAATGTCCACTGTGTTTCCACTCCAATGAACACTGACTGGAATTTGGCTAACCTTGAGGCGGGAAAATGTACAGCACCGTATAGAGAAGCGGTTGGAAATCTTATGTTTTTACAAGTGGTCAGTAGACCTGACATTGGTTTCGCTGTCAACATTGCCTCTAGAGCATTAGAGAACCCGAGCGAAGCTCATTGGTTGCTAGTAGAACGAATCCTAAGATACGTCAAGGGTACTTTAGATGTAGGATTGCTTTATTGTAAAACGGGTGTTTTTGAAGCGTATAGCGACGCTGATTTTGCGGGAGACAAAAAGGATCGGAAATCCACGTCCGGTATCGTTTGTAAATATGCGGGTGCAGCGATTACATGGCAAAGTAAGCGACAACGGTGTGTGGCCGTATCTACGACAGAGGCTGAGTACGTGAGCGCAGCCTCAGCTGCTAAGGAAATAGTATGGTTAAAGAGATTGATAACCGCATGTACTACTGATGCTATAAACTATTCCTTGTATGTGGACAATACGAGTGCGATAAAACTGATTAAGAATCCAGAATTCCATGAGCGAAGTAAGCACATAGATGTTATGTGCCACTTTGTGCGTGATCTGAATGGAAAGCGTGAGTTTGACATAATGTACATTAACACTAGTGAGCAAATAGCTGACGTGCTCACGAAAGCTTTAGCGAAGCCGAGATTTTCTTATTTAAGGTCAAAGTTAGGTCTCGTACAAAAAAGCGAGATTAACCATATGATAATATAAATGTTTGTTTTTGATAAGTTAAATTAGAATATGTTGTTTTTAAAGAATGTTGAGTTTTAGGGAGAGTGTTGAAGATAACCGTTCTTCTTGTATTTAAAACTCGATATTCTTGTTATATGGTGTTGAGCTAATGAGAGTAGGGAGATTGTTTTTGTTTTGTACCCGAGGTGAGCTCGAGGACTCTCGTCTATAACAGCGTTAGAGTTGTACGAACTTTAGTCGAGATAACAGCACCTACTGTACATTCAATTTCGTTCCTTAAAATATATAATAACTTTTATACCTCAAATAAAATCTTAACAGTTCTAAAAAACGTTTATACGCTGGGCCGTCCAGCCTGTTTGGCAGAATGTACGGCCCAACGCTAAACTCGCCACAAATGCCGGCCCATAGGTTGATCGACCAACGGACTTGTGCTGCACATGGACGAAGCGCTAGGGGATTTTCGTCGCTCCACACATGCATATTGTGGGAATTGAAGCAACCTTCTCTGTTGAAAATTGCTTCATCCGTCCACAATATGTATTTGGTGAACGACGGATTCCTTAGCACTTCTCCCAACAGCCAGCCACCTGGAATATTCAATCCGCTGGATGTAATCCCCGGCGTGCAAATGTTGCACCCGTACATATTTGTACGGATGCAACTTGCGATCCTGGAGGATTCGATGTATCGTCGTCCTGCTGACACTAGAACAAAATGCAAGAACATCTACTATTAGATAACATTTTTTTTCTTAATTAATAATTGCTGCAGTTATTTTGAACTGTCACTTACACTAGGCGACGGCTCAAGACGCGCACACTGATGGTTGGATCGACTTCAACGGCGTCGAGGATTCGCTCTATGGTGCCCAGATTTCGCGCTGCTGCGGGTCTGCCCACCTCGCTGCCTCGCGGCATCATTGACCCCGTCGAAAATAGCCGCGACGCTAACCGGCGAAACGTATCCTTGCTTGGGGTTTCGATATCAGGATATTCTAACGCAAATGCTCGTGCAGCAGCATTTGCGTCCCCGTTGTTCCGGGCGTACACCCAGAACATCCTGTAGTATTCTTGGGCCGTGTACATTTCTGCGACACGATTGCTAGCTGACTGACAGGATTTTTTCCAAGCAACTCCCGCTACCCCCAAGTAGCTTCTCTGGTTCCATTATGAGTTAACTCCCACCAGGGCAAGAGGCTTTAGGTAAAAAGAAGTCAGCACATTTTCGGAACACACGTGTTTTGCAGAAGTGCAACGAATACTTTCACAAAAGCCCGCGCTCCGTCCTTCTACTGCCAATGTACCCATTGCTTCGAGATAGAAAACAGACACCACGTGTATCGGTTCGAAAGAGTCCGAAGGGAAGAGACAGTCTTCGAGTTGCTATAAAGAAGAAAATGCATACCATTCCTGTTTCCCTTTTCCGAGACCCTGAGTTCACGACTGCTACGAGGCGGAACCAATTAAGTCATAAATTATCCGAAACTGTAGGAAACCGTTCTCTACCGCCGACTCGTCGGACAATAAACCGCGACCCTGGCGAAATGCTCTGGCTGATCAGCCTGATTAATTTTGGAGAACTAGAAATTACAGAGTACTATCCAACATCAATACACCTCGCGGAAAGACACAGGAAGAGAATATCTCTCGTGTATCTCGAATTTCAAAACAGAAGCACGCGTCGACATATTCCGTGCGAGCGAAGGTGGGCATGGAGGTCCTATTGGCCCCAAACTAACCAATCTGTCCTGCAGCCCTCCCAAACGGCCACTGTCCTGAAGAGGCCCTCTTCACAGCAGTATCTCCTCCCCAAGGTCCACCATCGCTCGCACGGAATACGTCGCTTGCTTATCTCAAGTGTCTAAGCACGCGCTCGAATTTCAGAACAAAAGCACGCGTCGACGTATTCCGTGCGAGCGATGGTGGACCTTGGGGAGGAGATACTGCTGTGAAGAGGGCCTCTTCAGGACAGTGGCCGTTTGCGAGGGCTGCAGGACAGATTGGTAGTAAGATACCGGTCGTCCAGCAGGACTGTCACGTGCTTGCGTCCTGATCGTCATTTTCTTGTTTTATTATTTTACCACTTAGACCTAGTTATATTAAATTCTATTCCATTTTAATATCAACTGGGCCTCAATTTATTATAAGACCTTCATCTCCGTGTCCCATTCGCCTGAGAATTCAATAAGAACAAAAAGGAATCCTACATATGCAGGGTGTTACTCTACCTATAGTCAATACTTTGGGGGGTTATTCTACAGACATATATAAGTCGAAAATCAAGAGTGACGAAATTGCGGTAAATGCTTCGTTTATTAATTATCGATGGTTAAAGATTGACGTCTGGATCGCCTGAATCAGCCTGAATGACGGCACCTCGACGGACAGCGGGCCACGCGAGGCAGGCCAGCCAAGCGGCGTGCAGTGGCGGCGGATGCGTGACGGATTTGCCATGTAGAGCGCATAGTTACTTACCTACCTCGCCGAAACTGTGACATACGATACTTGCGATAATTTATGAAAAGACGCAAACGTTGTTCGGCATTAAACCTGCCTACTCGTAAAAATCCACAAGGGCATATCAAAACCCGCCCAACGGGATTCTCAAGTAGAGAGGGTGAATGCCATTGCCTTTGAAAATATTGCCCTCAAAAATCACCCACACGGCCATCCAAAACACCGCGATTGTCCCGTCCGCGATTGTTCACTTAATTACACACACGCACCACGATTAATTTTCTCGCGAATGTCCATGTCTTCACGTACCGCGATTGTCCCGTCCGCGATTGTTCACTTAATTACACATACGCACCACGATTAATTTTCTCGCGAGTGTACATGTCTTCACGCACCGCGATTGTTCACTTAATTACACACACGCACCACGATTAATTTTCTCGCGAGTGTACATGTCTTCACGCACCGCGATTGTTCACTTAATTACACACACGCACCACGATTAATTTTCTCGCGAGTGTACATGTCTTCATGCACCGCGATTGTTCACTTAATTACATACACGCACCACGATTAGTTTTCTCGCGAATGTCCATGTCTTCACGCACCGCGATTGCAGTCTGTGCTCGCGTTGACGACAGTCGTCAAACTGAGGAGACCTTGGCCAAATCCCTGCGCGAAGGACACGAACAACGTTACGAATAAACAACCTACATACAATGTATCGCTACACTTTCTCCGAGTCGCTCGGGCGATGATAGACAGCTTATGCGATAAATTAAATTCTTTATTCTTCATGGAATCGATAGGTATGGCAGTGACACCAATGGATTCCCTATGTTTTTCCGATGAAAATCAAACCAAATGTAATGTAAATCGGATTACTTTTAACGAAGCTAATTTTACATGAGGCCCGCGTGTGCCTGTGCTAGAGAATCACAGCTGTTTCGCACGGCCAGTCAATGCCCCGCGAGACCGTTCCGCGCTGAGTTTCGCGGCCTCCGACCGCGACGCTCGAGATCAGGGGACCTTACAATGTTGCGCACTAGAAAGCGACGAATCTGAAATTATTCTGCATTTCTCATCAGATCTTTGCGAAAGTGGCGTCGATCGATTCCTTATGGAAAAACATAGAGAATCATGTCACTGCCATACCTATCGATTCCATGAAGAATAAAGAATTTAATTTATTGCATAAGCTGTGTATCATCGCTTGAGCCACTCGGCGAAGGTGTAGCGATACATTGTATGTAGGTTGTTTATTCGTAACGTTGTTCGTGTCCTTCGCGCAGGGAGTTGGCCAAGGTCTCCTCAGTTTGACGACTGTCGTCAACGCGAGCACAGACTGCAATCGCGGTGCGTGAAGACATGGACATTCGCGAGAAAACTAATCGTGGTGCGTGTGTGTAATTAAGTGAACAATCGCGGTGCGTGAAGACATGTACACTCGCGAGAAAATTAATCGTGGTGCGTGTTGCGGCCGCGCAAAGGCGCGCCGCGTCACGCGTTCATACGCGTGCCCGCTGACTCGTAGCAACCGCCAACAAGTCAGCTGAGGCCTATGACTTTGGTTGTTTACGCCAACCGTCTTTTCGAAGCGCTCGCCCGGCGACCGTTAATTCGAAAGCAACCGAGCCGTGACACGCACGTACGCACTTGAACTCTTTGCGCCCATTGCGCCGATAGCCCGAGCATTGTGTAACGCGACCCATAGGCGCCCAACGCCCACGCGTTCTGTAATATAGTGTGCTGTGTTTCTGTATATATATATATTCTTTGTGACGTCCAGTGGCCAAGTTGACCACTGGAAAAATATATTGTTCCAGTCCAACAAGCGTCATTCTGCAACTTCTCCTTCCCGTCAATCATCCATTGCCGGCGGTTTTAAATGTCGCACTTGGCGAAAACGTTGGTCCTTCGAGCTGGATATTTGCTGAAGGAGAAGCAAATTGATCGACCCCATGGCTGGTGGAGGCGCAAAAGACAATGAGGGTACAGCGGCCACCGCTCCGTGGCAGGCCCACATTACCCGGATACGGGCCCTCATCTCGTCGGGGCAGCGCCTGGTGCCAAATTATAAGAAAATGGGTCAGGCAAAATTCAGCGTTGAGAACGCCCAGGCGAGGATCGACGCGCTGGATCGGATTTGGACCCAGTGCCAGGAGCTCCACTTGAAGGTGGAGGTGCAGGTCCCCTCGACCGAGCGTCATGCCTGCGCCTATCTGGTGGACGACGAGTTCGCCAAGGCCGAAGCGGAGATCTGGGAGGCCAAAGATTTTCTCCTGGAGGTCCTCCATTCTCTCAGCGGCCCCAGCGTCGGCGGATCAACCGAGACCACAGCCGCCACTGCATCTGGAGCAGCGAGGAGCCGAGCTATGCTCCCACGCCTCGACCTTCCGCGTTTCTCCGGTGAGTACCAGGAGTGGCAGGCATTTCGCGATCTGTTCTCGTCGCTCGTTATCAAGGATGCGGCTCTCGACGACGTCGAGCGGTTACAGTATTTAAAAACGTCGTTGAACGGCGCCGCGCTCAATGTCATCGCGCATCTAACCATAACAAGCGCGAATTTCGCAACTGCCTGGACGGCCTTGACGCGGCGTTTTGACAACAACCGCGCTCTCGTCGCGACCCACGTTCGCGCGCTAATCACAATGCCGCCGATGTCAAACGATTCTGCCGCGGAGCTAACGCGGGTGTGCGACACGACTAACCGGTCTCTCTCACTCCTCGCCAATTTGGGCTGCCCCACCACTCAGTGGGACGCTCTTGTTATCGGCGAGGTATGCTTGAAGTTGGAGCCCGGGCTCCTAGAAGAGTGGGAGAAGTCACTCGGCGCGAGGACCGACCCCCCGACATACTACGAATTAGATCGGTTTCTCGAGTCGCGCATTCGCTCACGGGAGGCCACACAAGTACACGAGGAAGCTAGGTTTCGCGCTCGCGGCGAGGTGTCCGAATCTTCGAAGCCAGCCTCCTCGTCGAAACCAGCCCCCTCGGCTAAATCAGCCGTCTCATGGAACGCTCGGGTGTGCGCCACAAACGCCACGCCTGACCCCCCTCAGTCTGCGATCAAATCGCATTGCCCCATGTGCCGGGCGCGCCACGCCGCGTACCGTTGCAATGCAACCGGATCAGCGTCGCGATTTCGCGAATAAGAAGCGGCTATGTTTTAATTGCCTCGCGCTCGGACACATGGCGCCGTCGTGCCCGGTCTCTGCCGTGTGCTCGAAGTGTGGGATAAGGCGCCTGAGACCGAGATTCTGGTAGCGAATCTCAGGGGTGTTCCGGGCGTGCTTCGCTGTTGCTGTCCACGGGCTCCGAAGGGTCGGTTAGAGGTGCCGTGGCAGAAAGATTCAGAGGGAATCCGAAGGGTATGGGGATCGTAGCAGGTTGAAGAATAGGAATTCACCGCGAGGTTTTAAACAAGGGTTTATTCTGTCCCGATCTGGGTGACAGGTACCGCGTACTATAACATCAGTCTTTCGGTTACAAGAGAGCCACTCGTGGCTTGTACATGGTTCTTATACTCTAATCGGGGTGAAGTGGGGACCAACGGGGTCTCCATCTTTGACCCGCTTTGGGTATTTCGCCATATGCTGATGATCCTCGATGCGCTTCCGAGAGTCCTGACACAGCTGTGGCGGTTTTCGGCTGCTCGGTTGCGGCAATCGGAATGTACGCGGTGTCATTGCCCTTAGGCGTTGGTTGGGTCACAACATCCCTCCCCCCTTAAGGAAAGGGTGCTTAGGGGAATTTTATTTATACAATTTCCCGGTACCCTAGATTGTCCTAATCTCGGTGTAGTCGCTGTTTGCAGCGGATTCACGAGTGTTTTCTACGTTAGAGTTAGATGCCGAACGTTTCGCCCTTCGTCTTTTCACGGGTTTCGGTATTTGCATTTTTCGGCGTAGTTGGTAGTCGCGTCTTAACAAATATATGACGAGTACAATAAGTATTATTAGCGCCGTAGTTGTCGTTGTCGGATGTACAATTTGCCAGATCGTTAATCCTGGTTGGTAATTGCTATTAGTTAGATCGCTTTCTACTTGGTTGAGTTGAGTATACAGCGCTGAGAACTCGGCTGGGTTCTTTAAGAGTTTATCTAACTGGAAACGTGTGAGGGGTTGCGTATGTTCGCCCTTTTTTGTTTTATTTATTCCCGTTGTAATATCGTATCGCGGTGCTGTTGGCATTTCGAAGTCCTGACTATATGCTGTTTTCTGTTTTTTTATTACAACGTTCTTACTTCGGATGTCACAATTTCCCGTAATCCTGAGGATTCCTGTCTTATCTATATCGGTGTGTTCGGGATGTCGCTCGTTACATTGAATAGTTAGTGTCTCGGGTTGGTGCGCCGCGAATATCCACGTGTCCACGCGCGAGGTACCTATCCACATCGTGTGGTTTGCCGCTATGTTTTTTATTTCGCAATTTTTTGGGAATTGGTCCTAGGGTTGCAGCCACAGGCTTGCTTCGCACTCGAGGTCGTCATTCACACTGTGCGCGATCATTGGTCGTTCGCAATAATATTCTGCGGCTATTTGTTTACATCCCTTCAATTCTTCTTGATTTGTAAGTACATATTGGTTGTTGCTCGCATCGATGACGAGTATTGGTGTTCTTATGACTAATAATGCGTATGTGCTGTCGTGCAAGTGGATCGGGGCCGGATTTGCCTCGATCACTGTGAATGTTTGTGAAGAAATTAAGGGAACGGTTATTACTGCTACCAAGGTGGTCTTATCGAAATACGCTGTAACCGATGACAATTTTTCGATCACATTGGCGTTCTCTAATTTCGGCGCTATAGGAAACGTGAGTCCGTCTGGAAGGTGTTGTACGGCGATTTGTAGTAATTTTGTAATTTGCGCGCTCGATAGTACGTTTGTGCTGATCACACCTCCTTTTAAGCCGGTATAGTATTGCAACACGTCGTCTACGTCTTGAGTCAGGTCAGTCAGTAGGTCGTTTAACGTGTTGAAATGATCTCCTACGTCAGCTCTTTGTGTTTGTTGTATCAATGCTGTTTCTATTCGCGTCTGTAGCAGTCTCGTTTGTCTTGCTAGTATTTCTTCGTTATGTTTTATCGTTTTTTCCGCGTTGTGTAAATGGTGTAGTGTATTGTTTGTTATTTGTATTTGTGTTTTCATAGCGGACATTAGTGTCTTTTGTGTTCCGTCTAATTGTGATAAATGATTGTTAATCCGTTCGGCGTCGTCGGCGTCCATAGTTCCGAATATGGTTTTTGCTAAGGACCCTATTCCGTTGATTAATCCCCGACGCTTATCTGGCACATACGTAGGCATTTCTACTACCTGCTCTATTCTTTTACATAATTTCCCTGCTCTTCTAAGTAATGCGCTTAACCGGTATCCGCATGTTGGTTGTATCACGATTTCTCTTTCGCATCGCCGTTGTATTTCGTTTACATAGGAAGTTATTTGCTGGTTTCTTTCAAGGAGAGTGTCCGTTTTCAGGTGGGTCACGATCTTCCACGAATTCGTTACCATGTGAAGTTTCCCAAGGTGCATAAAGTGGATACCTGCTTTATGCTTGATCGGTGATATCGTATACAAGGCCTGGCCGCCAGTCGGCGCCGCTTCGATTAGGCTCCCCACCATTACGGTACTCCTGAAACAATAAAGTCGGGTTCTATCCCCTCCTACTTTGCCTAGTTCACGCTTGCTATATATTCTGGCCCTGTCGCGAATTTTTACCTTAATCGTTTTTTATCTTGTTTTGTGCTCGATCCATCATGTACTCAGAGGGTCTTCGTGCCGTAAGTACTTCTGCTCTCATTTGAAGATTTTTCACTATTTTTCTCTTTTTTTTTTCTTTTGGGTATCATCGTTGTATTGTTACTGTTAGATGTATGCCGAGCGTCGTATTCGGGGCTATGTCTCCATAGACGAGATGCGTTCAATTCGATTGGAGCGGGCTCTGCACCGCGGTTTCTTGGACACCCTGTGGGAGGAAGGGTATCCTTCGTGGTCCCTTTCTTGGGACATCTTTACTTTGAGTAGGCTGTTCGGCCTATTACGCGTACAAGATGATGTATGTATTTATTTTTATTATTTGTAGCCCCTTGTTGCTCCTTTTGTCTTCCATTTGCAATCTCATGTCTTCTCTTTTTTTTTCTTTTTTAGGAAGAAGATTGGGGTCACTATGATACGTGAGGCGTCTTCCCTTCGGTGTATTTGCCTCTTTTTTTTTCTTTATTTCTAAATATACTATTATTTTACCTATTTGACGTGTTTCCCTAATTAATTCCTTCCCTGTATCCACGTCTTTATAGTTTTTAGTGATTATTACATATATATATATATTTTTTTTTTCTCTCTTGAGGCAGTTTCCATTGCCTATTCTATGAAATGTTTTATTCTATTCGTATGCGTGTGTAAGGTTTTCTTTCCCTTTTTTATTGTTACGTTTACTTTGGAATTTTTTTCTATTATTGTGTAGGGACCTATCCATTTATTATCTAATTTTTTCGATCTTCCCCTGCGTACGGATTCGTCATAAAGCCACACTTTGTCGCCTACTCTATATCTCACTTCGCGCGTCTTTGTGTCGTATGCTCCTTTTGATTTTATTTTTGCGTCCTGGAGTTTTTCCCTCGCCGTTTCGTTTGTTATTCTTATGCGTTCTCTTGCTTCCTGCGCATAGTCTTCGTAGTTATATGTCTGTCTAGGCAAGGTTTTTAACGCGGTTGGTAGTAACGCCGTTCTTCCGTACATTAATTCGTAAGGCGTAAAACCTGTCGCTGTATGGGGGGTTGTATTATATGTAAACATTGCATAAGGTAACCATTTGTCCCAGTCCGCTTGGTCTTTGTTTATGTAGTGTCGTAAGTATTCTACTAAGGTTCTGTGCGATCTTTCTAATGCTCCATTGGATTGTGGGTGATACGCGGTTGTTTGTAATTTCGTTATACGGAATAACTTACATATATTTTTAAACATTTCGCTGAGGAAGTTTGCCCCCTGATCCGTTAGTATTTTCTCGGGTATACCATATTCGCAAATGATTTTTTCAACTACTGCTTCTGCTATTGTCACTGCTTCCTGGTTTGGCAGAGGAATCGCCTTGCTAAATTTCGTCAGAAGATCCTGGAAGGTTAATATGTAGACGTTTCCTTGGTTACTTTCCGGCAGGGGCCCTACTATATCTAATGCTACCTTTTCCAAGGGGTTTCGTGGTGTGTCGGTGATCTCCATTGGTGCCCTATTTTTCCGCCCTATTTTGTTTTTCCGACAGAGACTACATTTTTGTATGTAATTCTGGATGTCTTTATTCATCCCTGGCCATCTGTATTTTTGCTTTATTCTTTTCGTTGTTCTCTGAACGCCTTGATGTCCTCCTAGGGGTGTGCAATGGTATTCATGAAGGATTTGCTGTTTCGTTTCCTCGTCGGGAACCTCGATTGGCTGTGTTTCTTTCCTGCCGTTCTGTAGTGCGTGTACGTTCCTGCTTAGTGCGTCCGCATTAGTATTTTTCTTTCCTGACTTATGTATGATTTCGTAGTCATACTCGGCTAATAGAATTTTCCATCTTATTAGTCTGGATCCTGGGTCCTGTACCCTAAATAGCCATACCAGTGCCTTATGGTCTGTTACTACCTTAAATGGGGTACCGTAAACGTACGGCCGGAAGTGTTTAACTGCCCAGACTACAGCTAGTAATTCTTTTTCCGTTGTACTATAATTTCTTTCGGCTTTATTTAGTACCCTGCTTGCGTATGCAATTGGTTTATCTTCGCCTATCTTTCCTTGTGATAGTATTGCGCCTAGTGCTACGTCGGAGGCGTCGGTTGTTACTATAAATTCTTTTGTGAAATCCGGGTAGATTAACAAGGGTGCCGTGGTCAGGGCCTCCTTCAGTGTCTCAAAAGCATTTTGTTGTTCGGCTGTCCAGATGAATTCGACCTTACTGCTCGTAATACTCGACAAGGGTTTAGCTATTTTTGAATATTCTGGAATGAATCTACGGTAATATCCTGCTAACCCTAAGAATGCTTGCAATTCTTTTAGTTTTGTTGGAACGGGGAATTCTCTTACAGCCTTGGTTTTCTCGGGGTTTGGTTTGATCCCTTCAGGAGTAATTATATGGCCCAGGAATCCTACCTCTTTGCGTAAAAATGCACATTTCTCCGGTTGTAGTTTTAAGTTATTTTCGCGAAGGGTGTCAAAAATTTTCCTCAGACGTATATTGTGTTCCTTTAAGCTGGCTCCGTGGATAACTATATCGTCGAGGTAGACGAAACAGTCTATTCCTTGTAGTCCGATGAGGGCAGCGTTCATTGCTCGCTGGAACGTCGCGGGTGCGTTTTTTAATCCGAAGGGCATGCGGTTGAATTCGAAATGACCCTGTGGGGTTGAAAACGCTGTCTTGCCTTTATCGCGTTCATCCATAGGAATCTGATGGTATCCGGACGCCAAATCGAGTGTTGTGAAATATTGCGCTTTCCCTAGTTGGTCTAAAATGTCTGTAATGATGGGTAGTGGGAATGAATCGCCTATGGTGATTTCGTTAAGTTTCCTATAGTCGATTACTACGCGATATCTCTTTTTACCCTCATTATCAGGTTTTTTTGGTACCACCAATAATGGTGCGTTCCATGGACTGGCGCTGTGACGGATAATACCGTCGTGTAACATCTGTTCTACTTGTTTTTGCACTTCCCGCTTATGGACTTCAGGTAATCTGTATAGCTTGACGTTGCAGGGTGCCGTGTCGCGTTTTATACGAATCCGGTGGCCGGTTACGGTGGCCTGTGTTAGTTGATCACCCGGTAGATGAAACGTATCGTGGTATTCTTTGCATATTTCGTTAATCGCTTTTTTTTCTTCTTTATTCATGTGCTTGCGATCTACCTGATCTAAAACTCGAGCGATGCGCGCTGTCAGCGATTCTCTTGCGGTCAACGCCCGAACGGCTGCGGCGCTATCGCTGTATTGAATTATTTCGTTCTTCGGTATCTCGCTTAGCTGGATTCGCGGCACGATTATTGTTTTTGCTTTCGTAGTTGTATTTATAATACAAGCTACGCATTTCCCGTTTTTGGGTCTTGTTAGCCCTTCCCCTAAATATACGCCTTCCGCTAACTGTTGTTTTTCTATTATTCCGTCTTGAACGCTATCCGTAGGAATCATTACTAACTGTTGTGCACGTGCAGGTATAGTTATTTTTGTGCTTCTGTTTAAGATCTTCCATGGTTTTTCATCTATTAATACGCTGTGTTTAGGGTAGCTTATGGTTATCCTATTTTCTTTAAGAAAGTCTACTCCCAGTAACCCGTCTGCGTCTCTCAAGGTATTTCCTTCTATTACGTACAAGGGATGTATTACCCCTTTTCCGTTTATCTTGAATACGGCCTCTATTTTCCCTAATGTTTCTGTCTTTTCCCCTGAAAATGTAATAAGATGGACATCGCTTTGTGCCATTTTTACATTGTCGGGGAGAGCTCGTTTAGCGATTAGAGATACTTCTGCCCCGCTATCTATTAACATTAATGTATGTTTATTTTTGGTGTCCTCTATTTCTACTTCTATGCTATCTGATGTGTGTCCACCTTTGGAGAGGGATCCTATTTTGATCATACGATAGGTTTTTGCGGAATCTTGGGTGGGTGAATCACGTTCCGGTGACCACGAGCTATCGCGGCTGCCTTGCGAGGAATGTGCGCTGTCGGCGCTTCTAGGCCGTGACTGTCGTTTTCCGCCTGAGGTCGGTTTCTGGTTCTCTATTTTATTTCCTGTTGATTTTTCGCTTTTCCCCTTGGCTGTTACCGCCTGTACTCGCCGGTTGTTCTCCGAAAAAATTTTTTTTTTCCCATTTGGCTTATCCTTATCTTTGTTTTTCCAACATTCTTTAGTGTCGTGTCCCGCGCGTTTACAATCATTGCAGTAGCGAGATGATTTCTTATTTTTATCCTGCGAAGAGGAGTTCGCCCCCCGTGACGTTGATCGTTTCGTGATTGACCGTTCTTGATCTATTGCTATCGCGATTGCTTCCTGTAGGTCGGCGGGTCTATGTGATTTCACTAAAATTTTTAAGTCGTCGCGGAGTCCGTCCTCAAATATCGTCAATGTTTGTCTTTTGAATATTTTTACATTTGCCTGTTTTTCAAGCAGACTGTCTTTATCATCGATCCCGGTCGCGATCAGTTCTCTTAGCAATTTTGATACACGGTTACCGTATTGGTGTGCGGTTTCATTGGGGCCCTGTTTGCTGTGTAGCAGTTCCCTTTGTACAGTTGAGGCTATACGAGGGGGTTTATAAACCGAAGTTAACGCGTCCTCTAAGTTTTGCATTGTCAGGATGTGGCGCGTTTGTACTTCCTCTAAGGCGTCACCTCCAACCCGCATAGAGATTATTCCTTGTAACATTTGGGCTTTTTCTTCCGCTGTCCGACATGAGTGGTACACATATTTGCAAGCGGTCAGGAACCCCGGTAGCTCCGAGGGGTCCTTCCCGTTGAACAGGGGTAAGGCCTTTACTACGTGGAATATTTCTCGGGTGACCGTTCTTTCTGGTATGGAGTTGGGGTCTTCTAACTCGAAGTTAGGGGGAACGAATAAACTAGCGCGTCTCGGTTCCTCTCTAGTCTCGTGGATGGTACTGAAGTGGACCGTGTTCCTGTTTGCGGGCCCGGGAGTGGCGTGCGTAGAGTTCATCGTTTCCCTTAGCCTTCCTATTTCGCGATCTATCGAGTCCTGTAGGGGACCTTCCCTTGCCTCCATGGCTCCTATCCTATCATTCAGTGCTAGTACTCCGTTAGTAACGCTAGCTAAAGAGGTGGTCACCCCCTCGAGTAGTCGTTCTAGGTTTGCTAATCGGTCTTCAAGGCCTACGGAACCCTGTTCGGTGTTCCTGGTTGTGGTTGCCGAAGGGGTGTTCGACATAATGTTATTGGTAGCTTGTTCTCCGCTCGAAATTAAACTATAATCTAACTCGTTGTATGGATATAGTCTTCTGGCGGTTAGGTGTCCGGCGTGACTTGACGCGATTGGTCCTACGGTCGGAACGCTGTGTTCTTCGCTAGTTTCTACGTCTAAAACAAGTCGCGTACGGTCTCCGATTTCCCGGAAGGTCTCGAATGTTGCGTCGAAAAGTGGTTCGGTGGAGGGTTTCGTACGGACTTTAATGAATCTACGCGGAACACTTCGGCGGATTGCTCCAGGCGAAAGGGTTTCTTTTCGCTCGGTTAATTCTAAATTACGCTCGATATCTACATCTAAGGAATGTGCGCGGCGCATGAGAACGGTGGCGTGCGGCCCGGATTCGCTGATAGTGGTATTTCGCACTTACAGCACTAGAAGCAGGTGATGCATCGCTCGTCTCGGTGTCAGTAGCAGGGTTTTTTCCAGCGGCGTCCTCTGTGGGTGTCCGTCCGTACTGCGTAGTGGATTACTCTGTTGTTGATTTGATCGTTGTCTCCGCTAGGTCCTGTTGATCTCGTCGGGCAGACTTGTTCCTCACGTTAGCAGGATCCCACCGCTGCCACCAAGTTTGTTGTGCTAAGGCGCCTGAGACCGAGATTCTGGTAGCGAATCTCAGGGGTGCTCCGGGCGTCCTTCGCTGTTGCTGTCCACGGGCTCCGAAGGGTCGGTTAGAGGTGCCGTGGCAGAAAGATTCAGAGGGAATCCGAAGGGTATGGGGATCGTAGCAGGTTGAAGAATAGGAATTCACCGCGAGGTTTTAAACAAGGGTTTATTCTGTCCCGATCTGGGTGACAGGTACCGCGTACTATAACGTCAGTCTTTCGGTTACAAGAGAGCCACTCGTGGCTTGTACATGGTTCTTATACTCTAATCGGGGTGAAGTGGGGACCAACGGGGTCTCCATCTTTGACCCGCTTTGGGTATTTCGCCATATGCTGATGATCCTCGATGCGCTTCCGAGAGTCCTGACACAGTTGTGGCGGTTTTCGGCTGCTCGGTTGCGGCAATCGGAATGTACGCGGTGTCATTGCCCTTAGGCGTTGGTTGGGTCACCACAGCCGATGCGAGGGCCGACGTCCCTCCGATTTCGACCCCAGTGGCCCCAGCGCCCTCAACGGCGGGCGGCGCCGCGCCCGTGAATGCAGCGCTCCATGCGTGCGTGACAACCGACGCTTCTGATGTCGGGCCGATGTTGTTAGCCACCGCGATCGTTCGCGTTGGGTCGGCGAGTGGAGACACGGCGGACATCCGCGTGCTGCTGGACCAAGGATCCCAGACGACCCGTATTTCCGAGTCGATCGTGCAGACCCTGCGGCTCCCACGCCAGCCGTTGCGGACGTACCTGACGAGCGCCTTGGACGGGAAGCTGGGAATCTCCCGTGCTCAGGTGCATCTCACGTTGAGGCCGCACCTCAGAGATCACATTGGCATCGTCGTCAATAGAGCTGTTCAAGTACCCGGATAAAGCAAGCCGAGTCTGACTCGGCTCGAAAAAGCGAGCCGAGCCAGGTACCCGAAAGAACCGAGCGGCTCGGATAGAACCAAGTACTTGAATTTTTTCAAGCGGCCCGAAAGAAACCGGGCGGATTGGAAAGAAACGAGCGGTCCGAAAGAAGTTGGAGCAGATCGAAAACTATGTGTCCGATTTATTTCAAACTTGCTACACATATTCTTAATGGTATTATCCAAACTGTATGATATCATTTTTTATGCGATAACCCATTCGTATATAATAAATGTTTTAAGTTTGCCTTGTTAGATAAAAAATGAATAGTGATATTTATCTTTGGCTAAAAGAAGCGGCAACAAACCTGAAGCCCTGGGAGGGCGCATTTCTTCAGGTAATGGAGAGAGAGTGCCTACCCAGGCTTCGAAATCCCCGGACCTCCGGAGAAGACGGAAGTCATTCTACAACGGATCGGCCGGCAAAACCCGGGCCTCCGCACCCATCTATGGAGGGTCTGGGGCAGGAGGGAGGCGGAACGATCCGTGCACTTGATCCTGGGGGTGGACGCGGAGTCGCACGAGGCGCTAAGCAAGCGGGGTTTCGTCATCCACGTGGGGCTGGGCAGGGCGCTCCTTAGGGAGTTCCAGGCTCGGACCGGCGGGGGTGGCGGGGAACCGGGAGCGGCGCGGGGGGCGGCGGCAGCGGCACCCCAGGCCAGTGCAGGGATTGGGCCGGGGGGAGTGGGGGAGGCCTCGGGCGCGGGGGCGATACCCAGCACCGGAGCCGACCCGGCCCCTCAGGACCAAGCCCAGAGCGGAGCAGCGGGGGGAGGGACCGACTCCCCATGACGAAGGAGGTGAAGATACCCACCCGCGGAAGAAGGGGGAGACCCCTGAAGGCCGTGGGGTTGGGTAGGGCTGGGCCCTCGGGGACCCGAGGAGGAGTCCAAAGGACTACCAACTCGGGGTCACTGAGGGACCAGTTCCTCAAAATCGCCGGGGTGGAGAGCAAGGCCGCCACGGTAAAGCGAAGGGGGAAATAGAAGTGGACCGCAACACGGGACACACTACTTCTCCCGGAGCACGTGCGAGAGCGAGCAATACTGCAGCCATCATGGCTGCAGGATGCATCAGCATCTCGCAGATTAATCTGCAGCACTGCAAAGCAGCGACGGATCTACTTGACCGCCGCACAGTGGTGCTGCAAACAGACATAGTACTCATACAAGAACCTTGGCTGATCAAGGGTCGAGTAGGAGGACTGAACGAGAGACAGGGCACGATAATACACGGGCCCGGGGATCCCGGCCCAAGAGCGTGCGTCTACGCGAGTAAGAAACTACACGCCTTGAGGCTGGGAGAATTCTGCACTAGGGACCTAACAGCTGTCCTAATAGAGCCAGAAATGGGCGGGAACACGGAGAAGGTCGTGGTCTGCTCAGCATACCTACCATACGACTCTGAGGAGTCCCCCCCAACGAGGGAACTCAGAGTACTGGTGGAGAGTAGTAAGACAAGACGGTTTCTAACCCGGGTGTGCTGAGGGGAGCGCGGGGGCAGGGGGAAAGTGAGGGCGCGCGGGGGAGCGCGGCGGAGGGAAACCTGGGCGCGGGGCCTGCGGGGTGAGGGAGACAGGTTGCGCGCGCACGCGCCGCGGAGTGGGGGAAGCCGCGACGATGGAGGGGATCAGTCCGGGCCGAGCCGCCGCGGAGACCTCTCCAGACCGGACCCATTTTTCAGAGGGAGGCATTGACCCCCGAAAAAAATCTCTCTCAAAACTTGGCCCACCCGAAATTTTTTTCCGGACCTAACCTAGGGTGGGAGCTGTCCTGGAACTTTTTTTCCAAACCAATAATATTTCAGAAATTGTTTCGAACAATGTCGGGAAAGATCGACGTTTTTTTTTTCGACATCGCGTCTTCGAGGGAAAGAGACAGAGCATTACTTTAAAGTTAATATTTTAGGAGGGAAAGAGACGCCACTACATAAGAGACGGAGCATTACTTTAAAGTTAAAATTCTAGGAGGGAAAGAGAGAGTAATACATAGGGGATAGAATCGCATGCATTCTAAAGCTAACAGTATTTCAAAGCGTTCCGATTTAACGTCGCCGCGTATCGCGCGCGATAGCATGCGTAATTCGACTCCTCTGGAGCAGCTGGGCGGGATGATATCATTTGATGGCGCGAAGAACGCTCGAACGAAACAGAATTAGCGCGAATCATAGAAAGAATTATGCAGCGTCAGCAAATCTTAAAGTTAGGTGGCAAGGAGGAGGACGGGTAAATAAAATTGAGAAATTATATACGTTTATGATATATATATTGTTACAAATCATAAAATTAAAAGAATATAATTTACCATTTTTTACTACGAGCATCATCCACAATATGATTGAGAGTACAATCACATTTTATTCTAAAGCTAACAGTATTCTAAAGCGTTCCGATTTAATGTCGCAGCGTCTCACGTGATCGTATGTAACTTGAGTCCCCTGGAGCAGCCGTGCAGGGTGACGACATTTGACAGCGCGAAGAACGCTCGAATCATAGAAAGAATTATGTGGTGTCAGCAGAAATTTTTTTCCATTCCAATATGTGATGGAAATTTTTTCCCCAACACAGAGAAATAATAATTTTTTAATCACCGATATATAACGAACTATTATGTAGCAAACAGATATATTTTTTCCGAACCATTATGTAGCCAGCATTCTAAAGCTAACAAGTTTTTAAAACGTTCTGATTTAACGTTGCAGCGTATCGCACGATCGTGTGTAATTTGACTCCTCTGGAGCAGCCGCGCGGGATGATATCATTTGGCAGCGAGATGAAGGCACGAACAAAATATAATACTTTTTTCGGAAACGTCGAATCTCAGAATTAGGTGGCAAAGAGAGAAGGAGAATGATGGGTGAATAAAATTGAGAAATAATATAGAATAATACAAGCACAAATATAAAAATATAAAATACAATATGATAAACAATATAAGTATAAAATGAAATAAAATAATAAAATAAAAGAAAATAAATTAATAAAATAAAAAAGAAAAATATAAAAACATAATATAAAAATAGAATATGAATAGAATATAAAAATAAAAAATAAAAATATAAAAATTCAATATAAAAATACATTATAAAAAGAAAAAATATAGGAATAATAATAATAATAATAATAATTTAATTTATTATCCACTTTTGTGTTACAATTTAACGATCCTATACTCTTTCCATTTCATTCCCGTGATTGTGTCAATGTAAGTCCTACCGTTCTAATGTATCCTGCTGAGTCACAACAATTTTTTCTATTTTACAAGTGTTTCCTAATCTATTTTATGTTGCATAATCTTCTTTTATCATTTTCCTGTTCTTCCCATCTTTTCCTTCTCCCTATTATCTCCCGTAGAATAGCCAAGTTTTTCCCTTCTCCTCTAATTACCTCTTTCCAATTCCTCCCACTCTCTCCACTTACTTCACATGCTTCAATCACATGCTTCACTGTTTCTTCCTCTTTCTTACAAAGCCTACATATCCTTTCTTCGTTCATTAGCCAATATTTGCATACCCTTGTTTCACTATCCTTTATGAATCTTCCTATCCTTTCTAATTCTCCTCTCCTTTTTTTTCACCCATAAGTATTTCGGCTTATTTCCTGGTTTCCTTGCCACCTCCCTTAATTCTCTTAGGAACTTTGACTCTTCTATTTTCATCTCTCTTTCTTGTTCTTGAATGTATTTACTTATCTGCTCTATTTTGGTTCACACGTCTTCACCAATAAAAATATGAAAATATATAAATATAATTGAATATAAAAATATAAAAGTACAATTAAAATAAAAAATAAAACACAATACAATATAAAAACATATAAATATAAAAGAACATAAAATAAAATAATAAAAGAAAATACTATTAAATAATAAATATAATATGAAAAGAAAAAAGAAAATAGAATATAAATGAATAAAATATAAAAATATAAAATAAAAAATAAATAAAAAACATTATGAAATAAAAGGAATAGAATAAAATAATAAATATAATATGAAAAGAAAAAAAAATATAAAAATTCGTTATAAAAGAATATAATATAAAAAGAAAAAATATAAAAATACAATATAAAAAAGAAAAAATATAATAATAATAATAAGGGGAACCACGTGACGTGCGCGAGAGAATAACGTGTGTACGTAGGCAGGCGAAAGAAATAGACGAAAAGTGTGGAAAAAGTGCGCAGAAAATTACGAGGTTGGTTGGAAAACGAGGGGAGTAGACAAGGTTCCGGTGGACAGTATAATCGACAGATAATAAAGAGTCTAAGGGATAGATAAACGGTGAAGAAGAGAAGGTGTGAAACGAGTGCACGAAGTATAAGATACGTGGCAAGGATAAGTGACATCTACGGGAGTGGAAGAAGCAAGAAGACAAAGCGGAGACAGCAGTAGGTAAAGAAGAGCGGTAACTCTAATGAACCGAGCAGACGAAGGCGGGGAAGTGCAAAAGGAAACGAGAAGAAGGGGAAGACCATCGTTGGCAGAACAGCTGGGAAGAAGAAGAGCGGATAGTGAAGGCTCGATACTGGACTCATTCAAGAGGAAACGGGAGGACGAGGAGGAGCAGGAGAGGTTAAGGGCCGAAAAGGAAATAGAGGAAGAATTCTTAAAAGCGAGGAAAGTAGGGAGGTCGCCTCCGACGAAGAAAACCGAGGTAGTAACACGAACTATAGAAACGCCAGACAGTCAGAAGACAAAGCAGGAAAAAGAAATGGATGTAAAATTAGACAAATTGATGGAAGCTGTGCTGGCAGTTAAGAAAGACATGGAAGAGATGAACAGAGAGCTGAGGCAGGGAATGCAGGAGCTGAGGGATGAGTGGAAGAGTAGGGATGAGATGTGGGAAAAGGAAAGGAAGGAAATGAGAGGAAGGATAGAAGTACTGGAAGCCAAGAAGGATCAGGCAGAGGGGCTCACAGAAAGACTGGAGGGGCTAGAAAGAAAGGAAGAGGCTAGAGAGAAAAGAGAGAGAAGAAATAATATTTCTCTAAGGGGAGAGGATTTACCGCGTAAAGAGACGCCGAAGGAGACGGTGGAATATGTGTTAAGGCACGAATTGCAGGTAGACGCAGAAATCGAGGAAGCCTATTGGGTAGGAAAGGGAGAGAAAAGAGGGCTACTGATAGCGAAGTTAAAAAGCTGGCAACAGAAAAGAGCAGTAATGCTAAAGAAGAGTACATTGAAAGAGAAGAGGCTGTTTATTGACAATGACCTGACGAAAAAAGAAAGGGAGATACAAAAAAATATTAGAGATATTGCCAAGGCGGAAAGGGAGCAAGGGGCAAAGGTGAAAGTTGGGTATAGGAAAATAAAAATCAACGATAAGACATTTATTTGGAAAGAGGAAGGCGGGCTGAAAGAAGTAAATTTTTGGAGTCGGCAAAGTTCTGTGAACCTCTAAATTATTGGAGGATCGCAGAGCTTACAAGGACAACGAAAGCACGACAAAAGGCAGTACCAACACCCGTTCCCCGCGTGCCTGCGAACGTAGATATGCGGGGAGAGGGGGGTACACAGAATCGGGAAAGGAAAAAGAATCAAAGAAATATAGATACATTTAAAATAGGATACTGGAATGTAGCAGGATTGTTCAGCAAAGACAAACAGTTTTGGGATTTTTTAAAAGAACTCGATGTAATAGGATTAGTTGAAACGTGGATTGAAGAGAAACAATGGGAAAGATTGAAAGAAAATTTGCCACAAGAATTCTCATGGAAATGTAAATATGCCACCAGAGAGAAAAAAAAAAGGGAGAGCGATAGGCGGAATTATCACAGGCATAAGGAAGGGCATAGAAGAGGAGGAATCGAACGCTGGAACGGAACATATCCAAGAGAGGAGAATCAGGATACAGAATGAAAAATGGAGAGTAATAACAGTGTACAGCAGAGATATGAAGGATACGAAACAAGAGCTGGACCATTTAATAGAAGAGAGGGAAGTGGAGAAACTGATTATCGGAGGAGATTTCAATGCGAGAATTGGACAGGAAGGGGGCGATTTTAGAATAGAAGAAAAGCATGACGTAAGGAGATCAAAAGACAAAGTCAAAAACACAGAAGGAAAGTTGTTATTAGAAATGGTGGAGGAAAGAGGATGGAATATTCTGAACGGGAATATGGAGGGAGATGATAAAGGGGAGTATACATACACGGGGCCGAGAGGCAGCACAGTAATTGATTATATAATAACAAATGTCGAGACGAAAGAAGATATCAAGAAATTCACAGTGGAAGAAAGGGTTGAGTCAGACCATATGCCTCTGATAGCAGAACTATATGGGGGAAATAAAAGAAAAGAGCGAGGGGGAAATCAGGAAGAGGGGTGGAGAGAGAGAAGAGTCTGGACAGAGGAAGGGAAAAGAGAGTTTCAAAAGGAATTAAACAAAATAAGCTTCAATACGACCGAGGTGAATGAAATGGTAGAAGAAATGGTAGGAAAAATAAATAATGCAGTACGGAAAGAAGAAGTAAAAATAAAGAAATGGAAATTGGGCAGCTTTAAGTGGTGGAATTCGAACTGTACAAAAAAGAAAAGAGAAGCCAGAAGAGCGCTGAGGAACTGGAGAAGGGGCAAAGGAGACAAAGAAGACTATCAGAAGAAAAGAAGGGAGTACAAAAAAGTGTGCGAAGAAAGGAGAAGGGAATTACAAGAAAATATAGAAAATGAGATAATGCAATTAAAGGGAGAAAATCAAATATGGGAATATATAAATAAACAAAGAAAGAAAAGGATAGGGATCTCCAATAACATAGACTTAAAAGAATGGAAGGATCATTTTAAAACATTACTAGAAGGCGTCGACTGTAAAAAAGAAGTAGGAGAGTTGGAAGAAATAGACAACACGGAAGGAGAAGTGGAGGAGGAAATAACAGAAGCAGAAGTAAAAGAACAAATCAGGAAATTAAAAAAGAAGAAAGCAGCAGGGGAAGACAAAATAGAAAATGAAGCCTGGATTTACGGCAACGTGAAAATAGTAAAAAGGATCACAGAAATTTTCAATAAAGTATGGAAGGGAGAAGGATTCCCGGAGAGGTGGAAAGAAGGGGTGATTTCACCAATATTCAAAAAAGGAGATAGAGAAAAGGTAAGCAACTACAGGGGGATAACGATCCTAAACACAGCGTACAAAATATATGCTATGGTCCTAGAAAAAAGATTAAAAGAGGAATTGGAAAAGAACCACATAATACCAGAAACGCAAGCAGGATTCAGGAGCGGTAGGTCGACAACAGATAACATTTTTATTCTGAACTATGTAGCTAACAGAGAAATACAGAAAAAAGGGGGGAAGCTGTATACGTTTTTCGCGGACCTAAGCGCGGCATTTGACAAAGTGGATAGAGTGAAACTTCAGAACATCATGAAGAAAAAGGACATAAGTAAACGCTTGAGGACGAGAATCGGAGAAATTTACAAGGAAACAAGAAATACCATAAAAGCAAACGGAGAAATGTCATCCAAATTCTGGACAACAAAAGGGGTAAGACAGGGATGCCCACTGAGTCCAACGTTATTTACAATATATGTAGCGGACTTGGAGGAAACCATGAGGAAAAACCAAGCAGGAGGAGTTAGAGTAGGAAAAGACAAAATCTGGACTCTAGCATATGCGGACGATATAGCGTTACTAGCAAATGAACCAAAGGATCTTAAGGACATGATACGAAGGTTTGGAAAATACCTTGAAAGGAAAGAATTGCAACTGAACGCAGAGAAATCTAAGGTGCTGATTTTCCATAAAGGAAGAGGAAAGAAGAAGAGAGAAGAATGGGGCTGGCAGGGGCACAGTCTGGAAGAAGTAAAGGAGTTTAAATACTTAGGGTATAATTTCCAGAAAAATGGGGGCAGAGAGATGCATATAAGGGAAGTCACAAAGAAAGCTAGAATAGCAATGGCGCAGATATGGGGAATAGGGCAAAGAATGTTCAAGAACAATTTTGAGAGAAGAATGAGAATATTCAGAAGCATAGTGAAAAGTATCTTGTTGTACGCGTCAGAAATTTGGGGATGGATGGAAGCAGAAAAAGTAGAGAAAATACAGGAGAAATACATAAGGTGGACTTTAGGTCTGGACTTCAATACACCTGCATATCTAATTTTGGAGGAAACAAAAACGGACAAAATAAGGATAGAAGCTGGGAAAAGAGCAATGAAATATGAGGAGAAAGCGAAACGACTAAATAAGAATAAAATAGTACAAGAATGCTGGAGGGAAATAGACACGAAGCAAGCAGAGAAAAAATCGAAATGGGAGGAGATGAGAGACGCATACTACAAGCAAAAAATTATGGATATGCAAGAAATAGAAATAGAAAGAAGGAGGGGAAGAGAGTTTGCCGAGGAACTGGCGCAAAGAGACAGGGCAGAGCAGATCCAATGGCAATACGACAGAATACAAGGAGGCAGATACAACGCACATTACACAGAAATCAGGGATAACCAGAGAGCAAATTACCTAAACGGAAACTACAGAGGCAGAGACCAAAGCATGATTGCAAGGTTCAGATGTGGGAACGAAGAGCGGGGAAGCAAGTACTGGAAGGAGGAAAAAGAGACAGTATGCAGACTATGTAATGGGGCTAGAGAGACGCTGGGTCACATGCTACAAGACTGTAAGGATCTGAAAAGAGAAAACGCAACGATCAGAGGGATACTAAAGGGAGAAGAAGAAGGAGCGGAGTGGATGCGAATGTTTCTAGAAAAAAGGAGAAGAAAAGAAGAACAAGATGAAGGAAGAAGTCAAAACGAAAGCACAATTTTGAATTAACAGTCCCAGAAACACTTACACACATAACACATGTAACCCCATTTTGAGGCCGAAAGGCGAAAAATAAACCTATTTACTACTATAAAAATATAAAATAAAAAAAATAAAAAATATAAAAAAAAACATTATGAAATAAAAGGAATAGAATAAAATAATAAATATAATATGAAAAGAAAAAAAAATATAAAAATTCGTTATAAAAGAATATAATATAAAAAGAAAAAATATAAAAAACAATATAAAATTAAACGAATAGAATAAAAAAATTCAGTATAAAAATAAAAATATAAAAATACAATATAAAAAGAAAAATATAATAATAATAATAATAATTTAATTTATTGCCCACTTTTGTGTTACAATTTAACGATCATATACTCTTTCCATTTAAATCCCGTGATCGTGTCAGTGTAAGTCCTACCCTTCTAATGTATCCGACTGTGTGCTAACAATTTTTTTCTATTTTACAAGTGTTTCCCAATCTGTTTCATATTGCATAGTCTTCGTTTATCACTTTCCTGTTCATCCCATCATTTCCTTCTCCCTATTATATCCTGTAGAAAGGCCAAGTTTGTCCCTGCTCCTCTAATTACCTCTTTCCAATTCCTGCCACTCTCTCCACTTACTTCACATGCTTTAATCATGTATTTCACTGTTTCTTCCTCTTTCTTACAAAGCCTACATGTCCTTTCTTCTTTCGATAGCCAATATTTGTATGCTCTTGTTTCACTACCCTGTATGAATTTTCCTATCCTTTCTAATTCTCCTCTCCTTTTTTCTTTTTTCCCATACGTATTTCGGCTTATCTCCTGGTTTCCTTGCCACCTCTCTTAATTCTCTTAGGAGCATTGACTCTTTTATTTTCATCTCTCTTTCTTGTTCTTGGACGTCTTTACTTATCTGCTCTATTTTGGTTCTCACTTCTCCCCAATAAAAATATAAAAATACAATAAAAATATAAAATAAAACACAATACAATATAAAAATCAATATAAATATGAAAGAAAATAAAATAGAAGTAAGTAATAAATATAATATAATATAAAAAGAATATAATATAAAATAAGAAAAAATATAAAAAAATCAATATAAAAATACAATATAATAAAAATAAAATGTAATAATAATAATAATAATTTCATTTATTATCCACTATTGGCTTACAAATTAACAATCATATACTCTTTCCATTTCATTCCCGTGATTGTGTCAATACAAAATTGGCTCGACCATATCAATCGGATCATGTATCAAACATCTTTCGCACCACTCGGAACGTGCACCGAACGTGCATCGAACGTGCATTGAACGTGAATCGAACGGCATCGAACGTGCACCGAACGTGAATCGAACGGCTTGGAACGTGAATTGAACGACTTGCGTTCAATACCCGTTCGGTGCACGTTCGATGCACGTTCGATGCACGTTCGATTCACGTTCGATGCACGTTCCGAGTGGTGCGATTCACGTTGGATACACGTTCCGATAGTGTATCCAACGTCTTTCATACCACATTGATCGTGCACCGAACGTGAATTGAACGTGCATCGAACGTGAATCGAACGGCATCGAACGTGCACTGAACATGAATCGAACGCCTTGGAACGTGAATTGAACGACTTGCGTTCAATACCCGTTCGGTGCACGTTCCATGCCGTTCGATTCACGTTCGATGCACGTTCGATTCACGTTCGATGCACGTTCGATTCACGTTCGGTGCACGATCAATGTGGTATGAAAGACGTTGGATACACTATCGGAACGTGTATCCAACGTGAATCGCACCACTCGGAACGTGCACCGAACGTGAAAAAAGGAGAGGAGAATTAGAAAGGATAGGAAAATTCATACAGGGTAGTGAAACAAGAGCATACAAATATTGGCTATCGAAAGAAGAAAGGACATGTAGGCTTTGTAAGAAAGAGGAAGAAACAGTGAAATACATGATTAAAGCATGTGAAGTAAGTGGAGAGAGTGGCAGGAATTGGAAAGAGGTAATTAGAGGAGCAGGGACAAACTTGGCCTTTCTACAGGATATAATAGGGAGAAGGAAATGATGGGATGAACAGGAAAGTGATAAACGAAGACTATGCAATATGAAACAGATTGGGAAACACTTGTAAAATAGAAAAAAATTGTTAGCACACAGTCGGATACATTAGAAGGGTGGGACTTACACTGACACGATCACGGGATTTAAATGGAAAGAGTATATGATCGTTAAATTGTAACACAAAAGTGGGCAATAAATTAAATTATTATTATTATTATTATATTTTTCTTTTTATATTGTATTTTTATATTTTTATTTTTATACTGAATTTTTTTATTCTATTCGTTTAATTTTATATTGTTTTTTATATTTTTTCTTTTTATATTATATTCTTTTATAACGAATTTTTATATTTTTTTTTCTTTTCATATTATATTTATTATTTTATTCTATTCCTTTTATTTCATAATGTTTTTTATATTTTTTATTTTTTTTATTTTATATTTTTATATTTTATTCATTTATATTCTATTTTCTTTTTTCTTTTCATATTATATTTATTATTTAATAGTATTTTCTTTTATTATTTTATTTTATGTTCTTTTATATTTATATGTTTTTATATTGTATTGTGTTTTATTTTTTATTTTAATTGTACTTTTATATTTTTATATGTATTATTTTCTTTTGTATTTATATTGTTGTTTATATTGTATTGTATTTTTATATTTTTATTTGTATTATTCCATATTATTTTTTTATATTGTATTGTATTTTATATTTCAATTGTATTATTATGTTTTTATTTGTATTATTCTATATTATTTTTTGTATATGTATATATATATATATCTTAAACGTATATTACAAAAATATTGTTAAAAATAAAATTACTTCATAAGAATCTGACAGTGAAATTGACCCAATCGCTTCTAATATTGAATAGTTAGAATTTTAAGTCCAACCAACAATTATCATAGGGTAAACACCTATTCTTAATAAATACGAAAACCCAATTTTTATTGAATATATGAAAAAATTATTTATAAATTAGGTCCTTTCGTACAAAAAACTTATTAGATAAATATAGATTGAAAACCGATCTGGTTCACGTCGATCTGAACTCAAATCATATAAGATATTATAAGTCTGACTGACTTAAAATTTAAACTCCTGCATTTAAATTATATCTTAATTCAACATCGAGGACGCAATCATCTTCATAACTATAGGTAATCTAACAAATGTGATAAACAGAACATGGAAGAAAGGGGAACTTTCTGGAAGAATGGAAAGAAGGAATAATAAGTCCGATGTTCAAAAAGAGGAGAAAGGGTTATCATTTAAAACTATAGGGGCATAACTTTAATGGATACAAGTTATAAGATATATGCGGAAATTCTAAGGAGAAGATTAGAAGAACAAATGGAAAAATGGGATATTAAACGATACGCAGATGGGATTCAGGACAAGGAGAGGAACAGTAGACGCAATAGTGGCAGTTAAAACGGCTATAGATATAGAAACCTAAAAAAAAAAATGAGGGAAGCTATACCTGTTTTTCACGGATATGAAGGGAGCATTTGATAGATAGAAAGGGAAGAAATTTGGAAAAAGCTTTAAGAAGAAGGAGTAGGCGAACATCTAAGAATAAGGATATAGGAAATGTACGACAGAACTATACGCAATTTAAGAGTGAAGAGGGAACTGATAGGAAAGTTTTTAACAGGAAAGTGTGTTCGACATGGGTGCCCGTTAAGCGCGACACTTTTCAATGTCGCATTTGCAGACCTGGAAAAAAGAAATGAGCAAAGAACAGGAAGGAGGAGTCCTAATAGGTAGAAGGAAAATTTGGACAATCTCATACGCGGATGATGTTGTGTTAATGGTAAATCACGAAAAACATTAAAAAAGTTCTCATACAAAGATTGTGAAATCAACTTTACTAATTCCAATCCCTTTAAGTCACGAAAAAAGTTCTCACGCAAAGATTGTGAAATCAACTTTGCTAATTCCAATTGTATTCTCGTTCTCCGTTCGAACACTGATTCTTCTGTCACTTTTTATACTTGACATTCCTTTATTGGCCACAAATCAATTCAGTGCTCAGATTTTCAGCTTCGGTTTTAAGGAATTAGCGGGCGTTGTATAAGAAAGAAACTATGAAGTCGACTTAAAACAAAATGTTTCATATTCTCCGCATCTCTCTTACAGCGTATTTTCATGGTCGCAATGGAGCGCACTGGGTGCGAATTTTCGCCAATAGGAAGCGAGAAATTTCGCATTCAGTGCGCACTAGTGCAGCTTGTCAAATGTGCTATCAATGTATTACCGACTTTGATTCGTTTACATTAGTCTCTACCAAGTTATTATTATTTTCCATCAGAAAACGATTTTTATACGACATTTTTAACAGAAGATGTCCCCCTTATACAACGCCCGCTAATTCCTTAAAACCGAAGCTGAAAATCTGAGCACTGAATTGATTTGATGCCAATAAAGGAATGTCAAGTATAAAAAGTGACAGAAGAATCAGTGTTCGAACGGAGAACGAGAATACAATTGGAATTAGCAAAGTTGATTTCACAATCTTTGCGTGAGTACTTTTTTCGTGTCTCAAAGGGATTGGAATTAGCAAAGTTGATTTCACAATCTTTGTATGAGAACTTTTTTAATGTTTTTCGTGAATGAAGGGTACAATTAGAATTAGCAAAGATGATTTCACAATCTTTGCATGTGAACTTTTTTCGTGACCTAAAGGGAATTAGCTTCATTCATACATGAGTCATGTTTTTTTTTGGGGGGGGGGGGGGGGGGAGGATTTCATTACTTTTTTCATAATTTGTTATAAATTACTCAGTGCCCTATCTCATAACGGTCTTCATCCTCAAAGCGGTTCATTTTTATGCATGATACGTGATGGTGCATCAGCATAGAAATGTACTGACGACAAAATTAAACAAAAGCCCAAAAACGCTAAAAAAAATTTTATTTCAACTTTTGGTTAAGTATTAAATATGGTATTAAAAAAAAATATATATATATATATTATTTATTAATGCCCCCACCCCGACCGCCACGGCTGCCACGACCACGGCCACGGCTGTCACCCCGCACCAACTGCTGCAGGGTGGTGGCTTGTGCGCGCAGGCTTATGGCCTGCGCCCGCACCGCCTGGATGGTCAACCAGCGCTCCTGGCGGGCCCGCACCCTCCACCCGCTCCTCATATGGCGCTTAGTTGTATATGATGATCCTGTAATTAGTAAAAAAACGTCAACAATTATATTATATTAATTTATAGATTTTAATTTATAGATTTTTGACACGCCCAGGAAAAAATGTTCGCCTCCCCTGATATAGGCTTACAAGGGGGCCGCATAGGTTATGTAATCGGTTCTGGAATGAGACTGGGTGGACATTGTAGTGCACGCCTAATGTTAAAAAACCGTAAAGGGATTTTGCAAAATGGGTCTTCGTTTTCGAGAAATTTGAGTTCAAAGTTTTGCGGGACACATAGTATTTCAGTTGCGCAAACATTCTTAACAAGCAATGGTCGTAGCTGCGATAATAAGGCGTTCAGCTACGGTGCTGGAGGTCTTCGGTTCGATTCCTGGTGCGCACTTGATATTTTTCTTTTTCTTTTTCTTACCGTAGTAATGCAATGGCTGCACCTAAAATTATTTTGCGCTGTAACGATGTTAATAATATATATTTTATTACAACAATACTGCACACAATATACAAATATAATACAAGTGCAGATATAATATAAATATAATAAAACCGCAAATACAGAGGAAACTTACAATTAAAGTAATATTTGAAAAATAGAAACTGCAAGCTATTTCTACTGTCGCCCAAGCAAGGAAGTCCCCTCGAACAGAAACCCACCCCCTATGAACAGTTATTATAATTTGCGGTTTTATTATATTTATATTATATCTGCACTTGTATTATATTTGTACATTGTGTGCAGTATTATTGTAATAATATATATTATTAACATCGTTACAAAGCAAAATAATTTTAGGTGCCGCCATTACATTACTACGGTAAGAAAAAGAAGAAGAAAAAACATCAAGTGCGCACCAGGAATCGAACCGAAGACCTCCAGCACCGTAGCTGAATGCCTTATTATCGCAGCTACGACCATTGCTTGTTAAGAATGTTTGCGCAACTGAAATACTATGTGTCCCGCAAAACTTTGAACTCAAATTTCTCGAAAACGAAGACCCATTTTGCAAAATCCCTTTACGGTTTTTTTAACACTAGGTGTGCACTACAATGTCCACCCAGTCTCATTCCAGAACCGATTACATAACCCAGATGCGGCCAAACCGGGCCATTTGGGAGTAGGGTCTCCATGATGTTTACCATAGCCGCGCGGAAGGGGAGCTCGAAAACCAATGGTGACGTGGGCGCGCCACGGATAGGGAAAACTGTAGTAGTGTGCGGTGCAACCTCATGCCCGTACGATAGGCATGAATGACTGTGAATCTTGGGGGCCCCAGGGATCGCTGCCACTTGGGCTCCTAAGAGGGCCAGTTATTTCAGCCTAGGGGTACGAGCCTGCACCGCACGCTACTACTTACATTCTTACAGTGTTCCCTATCCGTGGCACGCCTACGTTACCATTGGCTTTCGGGCAGTGATGCCAGAATCGTGGGACACGGAACGGGACGCTTACCCCCCACTATGACCTACCGTCCTCTCCCACTTTCTTCCCATCGCACTGCACACAAGCATATCCCTACCCCTGTCCGTGTGCTCGGCAGTTCGACAGGCAGCTCACACGGACAGGAGTAAAAATATGCTTGTGTGCAGTGCGGTGGGAAGAAAGTGGGGGACGCCGGTAGGGCATAGTGGGAGAGGACGGTAGGTCATAGTGGGGGTAAGCGTCCTGTCCCGTGTCCCACGATTCTGGCATCACTGCTTTCGGAGCCCCTTCCGCGCGGCTAAAGTAAACATCATGGAGACCTTACTCCCAAATGGCCCGGTTTGGCCGCATCTAACATAACCTATGCGGCCCCCTTGTTAGCCGACTAATTCTTATTATATTGTAAAAACATAAAAAGGTACCGTGAACTGGGGGAACATTGGTAGCACGGGGTAACATTGGCATACGTTGGAATTTCCCTAGTAGCATTTATTTGCAGGGAATTTGTTGGGCCAATGACGTGTTATCCGTTGGCCAACTGTTGAAGTGTCGCGCTATTTTTAAATGGGCCAATGATTGTAATCAACGCAGGCCCAACTGAAGGTTTCTTTCCATAGGCCCAACCGAAGGTTTATTTCCATAAGCCCAACAGTTAAGACAACATTTAATCATCGTTGTAAATTTTTTGTTAATTAACCAACCATAGTAATTGTAGGCCCAACATTGAATATTCGTAGGCAAACTGTCGTAATTTTTTGTAAAATAACCAACCATAGTAATTGTAGGCCCAACATTGAATAATCGTAGGCAAACTGTCGTAATTTTTTGTTAAATAACCAACCTTAATAATTGCAGGCCCAACATTGAATATTCGTTGGCAAACTGTCGTAACTTTTTGTTAAATAACCAACCATAATAATTGCAGGCCCAACATTGAATATTCGTTGGCAAATTGTCGTAACTTTTTGTTGATTAACCAACCATAATAATTGTAGGCCCAACATTGAATATTCGTTGGCAAACTGTCGTAAGTTTTTTGCCGTAGGCCCTATGTTGGGAATTTGTAGGCAAAACTCTAACTATATCCCAACTAATTCCCAACTGTTGGCTACCGTTGGCCAACCAAAAATGCTACTAGGGTACGTTCTTTTACGTCAGATTAGTAAAACTTAAACTGTTAATGCTATTTATATGATGTGCCAATGTTACAAATTGGTTCTAGTTAAGAAGTTAAAATAAAATAAAAAATAAAATAAAATTAACAAATTTAAGTTTACGTATCTCAGATAACCCGTCAATGCTATCAATATACATGATGTGCCAATGTTACCCCGGTACACTAACATTTATAACTTGTACTAAAGAACGAAATGGCACAAATTTTATGCAGTTTGTTACTTTTAGTACAATCACAAAAGATGCAATGTTATGACAGGATACTTAAAGCAAATGTAAACATTAATATTTACATTATATATCAAAACGTTTCAGAAACCCGCCAATGTTCCCTCAGTTTACGGTATTTAATTAAATAATTAAGAAATAATACCATCTGCCGTGGCCGGGTCCTGCATATTATGATGATGCGGTGGACGTGGCGGAGGCGGTGTATTTAAAGTAGGCAGCGGCGGCGGCGGAGGCGTCGTATATATTACTGGCAGCGGTCGCGGCGGAGGCGCCGTGCATACGGCTGGCAGCGGTGGTGGCGGCGGTGCCGTGGATACGGCTGGCAGCGGCGGTGCCGTGGATACGGCTGGCAGCGGGGGTGCCGTGAACACATTTGGTGAAGACAAAGTAATTGGTGTCCACACGTAGCGACCATCATCATTCAAGTCTCGAAAAAAAAATAAATTTAAATAAAATATAAAAATTTTCATTATTTATTGCATCTGTTAGTTTACCGTGAATAAAACTTACCATCGAGAAGGGAGTCCTCGTGTAATTTCTACAAAAATTAATAAACAATTAATTATTAATTAACCAAAATGATCATCAAGAGTTGTTAAGAAAGAAAGTGATATGTTAAGTATCAGTGGACATAGACCGTAACTATATAACACGTAATACAACAAGAACATATTGGATACATAGAAGCATCTTTTAACTCAGATGTGTTTCATATTCCTAATCGTTGGCGTAACAAATTAGTTACAATATGCTTCATCGTGTCTAATATCTTCTAGTTGTTTTGTTATTATACAGTTACGGTGTAGGTCCGCTGATTCCATAGGCCAAGTGCAACTTTGTAATGAGTATATGTGTAATAATAGTAGAGTATTTTTTTATGTTTTATTACTTACAGTTTCTTCCTCCGTCTCCATACGTTGGTCCGCCATAACGATGATAGCTTATCTCTGAAGCTGGCCTAGATGCTAAGTAAACATTCGACGTTCAATGAGCAATTTTTAGTAATTATCGATCTATCGAAATTCTTCATTACGATTTGCTCAAGCCGTGAGTTTCCAATGGCCCAATGCCGTGGCAGTGGCGGCCGTATTTTGTAAAGAAACATTTATTTACATAAATAGTACCATTAAAATTATAATAATAAATAATCACCTAATTTAAACACGTTTAATTTATAATATACATTTATCCATTGTAATCTTTAATGCTGCCAAAAGTTTGAGAACATCTTGAATGTGTTATTTATTTTATCTATTCGTTTGTAACGACTCCTTTCTCGATATAAATTGGGTTTTTACGGAAATCGTGCTTAGAGCATATACGACTAGCGACCCGAACGCAGCGGCTTTTTGTCTTTTTCGTAAAACCGCGAGAGGCTGATTTCAAGTCGTTTGGATTTCTGGTTATGGATTATATTTATTGTTTATTGCTGCCTGGATGCTTTTTCAACTCCCTCAGGGTTATTTGGTTTTTAAAATATTATATGTATTGTCATCCAAACTACGTTCGCCTGCAAAATTTCATGACAATTGGATTGCTGGAATTGATTTAGATTTGAGTTTTCAGATATATGAAGCAAACTTTCAAGAAGCAAACAGAGAATCGAGTCTGAATAAAATCGTTTAAAAAGTATAGTTTATTTTCATTTTTGACGTTGCAAAAAAAGAATATACACATTTCTTGCATTTGTGGGCCATTTCGTTTGATTAATTTTGTCGTTGTCAATACATTTCCATGCTGATCTACCATCACGTATCATGCATGAATACGAACCGCTTTGAGCATGGAGACCGTTATGAAATACGGCACTTAGTAATTTATATTTTTTATTACATATTGATATCGGTTGTGGAGCAGCTGTTATTTTGCAATTAATTTCTTTAATAATGTCGCCTTTTTCATCATAAGAGAACAACAATAGTTGAATTATAATAATTTTTGGCGGAGTAGTTATTTCAATTTTAGTAAACAATTACCCCGAGCATTGTTCGCATGGTTTTTGCGGACTCGGTTTCCAACCAATCGGTAAAGCAATATTAACATAATCTTGTAAAGGTATACCTTTCTTCGACTTTAAACACAATTCTTTAACGGGCAGTGGGAGAATATAATGCTTGTTAGTGGTTGTTTCTTTATGAGGACATTTTCTGCACTGTACAGATGTTGTCATTTCCAATTGAATTATTTTTTGGAGCCCTTGTAAATTATTGCATAATGCTAAAAGAAATTCAGATGCGTCTTGTTGAACTTTTTGCAAAAATTTGCCTCCTACGAAACTTCTAATTTTCAAAGTAGTTATTTTTTTATGTTGGTCCATGTAATCATTTATGAAATCTCGAATTTCGTCGAACTCTGTAAACTCTAATAATTTTGTTTTGATTACATTACATTGTATAATACATTGCATGATAGCATTCGCGTAACTTGATATTTGATCAGTGTTAGGTATTCCACGAATTTCTATACAACCTTCAGCATTATCCTCAATGGGAATTTGATGAGCTAGTACTCCTTTGGGTACGGCCCACAAATTGTCTCCAATTTTTTTATATTTGATGTTTAGAATTTCGTTACTTGAAAGTGGCGGATCATGAGTGGCCCCTAATTTGTTATATTCAAGAATTGCCGATTCACTAGCTGCCACAGATTGCGGGTCAAAGTTAATCAAGTGCAGTCCTTCCAAAGTAGTGATTCTTGAGAGAGCCACATAAACTTGCCCAGTAGAAAACACACTGTTGCCAGCGTCAATGATAGCATTTGCCAAACTCAAGCCTTGACTTTTATGTATAGTGATACCATAGCTTAGAGATATGGGAAATTGTTTTCTGACAACGAACACCCTTTCCATAACTTGAAATTTAACGGATACTTTTTCTATAGCGCATTCTCTGCCTCCTGGAAGGATAATGGTTATTTTGTCGATATCATCTTTATTATCAATAGATCGGGTGACTGAAATGATTGTTCCAATAGTACCGTTAACTATTCCTAAAGTGACGTCGACGTTCCTACGAATCATAATTCTCGCTCCAATTTTTATTGTAATACTTTTGGCCAGACCAGCAGTTCGTGAATGATCTTCTTCGTATTTATTTAATAATTTCATTACTTTATTTTTCAAAAATTTTGAGCAATTCAGCTGATCCTGAGCAATAAGCTCGATCTTCTCAGATTCAATTTTTTCAAGCATTGCACTGTTTAGAGCAGCGCTGCACAAGGAGCAGTTTTCGGCGCCTAGCGGCGAGCAACCCACCTTTCCTGTTGCTAAGGTTAGAATCGGTGAGGAGAACTGCAGTAGTGTATGTGCGTGTTCGTAGGCTCGTAGCATAGGGATATATGACTGGGTTCCTTGTAGGGGCACCAGTGCAGAACAGGTCCCGTAATAAAATTCGGGGGGGTCATGAAATTTCCAAAATATTTGCTACTGCCGGCATTTGGTATGACTTGAAGGTTCAATTTTACTGATAATGACACATTTATTGCTAATATTACTTATTTTTTCATCCGACACGTAATATATTTATAAAGTTAATACTATACAAATAAATAGCTCGGACTCGAAGAAAACCAAATTTTAATGAAGGATATATAATATATAACTCGAAGAAAACCAAATTTTAATGAAGGATATATATTATATATCCTTACCCGAGCTATTTATTTGTATAGTATTAACTTTATAAATATATTACGTGTCGGATGAAAAAATAAGTAATATTAGCAATAAATGTGTCATTATCAGTAAAATTGAACCTTCAAGTCATACCAAATGCCGGCAGTAGCAAATATTTTGGAAATTTCATGACCCCCCCGAATTTTATTACGGGACCTTTTCTGCACTGGTGCCCCTACAAGGAACCCAGTCATATATCCCTATGCTACGAGCCTACGAACACGCACATACACTACTGCAGTTCTCCTCACCGATTCTAACCTTAGCAACAGGAAAGGTGGGTTGCTCGCCGCTAGGCGCCGAAAACTGCTCCTTGTGCAGCGCTGGTTTAGAGTATCACACAGGTGGCATGTAGGTAACAGGCAAACAGTGTCAGCAGGTAAACGAATGATGTATTCACATAATTCATCAAGTTTCATTGAATAACTTGACGACTTGAATTTTAGTTGTCTCGTTTGCAACAATTGCATATCTAAAGTCAACAGTGTGCCCAAACGAATTCTCGATAATAGTTGACGGTATGTTTCATCGCCTTTTTGTCGCATATTTATCGTTAATACTTTGTATTGGAATAAAGACCATAAATTGTGACCTGCTAAGCAACCTAGAAACTTTTGTACCTGTTCGGCAGACAGTTGCACGTAACAAGGATCTTCGCGAACTGGAGGGAGTTGTAGTAAAGCCGGGAATCCACCGGGAAGCTAAGCTATGCTAAGCGATGCTATGCTATGCCATGCTACGTTTTAAAAGAATTAGCTTCAATACATTCTTATGGAACCGTTTCCACCGAAAGCTATGCTAAAACATAGCATCGCATGGCATAGCTTAGCTTACCTTCGCGGTGGATTCCCGGCTTAAATCTCCGATTACCAGTACATATATGCTTTTTACCGAACCAGCCCTCGTCACATTCATATGTATTGAATATTTCCATGAGACGTAGGTTTATATACATCAATGTAACATTTGATATCATCGATACTTCATCTATTATTATTAATGAAACATTTTTCAATTCATTTCGTAATAATTTGAGCGCGGCGTGAGACAATTGTTTATATTTTGTTGCACCGCCATGTTCGACAGGTAATTGAAACAGTCTCTGTACTGTCAAACCATTAACATTGAAAGCTGCGATTCCGGAAGGCGCCACTACAGCCGTTTCTTTTCCCAAATTTTGTTTAATATAACCCTGTAAAGCTTGAATCAAACGACTCTTACCGGTACCACCTTCTCCACTGACAAACAGTCTCAAAATTTCATTTTCTGAATTTAAAGCCGAAACTACTTTTTCAAAAATACTATTTTGATCAATATTCAAGCCAGCAATCATTTCCAAAAGTTCCTCTCCGTTTACGTTATTATTAGCAGCGTCATGAAAATCTTTCATCGCATCGCCAACTTCTAAAGGATCACATTCTAATGCATTTTCTTCGCAGTCGATAGGATTATTTTGAGATGGTTCTTTTGTTTTTTCATTTACCATTTCCTTAACGGCTTCAATGCATTCTTCTAAATCAATCAACTTTTTATTATATTTCATTGCTTCTTCTAAAATAGTTTGTACTGTTAAAAATGACTCTGTGTACGTTTCACATCCATTTTTCAATTCATCTATATCTCTCCAAGGTTGAAACAACAATAGTAGGGCATAGAAATATCTTTCTGGCTGAGTTTTCGAATTATTCCTGTAGTGATTTATCAAATAAGGTCTCTTTCTTCTTTTGAAATACTTATTTCTTATTTCGAAATATTGGAGTTCGGAATCATCATCATTATTATCTTGATCATCATCTTTATTGCAATCATCATTGTTTTGTGCCTTTTTCGTATCGTACCATCTTGCAAACTCGTACAAACTCATTGATTCGTGTTGGACTGGTCGGTTTGGGTAGTAATCGTCAATTATATTTGGGAAGAATATATCAGTCGATTCGGGATCCAAGTTTTCTATTTCTTCTTTGCGTTTCACTCTCCGATTTCTGATTACATTGACGTCTAACCATCTAATAGTTGTTTCGCTATCCGTACCGTATAAAGATATTCCTAACAAAGTATCGGCAGCTTCTAGAGCACCGCATTCTCTATTATTTAAACCTTGCATTCCAATATTCCATAAGCGGGCGCATAATGATTTTGTTGATTCAACATCTACAAACATTTCAGCTGCATAACTTTTTTCATGTTTTGTCACGTATTTAGTGCAATACCAACACAGAGTAGTTGAGTTTTCACCTACAAATTGGATATCCATATTTCCTTCCCATGCTGTTAAGACAATTGGGTTATAATCGTTAATATTTACTTCTTGTTTGTCACGGGGCAAGTCGTATAATCTACTGCGACTTCTTAATTGCTTCCTACCAGCTATAGATGTAGCTACGTCTCTCATCTTTATGTTTTCTGTAACAAGTCTAGGAAAACCAAAACGACACACTCGCTTTATTCGGTTTTTATTGTTCTTTTTTGTTCTCATGCAATACGAATTGTGATGATGCCTTTGATGGGTATTCACACGTCTATACAAAGTAGGCGAGATTTTTGGATCTGGAAGTCTACATGTAACATATCTTTGTATGAAAGCAGCTACTATTTCATCTGAATCTTTGCCTAGAATAGGAGCATCTTTGATCCATATTAATAGGTGGAAATGTTGCAAACCTTGGTATTCTCTCCTCCAGAAATAATGTACCACGTGCCCGATTGGATTATCGATAGAACAAAGAAACTCTAGCATCGCATGAAATTTATTATCGAGAAATCTTGACACGGATACTGGATCTTTTGTTAGAATCTGATTTGGCGATATTTTATCCATAAGCGGTGTATTAACTTCTTTAACGTATTCAATTAAATCTGACCATAACCATTCAGCTGGACTGAGAGTGAGGAACCAGGTAGCTGGCCCATAATATTCCAGCATGCATCTCAAATTACTTCTAGGTATATGCCAGAACGGTTCTGTATTTGGAATTCGAGAGAATATAGTCGTTAAATTACACTCGAGAAGGTCCTTTTGTAATAGATTCAAATATGTACTTGCTGTGCATTTTTCTTTTGGATTAATTATGTTCAATTTTTGATAAATACCAGCTTTCAAACGTCTAATATTTGTTTGATTCAATAAGAAAAATAGGTATTGCACGTCCAGTCGAAACTGAGAATGTTTAGATTTAAGCCGTGCTTTAATATATTCATAATCAGTCAAATAGACTTCTCTATGCTCGTGTTCTCCATGCATTCCATAAGGATACAAATGTGGGAAGCATAGGAGATCAACGGTCTTACAATAAATATCAATTGGCGCGTCCTCTACCTTTTTTTGCTGATATAATGTAGTCGCTTTTTCATTAATCCTTTTCTCGTATAATGGATAAATTGTGTATTGTTCGTAAATATCATCGTCTTTATCAACTTGACTTACCAATGCAGGTAATTTGATTTGCTTATCAGTGTTTTCGGCTGTTTTGTTTTCTTTTTGTGCGTCGGAGTCGTCTATTTTATATTCAATTTCCGGCCAATCATTTTTTAATAATTCATTTGGATTTGGAGGCAAAATGATATTTTCATATAGGAGATTTATCTGTTTCAAACGTACCAAAGCATTATACACGTTTTTTACATTTACAAGATGTTCCCAAACCGTTTTCGCTTTTGTTGGTAAACTACGCACCAATATGTAAAATTCTGGATTGATATTGATTGGATCTGTTGGTTTACAAATCTTTTTGAGCGTTTCCTCTATTGGCAATGGCAAATGAAATGTTCTTCCTTTTACTTTCTGGATCATATGTTGATGAGGTATATTTCTTTTGGCTTTCGAGACAGTTTCCATTCTTTGGACAACTTGAAATGCTTTTGCTCTTTGTATAAACATTCTTTCATACTCGTTTAATGCAGATATTTCTTTTGGCATTTCTTCAACATATAACTTATTCTTAACGCAAGTTGGAGGCATTTGATTCCTTTGAAATTTTTCCTTACAATATTTGCATATAAAATCACTGTACAATCCGTTTTTCTCTGCGAAAACACTAAAATTTTCCCATGATTCTGATGTCAAGGGCTTCCTCATATCTGCAATTTTGATCACTTCTTTACGGTAGCACAGTTTTTCGCATGAAATGCATGCATTTATAGCAGTATCTAATGTTCTTTTGGTCAATTGTTTAAAAACATTTTTATATTTAGACATTATGTTTTGTTCATTAAGATTTTTTATTTCGTACGATTTCGATATCGTAGTTCTACTCTTTTCTATCGCTTCTTTACTAATTTTTGAGAGATATTCTATATCAGTTTCATCCAATCTCTTGTCAAGATTCTTTATATTATTGCACTGTTCCAAAATTCTACAAATAATTCTCTTTATAACTCTTACATTGACAAAATGGGGGGCTAAAAGTAAAACTGGTAAAAATGTCGAAGAGCACGTATCAGGTTCAACATAACAAAGAAATGAATGTCCTAATTTGTGGGACATGTAACTTCTACTGCAAGATAATAAGTTTTTGGCAAATTTATAAACACTCTTTACTTTGAGGCTGTCAGCAGTCTTCAACAATGCTTGATACCTTTGTATAATGGATACGTTATCAATTTTACAAATATCATCACACATCCATATTTTTCTTTCGTTCTTGTTATTGTCGTCTATTACTGATAATGGTAATACGTTCATAACTTGGCCTTTCTCATTGAGAATAAGAAGTTTTTTTTCAATTGGCAGAGGTTCTAAAACTTTGTCAATATTCACAATATTTACATTTTTAGACGCTGATTGATCATCCAATTGTGCAAATTCATTTTCTTGTGCATTTAACTTAGAATTCTTTATCAGGAATTTATGTTTGTATGCCGCCTCATAAAAGTACGGTTCAGAAGACGGCAAATGCTTTGAAAATCCACATAATGCTTCAATCCTATCCGAAATATTGTATTCTGGACAATTGTTAGCTCGAGTCAAAGCAACCTCTGCTTTTTCTTTTAAGATTCTTATATTTTTTTTCAAATAGAATAAGTAGCTTTTCCTTTTCTGCATGCACCATTTATAAATTGCCATAGCTTTTAATCGGCTACTCACTACGCATTTCTTTTTCATTTCTGAAAGAAGAGATTTTGAAATATTCTTTATATATCTGTCAGAGGAAAGATGAAATTTTATCCTATAATGGATATTTCGGATCTTTCCAACTTTTGCAATGTTTTGTTTTTTGCATATACTGTAATATTTTTTATCATATATTTTTCTAGATATCCGATATCTAAGATTATTATATCTACGTTGCTTTTTTTTTGGAAAATTTGGAACTGTGTTCTTTGGGTGTAATTTCTGCAATTTTTTATGCTGAAGTATTCGTAGTTTATTTTTCCTATAATAGTTACGATTATAATGTTTTCTTCTTTTTGCTAACGTTATCTGTGAATAATCAATTATATTCAGAGCATCATTATTCTCGGCATCGTTTTTTGGTGAATCAGTTTGCAAAATATGTTCCGCCATATTAGAAGAAGTTTTATTTAATTCGTTAGCAAAATTTCTATGATCATTATATTGAAGTACAGGAAACATGTCTATGACATTATCCTTTAACATTTTGATCAAATGGTCACGCATTTTATTACGGTCATATTGCACTTCAGTAGGTTTTACTCCTGATGCAAGTGACACGGCATTAGCTATTGCGTACACGCCACAATCATTGAAATTTGTTTGCATCTGTACCGAGTAGAGAAGGATACCTTTTTCCTCGAAAGGATAAAATGGAAATAAACGTTTTAAAACAATTTCATGGTGTCGATGTACAATTTTTTTGTTCAGAGAATCATATATATGAATAAAGTTTGTATCATAATAACAGCAAACCCAATGGCCACCTGTATTATCAGACCAATCATCGTTCGCTTGGCTGTATAAAATTTGTATATGTTCTTTTGATTTGTCTACTGGGATTATTACATCTGGACATTGTAGTAAAAGCGTAACAATGGGTTCATAACCATGAAATTGTCGAAGAATATTGTGAAAATGGTTTATATGCGTGTCTTCTAACCACTCCCCTATCTGAATGATCTTTTCATCTTTTTCTGACAAATCAATTTTTCTCAATTTCTTCGATCGTGGAATTGTTATAGACTTATTTGCTCTCGAAATCGAATGCTTACGAGAACGTCTCAAATTATTTACTATTATATCATTCATAAATTCATTACCATCGACATCAGTCAAATCTATCTTGAAATTGCTTTTTTCTCCTTGTAACTTAGTTTGTTTGTTTATAATATTCCCATCTTTCAGAAATGGTTTATATCGCTTCAATGTGTAAAGTTCTGCATTGTCATTTATTTCTGACTTATATTTTTCACTTTTTTCAGGAGTTGTCACATTTATGATCGCTTTATTCATATTATTATTATTGTTTGTAATATTACTCCAAGACGAATAATTATGTTCCATAAAAATATTTGTACCAATATTACCGTGAGATAGCTGCCTAACATCTACCTTGATTCCTCGATTTTGAATATTCATTCGTAACCTTTCGTAACATTTTTGCCGTGCAACTTGTAACGGCAAAACTTGTTGTGGAATTGTTACATTAAGATCTTGGGGAAAATGTTCGAACTGTATTTCTTCGGTCAATAATTTCAACAGGTGATTTCGCATAAGGGTTGTATTATAGTAAACATTTTGTGGTTTAATACTAAATGCTAATGAGGACTTTCGTTTCCGGTCGCGGTGGATGAAAGGCGAGCGTAGATTGTGTGGTGCTAGAGGTGTGGGAAAGTGTGGTGAGGAGGTGAAAAGGGGAATAGAGTGAGAGTGTGGAGGTGAAGGAAGAGGTGTGGAAAGGATTGTGATAAGAGGGAAAGGGCTAGGATAGAGGGTGGCAAGGAATAGGAGTGATAAAGGTAGGTTTGGAGGTTAGGTGATACAGGTGGGAGAAGTGAGCGGGAAAGAGTAAGAGTGCTGCGGGAAGTGACACCTGTAGGAGAGGAAAGGAGGTAGAGGTGTGGGTAAGGAAGGCGGGAAATTTTGAATAGGGGAGAGAGAATTAAGGTAATGAATAAAGGGAATTTGGATAGGATGGGGGTGGGGGGGATTGGGGGAGAAGGGCAATTGGGGGAAGAGGGGAGTAAAGTGGGGGGGGGAGGACAAGGGAAGGGGGAGTGAAAAGATAAAGGAAAGATGTAGGAGAGACAGTGGTAGTAGTGTGGGGAGCAGTGTGGGGAGTTCGGAGAGTTTTTGGGCAAAGAAAAGAGGGAGAGAGGAGGAGGTAGGGACGATGGAAGAGGAGGAAGGGGCAGGGTTTAAGAGGAGCGGGAAAACGGTGAGGTCTCCGGCGAAAGAGAGCAAAGGGGAGGAAGGGGGGCTGGAAGGAAAGATGATGGAGTTGCTGTTGGAGATAAGAGAAATGAAGGAGGAGATGAGGAAAGAAAGGGAAGAAAGAAGAAGGGTGGAGGAGGAATGGAGAGGGGAAAGAAGGAAGTGGGAAAAGTGGATGAAGGAAGAGAAGGCAAGGAGGGAAGGAATAGAAGAAAAGTTAGAGAAATTGGAAGAAAGGGATAAGAGGATGGAGGAAGTGATGGAGAAGGTAGAGAAATGGGAGAAGGGAGGAGGAGAGGGTAAGGAAGTGGTGGAGGAAGGACAGGTAGATGAGTGGAGACTGAGGCTGAGAAGGTTGGAGGTAAAGCAGGATAAGAAGGAGAGAGAGGGAAGAAGGAACAATGTGGTAATAAGGGGTATGGGAATAGAAGGAGGAGAAGTGAAGGAGGGGGTGAAGAAGTTATGGGGGAGGATGGGACTGGATGAGGGGGGTATAAAGGAAGTGACAAAGATAGGAGGAGTGGGAGGGGGTGGACGAGGTATGGTACTCGTGAAGCTGGCGGGAAGGGAAGAAAAAAGGAAGGTAATGGAGGCGAGAAAGATGCTAAAGGTAGGGAAAGAGAGGATTGAGGATGACCTCACAGAGGAGGAGAGAAGAGGGAGATGGAAGATTGAAAGAGAGGCGGAGGAGGAGAGGAGGAGGGGGAATAGGGTACAGGCAGGATACATGAAAATGTGGGTGAATGGGAGAATGAGGAGGTGGGAAGAGGTAAGCGAGAAGTGGATGGAGGAACAGGGAAACGGGAAGGGGGGAGAGGAGGAGGGGAGAGGGGATAAGTGGTGCAGGTGAGGGGAGAGGGAAAGAGGTAGGGGAAGGAATATATAAGGTAGCGTTCTGGAATGTGGCGGGGGTAAAAAATAAAGATGTGGAGTTTGGGAAGGGTTTAGAAGAGTGGGATGTGGTGGTGTTGTGTGAGACGTGGTTAGAGGAAAGAGACTGGGAGTGGGTGAGAAACAAGTTGCCAAAGGGGTATGTGTGGGAGAAGCAGTGGGCAAAGAGGGAGAGTAAGAGAGGGAGGGCAATGGGGGGAATGATAATGGGGGTCAGGAAGGGGCTGAAAATAAGGGAAGAGGACGGGGGGGAGAAGGAGGGAATAATGATGAAGAAGGTGAAGATGGGAGGGGAGTGGTGGAGAGTGGTGGGAGTATATGTGAATAAGGATTTGCAGAGGAAGCTGGAGGAGTTAAAGGAGTGGGTGGAAGAGAGAGAGGAAGGAGTGAGGGTAGTGATAGGGGGAGATTTTAACGCCAGGACGGGGAGAGAAGGAGGGGAGATATGGGGGGGGGAGAGGAGGAAGAGAAGGGTTTGGAAAGTAGGAGGTCGAAGGACAGAGAGGTGAATGGTGAGGGGAGGAGGCTGTGTAGCTTTTTGGAGGAGAGGGGGTGGGGAATATTGAATGGGGGCGTGGAGGGGGATGAGGAGGGGGAGTGGACATACACAGGAGGAAGAAGGAACACGGTCATTGACTATGTGCTGGGAAATGATGATACGAGGGAGAGGGTGGAGAGATTAGAAGTGGAGGAAAGAGTAGAGTCGGATCATCACCCAGTGGTAGTGTGGCTGAAGGGGGAAGGTAGGGAGGGGCTGGGAGGGGAGAAAAAGGGGGCGGGAAGAAGGATGGCAAGGGGGAATTGGACAGAGAAGGGGAGAGAGGAGTTTATAAGGATATTCGGTAAGAGGGAGGGAGGGGGAAGGGGAATACAAGAAGAATGGAGGGAGTTGAGGGACAGGATAAAAGGTGTGATAGGGAAGGTGGGGCAAGGAGGGGAGAAGGTAGGACAGAGAGGGTGGTGGGACAAGGAGTGTAGGGAGGAGAAAGGGGGGTTAAGAAGGGAGTTAAGGAGATGGAGGAGGGAGGGTGGAGATGGGAAAGAGTATAGGAGAAAGAAAAAGGAGTATAAGCTTATGTGTGAGGGGAAAAAGAAGAAGGAGGTGGAAAGATGGGAGAAGGAGATGGAGGGGGTGAAGACAGAAGGGCAGGTGTGGAAGATAGTGAATAGTGAGAGGAGGAAAAGAAGGAGGGTGGAAGAGGGGATAAAAATGGAGGAGTGGGAGGACTATTTTAGGGGGTTACTGGGAGGAGTAGAGTGGAGGGTGAGAAAAGGGGGGGGAAGAAGGAGGGGAGAGGACGAGGAGGGAGAGCTAAGTAAGGAGGAGGTAGGAAGGGTGGTGAGGAAGCTGAAGGATGGTAAGGCAGGAGGGGGGGACGGACTAGTAAACGAAGTATGGAAGTATGGGGGGCGGAGGTGCAGGATTGGCTATGGGATATTTGCAATAGGGTATGGAAAGGGGAAGGTTGGGTGGAAGAATGGAGGGAAGGAATAGTGGTGCCGGTGATTAAGAAGGGAGCAGGAAAGAGGGTGGAGGAGTATAGGGGGGTGACGTTGACACAGACTGCGTACAAAGTGTACGCGGCTGTGTTGGCGGAGAGGCTAAGGGAGGAAGTGGAGGGGAAGGAGTTGCTGCCACCGAGTCAGGCCGGCTTTAGGAGAGGAATGGGTTGTATGGAAAACATATATGTGCTGAATTATTTAATAAACAGGCAGGTGATGAGGAAGGAAAGAAGAATGGTGGTATTCTTCATAGACCTAAAGGCGGCTTTTGACTCGGTGGACAGGGACGTGCTAATGAAGGCGATGCGGAAGAGGGGGGTGAGGGAGGGGCTAGTAGAAAGGTGTGAAGAAGTTTTGAAAGAAACGGTGTGTAGGGTGAGGGTGGGGGACGAGATGGGAAGGGATTTCTGGACGGCTAGGGGTGTAAGGCAGGGGTGCCCACTGAGCCCCAGCTTATTTACGTTGCTGCTGGCGGATCTGGATGAGGAGCTGGAAAAGGGTGGATGGGGAGGAGTAAGGCTGGGGGGGAAGAAAGTGTACACCCTAGCATATGCGGATGATGTGGCGGTGGTGGCAGAGGATGAGGAGGGTATGAAGGGGATGATGGCCAGATTGGAGAGATACATGGAAGAGAAGGGGCTTCAGTTGAATGTCGGGAAGTCGAAGATAATGAGGTGTAGGAAGGGAGGGGGGAGGTGGAAGAAGGTGGCATGGAGATGGAGGGGAAAGGAAGTGGAGGAGGTGAGGGAGTTTAAGTACTTAGGATATACGCTGATGGCAAATGGGGGGCAGGAGGCCCATGTGAAGGATAGGGTTAGGAAAGCGGCGGCGGTGATGGGGCAGGTCTGGGGTATTGGGAAGAGGAAGTTCGGGAAGGATTGGGGGAAGAGAGTGTGGTTGTTTGATAGATTGGTGTGGGCGACGGTGGGATATGGAGTAGAGATATGGGGATGGAGAGAGAGGGAGAGGGTGGAAGGGTTGCAGGAGAGGTACTTAAGATGGGTGTTGGGGGTGGATTGGTGTACACCGGGGTACTTAGTGAGGGAGGAACTACAGAGGGGTATGATGAAAGGAAGGGCGGGGATGAGGGCTTGGACTTATGAGAGGAAGTTGGAGGAGGGGAAAGGAGGGGAATTGGCAAGGAAATGCTGAGAAGAGATTAAAGGTAGGGCGAAAAGGGGGAAGGTGCTGGGAGGGTGGGAGGAGGAAAGAAAGGGGTTTTTTGAGGAGAAAGGGTGGACAGTGGAAGAAGTAGAGCTGGTGAGGGGAAAGGGGGAATTGAGGGAGGAGGAGTTGGTATGTAGGGGAAAGAAGCTAGAGGAGGTAGAAAGGTGGGAGAGGATTGGGGACTCAAAGTACAACAGGTGGTATGGGATGGTAAAAGGGGTGGGGGTGCCAGGGTATCTAAAGAAGGGGTGGGGGGAAAGCAGGTGGAGGAGAGTGGCGTGGTTTAGGCTGGGGAATGAGATGAAGGGGGGGAGGTATTGGGAAGAGGAGGAGGATAGAAAATGCAGGGTATGTGGGTGGGGGGAGGAGAATTGGGAGCATGTATGGGAGATATGTTCAGATTGGGGGAAGGATAGGGGTTGGCAGGAAGTGGTGAGGGAGGTATTAAGTGATGAGGGAGGGGGGGAGGAGTGGATAAGGAGGATAGAAGAAAGGAGGGGAGGTGGAGTGGAGGAATGGAAGGCCAAGGAATGAGAGTGAAAAGGAGGCGAGCGGAAGCGGAGGTCACGCGAGAGGATAGGGTAGGGAGGGGGAAGGAGGGCGTGCGTGGCGGTAGCAGGCGAGAGAGAGAGCGAGCGGTTATAGTTTTAAGAGAGAGTAGCATGTAATTAGTAGATTAGGATGTAAGGTTTAGATGTAAGAGAAGTGTGTAAAGATTGTAAGCCCTGAGGGGACACAATAAAGACTATATATACTAAATGCTAATGAAACGCCAATTGCTATAGCCATGACTCCACAATCCCTTGTATTTTTTTGTTGTTGAACAATCGGAAAACGAACAGTTTTTTTCGTAATTGTAATATGAGGATACAATTTTTCCAAAAAAAGTTTTTGCTCCTTGTGTAACGGATCCGCGAAATTCTGCAGCGTATCGTATATGTAAATATTTGTCCCGTCATAGTAACTGCATGTCCAATGTTGTGGACGATGCAAAATTTGTACGTGGTCCCTATCTTTCCTAACGGGTTTGATTTCTAGAAGGTTATATCTTAGATACGTAGGTCGAATTTCGTAATTAGCGGCTTTGTTCAATAAGTAAGAAAAAGCCGACATATGAGAATCCTCAAGCCAGCCATCGTTTGACTCACATCTTATAATTTTCTTATCCTCCTCGGTTAAATTTATATGAGGATTATTAAAATTTAGGTCTTGTGTTATAGATCTTAAATCTTTATTTTTTACATGTACAGACATTTTGGTTTTTTAAATATTATTTAACTTTAAACTTTATTGAAAGTTGGTATACTCGAGAGAGAAGGCGCACTGCAGCCTATCGAGTGATGTTATAAGATAAGGCGCTCTGCAGCCTGTAAAACTTACTCGGAATAGCGCACAGCAGCCGACCGAGTGTGTTTTACTTACTTTTTGAATATTCCAATCTGTAAAAAAACAAAAAATTTGTAATGAACACTACTATCATACGTATTATTATAAATAAATGTAAAGGTCACTTACGAAATATAATATTTGTGCCTTCGTTTCTCCCACTAAGCAGAATGGAATGTCCTTCCAAGGGACTTGATACTAAAAGGATACACATTTCACTAAAGAAACAGGTTAATAAAAATCTGCGCAAACTATTATTTGACTGGGTATAAATCTGTTCTATTCATTGAAAATATATTCGTTTCATTATACATACAGCTTAATTAAGATAATAATGAAGCATACTTACATGTAAGAAAATAATGAAGAATTGTCGATTGCCAGGAATGTCTCTGCCAATACGAAAATGAAGTGAGCCCCGGTCGCCCGCTTCGTTTTGTGCATGATGTAAGGACATAAGGTGTGATCGTGCGCAGCCTTCCAGATTAGCCAATGACGTGCCCTTCCCAAGATCGTCCATATTGGATTGTCAACCAATACGACGTCCTATTACATTCGTGTAGTCTTGTTCAAACTTGGCGCCTCTAGAGTTTACGCTACACGAAATTAGGTAGTACATTATAAACCCCATAATGTAACTAGGCGGCCATATTTTAACATGGCGGAAAGTGGGAAGGCGCAGTAGAAGACAAATATGAGCTGCCGGCCGAGCACACCTTATGTCCTTACATCATGGTTTTGTGTTTCGCGCGACCCTAGACTTACATGCCCATCGGTCAGAACGAGCCCTGCTCGTACACACGGCTCAAACGATTATGGCCGATCGAATTTCGATTGCATTCGAGCTTACTATATATATAGGACTGACATTTTTGCATCGCTAACATTCTACAGTATTTCATGAATATGGTGAGAGCACTGCCAAGCTACAGGTTCCCGTCTAGAACACTTCTATTTCATGAGGAAACATCACTGTGACACAAGAAACGATGACTTTTGGCCTTAGAGCATAAGGATTTAATTTATTAGAGGTAAAGTTTCTAATTGTATGAATATATCATATTTTTTTATTATTTGAATTCGTGGAGTTATACCTCGTATTCGATATGATGAATTAATATATATATGTTGAAAAAAATTTCTTTCTTGTTCTTTAGTTTATTTAGTATATTTATTTTTGGGTTGAAGCTGATTTTTCTTTCCAGCTGCGCCCACGTATATTTTGAATACAAATACATATTTTAACGAATAAATATTTTATTCAAAATACTTGGCGCTTGTCTCCAGCCGCTCCTCTTATGACGCTTCGACGTGTATCCTCCTGTAATCAGTAATAATAATAATAAACGACAGCAAATATATTATTATAATAATTTATACATTGTTGGCACGCGCAGATAAATATGTTATATTGTAAAAACATAAACAGGTATTTAATTAAAGTATTAAGAAATAATACCATGTGCCGTGGCCGGGCCCTGTGGTGGAGATGGTGGAGATGGTGGTGGTGGTGGTGGTGGCGTTGGTGGTGGTGTGGTGGTGCTGGTGGCATTGGTGGTGGTGGGGGAGGGGGCAGCGACGTAGTTGCGACTGTCAGCGACAGCCAACCGGCCTGGGCTCCCCTGATATAAGCTAAAGTCAACAATTTTTATTATATTGTTAAAAGATAAAAAATACTACTTAATAATAATATTAGGAATTAATACCGTTTGTCGTCGGCTGCTGTGGTGGTAGTGGCAACGCCGCCGTTCTATAGGTACCTTGTTCACTGTCGGCATCATTCGAGTCTGGAAAAAATGAATTTGAATAAATGTATACATAAAATTTTTTATTATTTAATTCTTCTGCAAGCTTATTGTTAATAAAACTCACCATCATGTAGGGCGGCCTCCCGCATTTTCTACAAAAATTAATAAACAATTAATTAACCAAAAAAATCATCCAGGGTTCATAACAGTGGCGTAAGATAGAAGAAAGTTATATCAGTGGACATAGACCGTAACTGTATAACAAAAATAATATAGCGACTTACCTTGTTAATTGATTGAGACAATAATTCAATGTTCTATATGGTGGAAAAACTCGTGACATTTCAAAACTTTTGATAACTGACACAGGCAAGTTGTGATTGATTGACAGCTAGGTGACATTTACTAGCGAACCGAAAGCAGCGGTTTTTTGCCTTTCTTGTAAACTGCGCAACCGCATTTTCAGCAAAACCATTCCAGATAACTTCAGCTTACGAAAGGCGACATCTACCCGCGTGAATTGGAAAAGTAAAACGAGAATGGCGACATCTACTGACGTCAAGTACAAGCGCTACGTGCGGACTGACTGTCTCGTAAAAAAAGTGTCCTTTTCCTAAATAAAAATTTTGCATAATTGTTTTATCTTTTAGAAAAACAGCTTGATGCATTAACTAAAACGACAAATGGGTTCGAAAAAAAAAAATTATTCGCTTAATCACGTTAAAACACCGGGACTATGTCATAAGACAAGAAAAAAAGACCAAAATAGCTACGGAGACCTGTCAATTTCGCTGTCATTCGTGTATAGATACGTGGTCGCTCGGTGTGCCTGGGGAGAGAGGAAGGGGGAATTAGCTTCCAGACGCGACCGCGTCTGTTGATAATGCACAGGGGCTGAAGAATATGATAAAGAGATTCGAGAGATACATAAATAAGAAATGCTTGGAGTTAAATGTACAAAAGTCTAAGAAAATGATATGCAGGAAAGCCGGAGGAAGAAGAAATGAGGAAAGATTTCGTTGAAATGAAGAAGAAATAGAAAGAGTAAGAGAACTGGAATATTTAGGTTATACAGTGGGAGAGAGAGAGCGAGAGAGAGAGAGAGAGAGAGAGAGAACAACAAGGATACAGACCATATTAAGAAGGTAGTTAGGAAAGCGGATATGACACTAGGAAAAGTATGTGGGGGATTGGAGAAAGATTATTCAGAGATGACTTTGAAAGAAGAACGAAACTGTATCATGCGCTAGTTAGAAGCACCGTGGCGTATGGAACAGAGATATGGGGATGGAGAAGGTATGACGAAATAGAAAAATTGCAGGCGGAATACATACGGTGGATAATGAAATTGGAGAGATCAACACCAACATACTGGCTGTTAAAAGAAACATGAAGAGAAAGAAATTAAAAATGTGAGTAAGGGAAATGAGCTGTGAAGAGAGGTTAATAAACTCGGAAGAAGGATAGGAAGAACGTGGGAGAATATTAATGAGAGGAAATGAAGTAACGAAAAGGGAAAGAATAAGAATCAAATTTCTGGAATGGAGAGTATGGTCAAATGAAGAATGGAAAAGAAGAAGAAGATTAAATGGGGAAGATGTGTGGACCAAAATAGAGCAGATAAGTAAATACAATCAAGAACAAGAAAGAGGGAGATGAAAATAAAAGAGTCAAAGTTCCTAAGAGAATTAAGGGAGGTGGCAAGGAAACCAGGAAATAAGCTGAAATACTTATGGGTGAAAAAAAGAAAAAAGGGAGAGGAGAATTAGAAAGGATAGGAAGATTCATAAAGGATAGTGAAACAAGTGTATGCAAATATTGGCTAATGAACGAAGAAAGGATATGTAGGCTTTGTAAGAAAGAGGAAGAAACAGTGAAACATGTGATTGAAGCATGTGAAGTAAGTGGAGAGAGTGGGAGGAATTGGAAAGAGGTAATTAGAGGAGAAGGGAAAAACTTGGCTATTCTACGGGAGATAATAGGGAGAAGGAAAAGATGGGAAGAACAGGAAAGTGATAAAAGAAGATTATGCAACATAAAATAGATTAGGAAACACTTGTAAAATAGAAAAAAATTGTTAGCACACAGTCGGATACATTAGAAGGGTAGGACTTACATTGACACGATCACGGGATTTAAATGGAAAGAGTATATGATCGTTAAATTGTAACACAAAAGTGGGCAATAAATTAAATTATTATTATTATTATTAGTAGTAAATAGGTTTATTTTTCGCCTTTCGGCCTCAAAATGGGGTTACATGTGTTATGTGTGTAAGTGTTTCTGGGACTGTTAATTCAAAATTGTGCTTTCGTTTTGACTTCTTCCTTCATCTTGTTCTTCTTTTCTTCTCCTTTTTTCTAGAACCATTCGCATCCACTCCGCTCCTTCTTCTTCTCCCTTTAGTATCCCTCTGATCGTTGCGTTTTCTCTTTTCAGATCCTTACAGTCTTGTAGCATGTGACCCAGCGTCTCTCTAGCCCCATTACATAGTCTGCATACTGTCTCTTTTTCCTCCTTCCAGTACTTGCTTCCCCGCTCTTCGTTCCCACATCTGAACCTTGCAATCATGCTTTGGTCTCTGCCTCTGTAGTTTCCGTTTAGGTAATTTGCTCTCTGGTTATCCCTGATTTCTGTGTAATGTGCGTTGTATCTGCCTCCTTGTATTCTGTCGTATTGCCATTGGATCTGCTCTGCCCTGTCTCTTTGCGCCAGTTCCTCGGCAAACTCTCTTCCCCTCCTTCTTTCTATTTCTATTTCTTGCATATCCATAATTTTTTGCTTGTAGTATGCGTCTCTCATCTCCTCCCATTTCGATTTTTTCTCTGCTTGCTTCGTGTCTATTTCCCTCCAGCATTCTTGTACTATTTTATTCTTATTTAGTCGTTTCGCTTTCTCCTCATATTTCATTGCTCTTTTCCCAGCTTCTATCCTTATTTTGTCCGTTTTTGTTTCCTCCAAAATTAGATATGCAGGTGTATTGAAGTCCAGACCTAAAGTCCACCTTATGTATTTCTCCTGTATTTTCTCTACTTTTTCTGCTTCCATCCATCCCCAAATTTCTGACGCGTACAACAAGATACTTTTCACTATGCTTCTGAATATTCTCATTCTTCTCTCAAAATTGTTCTTGAATATTCTTTGCCCTATTCCCCATATCTGCGCCATTGCTATTCTAGCTTTCTTTGTGGCTTCCCTTATATGCATCTCTCTGCCCCCATTTTTCTGGAAATTATACCCTAAGTATTTAAACTCCTTTACTTCTTCCAGACTGTGCCCCTGCCAGCCCCATTCTTCTCTCTTCTTCTTTCCTCTTCCTTTATGGAAAATCAGCACCTTAGATTTCTCTGCGTTCAGTTGCAATTCTTTCCTTTCAAGGTATTTTCCAAACCTTCGTATCATGTCCTTAAGATCCTTTGGTTCATTTGCTAGTAACGCTATATCGTCCGCATATGCTAGAGTCCAGATTTTGTCTTTTCCTACTCTAACTCCTCCTGCTTGGTTTTTCCTCATGGTTTCCTCCAAGTCCGCTACATATATTGTAAATAACGTTGGACTCAGTGGGCATCCCTGTCTTACCCCTTTTGTTGTCCAGAATTTGGATGACATTTCTCCGTTTGCTTTTATGGTATTTCTTGTTTCCTTGTAAATTTCTCCGATTCTCGTCCTCAAGCGTTTACTTATGTCCTTTTTCTTCATGATGATCTGAAGTTTCACTCTATCCACTTTGTCAAATGCCGCGCTTAGGTCCGCGAAAAACGTATACAGCTTCCCCCCTTTTTTCTGTATTTCTCTGTTAGCTACATAGTTCAGAATAAAAATGTTATCTGTTGTCGACCTACCGCTCCTGAATCCTGCTTGCGTTTCTGGTATTATGTGGTTCTTTTCCAATTCCTCTTTTAATCTTTTTTCTAGGACCATAGCATATATTTTGTACGCTGTGTTTAGGATCGTTATCCCCCTGTAGTTGCTTACCTTTTCTCTATCTCCTTTTTTGAATATTGGTGAAATCACCCCTTCTTTCCACCTCTCCGGGAATCCTTCTCCCTTCCATACTTTATTGAAAATTTCTGTGATCCTTTTTACTATTTTCACGTTGCCGTAAATCCAGGCTTCATTTTCTATTTTGTCTTCCCCTGCTGCTTTCTTCTTTTTTAATTTCCTGATTTGTTCTTTTACTTCTGCTTCTGTTATTTCCTCCTCCACTTCTCCTTCCGTGTTGTCTATTTCTTCCAACTCTCCTACTTCTTTTTTACAGTCGACGCCTTCTAGTAATGTTTTAAAATGATCCTTCCATTCTTTTAAGTCTATGTTATTGGAGATCCCTATCCTTTTCTTTCTTTGTTTATTTATATATTCCCATATTTGATTTTCTCCCTTTAATTGCATTATCTCATTTTCTATATTTTCTTGTAATTCCCTTCTCCTTTCTTCGCACACTTTTTTGTACTCCCTTCTTTTCTTCTGATAGTCTTCTTTGTCTCCTTTGCCCCTTCTCCAGTTCCTCAGCGCTCTTCTGGCTTCTCTTTTCTTTTTTGTACAGTTCGAATTCCACCACTTAAAGCTGCCCAATTTCCATTTCTTTATTTTTACTTCTTCTTTCCGTACTGCATTATTTATTTTTCCTACCATTTCTTCTACCATTTCATTCACCTCGGTCGTATTGAAGCTTATTTTGTTTAATTCCTTTTGAAACTCTCTTTTCCCTTCCTCTGTCCAGACTCTTCTCTCTCTCCACCCCTCTTCCTGATTTCCCCCTCGCTCTTTTCTTTTATTTCCCCCATATAGTTCTGCTATCAGAGGCATATGGTCTGACTCAACCCTTTCTTCCACTGTGAATTTCTTGATATCTTCTTTCGTCTCGACATTTGTTATTATATAATCAATTACTGTGCTGCCTCTCGGCCCCGTGTATGTATACTCCCCTTTATCATCTCCCTCCATATTCCCGTTCAGAATATTCCATCCTCTTTCCTCCACCATTTCTAATAACAACTTTCCTTCTGTGTTTTTGACTTTGTCTTTTGATCTCCTTACGTCATGCTTTTCTTCTATTCTAAAATCGCCCCCTTCCTGTCCAATTCTCGCATTGAAATCTCCTCCGATAATCAGTTTCTCCACTTCCCTCTCTTCTATTAAATGGTCCAGCTCTTGTTTCGTATCCTTCATATCTCTGCTGTACACTGTTATTACTCTCCATTTTTCATTCTGTATCCTGATTCTCCTCTCTTGGATATGTTCCGTTCCAGCGTTCGATTCCTCCTCTTCTATGCCCTTCCTTATGCCTGTGATAATTCCGCCTATCGCTCTCCCTTTTTTTTTCTCTCTGGTGGCATATTTACATTTCCATGAGAATTCTTGTGGCAAATTTTCTTTCAATCTTTCCCATTGTTTCTCTTCAATCCACGTTTCAACTAATCCTATTACATCGAGTTCTTTTAAAAAATCCCAAAACTGTTTGTCTTTGCTGAACAATCCTGCTACATTCCAGTATCCTATTTTAAATGTATCTATATTTCTTTGATTCTTTTTCCTTTCCCGATTCTGTGTACCCCCCTCTCCCCGCATATCTACGTTCGCAGGCACGCGGGGAACGGGTGTTGGTACTGCCTTTTGTCGTGCTTTCGTTGTCCTTGTAAGCTCTGCGATCCTCCAATAATTTAGAGGTTCACAGAACTTTGCCGACTCCAAAAATTTACTTCTTTCAGCCCGCCTTCCTCTTTCCAAATAAATGTCTTATCGTTGATTTTTATTTTCCTATACCCAACTTTCACCTTTGCCCCTTGCTCCCTTTCCGCCTTGGCAATATCTCTAATATTTTTTTGTATCTCCCTTTCTTTTTTCGTCAGGTCATTGTCAATAAACAGCCTCTTCTCTTTCAATGTACTCTTCTTTAGCATTACTGCTCTTTTCTGTTGCCAGCTTTTTAACTTCGCTATCAGTAGCCCTCTTTTCTCTCCCTTTCCTACCCAATAGGCTTCCTCGATTTCTGCGTCTACCTGCAATTCGTGCCTTAACACATATTCCACCGTCTCCTTCGGCGTCTCTTTACGCGGTAAATCCTCTCCCCTTAGAGAAATATTATTTCTTCTCTCTCTTTTCTCTCTAGCCTCTTCCTTTCTTTCTAGCCCCTCCAGTCTTTCTGTGAGCCCCTCTGCCTGATCCTTCTTGGCTTCCAGTACTTCTATCCTTCCTCTCATTTCCTTCCTTTCCTTTTCCCACATCTCATCCCTACTCTTCCACTCATCCCTCAGCTCCTGCATTCCCTGCCTCAGCTCTCTGTTCATCTCTTCCATGTCTTTCTTAACTGCCAGCACAGCTTCCATCAATTTGTCTAATTTTACATCCATTTCTTTTTCCTGCTTTGTCTTCTGACTGTCTGGCGTTTCTATAGTTCGTGTTACTACCTCGGTTTTCTTCGTCGGAGGCGACCTCCCTACTTTCCTCGCTTTTAAGAATTCTTCCTCTATTTCCTTTTCGGCCCTTAACCTCTCCTGCTCCTCCTCGTCCTCCCGTTTCCTCTTGAATGAGTCCAGTATCGAGCCTTCACTATCCGCTCTTCTTCTTCCCAGCTGTTCTGCCAACGATGGTCTTCCCCTTCTTCTCGTTTCCTTTTGCACTTCCCCGCCTTCGTCTGCTCGGTTCATTAGAGTTACCGCTCTTCTTTACCTACTGCTGTCTCCGCTTTGTCTTCTTGCTTCTTCCACTCCCGTAGATGTCACTTATCCTTGCCACGTATCTTATACTTCGTGCACTCGTTTCACACCTTCTCTTCTTCACCGTTTATCTATCCCTTAGACTCTTTATTATCTGTCGATTATACTGTCCACCGGAACCTTGTCTACTCCCCTCGTTTTCCAACCAACCTCGTAATTTTCTGCGCACTTTTTCCACACTTTTCGTCTATTTCTTTCGCCTGCCTACGTACACACGTTATTCTCTCGCGCACGTCACGTGGTTCCCCCCATTTTATATTTTTATATTTTATTCATTTATATTCTATTTTCTTTTTTCTTTTCATATTATATTTATTATTTAATAGTATTTTCTTTTATTATTTTATTTTATGTTCTTTTATATTTATATGTTTTTATATTGTATTGTGTTTTATTTTTTATTTTAATTGTACTTTTATATTTTTATATGTATTATTCGCTGGAAAGACTGGTGGATAGGCACATCAGGGAACATGCGCTGGTGGAAAGACCAGTTCAAAACTCCCAACACGCGTATCAGGCCGGCAGATCCGTGGAGACGGCGCTCCACCACCTGGTAGGGGTGGTAGAAGGGGCCCTGGAGCGGAAACAGTCGGTCCTGAGCGTATTCCTAGACATCGAAGGAGCGTTCGATAACACATCCTTGGATGCCATAAGCAGGGCTCTAGACAACTTCAAGGTCGAAGAGTCGATCGGAAGGTGGATCCGCAACATGTTGCGGACTAGAGCCGTGACGGCCAGCTGGGAAGGGACCACGATAAGGGCTCGGGCCAACAGGGGCTGCCCGCAGGGGGGAGTTCTCTCCCCACTGCTGTGGACCCTGGTGGTAGACGAGTTACTGCGTGGGCTCGGAGAAGAAGGCGTAATAGTACAGGGCTATGCCGACGACATAGCGATCGCTGTCAGAGGCACGAGCCCGACATGCATGGCCAGGAGAATGCAGAAGGCACTCACACTGGTTCAGGAATGGTGCCACAACCAAAACCTAAGGGTAAATCCGTCCAAGACGGAGATGGTACTGTTCACGAGGAAGCGGAACTTAAAGTTTAAGGCCCCCTCAATATTCGGAGCGGAGCTTCACACCTCCTCGGAGGTAAAATATCTGGGAGTGACCCTGGATAAGAAGCTCACGTGGAAAAGCCACATCACGAAGCAGACCCAGAAGGCGCTTGTCACCTACTGGGCCTGCAGAAGGATGTTCGGCAGCACATGGGGATTAAAACCATGGGTGGTTAAATGGATCTATACAGCCATCCTGGAGCCCCAACTAATATACGCCTCAGTGGTATGGTGGACCTCCATGAGGAGGGACACCCACAGGAGGACATTGGGCAAGGTGTATCGCCTGGCACTGCTGGGGATAACGGGTGCGTTTCCCACCACGCCCACCCTGGCGATGGGGGCCTTGCTGGACCTGCCGCCGCCGCACTTGGCTGCGGAGGCCGGGGCTAGGAAGGCTGCCCTGAGGATACACTTTGCGGGAAGATGGAAAGGCACGGGGAATGGGCACGCGGCGATCCTGCTGCACGTAAGGGACTCGTACGAGGCTCTGGACTGCGGAGGAGACCAATGTGACCCAGCCTACCGCTTCCAACATAACTTCGTCGTTCGCTTTCCAAGCAGGAAGGACTGGGAAGAAAACGAGAAGGAGTTACTCTCTCCGGGGGGACTTATCTGGTATACAGATGGTTCCAAAACCAAAACCGGAACCGGAGCCGGGATATGTGGGGAGAGGCCCAGGGTGGAAAGATCCATCGCCCTGGGCCCACACGTATCGGTCTTTCAGGCGGAGGTGCAGGCTATCAGGACCTGTGCCAGATTGAATCTGGACAGGGGCTATGAGGTAGTGTTGTAAAAATGAGCTTCGAGCCCTGAGCTTCAAGAGCTCGAGTCGCGGTTCAAACCCTAAAGACTCAAACCCTTAAGGCTCGAAGCTTGTAGCCGTAAGAACTCGAGCCTTCAAAAGCTCAAGTCTTCAAGCTCGAACGCTCGAGTCGTATAAATTGTATGTAGTGAAGTGATGTACAAAGCTCGAGTGAATTATTTCCGTGACGCCCAAACTTCGTTAACCTATTACTGATAGGATGATCAAATATATGTATATATTTTAAGCAATGTTTGAAACTTTCCTTTATTACAAAATACGTACAGATATTTAAGCAAAATATAGAAGTCACTTTAGAGTGTTATAGGCCGAACCAACAAGGGTTTCTCAATTTTCTATGTTTACTTGATCTGATAGACAAAGCTAGGCCACTTTCTTCGTTATTTACGTGAACTTCGACCTAATATTTTTGATAGGTTATACTTTCAAAATATGAAAAAAACTCAGTTTTATCAACTCTCACTGTGTTGTTCCCCCTTACGGCTGAAGCTTTAAAGCACAACCCTCGAAACCGTTAAGGAGGTATTATCCTTTCCAAATCATTTTATTACATGTTTTTATTTTTTAGTTTTTATGCACACGCCAGGCTTTATTACTTCGAATGTGATAATGGTTTTAAACATACATAAATAATTTTAAGCAGGCAAAAAATCAGGGCCACTTAAAAGAGAATATCCCTCAAGCATAAGACAATGAAATTAACATTAAATCTAAAATATAATGCTTTATTTAGACTGTACAAAATACAGCCACGAATGTAAACACATGGAAGCTTGTATTGTGGATTGACTCAGTCTATTTCTCTTTTTGGTGATTAAATTGCCAGCTTTAGAAAAAGATTCTTCACTTGGGACACTCGTAGCCGGTACTGATAAAATGTCCAAGGCCATACGGTTTAAATTTGGAAAAGACGTTTTCCGTTGATACCACCAAGCGACTGGATCCACTTCTTCAGACTCCTGGGCTGAATTTATGTATATATCAATCTCATTACAGCGATTAAGTTCTTTTACTTTATACACGCTTGAAAATATCGAAGCAGTAGGAAAGCTTGTTTTTGATTCCTTCTTTTGTAGCTGTTGTGCTACAGGTTCTGAGGCATAATTTGTTTCAAAATAGTGCCTTAATTTTTTTAATACATCCGGGTTTCCCCTCCTCACAAAATAATCATTATTCAGGCGGGGATCCAAAATTACAGCAAATTCACTCAAATCGTTTAAGAGTGGCTGTAAATACTTATTAAATTTTGCTTCCATAATGGTAGCACATGCTTTAAGAACGATGTCGTCCTTAAACTTAGATATGTGCTGTCATAGTATCTGAATAGAAATAAATAAAAATTAGTTAATTAATAATAGTAAATAATTAAAATTGTATGTGCTGTAATTTATAATAGTACCTCAATCACAACTTGTACGTGACATATACTGGGATATTTTGATTTTGATAAAATAAGAGTAGCTTCATTAAAGACACTAAGATATTTCGATATTAATTCGATATTGCCCCAGGAGTCAATATTGTATTCAATAAATTCTCGCCTTTCCTCACATAAATAATTTAGAACTTCTTTCATTTTAATAGTACGTTCTAACATAAGGTATGTTGAGTTCCAGCGAACTGGCATATCTTTAACAAGTTCTAAATGTTTTACGTGTAATAAAACGCAACACTCTTCAAATATTTGTTTTCTTTTACCAGAAAACGTAATAAAATGAACGAGTTTTGATACTTTATTAACTTCGTCCTGAATTGTCTTTAAACCACTTTGTACTGCTATATTCAAAACATGGGCAATACATGGAATATGAGTCACATTCCTGTAATCTTCATTGAATGCTTTTAATAATGATAAACATTTATAATTAACTGCTGCATTATCCGTGGTCAGAGCTACAAGTTTATTTGTGAGATGAAATTCTTCAATTACTTGTTTCATTTTTTGCATAATGTTTTCAGCTTTATGAGGGTATGGAATACTGTCAAAATCAATTAGTAGTGACTGCATTGTGCCATTCATCGTAAAATGGCTAGTGATAACCATGTATGGTTTGCTTGTTACCGAGGTCCAAAAGTCAAATGTTAATGACACTTTATGGTTTAATTCTATAAAATGTTGAATAATTCTATTCTTTTCTTCTTTAAATGTGTTCTGAATAGTCTGATGTATGGTATACCTGCTAGGAAGTTTATACTCTGGGTTTAATCCGCTCAAGAGTTTAACAAACGCTTCTTCTTCCACAATACGCAGTGAATGACTTCCATGAATTATGAACTCCATCAACAATTTTTGTACTTCATTATGAGTTTTCGATTTCCCAACTTTTTGAATTTTTTGTGCAGTATTTAACTCGTGTTTCCTATAATGTTTTTTTAAAATACTGTGTGACGTTTTAAAAGAAAAAACATGTTTGCAACTGCGGCATTGTATTTTATCTTCTTTCTCTTCAAAACAATTCCATTTCCACGAACTTCTGTGATTGACCCTTATCGACGTTATCCCATTTTCATTATCGGAATTTTCACTGAAGGAACTGGTGAATGATACAGATGCTCCATCCATTGCACAATTTGAATTTTACTTTGATCTTTACACTTGGACTTTACTAATACGCTAATAATTAATAATAAAAGTGCGTACAATAGTAGTTTTTTTGCAATTAAACTATAATAAAACTTTGTCATACAACATAAAAATAACGATGTAACCACTATTGTATTAATTTCAGTTTATTATGTGCACTTTTTATAACTTCTATAATATTTCTGCTCACTATATTCTGTCTTTAAACGTTCCTCAACACGAAACTAAATGAAAACGATCGTTGTCGTCAGCGTTATGTGTTTCCGCTTCGGTTCCCTTAACGATTGAAACAAAATCGGTTAAATCGCCTTTATGATCTGCTCGGTTAGCTCAGTCGGTACACTGGTGTTTTACGGCAATGATCAATTAATTTTATGTTGAGAAACGTTCAAACGAAGAATGTAGTCAGCAGGAACACTATAAAAGTTAAAAGAAGACCAGATAATATACTAAAATTTATATTATCGTGATTGTGTTGTTGTTTTTGTTTTGTCATAATATTATCAAAGAGTTTTGTTACAAATGACTACAATTACAAAAGAATACTATTGTATAGTTTTGTACTTTATTGTATTATTAAAACACGTATCCAACCAATTTTTGTAACAAGCAAACCATACATAGTTATCACTAGCCATTTTACAATGAATGGCACAATGCAATCTCTACTAATTGTTTTTGACAATATTCCATACCCTCATAAAGCTGAAAACCTAATGTTAGAACATGCTATTAAAATGGAGGAAGTTCTAAATTATTTATGTGAGGAAAGACGAGAATTTATTGAATACAATATTGACTCCTGGGGCAATATCGAATTAATAATGAAATATCTTAGTGTCTTTAATGAAGCCACTCTTATTTTATCGAAATCAAAGTATCCCAGTATATGTCACGTACAAGTTGTTATTCAGGTATTATTATAAATTACAGATATACAATTTTAATTATTTACTATTATTAATTACCTAATTCTTATTTATTTCTATTCAGATATTATTACAGCACATATCTAAGTTTAAGGACGACATCATTCTTAAGGCATGTGCTACCGTTATGGAAACAAAATTTAATAAGTATTTACAGCCACTCTTAAACGATTTGAGTGAATTCGCCGTAATTTTGGATCCCCGCCTAAATAATCGCTGTAATGAAAACGATATATAGGTACATAAATACAGCCCAAGAATCTGAAGAAGCGGATCCGGTCGCTTGGTGGGACCAGCGGAAAACGTCTTCCCCAAATTTATACAAAATGGCGTTGGACATTTTATCAATACCAGCTACGAGTGTCCCAAGCGAAGAATCGTTTTGTAAAGCTGGCAATTCAATAAGAAAAAAGAGAAATAGACTGAGTCAGTCAACAATTCAAGCTTCCATGTGTTTACAGTCGTGGCTGTATTTTTTACGGTTTAAATAAAGTATGTTATTTTAGATTTAATGTTAATTTTAATTGTCTTATGCTTGAGGGAGATTCTCCATTAAGTGGCCCCGATTTTTTTGCCTGCTTAAAATTATTTATGTATGTTTAAATTTAAGTTTAACGTTTCACAATAGTGGTTGCATAAAATAAGATATATAATATCAAGGACGTGCAGTTAACTTCATTACTATTAAACACAAAAGCCTCTAGCTTCGAGACCCAGGCCTCGAAGCTTGAACCTCGAGCTTCGAGAGCTCGAGCTTCATATGACATTAGCCTTAAAGGCTGAGTCTTTAAGGTTAAGGTTTAAAGCTTTGAAGACTCGAGCTTTATACAACACTACTATGAGGGCAAGCACATCTATATCTGTAGCGACAGTCGGGCCGCACTGGGATCCCTCCGCAACACGGTGGTGAGATCCAGTCTGGTGCTAGACTGCGTGGACGCGCTGACGCAATTGGCTAACAGCAATCGCGTCAGTCTATTATGGGTTCCGGGGCATGCCGGAATCGAGGGAAACGAAGGGGCAAACGTCAGGGCTCGAGAAGGTGCGCGTAATCTGGATCGTGACCCGTCGTGCACCGTAGGTGTCTCCATGGGGACTGTGAAGGAGTGGACGAGTCGCTGGATCAGACAGCAACTCGAACAACTCTGGGAACGGACCCAACAGATGAGACACGCGAAGGCTCTGCTGAAGCGGCCTTCAAAGAAGATAGGGGCGGCACTCAGCCGCCTGGATAGGTCGCAGCTGCGACTACTCGTGGGGATGGTCACAGGACACTGGCACACGAGAAAACACCTGGCGCGCCTAGGGATCGGTGAGGGACCTAGGTGCCCGCGGTGCGGGGAGGACGACGAAACGCCGCTCCACCTAATGACGCAGTGCGAGGGTATGGCGGCCCAAAGGCAGTTACTGCTGGGAGCTGCCTTCCACCGCACGTCGAACCTGGAGGACACAACCCTAAGCGGGCTTCTCGAGTTCGCACGAGAGGCCGGCCTAGTGGCAAGCCCTCCCAACTAGGACTGCCCGTACGGGCTCGGGCACAATGGTCCCATAGGACTGAGTGCCCGGAAACCGCCCAGAAAAAAAAAATAACGAATTTTTATATTTTTTTTTCTTTTCATATTATATTTATTATTTTATTCTATTCCTTTTATTTCATAATGTTTTTTATATTTTTTCTTTTTTATATTGTATTTTCATATTTTTATTTTTTATACTGAATTTTTTTATTCTATTCGTTTAATTTTATATTGTTTTTTATATTTTTTCTTTTTATATTATATTCTTTTATAACGAATTTTTATATATTTTTTTCTTTTCATATTATATTTATTATTTTATTCTATTCCTTTTATTTCATAATGTTTTTTATTTTTTTTTTATTTTATATTTTTATATTTTATTCATTTATATTCTATTTTCTTTTTTCTTTTCATATTATATTTATTATTTAATAGTATGTATGTATGTATAGCTTTATTGTTTTCCCCTTGGGGTTACAATTTCTCCGCTTCTCTCCTCTCCTGTACAATAATTAACTTAACTTAACTTACTTTCTACATCTTAACCCACTCTTTCGCTCCCCCTTCCCCTCGCACTCTCTCTCTCTCTCCGCACGCTCGCCTCCGCCGCCTTTCCGCCTCCTATCCTACGCTTACACTATTCCTTAACCTAACGCGTCCGCCTCTTAAAAACTACGCCTTTCGCCCTCGCTTCCGCTCGCGCCCCCCGTCTTCGACTTCCATTTCCACACTTTCGTCCCATTCCTTCTTTCGCTCCTTCCTACCTTCAACCCTCCCTCCTACCTGCCCCCTCCTCCTCCGTTCCATCTTCCCTTTCTCTCCTCCTTCCCTCTAACCCCTTCATCCACTCCTCCCCCTTCCCTCCTTCGTCCAAGATTTCCCTTATCCTCTCCCCTACCCCCATTCCGTCTCCTTCATCCCCTGTGCATCTTTCCAATACGTGCTCCCACGACTCTTCCTCCCCTCCGCACAACCTGCACCTCCTTTCCTCCTCCTCCTCCCAATACCTTCCTCCCCTCATCTCGTTCCCCAGCCTGAATCTGGCTATCCTCCTGTACCTCGATTCTCCCCATCCCGCCGCTAGGTACTTCGGGATCCCCCTCGACGCTATTTCCCTATACCACCTGTTGTACCTCGACTGTTCTATCCTTTCCCATCTCTCCTCTCCCTGCCTCCTTTCGTCCTCCTCCTCCCAACCCTCCAGCCCCTCTCGCCTCCTTGTCCCTTCCCCACCTTCCCTCGCCCCTCTGCTCCTCCACTCCCTCCTCTCTCTCTCCCATGCAGACAATTCTGGTCCCTCTTCTTTTTCCCTCTCTCTTATCTCTTCCAAACACCACCTGGCCAAATCTCCTCCCTCTCCCCTGCCCAGTTTCTCCTCGTACCTCCACGCCCTTCCTCCCGCCCACGTCCTCAGCTTTTTTATTATTTAATAGTATTTTCTTTTATTATTTTATTTTATGTTCTTATATATTTATATGTTTTTATATTGTATTGTGTTTTATTTTTTATTTTAATTGTACTTTTATATTTTTATATTCAATTATATTTATATATTTTTATATTTTTATTGGTGAAGACGTGTGAACCAAAATAGAGCAGATAAGTAAATACATTCAAGAACAAGAAAGAGAGATGAAAATAGAAGAGTCAAAGTTCCTAAGAGAATTAAGGGAGGTGGCAAGGAAACCAGGAAATAAGCCGAAATACTTATGGGTGAAAAAAAGGAGAGGAGAATTAGAAAGGGTAGGAAGATTCATAAAGGATAGTGAAACAAGGGTATGTAAATATTGGCTAATGAACGAAGAAAGGATATGTAGGCTTTGTAAGAAAGAGGAAGAAACAGTGAAACATGTGATTGAAGCATGTGAAGTAAGTGGAGAGAGTGGGAGGAATTGGAAAGAGGTAATTAGAGGAGAAGGGAAAAACTTGGCTATTCTACGGGAGATAATAGGGAGAAGGAAAAGATGGGAAGAACAGGAAAGTGATAAAAGAAGATTATGCAACATAAAATAGATTAGGAAACACTTGTAAAATAGAAAAAAATTGTTAGCACACAGTCGGATACATTAGAACGGTAGGACTTACATTGACACAATCACGGGAATGAAATGGAAAGAGTATAGGATCGTTAAATTGTAACACAAAAGTGGATAATAAATTAAATTATTATTATTATTATTCCTATATTTTTTCTTTTTATAATGTATTTTTATATTGAATTTTTATATTTTTATTTTTTATTTTTATATTCTATTCATATTCTATTTTTATATTATGTTTTTATATTTTTCTTTTTTATTTTATTAATTTATTTTCTTTTATTTTATTATTTTATTTCATTTTATACTTATATTGTTTTTCATATTGTATTTTATATTTTTATATTTGTGCTTGTATTATTCTATATTATTTCTCAATTTTATTCACCCATCATTCTCCTTCTCTCTTTGCCACCTAATTCTGAGATTCGACGTTTCCGAAAAAAGTATTATATTTTGTTCGTGCCTTCATCTCGCTGCCAAATGATATCATCCCGCGCGGCTGCTCCAGAGGAGTCAAATTACACACGATCGTGCGATACGCTGCAACGTTAAATCAGAACGTTTTAAAAACTTGTTAGCTTTAGAATGCTGGCTACATAATGGTTCGGAAAAAATATATCTGTTTGCTACATAATAGTTCGTTATATATCGGTGATTAAAAAATTATTATTTCTCTGTGTTGGGGAAAAAATTTCCATCACATATTGGAATGGAAAAAAATTTCTGCTGACACCACATAATTCTTTCTATGATTCGAGCGTTCTTCGCGCTGTCAAATGTCGTCACCCTGCACGGCTGCACCAAGGGAATCAAGTTACATACGATCACGTGAGACGCTGCGACCTTAAATCGGAACGCTTTAGAATACTGTTAGCTTTAGAATAAAATGTGATTGTACTCTCAATCATATTGTGGATGATGCTCGTAGTAAAAAATGGTAAATTATATTCTTTTAATTTTATGATTTATAACAATATATATATATCATAAACGTATATAATTTCTCAATTTTATTTACCCGTCCTCCTCCTTGCCACCTAACTTTAAGATTTGCTGACGCTGCATAATTCTTTCTATGATTCGCGCTAATTCTGTTTCGTTCGAGCGTTCTTCGCGCCATCAAATGATATCATGCCGCGCAGCTGCTCCAGAGGAGTCGAATTACGCATGCTATCGCGCGCGATACGCGGCGACGTTAAATCGGAACGCTTTGAAATACTGTTAGCTTTAGAATGCATGCGATTCTATCCCCTATGTATTACTCTCTCTTTCCCTCCTAGAATTTTAACTTTAAAGTAATGCTCCGTCTCTTATGTAGTGGCGTCTCTTTCCCTCCTAAAATATTAACTTTAAAGTAATGCTCTGTCTCTTTCCCTCGAAGACGCGATGTCGAAAAAAAAACGTCGATCTTTCCCGACATTGTCCGAAACAATTTCTGAAAAATTATTGGTTTGGAAAAAAGTTCCAGGACAGCTCCCACCCTAGGTTAGGTCCGGAAAAAAATTTCGGGTGGGCCAAGTTCTGAGAGAGATTTTTTTCGGGGGTCAATGCCTCCCTCTGAAAAATGGGTCCGGTCTGGAGAGGTCTCCGCGGCGGCTCGGCCCGGACTGATCCCCTCCATCGTCGCGGCTTCCCCCACTCCGCGGCGCGTGCGCGCGCAACCTGTCTTCCTCACCCCGCAGGCCCCGCGCCCAGGTTTCCCTCCGCCGCGCTCCCCCGCGCTCCCCTCAGCACACCCGGGTTAGAAACCGTCTTGTCTTACTACTGTGGAGGCATGCAAAAATAGGGGGTTGCAACTGGTGGTGGGATGCGACGTCAATGCCCACCACATCGTATGGGGCAGCACCTATATCAACAAGAGAGGGACGAGCCTCCTCGAATACCTCTCGACAACGGAACTGGAGATCCTCAATCGAGGTTCCAAGCCCACGTTCGTTACCTACAGAAGGTAGGAGGTAATTGACATCACGCTGGGCTCCAGAAAGGTGGCTCAAGCAATAAAGGATTGGCATGTGGCGGAGGAGGTAACACACTCCGACCACAGGCTATCGAATTTAAACTGGCGGGAGACGCGGCACACGAACCCACGGGAGTCTACAGGAACCCCAGGGCCACCGACTGGCAACTCTACAAAGAGGAGCTAGAAGGAAGGCTCGGGGGGAACTTCGGACCCCCGAGAACGGGTGGGGGGATCGAGCAGGCGGTTGAGAAACTGCAGGCTGCGATCACCCAATCGTATGAGGCGTCATGCCCGGCCAAACAAAGGAAAAGCAGCAGACGGGTACCCTGGTGGAACCAGGAGCTGACCAGGCACAGGACCAGAACCCGGAAGCTGCTAAACAGAGCCATGAGGCTTGGCACGAGGGTCGAATGGGAAAACTACAAGGAAGCCCATAGATCATACAAAAAGCTCATCAGAGCATCAAAAAGGAAAACCTGGAGGGGATTCTGCTACGAATCCGAGGCCCTACCACTAGTGGCTAGGCTTCGAAAGGTTTTTGCAACCGGACCTCCGGAAAAACTGAACGGACTCAGACTCCCGGACGGGAGGTACCTAGAGGACCGACAACAAATCCTAGAACACCTGATAGAGGTCCACTTCCCAGGCTCGGGATTCTGTCAGCAGGGGCAGCCAACAGTAGAGCTGGAACCTCAAAAGGATGGACCGAAGGACTGGGATATGGCCTCCAGAGTGGTAAACCGAGACAGGATCAGATGGGCCATAAGCTCATTTAAGAGATTTAAGAGTCCGGGAGTAGATGGGATCTTCCCCGCCCTTTTACAGGAAGGAGGGGAGGACCTGATAAAACGACTGGACCTTATCTTCAAATCATGTCTTGCTTTGGGGTATATACCCAAAACATGGAGAACGGCTAGAGTCGTGTTCATACCCAAATCAGGGAAGAAGGACTACGACTCTGCGAAATCCTTCAGGCCTATCAGCCTAACGTCCTTCCTTCTGAAGACGCTGGAAAGACTGGTGGATAGGCACATCAGGGAACATGCGCTGGTGGAAAGACCAGTTCAAAACTCCCAACACGCGTATCAGGTCGGCAGATCCGTGGAGACGGCGCTCCACCACCTGGTAGGGGTGATAGAAGGGGCCCTGGAACGGAAACAGTCGGTCCTGAGCGTTTTCTTGGACATCGAAGGAGCGTTTGACAACACTTCCTTGGATGCCATAAGCAGAGCTCTAGACAGCTTGAAGGTCGAAGACTCGATCAGAAGATGGATCCGCAACATGTTGCGGACTAGAGCCGTGACGGCCAGCTGGGAAGGGACCACGATAAGGGCTCGGGCCAACAGGGGCTGCCCGCAGGGGGGAGTTCTCTCTCCACTGCTGTGGACCCTGGTGGTAGACGAGCTACTGCGTGGGCTCGGAGATGAAGGCGTAATAGTACAGGGCTATGATGACGACATAGTGATCGCAGTCAGAGGCACGAGCCCGACGTGCATGGCCAGGAGAATGCAAAAGGCGCTCACACTGGTGCAGGAATGGTGCCATAATTGAGATCTAAGGGTCAATCCGTGCAAGACGGAGATGGTAATGTTCACGAGGAAGCGTAACCTTAAGTTTAAGGCCCCCTCAATCTTCGGAACGGAGCTCCACACCTCCTCGGAGGTGAAATATCTAGGGGTGACCCTGGATACGAAGCTCACGTGGAAAAGCCACATTACGAAGCAGACCCAGAAGGCGCTTGTCACCTACTGGGCTTGCAGAAGTATGTTCGGCAGCACATGGGGGTTAAAACCATGGGTGGTCAAACGGATCTATACAGCCATCCTGGAGCCCCAACTAATATACGCCTTAGTGGTATGGTGGACCTCCATGAGGAGGGACACCCACAGGAGGACATTGAGCAAGGTGTATCGCTTGGCACTGCTAGGGATAACGGGTGCGTTTCCCACCACGCCCACCCTGGCGATGGGGGTCTTGCTGGACCTGCCGCCGCCGCATTTGGCTGCGGAGGCCGGGGCTAGGAAGGCTGCCCTGAGGATACACTTCGCGGGAAGATGGAAAGGCACGGGGAATGGGCACGCGGCAATCCTGCAGGAGGTAAGGGACTCGTACGAGGCTCTGGACTGCGGGGGAGACCAATGTGACCCAGCCTACCGCTTCCAACATAACTTCGTCGTTCGTTTCCCAAGCAGGAAAAACTGGGAAGAGAACGAAAGGAGTTACTCTCTCCGGGGGGGCTTATCTGGTACACAGATGGTTCCAAAACCAAAACCGGAACCGGAGCCGGGATATGTGGGGAGAGGCCCAGGGTGGAAAGATCCATCGCCCTGGGCCCACACGTATCGGTCTTTCAGGCGGAGGTGCAGGCTATCAGGACCTGTGCCAGATTGAATCTGGACAAGGGCTATGAGGGCAAGCACATCTATATTTGTAGCGACAGTCGGGCCGCACTGGGGTCTTTACACAACACAGTGGTGAGATCCAGTCTGGTACTAGACTGCGTGGATACACTGGCGCAATTGACTAACAGGAACCGCGTCAGTCTACTATGGGTTCCGGGGCACGCCGGAATCAAGGGAAACGAAGGGGCAAACGACAGGGCTCGAGAAGGAGCGCGAAATCCGAATCGGGACCCGTCTTGCACCGTAGGTGTCTCCATGGGGACTGTGAAGGAGTGGACGAGGTGCTGGATCAGACAGCAACTCGAACAACTCTGGGAACAGACCCAACAGATGAGACACGCGAAGGCTCTGCTGAAGCGGCCTTAAAAAACACAATTGCTCCACCCTGTGGGACAGGAGGCATGTCCGCTTCTCCGTCACTTTATTCCGGCAATAAAGGCCCAAACTAAAATGGTAAGAGCAAAGAAACCTTATTAATTTACTAATATGCGATCTACGATCTTCATTGAGTTTTAACTATCTAACAGTCCCTGCATTTGTGTTCATTTTGTTGCAGCAAGTCTACGTGATTTACACTGGCGCAAAATCGGCATCATGTATGAAGTATGTATGTAATCCAATGTACGAAATATGCTACAACGTATAATTAAACTGTGCAAATGTTATTTAAATAAAATTATTTTATTTCTTGTAATTTCATACGCTCTTGCAGAAGTATTCCCCATCCTCATTCAAACGGATTGGTACTGCGTTCTTGCATTAATTAAATAAAAAAAATTGTACGTTTATTTAAGTTGTTTATTGTTTAAAAATTATTCGTTTATTTATTCATACCTAGACTGCGGAAGTTAATGCAAGTGTGATATGCCGCGTTCCAGTGCACAACAATCCCTTCAATACAAGCCAAACAGTTCAATGATTAAAACTTTACTTCGTGTTTTTCTCTGAGTTTCTGGACATATATATGCAGAATGAATACACCAAATATACCGACGCACTTCCGTGGGAATTAGAAAATTCATATAATCTTGTTTCATCAATATACAATCTATCAGTACATTCGCATGATATGTGCATTATACAAACTATTACAAGTATCACTGTACCTGCTATTAAATTACTAATCTTTTGAATATAATGTAACTATTACACTTACATAAACTTTTTAACATAGGTATGAAGCTATTAAATTTTAAAGCCGAGGTTCAGCAACTTCTAAAAATTACTCGAGCTAATTTGTAAACAAATTCCGTATACTATGAAAAATACCCAAAATATGCAAAATTACAAATATATTTTTTAAATCCTCATAATGATGAAATATAGATCGGTCAAAGTCCCACTTGTTTAATCCATTATTACAAAAACATGCATTTACACTAAATTCCGCAGTCTATATTATACCTATTTCTTTATTTATTCATTTATACTTATTTAGCCATTAACAGGCAACACCCTTTATTAAGGGGTCTCCCTAGTGTGACGCCTGGAAAATAGGGCTATATTTGGGAATTTTTTTGAAGGAAATGTACTTGATATTGCGGTTTCTAACTTTGGGGTATTTATTCAGTTACATTTTGACAATCTACTTGAATTTTTTGAAGCATTAATGATAATTATATTTTATGTTATAAGGGTTATAATGAAAAGCTCGCAAAAAAACGCCTGCTGCTGGCGATCACGATTCCGGCTGCCATGGTTATCTGAAACAAAAAACACAGTTATTTTCTTAAGCTATATGAATGTAGCTAGGACTTGAACTAGAATGAAAATAGAAAATCACCAAATAAAAAAATGGCGGCACTTTAAAGAAAAGTTTTCATTTCGCGGCAAAAAAGTGGTCAGTTTTTTGAGCTGCAAAATTCGAATTTTGCAAATAATGACTTCATTCTAGGTCAGATCCTAAGTGAACACGCACTCAATATATATGTTAAGTTTTAAGTCGTTTGGTTGAGTAGTTTTGGAGATATCGTGATCGCCGGGCCGAAAAATGTAGTTTCGAGTAAAACGCGTTTAAAGATTCAAGTACCATTTTTCAAATAATAAATCATACTTACGATTAGTCTCCGATGCCTGGCCCATAGAGTACACCTTCCTCTTCTTCATACAATTCTTGTAAAGCTGCATTTGCTTTCCTTCGAGCAGTTCGAGCTTCTTTTGATGCTTCCTGATGCCTTTTCTCTCCAAGGCAAACTCTGTTCACGTCTTGCGTATCGGCAAAACTTTTGGCTTCTGGGCCAATTGTTACTCCCATCGTATTTAATACTCTTAATAGTGACTGGTAGCCATCGTTAAATATGCCAGTTGCTAAATATGTTGCTACTTCAACTGTTTTTGGCCCAGAGTATATATGTTTGGGGGCGAAATGCCAAATTAACTGATTAAAACTTTCGTTATTGTTCTGTGTGTTTCCGCCTAGACATCGCTCTATCAATTCGTGTTGGGATAAATTGGTATAAATGGGCTTTATAACCTGCTGTACGAGTTCAGTAAGGGGTGGATCATGAGTGTAATTGTCGAGGGCGCCTTTTGCTTCAGCGCGGCGCCACGAACACCAGCTGTCGGCTCCGGTAGGGCAGTAATCATGTTCGGGCGCTGTATCAGTGGAGCACTTATGGTGATACGTTGCCCAAATCGCATTCTTCATTTCCTCCACTGAATCCGTGTGTCGTGTAATTGCTAACCCATAATATGCTGTTAAATCATTTATTAACTTATCCGTTAATTTTCCCGGACCTTTTCCCCCTATTCCTTTATGTTTCTTTTTTTCTGCTCTCAAACGAGAACCCATCCTTTTTTTTAACGTGTAAAACACACTCTAACTTTTTCACCTGCACGTCATATGGATTCAAATCCACAATGCCCTTATACGTTTTACTGTCGCCATCGCCAATGTAGCGGGTATACATGGCGCCATATCGGTCGCGCGCTACTGTTCATAGCTCACAGCGTTGCCAAAATTTCGAATTCAGCTATAATATTTTAGGAATATGTTCTTAAGATGTTGAACTTTCAGAAAAAACAAAAAAAAAAAATCGATTTTTTTAAACCGTCACACTAGGGAGACCCCTTAAGGGGTTAGACGAATTCTTTTTACAGATACTATGAGGTGGGAAATTATTTCGTTAATTCTTATGTCCAGAGCATGTATTCAAGTATATGTTGTATAAATATTACGCGCGCGAGCGATGTATCAAATTATGATGCCCAGGTTTATCTAACATCAGAAAGACCATGATTCTAGTGTTCATTAATCAAATATCTACAAGGTAGCATACGGATTTGAGAAGAAAAAATTTATTGTACAAATGAGAGCAAGGTAAATATCACTATTCATTTTTTATCTAACAAGGCAAACTTAAAACATTTATTATATACGAATGGGTTATCGCATAAAAAATAATATCATACAGTTTGGATAATACCATTAAGAATATGTGTAGCAAGTTTGAAATAAATCGGACACATAGTTTTCGATCTGCTCGAACTTCTTTCGGACCGCTCGTTTCTTTCCAATCCGCCCGGTTTCTTTCGGGCCGCTTGGTTCTATCCAATCCGCTCGGTTTCTTTCGGGCCGCTTGGAAAAAATTCAATCCGCTTGGTTCTATTCAATCCGCCCGGTTTCTTTCGGGCCGCTTGGAAAAATTCAAGTACTCGGTTCCATCCGAGCCGCTCGGTTCCATCCAATCCGCCCGGTTCTTTCGGGCCGCTTGAAAAAAATTCAAGTACTTGGTTCTATCCGAGCCGCTCGGTTCTTTCGGGTACCTGGCTCGGCTTGGAAACCGAGTCCCGGATTGGTTCGGATTTCAAGCTACCCGAATATTCAAGTACTCGTACAGCTCTAGTCGTCAAGGCTAAGGTCGTCCCATGAGTGTCATCTTATCTCCCGGCTTGGTCATCTGTCCCGCAGTCGCAAGCCGCCTTCGCAGAGCTCCCGCTCGCCGATCCGGAGCCGTCCACTCGCCGCCCAGTCGACCTGATTGTCGGGGCCGACCACTTCGGCGCTATTTTACTGCCAGGGCTGTGCCGCGGCAGCCCCTCCGCACTAATCGCCCAGGAGACGATCTTTGGGTGGATCGTGTCTGGACCGACCGGTCGTTCGTCCTCCTCGAGTGCGGTGAATCATGTCACCACCCAAGCCGCCGACGACGACGATCAACTCCACGAGCTGCTCAAGCGTTTCTGGGAAATCGAGGAAACGCAAGCTCCGGCATCGGTCTCGCCGGACGACGAGCGATGCGAGCAGCATTTTCGGGCAACACACTCGCGGCAGACGGACGGTCGGTATGTCGTGCGGCTCCCCTTTAAGGACGAGCCTCTTCTCGATGTCGGCGCGTCCCTCCCACGCGCAACCGCAATGCTTCGGTCCCTCGATCGACGTTTGGCGCAGAACGCGCCTTTGGAAAGGGCTTAAGGTGGAGTCTCTATGGCGCGGCCGGCGGCGGCGGCCGCGGCTCAGCGGCCCATGCCGGCGGCCAGCCTACGGCCGCGCGGCGTTCGGAGTCCCACTTTTGTTCAAGCGCACTTGAAAGGGTCTACGGCCAAGGATTCATACCTGCTTCAGGAATAAAATAATTTTTTATTCTTTATTGTTTCGATATGTAAGTGACATCAATGGATTCCTTTTGTTTTTCCGATGTAAATCATATGAAATTTCATGAAAAACGGACTATTATGAACGAAGACAACTTGAAATGATATAAATTGAATCTGGAGAATCACCCTTTAGTGACGCGCGTCTGAATTGTCGACGAAGTTCCAGCTTTCGTCTGCGAAGGACAAAACATTGATAGAGGATATATCCAATTAAATATTGTGTCCTTTATGATTACAAAAAGTGAAAGGAAATGTGTGGAGAGAAGTGTCAATTAAATTAAACAGAACAGGTAAAGTATGTTTAAACTATACTTATTTTATTTATTTATTTATTTAAATGATTATACGGGAAATACCCATGGTTTACAAGAGACAAAACAAAGGAATTAACTAAAGAGTCATATACAATAAATTATCCAAGGATACACGGCTAAGAGCCAACAATAACTAAATACACAAAACTAAATACTAACAACCTAAATGGTTGTTAGTATTTAGTATAAGTATAGTTGTTGTAAAACAAACAACTATACTTATTTCTTTATTATTGCTGATTGCATTTATTTATTCTTTCATCATACATGTACGAGGCACTTAGAACTAAAGGAATGTCAGTGACATTTTTCAATTTTACAGTTAAGAGCAGGAATGCTTAGTTAAATCGTTAAATATAATGTTATAAATAATGTAAGTAATTTAACGTTATATCAAAATATCATTTAAAGGCTAGGAAAATTGACAGTGCCAAAGGTATGCAAGTGATTTATTATCTCATACGCTTCAGTATAAACACCAATTACCATTAGTAACGAGAATACGAATATTAGTATGAAGAATTTCTCTGAATCTGTTGAGTGACGATAAACTCAATACAGTTTTAATAATATCTTAAATTAATAGTGGTATTCGTAATAAACGCATGGCGGAGTAGTGTATTAGTGCATTGTTCTTAATGCATCTCCTACAAATAAATATGTTACGTTACGCCAAAACAGATGCAGCACGCTGTCGCGTACATAAAATCCATAAGATGAATTTACAGAAACAATTAATTTGTGGCGCTCAAAATCATTTGATTATATACGACAAAAAATTACCCGGTTACAAAAGTCGAAATGTACATGAAAGTGCGTGGAAATCAAGAAGCAGTGGCATAAAATCAGAAAGTATTATACATAAGAACATAATATAAATATATATTTAAGATAATAAATTACCTATCGTTTATGGTTGGCAATTCCGTGTTTTCGAGGACGGCTTCGACAACATCTGGTTGCCAGATTTCCATAGGGCAATCAAGAACATACCTTCGCCGTCTTTAAGAATTTAGAGATTATTCGCTGTGAACAAAAGCGCGACTTTTCATTAATCCGCAGGTGTCCGCGGGAACAGTAAACAGCTGGATATTTCCTAATGTATTGGAGATAAAAAAAATTGTTTACATGCAATTGCATGGTTCGAGGGGGCAAATTTAAAAGTGCAGACCAATTTTTCGTCAATTATTATTTTAACAGATACGATTAACATGTTCGGTTTTTTAAATGAAACTATTTTTTTAGAGATCACTTGATAATGCATTCCAAGACAAATTCAATAACCTATAATGTATACACCTTATTTCAACTGGTTTTCGGGATATTGCGCTTGCAAGTTTAATGATTTTCCCCCAATCACACAATCCGAGGTGGGAGGGGGGGGGGGGGGTCTAATGTACCTATAGGTACCGATACCACCCGGAGTTCATACAGTACAATGTTCCTTCTTTAAACTATTTTATATTTTCTATTTTAATATTTAAAGAAGAGAAAGTAATATGAAAATAATTGTTGTTGTAATTTAATTATGATACACACATTGGGAACACCCTTCCTTAAAGAGAGGGGACTTGCCCCCTGTGAATTCGGCGACGGAGGAGGAACCTTCTCCCTCTTGAAGAAATCGAGGATGAAAACCTCGCATCTGGTTGCCAAAAATTATTGTGGCTGAACGGCCAGAGTACCTCGCCACATTTGTTTTTATAACCATATTGTCCCGTGCGGCGGTTAATAGCAGTACCTACGTCCAGGTACGAAGCCATCGTACGTACTACCCACCGAGAGACCAATATACGGATTAATCCATTGGGAGACTGAAGAATGCTTAAAATTATTACAGACGGCATAACGTTCTTGACTGCCCTTTAGAAATGCTGGCAAACAGATGTTGTCGAAACGTTCTTGGGATTATCGGTCGAAAACAACGAATGAATTCTTGCTTGGCTCCGATTTCGCTTTTGCCCCAACGCAGTGGGCGTCAATCTGAAGAATAGAGAAAAAATTCAACATGCCACTTTTTCTAATCAAAATGTCAAATCTTATGAAGCTTCTTTATAAAACACTATTCCTGGATCTGAAGAAATCGATGAAAAGTTTAAAACATCTTCATTTGTATTGCAATCACAAAATTTTGAGCGTACAATCATTCCATCACTTGTAAAACGTTTATTTCTGGCATCTTGGGTCCCGTCACAAAATTAGGCGATTAAAAGGTTGCCCAAATATTGTATAATTACGTATGAATGTATTAACACTTTATGAACAGTATTTGGTATATAGGATAACATGGTTACAGGTTTGCAAATATTTCTGCACTTTCCATAGTATATAGATATATTTATCAAATTGTTCTAGTTTTTTGGGAATTATTGACTTCATTTTTCTAAATAACGGCAATCTTCCGTATGAGTTGTATATTAATACTTTTTTACGAACTTCCTTAATTATATTCGGCAGTTTCAGTGCGAAAAATGTGATGCAGTTGAATTTTTTCCTATTTTTTGGGATTCAGCCTCACTGTGCGACATTGAATACAGGTAATTACTCCATTATTGGTAAATATTGCCAATCTCATTTTCGCAGTTGCAAAGCCAAATATATGTTGATTATAAAACAAAAATGAAATTTGCTAGGAAATTCCCGGAGGGTAACTAAAAAGACGCTTGCTAATATAAAATTGCTAATATTTCTTCAATGGGTTTCTTATGGAAAAGAAGAGTATGTAACTAATTCTTTGTTATTGCTTACCATAAACGATACTACTCATTTCGGTTCCCAAAAATTTTGTGTCATTTATATCATCAAAATTTAAAAGACTCATTTCAGAATTTCCCACATGAAAGAACATACACACTTTGACACGTATTTACACACAGATCAGATGTAGAGGTCACGATATTTTTCCCTTTTTTAGGAGTTCATATTATTAGTTTACAAGAAATATATAAAAAAACCTAATCCCATTGTTCAGCGTTGCATTAATGCGCTGAATAATTCTTTCGGATTCTATTAAAATACGAACCGATGATTTATTATCAAGCAATTTTCGAATCCGTACATCTGCGATGCACATTTTCTAGACCATCGGTACACGGGCCAAAATTAGTTACGGCAATTAAGCCATAAACCGATAACCGTACGCCAAGGTAGGCCTATCTTTCTGGCAGCCTCATGGGCTCTTCCAAAAGGGTCGCTGGTCAACGCGCCCTCACGTGCATCGCAGATGTGGGATGTTTTTACACTTTCTCGCCGCCTTACGCCGGCAGGTAAGAAATGCCTTGCCGCCAAAGTTCCGGCCAGTACGATTCCCGCCAAATCGAGCCCCTTTCCCGGAAAAAGCGCGCCAAGGGCGCAGGGAATAGGTGGCGCGATTTGTGCTAGGGAAATTACCCGATTGGTCGACACCAACGCTAAGTTGGCCAATCGGGTCAAAATAGCCACTGTCGGACTCTTCTTGGTACATCGGAGGAGTCCGCAGAACTAGTCAAAGAAAAAACACTCGACCGAACGGTCATACTATTAAAGACTACACGTTCGTACGTGACTCACACGAACAATTCTTTCACTCATAATTCACTTTGTATTCGTTCATTTTATTATTGTTCACAGTTTTATTAAATATAGTTTTTCGTTTTTGTTATTACCTGTTAAAACTGTGCACCAATTTATTAACCTTAATTCGGTAACGCGTCTAAGGTATCCACGAAACTACGGTGTCAAAACATTTTGGACGGAGCCTTACAACCTCCGTCGACTCAAAAATAATATCCGGGTCGCATCGAGTTTACGTGTGAACACCCATAATTTTTTAATTCTATCTTGTTTCCTTATTTTTGGGATTCTGTCCCACTCTGCCGTTGGACCGCAGCGCGGCCGCGGTTATGACTCAGTTTTGAGGAGTCGAGCGGTTTGTCGCTGTGGCTAACCGCGCGGCTAGTAGATACCGCCATCATGGCGGAAAACAGACACTCATCGCATTGTGTTGCGTCTCGAGTAGCCTAGGTTGCTGCTGTAGCAGACGCGCGGCCGCGGCCGGTCGAAAACGCGCCATGGAGAACGGTTACATGCTTCTCCATAAGAGCGGTGCTTAAGATTTGGCCGCCGGGCGCGTCATAGAGACTCCACCTTTATCGGGCGTTTTTAACAGAATATGAGGACCTGGGCCACATGGAGGAGGTCGCGTCCGCCGTTGTGTCCGAAGCCAAGGCCACGCGCGTGTACCTCCCGCACCACCCAGTGGTGCGAGCGTCGGACGGGAAACTTCGCGTTGCGTTCAACGCTTCGAGCCCGACGTCCAACGGGACATCGCTCAATGACCACCTGCTGATCGGGCCGAAGTTGCAGCAGGACATTGTCACCATCCTTCTCCGGTGGTGCCTCCCTCGATTCGCGCTCAAGGCCGACATCGAGAAGATGTACCGCCAAATCCGCGTGCACCCGAGCGATGCGGAATCTCAATGTGTGTTGTGGCATCGGCACCCCGGAGCCGCGCCGCACAGTGAATCAAACTGCTCTTTTTTGTGTCAAAATCGTAGAACTCTTGATAGGAATAAGGTAGAGGGATGGGACATTTTGGAGGTTAAAGCTAAGATGTTGCAGATTAAGGGAAAAATGTTTAGAATGCATAAAAAAAAAAATTTGACCTTGAAAATCTAAGTCAAAGTTGACATTTTCGACGAAAATTTCGGTTTTTCCGTTATAATTCGTGGTTGAAGTTTTTCCATTACTTGTTATACATCATTTCTTATAGATTTTGACGCGCTGAATTCAAATATGACCGCGAAATTGGTCTAGCCCTTCAGGATTCGAAGAAAAATGCGTTTTAATTTGAAAAATCGACAAAAACCGTGTTTTTTATGGTTTGCGTGCTTTGATGACAATATTTTAGATTTATTTATTGTATTTATTCATATGGAGTATAAACAGATAATAGAATACTTGAATACTAATAATTGTGCTATATAAAGGGTTTACATGTCGTATCCTGTTGCGTACTATATGCTCGCAACTCGATTGCCGAACCGTATACGCAGCTCACACGCCAAATTAACTTGGTAGGAGATAGTTAAGAAAGGAAAATGAATATACTCGTGGATAACGTAACAATCACTATATAATTAAATAAGAAAAATCTAAAAACTGTTATACATGTGTATATTTCTATCTTTTAAAACTCTTTCGTAACCGCTTAATACATGAATGTTGCATTCTACTTAGAGCATGATTACAGTAAAAGTAGAAAATCACAAAAATAGATGACAATAATAATCACAAAAATTGAAGATACTAATAATAAAATAAAAAAAAAAGTGAAATCGAAATGAGCTGCCAGTACATAAAGGTGCTTTCCAACTGCGCCTAAGATGATGCAACTATATACAGGGTGTAAACAGTATACGTAGCAATATTTTAGGGGGTGGTAGGGGAGGTCCAATGGAACATAAAAGTCCTATCACATAATGTCCGATCTGTCTCCATTTTACAGTAATAATGCCTCAAAGTTAACATGTCTATATGCTAAACTAATAGTCGCAAGATTCCATAATTTTGCATATACATTGGAGACCACCAGTAAAGTAAAATGGTCTGAATACATTTTGTTGTATCTCGTATAGTTTCGCTGTTATAAAGGTTTAAACATCGGAGATGTTTGTGGAAAAGATCGTCGCTACACGCACACAGATGAGCCGTAGCACAAAGACCGCCCGTTGTGAGCTGTTCAAGATGACCCAGTAAGCAAGTAACTATGGGCCCCTTACAGTAGCGGTCCCATTGAGGATCTGTTTGGAGTGGAGGCGCTTAGGGTCGTCAGCTAGAAAATAAGAAACAAGTGAACGAAAACTCTACACGTGTTCTTAGGCCAGGCGTGCAGTGGTGGCAATTTGTTGCATGACAGTTTTGATGCTCATGAAAAAATGCATTGATTTACATGGAAGTAAATTCCTTTGACGACGTGACTGCAAAACGTGTTGTTTTTTTTCAGAAAGTGATAAAACTGTTTCTTTCCTTTTAGTGTGACTAAACTGTCACGCAACAAGCTACTGTCAATGCGTGGCTACTCTGACCTGAATTTAACGTAAAAAGACGAATACGCAGTTTTTTTTAGAAGATTCGAAAATAATAATTATTTGAAGTGGGAGGATAAGGAATACGTAAATTTCCATCTGTTAATAACGTAGCCACGAAAAGGTAATGTAACAGGAAATTAACGAAAGGTGATAGGCGTTAGTAACTAAAACTCACCCTTGTTGGAAATTCACCTGCAGCTTGAAAATCTGTGTCACAGGGTCACCGAACCGATCCTGGTCATCGATGGACGTGCTCCGTGCACAGCTGGTCCCAGGTATCCTTACATTCCCACTACCCAAAGTTAAGGGTCGCAATGTCAGGTGCGTCCAGGTCAACGTACCGAATATTCACTTCACTGCACAGCTACTAACACTGATCACTTTATTTATCCTGAAGTATTCTTGGGCCGTGTACATTTCTGCGACGCGATTGCTACCTGACTGACAGAATTTTTTCCAAGCAGCTTCCGCTACCCCCAAGTAGCTTCTCTGGTTCCATTATGAGTTAACTCCCACCAGGGCAAGAGGCTTTAGGTAAAAAGAAGACAACACATTTTCGGAACACGTGTTTTGCAGAAGTGCAACGAACACTTTCACAAAAGCCCGCGCTCCGTCCTTCTACTGCCAATGTACCCATTGCTTCGAGATAGAAAACAGACACCACGTGTATCGGTTCGAAAGGGTCCGAAGGGAAGAGACAGTCTTCGAGTTGCTATAAAGAAGAAAATGCATACCATTCCTGTTTCCCCTTTCCGATACCCTGAGTTCACGACTGCTACGAGGCGGAACCAATTAAGTCATAAATTATCCGAAACTGTAGGAAACCGTTCTCTACCGCCGACTCGCTGGACAATAAACCGCGACCCTGGCGAAATGCTCTGGCTGATCAGCCTGATTAATTTTGAAGAACTAGAAATTACAGAGTATTATCCAACATCAATACGCCTCGCGGAAAGACACAGGAAGAGAAGAGGTAGTCCGCTGACTGCGCGTAGTCCCGCCTGCTTCGTCCTACCTTCAAATTAAAGACGGATCCCTTATCTCTCGAGTATAAACACGCGCTCGAATTTCAAAACAAAAGCACGCGTTGACGTATTCCGTGCTAGAGATGTTGGGCCTTGAGGTCCGATTGGTCCCAAACTAACCAATCGGGCCTGCTTATCTCTCGTGTCTAAACACGCGCTCAAATTTCAAAACAAAAGCACGCGTCGACGTATTCCGTGCGAGAGACAGTGGGCTTGAAGTCCGATTGGCCCTAATCTAACCAATCTGCCCTGCATCCCTCCCAAACGGCCACTGTTCTGAAGAGGCCCTCTTCACAGTAATATCTCCTCCCCAAGGCCCACCTTCTCTCGCACGAAATCCGTCGACGCGTGCTTTTGTTTTGAAATTCGAGCGCGTGTTTAGACACGAGAAATAAGCAGGCCCGATTGGTTAGTTTGGGACCAATCGGACCTCAAGGCCCACCATCTCTAGCACGGAATACGTCGACGCGTGCTTTTGTTTTGAAATTCGAGCGCGTGGTTATACTCGAGAGATAAGGGATCCGTCTTTAATTTGAAGGTAGGACGAAGCAGGCGGGACTACGCGCAGTCAGCGGACTACCTCTTCTCTTCCTGTGTCTTTCCGCGAGGCGTATTGATGTTGGATAATACTCTGTAATTTCTAGTTCTTCAAAATTAATCAGGCTGATCAGCCAGAGCATTTCGCCAGGGTCGCGGTTTATTGTCCGGCGAGTCGGCGGTAGAGAACGGTTTCCTACAGTTTCGGATAATTTATGACTTAATTGGTTCCGCCTTGTAGCAGTCGTGAACTCAGGGTATCGGAAAGGGGAAACAGGAATGGTATGCATTTTCTTCTTTATAGCAACTCGAAGACTGTCTCTTCCCTTCGGAACCTTTCGAACCGATACACGTGGTGCCTGTTTTCTATCTCGAAGCAATGGGTACATTGGCAGTAGAAGGACAGAGCGCGGGCTTTTGTGAAAGTGTTCGTTGCACTTCTGCAAAACACGTGTTCCGAAAATGTGTTGTCTTCTTTTTACCTAAAGCCTCTTGCCCTGGTGGGAGTTAACTCATAATGGAACCAGAGAAGCTACTTGGGGGTAGCGGAAGCTGCTTGGAAAAAATTCTGTCAGTCAGGTAGCAATCGCGTCGCAGAAATGTACACGGCCCAAGAATACTTCAGGATAAATAAAGTGATCAGTGTTAGTAGCTGTGCAGTGAAGTGAATATTCGGTACGTTGACCTGGACGCACCTGACATTGCGACCCTTAACTTTGGGTAGTGGGAATGTAAGGATACCTGGGACCAGCTGTGCACGGAGCACGTCCATCGATGACCAGGATCGGTTCGGTGACCCTGTGACACAGATTTTCAAGCTGCAGGTGAATTTCCGAAAGAGTGAGTTTTAGTTACTTTATTGGTGATTATTAGTTATTAAATTTAACGCAGGCTATGGCTTATTTCCGGCGATATTTATCTAAATTTCCGTACCTAAATTTTGTCTTCGGGGCTTTTAAACAGACTTATTCATCATCAGCAACAGTGTTGGCCGTTATTAAACTACGGATTCTTATCACAATAACGAACTACGATCACGTTTTGTTTATTTCCTGTTACATTACTTTTTCATTTAAGCGATATTTGAAAACGAAATCTACGTATTTCTTGTCCTCTCACTTCAAATAATTATTATTTTCGATTCTGTTTTAAAAAAAATGTGTATTCACTTTTATACGTTTGATATGATTTTCCTCGATTTATCTCTTACTCGTAATTCACTTTAAATGACAACCAAACGATGACGGAAGGTATCGATTGCCGTCGTTTTCGCAGAGATCTGATGAGAAATGCGGAGCTGAAAGAGTTTGGTTCGTAATAGGTATTCAAACCCCTTCAAGGGTCTGAAGCCATAAACTTTCGGTGAAGCATCATGGTGTGTTGTCTTCGCCACGGGATATGATGCGGCATCTCCTTGAGTCGAGTCGCTGGAGCATCACTCTTAAGAGTCTTTCCTTCCGAAAAACACACCACTTTGGGAATTACATGAAAGATCAGAAGTCAACACCCTGTTTCAATGTGTTGGTCTCACCAATATGCGCGAGCTACTACCCGTTTCAAACGCATGGTGCAAACTTTAGGGCATTATTACTGTAAAATGGAGACAGATCGGACATTATGTCATAGGACTTTTATGTTCCATTGGACCTCCCCTACCACCCCCTAAAATATTGCTACGTATACTGTTTACACCCTGTATAATAACATATACACAGCTAAAATGCTGTGTTCATACATTCCATTACTCATATAGCGGACATCTTAATTAATCTATAAAAAAGAATCCCATTTAAAACCATTGTCTTAAATTAATAGATTTATTACAAAATTAATGATATACAACAATTGGGCCAATTATAACAATGGCTATTTATACAAAGAAAAAATATATTAAATAATATTAAACAGATATATTTTTATAGAAATCAATATTTTAATACGAATAAATATTTTATTCAAAATACTTGGCGCTGCGCCCCGAATTGGTGTTGCTATACTGAATAAACATGTACCTATATTATAACGAACTTTCTAGTGCGTTCGTCTGTATGTGTGCTTGTGCATATGCTACGTATGATATTAGAATATATGTAGAATAAATCTGACTGCGTTTCTAATATGTGTATTTGTTTATGTATTTTAAATTGTAAGGGAGTTATTGTTAATTAATAATACTAAGACAATTAACATTTTTTTCGGTTGTGCAGCGCCAAGTATTTTGAATAAAATATTTATTCGTATTAAAATATTGATTTCTATAAAAATATATCTGTTTAATATTATTTAATATATTTTTTCTTTGTATAAATAGCCATTGCTATAATTGGCCCAATTGTTGTATATCATTAATTTTGTAATAAATCTATTAATTTAAGACAATGGTTTTAAATGGGATTCTTTTTTATAGATTAATTAAGATGTCCGCTATATGAGTAATGGAATGTATGAACACAGCATTTTAGCTGTGTATATGTTATTATATATAGTTGCATCATCTTAGGCGCAGTTGGAAAGCACCTTTATGTACTGGCAGCTCATTTCGATTTCACTTTTTTTTTTATTTTATTATTAGTATCTTCAATTTTTGTGATTATTATTGTCATCTATTTTTTGTGATTTATTTGATTTTTCATGTACTTGGCGTATTTTTTTACTTTTTTGAAGTTTTTTATGGGGATCTCACTTCTTTTTACAAAGATAATTTGCATAGGAACTGACTTTAGATAATTTTTAATCTTATAAATTACAAATTATCACGCGACAGAATTAAGTATAAATTCTATATTCTACGTAAGTTTAACAACTACGAACAGAAACCATGTGCACCGGATTGCCAATCTATATGTATTATATTAGTTGTCCTGATATTGAACAGCTTTTTGTCAGAGTCCGCCTTCACGTTAATAAATATTTAACACTGGGTGCTACGTATATACCGCCAGCGTCGCAATCAACTATTTATGCCAGTCATGTCGATACTATTATGGAAGTGTTCCATAAATTTAGTGAGGATAGTTTTGTGCTGTTCGGTGATTATAACCTGCCGCATGCTGTGTGGTATAACGACTCTGGTTTGGCGTGTTTTAGGAAGCCGGGTTTATCGACAAATGAGTCGGACGCTATTGATCGTCTTCTGGGTTGTGCTGGTTATTGTAATCTAGTTCAAGTTAATACTGTATTCAATGACTCTGACGTTATGCTTGACCTCATCTTTGCAACGAGCACTAGTGCGACATCGGACTGTGTTATCGACGCTTTAATTCTGCCTGACGCCTATCACCCACCATTGTACATGTTATGTAATGATCTTGCAATCACCGATGCAAGTGCGAGCGAAAACTTTGTCTTTAATGTCAGGAACTACAGACCGATTTGTAAATTATCTGTTCTGCCAAAGTTGTTCGAGGAACTGGTGACTGAGTACCTGACGCCCTGTCTAACGAATGTCATATGTGACGAGCAGCATGGATTTGTTCCTGGCCGCTCGACGGTAACCAATCTGGCGGTATACCACTGTCTCGTCTCAGCGGCTCTTGACAATAGATCACAGGTCGATACTGTGTATACGGACTTCCGTAAAGCCTTTGATACAGTGGATCATAGTATCCTGCTGCGGAAGTTAGAAGTGATTGGGATCTGTGGACCGCTCCTGTCTTCGATCCATAGCTATTTAAAGGATCGAGTACAGGTTGTCAGGGTCGGTAACCAGTTATCGACTCCGGTAAATGTGTGCTCCGGCGTCCCTTAGGGTTCGCATCTTGGTCCCCTTCTCTTCATTCTCTTTATTAATGACCTCAAAGATGTATTCCGGAATAGTAACTTTCTTATGTATGCGGACGATTTAAAGATATTCCGGTCTATTCGCTGTGGTCTGGACGTGGTTGAGTTACAGGACGACCTCTGCAGGTTCGAGCAGTGGTGTACTGCCAATATGATGCAGCTTAACACTGCTAAATGTGTTGTAACGAGATCGCATAGAACTGTTAATCCCATTTTATCGACCTATACTCTATGTGATACCCCCTTGATTGAGGTGGGTGAAATAAGGGATCTTGGCGTAATCTTTGTGTCTGGGCTTGATTTCCGGAACCACTACCGGATTATCGCGTGTAAGGCGATGAAAACCCTAGGGTTTATTGCCCGATTTGCAAAACATTTCAAGCGTGTCAAGTCGCTTAAATTGCTGTACGTCGCACTTGTTCGTCCACAAATAGAGTATGCGTCGGTAATCTGGAGTCCGAGGCATATTGTATACTCTAGCTTACTCGAAAGGGTACAACACAAGTTCTGTCGGCTAGTTATGAGAGCAACTCGTAGCCCTATGCAGTTTTTCGACCATGACTATGCTCCTGCTTTACAGAAGTTAGGGCTCACTACCCTCAGTGCCCGTCGTATCTGCTCGGACCTCTTGTTCCTGTATAAATTAATTCGCGGTCAGACTAATTGCCAGGAGCTAGTGTCCCTTATAAGTTTTCATGCCCCACAGCGATCACTGCGTCAGAGGCCCCTTTTCGAAGCGAGGGTCCCCGATTATAGACACTGCACTGCTGATCCGGTAAACCGGGCTATGGAGGAGGTCAACAGTTATATAGCTGATATTGACCTATTCTCGATCGCGCTCGACTCGTTCCGGAGACAATTGTCAACTCGAGTCCAAACTTAAATTAATTTTTAGTGTATTACTATGTATGTCCGTTGTTTGCTGCGTAATCACGTCGTTGCCTGCTGATTGCTCAGACTAGTCTTTTGTTTTTCTCTTTTGTTATGGTTATGTTTTTGTAATTTATTTTTATTTTTATTCTATTTCATTTTTTATTTTTTTATTGTAATTTTTGCTACACAAATCTGGTCACATGTTGTATCCTAAAGGGTTTTCCCGTGAATATAATAATAATAATAATAATATTATATGTATAGTACTTTGTGTACAATACATGGTGCGCGAATATATATATATATATAAAGCCACATTTTAGTTATATATAACTTAACATAGAACTTATATAGAAGTAGAGTGGCATTTTGCTATTGTAAGCGTAGACCGGAAATTTAAATGCTAATGGTAATAATTCAGCGAAAATGAACAAGGAGATCCAATATTTTTAACACACAATTTATTGGTGTTGGAATAAAACTAATTTAGTATGTTTATTGGTGAATTGAAATAATGGGAATCTAAAAAATTAACAAATAGCGTGGCAACTACTGTGGATTTTATTAATTAAAATATTACGAATGTCTTTCACAAAAGATTGAAAAGCATCAAGGGAGATCAGTTTTCAGCGTACTTTCTTCACTAATTCGACTTGCTTTACATCGCAAGCAGTCCACCATAATCTATTTTCTTCATAATTCTTAACGCTATGTCTTTAAACAAATTTTGTCGATTTACCTTATTCGACTTTCTAGAAACTTGTGTGGTGCAAGATGCTCGGTCTATCTATCTAATCTTCTCCGGACAACCTCCGCGCTTGTGCATTCCCTTCATTTCTATCCATCGAAGCCTGTGCGTCTCCTTCAATTCAATACTATCCAAGCCTGTGCATCCCCTTCATTTTTATCGGAATCCTGTGCGCCCCCTTCATTTCTATAATATACATAAAAACTCTAAATTACTGGTATACAAATACAAATATCTGGCCATTTAAATGCAGTGCAATTTTTTTACTACAATATATATATTATTTTGTACATGTATGGTACAAATTTCCAGAAACTTGTGGGAAAGGAGATGCTTCTCAGTCGAACCATCTCCGGACAACTTCCAAGTCTGCGACTCTACATAAGAAATCTATTTAAAAAATTTTGGCGACTTACTTTATTAATTGAGGCAATAATTCAGTCTCCTATGTAGTGTAAAAACTCGTCACATTTCAAATTCGGAAAACGCACTTTATTTGACAGTTATCACTTGGTAGGTTATAAAATTCAAAATAGTATATGTACAATGACGGATGACGATCCCTGCCGAATAAACCCTAGAGTCGCCAAAAGAAGAACGAACATGTGTTGGCTGAAGGTGTGTGTGTAACGCGTGTATACGTATTATGTGGACGAAAATTTGGCTTGGAGAATCAGAAGAAAAATCTTATACCTTACCGTTTTCGACTAATCCATGAGACGATATTATGATATCTCTGATATGCGTGGACCGAATTTATTGATTTTGGTCTTATTCGAAAGCTGATATGCGGTTTACATAAGAAAAATGTCTTTAAATTTACAAAATATTGCAGGCGTCATGAGATATTAATGTATAAATGTCAGAATTAGGTTAGAGTGTCTCCGGGACGAGTAAAGGTAACACGGTAGCAGTCGACAATATACAGGGTGTTTTTCATGTACTTGGCGTCGAGACGCTACCGCGTCTCTAGATATGTAGGATTAGTAAAAGATTCTTGATCGAGAAACTGTGCAATTTATCGGGCCTACCAATTTGTCAGAGAAGCTATGACTGAATGTCAACCACAAAATTATAGAATATCGGAAACACAAGTTATCTTGCGCCTCGTTTTCTGTATTTTCATACTGTTGATGGGGGTTTGTATGACCTGACGAGCTATCAAACCCTAAGGTGACAATTAATTTTAAATTCAATAAATTATGCTGATCCCAATTTACAGCCACTGCACTACACAAACGCTCAGCTGTTTTATTGAGTATATCTTGTAATGGCAAGATAACTTGTATTTCCGATATTCTATAATTTTGTGGTTCACATTCAGTCATAGCTTCTCTGACAAATTGGTAGGCCGGATAAATTGCACAGTTTCTCGATCGAGAATCTTTTACTAATCCTACATATCTATACTGCAGCTCATGTAAGAAGTAACTTGCCGACCGACGAGTTTAGATCGGTTCTGCGCATGTTGGCGCTCATTGGCGAAGCCACCACCAATGGTCTTTCGGCTGCGCATCCGTTCTGCGCCGAAAACATTGGCGTGGCGCCACTTTCGTATATACCGCGTGTTTCGATTTTATGTCGGATTTGATTGTCACTTTTTACTGCAAATGACATATATAGAAAAAATGGCTAATATAATGTTTCGTGCGAAAAAAATTTTCATAATATTAATACCGTAAACATTTCAGTATAATACGACTAATAAATAAATTCTTTCTTTAATATGGCACGAATTTAGTAGAATACACATTTTATTTGGTTACCCGGTATGTGAAAGAGAATCGGAATGGTGCAAGGAGAGAGGGAAGCCTGGGTGGTAAAGTGGGGGAACAGAGACCTGGCGACAGTCGAATAGCTCATTCAACATGCGCGAAATAAGTTACTTCTTACATGAGCTGCAGTATACTTTTACTGTAATCATGCTCTAAGTAGAATGCAACATTCATGTATTAAGCGGTTACGAAAGAGTTTTAAAAGATAGAAATATGCATATGTATAACAGTTTTTAGATTTTTCTTATTTAATTATATAGTGATTGTTGCGTTATCCACGAGTATATTCATTTTCCTTTCTTAACTATCTCCTACCAAGTTAATTTGGCGTGTGAGCTGCGTATACGGTTCGGCAATCGAGTTGCGAGCATATAGTACGCAACAGGATACGACATGTAAACCCTTTATATAGCACAATTATTAGTATTCAAGTATTCTATTATCTGTTTATACTCCATATGAATGAATACAATAAATAAATCTAAAATATTGTCATCAAAGCACGCAAACCATAAAAAAAAACACGGTTTCTGTCGATTTTTCAACTTAAAACGCATTTTTCTTCGAATCCTGAAGGGCTAGACCAATTTCACGGTCATATTTGAATTCAGCGCGTCAAAATCTATAAGAAATGATGTAAAACAAGTAATGGAAAAACTTCAACCACGAATTATAACGGAATAACCGAAATTTTCGTCGAAAATGTCAAATTTGACTTAGATTTTCAAGGTCAAATTTTTTTTATGCATTCTAAACATTTTTCCCTTAATCTGCAACATCTTAGCTTTAACCTCCAAAAAGTCCCATCCCTCTACCTTATTCCTATCAAGAGATCTACGATTTTGACACAAAAAAGAGCAGTTTGATCGAATTAAAAATTTGGTGACATTGGTCAACTTTTGAACTATAAAAGATATCGAAATGAAATTTGCGCCAAACAATAGGAAAAAATTATCCCCTTCTAATGATGCATAACTTAATGCTTTTTACAGTTATTTATTTATTCTTTTTTCAATTTTTTTAAGTTAATTGTTATAAAAAAATTTAATAGCTGTTTAATTGGTACTTTATTTAATACTCTTTACAGTAGAGCTGTTCAAGTACTTGAATATTCGGGTAGCTTGAAATCCGAACCAAGCTGAAACCCGATTTCCGAGCCGAGCCGAGTACCCGAATGAAGTGAGCGGCTTGAAAGAACCGAACGGCTTGGATAGAACCAAGTAGCTTGAATTTTTCAAGCGGCCCGAAGTAAGCGGGCGGCTCGAACAGAAGCAAGCGGATTGAATTATTTCAAGCGGGCGGCTCGAACAGAACCAAGCGGATTGAATTATTTCAAGCGGGCCGAAAGAACCGAGCGGGCCGAATGTATGTTACATCGAGCAGATAGGTTGGAAATAGGTTATGTAAACCTAACACAATTATAATATAGATTGCGGAAGTATATGTAAATTGCATGTTTTTATTGAAATGACTTAAACAAGCGGGATTTTGACAGAAGTATGTTTCATCATTAAGAGAATGTTACAAATATATTTTCGATTTTACACATTTTGAATATTCTGGATATACGTTGCACATTCTGCAAATTTTTCATATTTTTTGCAGATACGGAATTTGTTTACAAATTAGCTTGGTGAACCTCGCCATTAGAATTTAATAGATTCATATGTTAAAAAGTTTAATAGTGTAATAGTTACATATATATTCAAAAGTTTAGTAATTCAATAGTAGGTACAACGGCTTGATACGTATAATATATAACTATTAAAGTATAATTATTAGTATACTACAGTTTTATAAAAGAGGTTGAATATAAGCCCCCCCCCCCCCCCCCCCGGTCACCTTTTTCAGTATATTTGCATATTCGTGGCATATCATACTTGGATAAACTTCCGCAGTCTACGCATAAATAAGTAAATAGACGAATAATTTTTAAATAACAAAGACACGATTTAATTTTATTATTTAATTAATGTAAGAACACGGTAGTAATTCGTTTGAATGAGGATGGGAAATATTTCGGAAAGAGCGTATGAAATCACAAGAAATGAAATAAATTTATTTGCATTACACACATTTTTCATACATAATGACGCATAGCATAGACAATAATAGACTTACAATGAACTGTCGACCCTACACATATACTAGATACTATCGACGACTCTACATGCAGTTGGGGGATATATTATACTGGTGTTTGTCCTTGCGATGACCTTGAAAAGTCCTGCAAAGGTCGAGTGCCGCCGGCATTAGCGTTACCCGATGTACACCGCGGGGAGGTTGCTCGGTCGGACTTTGTACATCATGGTGGCTCTGAAAAGAGCCGATTTTGTGCCACGTAGACTTGCTGCAACAAGATAAACACAATTGCAGGGACTGCTAGATAGTTAAAAGTCAATGGAGTTCGTAGATCTCACATTAGTAAATTAATAAGGTTTCACACTTACCAATGTTATTGGCGCATATTCGCCGACAGAAAACACAATTGTTCTACCCTCTGTGACAGGGGGGGAATGAGCGTTTCTCTGTAACTATATTGCCGGCACGCGAAAATAGCCTCTCGCTATACGCCTGCGATGCCGGCACGCCCAATATGTTGTTTGCCACGAGTGCCAGTTTCGGATATTTGGTCGCGTTTTCCCTCCACCACTTCAGACTACATGTCTCTGTCGGCTTTAGTTTCTCCTCCATATAATTCTCAATTCCTTTTTCGACGGTGTCGGTTGGTCCATCCACCTCGTTCAAACCAATATCATCGTAAAAGTCCATTAATGTATTTGGCGCTGGTCCTGCCATAGAAACAAATATATATAACGGACAACATAGAACACAGCATCACATAATTTTATTACTGTTTCACACTCACCTGACGTTTGGTTCAATTGTGCATTTTCCCTACCCACATCGCTTACGTCGAGGTACTCTGAAGCAACTGAATGCAGGACTCTGTGAGCCGCCGCTTTTTTATCTGCCGACAATAGACGGTCTTTAGTGCGAGGGTCCAAAATCATTGCGAGTAATAGTGATTCTGAATCATTAATAAAATCAAATCTGCTATTTAATTCATTCAATAATTTTTTTTGGAAGTCTGTGCAGTCAGTGTCGGTCGTTTCCCCATTCTGTAATGGAATTGGGTTAGCCAGTTTTTTGCGTATGCCGTATATAGAAGATATGTAACGACACAGCGTTGGCTCATTTTCCTGCGTCGTAATTAGTGTCGCCTCTTTAAAAACTCGCATTATGTCCCAGTATTGTTGGATTTTGGACCACTCGCCTTTGACAAATGGTCCGGCGTTCCTGGCTCACAGAGGACCACATCAAGCGCTTTTCGTACCTCTAGAAAGCGATTGAGCATGTCGAACTGGGAGTTCCAACGCGTGCTCACGTCAGAAATTAATTTCAGTGGCTTCGAGTCCGGATTTCTCTCCTGCTGTACAGCTTTTAGCTTTTCTGTCACCGATGCTGAGCGATGGAACTTCCCTACTATATGTTTGCATCTTTTGATTATGTTTGTTAAATCAGCGGAATCGACCACACAGTCGTTTATGACCAACTGAAAAGGACTCGTTGCATTATATATGAAATGATAATGATTTATTATTCATTTTTTGCATTTAAATATCTCCTGTTTATATACCTGCAGAGTATGAGCGTAGCAAGGGATACGCTCCCACGTATCGCACAATTTAATAGCCTTCACTATATTCTTGGCGTTGTCGGTGGTAAAGTAAATTTTATTTTGAATATCGTTGAACCCCCACTCGCTCAAACAGTTGTTGAGTATGGTGATTAGGTTTTCGCTCGTTTGCGCTTCAGTTACGCACAAGATGTGAAGCGTATAGTTTTTTAATGTGAAATTTCCATTAATATAATGGACCGTCAGCGACAGGTATTTCTCTAGCGTCCGCGACGTCCAGCCGTCTGTCGTAAATGCAAACGTTCGTATCTAATCCAAAACAGTTAAATGATGCGAATACCTTAAATCGAGTCAGAAACGTGTTTTATTCAACACCTGCATAAAAATGTGTGTGTTTTTTACGCCTGCTGAGCGGGAGCAAAATGACGGTATGAAGATGCAGTTGTTCAACTAATCGTTATCGATTTGTTGGGAAATAAATAGACGTATTTATTAATTTCGACAGAATGAAAAAGCAATCGAACATGTATATTTCTTTCCGAATCGCTCGGCAGGCTTTCAAAAGCACACCTTTCATGCAGGTGTTGAAAAAAATATTGTACGTGACAAGGGAGAGAAGAAAGCGATTCCGACGAGCGTGAAGTTTGCTCATAAAAGATACTGACAAATTTCACGAACATTGGATTGTAATGCTCTTACTCTTGCGATATTTTCGGCTAATGAGATCCATTTCACTCGTTTTATGCAAGCTAATTTCACTTCACCGTAAAATCTCACTCTATATTCTCTCGTAAACCAGAGTTTTGAAAGATTTAAAAAAATATGGTGTCTAGCGCCCGAGAGACTGACCTCTGTCGGCAGCCACTGACCCTTTTGGGCCCGCTTAGAGAGTTACCTACTGTACATGGCCGCGTTACCGATAGCCGAGGGATACGCAGCCTGACCATGAACTCAGTCACATACAGTACTTTGTAAAAAAGCGTTCGTAGTTTAGTAGGCGCAGTCAAATGGATTCTGTTACAGAGCACGCGTGCATTTTAGAATCGTGAAACGCATTTTGGCCATTAGTGAAAATAAACAATTTCAAGGCCTCGCAGTTAATTTGGATTTCCCAAAACTCTAGCGAGCGGTTGAACATACTCAAAGAGCTAAATAATAGAGAGATATACCGAAAAACGAAGGTTTTAATTTTCGGCTCTTTTGCAAGGTTTCGGAAAAATAGGTTTTTCTAGTAGAAAGGCAACACTGAATTTCAAACCATGTTGTGTACGGTTGAACAAGGGTTCAAACTTGTCAAAAATGCAAAAAAAAAAATCTTAAAAATGGTCGAAAATCACGATTTTTTCAGTGACCTCTCCCCTTAAACTGTAATAATTTGAGAAGTTGGACGAAGTTGGAAATGATTCTTACGTGATTACATAGAGGAAGATTTGCTAAAAATATTTCAATTTGGTAGAATGTGGGACTTTTTGGGACTGTTCGCGATGGCGGGACATTGTTTTCTTTCAGTGTTCATTTGATAGTTTATACTTTATTCACTTCACTTATTGTACATAGTTAAGTTTTGTTTCTTAGTTTGTAAGGTGTATATAGTGTACATAGGACTTTGTACTACGCGCGCTAGTGCGACCAATCGAGGATCGGCCCGGCCGATCTCGTCGTTCCCGTGGTTTGGGTGGACCGAGTAGCTTGGGCCGCGGGCGCGGCGGGACGGGGGACGATTCGTTCCGCGATTTAGCAAGGCAGACATGCTTCCGCATTGCTTCTTGTTCCCGCGTTCCGACTGTAAACACGCGTCTTGTGATTCTCCGTGCGAGTACTATATTTTCGGCCTCGGGTTTCGAGCCTATTACTATGTGAATTCAATTAATTCCTTTTATTCAATTGATTTTCGCTTGGCTCTTTCAAGCGAACATGAGCTCTACGGGTGATTCGTGGACTCTGTTACTGGAAGCGAATAAATCTTGTTGCTTCACCACGTGGCTAACTCATTTCCTAAATTCGAGCATCCAAACTAAAATTAAAACGAACGACATTAATTCTTCGTAATCGAAGAACATTGAGTTCCTTTCTGGTCCTTCGAGCCGGATTCTATTATCCGGTTTGCTTGGATGCTCCGGATTAAATTGGATTCTTACCGGTTAGAGGCCTCGTGTGTGTGCTTCGCGATCCTTCCAGAAGCTTCCACGGCACGTGTAACGAGTACGTAGTGTTCGGCGCGTTCCCGCTTCTGATTCGCGACTTTCGGTCAGTGCTTCGGAAAAGTGAGCTGATTCTGTGCTCCATCGCGACGCGGCATAGTGGTGCCTTTTCCCGAAAAGCTGGCCAAAAGTCAATTTCTGAAGTGAATAGCAGCTTGTTGATAGTATGGTACATTTAATATATATACATCAGTGCAACGAATGCCGTTCGAAAATTGAAAATATAGTGGTCGGTTAATGAGATATAGGCTATCAAAGTTGACGAAATTTCGTACTTTTTAGATGCCTTGAAAACGCTCGCAAGTTTAATGTATCAGGCAAAGTTTATTTTTAAAAAATTTAAATGTAACACATTTTACCATCAAGATACGTGTTATAAACATACATTTTGGACATGAGTAATGCAAAATATCTTTGAAGTTACTCTTGTACTTCCCTCCTCAAGATGTCTTAAATCGTACTCATATTTTAGTACAACGGAAGGAAAATAGTTACTTTATTCACCGAACTTCACTCAGTTAAAGGTATCATGACGTAAAGTAATATGTGAAGTATGATATCCAATTGCAAAATCTTGCGCATATTTGCGCCTTTTTAAGATTGTGACGTAGCGTCCGTCACGTGAGGAATCGAGCGCGCGGTAATCCGACCGGGAGGGAGTGAGACGCCAAGCGCGTCCGAACCACGCCGACCCGGGCCGAGGCACACCAGGCTCGCGACGCGTCAGCGCGAGGACGATAACTCCCCACCGCGCCGCTAGATCGCGTCGATTTCTCGCAGCTAAAATATTCCGGACATCGGGACATAAGCCTTGCCGCGACGCAAAATAGGCAGTTCGAGTGGGGCTACGGAACCTCTCCCTAAGCGCATAGCTGGATGTTGCCCGGTGACAGCGTGATAGGAAAACAAGCCGTGTAACCACGATCGAGCGATCGACAACTCTCCGCCACAGAGACGCCCGGATGATGCCCGGTCTCTAGGCCCGCCGCCCCTTTACAGAGACGCCCGGATGTTGCCCGGTCTCTAGCCCTAGCATCGAGACGCCTGGAAGTTGCCCGGTCTCGCCCCCCCCCCCCTTGCCCCGTTACAGAGACGCCCGGATGCTGCCCGGTCTCTAGCCGCCGTACCGAGACGCCTGGAAGTTGCCCGGTCTCCAAAGCGCTTTGCGCCAACATAGAATCACCGGAATACCGCCCGGTCTCTATCTAGTCCGTTCCGAGTAAGAGGTGCGAGGACTCTGTCCGACCTCCACGACTACGCCGTATCTAGCACCAGTCAATGGTATTAAGCCAAGCCAGCACCTGTCCGCTTCGGCCGCCGTCTATCGGTATATGTTTATGAAATACAAGACGAGTAATAAAGGATTACGTTATTAAGAAATCGGTGTACACGAACCCTGTCTTACCGACTCTAGCTAATCACACCGATCCTTACCTCCTGAGTGACATACGTCACAAGATATCTGCATTTAAAGTGCCTATTAGTATCTATCTACGCTCTCCGTGAACGAACTCTTTCAGGTCTGCACTTTTTGGTTTGTGGCAATTTTTTTCATAGACAATTATTAATAATTAGAGTTTAAATCTGAACTTCAAATTTTTTTTAACAAAATGGCGAATCCAATATGGCGGACATGTATATTAAAAAATTGATAGATCTGCACGAAAATTGGTATCCTATTGTTTTTCGGGTCGCTGATTACGAATCTGAACTTCAAAATTTTGAAAACAAAATGGCGAATCCAATATGGCGGACATGTATATTAAAAAATTGATAGATCTGCACGAATATTGGTATCCTATTGTTTTTCGGGTCGCTGATTACGAATCTGAACTTCAAAATTTTGAAAACAAAATGGCGAATCAAATATGGCGGACATGTATATTAAAAAATTGATAGATCTAATATTATTGTCTATGTCTATGTACATTTATTCTGATTCTGATGAATCTGATATTATACTCGTGCTCTCTGAGCTTTCATTTTCATTTTCATCGTGACATACTACCATTTCGAGTACTTTCACAGGAATTTTTTTCTTTTTGCGGTTTGGAATAGCATCGGAAAGGGTAATATAAGGGTCAGAGTGCAGCAGTAATCGTTGGAAAATATCCTGATTCGTCCTTTTTCGGGATGTCTTAAGACTGTAACCCTTCCTGTACAGCTTACAGAGTTTGTGACATGATTCCAGGACCTCTTCTGTAAAACACCCTATTGGGAGAACGCAGTTTTTGACCACAGAAGGACCATGGATTAATACCTTATGTACCGTGGGTGGCATGTAGTACCACGAATACAATGATAAATACAGTTTCGCTGTATCGATACAATACTTTTTGAACATAGAATAATTAATAATATAGCCACAAGAAATATAAGACGCGAGAAGATGAAGGACTTCGCCGGGCACGCACGCTCGTCCAGCCGCAAGTTGAATCGTCGCGTAGGGACGATCGGTATTTGTTACATGTCACAATTATACGGGTTTTCTCACGTATAATTATTAAAAGAAAAATAAAAATAAAATAAAATCTCCTCCAAATGTTATGTTAAGTTTATATATTGTTATTGTATTGTGAATTAATCTGCCGTCACCCATCATTTTCATATAGGTAAGTACTTCTTTTCTGTTTGGCGTAATAGATTAAGTTAATAGAATATTATGTGATACTACAAATTAATAAATTCATTATAAACAGATATATAATGAACCGAATACAACGGTTAGAGTTGCACAATATTTTCCACGATAGTAAAGCACAATTGAAGACTGAAAAAAAAGCAGAACTTGTTAGCATTTTGGCAAAAAAATTCAAGTGTTTAAGCAATGAATTACAAATTCAGACCATTAATTTAACGCTACATTTAAAATTTTTTAATCGATATTTCCAAAAATGGGAAATGTGTAATCGAAAAAATGACCGCTTTATTCAAACAAATTTAAACTGGTTGAATGAAGAAATAAGTTTTGATTTTGAAAATATTGAAAATACTCCAAGTACTTCAAGTAAGTATTTAAAAAATAGGACTGTTGGATCAATATTGAAACAACGTTCAGTTCTTACACAGAAATATTTTTTATGAATTATGTTATGGCTGATACTATGGTGTTAAGTTATTATTAATAATAAAGATAGAATAATTCCATGTTATACCACATTAGGTACACCAATGGGAAGACCGCTTGTATCGTTTGCAGCAGCCAGTGAGCGAAGTAAAAGACGAAAAACGGAAACATTAAGATCATCATATGACGTTAAGGAACTGTCCGTAGCAACTTCTATGACATTTCGTGCAGAAGGTAATAAACCTGCAGCCAAACTAATCGAAGAAATTATAAGCAACTCGGCAGAACACGCCGGTAAAATCTTAAATACATGGAAAAAGAGGGATGAGAAAATCCAACACGTATATACGCCTGAAGAGGCTTTATGTTTCTTAGTTGGAAATAATATAACAAAAAAGCAATATGAGGCTATGTATACGGGAGCAAAAATCCGTAACTTCGAATTATATCCCAGTTATAAGAAACTTTTGAAAGCTAAAAAAGCTGCTTATCCTCCTGATGTAATAATCAGTGAAAAAATATGCGAAATTTCATTGCAGTCTCTATTAAATCATACTTGTAGTAGACTTTTGCAAGCTCTACAACTATCTAACGAAGATAATGCGCAGGAAAACAATTATTTACTAATTTGTAAATACGGTTTCGATGGCAGTAGTGGACACTCAAATTATAAGCAGTCTTGGAGCGAAGAAAACATAAATGATCAAAGTCTCTTTTTAACAACAATTGTTCCACTTCAGCTTCAAAATGTTGAAACGCAGCAAATTTTATGGACAAATCCGAGACCCGCATCTACCCGTTTTTGTAGACCCATAAGACTACAATGGCTTCATGAATCCGATGAAATTTCCAAATTAGAAAAGAAAATTATGGATAAACAAATTTCTGAATTGAAACCGTTCAGTGGGTTTAATTGCAAGATTTCATTTTCTATTCATCTCACAATGGCTGACGGTAAAGTAAGAGAAATACGTCTAGTATGTGCTGCAATATTTGCGATGCTACTAATGCTGTAAATAGGAACGAACATCAATCTTCACTGGAATTTAGTCTTCCAATTCTACACTCATATATTCATTTTTTCGATTGCCTCTTGCACATTTCGTACCGATTAGAGTTTAAAAAGTGGCGGGTCAGTAAGCTCCGATTATCATTATATAAATAGTTATTTGATTATCTGTGTACGTATAGTATATATTAATAGTCTTATTAATAATTTTTATATTAGGCATGTAAAGACAACGGCACAAAGTGTATAATGGAAGCCCGGAAAAAAATAATACAGAATAAGTTTCTGTCAGAATTGTCCTTAAGAGTTGATTTTCCGAAACCAGGCTTTGGGTCGTCAAATGATGGAAACACGGCTCGTAGATTTTTTGAAAACCGTGCTAAGTCTGCCGAAATTATTGGTATAAATTACTTAATGTTCATTTTATTCGCAAATACATATTTTTGTTCAATATTTATTATTATTCCTTAAATATTTAAATTATAGGAATCGATGAAACATTAATAGAAAGGTTTCATAATATTTTAATCACGATTTCTTGTGGCTATACCATTAATTATTCTATGTTCAAAAAGTATTGTATCGATACAGCGAAACTGTATTTATCATTGTATTCATGGTACTACATGCCACCCACGGTACATAAGGTATTAATCCATGGTCCTTCTGTGGTCAAAAACTGCGTTGTCCCAATAGGGTGTTTTACAGAAGAGGTCCTGGAATCATGTCACAAACTGTGTAAGTTGTACAGGAAGGGTTACAGTCTTAAGACATCCCGAAAAAGGACGAATCAGGACATTTTCCAACGATTACTGCTGCACTCTGACCCTTATATTACCCTTTCCGATGCTATTCCAAACCGCAAAAAGAAAAAATTCCTGTGAAAGTACTCGAAATGGTAGTATGTGACCATGAAAATGAAAATGAAAGCTCAGAGAGCACAAGTATAATATCAGATTCATCAGAATCAGAATAAATGTACATAGACATAGACAATAATATTAGATCTATCAATTTTTTAATATACATGTCCGCCATATTTGATTCGCCATTTTGTTTTCAAAATTTTGAAGTTCAGTTTCGTAATCAGCGACCCGAAAAACAATAGGATACCAATTTTCGTGCAGATCTATCAATTTTTTAATATACATGTCCGCCATATTTGATTCGCCATTTTGTTTTCAAAATTTTGAAGTTCATATTCGTAATCAGCGACCCGAAAAACAATAGGATACCAATTTTCGTGCAGATCTATCAATTTTTTAATATACATGTCCGCCATATTTGATTCGCCATTTTGTTTTCAAAATTTTGAAGTTCAGATTCGTAATCAGCGACCCGAAAAACAATAGGATACCAATTTTCGTGCAGATCTATCAATTTTTTAATATACATGTCCGCCATATTTGATTCGCCATTTTGTTTTCAAAATTTTGAAGTTCAGATTCGTAATCAGCGACCCGAAAAACAATAGGATACCAATTTTCGTGCAGATCTATCAATTTTTTAATATACATGTCCGCCATATTTGATTCGCCATTTTGTTTTCAAAATTTTGAAGTTCAGATTCGTAATATATATATAATAACTTTATTAATCCCCTAAGGGTTATAATCTTCTTATACATAAATAACAACTTAACTCTACCTTATCCTATTCCTTAACTACTATCGCTCTCTCTATTCGCTCTCTCGCTCTCCCGTCCGCTCCCCCTCCTGGACCTCCGCTTCCACTCGCCGCTCTTTCACTCTCATTTCCTCATTCATACCGCCGCTCTTCCCTCTTTTCCCACACACCCCTCTCTCTTTTCCTCTATAATCCTCATCCATTCCTCTCCCTCCCCTTCCTCCCCTAACACTACCTCCACCATCTCTTGCCAACCCCTCTCCCCTCCCCATCCCATACAAACCTCCCAGACGTGCTCCCACGACTCCTCCTCCCAACCACACACCCTGCATCTCCTTTCCTCCTCCCCCTCCCAATACCTTCTTTCTCTCATTCCATTTCCTAACCTGAACCTGGCCACCCTTTGCCACCTATTCTCCCCCCATCCCTTCTTTAGGTATGCTGGCACCCCCGGCCCCTTTATTCTCCCATACCACTTATTATAAGAGGATTCCCCTATCCTCCTCCATCTCTCCTCCTCTTGTAACTTTCTTTCCCTGTCCATTATCTCCTCCCCTCTTACCTCCCCCCTTTCCCTCCCCCTTTCTATCTCCTCTACTGTCCACCCCCTTTCCTAAAAAAAACCATTCCCTTTCCTTTTCCCATCCCTCCAACACCTTTCCCCTCTTAAACCTCCCCTTCATCTCCTCCCAACACACCCTCGCCAATTCCCCACCTTGCCCCTCTTCCAATTTCCTCTCATACCCCCATGCCCTCATCCCCGCCCTACCCCTCATCAACCCCCTTTGCAACTCCTCCCTGACCATGTATCCCGGCGTGTTCCTTTCTACCCCCAGCACCCATTTCAGAAACCTATCCTGTGGCGCCTCCACCTTCCCCCTCTCCCTCCACCCCCACACCTCCACCCCATATCCCACCACCGCCCACACCAACTTATCAAATAACCAGATCCTTCTGCCCCAATCCTTTCCAAACAATCTTTTTCCCAATCCCCACACCTTCCCCATTACCGCTGCCCCCTTCCTCACTCTCTCCTCCACCTGTTTCTCCTGACCCCCATTCCCCATCACCGTATACCCCAGATACCTATAACTCCTCACTTCTTCCAACTCTTTCCCCTTCCATCTCCATGTCATTTTCTTCCACCTCCCCCCTCCCCTTCTACACCGCATTACTTTCGTCTTCCCTACATTCACTTGCAAACCCTTCTTGTCCACGTACCTTTCCAACTTCGCTATCATTCCCCTCATCCCCTCTTCATCCTCTGCTAGCATAGCTATATCGTCTGCATATGCTAGCGTGTAAACCTTCCTATCCCCCACCTTTACCCCACCCCATCCCCCTCTTCCCAGTTCCTCGTCAATGTCCGCCAACAACAGGGTAAACAAGCTTGGGCTCAAAGGACACCCCTGCCTGACCCCCCTTGCGGTCCAAAATCTCTCCCCCTCTTCATCCCCCACCCTTACCCTACATACCGTCTCCTGTAGAACCTCCCCGCACCTCTCCACTAGCCCTTCCCTTACTCCCCTCTCCCTCAACGCTTTCATCAGTACCCCCCTGTCCACCGAGTCAAACGCGGCCTTCAGGTCCACAAATAGAACCACCATCTTCTTCCCCTTCCTCACCACTTGCCTGTTCACTAAATAGTTCAGAACATAGATATTATCTATGCATCCCACCCCCCTCCTAAACCCCGTTTGACTCGGTGGCAGCATTCCCTTCCCCTCTACCTCCACTCTTAGTCTTTCCGCCAACACAGATGCATACACTTTATATGCAGTCTGCGTTAACGTTATTCCCCTATAATCCTCCGGTTTCTCCCCTGCCCCTTTCTTTAGTACCGGAACCACCACTCCTTCCCTCCACCCCTCCGGCCACCCATCCCCCCTCCATACCTTATTACAAATTTTCCATAACCATTCCTCCACTTCATCACCCCCATATTTCCACACCTCATTTGGTATCTCATCTCCACCCCCGGCCTTCCCATCTTTCAAGTTCCTCACCACTCTTTTTATTTCTTCTCTTCCTAATTCCCCCTCCCCGTCCTCTTCCCTCCTTCTCTCTCCTCCCCTCCTTACCCTCCACTCTACCCCTCCCAACAACCCCCTAAAATACTCATCCCATTCCCTTATTTCTATCCCCTCCTTTATCCTCCTTCCAGTCTTCCGTCCTCTGTTCACTACTTTCCATACCTGACCCTCCGTTCTTACCCCCTCTACTTCCTTTTCCCACCTCTCCCTTTCCCTTTTCCTTTTCTCCTCGCACATCTTCCCATACTCCCTCTTCCTCAACCTGTACACTCCCCCATCCCCTCCTTCCCTTCTCCACTTCCTCAGCTCTCTCCTCACCTTACTCTTTTCCTCTTTGCATTCCAAATCCCACCATCCCCCTTTCTTTTCCCCCTACCCCATCTTATCTACTGCCTCCTTTATCCTTCCCCTTAGCTCTCTCCAATCCTCATCAACTCCCCTCTCCCCCACCTCCCTTTTCCCAAAAACCTTCATAAACTCCCTTCTACCTTCTTCTGTCCAATTTTTTCTCTCCCCCTTCCTCCCCTTACCCTTTTTCCCACTACCTCCCTCCTCCCTCCCTCCTCCTTTCACCCACACCACCACCGGGTGGTGATCCGAGTCCACTCTCTCCCCTACTTCCAGCCTTTCCACCCTCTCCCTTGTGTCCTCATTCCCTATCACATAATCTATTACCGAATTCCCCCTTCCCCCCGTAAACGTCCACTCCCCTTCCTCATCCCCCACCGTATTTCCATACATTATACCCCATCCCCTTTCTTCCAAATATCGGCATAGCCTCCTTCCTTCTCCATTCACCTCCTTATCCTTCGATCTTCTGCTTCCCATTCTCCCTTCTCCTTCTACTTCCTCCTCCCACACCTCTCCCCCCTCCTCACCTGTCCTCGCATTAAAGTCCCCCCCTATTATAACCCTTACTCCCTTCTCCCTTTCCTCCGTCCATTCCCCTAATTCCTCCATCTTCCTTTGCAGATCCTTGTTTATATATACCCCCACTATCTTCCACCACTCCCCCCCCATCCTCACTTTCTTCATCATCAAACCCTCCTTTTCATCTCTACCCCCCTCCCCCATTTCTATACCCCTTCTCACCCCCATCAACATACCTCCCATCGCTCTTCCCTTCTTACTCTCCCTCCTCGCCCACTGCCTTTCCCATATATAAGCCTTGGGCAACTTTTTCTCCACCCACACCCACTCCCTCTCCTCCAGCCACGTTTCGCTGAGAATCATCACATCCCATTCTTCCAATCCTTTCCAAAACTCGTCATCTTTCCTTCTCATTCCTGCCACATTCCAAAAAGCCACTTTGAAACTACTATCTTCCCTCCCTTTCTCCCTACTCCTTACATCCTCCCACCCCTCTACCCTCTTCACTCGTTTCCCTGTTCCTCATACCATTTTTCCCCCAACTCGTCCCATCTTCTTACCTTCCCGTCCACCCACATCTTCATGTACCCCAGATTCGTAATCAGCGACCCGAAAAACAATAGGATACCAATTTTCGTGTAGATCTATCAATTTTTTAATATACATGTCCGCCATATTGGATTCGCCATTTTGTTTTCAAAATTTTGAAGTTCAGTTTCGTAATCAGCGACCCCAAAAACCCCCGACCACCAATTTATGACAAAATTGAAGTACGTTTAAGGGTTTTGCCGCTTTTTTTGCGATTTGGAACCACTGTGCGCTGTTCGTGTGAATTCCGAGTGTGCTCCGAATTACGTTTCGTCGTACTAGCGTGCACGAGTTCGTTCGAGTAAAGATGGCGTCCTCGTTGAACGATCTTATTCTCGATCAGGACGAAACTGCCGGACGTATGGAGAGGTTCATGATCAACCTACTCAAAACAGGACAAAATAATATAACCCTTTCGATGCTGGAAACCCGAAGGGAACTTCTAGAAAGCTATTGGAAGACTTTTACCTTGGGCCATCGCAAAGTGATACGTGCGCCGGAGGTTTCCGCGAGTGATTACGTTAAAAATGATCGGTTCGCGGATATTGAGGAGGTCTTCCTTCAACATGCGACCGCGTTGAGAGACATGCAGCGCGAGTTGCGACCAGAATCTGAACCCGTTTCTACGGGCAATGCAGCTTCTGGAAGTACTAGGAACGATGACGACTCCGCCCTTCCGAAGCTGCAGTTACCGACTTTCTCAGGGGAACTCCTAGCTTGGGAAAGTTTCCGTGATCGTTTCAAGTCACTGATTCACGACTCTACTCGTATTTCTAAGGTCAGGAAGATAGAGTATTTAACGTCGGCTCTGACTGGTGAGGCAGCGACGATGTTGGAGCGCACCAACGTCACCGCGGCCAATTACGACGGTGCCTGGAGCAGTTTGCAGAAAAGATACGAAAACCCACGGATTCTCTCCGCTGACCGTATGAGAAATTTAGTGAACTGTGCTCCGGTAACTAAGGCACGCCCTGCAGACATCAAACGCCTGCTAGACGAGTTTCGTCAGGCTATCGTGTCCTTCACGTCTTTGCAACGACCCGTAGCGGAATGGGATGAGTGGTTCGTCTTCCTGTTCGCTCAAAAATTAGACACAACGTCACGACTTGACTGGGAAATCACACTCACCAACCATACGACGTTTCCCAAATTTTCTGATATCGAGGATTTCTTCGAGAATAGGGTCCACGCACTCTACGCTGCACAGGGTCCGGAGCCAGCTCCGTCTTCGAAACAACGGGAAGCAAAGGGAGGGACGAAGACGTCCGAACGCTCCAGGACCGCGTTGCCGGTGAAAGTTGATGCCTCACCTAAAAAGGGCAAACCCACACGTCAATGTCCGTTGTGTCAGGGCACTCACAATTTGAACTATTGTCCGAAGTTTAAGGGAATGACCGCAGACGAGCGCAAGGTCCAGGCCATTAAGGTAGGCGTTTGTTTTTCCTGTTTGAACCTTGGACATGCTATGTCGGCCTGTCCTTCCGTATTTCGATGTTTGGTGTGCGATTCGAAGCACCACACTCTACTGCACGCCGCTTACGTGTCTTCCAAGGTCAAGACGGATCACAACAATAGCGTTCAGTCAGACTCTAGCACCAAGGCTTTGGTGAATTCTATTTGTGCTAAACGTCTGGTCCTTCTGGCAACGGCCCGTGTGCGTCTCGTGGTCCCCAATGGCAGATCCGTGTCGGTACGAGCGGTGCTGGATCAGGGAGCTGATACGTCGTTCCTCAGCGAATGGGTAGCTCAATCTCTTCGCTTAAAGCGAAAGTCGACGCATGTGAGGCTTGCTGGTTTTCAAGGTCGAGACATTGGAACGGCTAAACATGAAGTAGAAGCAGTCTTAACTACAGATTTTAACTCTCCTTTTAATCTCCCTTTTTATGCGTTGGTGACACGCGAGGTGATGCCGCCGACGCCTTCAAGATTGGTTTCCGAAATCGACTGGCCTCATTTAAAGGGCCTTCAGCTCGCTGACGCGGAATATCACACGCCGTCGCGGGGTGACATTTTGCTCGGTGCAGATATATGCAGTGCACTAGTAGGAGAGACGCGCCAGGGGCCCAGGGGCACCCCTGCAGCGACCCATACACCCTTCGGCTGGGTCTTATTTGGTCCGGCGTCTCCGGATGTCGACGTTACGGATGCTCCAACGCGACGGGTCTACCACGTGAGCATTCAAGACCCTATCTCAGTCCAGTTGCAGCGTTTTTGGGAGCTGGAGGACGTTCCGGTGATTCCACCGCTGAGTCCAGAAGAACTCTGGTGCGAGGAGCATTTCCAGACCTCTCACCAGCGGAACGAGGTCGGAAGATATGTGGTGCGCCTTCCGTTTAAGCCAGAAGGTCCTACGGCCTTGGGCGCCTCCAGATCGACTGCATTGCGAGTGCTGTTGAATAATGAAAGGCGTCAGCAGAAGGATCCAGGACTACGCGATAAGTACTTAGAATTTCTGGATGAGTACCTCCGCCTGGGGCATATGGAACCCGTGCAGGAGGGATCGGGCAGTGACTCCCCTCTGTACTACCTCCCCCACCACGCTGTGTGGAAGGGTGAAAGGGAGAAACGTAAAATTAGAGTTGTTTTTAATGCCTCTTGTGCTACTTCTACAGGTCTTTCACTGAACGACTTGCTGTCGCCAGGACCAAAGTTACAGGCCTCGTTGTGGAGCATGTTGACCCGTTGGAGACTGTTTCGATTTGCCTTTTCCACGGATATAGTTAAAATGTTTCGGCAGATCTTGGTTCAACCAGCTGATCGGGACTGGCAGTGTATCCTGTGGCGCGCCGACCCCAGCCTTACGCTGGGTACGTTTCGGTTGAATACCGTGACCTACGCCACAACCTCCGCGCCATTCCTGGCCTTGAGAGTGTTGCGACAGCTCGCACAGGACGAGAAAGAACGATTCCCGCTGGGCTCACAAGTGCTTCTGGAGCATTCTTACGTGGATGACCTCCTAGCTGGCGGCCATGACCTGGAGCAGGCCCGAGAAGTACAGAGGCAGCTCATCGGTATTCTAACCGCTGGAGGGTTTCAGCTAAGCAAGTGGGCCACCAACCATGAGCTGTTAGTTCCACTGGAGAAATCGGAGAGCTCCAAGTTGTTCCAGGAGTCCGACCAGCACGGAGCGTTAGGGCTACTCTGGTCGTCCACTTCGGATATGTTGTCCGTGAAAGGTCCAGGGCTTTCTTCAATCTCGGATGACGCCATCTGGACCAAGAGAATGGTGCTCTCGGAGCTGGCTAGGCTCTTCGACCCCATGGGCTGGGTCGCCCCAGTGCTGATTAGGGGAATGATCCTCATGCAGGACCTCTGGCTAGCTGGAGTGGACTGGGATCAACAAATTCCCCCACTATTGACAACTTTGTGGAACTCCTTTCGCCAGGATTTACAATCACTCGACGACGTGCGAGTTCCTCGGTGGATCTCCTATGATCCGACCGAATCCAAGGTGGAATTCCACGGGTTTTGTGACGCGTCAGAAAGGGCTTATTGCGCAGTGGTGTTCCTTCGTGTTCACAATCTCCGTGAAGGTCTAACCTACTCTAATATTCTTGTTGCCAGAACCAAAGTGGCTCCCGTCAAGGTGGTCAGCGTGCCGAGGCTTGAGTTGTGTGGTGCAGTCCTATTAGCTCGTCTATTGGCGTGCACACGGAAAGAGCTGGGTCTACCCGACGCCAGAACGATTGTCTGGGCGGACTCTTCGGTAGTGCACACCTGGACCAGAGTGCATGCGTCCCGTGGAAGACGTTCGTGGCACATCGGGTGGCCGAAATACAAAATTTATTACCTGATACCTACTGGAGACACGTTCGTACGCAGGACAACCCGGCGGACTTGGCTACACGAGGCGTGGATCTGTCCACGCTGCAAGGGCTCAACCTCTGGTGGCAGGGTCCTCCATGGCTAGCTCGACACCCATCAGAGTGGCCCACTTCAACAGTCAATCTGACGTCGGAAGCTGATTCTGAACAGAGAAGTACCACTATCATGCACACTGTGTGTGAGAGGACTCACAATGAGCTGCTCTCGCGTTTTTCTACGTTCTCACGTCTATTACGAGTCACTGCACTTACTCGAAGATTCGGATTCAATCTTTGAAATGCCACTAGGAAAAGGACTGGTCCCCTTACCTCCACTGAACTGACTGAAAGCAGGGTTTTGCTTTGTCGGCTCAGCCAGTTGGATACATTCCCAGATGAGCGAGACGATCTTCTAAAAGGAAAGACGGTCAGGGTGGCTTCCCCTTTGTCTCCTCTTCGAGCTTTCATTGATGATCAAGGGATTATTCGAGTTGGTGAGGTATTGGATTCCTAAATGTCATACCTTGATTAAAGAGGTTATCCATAACTGTCTGCAGTGTCTACGATTCAGGGGTGCCACGGGACACCAACAGATGGGTAGCCTACCATCATCCAGACTACAACCCTCCAGAGCTTTCTTGAAAAGTGGTGTGGACTATGCTGGACCCTTGATGCTTCGGACTGCCAAAGGGAGAGGACACAAATCCTATAAAGGATATATTGCCGTGTTTGTGTGCCTATGCACAAAGGCTGTCCACCTTGAGGTGGTGTCCGACCTCACCACGTCTGCCTTCCTCGCAGCTTTTCGCAGGTTTGTCTCGCGCCGTGGCCATTGCGCGGAGCTACTCAGCGACAATGCGACGACCTTCCGAGGCGCTGATAGGGAGTTGCAGTGCCTCTTCAAGGCGGCATCCGTCTTTTATGAAGAGGTGACTGCTACACTGGCCATGGATGGAACCAAGTGGTCTTTTATACCACCGTATTTACCCCACTTCGGCGGACTGTGGGAGGTTGCCGTAAAATCGGCCAAATACCATCTTCGTCGTGTCATTGGTGACCACACCTTGACATACGAAGAAATGGCTACATTGCTGTGTCAAGTAGAGGCGTGCCTCAATTCGAAAACACTTACCCTTATGTCTGACGATCCCTCCGATCTTTCCTCGCTCACACCGGGACACTTTCTTGTTGGCGAACCTTTAATTTCCATTCCTGAGTCCAACAGTACAAATATGTCTGTCCATGGGTTGACACGGTGGAAGCTCATTTCTAATATGCGTGACCATTTTTGGATCAGATGGACAAAGGAATATCTCCAGCAACTTCAACAGCTTCCCAAGTGGAGGAGCAACGTTTCAATTGGAAGGTGGGGGACCTTGTTCTCGTGAAGGATGAACTTTTACCACCCACCAAATGGCCACTTGCCCGAATTGTGGAGGTTCATCCGGGGAAAGATGGCCTCGTTAGAGTGGTCACCATCCGCACTTAGTGCAAGACGTCCACACGTTCAATCGGCACGCTGTGCCCTCTACCCGAGTGGACGAACACCGAACTATCAAACAACGATGGAAACTCAGCTTCATTGTCCGAAGCGCCGTGACATCTGCTGCGGCCGCGAGGGGCCAGTCGTCACGGCGGGCGGCGCGCCCTCTAGTGTAGGCCCTCCTACCGGAATTGCCTACGACTCGGCGTCTACCGCCGTTCGAATGTGCCGTGTTCAGCAAACATATTGTTGTGCTAAGGCGCCTGAGACCGAGATTCTGGTAGCGAATCTCAGGGGTGCTCCGGGCGTCCTTCGCTGTTGCTGTCCACGGGCTCCGAAGGGTCGGTTAGAGGTGCCGTGGCAGAAAGATTCAGAGGGAATCCGAAGGGTATGGGGATCGTAGCAGGTTTAAGAATAGGAATTCACCGCGAGGTTTTAAACAAGGGTTTATTTCTGTCCCGATCTGGGTGACAGGTACCGCGTACTATAACGTCAGTCTTTCGGTTACAAGAGAGCCACTCGTGGCTTGTACATGGTTCTTATACCCTAATCGGGGTGAAGTGGGGACCAACGGGGTCTCCATCTTTGACCCGCTTTGGGTGTTTCGCCATATGCTGATGATCCTCGATGCGCTTCCGAGAGTCCTGACACAGCTGTGGCGGTTTTCGGCTGCTCGGTTGCGGCAATCGGAATGTACGCGGTGTCATTGCCCTTAGGTGTTGGTTGGGTCATAACAATATACCGATGCGGTCAATTGTTTCGTCTTCTTAGCATCGGACGAGGCGAGCGGCATGTTCGCGATGGCGGGACATTGTTTTCTTTCAGTGTTCATTTGATAGTTTATACTTTATTCACTTTACTTATTGTACATAGTTAAGTTTTGTTTCTTAGTTTGTAAGGTGTATATAGTGTACATAGGACTTTGTACTACGCGCGCTAGTGCGACCAATCGAGGATCGGCCCGGCCGATCTCGTCGTTCCCGTGGTTTGGGTGGACCGAGTAGCTTGGGCCGCGGGCGCGGCGGGACGGGGGACGATTCGTTCCGCGATTTAGCAAGGTAGACTTGCTTCCGCATTGCTTCTTGTTCGCGCGTCGCGACTGTAAACACGCGTCTTGTGATTCTCCGTGCGAGTACTATATTTTCGGCCTCGGGTTTAGAGCCTATTACTTTGTGAATTCAATTGATTCCTTTTATTCAATTGATTTTCGCTTGGCTAATTCAAGCGAACACGAGCTCTACGGGTGATTCGTGGACTCTGTTACTGGAAGCGAATAAATCTTGTTGCTTCACGACGTGGCTAACTCATTTCCTAAATTCGAGCATCCAAACTAAAATTAAAACGAACGACATTAATTCTTCGTAATCGAAGAACATTGAGTTCAGGGACTTTAAAGATATCCTCTCTTAAAGTAAAGAATCTCGAAAATTTACCATGCTGCATTCAGCATTATTTTTTTAATGGATTATTTACATTAATTATTAATAAAACATGCCATTTTGTCACACAAGACTGCTGTTTAGTAGTTATACTATGCGGATTCTGGACCAAATTGGGGCGAGGGGTGAGGCGGGGCGGGGGGTACCGCGCGATGGGCGAGGGGCAGGTGGGGAGGGGGTACCGCCCGCGGTCTTGCGTAAGATGGGCGAGGGGGAGGCGGGGTTCGCAGTTCGTGGACGAGGGGGATGACGTCACAGGGAGGGGGGTTCAAAATTTTCAAAATGGCGTCGCGCGCGCAGGTCGAGTTCGTGGGTGAGGAGGCTTATGTCACAGGGGAGGCGGTGGATTTTTCAAAATTTCAAAAAGGCGTCGCACGCATTTCGTATTAGCGCAATCTACTGGGTGTTTAAGGTACTTTGGGTCCGCGTCGGTATTTGGACCCGCCTTGGTAAATTTTCCTGGTTTTCCAGGCATTGCGTATTGACGCCACCTGTTGGATGTTTAAGGTACTTTGGGCGCGCGTCGCCGCCGCGCAATCTCCGTACGCGTGCGGGGATCGGTGCGCAGGCGCGACCGCGACCGATTCGTGGAAATTCAAATCGCGTCTTCGATGATCATTTCTGAGAAAGAGGGTGTACCAATGATTTCTGAGAAAAGATAAGGGATCGACAGGATTGAACTCGTTTTGTGCATCTACGTGCACGCGCTTTCTGCAGTGTGTATATATTTGAATCGTGGGATCGTTACAGCCCACGTACAATGATGTATACATATAGCGATAATTATTGTAAATCAATCATCGCGATAGCCCATGGAATAAATACGACGTTGCATTCGATGGGGTTTTCTGAGAAAGGAGTGGTTCATGATTTCTGAAAAATCATAGAGCGAACCGCGCCGTGTCGTGTGTTTATATCTGCGCAGGATTGAACGCGTTTTGGTGCCTACGTGCACGCTCTTCGTGTCGTGTACATATATTCGAATCGTGGGACCGATAGGGCCGCGCAAGCAACCATCGTAAACATACAGCGATAATTATTCGGGTAGAGTTCCGAGCATTTTCACGATTGAGGAGGCTGTAAGTCAGTTGTATTTAGTTTGAATTTACAGCATACTCTCTCTCTCTCTCTCGCTCTCTCTCTCTCCCGCTCTCTCTATCTCTTTAGTTCTTCTACGGTACACACGTATTTGTGTCTCACAACACAACTATGATCATCGCCATCGCTGTGCAATACACATTCACACATTACCGTGTACGTGTGCGTGAATCAGTATAAAATAACGTGGGTCAGTCCTGTGGACTTTATTACACCACGTACGCTCGAGCCCTAACAAGTATCGTTCGCGTCATTCTCTAGCCGTCGATGAAAATCATTCGTAGTGTATATCAAAATGTACAAACGCAGCTTAAACGATTCATCATGCGCATCCGACAACGATGGGGGCTTTCCAAATAAACACCAACAACATCACCAACAATCCAACATGAGGTATGTGAACGCGAAATGTTCTTCAATTGCGAAGAATTAATTTCGTTTCATTCAAAGTAAGAAGGAAGACTCGGTTTGTAACTTGTTCGACACGTGTTCAGTGAAATGTATTTCGTTATTTCCTTTATAAGACACAAATAGTCTCGCCGAGACCCTAGTTTGTCCACTCGTACAAGAAAGGAATGGTAAACGTTAGTTATCGCGAAGCGCGAACAATAAGAAAGCGTGACTAAGAAATCGGCTCGAAGCCCGAGGCCGAAAACGTTTCCAAGCGGAAATCGAGGCACGTGTTTACTTGCGCGCATCACGAACAAGAAGAAGGAAACCGCAACCTAACTCGCGGAATAGTGGGATGGGCCACCGCCCCCCGTCCCGTCGCACCCGCGGCCCAAGCTACTCGGTCCACCCAAACCACGGGAACGACGAGATCGGCCGGGCCGAGACCCCATTGGTCGCGCCAGCGCGCGCGTAATCCAAAGTTATATGTACACTATATACAGACTTACGAACTAATATGTAAACGAACTATGTACAATAAAAAATAAACAGATATAGTAATCAAACGGTGAACGTTATTGTCCTGTCATCGCGAACATGCCGCCCGCCTCGTCCGAGGGTACGACGACGAAATAATCGTCGTTACATAATCTTGACGCGACGCGGTCGAAAGGCGTTGCCTACCGAACCATGAGCAACCAACTACGTGGGCCTCCACGGTACAGGAGATCACTAGATCGATCTGCCTGTTGATCGTTGAGGTCGGCAGTCGGTCTGCCTAGAGGGCGCGCCGCCCGCCGTGACGACTGGCCCGTCGCGTTATGGCGCTTCGGACGTTGTTGACGTGTTTCCAACGGTGCCCGGCGTTGACAGTTCGGTGGTGGTCCACTCGGGTAATGGACACAGCGTACTTATAGAACGTGTGGAGGTCTTGTTAGCTGTGCGGATGGTGACCACTCTTACGAGGCCATCTTTTCCCGGATGAATCTCCAGGATTCGGGCAAGAGGCCATTTTGTGGGTGGCAGATGATCATCCTTAACAAGGACAAGGTCCCCCACCTTCCAATTGAGACGATGTCTCCTCCACTTGGGAAGCTGCTGTAGTTGGTGCAGATACTCCTTTGTCCATCTAAGCCAAAAATGGTCACGGAGGTTAGAAACGAGTTTCCATCGTGTCAACCCATGGACAGACATATTCACGCAGTTTGGTTCGGTAATGGAAATCAAAGGTTCTCCTACAAGAAAGTGTCCCGGAGTTAACGAGGAAAAATCAGAAGGATCGGTTGACATAGGTGTAAGTGGTCTCGAATTGAGGCAAGCCTCGGCTTGACACAGCAATGTAGCCATTTCCTCATATGTCAAGGTGTGGTCGCCAAGAACACGTCGAAGATGGTGTTTAGCCGATTTGACGGCAGCTTCCCACAGTCCTCCAAAGTGGGGTGAATATGGAGGTATGAATGACCATTTGGTGCCATCCATTGCCAGCATTGCAGACACTTCGCGATAGAACACGGATGCCGCCTTGAAGAGAGACGGCAACTCGCTGTCCGCGCCCCGAAAAGTCGTCGCATTGTCGCTCAGCATCTCAGCGCAATGGCCACGTCGCGAGCCAATCTACGGAAAGAGGCTATAAAGGTAGACGAGGTAAGGTCCGAGACTGCCTCCAGGTGCACCGCCTTTGTGCAGAGGCACACGAACACAGCAATGTATCCCTTATAGGATTTGTGTCCTCTCCCCTTTGTAGTCCGAAGAATCAAGGGCCCAGCATAGTCCACGCCACTTCGCAAGAAAGGTCTAGAAGGTTGTAGTCGGGATGCAGGCAGGCTACCCATCTGTTGATGTCCCGTGGCACCTCTGAATCGAATACACTGAAGACAGTTATGGATAACCTCTTTAATCAAGGTACGACATTTTGGAATCCAATATCTCTTAAATAGAAAGCAACGAGACAAAGTGAAACCCCCGTGCAGTGTCGCTAAGTGTGCGTATCTTGTCAACAGGGTCGCTAAAGGCGAGTATCGACTTATGACGACAGGATATTTGTGATCGACAGGCAGCGTAGACTGACTCAAGCGTCCACCGACTCGAATGAGTCCCTGCTCATCGAGAAAGGCTCGCAGAGGAGCCAATGGAGAAGCCACTTTAACGGGCCTTCCTTTAAGAAGATCGTCTCGTTCTTCTGGAAATGTGTCCAACTGGCTGAGTCGGCAAATAACTAACCTACTTTCAGTCAGTTCAGTAGAGGTAAGCGGACCAGTCCTTCGCCTAGCGGCGTTTTGAATATTAAAATAGAATCGTAGAATGAATGCTGTGACTCGCAATAGACGAGAGAACGTAGAAAATCGCGAGAGCAACTCATTGTGAGTCCTCTCACATACAGTTTGTATATTAGCAGTTTTTCGTTGTTCAGAATCAGCTTCCGACGTCAGATCCACCGTTGAAGTGGGCCACTCTGAAGGATTACGAACGAGCCACGTTGGGCCCTGCCACCAGAGGTTGAGTCCTTGAAGCGCATATAAATCGACGCCTCGTGTAGCCAAATCCGCCGGGTTATCCTGCGTGCGAACGTGTCGCCAGTGGACGCCAGGTAATAAATTTTGTATTTCGGCCACTCGATGTGCGACAAACGTCTTCCAGCGTGAAGCATGCGCTCTGGTCCAAGTGTGTACTACGGACGAATCCGTCCAGACATTCGTTCGGGCGCCGGTTAGACCCACCTCCTTCCGCGTGCACGCCAGTAAGCGAGCGAGTAGCACCGCACCGCACAATTCCAGCCGAGGCACGCTAACGACCTTGACAGGCGCGACTTTGGTCCTAGCAACAAGAATGTTAGAGTGGATTCGACCCTCACGAGAATTATGAACACGCAGGAATACCACAGCGCAGTAAGCCCTTTCTGACGCATCACAAAATCCGTGGAATTCGACCTGAGAGTCGGTTGGATCATAGGAGATCCATCGAGGAACTCGCACGTTATCGAGGGACTGCAAATCCAGTCGGAAGGAGTTCCACGAAGTCGTCAATGTTGGAGGAATTCGTTCATCCCAATCTGTCCCAGCGAGCCAGAGATCCTGCATAAGAATTTTTCCCCTTACCAGAACAGGGGCGACCCAGCCCATGGGATCAAAGAGCCTCGCCAGCTCCGAGAGCACCATTCGTTTAGTCCAGGGAGCGTCGTCTAAGATTGAAGAGGGCCCTGGACCCTTTACGGACAGCATGTCTGAAGTGGACGTCCATAGTAAACCCAGTGCTCCGTGCTGGTCGGACTCCTGAAACAGCTTGGATCCTTCCGATGTCTCCCGCTGAACTAGGAGCTCATTGTTGGAGGCCCACTTGCTTAGATGAAACCCTCCAGCCTCTAGAATGCCGATGAGTTGTCTCTGGACCTCTCGGGCCTGCTCCAGGTCATGACCGCCAGCGAGGAGGTCATCCACGTAGGAGTTCTCCAGAAGGACCCGTAAACCGAGAGGAAATCGGTGATTTTCGTCGTGTGCGAGCTGTCGCAACACTCTCAAGGCCAGGAAAGGCGCGGAGGCTGTGCCGTAGGTCACGGTGTTCAACCGGAACGTACTCAACATAAGGCTGGGGTCAGCTCGCCACAGGATGCACTGCCAGTCCCGGTCTGCTGGATGTACCAGGATCTGCCGGAACGTCTTGACGATATCCGTGGAAAAGGCAAATTGGAACAGCCTCCAGCGGGTTAACACGCTCCACAGGGAGACCTGCAACTTCGGACCTGGAGACAGTAAGTCGTTCAACGAAACACCTGATGAAGTAGTACACGAGGCATTGAAAACAACTCTAATTTTACGCTTCTCCCCCTCACCCTTCCACACAGCGTGGTGGGGAAGGTAGTACTGAGGGGAAGCATGGCCTGATCCCTCCTGCACCGGTTCCATGTGCTCCAGTTGGAGGTATTCGTCTAGAAAGTCAGCATACTTCTCGCGTAGTCCGAGATCCTTCTGCTGACGCCTCTCATTACTGAGCAGCACTCTCAACGCCGCCGGTCTGGAGGAACCTAAGGCTGCAGGGCCTTCTGGACGGAACGGAAGACAAACCACATATCTCCCGGCCTCGTTCCGACGGTGAGAGGTTTGGAAGTGATCCTCGCACCAAAGCTCTTCAGGGCTCGGCGGTGAGGCCTCCTGGACGTTCTCCAGCTCCCAAAAACGCTGCAGTTGGACCGAGATGGGGTCCTGAGTCCTGGTGTGGTAGACCCGTCGTGTTGTGACATCAGCAACGTCGGCTGTCGGAGACGTCGGACCAAATAAGACCCAGCCGAAAGGGGTATGGGTAGCTGCAGGGGTGCCCCTGGGTCCCTGTCGCGTTTCCCCAACCAGCGCACTACAAACATCTGCACCGAGTAAAATATCAACCCGCGACGGCTTGTGGAATTCCGTGTCAGCTAGCTGAAGGCCCTCTAAATGAGGCCAATCAGTTACGGAAGCCAATCTTGAAGGCGTCGGCGGCATCACCTCGCGGGTGACTAACGCATAAAAGGGAAGGTTAAAAGATGAGTCAAAATCTGTGGTCAAGACTGCTTCCACTTCATGTTTGGCGGTTCCAACGTCTCGACCTTGAAATCCAGCCAGCTGCACATGCGTCGGCCTTCTCTTCAAACGAAGTGATTGAGCTACCCATTCGCTGACGAATGACGCATCAGCTCCCTGATCCAATACAGCTCGGACCGACACGAACTTGCCATTGGGGGCCAAGAGACGTACACGAGCTGTTGCCAAAAGGACCAAACGCTTGGCACAAATAGAATTCACCAAAGCCTTGGCGCTAGAGTCTAATCGAACGCTACTGGCGACATCTGTCTTGACCTCGGGAGGTACGTAAGCAGCGTGCAGTAACGTGTGGTGCTTCGAATCGCACACCAGACATCGGAACGCGGAAGGACAAGCGGACACAACATGGCCGAGGTTCAGACAAGATAAACAAACGCCTACCTTAACCGCTTGGACCTTGCGCTCACCTGCGCTCATTTCCTTAAATTTCGGGCAATAATTCAAATTGTGAGTGCCTTGACAGAGAGGACACTGACGGTTTGGTTTCCCCCTTTTAGATGGAGCGTCAGTTTTCACCGGCAACGCTGTCCTGGTGCGATCGGCCTGCTTCTTCGTCTCCCTCGGCGCGTTACGTTGCTTCGAAGACGCAGTCGCTTCAGGGTGTTGCACAGCGTAGAGCGCATGGACCCTATTTTCGAAGAAGTCTTCGACATCAGAAAAGGTGGGGCACGACGTACGGTCGGTGAGTGTTATTTCCCACGCGAGGCGAGACGTTGAGTCCAGTTTTTCAGTAAACAGGAAAACGAACCACTCATCCCATTCCGCGACAGGTCGTTTTAAGGACGCGAAGGACACGATCGCCTGACGAAATTCGTCTAGCAGACGTTTGATGTCTGCTGGGCTTTCTTTAGAAACTGGTGCACAGTGCACTAAACTCCTCATGCGCGCAGCAGAGAGGATGCGTTGATTTTCATACCTTTTCTGCAAACTGCTCCAAGCGCCGTCCTAGTTGGCTGCAGTTACGTTGGTGCTTTCCAACATCGTCGCTGCTTCTCCTGTTAGGCTCGATTTCAGATACTCTAGCTTCCTGACCTTGGAAAGGCGAGTAGAATCGTAAACTAGAGACCGAAATCGATCGCGAAAACTCTCCCACGCTAGGAGGTCTCCTGAGAATGTCGGTAGCGGAATCTTCGGAAGGGCGGAGTCCTCATCGAACGTAGTCCGACCGGAAGTGGCATGTGCCGTAGATACACTTGCAGCGGTCGGTTCCAAATCACGTTACATGTCTCTCAATTCGGCCGAATGTTGAACATAAAATTCCTCAACGGCCGCGAACCGATCATTCTTAACGTAAGCATTCGCGGAGGCCTCCGGCGTGCGAATTATACTGCGATGACCTAACGTAAAGGTCTTCCAATAACCTTCAAGAAGATCCCTTCGGGCTTCCAAGAGCGAAAAGGTTATTTTGTCCTTTCCCGTCTTGCGTAGGTTAACCAAGAACCGCTCAATTCGTCCTGCAGTCTCATTCTGATCGCGAACGAGCTCATCCAGCGAAGGCGCCATCGTTCACCTAACTGCGATCACGTGTACACCGGTACGAACAAAGGAAATTCGGAGAGCACTCCACGCTTGCACACGAACAGCGTCGCGAGACGGCGAAGAACGACTCACTTTCCCGATGCACTGAAAGGAAATCGCGTACGAGAGACGTAACTGCCCGAAGTCTGTATCACGCACTTGATGCACGTGTTCAGGAAGCTTCCGGAAGGTTCGCGAATCACGCACTCGCTAGCATGGATCGGCAAGAATCCGAACAAATCCCGAGCATCCAAGGTAATCCGGAGTAATCCGGCTCGAAGGACCAAAACTGAACGCGAAATGTTCTTCAATTGCGAAGAATTAATTTCGTTTCATTCAAAGTAAGAAGGAAGACTCGGTTTGTTACTTGTTCGACACGTGTTCAGTGAAATGTATTTCGTTATTTCCTTTATAAGACACAAATAGTCTCGCCGAGACCCTAGTTTGTCCACTCGTACAAGAAAGGAATGGTAAACGTTAGTTATCGCGAAGCGCGAACAATAAGAAAGCGTGACTAAGAAATCGGCTCGAAGCCCGAGGCCGAAAACGTTTCCAAGCGGAAATCGAGGCACGTGTTTACTTGCGCGCATCACGAACAAGAAGAAGGAAACCGCAACCTAACTCGCGGAATAGTGGGATGGGCCACCGCCCCCCGTCCCGTCGCACCCGCGGCCCAAGCTACTCGGTCCACCCAAACCACGGGAACGACGAGATCGGCCGGGCCGAGACCCCATTGGTCGCGCCAGCGCGCGCGTAATCCAAAGTTATATGTACACTATATACAGACTTACGAACTAATATGTAAACGAACTATGTACAATAAAAAATAAACAGATATAGTTATCAAGCGGTGAACGTTATTGTCCTGTCATCGCGAACAGTATGTATACGTTACTATACACTTTACACATACTTCATTCACTTACTTCATTCACTGTAAACGCAAACGAACGAAGCATTAATTCCGTGTACATATTTCTTACAGTTCTGTATCCGCAACGCCAAAAATGGTGAAAACACCAAAACCATCAGTCGTACGGATCCTGGAACGTGATTATCCACTGACCGCAACAGCTTATAAACGTCTAACTATTGGAATTCGTATTGGCATTGATTCGTGTCACGTCGAGATCACCATAGTCGACAACAAAGGCAACGAGTTGAGCTTTTCAATGTCTACGTGGAAGCTCATGCTACAAAACGAGGTGGACATCCTCCAACGATTACGCAGCAACGCAACAGCACCCCAAACTCAAATCGTAATTGATAATTTACGACTAGACTTCACGCGTATACATGATAATCAACTTATTAAAATTACTGATAATCGCGTGGTCATATATATGACTGAAGTCACGATGCGTAAACTATTCGCGTACAACCAGTGCATTGAACATATGTACACTTGGCTAACAGAAAACATGTACTCTGTAAGCAGTAAATATGCAACCTTCGTGGAAGTTTTACGTGCCGCTTCCGTACCAACGAATTATGTGAAATTAATTTCCGAAACCGAGCACTTTGAAAAGCATTCATTGATTGATTGTGAATTATTAGCGTTAGGATTGCAATCCATGCTGCGTGATGTGAACCGCGTACCACTATAGTACGTGTATATATATGTTTAATAATAAGTATACAACAATTTTAAATAAATATTTCTTTATTCAAAACAGTGTGTTTTATTAATGTACATCCACGCATGCATACTTAAATTATAAAATCAGTATTTGCGAAGAAAAAAAATAACGTTCGTTTGGGGGAGGAGAGGAGAGGGGAAGGGGAAGAGGAGGAATGTAGGATGAGGGTCAGAAGGATAGAGGTCATGCAGGACAAGAAAGATAGGGAGTTAAGAAGGAATAATGTGGTGGTAAGGGGTTTGGGGCTAGAAGGAAAGGAGGTGAAGGAGGAGGTGGGGAGGTTATGGGAAAGGATGGGGTTGGGGGTGAAGGGAATAAAGGAGGTGGTGAGATTAGGAAAAATAGGAAAGGAGGGAAGTGGAATGGCGCTGGTGAGGTTGGAGGGGACTGATAAAGGGCAATCCACCCGCCTTCCTAAGGCATTCGCTTAAACACTTCTTTTCATAAGAAAATAAAATATATTCAATTTCTTTGTATATCCTTCTATCTGCTGCATACGCGTCACTGACGCGACGATCCATGGTCAGATGGCCTTAGAAAAGGTAAACCAGGGAAAGTGAGGACGCCATTTGCAGGATTTCTGGTCATTCCAAAATTTAATCTTTTAAATTTTATTTTAGAAATGACAGGGGTCCTTTGAATCACGTTCGTACTTCCTCCGATTTACCTTCTGAAAATATAAATATAATTAAAAGTATAATTAAATACATAAATACATGTTAAATAATATACAAATTCTTTATTAATTTTAAATAATATTAGTCATTTGCAATTATTACAATAACAATGATCATATTAAATTCGACAATAATATTACAAAATTTATACAACTCATAAAATATTTTATTTTATTTCCGAAATTGCTCCAATTCGTTGACATCAATAGAATCTGCAAAATAATTCAATTGTTTACAAAAAATTTTTTCTTTGGATTGTTTTTACGAGGAAAAACAGCTGGAATCTTCAAAATACGCGAAGTAGGATTTGGGTTGCCACCTTTTTTACAGAAAAGTAACGTACATTTGCGTTCGTCAGGTATACCAAAAAGTACGCTCAACAAATTAAAAGTACATTTTAATCTTATTAGTTTTTATTTCTTCCAAACATATTTTCTATTGCTTTTAGCATCACAGAGTAAATTTTTATTATTTTGAAATGTCTCAATGGCATCATTGCACTCAATATTCATATTGAAATATATAAATAATTCTTTTTTTATTAGATTGAGAGGCCTTGTTTCTTTCATAGCGCCACTTCATATTCATGACAGAGAAAACTCTCTCAGTAAATGCTGAAGTGGCGGGAACAGATAGAATATAATAATATTGCGTTACGTTTCACATAATATCATTAATTGTGAAATAAAGTACTTTTGCGTACTTTATTGTTATACAAAAGTATAGAGTACATTTACCTATAATAACGTAAGATACTTTATTTTAAAGTACGGGTGGCAACCCTAAGTAGGATTCGCACTACTAGGCAGTGTCGGCTTTATATTGACTAAAACAGTTGAAACAAGGGAGACAGTATCGAATGTTTGTATTTTCTTACCAGTATGGACCTCCATACGTTCAGCTGCTTGCGGAACCTCCAGACGGTCAATCCCCCCACAGGGTCCATTATTATCTGTAACACAAATTACAAATATTCATATTGTATAACCTAGTTAAATTCTAAGTTTAAAAAAAAACAAACAGATGCATTCTAAATTTTATAATAAGTATATATTTGTATTTCCTTACCAATATGTACAATCAACGGTTCCCTTACTTCCGGTACCTCCTGATGGTCAACTGCATGCTGCAGCAAACAGCTTACATCAATTGCTGCTATAAAATATTAAAATAGTTTTTAGTAAAGTAGATTATATGTAAACCATGCAAATGATGCTAGAGGTGATAAGAGGTGTTCGACGACGCACGAAATTCAACGTCGATGTCAAGGTACGCAACATCAACTCGCGATTATCGATATGTTCAGCAAATACGCGTGGACCGTATCCATAAACGAAAAGCGAATGTAATGTGACATTAGGCCCCTTTACACGGTCGGTCTTGCGCGCGGTCCGGCCCGCGGGCTGAACCGCCACACGCCGCGCGGCCCGCAAAAGTACGTGAAGCCGGATCGTGGCGCTCCTTCTCGCGGTCCAGAAGGTCGTACCCGTCACTACTTAGAGACAGCGAGTTCGGGCTCCCATTTCTACGTCGACTCCACATGCTTTTTACACGATCCACCGCAGTGGTGTATTGTGTACTACTTGTTCGATGTATATCATCGATCTGCGAAACGATCGCGATATACGTTCGCGGAAAGTATGCAAATTCCTCGATATGCCTAGCTTATAGAGGATATCATAAATGCTGTTACTGTAGGGTACACTGAAACATCTGTTTTTTGGAACCTACATTTGGTTGACCTGAAGGTGCTATAAATTCTGGAAATGGTTTGTTTACGACTCAGTTATAACGACTGTAAAATTTTACAAGGGTACTTTAAAAAATGTCCAAATGTTTCCCCGACAATGCGATGACAAATGGAATTGCAGTTAACACATTCCCTGTTGTGACGATCATAATTATTACTATCAACTTTTTTATAATTGATATTGGCGCACTGATTCGGTCATAAATAAAAAATTGTTTTATTTAATTTAATAAAACAAAGAAATCAAAGCTATTTTGCAACTAATTATATTAATATTCTGACGTTTCGGTTCTTATTTGAACCATTTTCAAGGAAAGAAATTGACATAATATTGCATATGCTATTGATGATTGTGTCGCGACGTTACGAACTAAGCAAACGACACTCGAGTCGGTTGGAAGAAGACTGAGGTAAACAGTAGACACAGCAGACATAACTAGAGGTGAAACGAAAAAGATGGTTAAAGAAAGCCGTTGACAATTTCAAACATTTAAACCCCGATAATTCGTACATATACTGCCTTTGTATAAACTAAATTCTTGCTCATGTGGTAGAGTGTATATTACTCATAGGTGTAATGTAATGAGTTATATTACATAACATTAGATATGTAACAACTCGAGTGATCAATTGGGATTAATTAGAGAAATACATCATAACACATTACTTTTTTAGTAATGCTGCGTAATACTCTTGTATTTTAGGTGTTTCATACCTAAGATTCACGCTAGGTTGTTTAATCATATGTAATGTCTCTGAAATAATCCTCCGGTTCAAATTCATTTCTTTATCAACAATTTTAGCATTGTATTGCATAAAATGAATTTGAACCGGAGGATTATTTTAGAGACATTACATATGATTAAACAACCTAGCGTGAATCTTAGGTATGAAACACCTAAAATACAAGAGTATTACGCAGCATTACTAAAAAAGTAATGTGTTATGATGTATTTCTCTAATTAATCCCAATTGATCACTCGAGTTGTTACATATCTAATGTTATGTAATATAACTCATTACATTACACCTATGAGTAATATACACTCTACCACATGAGCAAGAATTTAGTTTATACAAAGGCAGTATATGTACGAATTATCGGGGTTTAAATGTTTGAAATTGTCAACGGCTTTCTTTAACCATCTTTTTCGTTTCACCTCTAGTTATGTCTGCTGTGTCTACTGTTTACCTCAGTCTTCTTCCAACCGACTCGAGTGTCGTTTGCTTAGTTCGTAACGTCGCGACACAATCATCAATAGCATATGCAATATTATGTCAATTTCTTTCCTTGAAAATGGTTCAAATAAGAACCGAAACGTCGGAATATTAATATAATTAGTTGCAAAATAGCTTTGATTTCTTTGTTTTATTAAATTAAATAAAACAATTTTTTATTTATGACCGAATCAGTGCGCCAATATCAATTATAATTAAGATTTACGGTCGAAACACATCTAAAAATTATTATTACTATCAACGGCAATAATTACCATGTCACTGGTTGTTTTAATATAAAAACTAATATTAATAGACAATAAATACACATGGGTATGCAAGTGATGTTATATGTAAGATAAATGATGAAGAGGTGTAATGGTTCAAGATGTTTTGAAGAAAGGGGGTAGTCTTCTGATGGCGCGTGATGCAGGTCATATTTTTCACCCACGCTCTTGCGTGGCGCGTCAGAAAGCACCACACTCCTGCACGCGCGCCAGAAAGCACCACGCTCCTGCCCGCGGTCCAACCCATGATGTAAGGACATAAGGTGTGCTCGTGCGCAGCCTTCCAGATTAGCCAATGACGTGCCCTTCCCAAGATCGTCCATATTGGATTGTCAACCAATACGACGTCCTATTACATTCGTGTAGTCTTGTTCAAACTTCGCGCCTCTAGAGTTTACGCTACACGAAGTTAGGTAGAACATTATAAACCCCATAATGTAACTAGGCGGCCATATTTTAACATGGCGGAAAGTGGGAAGGCGCAGTAGAAGACGAAGATGAGCTGCCGGCCGAGCACACCTTATGTCCTTACATCATGGTCCAACCTACACTCCAGAAGAGTTTACGTAAGTGACAGAAGAGGTAGTTAGAAAAGGACAAGACGAGCCTGGCAGCCAAGACTCCAGAGGCAACGCCGTCGATAACCCGTGCCTCGATGGGTTTCAAGGACTTGGACCCTCGTGACCAGGGAGGGGGGGGGGGGGGCGTAAAATGTTGCCCCCTAAGTCGTGGCGAATCGAAAATTCTACATTTCGCACCGGATCTTGGCGAAAGTGACGTAGATCGTTTCCTTATGTTTTTCCAATGAAAATGGTCCAAAAACGACACAAATCGGATTGTAATTAAGGAATCTTCATAATAAATTGATTTCCATAACTTCGTTAAAAATAGTCCGATTTACATGAAATTTGGTATAATTTTCATTTGAAAAACGTAAAGAATCCATCGGTATCACTTCCATATCGATACGATAAAGAATAAAGTATACAGTTTTTCTGAAACAGGTATTATGAATCCTTGGCCGACCGCAGCGAATCGAGGTCGGCGACACACAGTCGAGGGTGAAATATTCATTACAGCGTATTAAGAAATTCTTTATTCTTCGTCGTATCGATATGAAAGTAACACTAGTGGATTCCTGGCGTTCTCCCAATTAAAATGATCACAAATATCATGCAAATCGGACTACTTTTACACAAACAATACAAATTATAAAAGGAGTAGGCATTCCGTGGTCCGAACGATGACCAGAACGAGCAAAGAACCTAATAAAAAGAGAATAAATATAAGGAAAGTAACCGTAATAAACGTACTAATGGACTAATTTTTGTACCTATTTAAATATTATACGAAAAGGAAACAACGGCACTTGAAACCAGGCTCGTCGCGCGCCTCATGATTTCCGCACTGTCAGCCAAGCCTCTGCTTAATTTTTGTTAAATGCTGCCAAAATATGTACAAATATATGCATAAAGTTTTGAATTGTTACGTACGCAGATTTATCTTTGACTTTCTAACCCTTTCGGTTGCCTGGAATGCACGTGACCCGACGGGGTCATCGTTTCCTGCAGTGGTGTGATGCAACCAAGTTTTCCCCGAAAACCTAATATTCAATGAAGGCACTCATGCCCCCACTACTTTCTAGCCGAATTTCACCGTATAAAAAGGGCCACGAATCCACACTCGGGGGCTCATTTCAAGTGTAATACGTTTAGACTAAAGAGGCTTGTAAGATCGAGAGACATTCTTCTTCAAGTATTAATTCAACTTAAACCATACAGCTCGCAGTGTTGCTGATAGGTGTTGTAATTGTTAAACTCTTTGAGACCCCCGCATTTCTCAGTGCGTCAAAACCGAGAGGTGGACTTAGGTACCGCGACAATTAAACTCTTAAACAATTGTAAGAACCGAGCTTATTGAATATAATTTGTTATTTCTTAATCAGAGTTCTTTTATTTGAATCAATCACTATCTGAATTTCCTCTTCGAGATAAACCCACATAGATACTCCTTTACCGCTCAAGGTGTATCACATTATAAAGTTACGAGGCTAAACTAACATTCCTAGTGGCTCCCGGGAATACCAGACCCCGGTTCGTCCACGACTTCTACCTTCCTAGTGGCTCCCGGGCATACCAGACCTCGGTTCGTCCACGATTTCCACCTTCCTAGCGGCTCCCGGGGATACCAGACCCCGGTTCGTCCGTGAAACTTACCTTCCTAGTGGCTCCCGGGAATACCAGACCCCGGTTCGTCCACGACATCCAACCTCCTTATAGCGGCTCCCGGGAATACCAGACCCCGGTTCGTCCGCTACTAACAAACTCAAACAAACAAAAATCAATCCTCGGCCTCGCAGCCGCCATTCTCATTGCCCTCAGCCTCGGCTCGTAACAGAATTAATATAATTTGTGGGTTTCTCTGAAAAAAAATCCCAAATATCGCGCTCCTGTTCAGGCCGTCAGAGTAGAGTGACTCCTTAAGAAAGGGTAAAAGATTATTTGCGCAGCGTTTGGTTTCCTTAAACGGTTCTTGACCTCGACAACAGCAATCCACTGCTAGTATATTTTCAGAAACACCTGATATCGCCAGAAACGCCAGTACGTTTGCGCACACGGGGTCCCGCCTGCGCCGTCCTCCCTTCAAATTACAAACGGATCCCATATCGCTCGATTATAAACACGACATATTTGTTTGCATGGTTACAAACTTCGTCCATTAGCTATCCGAATAGAGTGATGGATACACAAAAGTACAACTTTCATACTAAACTACGTCTTTGCCATATTTATTTTTTCTGTCTCTTCAGCTGTTTCTAACTTTCACTTTTACTCCTTTATAAGTACCTACCTGTTCCTACCGTTTCTGCTTCCATGTACCTGGAGTCAAGGGTTCGCACAGGCCTGGTCAGCGTCAGGAATATTTGGCGACCAGGCCTTTGCAAACCGGGGGACAGCTTTCTTATCCCACGCTTTCTTTTCACCCTCTCTATGTTTTTTCCCTGTTTTTCCTACTTCAACTTTCTGCTATCTTCTATTATTCGCTATCTCTAACTCGGTCTAGTCTTTCCTTTTTAACCGGCGAAAATTCACGGAGCGGACACTTTGTCTCGAACCGGTTATCAGACAACACGTACCGCGCACGCATTTTTACTGTTTTTCCATATTATTTACTGTTAATTTATTACTGTTAATTGTTACTTTTAATTATTTCTGTTAATTGTTACTTTTAGTTGTTACCATTAATTATTACCGTTACTTGGTATTGTTAATTGTTTCTGTTAATTGTGATTTTTAATTGTTACTGTTAATTGTTATTGTTAACTGTTATTTCTGGTTTAACTTCCTTCAATTGTGCGTTTCGCAGATCGATGATATACATCGAACAAGTAGTACACAATACACCACTGCGGTGGATCGTGTAAAAAGCATGTGGAGTCGACGTAGAAATGGGAGCCCGAACTCGCTGTCTCTAAGTAGTGACGGGTACGACCTTCTGGACCGCGCGAAGGAGCGCCACGATCCGGCTTCACGTACTTTTGCGGGCCGCGTGACATGTGGCGGTCCGTCCCGCGGCCCGGACCGCGCGCAAGACCGACCGTGTAAAGGGGCCTATTGATGTAGTGTACGTGAAGGGCTTGGAAATGAGGGAATGGCTGTTACAGCATCTCCTGCAACTGACATTTACATCGAGGTTATTACCGAATTGTACAACAAGAAAAAGAACGAGAATAACGCTGATGACAACAGCAACAATAATAGAAACAACGCTAGCGACGTCGATGACAACGATGGATACAATGTCGTTAACGATTATATTGGAATCGTACCTGCCGCAGCTGTTCCTTCCTTAAAAACAATGTCTGCGATGAACACCGTACGATGTGACTTCAATGAAAAAACGTAATGATATGTGTGCACTAGAAAACATGGAGAAAGTATGGTAGTTCATGCATCGTGGAATCTAACGTGAATCGTACATACATACTTTCACATACTCTACGTACGAGATCTACCAATACGCATAACCATTCTGTTTCTGTTTCCAGATTCTGCGAAGAACGTGCAAGGAAACGCACATGCAATTAAACGTACCCTTTTTTTATGTGACCTAAATTTTTTTATTATTATTTTTACCTCCTCACCCTTATCATCATTATACATAGGTTATGATGTATATAATCGTCATTAACAGTACTATGACGTATGATATATCGCGAACGATCAATTCTAATCCTAATGGTGAAGGCTTTCCACCAATCGACAATACAGGGTGTCCCAAAAATGTTGCGTTTCCTTAAAGGGGGTGATTCAAACAACTTTTTCCTTTGCGAAAATGCTCTCCGATGTTTCGTTAACGAGATATTAATAAAAAGCACCGACCAATCACAGCGCGAGTCTGACGGCCGAGTTCCCGCGGTAGCGTGGCTACGAGCCGCGCTGCGACTGCGACGAGCAAGCTACTCGGCATGCATCGAAGAAACTTGCGTAGAATGGCAAATGAAAAAGACGTAACAAATAAAATCGAACATGTTGTCATGGTTTGTTCGTCATTTAAAGTGAATAATGAATAAAGGATAAATGGATGAAAATCACGTGTAACGTAAAAAGACGAATACGCAGTTTTTTTTTTAGAAGATTCGAAAATAATAATTATTTGAAGTGGGAGGATAAGGAATACGTAAATTTCCTTGTGTTAATAACGTAGCCACGAAAAGGTAATGTAACAGGAAATTAACGAAAGGTGATAGGCGTTCGGTATTGTGATAAAAATCCGTAATTCAATAACGGCCAGCACTGTTGGTGGTAACGAATAAGTCTGTTTAAAAAGCCCGAATAAATGTTATCGTACGGGAATTTAGAGAATTATCGCCGGAAATAAGCCATCGCTTGCGTTAAATTTAAAAATGAATTATCACCAATAAAATAACTGAAACTCACCCTTGTTGGAAATTCACCTGCAACTTGAAAATCTGTGTCACAGGGTCACCGAACCGATCCTGGTCATCGATGGACGTGCTCCGTGCACAGCTGGTCCCAGGTATCCTTACATTCCCACTACCCAAAGTTAAGGGTCGCAATGTCAGGTGCGTCCAGGTCAACGTACCGAATATTGACTTCACTGCACGGCTACTAACACTGATCACTTTATTTATCCTGAAGTATTCTTGGGCCGTGTACATTTCTGCGACGCGATTGCTAGCTGACTGACAGGATTTTTTCCAAGCAACTTCCGCTACCCCCAAGTAGCTTCTATGGTTCCAATATGAGTTAACTCCCACCAGGGCAAGAGGCTTTAGATAAAAAGAAGCCAACACATTTTCGGAACACGTGTTTTGCAGAAGTGCAACGAACACTTTCACAAAAGCCCGCGCTCGGTCCTTCTACTGCCAATGTACCCATTGCTTCGAGATAGAAAACAGACACCACGTGTATCGGTTCGAAAGGGTCCGAAGAGAAGAGACAGTCTTCGAGTTACTATAAAGAAGAAAATGCATACCATTCCTGTTTCCCCTTTCCGACACCCTGAGTTCACGACTGCTACGAGGCGGAACCAATTAAGTCATAAATTATCCGAAACTGTAGGAAACCGTTCTCTACCGCTGACTCGCCGGACAATAAACCTCGACCCTGGCGAAATGCTCTGACTGATCAGCCTGATTAATTTTGAAGAACTAGAAATTACAAAGAGGTAGTCCGCTGACTGCGCGTAGTCCCGCCTGCTTTGTCCTAGCTTCAAATTAAAGACGGATCCCTTATCTCTCGAGTATAAACACGCGCTCGAATTTCAAAACAAAAGCACGCGTCGACGTATTCCGTGCTAGAGATGGTGGGCCTTGAGGTCCGATTGGTCCCAAACTAACCAATCTGCCCTGCAGCCCTCCCAAACGGCCACTGTCCTGAAGAGGCCCTCTTCACAGCAGTATCTCCTCCCCAAGGTCCACCATCGCTCGCACGGAATACGTCGACGCGTGCTTTTGTTTTGAAATTCGAGCGCGTGCTTAGACACTTGAGATAAGCAAGCGACGTATTCCGTGCGAGCGATGGTGAACCTTGGGGAGGAGATACTGCTGTGAAGAGGGCCTCTTCAGGACAGTGGCCGTTTGGGAGGGCTGCAGGGCAGATTGGTTAGTTTGGGACCAATCGGACCTCAAGGCCCACCATCTCTAGCACGGAATACGTAGACGCGTGCTTTTGTTTTGAAATTCGAGCGCGTGTTTATACTCGAGAGATAAGGGATCCGTCTTTAATTTGAAGCTAGGACAAAGCAGGCGGGACTACGCGCAGTCAGCGGACTACCTCTTCTCTTCCTGTGTCTTTCCGCGAGGCGTATTGATGTTGGATAATACTCTGTAATTTCTAGTTCTTCAAAATTAATCAGGCTGATCAGCCAGAGCATTTCGCCAGGGTCGCGGTTTATTGTCCGGCGAGTCGGCGGTACAGAACGGTTTCCTACAGTTTCGGATAATTTATGACTTAATTGGTTCCGCCTCGTAGCAGTCGTGAACTCAGGGTGTCGGAAAGGGGAAACAGGAATGGTATGCATTTTCTTCTTTATAGCAACTCGAAGACTGTCTCTTCCCTTCGGACCCTTTCGAACCGATACACGTGGTGTCTATTTTCTATCTCGAAGCAATGGGTACATTGGCAGTAGAAGGACCGAGCGCGGGCTTTTGGGAAAGTGTCCGTTGCACTTCTGCAAAACACATGTTCCGAAAATGTGCTGGCTTCTTTTTACCTAAAGCCTCTTGCCCTGGTGGGAGTTAACTCATAATGGAAAAAGAGAAGCTACTTGGGGGTAGCGGAAGTTGCTTGGAAAAAATCCTGTCAGTCAGCTAGCAATCGCGTCGCAGAAATGTACACGGCCCAAGAATACTTCAGGATAAATAAAGTGATCAGTGTTAGTAGCCGTGCAGTGAAGTGAATATTCGGTACGTTGACCTGGACGCACCTGACATTGCGACCCTTAACTTTGGGTAGTGGGAATGTAAGGATACCTGGGACCAGCTGTGCACGGAGCACGTCCATCGATGACCAGGGTCGGTTCGGTGACCCTGTGACACAGATTTTCAAGCTGCAGGTGAATTTCCAACAAGGGTGAGTTTTAGTTACTTTATTGGTGATAATTCATTTTTAAATTTAACGCAAGCGATGGCTTATTTCCGGCGATAATTCTCTAAATTCCCGTACGATAACATTTATTCGGGCTTTTTAAACAGACTTATTCGTTGCCACCAACAGTGCTGGCCGTTATTGAATTACGGATTTTTATCACAATACCGAACGCCTATCACCTTTCGTTAATTTCCTGTTACATTACCTTTTCGTGGCTACGTTATTAACACAAGGAAATTTACGTATTCCTTATCCTCCCACTTCAAATAATTATTATTTTCGAATCTTCTAAAAAAAAACTGCGTATTCGTCTTTTTACGTTACACGTGATTTTCATCCATTTATCCTTTATTCATTATTCACTTTAAATGCCGAACAAACCATGACAACATGTTCGATTTCATTTGTTACGTCTTTTTCATTTGCCATTCTACACAAGTTTCTTCGATGCATGCCGAGTTGCTTGCTCGTCGCAGTCGCAGCGCGGCTCGTAGCCACGCTACCGCGGGAACTCGGCCGTGAGACTCGCGCTGTGATTGGTCGGTGCTTTTTATTAATATCTCGTTAACGAAACATCGGAGAGCATTTTCGCAAAGGAAAAAGTTGTTTGAAATCACCCCCAGAATCACCCCCTTTAAGGAAACGCAACATTTTTGGGACACCCTGTATATTTCTGTCCGGAACGTGTAAAGCATCTTATTATCTTATTATATAATACATTTTCTGTTTATTCGTAATGGAAATTCACATCACTGCGCGGATGTTTTAGGTCCGAATGATACATTGAGAGAAACAAACTACCCGCAACAACGGAATTGCAACTGTACAAAGAAACCTCATCTTCTCAACCCACCTGTATCATAAATGAAAACAAAGCCCTTAAATGAGCGGGATTTCAATGGTGTCTTACAAAGTGTTGCATTCCGTTTATCGTGACTTTCCCGGTATCGGTAAGGGCTACTTCTTCATGTGGTGACTGTCTCGGTGTCGGTAACGGCTGCTGCCTCGTCGATGACAACGACAACCGTCTCGACAATGTCAATGACGCTGACGATAGCGGTGACTATCTCGAAGACGGTAACGATGACTGTCTCGACGTCAATAACGATGGATGTGTCGGGGGCTGCATCGGTGACTACGACTGCATCGGAAGCTACCTCTGATGCGTCCACTGTCTCGGTTGCGAGTTAATACTCTTTACAACACGCAAAGTTATGCACATACAGTGTTGGAGACAGAATGAGGAGGGGGTCGTTGACGTCACACGCTAGGCGACACTTGGTCTGTAGCTCGGCCGCGGGCCGATATAAAGATACTGAGTGGGCCATCTCTGAGGTAATTAGACAATTACCGTGGCCCACTCGTCCGCGAATGACGTAACTCTGAGTCACGTGACTTCCTGGAATCCTCGTCAGGATTCCGGGAGACGAGAGTCATTCTTCTCGTTTCACGTGCCGAACGAAGCACACGTATCGCGATCGCGCGAGAATTCAATTCGGTACTTCGACCCGAACAAGTGGCCAGATCGCTGGTAGTGAACTCAGGAGTTGTTCAGTAGAGGAATAATTTAATTGCGACCTGTAATTAGTTGTACATAGCGTAAAGTGATCTTTATTTCATTAAAATATATATTTTGTGTTTTGTTAAACAAAGTCAATTTTCTATAGCGCGAGCCGGTACAATTTTTCTTACTCATTTTGTATCATACAGTATATTGTAATCATTATGCACGTGCATCAAATCGTGATAGTATTATATCAAATAAATCCTCTGAACACATATACATACATTTACGACTCGAACAATCGTCGTAGCCCCCAAAAGTCCGGATCGATCGTTGTCATCATTGAACGCCCAACGGTCTAAATCGTTTCGAACCTCACGCCAAAACTGCCTGAAGCCATGCATTAATTTTCTACATTTAATGCTGTAGTATCCCTTCGTATATGGATACTCCGTTCGCTGAAACATATGAGAAACTATAGAAAACATGTGCTTTTTATGAAAAGACCTCATAGTCGCTACCTACAAATATCACTTACCAAATAGTCCTTCATCTCGTTGCTTTCGTCGTACCACATCCTGATTGAAACGTGTAATGATCCCTCGCAGTGGCGTGTCAATCTTTCTTAAAGACTTCGATATGCATGATTCATGGTGGGGATATCCATCGCACATTAGGGGCTGCCGAATCGTTATCACCATTGCCCATTCAGATATTGTGATCCTTGTTTACTCTACTGACTTCGTTCTTCTCCTCATGCTTCTTACCATTTTTTTCCTTCTTCTCATTCTCAACCACCTTTACAGATGCATGCACACGCATATGCACGACTCGTTCGTTACTTATTTCTAAAATTTTTTTTTTAAACTGCAGTCGGTTATCCTTCGCGGGCGACAATTCGACGGCACACTCGTTCAGACGCTGGCAGTCTTCGTTGTGCTTGGTCCATTGTTCGGACGAGTGGAAGAAGCTGAGTCACCTGCAACGATAACAATAACAGTAATAATAAAACATAAGAATGAATAATATAACGATCGAAATATTCCATATTTTACTCACATTTCGCAAACGAATACTTGACTCTTGTGGTTACCGAGCTGCTTCGAAATCAGCCTCGACATGCTTCGAATGCATGCGAAATGGTATCGTTAGGACTCCTTATGATCCTTTAGGGTCTTCGCGTGTCTCTTCCGTTGGACCACGAGTACACATTCACCGACACTTCGTTCAAACTCTCGAACTTCATCAGTTGGAGGTTGTGCTTGTCCGGATCCAAAGAGAAAAATATATTTTCCGGCTCGTTGTCGAGAGTCAGAGGGGGACAGTTTGATATAATCGCACCAATCGATTTGAGGAATGTCTAATTTTGTAATTCCCTCCATTGGGTTTCCATTCATTTAGTTTTATTTATTTTTATACCTGCACGACGATGTGTCATTACGATAATGATTTTGAAATTTTAAATTGTAAAAATACTTGCTATTAATCGCTAAATGATCTGTACTGATCACTGTCGATTACTATTCTGCACGCAATATCGATCACTATGGTATGGTTCTCCCATCCCCACGGCCTGTTCTCTTGCGACCCCTTTTTCTTCCCTATTGACAGGATTGATACGGAGGCCTAATGCGGTCCCGACCTCGACCTTCCGACAGTCGCGCGTCGGATGGCGAGAGATCGGGACTGCTGGGTGGCCGTATCCCTCTGTACGCGGAAAGTGTCCAACTAAGGACATCTCTCGACAATTAGGCATACTTAAGCAGGTGGCACAGGCCTGCTCACACGCGTGGAGCGCGAATCGCGTCCCCTTCCACTGACTCGCGATCCATGGAAGGGGAAGGCTTGCTTTCCTAGAAATCACGGTCGATTTCTGGGACTCGGCCACTTGCTCCTGACATCACCTTGGGTAAATACGCTTTTCTTACGCACATTGCTTGCGCTTTATAAGAATTATTGGCTTACGCACATTGTTTGCGCTTTATAAGAATTATTGGCTTACGCACATTGTTTGCGCTTTATAAGAATTATTGGCTTACGCACATTGTTTGCGCTTTATAAGAATTATTGGCTTACGCACATTGTTTGCGCTTTCTTAAAACTCTTTGCTTACGTACATTGCTTGCGCCTTTATTCGACTTGCTTCGAATTCTTTGCTTAAATACAATTGCTACATGTAAATTAATGTTACTTGTTTATTGTTCAAATTGAGTGTTAATGACTGTTTAATTGTGTGACTCTTCTACATATTTAAATTATACGCTAAATTATAGAAACGCTTACTAAATCATCAGACTAATCGCTTGACTAACTTGTGTATAATTACCAAAATTAAACGTTCATGGAGTTCACTCGTAAACGAATAAAGATAGCTGTTAAGCTCTTTAGATCTTAAATTAAACCACTTACACACCGATCCTATGCTAGTACTGATTATCCAAAATACTTTATATTAACATTATTTTTGGTCCTTCGAGCCGGATAATCAGTGCCTTTGAGACAGTTCGTTAACGTTCGGTAGTGCGGCCAACCGTCGCGCGTGACCTCCACTCGAACGTTATTTAGTGTCGCGCAACCGTCGTGCGTGACCTCCACTCGAACGTTGTTTAGTGTCGCGCAACCGTCGTGCGCGACCTCCATTCGAACGTTGTTATTGCCGTCCAACCGTCGCTCGTAACTGCCACCTAAAACAATGGCTCATTTAATTAAAAGTCAACTCGACCTTCACACACGTATAAAAAACGCATTTGATAATTTGAAAAAGGTCGGTGCGAACAATTTCACGAAGACTAACGTTACCTCGCGATTAGCATCGCTTCGTAAAAATTGGGAAAAGTTCGAGGAGCAACACGACCAATTACTTGTCCTCTCTTCCGATCCGACTATCTGGCCCACCATCAAAGACCATGAGTATTGGGAAACGGGAGAGCCATCCAGAACGGAAGAAGTGTTCCTCGCTCAAGAAGTCCTGGTAATGGACAAGCTAGAAGAGATTCTTAAGGCGGAAAGGATCCTGGACATTACCAGGGAACGCTTGGCCCCCGGCGAACGATCGATCGACCATTCCACTGCTGTGGCCGCTCGTCCTTCGTCCTCGCTGCCTAAAATACCGTTACCCACTTTCGATGGCAGTCACAAGGAGTGGCCATCGTTCAAAGGGTTATTCCGTTCGTTGGTGGCCTGTGACGTAACATTAACGGATGCCGAACGGCTTCATTATTTACGGGGCTCGCTCAAGGGCGACGCCGCTCTACTCCTTCACAACATGCTCGAAGGAGAAGAGAATTACACCGCGGCGTGGGAATTAATGCAAGAACGCTATGATAACCAACGATTGATGGCCAAGGCTCAAATGAATACCATATTCAATTTACCCACTATCACGCGTGAGTCAGGAACAGAGCTTAAACGATTATTTTATACCGTATGTGATTCCATTAAGGCCCTTGCCGCCATCAAACGGCCCTTCGATGCCAGCGTTGACTGGCTAATTCATTTAATCGTAGAAAGAATAGATCCATCATCTCGTCGCGAATGGGAGACACTCATCGGGAAGTCGAAGAAGCCTCCAACCTTTGCTGAGCTTCAAGAATTCCTGGAAGGCAGAGTTAATACTCTTGAGGCTTTGAAAGAGCAGCGCAAAGGGCCGGAGGGCAGAAACGCGAAACAGGCGTCTAACCAAAGAACGAACAAGGTTCATCAGCTGAGCCAAGAGAAACAACCGCCAGTACCATGCAGCCTCTGCAAGGCCAACCATTTTATTCTGTATTGTCGATTGTATAAATCAAAGTCAATCTCCGAGCGCCGGGCCTCGCTACAAGCCGCGAACCCGTGCTTCAATTGCCTAGGTAGACATCACGTGAAGGACTGTATCTCCGAACGTCGATGCCAACGCTGTAACGGAAAGCATCATAGGACAATACATGAAGATAGGTCAGATGCCAACCCTAGTTCTATCGTTGCGACAAATAACTGTGCGTCGAGCTCAATACCTGCAGTATTATTGGCCACCGCACGGGTAAAGGTGTTTCAATCCGATGGAGGTTCAAGGACAGTGCGAGCTCTCTTGGATCAAGGTAGCGAGGTGTCCATTATTACCGAGGCTCTGGCTCAGCAGCTGCGACTCCCAAGGAAAGCTACAAACATTAGCCTCGTCGGCGTGGGCAATCAACATCCCGAAAGAATTCGCGGTAAAGTTCAATTAGAGTTTACTTCACATTTTAATGATAAAGATCGTTACATTATAGCTGCACTGGTATTACCTCGTATCACGTCCTACAAGCCCCGCATCAAACACGCCCCGGGTAAATGGACTCATTTGACGGACCTCACATTGGCTGATCCTAAATTCGAAGCCGATAGTCCGATTCACATTTTACTGGGTACTGACGCATTTGCACTCGTCATACTTGACGGTATAGTCAGAGGTCGCACGGGGGAACCAGTCGCGCAGAATACCACCTTGGGCTGGATTGTGTCTGGACATGCTACACCGGGCACTGGTGTCACTACCATGGATCACCTAAGTCCAACATCGCTGCAGTGTTCAGTTGAAGAGGAGCTTCTTACAATGGTGCGACGGTTCTGGGAACAGGAGGAACTCAAGGTATCAATTGCTTATACCCTTGAGGAAAAACAATGCGACGATCATTTCGCCGCTACTCACCAAAGACTGCCCTCCGGACGTTATATGGTACGGTTGCCATTTCGCGAAGCCGTTGACCTTGGAGAGTCTCGTCATGGAGCCCGACGCATGCTCCAGAGGATGGAGAACAAATTCAAAAGGGAACCGGCGTTCGCTGAACCTTATCAAATCTTTATGCGTGAGTACCTGCAACTCACACACATGACAAAATTAGATGGTAATTTCTCAGGGGACTCCTACTATCTGCCACATCACGGCGTGCTGAAGGAAAACAGCCTTACTACCCGGTTGCGAGTCGTCTTCAATGGATCTTATGCTACGACAACCGGCCGGTCCCTCAATGATACACTGATGGTGGGGCCTAATCTCTTACCGAACCTCCATCAGCTACTGCTACGTTGGCGTTTTCACCGTGTCTGCCTTACTACGGACATAGAAAAGATGTATACACAGATTCTTCTCCACCCAGCTGATCGACGCTATCAACTGGTTTTGTGGCGAGAAAACGAAGAGAGCGATGTTTGTGACTACCAACTGAACACAGTCACTTACGGTTTGGCTTGTGCACCCTACCTTGCCATTCGTACGCTTCGCCAATTAGCTTCAGACGAAAAGGACCGGTTCCCACGAGCAGCTGCTATTCTCGGACGGGATGTTTATATGGACGACGTCGTAACAGGAGCCGATTCAATTGAGGACGCCCTAGAATTACAAGCCGAGCTCCGTCAACTCTGCAAAGCGGGCGGTTTTAATTTACGAAAATGGGCGTCCAATCAACAGGAACTGATGGAGAACGTCCCTACCGGAGATGCCATTCCTGAATGCAAATGGCAGATAGGCGAGACACACTCTGCCTTAGGTGGCCACTGGAGTCTGGCCGACGATTGCTTCAGGGTCCAAGTGCAGCCTACCATCAGGGACAACAGCATAACTCGACGCTCGGTTCTATCCACTATTGCTAGGATCTTTGATCCATTAGGACTGGTGTCTCCAGTCACAATTGATGCCAAAATTTTCATGCAATCCTTATGGTTGTTACAATTAGATTGGGACACACCTTTGCCGTCGACTGCTGCCAACCACTGGACACAATTCCTGGACGAGCTCCCAAAACTGAATCGTATCGCTGTTCCTCGTTGGCTGGGCACCAAACCGGCCTCTCAACGTCGGGAACTGCACGGGTTCGCCAACGCTTCAGAACGCGCCTATGCTGCGGTGGTGTACCGGCGCACCACAGACGACGAAGGCTTCGTTCGAGTTCAATTAATAACGGCCAAAAAAAAGGTGGCACCCTTGAAACAGATTACCTTACCAAAGCTTGAACTGTGCGCTGCAGTCCTACTGTCCAAGCTAGTGGCTTTCACGTGCGAAAGCTTGAATCTGAACGGAACCGCCATACATCTTTGGAGTGATTCCACTATCACTCTGGCCTGGATACAAGGCCATCCTTCTCAGTGGAAGACTTATGTGGCGAATAGGGTGTCAGAGATTCAGCGTACGTTACCGGAAACACGATGGCATCATGTTACCAGTCAGGATAATCCCGCTGACTGCGCCTCCCGAGGGATGTTTCCGATTCAACTACCTGACTTTTCACTCTGGTGGACCAGATCTTCTGGATTGACCACTACATCATGCTGGGATGCCGGGACAGAACCACTATCACACCAAACTGAGCTGGAGAGGAGGGTCACTGCCAATGTGACCACCGGTGAACCTGCAACGGGGGGGGGGGGGGGACTTATTGGCGCGTTACTCATCCATCCATTTACTCCTCAGAATTACCGCCTGGTGTTTACGATGGCTACCCAGGCCAATTATTCGCACGAGAGGACGCTGTCTACTACCAGCCGAAATAGAAGCTGCTCGCTGTCACTGGCTCCTGCTCACGCAACGCCAGGAATTCACCGCAGAGATCCAGCAACTGAAGTTGGGACGACAGCTACCGAGTCGCAGCAAGCTACTGCCTCTTAACCCTTACCTCGACAGCCAAGGTCTTTTGCGAGTCGCTGGACGTCTTCGACATTCTGCTCTACCACAAGATGAGCAACATCAGATTCTGTTACCAAGAAATAATCGACTGACAGAACTACTGGTGGCCGATGCCCACCACCGGACGTTATATGGAGGGACACAACTTACTTTGGCCACCTTGCGCCAGAAGTACTGGCTTCTACATGGACGACAGCGAGTCAAGGCCCTCATCCACCGCTGTCCAACTTGTTTACGCTGGCGAGCTGCAACAGGACGCCAATTAATGGGAGATTTGCCGTCTACGCGGGTGACACCGGCGCTGCCATTCCTTAATGTGGGCTTAGACTATGCCCGACCGATATCACTGTTAATGTCCAGGGGAAGAGGACAACGAACATATAAGGGCTACGTGGCATTATTTGTATGTATGGCCACACGCGCGGTCCACTTAGAACTTGTTTCCAATTGCAGTACAGAAGCCTTCCTCGCTGCCCTGCGACGTTTCACCTCACGGCGAGGTCTCTGTGCCGTGATACGAAGTGATCGAGGATCCAACTTCGTGGGCGCCTCTCGAGCCCTGCGGGAGATGCTGACTCACCTCGACACTGAACACGACCAAATACATTCCACACTTTTGAAGGACGGGATCGAATGGCAGTTCAACCCGCCTGCTGCCCCTCACTTCGGGGGTCTATGGGAAGCAGCCGTTAAATCCACTAAACACCATCTAAGACGGGTGGTGGGGGACCAACACCTTACGTACGAGGAGATAACGACGCTACTTCATCAAATCGAAGCCTGCCTGAACTCTCGTCCACTGCAGGCGATGAGCGATGACCCTGGCGATTTGAGAGCGCTCACACCAGGGCATTTTCTAATCGGCGACGCCCTGTTAAGCGTACCCTGTTACGTCCCGAAACTAAAATTATTTAAAAAAAATATTATTGAGGCTTTTAGTTGTTTTTCTTCTCTTTTGCTAGTGGGCGAAGTGTTTAGACAACGTTTTACGTTCTGGGAAATGCCTTGTCGAACGCACTTCTGCTTACTATATTTTATCAATGTAAACGAATACGCGGTACCTGGAACGTCGTCGTCGCGACGTTTGGTCGCCGCTCTGCACCCTGAGCGTGGGACTGTGCTGAGGCATCAGCGTGGTTCTCGGTAGTTCGTTCACAAATGAGTAGCGGTACTCACATCTCGCGACATCGATTAAATGTAAGCGGCGGAGGTGCGTCTCGACAATGCATTTAGCATTCTGGTGAAACCTCATCGAGCGCATTTCCGACCGTCGAATCGTCGCATCAATGTAGAGGAGTGATATGAGTGTAGGAATGCGTGAGGATGAGAGTACCCTGTTCGGCGCCGGTAGCTCATAAATGTAAAGTATGGAAGGACGAAGGTGAGAACACCTAATGACACCATGCATCGGTTGCTGGGGCACGATTGTGACTGCAGCGTCAGCTTTTCTGAGCGGGCCTCGCGGCTGGACGGTCTCGGGGGCGCGAAGCTGAAGTCACTCTTTGTCGTACAGTCGCGGAGAGCGTGGCAAGGTGTCCGTGGATTGTAATTCTTCTTTACTTTAATTCTATTTCGAGCCAGAGATTCAAAGATTTGTAGTGAATGGACTCAATCTACTGATTGATCTCGTATTTGTGTGTTAAAGTTTAAATACTGGATATATATATACATATATATATATATATTTTAAAAGTATCGCGTGTGAGTGTGATTTTCTTTTTCTCAGGCACAGATATTGCTTACATAATATACCAAGGCGAAATCGGAACAGCGAAATTCGATTATATATGTACAGGGTGTCCCATCTAAGACTGGACAGCGGGATATCTCCGAACGTATTGGAGATAAAAAAATGAAAAAAATATGGCATCGCATGGTTCGAAGGGGCTGATCTATTAGCGCGAACGAATTTTTTTTTCGATTATTATTTTAAAAGATACGATGGTCAAGTTCGGTTTTTCAAATGGAACTATTTTTTCTGAACACCTGAGTTGATAGTGCGTTCCAAGACAAATTCAATGAGCATTAATGTATACACTTGATTTCCACTGGTTTTTTGAGATATTGCGCTTGCAAATTCACTGATTTTCCCTGGAAAGAAGCCTGCTGAAATAGCAAGGACAGTGGACAGTCTAGCTGACGCCACGGGTTGCCTTGCCTGTTGAAACCTATACCTACCTGCTAAAGGTCTACGTCAGAAATGGCAGGCCCAAAGGCTGGACAATTCTTTTCCGCCAGTAATGCCACTTAGGTAGGTACATCTGCGGTATCGAGAAGCGCACCGTTACTTTTATTTCGCACTTGCTTCTACGCTCGGATGGCCGGTTCTTCTTGGAGGGATGCAAGCTCGATTGGTTAGGTTAGGAGGTGTGAAAGTTGCTAGACTAAATTTCAACTATAGGGAGCAGATTGTATTAGAACCAATCGGATTTGCATCCCTCACAAACGGCTGCTCTCTTGAAGAGGCCCTCTTCACAGCAATACCTCCTCCCCAATGCCCACCTTCTCTCGCATGGAATACGTCAACGCATGCTTTTCTTTTAATATTGAAGCTCGTGTTTATACTCGAGAGGACCACGCGTCGACAGCGGGCTACCCCTTTTCTTCCTGTGTCTCTCCACGAGGAGTATCAACGGTGGATTGTAGGAGCGTAGATGTTGGGATGCTAGTTATTGAATTCAGGAGACGATAGAAACACTTTATTACAAAACACACATGTGCTATAATAAATGATCGAACTTGCGCCCCACTTCGCGCAGACCGATTACAGGGTGATTGGCTCGGTACGCCTAATCCGCCTCGCAACCGTGACGAGGTCAAGCCAAAAGGTATGAATCCTGGGTCCTTTTTCCGAAGGAAGCCATAAAATTCGATGGGCACTGCGGGGTGTTGTCGTCCCAGCCACGGGATGAAACGCAGAATTACCCTGTTTCTGTTTCAGAAATAAAATAATTCGTTATTCTTTATCGTATGGATATGGAAGTGTCGCCGATGAATTCCTTGTGGTTTTCCGATGAAAATCATGCCAAATGTCGCGTAAATCGGACTACTTTGACATAAGGAATACAAATAGCTTGTGTCAAAGTAGTCCGATTTGCATGATATTTCGTATGATTTTCATCAGAAAAACACAAGGAATCCATTGGCGTCACTTCCATATCCATGCGATAAAGAGTAAAGAATTATTTTATTTCTGAAGCAGAAACAGGGTAGTTCTGCATTTACGCCCCTCACCACGTGGGCAGGGACAACACCCCGCAGTGCCCATCGAATTTTATGGCTTCCTTCGGAAAAAGGACCCAGGATTCATACCTTTTGGCTTGACCTCGTCACGGTTGCGAGGCGGATTAGGCGTACCGAGCCAATCACCCTGTAATCGGTCTGCGCGAAGTGGGGCGCAAGTTCGATCATTTATTATAGCACATGTGTGTTTTGTAATAAAGTGTTTCTATCGTCTCCTGAATTCAATAACTAGCATCCCAACATCTACGCTCCTACAATCCACCGTTGATACTCCTCGTGGAGAGACACAGGAAGAAAAGGGGTAGCCCGCTGTCGACGCGTGGTCCTCTCGAGTATAAACACGAGCTTCAATATTAAAAGAAAGGCATGCGTTGACGTATTCCATGCGAGAGAAGGTGGGCATTGGAGAGGAGGTATTGCTGTGAAGAGGGCCTCTTCAAGAGAGCAGCCGTTTGTGAGGGATGCAAATCCGATTGGTTCTAATACAATCTGCTCCCTATAGTTGAAATTTAGTCTAGCAACTTTCACACCTCCTAACCTAACCAATCGAGCTTGCATCCCTCCAAGAAGAACCGGCCATCCGAGCGTAGAAGCAAGTGCGAAATAAAAGTAACGTTGCGCTTCTCGATACCGCAGATGTACCTACCTAAGTGGCATTTCTGGCGGAAAAGAATTGTCCAGCCTTTGGGCCTGCCATTTCTGACGTAGACCTTTAGCAGGTAGGTATAGGTTTCAACAGGCAAGGCAACCCGTGGCGTCAGCTAGACTGTCCACTGTCCTTGCTATTTCAGCAGGCTTCTTTCCAGGGAAAATCAGTGAATTTGCAAGCGCAATATCTCAAAAAACCAGTGGAAATCAAGTGTATACATTAATGCTCATTGAATTTGTCTTGGAACGCACTATCAACTCAGGTGTTCAGAAAAAATAGTTCCATTTGAAAAACCGAACTTGACCATCGTATCTTTTAAAATAATAATCGAAAAAAAAAATTCGTTCGCGCTAATAGATCAGCCCCTTCGAACCATGCGATGCCATATTTTTTTCATTTTTTTATCTCCAATACGTTCGGAGATATCCCGCTGTCCAGTCTTAGATGGGACACCCTGTACAGTTTATTGACTGCATAGGTGTCAGTTGTGGGTTGCGCTACCCGTCGTATCTTGCGTGATTTTGCATCAAAGTCAACACCGGTCATGCAAAGAGCGTTATCTCGCATGTAATTTCGAAACAAACCGTTCCATTTGTAGTAGTCCATTCCAGCTGTTCCACTCTTCTCGAGCGACACCCCAAATTTGTTGATCGGCATCTCGATGCATACAGTGCGCGCCATCGGCGTGCGGTTTAATTTATGCAATGTGGCCCGTCTCGCGAAGTTCCTCCTCGATGGATGCGATTTCGTTATCGGGACCCGTGTGACCTGCCGCGCGCGATGCAATGAGCAATCTAAGTCTATCGACCAGCTCTTTGGGGTCGTCCCAGTGCACGTAATCGATCTTGTTATCGTTTACCGTCATGAGTCGTGGTGTCCTTAGACCTTTCCCTGTCCCTCTAGCCGATGAACTGGGGACTAGCGGTGCAATTACATATTTGTACTTGTATCCCCTGTTGCTCGATATGCGATTGCGATCACCATGTTTTTGTTTGTGGGCGTTCGTTGCAAGCAGTATACTTTTGTATTTTTGTTTATCGGTCTCGGTGTATACAGCATCATTTGGAATTTTCTTGAAAATCAGTTCGTAAAGGCCGGGCGTTCCCTTGTATCTTACACCATCGATGAGTATATTATCATCCTTGTCCATATCGAAAGCCTTATTCCCAAGCATCATCTTATTATCGGTAAAGTATACACCGTATACATAGTCTATGTTTTTATTTTTATCCCCACTTAGGATTACATCTATGTATTTTTGCCCCAGCGGACCGAAATAACTGCGAAGCGCTTCTTGTCCCTCGGATGTTCGAAGTTGTTGTCTAATAGATGTCACAAATGACTCATTGGGAGAAGTTTCGAAAACGTCATCATCATAATCATCATCAATGGCTGAGAGCAATTGTACAGGAGGAATTGTATTTATTGATGTGATAGGGACGGGGGCTCGTTTAACGTAGTATTCTGTCGTTTCCGCTTCGATTGAACTGTTGTGGAAGTTACGAGTGAATAATCCGATGACGCGCGCGATTTCCTCTTTCTCTTCAACGTCGATGTGTTCCATTTCGGACGGATTTTTGTTTTAGGCGTTAATGTTTCATTCTCTTCACCGTCAATGCTCACTGGTGATAATGTGTCTGTCTCTGTGGTATTTTCCACAATATTGTTGCGAACACCCCTTGGATGGGAATCCAAGGCTCACTGGTGCTCGCGAGCGGAACAAGAGACGGCGAGAAGAAGGCGATCGGATCGATCGCCTGTCAAGCTGTCATTCGATAGTCACCCGCCATTGCCAGCAGACATCTCGATATCCTATTACGCTCACTGATTGTATTCGTTACCCGTTCTTGTATTGACCTTGTTACCCCCTAGTTAATGTTCTGTTATTGTTGTTGTTCAGTAAATGCACGTTATGCCTTAGCCAAAACGTAACAATGGTGTCAGAAGTGGGATGCCCGCCCGGAGCGGCATGCCCACTCGCGCTTCCGCGGCCTCCGCGGTTTCCGCAGCCCCTGCGGTTCCCCCTTCCGTAGCATCGGGCGACCCATCCCTGCGGGAGCTCTTCACCACCCTTCAGCTCAGCATCGTCGGGCAGTTGCAGGAGCAGCGGAGGGACGATGCGGCCCGCCGGCTGAGGGAAGATCAACGCAGGGAGGCTGCCGACCGCCAGGCGCAGGCGGCTTTTGAGGCGCGGATGGCGGAGTTGGAGGAGCGGGTTCAGGTCGTAACCGCTTCATTACAGAATAGCCAGGGCTCAGGTGGTAGCGGTGCGGGCCCTCGGGGTGGGGAGGTTGTACCAAGTGAGAATAGTGTTGCCAATAGTGTACCCCCAGCGCATGTTCCCACGCCCGCTAGTGCGCCCGCCGCTGCCCCTTCGTCGGGATCGAGCGTCCTTAGCTTAGGGTACGCCGTGAAGCCGACGATATTTGACGGGAAAAATTCGTGGGAGGAGTACAAGGTGCAGTTCGAAACGATCGCGCGTGCGAATGGTTGGAACGACCAGAAGAAGGCCACGGCCCTGGTCGCTTCCCTTGGGGGCGCGGCGAGGAGCGTCCTGACGACACTTGAAGTACGTCTTCCAGAGCCATCGGCAACGGAGGGATGAAAGCATCTCTTCGCTCGCCACCAAAATTGAGCATTTAGCGCAGTCCGCGTTTGCCGATTGTCCGGTAGAGATCCGCGACAAACTCGCCGCGTCCCAGTTCATAACAGCGTTGTCGAGCTCTGTTATGCAGCGGGAACTGCGTCACGGCGGGCTCACAACCCTAAGAGCCGCAGTGACCAGGGCGCTAGAAATTGAGGCCGTGGAGGCGATGTCTCGCCGTCCCGCGTCCGAATCGCGAAGTAGGGACGTAGAAAAGCGGAAAGCTAAGCACTCGGAAAACTCGAAGGGTCCCGAGAAGAGGAGGAAGCCCACCGAACCGGAGGAGCGAGCAGTCCCGCCGAGGACCTGCTGGCTTTGCGGCAAGACAGGGCACCTGCAGAGGGATTGCTCCCAGGCCAAGAACGACCAGACAGGAGCTGCTCCACCGACGAGGCCGCTCCAGGGAAACTCGAAGAGGACGGCGTAAGGGGGAGACGCCGGTCCGGGAAGAACAGTCCCCCGGTCGTCAAGAGTGTGGCGATGTGGGAGGCGACTGGGCATCAATGGAATCCTACCGACGAAATATACGTATGTGGAAAAATCGGCGGAAAGCCTTGTAAAATTATCCTTGACACAGGTTCGCCCATCAACCTGCTGGACAAGGAGCTGTGTGCGACGAAGGACTGCGTCCGAGCGAGGCTTGATATCCGCTCCACGACGGGAGAGAAAATGAAGGTGTTCGGCAAGAAGAGCCTGGAAGTCTGCGTTGGAGGATTGTCGAGCGTGGAAGACTTCTTTGTCGTCGACATGGTAGAGGACGGCATCCTGGGAGCGGCGTTCCTGAGGAAGCACCGTTGCAGCATCGACCTTTCCCGGAACGTGCTGTGCCTTCCCGGCGGACCGGAGATACACTTTGGTGAGCCGGCCGCCGAGGAGGGGGAACAGGAAGGGAAAAGCGAAACAGTCGTCCAGGAAGGGGAAACGGTCGTCCCACAGCACTTGGAGGAGCTGTACACGCGCTGCTCGGCAGGTTTGTCAGAAGGACAGAAGAAGCTTTTCGCTGAATTGCTTTGCGAGTTTCAGGATGTGTTCGCCTCGGACTCGGGCGATTGGAAACTGCGACCGGGTCAAGCACACTATTGACACCGGGGATTGCGAGCCCATTAAACAGGCACCAAGGAGGTTGCCGCTGCACCGACGAGCGGAAGTGGAAGAGCTACTCAGGAAGATGTTGGCTCATGGCGTGATCGAGGAGTCGCGGAGCCGGTGGTCCTCCCCGATTGTCCTCGTGAAGAAGAAGGATGGGACCATCCGGCTCTGCGTGGATTTCCGTCGCCTGAACGAAGTTACGAAGAAGGACTCGTATCCTCTGCCCCGTATAGAGGATACACTGGACGCTCTCACTGGATCTTCCTGGTTTTCAACCGTGGACATGCAGAACGGATACTGGCAGCTTTCCATGGACGAGAAGGACCGAGAGAAGACTGCGTTTTCCGTGGGGTCGGGACTGTGGCAGTTCAAGGTCATGCCCTTTGGACTCTGCAACGCCCCTGCGACTTTCGAGCGACTGATGGAAGACGTACTTCAAGACCTGACGTGGAAGATCTGCTTGGTGTACTTGGATGACATCATCATCTACGGGAAGAGCTTCGAGCAGGAGCTCGAGCGCCTACGGACGGTGTTTTCGCGCTTACGTCGAGCTGGACTGCTGATGAGCCCCAAGAAGTGCTCTTTCTTCTGCCGAGAAGTAAAGTATCTGGGCCACATCGTTACGGAGAGCGGAGTCAGGACAGACCCGGAGAAGATTAAGGCCATCTCGGAATGGCCACAGCCGAAGAACGTCACGGAATTAAGAAGCTTCCTTGGATTGTGCACGTACTACCGGAAATTTGTAAAGGATTTCTCCAGGATCGCCAAGCCCCTGCATCGCCTCACCGAGACCAAGCAAAACTTCGAATGGACTGAAGAATGCCAAGGAGTTTTCCAGGAATTGAAGGAGAAACTTACCGGAGCACCGATACTTGCCTACCTGGAGCCGGACAAGGACTTCATTCTGGATACGGACGCCTCTAATTTCGCTATTGGCGGCGTCCTCTCACAGGAGCACGAAGGACAGGAAAAGGTCGTAGCCTATTTTTCCAAAACCTTGGGAAAGGCAGAGAGGAACTACTGCGTCACCCGGAGAGAGCTGCTGGCAGTGGTGAAATCTGTGGAGCATTTCCACCACTACCTATATGGTCGAAGGTTCCTGATAAGGACGGAACACGCAGCATTCCGCTGGCTGCTGACCTTCAAGTGCCCCGAAGGGCAGGTCGCCCGCTGGATCGAGCGACTCCAGGAGTACGACTTCGAGATTCGTCACCGCGCAGGAAGAGCCCATGGGAATGCGGACGGATTGTCGCGACGACCGTGCATCGAGGAAGACTGCAAGAACTGCGATCGACTGGAGAAGAAGGAAGCTGGAGTGGAAGTTTCCACGAAGAAAATTCACAGGATCTTCTGCGCAGACAACCGGAACGAGTGGAAACGAAGCCAGGAGAAGGATGAAGCGATTGATTTCATCCTTAAAAAGAAGGGGGAAGGGGAGAAGCCGGGCTGGCAGGATATTGCTCGTTTCTCCCCGTAGTTGAAATATTACTGGACAATTTGGGATTCGCTGGAGGTTCACGAAGGTTTGCTTTTTAGGAAATGGGAGTCCCACAACGGCACAACGACCTCGTGGCTTTTGGTGGTGCCGCGCGAGAGGGTTGCGGAGGTTTTGAAGGAGTTTCATGATGCGCCAGCAGCTGGACATTTCGGAGTAAACAAGACCTTGGCGAAGATCCGCCAACAGTTCTTCTGGTCGACGTGTCGACAAGACATACAAGAGTGGTGCCGGCGGTGTGACACCTGTGCGGCAAATAAGGGACCACGTCAACGGGGAGCAGGGAACCAGAGAGTATACAACGTGGGAGCTCCATTCGAGAGGCTTGCCCTGGACGTTGTCGGTCCGCTCCCGAGGTCCCAGGCCGGGAACAGGTACATGTTGGTCGTGGCGGACTACTTTACCCGGTGGCCGGAAGTAATCGCGATGCCAGACCAGCAAGCTGTCACAGTGGCAAGAGCTCTTCTCCATCACGTAGTGTGTCGTCACGGTGTACCTTTGGAGATACACACCGACCAAGGAAGGAACTTTGAGTCCTCCGTTTTCAAGGAACTGCTGAAGCTGCTGGGAGTCAAGAAGACACGAACAACCCCCCTGCACCCTCAATCCGACGGGCTGGTAGAACGCTAGAACAGGACATTGCTCCAATATCTCGCGATGTTCGTTTCGGAGCACCAGCGGGACTGGGACGAGTGGATCCCCATGTTCCTCCTCGCCTACAGGTCAACACGGCATGAGGCTACACAACTGACCCCAGCGATGATCATGTACGGCCAGGAACTACGTCTACCCCTGCAGTTATGGAGAGGACTGCCCCCGGAGGTTGAACAAGAAGACGACATCGAACAAGAATATTCCGAATGGATTCGAGAGAAGATGACGAAGATCCACGAATTCGTTCGACGCCGTCTAGACGTCTACAGTTCAAACATGAAGTCGTGGTAAACAACCGGGTTCACGCGGTGGAGTTCCAACCAGGAGAACGAGTGTGGTTGTTCCAACCACGAAGGGGAAGTGCCCGAAACTGCAAGCGGATTGGGAAGGCCCCTACACAGTGATGGACAGGATCAACGACGTCGTCTACAGGATCCAACGATCACGCAGGAAGAAGTGCAAGGTGGTCCACGTACGCCGCCTTGCGAAGTACGAAGGACAACTGCAAGAGTGAAGACGTCACAGGACAAGTCCAAGGACTCAGGAAAGAAGATTAGATTAAGCTAATCTGGCGGACTGGGTTGCGGAGGCTGCCTCCGTGGCCCGGCACCCTTTTCTTTGAATCTGTTGCAGGTTCACGAGACCCCACGACGAGGGACCAGGTGTCGGGAGACTGCCACCGCGACCTGACCACGCGCTCCCGAATCCCCCGCATGTGCCATAATAGCGTGGCAGTCCGCAGCGGGGTGCGGACATACGTGAAAGCGCCCCGCTAGCCCCCTGGAGGAGACCATGCGAGCCCCCGGCGTGGCCGGTATGGAGGTTCTCGCAAAGTACCCAGGAGAAAGTAGGAGAGGAGGGTGGACAGCAGGAGGGAAATGGCATCCCCAACCACCAGGCGGACAAGCGTTGCTTGGATCGGCTGGAGGGGGTGTCGCGGAGACGGGAACGCTGGCAGAACACGCGGGACGGTCCCCTGGTTCGACACCGGAGACCAAGAAGAGGAATGGGGCCATCGAGCAATGAAGGCGGCCAGGGCTGACGAGATGGGTGGCTGGACTGGGGGCTGGGCCGCTTGCATGCTTGCGAGTAGCTGCGATCCTCTGCTTGCGCGCTCGGCCCTCCTTTCTGGTCCTCCGGCTTGTGCAGCCCCAACGGGTTGTCTGCGGTTCCTGACTAATGAGGGCAACGTTTTCTTCGCAACGGAACTTCGAGGAGCGAAGGGACGCGCAGGATCTGGATGCAGTCGAGGACGGATCTGGATGCAGTCAAGGGCGAGCCGGGATGCAGCGCGGGACCGGCCGGACCGCTGAGGGGCGACGGATGGAGCGGAACCGCCCAGGGATGATCCGGAGCGTCGCGGGATTTCGCCGTTGGAGCCCCGGAGGAATCGCCGTCGAGGGATCCTGGACTGCCGAGTCGTCGCACGAGACACGCCGTGCCTCCCGACGGCTAAAGGAACGAGGAATCCCGGCCCCCGAAAGAACAGGAAGCCTCACCCGTCTCTGCCCACGAAGGAGATGCGCCGTCGGAGAAGAGGAAGACCGCGCAAGAAAGAAGTACGCAAGTTTGAAGACGCAAGTGGAGGGCGGAGGCACGAAGACCCACGTACCCACGCCTTGCCCAGGGTTTCTGGAGTGGTTTTCCCCTGGGCGGGAAGGCGAATGCCGAGGCAGCGGATGGAAGGGACCAAACGGCGTCCTTTCCACCCTTCCGGACCAGGGTACGGCTGCAGGAGATGAAGGGACTGCAGCGGCCGGGACGACCGCTTCTCCAGAGGGGGAACAGTGTTGCGAACACCCCTTGGATGGGAATCCAAGGCTCACTGGTGCTCGCGAGCGGGACAAGAGACAGCGAGAAGAATGCGATCGGATCGATCGCCTGTCAAGCTGTCATTCGATAGTCAGCCGCCATTGCCAGCAGACATCTCGATATCCTATTACGCTCACTGATTGTATTCGTTACCCGTTCTTGTATTGGCCTTGTTACCCCCTAGTTAATGTTCTGTTATTGTTGTTGTTCAGTAAATGCACGTTATGCCTTACCCAAAACGTAACAATATGTTTCAAGGGTTTGACGATAGGTTTAAAGTATCTCTCCAACGCGATCTCTTCCTCCATCTTGCCAGTCTTCAAAGCCAAGTGTTTCTTGCGAATGGCTGCACTGGTTTTTGCAATTTCCTCCGCTATCCTCTCGCGATCCTTAATCTCCAGACTATCGATATCAATCATCATCGTTGTACCGTAGACGTTGCTTTCTCGTCGAAGTGTTGACAGCGATTGACCATCTCACGGTATGGCAAACTCGTTAAATCCCTTTCTGTAACGTCCATTGGGCATCGCGCTATCCTTGTCTATTACCGCGAAACCATACTCTCGTTGCCAAAAATTACGACACAACGCGCAGAAATCCTCGTATGACATATCGGTGTTTACGTGATCGTTGTACACATGTTTCAAGTTGCTACCATCCTGCTTAAACAGAATCAACAGATTCGCATTGTCGCGTATAAGATGTTTGGGAATCTTTGCATACGTCTGACAGAGATAGAAGCAGTCAACGTTCGAGTGACGCCCCATTGCAAAGTACTCTCGTATCGTATTTTGCTTGTCACACGCCACGTCATCAAAGATAAAAATAGAATTCGGAAGCGATTCGCTCGGCGGGATGACGTCACTGTTATTCGAAAACGTAAAGTAGCCAATTTCATCTATCGGAGTCAATAAATTCTTCAAATATTGATATTTCGGCTGTTGCAGCGACTTGGAATTAGGGCTGGGACTATTCGAATAATTTAATATTCGAATAATTTACAACTATTCGAATACTACGAATAAAATTCGAATATTTGAGTATTCGAATGTTATTATTCGAATACTATTCGAATATCGATGTATTCGAATACTATTCGAATACTGATGTATTCGAATAGTATGGTGTGAATTATAAACCAAGTTCTTTAGGTTAATTTTTTTCTACAAGCTTTTATTTAGTTTTAGTTGCGAGTTCGTTACTTTGTCAGGGTGAAATCTTGTAAGCTAATTTTGACCCACTTCAACATATCCGATCGGCTTGAAACTTTGCACACATACGTAGTTCCAACGACAATACAATATTTTCACCAAAAAGCATGAAATATTTAATAGTGAATTTTTTTAAGAACAAGCTTTTATTCAAATGTACTAAAAAGGAACCAATAATTTTGATACCGGCCCAGATGACTGCCTGAGATGAATTCCCTCATATGACTAAATAGGAACGCGTGGGGTGTAAATATTGAAATGTCCTATTTATATAAATATACAAAATGTACGTATTTTGATAGGCTAATTCCGGGTGAGATGGCCTTGCGGGTGAGATGGTTCGATCACGCTCATTTTGCAAATATATTTTTGTCCTTTATAAAACCTCTAAATTTACGGTGGGCTGATTGTTTTAAAAAAGTGGGCCATCTCTCCCCGACTTACCCTATATTAGTTTTCACATTTTGCTAGAGCGTCCTTGTTGCACGAGTTTTTTTCACTTGATTGTGTGCAGTGTAATTCCGCTATTCCAAGTCTGCCCTGAGATCTAACCGGATTAAAAATCAAGAGAAAATAATGCCCTTCATCTAATGCGCTAGCGATGTGCTCATGTCTGACCATACTTTGACCTTGCTTCCATTCCATTTCAAAGCGTTGCGTAATATCTGTTGCCACTAATAATGTTAAAAATAATATAATTACGTCCTCGACGTAATTCTTATAATTGCAAAAACGCTGGTTTCCCGCGAAACATTTGTTGAATTTACTTTTTGAATGACATTTCGTATGTAATAAAAGCAATAAATGGCACTACCAGTATTTTAGATTGACCTGCCAAGGATAAATGACAGGTGGGCCTTATTTCCTGCTGGGCCTTATTATCCGCACTTACCTCATGAGGGAAGTCTTCTTAGGCAGTCATTTGGACCGGTATCCAAATTATTGGTTCCTTTTTAGTACATTTTAATAAAACCTTGTTTTTAAAAAAATTTTCACTATAAAATATTTCATGCTTTTTAGTGAAAATATTGTATTGTCATCGGAACTACGTATGTGTGCAAAGTTTCAAGCCGATCGGATATGTTGAAGTAGGTCAAAATTAGCTTACAAGATTTCACCCTGACAAACTAACGAACTCACAACTAAAACTAAATAAAAGCTTGTAGAAAAAAATGAATCTAAAAACTTGATTTATAATTCACACCATACTATTCGAATACATCAGTATTCGAATACATCACTATTCGAATATATCAGTATTCGAATACTTAAATATTCGAATATATCAGTATTCGAATACTTAAATATTCGAATAGTATTCGAATGCTTCAATATTCGAATAGTATTCGAATACTTGGGTATTCGAAATATATTCGACAAATAATTGAGCAACTGAAGTATTTGAATATTCGAATACCAAATAATTCGACAAATAGTCCCAGCCCTACTTGGAATACACGTATATGTTCTCGAAGCTGACGCCGTGTGGGCTTTCCAACAAGCTCACCAGCACGTTGGTTTTTCCACAATTCGATGGGCCGCAAATAACACAGCGGATAGTATTTGGTAGCGTACTACCGTGTCTATGCTTCGAATTCGGTGACATCATTTCCGATTTATCATCAAAATTTGTCACGCGTATCCTTACAGGTTGTCACACGAATCTCATCCTCGATGTGAACTGTGAAAACTGATTTTCGGAGCGATGACACGTCCTATTTATAGGTCCGCGCCGAAGCGAAAACACCTCAGTATTCAAAATGCTTCAGATCCTGTCGGATAATTACGATATTCGAGACCTAACCTCTGAGCAGTTGAAATATATACCAAAGATTATTCTACTCCGAGAGTTTGAAAGACACATTGATCAGTTGTGGGACCGGCTCCCCGAGCATATAAAAGCCGATTCTGAGGTGCACCAGTGTCGTCGGTGCTTGGAACATTATAATCGCCCTTGGCAGCGAACGCATATCGACGGTCTAGCACCATTGATTAAAAACTGTGCTGAATGTCGCCAACGAGAGTGAAGAAAGGTCGTGATTTGTTAAATCGGGCGATAAACGCGCTACCTTTCAAATGACATATTCCAGGATATCAGTTTTGTGGCCCTAGAACTCATCTGACAAAACGATTGGCTAGAGGGGATCAGGGTATTAATCCGTTGGACGCAGCGTGTCGCGAACACGATATTGCGTATTCGCGTAGCAACAACCTCGACGAAAAGCACGCGGCAGATAACGTACTCGCTGACAAAGCGCGAAGACGCATCGTTGCACGAGACTCGACTCTGGGTGAAAGAGGTGCTGCTACAGCTGTTTGGGAAGCTATGAAGGCCAAGACGAAAATCGGAATGGGGGTGAAAACAAAACCTCGCAAAAGTACTACGAAGAGAGCATCGAAAAATAAGCGGATTCTTCCGGTGGCAAAGCGGGGTGGTATATTACCACTTCTCCCGCTGCTAGGTGTTCCCGGATCATTAGCTGGTGGAGCGGCGGGGATAGCCAAGGTGGTAAACGATAATAAAACGGCGCAACATCAGCTGCAGGAAATGTAACGCCATAATCGCTCCATGGAAGATCGCGGACTTTATCTCGCACCGTACAAGCGCGGACAGGAAATAACGAAACGGAAAAAAAACGTCGAAAAGTAAATAAAAATTTATGTGGGCATAACTACCGGTGTGCAATTGGCTGAGTTGGCAAAACGTATGCATATTCCATTCTTTAGAGGTGTTTTTATGCGCAACGCGCTACCAGCTGGAGGAGTACGTCGAAACGAGAGTGGTATCGTTAATTTGGACAATATCGAAGGGCCGGGGACTGATTGGGCGGCGTATGCGAATAGAGGGTGTCGAGCTATATATTTCGATAGCTTGCGGAACCTTCGACCGTCTAAGGAATTGGTACAATATCTGGACATAGATGCTGTGAAAATCGAATACAATCGAACGGCTTATTAGAAGTACGATCAGAGCAATTGCGGGCAACTATGTCTACGCTTTCTACAAACGTTCGGCGCCAAATTTAAGGATTGACTTCCCACCACTCTGATTCAGTACTAGTCGAGTCGTACAGCTCGGAATATGTCGCTAACATTCACTCTAACCGGCAAGAGTAGCACCCTCCCGGTGAGCTACTTTCCACCCATAGATTTGAGCGACGATGATTATGAGCTGGGTCTAACAACCTTTGAAACTTATCATACAATACCGAACATCGACTCGAGCGACGATAAATTGTACATCACCGCAAATTATGACATCAGCAACAGCATCCACACCACTCCTGAATACATTACGATTCCCCACGGCTCCTACGAACTAGACGTCATTGCCAAGTATTTGAGGCAGCGATTACTCGAGCGGTATCCTAAAAAGGTCGGCGGCACCGATGCTAACGATGGTGATGTGTATCCTATAGTGTTGCGTCCCAACAACAATACCATGAAAAGCGAGCTGTACTGCTCGTTCACCATAGACTTTACGAAGCGCAATAACATTGGATCGCTACTAGGATTCTCGACGAATCAGGTGTTGGAACCAGGGCGGTGGCACGAATCAGACGATCCGATTAATATTATGAACGTGAACATTATTCGCGTTGAATGCAGCGCTACCGTTGGCGCGTACAACAATGGAAAGCGCGTACATACGATACATGAATTTTCTCCGAGAGTCCCACCAGGATATAAGATATCGGAAACGCCCGCGCAGATCATTTACCTTCCAATCACCGCACGGGTCGTTACGGATCTAACTATACGGGTTGTGGATCAAGACGGACAGCTGCTTGATTTTCGAGGTGAAGAGATAACCATCAGATTGCACGTACGACGGCGACGACGATAATACGTGTGGTGCGAACGAAAGAGATGCTTGTGTTGAACGACTCCAGAAACTCGTTTCTTCCAAACCAAATTGTTTACAACAACAACAACAACAGCTCTGATCACGCTTGTACGAAAAGTCGACAACTTAACGCCATCTCTCGGTTGCGCTTATAAGGCTTGACGGACATACGTCTGGCAAGCCATACACACTCATGCGGAACGTCTATCCCGACCCCCTCCATCGATCCGGATCGATGGAAGGGAGATAACGCTTCCCGGAAATCTCGAGAAGATCTCTCGTTCACTCTCGCTGGGATCCGCCTATTATCAGGTTTGCTTCATCTCGTATTTTTCGCTTCACGTGTCTGCTAGTGCTTGGTAGATTGTTCGCTTACGGGAATTAATCGCTAATGTTAATTGCTGCTTGGTGTAATTGCTTCTGCTTAAATAGTGCTTTGTGCGTTTAAACCCCGCTAAATCCTTGTGCCTGTGCAAGGTAAATAGAAACCATTTTTACGCCATTTGTAAACTTAGTTTAATAGACATATAAACTTAACGTAAGAGACCAGTGTTCAACTAATAAATTAATCTAGAGTTACATATTGTAATCGTGCGCACCTCTTCTTGCTAACGCGCTAAAACCGGTAATCCTTAAATCCCAAACATTAATTTGGTCCTTCGAGCCGGAGAAATATATACATATAACCTCGGAAGTTGCTAGAACGTTCGTGAGTGCCACGTGTAACCGCCATCAGTGACCTTCGCTACCTGTGAACAATGGCTTCGGTTATTCAAACTCAATTCGTACTAAAGGACCGTATTTGAAAGGCGTATATAAATTTAAAGAAGTAAGGCGCGAATAAAATAACTGTGGGAACAGTCGAAGCCCGATTAGAAATGTTACGCAGTCATTGGAAAAGGTACGAGGACCAGCATATCCAACTGCTCACCGACGGAACGGCAGAAGTGCCCTGCCATATTTTAAAGATGACCATTTCTCTATAACCGAAGAGTTATTCTGTGTAGAAGAAGCTAAATTTCTGGACAAAATTAGAGAACTGGAAGGTAGAACGGTTAATGCTCCAGTCTCGTCTGAGGGATCGTCTGCTTCAACGGCTGCTATTGCTAAAGTCGCTCGTTCAACTGCCTTATTACCTCGCTTGCCCTTGCCAGAGTTCGACGGCAGTTATGAAGCTTGGCCGGAATTTCGCGATACATTTCGATCATTAATCATACGTGACGAGTCGCTATCTGATGTAGATCGTCTTCACTACTTGCGGGGAGGCTTAAAGGGCGACGCTCTTCTTGCTCTCAGGAACCTACCCACGCGAGAAGAGACCTTTGAGCGCGCCTGGATAATACTTAAAGGCCACTACGAGAATGAAAGGTTATTAGTAAAGGCTCAGATGAACTCTATATTTAATTTGCTGTCACTCACACGAGAATCGAGTACTGATCTCAAGAAGCTATTTTTCTCAGTTAGCGACTTCGTAGAGGCCTTAGCGGCCATGAAACGTCCCTTTGATGGAACGGGGGATTGGCTAATTCATTTAATAGTCGAGCGACTGGATCCACAATCTAGGAGGGAATGGGAAACGCTCTTGGGCGACCAGATGAGCCCACCTCCCTTTTCCAAGCTGAAGGCCTTCCTGACGACACGGATTCGCACCGTCACGGCGCTGGAGGAGCAGAAGGGTTTACATCCCAAAACGGAAGGACGAGCCACTAAATCAGGAACAGTTAATCCAAAGACAACGCGGGTACACCAAGCGACCAAACAGAAACGCTCTCCTGAGCAGTGCGGAATCTGCAAGGGAAATCATTTTATACTGTTCTGCAACGAGTACAAGGCGAAGAATGCGCAAGAACGAAGGTCAGTACTCGTTGATTTGAGGCTGTGCTATAATTGCTTGGGACGACATCAGGTAGCTGATTGTCGATCGGAACGGCGATGCCAACGGTGCGAGCGTAAACACCATACCTCCATACACGAGGATAGCCATGATACGGAAGCTTCCGTTACCCCAGTGCGTTCCTTGCCTAACGCAACTACAAATATTGCCAGTCACGTACCAAGCGAGTGTCCCGCTGTGTTGTTGGCCACGGCTCGTATAAAGGTGTTGCCTGGCGACGGTGAGCCTCGGGTGGTGCGTGCTCTAATAGATCAGGGTAGCGAGGTGTCGTTGATCACTGAAGCTTTGGCGCAAGATCTGCGTCTCAGAAGAAAACCGTCAGATATTCGTATCGTCGGTATAGGTGGACGGCAAGCGACACGAGTCCATGGCCGCGTGCACCTCGAATTCAAGCCCTACGCCACGTCCGGAATCAGCCAAGGGACAAACGCTTTGGTTCTACCAAAAATCACTTCTTACCAACCGCGAATGGGAACTAATAGAAGAATATGGGCTCACTTGCAAGGAATTCAACTAGCTGATCCCGATTTCACTGGCGATGGCCATATCGACGTTTTATTAGGAGCTGATGCTTATTCCTTGGTCTTGGAGGACGGAGTGCTCCGCGGAGATGCTGGGGAGCCTATCGCGCAGCGGACCTCTCTTGGGTGGATAGTGTCTGGTCCAGTCTGTGAAGCTGACAGACGAAGTGCTACAGGAAAAATTGGTCCGATCTCTCTCTCTGGGACTTTGGAAGAAGAGTTGCTACCTCTAGTTCGACGGTTCTGGGAGCAGGAAGAGCTGAGGTTGCCCACTACGTACACTGCGGAGGAACTGCAATGCGAAGACCACTTCCAGACGACGCATCAACGCGTGAAGTCTGGACGTTACATGCTACGCTTGCCATTTCGCTCAGATGCTGAGTTGGGAGAATCCCGACACGGAGCAAAAACTATGCTGACCAGGATGGAAGCCCGCTTCAGACGTGACCCTGCCTTTGCCAGTGTCTATCAAGGATTTATGAGTGAGTATCAGGGCCTCTGTCATATGTCAAGGGTTGGGAGAAGCGATCTTTCAGAACCAGGATTCTACCTCCCGCATCACGGAGTATTGAAAGAAAGCAGCCTCACTACCAAACTGAGGGTGGTGTTCAATGGATCCTACCTTACTACGAATGGGAAGTCCTTAAATGACCAGCTGTTACTGGGCCCTAATCTGCTTCCGGACCTACAGCAACTACTGCTGCGCTGGAGAATCCACAAAGTCTGCCTGACTGCCGACATCGAAAAGATGTACAGACAGATTTTGATTCATCCCGAGGATCGACGATTCCAGAGGATCTTATGGCGAGAGAGGGAAGATGATGAGAGGGGTGACTATGAATTAAATACGGTCACGTATGGCCTCGCGTGTGCTCCTTATTTAGCAATTCGTACCCTTCATCAACTGGCCACGGACGAGCAGAGCAGATATCCCCGAGCAGCTGAGGTTCTGCTACACGACGTCTATATGGATGACGTTCTAACTGGCGCTAATTCTGAGAAGGAAGCCCGGGAGCTACAGGAAGAGCTAAGAAGTCTATGCTTGGCGGGCGGATTCAACCTCCGAAAGTGGGCCTCAAACTGTTCGTCACTGATGGAAGCCCTACCTTTCGGAGATGCCATTCCGGAAATCGTGTGTGTCCGTCTTCTGGTTCTGTGGAGTGTTCGTCCGTTGTAATAACGACGCCCACAGCCGGCCAAATAAACGTGCCGTCCCAACAATTGGTGGACTTATTCTCGTCGCTGGAGCGCATCCATTCTCAGGCCATACCAGTGGCAATCCACCCCACCTTCCTAAGGCGTTCGATTAAACACCTCTAATAATAATAATGTCCACGCCAACATTTGTTGACCTGCAAGGGTTCGATGGAAGATTTATCGTCAAGGAAGTGGCTGTCCTGCGAAAGGGAACAATTCTCTCGCATTATATTTTTCGGAGTTCGATGCTACAATATCTTCTTACGAAATCTGACAAATCAAGCATCCGGTGGTTACCGGCGAAACATCATGGGCTACGCTGGGACGATGGAGAAGTTCCATACAGTATGGCTAAACAGCTAATTACGAAAGCTGTAGCTGATGCGATCGATGAAGAAGATGACACGTGCCATGTCGTATACGTTAAAGGGCTGCAGAAACGCGAATGGCTTGCGGATTTCCTCGATGAAAGTACGAGAGCGGATGTGATCATCGAGACGCTGGACATTGACTACGAGGATACACAATCTCTAAATAAGCTAAATGTAGTTGATACTCTGCGATGTGATAGACACGCAAAGCACTGTGCCTTGCAAAATGTATTTAAAATATTCAACTGGTGGACTAAACGCCAGAGAGAAATTCATAAATAAATATAATCAATTTTTTAATGCATAAATGTTTTTCTTCACCCTCCCTAAACCAACTTCCTAAATATGATGTATGCTAGATTAAGACGATGGTTGCAATTATTGAGAAATGGTTCGATGTATGTTCCAAGACGTTCGATTCACGTTCGATGTATGTTTCAAGCCGCTGGATTCACGTCCAAAGACGTTCGATTCACGTTTGATTCACGTTCGGTACCCGTTCGATATCCGTTTGATACGCGATTAAAGTCGTTCAAAGCCGTTCTACACCCGTTCGGTACCCGTTCGATATCCGTTCGGTAGATGATCAAAGCCGTTCGATACCCGTCCAATACCCGTTCAATAACTGTTGGATATGCGATTAAAGTGGTGTAATCTAGTCGAATGATGTGTCGAAGAAGAAGGGGAAAAAGATGCGTGTGAATAAGGAGAGGATGGTCAGCGAAGAAGAAGATGCGTGTGAAGAAGGTGAGGTTGGTCAGTGAAAACACAGCTGGAGCACGGGTGGCCTGTGACGATGATAACGAAGAACAACAACATCTTACTTTTGCAAAGCTATGCACTTCTCGATTTCAAGATGGAAAGGGATTTTAACATGTGAGAGCCAGGAGATGCAGCGAGACCAGTTGTCTCTTAATAGTGACAGCAAACAGTCATTGTTATTTTTGTAATTTCGTGTGACAATGGGATTAATACGCATCGCCCCAGACGGCCCGGACCGGGTGGAGCTGGACCGAGAAAACCCAGAGGTATGTGCTTAACAATATTTTTAACATTTATCGCGTTTAACTGTTGAAATCGAACGAGATTAAATCAGGTGTTCATGTGAGTATTATATTGTGGGGTTCTATGTTCTAGGACTCGCCACCACAATCGCCCACCTGGTCGTCAGATTGGTGTTCGCCGCCGTCATCACCCTCATGGTCTGCAGATTGGGGTTCGCCGCCGTCGTCACCCTCATGGTCTGCAGATTGCGGCTCACCTCCCTCACCTCCGCTCCATTCGTTATCACCGCCACCGCAATCTCCATCGCCATCACCACCGTCGCCTCCGTCGCCGCCTCCGCAGGTATGTAACACATTGCATTGTTTTGTGCGTTTGATATTTATTATGTTTGTTGTGTTATATCAACGTTTGTGTCTGTGTTATAGGACGTGCCTCTGCATATTTGGCACATCTAGCTTGCGAATCAGGTGGAGGAAGAGCCCCACGTTGCACACTTGGGGATTCCACCGTTGGCACCAACACAGCCTCCTCAGCTGTCGCCCCCATCACCCCCATCACCTCCACCCCATTAATTTTATATTTGGCATTATTATTTTATATTTATCTTTTTTCCTTTTTTTTAGCTTGTACTATATATCATTCATATTTTTTACTATTATCATTATTATTATTATTGGACTTCCGTTTCCGGTCGCGTTGGATGAAAGGTGTGCGGATTGTGAGTGGTGTTAGTGGTGTAGGGAAAGTGTGGAGAGAAAGTGAAAGGGGGAGTAGAGTGCGAGCGTAGAGGTGAAGGGAGAGGTGTGGAAGAGACAGGGATAAGAGGGGAAGGGCTAGGTTTGAGGGTGATAGGGATATAGAAGGGAGAAGAGAAGGCTTGGAGGTAGGTGATAGAGGCGAGAGAAGTGTGGCGGGAAAAGACAAGGAGAAGTGCTAGGGGTGACACCTGTCGGAGAAGAAAGGAGATAGCGGTGTTGGTAGAGAAGGCGGGAAGTTTTGAACGGGGGATAAGGAGATAAGAGAATGTTGAAAGGGAAGATCGGTGGGAATGTGGCTGGGGGGATTGGGGGAGAAGGGCAGACGAGTAGAGAGGGGAGGAAAGGGGTGGGGAAAGACAAGGGGAGTGAAATGTTAAAGGAAAGGACTAGGAAGGACAGTGGCAGTAGTGTGGGGAGCAGTGTGAGGAGCTTAGAGAGTGGTGGGGGGAAAAAGAGAGAAAGAGAGAAGAAGGTGGGGAGCGAGGAGAGAGAGGGGAGGGGAGGGTTTAAGAAGAGCGGGAAAACGGAACGGTCACCTGTAAAAAGGGACAAAGAGGGGGAGGAGCAGGGGGGAGTGGGAATGGAAGGAGTGATGATGGAGTTAATAAGGGAGATGAAAGAGGAGATGAGGAAAGAAAGGGAGATGAAAGAAGAAGGGTGGAGGAGGAATGGAGAGGGGAAAGAAGGAAGTGGGAGCAGTGGATGAGGGAAGGGAAGGTGAGGAGGGAAGGAATAGAGGAAAAGTTAGAAAAGCTGGAAGGAAGGGACAGAAGGATGGTGGAAGTGATGGAGAGGGTAGAAAGCTGGGAGAAGGGAGGAAGACAGGATAAGGAAGGGGTGGAGGAGGGACAGGTGGAGGAATGGAAGCTGAGGCTGAGAAAGTTGGAGGTAAAGCAGGACAGAAAGGAGAGAGAGGGAAGGAGGAATAATGTTGTAATAAGGGGATTGAGGTGGGAAGGAGGGGAAGTGGAGGAGGGGGTGAAGAAGCTTTGGGAGAGTTTGGGGCTGGAGGGGGTGGGTATGAAGGAAGTGGCGAGGATAGGAAGAGCGGGAGGAGATGGACGAGGAATGGTGATAGTGAAGTTGGCGGGAAGGGAGGAGAAGAGGAAAGTAATGGAGGCGAGGAAAAAGTTGAAGGTCGGGAAGGAGAGGGTTGAGGACGACCTCACGGAGGAGGAGAGGAGAGGAAAGTGGAAGATAGAAAGGGAGGCAGAGGGGGAGAGGAGGAGGGGGATGAATGTGCAGGTGGGGTACATGAAAATGTGGGTGAATGGGAGGATGAGGAGGTGGGATGAAGGAAGCGAGAAATGGATGGAGGAACAGGGAAACGAGAGGGGGGAAGGAGGGGGGAGAAAGACTAAGAGGGGAAGGGGATATGGCAGGGGATGGAAGGTATAAGGTGGCTTTTTGGAATGTGGCGGGGGTGAAGAATAAGGATGTGGAGTTCGGGAAGGGTCTGGAGGAATGGGATGTGGTGGTGCTGTGCGAGACGTGGGTAGAGGAAAGAGACTGGGAGAGGGTGAGAAACAAGTTGCCAAAGGGGTATGTGTGGGAGAAGCAGTGGGCAAAGAGGGAGAGTAAGAGAGGGAGGGCAATGGGGGGAATGATAATGGGGGTCAGGAAGGGGATAAAAATAAGGGAAGAGGACGGGGGGAGAAGGAGGGAATAATGATGAAGAAGGTGAAGATAGGGGGGAGTGGTGGAGAGTGGTGGGAGTATATGTGAATAAGAATTTGCAGAGGAAGCTGGAGGAGTTAAAGGAGTGGGTGGAAGAGAGAGAGGAGGGAGTGAGGGTAGTGATAGGGGGAGATTTTAACGCCAGGACGGGGGGCGAAGGAGGGGAGCTATGGGGGGGGGGATGAGGAAGAGAAGTGATTGGAAAGTAGGAGGTCGAAGGACAGAGAGGCGAATGGTGAGGGGAGGAGGCTGTGTAGCTTTTTGGAGGAGAGGGGGTGGGGGATATAGAATGAAGGCGTGGAGGGGGATGAGGAGGGGGAGTGGACATACACAGGAGGAAGAGGGAACACGGTCATTGACTATGTGCTGGGAAATGATGACACGAGGGAGAGGGTGGAGAGAATGGAAGTGGCTGAAAGGGTAGAGTCGGATCATCACCCAGTGGTAGTTTGGCTGAAGGGGGAAGGAAGGGAGGGGTTGGGAGGGGAGAAAAAGGGGGTGGGAAAAGGGTTGGCAAGGGGGAACTGGACAGAGAAGGGGAGAGAGGAGTTTATAAGGATATTCGGTAAGAGAGAGGGAGGGGGAAGGGGAATACAGGAAGAATGGAGGGAGTTGAGGGATAGGATAAAAGGTGTGATAGGGAAGGTGGGGAAAGGAGGGGAGAGGGTAGGACAGAGAGGGTGGTGGGACAACGAGTGTAAGGAGGAGAAAGGGGAGATATGAAGGGAGTTGAGGCGATGGAGGAGGGAGGGTGGAGATGGGAAAGAGTATAGGAGAAAGAAAAAGGAGTATAAGCTTATGTGTGAGGGGAAAAAGAAGAAGGAGGTGGAAAGATGGGAGAAGGAGATGGAGGGGGTGAAGACAGAAGGGCAGGTGTGGAAGATAGTAAATAGTGAGAGGAGGAAAAGAAGGAGGGTGGAAGAGGGGATAAAAATGGAGGAGTGGGAGGAGTATTTTAGGGGGTTACTGGGAGGAGTAGAGTGGAGGGCGAGAAAAGGGGGGGAAAGAAGGAGGGGGGAGGACGAGGAGGGAGAGCTAAGTAAGGAGGAGGTCGGAAGGGTGGTGAGGAACCTGAAGGATGGTAAGGCAGGAGGGGGGGACGGATTAGTAAATGAAGTATGGAAGTATGGGGGAGAGGAGGTGCAGGATTGGCTATGGGATATTTGCAATAGGGTATGGAAGGGGGAAGGTTGGGTGGAAGAATGGAGGGAAGGAATAGTGGTGCCGGTGATTAAGAAGGGAGCAGGAAAGAGGGTGGAAGAGTACAGGGGGGTGACGCTGACACAGACTGCGTACAAAGTGTACGCGGCTGTGTTGGCGGAGAGGCTAAGGGAGGAAGTGGAGGGGAAGGAGTTGTTGCCACCGAGTCAGGCCGGCTTTAGGAGAGGAATGGGTTGTATTGAAAACATATATGTGTTGAACTATTTGATAAACAGGCAGGTGATGAGGAAGGAAAGAAGAATGGTGATATTCTTCATAGACCTAAAGGCGGCTTTTGACTCGGTGGACAGGGAGGTGCTAGTGAAGGCGATGCTGAAGAGGGGGGTGAGGGAGGGGTTAGTAGAAAGGTGTGAAGAAGTATTGAAGGAAACGGTGTGTAGGGTGAGGGTGGGGGACGAGATGGGAAGGGATTTCTGGACGGCTAGGGGTGTAAGGCAGGGGTGCCCACTGTGCCCCAGCTTATTTACGTTGCTGCTGGCGGATCTGGATGAGGAGCTGGAAAAGGGTGGATGGGGAGGAGTAAGGCTGGGGAGTAAGAAAGTTTACACCCTAGCATATGCGGATGATGTGGCGGTGGTGGCAGAGGATGAGGAGGGTATGAAGGGTATGATGGCCAGATTAAAGAGATACTTGGAAGAGAAGGGGCTGCAGTTGAATGTCGGGAAGTCGAAGATAATGAGGTGTAGGAAGGGAGGGGGGAGGTGGAAGAAGGTGGCATGGAGGTGGAGGGGAAAGGAAGTGGAGGAGGTGCGGGAGTTTAAGTACCTAGGATATACGCTGATGGCAAATGGGGGGCAGGAGGACCATGTGAAGGATAAGGTTAGAAAAGCGGCGGCGGTGATGGGGCAGGTCTGGGGTATTGGGAAGAGGAAGTTCGGGAAGGATTGGGGGAAGCGAGTGTGGTTATTTGATAGATTGGTGTGGGCGACGGTGGGATATGGAGTAGAGATATGGGGATGGAGAGAGAGAGAGGGAGAGGGTGGAAGGGTTGCAGGAGAGGTACTTAAGATGGGTGTTGGGGGTGGATTGGTGCACACCTGGGTGCTTGGTGAGAGTGGAATTACAGAGGGGTATGATGAAAGGAAGGGCGGGGATGAGGGCTTGGACCTATGAGAGGAAGTTGGAGGAGGGGCAAGGGGGGGAATTGGCAAGGAAATGCTGGGAAGAGGAGGAGGATAGAAGAAAGGAGGGGAGGTGGAGTGGAGGAATGGAAGGCCAAGGATTGAGAGCGAAAAGGAGGCGAGCGGAAACGGAGGTCACACGAGAGGATAGGGTAGGAAGGGGGAGGTAAGGCGTGCGTGGCGGTGGCAGGCGAGCGAGCGAGCGAGCGGGTATAGAGTTAAGTGCGAGTAGCATGTAAGTAGCATGTATGGATGTAAGGTTTAGATTTAAGAGAAGTGTTGTAAGGATTGTAAGCCCTGAGGGGACACAATAAAGACTATATATATACATTATTATTATTATTATTGTATCTTTGATTGTAACAATATATATTTCTTAAACGTATATACTATCTCCATTTATTTACCCATTCCTCGCCTTCAAATTATTATTTCTCTGTGTGTCAGGAAAAAAAACATTCTGCTGACGCCGCATAATTCTATTTCGTTCACACGGTCTTCGCGCCGTGTAAGTAACATCACGCGCGACTGCTCCGGAGGAATCGAATTTCGCGTAATCGCGCGATACGCTTTAGAATACTGTTGGCTTTAGAATGTATGCGATTGTACCACCAAGTATTGCTGTCTCTTTCCCTCTCCCTAAATTTTAGCTTTAAAATAATGCTCTGTCTCTTTCCCTCCTAATGCATGCGATTGTACCAACAAGTATTGCTGTCTCTTTCCCATCCATCCGAAGACGTGGTGTGTAAAAAACCGATCTTCCCCAACGTCGTCCGATGAAAAACGAATGCTTGACGATGCTTAGTATATGTACCATTCATTAAAGACTGATGTTAGAGAGCCGACGTTGGGGGAGTTGGTTAGGCGGCTGACTCGTACCGCGGAGGTCTTGGGTTCGAGCCCCGTCGCATAAGATTCTGTTTTTTCATTTATATTTATATCTTAAATTAATATTTCCTTCTTTACCGACAGTCAGGCTCTCCTCCTCGATGCGGCGGTTTCGGTATCGTTTCGGTTATCGATTGATTTGATATCGGTCCTCGCGCTATAACCCTCCACCATTCCGCCATCTCGATGATGTCATCCGCTGCCGCCCGATCTCGATGACGTCATTCGTCGCGCCCCGGCCACGCGCCACCCGGTCACGCGCCGCCCGCAGAGAATTTTTTTCCGCCGACTTTGAAACTCAAATTTGAGTTTCAAGGTTGGAGGAGGGGAGGGGGACATGGCCTTCAAACTCAAATTTGCGTTGGAACCGGCCTAGTATTACTACTGTGAGGCGCAATATTTCTCTCGGCATATATATATCGACTGTCGCTGCCGTGTACCTTTACTCGTCGCGGAGACACTCTAACCTAATTCTGACATTTATACATTAATATCTCATCACGCCTGCAATATTTTGTAAATTTAAAGTCATTTTTCTTATGTAAACCGCATATCGGCTTTCGAACAAGACATATATATATATATGTAGGGTGTCTTTCATGTACTTGGCGTCGAGACGCTACCGCGTCTCTAGATAATTCAAAATATAAAAAAGTGTGAAATCAGAATGAGCTGCAAGTACATAACGCTGTTTTGTAATAATCACGGACAAATTTAATATCTAGAAATTTGCTTAGATGTCCGCGGCCTGGAAGTTAAATACTGGCGTGGCCAGGCAAGGTATCGGTGTCGATGAATGATCTTACAATTATTTTAAAACGTACTCATAAAAATGTGGTGGAGGGGCTGCACGAAAGATATTTGATGTGGGTGTTGGGAGTGGATTGTAGTACCCCGGGGTACATGGTAAGGGAGGAATTGCAGAGGGGGATGATGAAAGGAGTGGCAGGGATGAGGGCATGGGGATATGAGAGAAAGTTGGAGGAAGGAAAAGGGGGGAAGTTGGCGAGAGAATGTTGGGAGGAGATGAAGAGGAGGAAGAGGAGGAGAAAGGTGCTGGAGGGATGGGAGGAAGAGAGGGAGCAGTTTTATAAGGACAAAGGGTGGACGGTTGAGGAGGTGGAAAGGGTGAGGGAAAAAGGGGAATTAAGAGGGGAGGAGTTGGTGGAGAGGGAGAGAAGGGCGCAGGAAGAGGAGAGGTGGAGGAAAATAGGGGAGGGGAGATGTAATAAATGGTATGGGAGGGTGAAAGGAATGGGTGTACCGGGGTACCTGAAGAAAGGGTGGGGGGAAAATAGGTGGAGGAGGGTAGCAAGATTTAGGTTAGGGAATGAGATGAGGAGGGGGGGGGGGGAGATATTGGGAGGAGGAGGAGAAAAGAAGATGTAGAGTGTGTGGTCAAGGAGATGAAACATGGGAACATGTGTAATGGTCTCCGGTTGCGAGACGATTATCGGTGGGACGGAGAAGGGATTGTGATGCCGACTCAGTCGGTGTGTCCGGATTCGGCGAATGAGTAAAATGCGTTGTTTAACAGTAACAGGGTTTATTAGTCCAAGTCTATGAAATTACGTTTGGTTTGTAACATACGTCCCGTGCGGTGAATTCCGTAGTCGTTCTCGAGTCGTACGGGTTCGTCCGGCGAATACGTTTCGGTTGCGCGGTGCTTGAGCGGTATCTCTTAGCGGCACGTCGGTTTGTCCGGTGCGTACGTTTCGGCATCGCGGGCTTGAGCGGTATCTCTTAGCGGCGCGTCGGTACGTCCGGCGAATACGGTTCGACAGCGCGTCGCTCGAGCGGTTTCTCGTAGCGGCGGCGTCGGTGCACGGCGGCGTCGACTTGTCGGCGAGCGGTTAGGAAAGTGGGATGCGGATTTATTGAACGTTCTGCTCAGGATGGCCTTATGGGGCACGTCCGTTGAGAGTCGTATAATCTCGTATCAGAGTGCAGTAGGGTTCTGGCCTAATGGGCGCGGAGACACCTCTCTGACGTAGGCAGGGCGCAAGATTTCTCTCGGCCTATTTCGGAAGAGGCTGGTTATGGTACAGTGGTGGCGATGGCCGACCACTGACACACCTCATGGGAGCTAAAAATGAGCATCTTGCCGTACCGCGTGAAGCGCGTAAGCGACACGCACAAGAGCTCCTGATTCCACTCGCCGCGGCCTTTATATGCAGGAGCCGTGCATCTTCGCAAGCGAGGCAATACGCGGGCCCAGTGGCCACTTAGCGGCCTGGGTGCGTACTGGACCTCGCCCTTTGTTTTGATTTCGCGCGCTCGCGCGGTTCGCGTGACGTGACTTCGTCACACATGTGTGGGAAGTTTGTACAGGATGGGGGGTGGAGAGGGGTTGGCAGAATGCGATGGTAGAGGTGCTGGGGGATGATGGGGAGGGGGAGGAGTGGATGAAGAGGCTGGAAGAAAGAAGAGATGTGTGTGGGGGGGGGGAGTGTAGGGATGAATGAAGGAATGTGAGTGGATGGGGAAGTGTGCGGAAGCGGAGGTCCGAGGAGCGGAGGAGGGGGAGAGTGCGAGCGAGCGGGAGTAGGTATAAGACGTAGGTTAAGTTAGGTTAAGTAGAATAAGATAGATTAAGGAAAGTGTACAAAGGTGAAGGAATAGGGAGATTGTAACCCTCAGGGGAACGATAATAAAATATTATATACTCATAAAAATGTACTCATATTGTCCGAGTTTTAAATGGACAAATTATCTGAAACCCTGCGGAGGGGAAGGTATGGGTATTGATGATCTGAGATTACCTTGCCTGGCCACGCCAAATATTTAACTTCCAGGCCGCGGACATCTAAGCCAATGTCTAGATGTTAAATTTTATGTTCACATCATTAAAATGTCTGATTATTACAATACACCTTTATGTACTTGCTGCTCATTTTGATTTCACATTTTTTTTATATTCTAATTATTATCTTCTATCTTTTTTATACTTTATTTATTTTATAATACTTTTTTCCGTCCTTGATTTTTTCATGTACTTGGTGTAATTTTTTACTTTTTTTTTAAGATTTTATGGGGATAGTATATGGATTATTGAATTGGATCTTTACAGTGGGAACGCCTCGGCGTGGCTGCTACTTCGGCTGTCTTCCATCAGGCCCCCGCGGATCGACAGATAATGTCGGTTCAATAAGGTCCAACTTACGCGCTGCGCCTCAGAGTCTCCTCTGCAGCAGCATTTAAACCATGCAAGGTGGTCTCAGCATACATAACTAGCGAAACCGCCAGGGCCGAGCCGGAAAAAGCAGAGAAGGACCACGCTTGACTCCGCGGCGTTACACTGTAGGAATTTTTCTCTCTGAGCAAGATGCCAGGTTGCGAGGAATATTATACAGGGTCATCCACTAAACTGCAACCTACGCGCGCGCGAACAGGTAAAATGGCAACAGCGCCTCACGGACGCATTCCACTACAACTATGCCCCAGCCCGGCGTTCGGAGGGTTGCCAGCGACCGTTAGGCAGCAGTAATGCCCACGCTTCAAAAATTTTAAGATGGTCCCCTTCAAATTATCGTCGCAAATAGTTATGTGAAATGTTCCGGCCCGGGTTGAAGAATTTGGGGCCCTTTTCATATATCTTTTGAACAATAAAAGATATCGGAATTCAATCTGCGCCGAAACATGAGGAACAATTATTTCCTCTCAATGATGGATAATTTAAAATATTTAGCGTCTACTTAAATTTTTTTTATCAATTTTTTAACCATAATTGTTGTGAAAAGCTTTTGCAAACTGTTTATTTAAGGGGTCTCCCTAGTGTGACGGTTTAAAAAAATCGATTTTTTTTTTTTGTTTTTTCTGAAAGTTCAACATCTTAAGAACATATTCCTAAAATATTATAGCTGAATTCGAAATTTTGGCAACGCTGTGAGCTATGAACAGTAGCGCGCGACCGATATGGCGCCATGTATACCCGCTACATTGGCGATGGCGACAGTAAAACGTATAAGGGCATTGTGGATTTGAATCCATATGACGTGCAGGTGAAAAAGTTAGAGTGTGTTTTACACGTTAAAAAAAAGGATGGGTTCTCGTTTGAGAGCAGAAAAAAAGAAACATAAAGGAATAGGGGGAAAAGGTCCGGGAAAATTAACGGATAAGTTAATAAATGATTTAACAGCATATTATGGGTTAGCAATTACACGACACACGGATTCAGTGGAGGAAATGAAGAATGCGATTTGGGCAACGTATCACCATAAGTGCTCCACTGATACAGCGCCCGAACATGATTACTGCCCTACCGGAGCCGACAGCTGGTGTTCGTGGCGCCGCGCTGAAGCAAAAGGCGCCCTCGACAATTACACTCATGATCCACCCCTTACTGAACTCGTACAGCAGGTTATAAAGCCCATTTATACCAATTTATCCCAACACGAATTGATAGAGCGATGTCTAGGCGGAAACACACAGAACAATAACGAAAGTTTTTATCAGTTAATTTGGCATTTCGCCCCCAAACATATATACTCTGGGCCAAAAACAGTTGAAGTAGCAACATATTTAGCAACTGGCATATTTAACGATGGCTACCAGTCACTATTAAGAGTATTAAATACGATGGGAGTAACAATTGGCCCAGAAGCCAAAAGTTTTGCCGATACGCAAGACGTGAACAGAGTTTGCCTTGGAGAGAAAAGGCATCAGGAAGCATCAAAAGAAGCTCGAACTGCTCGAAGGAAAGCAAATGCAGCTTTACAAGAATTGTATGAAGAAGAGGAAGGTGTACTCTATGGGCCAGGCATCGGAGACTAATCGTAAGTATGATTTATTATTTGAAAAATGGTACTTGAATCTTTAAACGCGTTTTACTCGAAACTACATTTTTCGGCCCGGCGATCACGATATCTCCAAAACTACTCAACCAAACGACTTAAAACTTAACATATATATTGAGTGCGTGTTCTCTTAGGATCTGACCTAGAATGAAGTCATTATTTGCAAAATTCGAATTTTGCAGCTCAAAAAACTGACCACTTTTTTGCCGCGAAATGAAAACTTTTCTTTAAAGTGCCGCCATTTTTTTATTTGGTGATTTTCTATTTTCATTCTAGTTCAAGTCCTAGCTACATTCATATAGCTTAAGAAAATAACTGTGTTTTTTGTTTCAGATAACCATGGCAGCCGGAATCGTGATCGCCAGCAGCAGGCGTTTTTTTGCGAGCTTTTCATTATAACCCTTATAACATAAAATATAATTATCATTAATGCTTCAAAAAATTCAAGTAGATTGTCAAAATGTAACTGAATAAATACCCCAAAGTTAGAAACCGCAATATCAAGTACATTTCCTTCAAAAAAATTCCCAAATATAGCCCTATTTTCCAGGCGTCACACTAGGGAGACCCCTTAATACTATATTTAATTCTCTTTTTAAAATTTATGGTGTTGATAAACAATAGGCCAGTTTTTTCTGTATCTTTACTTTTATAAATTGAGAAATTAAATTTTTATTCAATTATGTGTTAGTTCTGCAAACTTCAGAATCTATTGTTCTGGTTTTCATTTTTATAATTTTATCCTTAATGCAGTACATGCATAGATCGGACGTAACGGGTAACTAAGCGGACGTGTCTTTGATTGTAGCGGTGTTTGAATTTTTTTTCTAGATTTTTTGTGTCTGAATGTTTTAACCTTTTAGCTACTCAACGCCACGCCTATACTGGCTTCCGTTAATGTCATTTCTTGAAACGATGCGCCATTATTGTGGCTTTTACACGCAACTGGCGAAAAATCTCTGCGTACAAAGGTATTGCGCCTCGGTAAACCCTGTCCTAGCTAATAAATTTTAAATGGAGACGGGTACGAAATCAGTCGACATTATTTTCAAACCTCATTACAGTAATGTGAGAGTGGTAAATCGATCATAAAATCCGAGCGCGCGGCTCGATTACTGGGCCCGAAAATTCCTAATACCTAGCTCCTTGCGACGTTAATTTGAAGGAGACCATCTTACAACTTTCGAAGCTCGGGCATCACTGCTATTCAGTCGATGGCAGCTCTCCGCTGGGCCGGTGCATGGTTGTAGTGGAATGCGTCCGTGAGGCGCTGTTGCCATTTTACCTGTTCGCGCGCGTAGGTTGCAGTTTTAACGGATGACCCTGTACATTCGCAACCAGACTAAGTCCTTGGCTATACAGTAAAGTCTCGTTAGCGGCTCGGTTTGGTGTACACGATACGGACTTTTCGCTATCCCCACAACTTCTCTCTCACTCTTGTCCTGCGAAAGCGAGAGCGAGATGGAACGAGAGCGAGCGAAGGCACTGAAAGCGAGCGTGGAAAGTACGAGATAGAGCTGTTCGAGTACTCGAATATTCGAGTAGCTCGAAATTCGAGTCGAGCCGGTACTCGGTTTCCGAACCGAGTCGAGCGCTCGATTATTCAGTTATTCGAACCGAGTATATCCCGGCTCGCTTGTTCCGAGTACTCGAACAGCTCTAGTACGAGACAGATAGTACGCGTTGATATGTTTTCTCGTTCCGTCCTTCGGACGCCCGACACTCCGTCCTTTGCGTGCGAAACTGGCGTGCGCACGCAAAGCGGTCCATCTCGCTCCCACCTTCGGCCAGAAAAAAGCGAGAAACTCACACTCGGAATTAGGGCTCCGTTCACGATACAGACTCAACGCCGGTCCGGACCAGCGAGCGGCTAACGAGACTTTACTGTACTTTGCTCTACTTGGTGTGCATGCACTCACCCGGGACCACCAGGGACGCTCTGGTGGCCGGGGACGGCTTTGCATAAAAACGCATGCCAGTCCCCATGCGATTCGGGTACACCGGGAACACAATCGTCCGTGCTGAGATTAGAATAACCACCAGCCTGGTGAACCCGCGGACCGACAATGGGCCCTCCGCGGAGCTCCGGCAGACCACCAAGAGCGCCGCCGCTACGCAGCGCCCAGACGCATCTGCCTTCAAAGGGTTTGGTTTGGTTTGAAGTATGTTTATTATCAATAATTTGTGTGCATTTGTTACATGCCCCTATCGGTTCATTCCGTGCTTGCTGCCTTCGCGTCGCTTTCTTTCGCAAAGGCGATTCAGCGGAATCGCCCCGCGTGTAGCAATCGCGTTGTGCTGAGTCCGTGGCAACAGCGTTAGGGACAACGACCGCGTTCGGCCCGAGCGCCGATTCTTTCACAATAATCCAGGAAATAGTTAAGCAAGCGACAGCTGCCGATGGGGCAGTTATCCCCGTTCGTAGGGATCGTCCGAGGTTTAGACCGCGATCCAGAGCCGCGAAGATGGGCAATCAATTTCGGGAGTTCGAGCTAGGTAGTCGCGACGAGCTAGCGGGCCGTCTAGAAATCGCGTCCTCACTTCGACGTTCGCTCCGCGAGTCACGCTCGGCCGATAGTAATTCGTGAAAGGGTAACTCCATCCGACGCACCGAGAACGGCCTAGCCGGGAGAGCCCTTGAGCGTCAATCGCGATCGACGTACGACCCCAAGGAACAGCGACGAATCGAGTATACGAGGTACGACGGACCCCAGTTCACCGACTTCTGTGTGCTACCTGAGAGCACAGCGAGCGACCACGACCTACGATCGGTCAGCGACATTGTAAGCGAGCGCAACACGAGTAGGAACGCGTGCCGCGCGATACAGCGAGCGACAGCCGGACGAAGCGCCGTCTCTAGGTAGGACAATTTATTTGTGTAACAATATATTTTCACTATCGTTTTCCTTTATCTTCCATTGTACTTATTCAACCCTTAATCACCTTCCTCTCCTTGGTAAGTATAGTCAAGGCGTGCTTTAGCACCTTAACAGAGCAGCGAACCCTGCGAATCACCCTAACCGCTCAGGGTGTATCGCAAAAGTCCCTTCAGGACGTAACACATTCTTTTAAAATATAATGCCTTAAAAAACATAAAGAAAAAATTTGCCATACAATATTACAAAACAAAAAAAAAAGTAATTGTTCCACCTATTTGAATCTTTTAGCACACGTTAACAGTAGGAAAATCTTTGGTAAATATAATATCAGGTACTGTTACTCCATAGAGGAATTTCACTTCTCATATCTGAACGGATTGAGAATACATGGAAATAAAAACGAAGGGAAAATACCAAACAACCCAGAAAGAAGGTAAAATCCCGAACGCAATCTTAAACTTAAACTAATTATAAATAAGAATAAGAACTAGACTAAACTTAAAGGAAACTTATAAAACTAATATTTACAAAGGAGCGCGAGCCAGTAAGGCCCGGGGGATATGCCCAACAATATGTTGATGAAAGTCAAAAGGAAACATACTTTTAAGATCGATTTTTCCTATTAAGGAGATGAGTACGACGGGCAGCCAGTTCAGCCATGTGTTTGCTATCATTTGTGAGCCACTAGAACTTATTGTGGTTCAGACGGTGGAAGTCGTTGCGATGAATGATCGGGATCGCTTGGGAGTAAAGGAACCTATCGCTGTTGTTAATGTACTCTTCAGGTGCAAACGAGTAGTATAGCAAGGCGGTTTCTAACTCGGGTGTGCTGCGGGGAGCTCGGGGGTGGGGGGAAGTGAGGGCGCGCGGGGGAGCGCGGCGGAGGGAAACCTGGGCGCGGGGCTTGCGCGGAGAGGAAGACAGGTTGCGTGCACACACGCCGCGGAGTGGGGGAAGCCGCGATGAGAGAAGGGATCACTCCGGGCCGAGCCGCCGCACAGTGGGGCATTACGGGTCGAAACGCGGCACAAAATATTTTCTGACTGAAATCATATATTTATCGCTAATTTTTTGATTTCATTCAGTTAGGGCGTATATTTGTGGTCCTATTGATACAAAAAAATTAATGAAATTTGTTTATTTAAGGGGGCATAATACTTTTTTGGCCTGAAAATTCAGCAGTCCTTATGATTTTTGTTCTAACTGAAACTGAAAAGCTAGAAAGATGGGCTTGTGGCAAATGAAAGATCACTGTTTGAAAGAATTAAAAGAATTTTTATTTAAAAATGGCACCCTGCCTCCCTTCGCTATAATCGCTCAAAGTTGGTCCCTTGCGGTGCCATAAATTCCGCCTTCTATGCTTATCTTCTATACTACCTTTGCAAATCGAAACGGTTTCGTATTTTGAGAGTTGCTACACCCAGGGGCCACGTATTTTGTGCTTCTTATAGTTATAATAATGAAAACATGAGAATTCTGATGATCCGTTCGCAATGTGTTACTTGTTACAACTGGTAGACACTGCAATCACGTTTGAGACGCTTCAATTCGAAACGGTCCAGTCAAAAAGAATTTTGCAAGGGCGTCATAAATTAACGAACAAAAATTTTTCCACATACTGCTATAATGGAACATTTAAAAAACTATTTCCTTTTGCCATATTATGTTTATGGCCATGTATTTGAAAGAAAACGGAGCAATGGTTGCGACTGATCTATCCGATTTACCACACGATTTACCAGCTTCACTCTGAGGACTTCTCCACTGGCTATGTACAAATTGCCGACAATATCGTGAACACTGTACATAGGAAAAAGCTCCGCATCTTGCACATGTAAAAATATTTCATTTACTTTGAATTTCAATGGCAGGAAATGCATTTTTGTAAAAAAAGAACGCGTCATAGACACCTTCTCGCCCCTCTAACTACCCCAGTAGCAGCTAGCAGCCAATTTTTTCTGTACGATAAAGGTAGGGCTTCGCCCTTTCCAATGTGACCAGTAAGAACACTGAACTCCACTGAACACCCATTCAAAATAAACAATGAAAATTAAAAAATTCAGTAAGGTATAATTCCAAAAATTTTAGAGATATCACAATCAAATTTGGTACACATTAAATACATACCTCAATACTTAATCCCACCAAAAATTAGTTAAATTAAGCAAACAACAAAACTGTAAATAACGATACAAGTTCTGAAGAGTTGCATGGTTGTTCTTTACAAAACCGTGTAGTCGTGTTAAAAATTAATGAATATGAAAAACAATCATGCTACATTATCACCCAAATACACAATCAACTACTTGTAAAAAAATTTTGCAGTTTTGACAATATTTTTGGAAAAGGACTTAGTGCCGCGTTTCGACCCGAAATGGCCCACTGTGCGCCGCGGAGACCTCTCCAGACCGGACCCATCGTTGGAAATTTTTTTTTAGACCTAACCGATGTATGGGGACGACCTCGATACACCAATTTTTCCGGACCTAACCGCTAGAGTGGACGACCCCCGAATTTTTTCCCCCTGATCTAGCGAACCAACATGCAATAGAAATAATAATAATTTGTTTGAAGGAAATTGTTTTGGACAATGTCGGGAAAGATCGGTGTTTTTACACACCACCTCTTCGGGGGGACGGGAAAGAGACAGAGCATTATTTTAAAGCTAAACTCTAGGGGAGAGAAAGAGACAACACTGCATAGGAGTACAATCACATTTTATTCTAAAGCTAACAGTATTCTAAAGCGTCGTAGCGTTTCGCGCGATTACGCGAAATTCGACTCCTCCGGAACAGTCGCGCGTGATGCCATTTTTACGTCGCGAAGACCGCGTGAACGAAATAGAATTATGCGGCGTCAGCGGAATGTTTTTGCCCGACGCACAGAGAAATAATAATTTAAAACGTCAAATCTTAAAATTAGGTGGCGAGGAAAGAAGATGGGTAAATAAAATGGTACACTGAAATATGTTTAAGATATCTATTGTTACAAACTGAATTGATAAAAAAAAATAATAATAATTAAATAAAATTATTGCGGTGGAGGTGACGGCGACCTCGGCCATTTCCGCCGTAGTGGCGGCAGTATTGGGCGGTTTGGCACCCAAGGGTGCCTCAATCGAGCCGCAATCACCGGACCAATTGGGCCGTTTATTTGGCCACGCTGTGGCGCGTCCTCCAACCCGGCCAAAAGATTTAGCAAAATTTGACGCATTGGCGGCGGGTTCTGGAACATATACGCAAGCATTGATATAATATTAACACAATGAACATAAATGTATAAAACAATGCAAACTTCTACATACCTGCGGGGGCAGTGGCGGCGATGGCGGCGGCGATGGCCAGTGGGGTGGCAAGGGAGGCGACGGTGGTGGCGAGTTCTAGAAAAAATAGAAACCCACGATATAATATTGATACGATCTCAACGATTAAACGCGATAAATGTAAAAAAAATATTATTGTGTACATACCTCGGGGTTTTCTCGACCATGCTCCCGATCGCACTCCGGCGCAATCCTCGACAGGCCCATTTTTCACAAAACTCACAAAAACTGTTAAGTGACTGTCTGTCTTCAAAGCTTTGAAGACAACTGGTCTCGCTGCATCTCCTGGCTCACGCATGTAAACTCATATCAAGAAATCGAGAAGTGCGTAGCTTTGCAAAAGTAAGATGCTGTTGTTCTCCGCATTCATTTTCGTCGACCATCCTCTCCAGCATACATCATATTTAGGAAGTTGGATTAGGGAGAATGAAGAAAAACATTTATGCATTAAAAATTGATTATTTATTTATGAATTTCCCTCTGGCGTTTAGACCATCAGTTGAATATTTTAAGTACATTTTGCAAGACACAATGCTTTGCGTGTCTGCCACATCGCAGAGTATTAACTACATTTAGCTTATTTAAAGATTTGATATCCTCATAGTCAATGTCCAGCGTCTCGATGATCACATCCGCTCTCGTACTTTCATCGAGGAAATCCGCAAGCCAGTCGCGTTTCTGCAACCCTTTAACGTATACGACATGGGGTGTATCATCTTCTTCGTCAATCGCATCAGCCACAGCTTTCGTAATTAGCTGTTTCGCCATACTGTATGGAACTTCTCCATCGTCCCAGCGTAGTCCGTGATGTTTCGCTGTCAACCACCGGATGCTTGATTTGTCAGATTTTGTAAGAAGATATTGTGGCATCGAACTCCCAAAAATATAGTGCGAGAGAATTGTCCCCGTTCGTAGGACAGCCACTTCCTTCACGACAAATCTTCCATCAATGATGAATCCTTGCAGGTCAACAAATGTTGGCGCGGACATTATCGATACAATTTAGAGGTCCGTTCGCTTCCAAGACAGATGAGAGAATGCAGTCTTCCTCGTAAAGCATCTCGATTTTCACGATGAAATTTTCTTTTGGTACGAATTTGGCACAGGAGAGGGCAGGCAATTTAATTAATTTTGCGCTCGACGTTTGTCAGCGGATTGTATTCAACCACCGGATCGTGCAGAATCAGACAGTAGGCTGTAGTATTTGCCGGTACATTCTCTTTACACTCGAATTCTATGCGCACGTCCACGGTGCCGTTTTTAACCGACTCATTTTGTCGCGAGCAATCAATCACCACGAAGGGACCAAATTCTAAAAATTCGGCCACGGTGAATAATCCATCGTTGCAGTTGTAATATGATTTACGGAACTGCGTGTACATGTGAAACAAGATGGCATGTGTATCCATGTCAAAGTTCACCTGCATGTCATCATATGGGTGAAAATCTGAGTTGAGAAAAGCTTTTACATTGGTTAATTTGGATTTGTCGAACATAGTAGCATCTTTGGACATATCATTCTTTCGATCAGTCTGTGGAGCAAGGATAATGCCACGTGGCTTCTCCAACTGTGCAGATGTCTTGACGGCCCATGAATGCTTGGTAGTGCTTTGTAAAGGTGGCCGTTCCAATAAGCGGCTACAGCCGCCAGCGACTGCGACCGGCGGCTACAGCCGCTGTCGCGATGACTGGTACAATGGAAAAGCATTCATCCCAACTCCTATGGGCGGCTGCGACTGCTGCGGCCGCGCCAGGATTGCTATAGCCTATGCGCGTCTGGTTCTTGAGCAGCCTAGGGTACTCGAGACACTACACAATGCCACGACTGTCTGTGTTCCGTCGTAACAGCAGAATCGCCAAGTCGCGCAGCGGCTGCCGCTCTACTGCTCCAGAAGCAGTCTAGCGACTCCAGCCGCTCTGCGATCCATCTCACATTCGGACAGATTGTCCAGAAGTAAGGAAAGAAGTCAGAATTCATAACTTATGGAATTATGTTTTTTTTATATATATATTTCTTGTAAACTAATAATATGATCTCTTGTAAAAAAAAATGTAAAAATATCATGACGGCTACATCTGATTTGCGTGTAAACACATGTCAAATTTGTTGTTTTATGCAAAAATTTAAATAGTTTATTTCAAAGTTTGTTAAAGTAAAGTTAAAGGGGTAAAAAATAATTAGTATCGATTCTGCAAAATAATAGCAAATAATTCGTTATATATATTTATTTTTTTATAAGAAACTCATTGAAAAAATATCAGTAATTTTCGACTTTTTAGTTATCTTCCGCGAACATGTATAATCAACATATATTTGTCCTTGCAACTGCGAAAACAAGATTTGACAATATTTGCTAATAATGGAGTAATCACTTGTATTCTATATCGTACAATGGGCCTGAATCCCAAGAAATATGGGAAAATGCAATATTCCATTTTTCACGTTGAAAATGCTGAATATTATTAAGCAAGTTCATAAAAATTTGAATTAATATACAACTCATAAGAAGGTTTGAGGTTATTTAAAAAAATAACGTCAACAATTTCAATAAAACTAAAAAAATTTGATAAATACATACTATGGAAAGTGCATAAATATCTGCAAACCTGTATCCATGTTATTGTGGTACCAATGTAAAAATAGGTATTGTTCACAAAGTGTTAATACATTCTTACGAAATTGTACAATATTTGGGCAACCTTCCAATAGTGTATTCCAATAGACTCTACTAATCATATAAAATAGGCATTATTAGGTCGGTGCATACGTTCGTTCGCTTTATTGATAGAAAGTGTTTATTACAAATATAAATATATTTCATACTTTTCAAGGCTGCCGTTCCAATGTGCGGCCGGCGACTGCGGCCGGCGACGGTCCCACTAGTGCAAGGGAGAAACAGATGCATACTTCTCCCTTGCACTAGTGGGACCGTCGCCGGCCGCAGTCGCCAGCCTTGAACCCAAAACATTTTTCTTCAATATTTATATTTTTTGGCCACTTTTCTGGCACCTACATGAAGTGGTAAATTTGCTAATTATAACAAACCGTGTATCAATATATTGATACAAAGTGTTTTTTAAAAATATAAATATATTTCCAATTATAACAAACCATGTTTTTGAAACATATTCATTTCTTTTAATTTGTGTTTTACTGCGGTACGTCAATGAATACATTTAAAATTATTTTAACATCAGATACTTCAAATGATACATTCTGGTATTGTTATTCAATTCGCCTTTTTATGTAGTATACAAATATATGGAAATTTTTCAAAGGATTGCTTGTTTGAATGAAGAGATAGTTTAGATACAGCAAGCGGTCTGACGCCGTATTGCCAAAGAATAGGAACTCTCTTATATTTGTAAAAAACAATTTGTATCAATAAAGCGAACGAACGTATGCGCCGACCTGATGATCACTTATCTCTCGCGTATAAACACGCGTTGCAATATCAAATACAGAAGCACGCGCTGACGTATTGGGTACTAGAAAAGGTCTGCCATAAGGTGCGTATCGACTTTGCGAGGATTCCTCGCGAGGCACGCCTCGCAGAGTTGGATGTCTCGAAATTGCATAACGCGATCATGATCACTTTGCGAAACAACCTCGCGCGGAACTGTCGACCTTCTTCTAGGTCCAATATCCTAGCCGCGATCTGCGGCGGCCAGACACAAGCCGCGCAGAGTTCGGGATCCCACTTGGATTCGAGCACTTGAAATGGTCTATCTATGTAGTAGCAGAGCAAAATACAACCTGCTATAATATACAACTAAGAAAATTACATACCAAGAAGGGTCCAACTATTATCAAATCAAAAGGCAATTCCACAAATTATTGAAACATAAAATATTTGGCACGTATTTTCTTTTATCAGCAATCATCCATATTTGGGGGTGAAAAATACGATATTCCGCAATATCTCGGAAAATATGCACCATATAGAATAATCTGTTTGGCGAAACTGATGTACTCTTTTATAACGAATCCAATCACGCAATCAGATTCGTAATATATCAATTGTAATATATTAAAGTACTAACTTTTGACTCCTTTTTCTTATAAATTGTTGGTCCATTTTGGCGTAAATTTGTCAACGAAAACTACAGACCAAACTGTGAAATACAGATACGTAGAATTCTTCAATTTAGACTTTTTTGTAAAAACAAAATACACTATATTGAAGGCGCTACGCGTAGGGAACTTGAGCTGTACAGGGTAGAGCTGTTACTACCCGACCCGTCAAATACCCGGGTACCCGTGAGATACCCGGGTAGACAAAAATTACCCGACTACCCGGATACCCGTGAGATACCCGAGTAATTCTGATTTGACAGCCGATCGTCTTTTGACTTTCGATCATTTTCGGTTAACATCACTAATGAACGGAATAAACTTCAAGCAATTAAATGTGATATTGTCTGCGCATTATGGTTATGAAATTATGACTCTGATACATAAAATGTCGACGTTCTTTGCACCTACAATAGGGTAGTTTGCCCTATTACAGTGCCTGCCCCTATTAACTTAAGAGGAGAGGAATCAGTCTTATCTAATCCCAACCAACTCCGTCAGTCGATGGCAGAACTCGGAAAATCCTAGGAAAATGCACTCGTTCTGGGTTTTCGTTCGCATCGTTAATCGGAGTTTGTCGGGGCTAGATCTGTTTAGCGGCTTCCCGTGAAGGAGACCGCCAACTTTTATGATATTTAAGATGAAAAAATTTATTTCCGAAATAAGTAAAACAACACGTGTATTTGTTTGATATGAGTTTTACAAACTTTTTATGTTTCATTATTAAATACATGCATTGAATAGTTGCTCACACGCAAATTATATTTATACAAATTTAGAAAGGGATAAGTTTATCCTATTTTGTGGCAAAAAATTCATTCTGATATCTTTTACAGTTCAAAAGATGTACATAAATGTTCAGGCGGGCCGCAAGTCAGCGGCTGGCTGACTTTGTTTGGCGGTAAAAAGACAATAGTTAATCATTAAAAAAAACTAATATTTTATTATATATTCGTAACCAGTACACCCTTGGCTTCAATTTGAATATATAAAAATTGAAACTAAACATAAAATCTTTCATTTATAAAGAAAAAACGAAAAAGTGAGAAATGTCCGATTTGCCCCGAAACTTGGGGCGAATCGGACCATCCAGAAATTCCGTTCCAAGATTTCCAAACTTCCAATTAAGTTAAATTGTTCCTATTGTTTGTTTTGTTGTATGTTTATTTTTATTATTCTCGTTAATTGCGTTACTATATATAATTGATATTAGTTAATTTAGTTAGTCAGTGAACAGGAATTATTGTTACTTTAATAATAACCTTTGTACTATTTGCAGTGGTGTAATCATATTTCTGGTTTGTATCTTGTTAATCGTTTATGTATTGAATATAGAGTAATTAGTTTTTCAGTTAATAAGTACTGACAATTATTTATAGATTAATTTATTTGATTATGGCTCACCGTAAAAGCTGGGTAATTTCGTGTTAACGCATTTAACGCTGCCCAAACTCCGAAAATAAGAATTATGTGGTTTATGACCTGTGCCAGATTAAACTGTCGAAATTAATCTATGAGAGGTGATAATAGTGATTGTGTACCCAATAAGGTATAGAGGAGCTCATTTTCGGCGAAATGAGAGGAGGAGATAACTTAAGCACTGACAAGGGTGGTTCCGGCAAACATACTGTCTATTTCATTTAGCAATAGTGCGGATTTTAAAGATTTTATGACCGTGGTGAATGCCGATTATCGATGCCTGTGCCCCAAAACTCTTTTCAAACGTTTGCAAACTTGGAATTGTTATATGGAGAGAAACGGAAGAAAATTGAACAGGAGCTTGATACAGCGTCCTCGATATCTGTGACCATCGATAAAAGGCGCCCTACATAATCATAACGCGCAGACAATATCACATTTAATTGCTTGAAGTTTATTCCGTTCATTAGTGATGTTAGCCGAAAATGATCGAAAGTTAAAAGACGATCGGCTGTCAAATCAGAATTACTCGGGTGTCTCACGGGTATCCGGGTAGTCGGGTAATTTTTGTCTACCCGGGTATCTCACGGGTACCCGCGTAATTTTGTCTACCCGGGTGTCTCACGGGTACCCGGGTACCCGGGTACTCGGGTACCCGGGCGAAAACAACAGCTCTAGTACAGGGTCATCGTTTATTCCTGCAACCCGCGCGCGCACGAACCTGTAAAATGGCAACACCGCTTCACGGACGTATTCCACTACAACCATGCATCGGCCCAGCGGAGACTTGCCAGCGACCTGGACAAGAGTGATGCCCGAGCTTCGAAAATTTTAGCGTCGCAAACAGCTAGGGTATTGGGAATTTCCCGGCACAGGTAATCGAGCCGCGCGGTCCGCTTTTATAATCGGTTTACCACTCACATCCCATATTATTATAATGAGGTTTGAAAATAATGCCAACTGATCTCGTACTCGTCTGAATTTAAAATTTTTTAGCTACGACAGGGTTGACTGCGGCGCTATACCCTTGTACGGAGAAATTTTACGCCACCTGCTTGTGAAAGCCACAATAATGGTGCATCGTTCCAACAAATGAATAAAAAAATTCAAACACCGCTACAATCAACGTCACGCCCCCTTAGTTACCCGTTACGTCTGATCTAGGTATGCACCGCATTAAGAATAAAATCATAAAAAAGAAAACCAGAACAATAGAATCTGAGGTTTGCAGATAACACGTAATTGAATAAAAATGTAATTTCTCAATTTATGAAAGTAATGATACAGAAACAACTAGCCTATGGTTTATCAACACCACGAATTTTAAAAACAGCGTTAAATACATTATCAAATAAACAGTTTGCAAAATCTTTTTAAACAATTATGATTAAAAAATTGCTAAAAGAAAAAGTAAGTAAACGTAAAATATGTTAAATTATCCATCAATAAGAGAGAATAATTTTTCCTCATTTTGCGGCGCAAATTGCATTCCGATATCTGTTATACTTCAAAAGTTATACGAAAAAGGCCCCAAATTTTTCAACCCGGGCCGAGAAATTCGGAATATTTCTTTGCAACGTTAATTTGAAAGAGACCAGCCCAAAATTCTCGAAGCTCTGGCATCACCGCTGTCTATCTAGCGGTTACTAGCAGGTCGGCGAACGCCGGGACGGTGCACGGTTGTAGTGGAAACGCAGGATTAAACGATGACCCTGTACAATTTTATTATAATAGGGGTACCGGTTAATTCGTGCGGTTTTTTTCGAAAATTGAAGCTTTATTGTGAAAAAATGGTTACAAATTTAATATTCAAAATATTGTCCATCGCTAGCTATAACTTTTTCCCATTTTTTTGGCAATTCACGAATACCCTTTCTGAAAAATTCGGCCGGCTGCTCCGCTATCCACGAATCGATCCAAATTTTGACTTCTTCATAATTTGAGAAGTGCTGGTCAGCCAGGCCATGTTGCATTGATCGGAAGAGATAGTAATCGGATGGCGCAAGGTCTGGACTATACGGCGGGTGGGGTAGGACATCCCATTTGAGCGTTTCAAGGTAGGTTTTGACGACCTTTGCAACATGCGGCCGAGCATTGTCATGTTGCAAAATTACCTTGCCGTGCCTTTGTTCATATTCCGGCCGTTTTTCGCGCAGTGCTCGGCTCAAACGCATCAATTGTCGTCGGTAGACTTCCCCTGTGATCGTTTCCTTCGGTTGCAACAGCTCATAATAGATCACACCTAGTTGGTCCCACCAAATACACAACATAACCTTCAGGCCATGAATATTCTGAACGGCCGTCGATGATGATGCATGGCCGGGGTATCCATACGTTGCTCGACGTTTTGGATTATCGTAATGGACCCACTTTTCATCGCCAGTGACAATTCGATGCAAAAAATTTTTTCTTTTGTGCCGTTGAAGCAGTTGTTCACACGTGAAAACTCGGCGTTCGACGTCTCGTGGCTTCAATTCATACGGCACCCAATGGCCTACCTTCCGGATCATTCCCATTGCTTTTAGACGATCGGAAATGGTTTGTTGAGCGACGCCAAGTGATTTTGCAAGTTCTTTTTGCGTTTGGGATGGATCTTGGTCGAGCAATGTCTCCAATTCGTGATCTTCAAAATGTTTTGGCTGTCCGGGCCGTTCATCGTCCTCCAAGTCAAAATTGCCACTTTTAAACCGTGCATACCACTTCTGGCACGTACGCTCAGCTAGAGCATGCACACCATACACTTCCACCAAAATACGATGACTTTCGGCAGCCTTTTTCTTCATATTGAAGTAATGAAGAAGTACTCCCCGCAAAAACACTTTATTCGGCACGAAATTCGACATTTTCAGAGTAAAAAAAAGGATTGTTGTTTACGCTTCAGCTCAATGACACATACTGATTCTGAAACTATATGACAGTAGCTTTCCAACACATATTTGGAAAGGTGAATCACTGGAATAAAAGTCACGTTACGCCATCTGTTAGAAAACCGCACGAATTAACCGGCACCCCTATTATTTCGGGCATACTGGAACCAGATGTTTCCAAAAAAATAGCCAGGTTAATCGGCCAGAGCGTCTCATTACAGTCGCGGTTTATTATGATCGTATTGTCCCGCACTTCGACGATGGACAACAGTGCTTACGGGTGGGAAATCCCCATTTACCTGTACCTGCCATCCGCTGAAAAAGCAATATACGGATTAACTCAGACCGAAGAATCCCTAAAAGTTTTTGTTGGGGTTTGCGCATGCTCCCATGCGACTCCTCGTTTCCATAAAGGACTGCGCGCGCAGGGTTGAGGGTGGAAGGGACTTGCTTGATGGCTACGCCACGCTACGGACCGCTTGTTTGGGACTTCGGTTGATTTCTCCTGGATCCTATTCGTCCTTTCCCTTGGACTCAACAGTCTTAAAGACGGCACCATGTTCTTGATTGCCCTTTAGAATACTGGCAACCAGATGTTGTCGAAGCCCTCTTCGAAAATACCAAATTGCCGGCCATAAACGATAAATGAATTTTCGCATCCCTCTCAATTGTTGCCTCCCAGAAAATGCTTCCTTTGGGATAATGAAGGACAGAACATAAAGGCAAAATACAGAACACAACATAAAGGTCCAAAATATAATAAAATTTGAAAATACAATAAAAATCGGCCTTTTCGTTAATTCGTATGTCAGCGAGTGGTAGGTACACATGACGGCTTCGCAACTGTACGCACCGTTGTCGACCGTCCAAGTGCGGGGCAATAAGATCATACCCGGCGAATCGATGAGACGCTCTGGCCGATCAATGTGACTATTTTTTCGCAAACCACTGTTTACATTCGGCTGGAAATATAATAAAATTTTACATCCTTTACGATAATGTATACCAGATTTCACTGTGCAGTGAAACACATGACGACCGTAACATCCGAAAAGTGGCCGAAGTCCTTATCTCCACATATTTATGTTTATATCTATTTTACGACCATGCTGCTGCGCGAAGGTGGCAACATTTCTTGCAGAGGAACACAGGACCAAATGGGGTAATCTTCTGGCTCCGCGTGGTCCAGCCTGCGTCGGTTTCCCTTCGAATTGAAGACGGATACTTTATCGCTTGATTATATACATGCGCTCGAATAGTAAAACAAAAGCACACGCGACGTATCGGGTGGAAGAATAGATGGGCCACAGGAATGTCATTATATTTGCACCAATCAGACCTGCATTCATAGTTACATCTCCCCTCTATGACCAATTTATTAGGATATTCGAGCGCGTGCACGTACTCGAGAGATAAGTGATCTATCTCGAATTTGTATGAACGATAACGCAGGCGGGAACAACCGGAGTCAGCAAAATAGCTCTTTTCTTCCTGTACCTGAACGCAAGTGGTACTGGTATTTGTTCAGAGTAATTTCGTTTCCTACCTCCTTCCCAGGGAAAAATTCTTCGATCTAACATAACAACATCTTCTTTTGCTCATCGTGCGGGCCACAAGATTAATTTTCGCCACGGTCAGCGTTCTGAACATATGTAGTTATAATTTCTTTATACCGTAGCAGACGACGGTTTATTGTCTGCCGAACGTAGATGGTATAGCTTGTAGCAATTGAGGATTAAACCTAAAAACAGTCCTGCAGTTCTGTAAGTTATTTGGCAAATGTTTTCTAAATACTTTATATCGTGTTGGGGGACAAAAGTCTAGTGTCGTAAAGCGGTAGTAAACCGTGGCCCCCTAACACTCCCTTTTAGGGCATCAGGCTAATGGTTATATAATGGGACTGACGCCCGGGGAAAACCAAGAAAATCGTGTTCTTATTGTATTACTCTATTGTTTCACCTCTACGCCTACGATTTGTGGAAGTTGAATTTTTCGAGACCAATAAGATTTTGAGTGTCCCACAACAACCCCCCCACTTTCAAGAGGGTATACACCCTGAAGGTAATATTTAAACTGCGAATTGTAGCGGCAGTTCGTCAGTACGGAAAACATATTTGTGCGTTTCACATCAGTGAAAAGTGCTCCACAGTTTACTCCGTGTGTTAGTGTGTGTCAGTGTGTCTGAGATGACCCCGAATTTACCACCAGTACAGTTTTCGCATTCGGAGGATGAAAGACTGATACACGCGGTATCAGCCTACCCAGTAATATACAATGCAAGTAGGAATGATCACAAAACTTGCGAAGGGAAGGATAATATCTGGAAAGATATATCTGCCAAAGTGGAGAGAACAGGTAATGTATCCTTGAATTATATTTATTTACATCAATCATCGACTAGGGCTATTAATACAATAGAAATAATTTTTTTTTTTAATTAAAGTTCGAATCTGGACAGAAGTTTCGAATCGCTTCGACTGTTATTCTAAACAAAAATTTCTTGAAAGTCTTGATAGGTCTTGAAAGTCGTGACAGTCCGATGTTCGTGAAACCGAGGTTCGGAACGAGTCGGAAATATTGGGGGGTGATCGGGCGAGATCTCGATACTCTCGAGTCGCGAGAATCCCCCAATATTTCCTACTCGTTCCGAACCTCGGTTTGACGAACATCGAACTGTCACGACTTTCAAGACCTATCAAGACTTTCAAGAAATTTTTGTTTACAATAACAGTCCATAACTAATTAGATTAGAAGCGATTCAAATTTTTAGAGGATTGAATAACTTCGAATCGATTTCGAAGTTATTCAACGTTCATCCCATCACTAGATACACGTATACTAGTTGTATGATCGATACTGATTTCGTGTTTCCCACAAACGTCGGCGTCATGACAATTTTCGTATGGAGTGGGCAAACGAAACGTTTTAAGTGGAGGAGCCTTTCATGCGGCACACGGCGCCACACGAATCGCGATCCACGTCGATCATTTTTTCTTTAATTGAAAATATTTTATCAGGTTACTCACATTTTTTGATAAAATATGTCTCTTACAAAATGGATTATATTGAATTATTGTGTATTTAGATTTAGGATTTTTTCATGTATTATTTCAAAATCTATTAACTGATAGCAATACATTTTTTAAATTACTTTAGAACGTCTGCCTCCCTCATTCGTCTAAATTCTGAATATCATATATACTTCAATATTGCGAAATGACACAAATATGCGGAGCAGTATATTGCCCAAAGAGTTATTAACATTGAAGTAAGGATATGAAACATTATTAAATAATGAAGGCTTGGATGCAATAAGGGGACTAGCGCTTGAAAATGTGAAAAATTATTGTCCAATCGGTAAGAAAAATTGGAAAATTAAATGTTGTTAAACTGTATTTAAAAAAAATAGACTTGTAAATTTAGTCACGGCAAATATTTTTTCTATTTACAATTTCTTTATCGAATCATTAGTATTCGAGATACAAATTATAAACCAAAAATTTTCTTCGACCAAAATCATTATTTCATTAAACATAAATTACGATAACTGGAGTAAATATTGACGGATCGTTATTATACTCGAAACCTAAACCTCAGAAAACTCGAGCGAAGCCATAAAATGTATGCACAAAACCCTTGAGTTAGAAAATGTAATAATATTTAATTAAAAAGTAACACTGGACAGAACCTATGTTTTTCAACGTTCGCCGGTAAAAAGTATCTAGGCAATTTTCAGGTACATATCACTTGCAGGTACAAAGTTTTTCCTTAATATACAAGGAATTTTTTCACCAATTTTCACACTGAATAATAAATGTGTAATTTTAGAAGATATGACGATATATATGAATCTCGCACGGCGCCAACTGTCAATGCGAGTGCTAAAACTGCTAAATAGTGCATTATACGTGTCTTTTTAATTAAATATTATTAGATTTTCTAACACAAGGGTTTTGTGCACAAATTTGATGGCTTCGCTCGAGTTTTCTGAGTTTTAGGTTTCGAGTATAATAACGATCCGTCAATATTTACTCCAGTTATCGCAATTTATGTTTAAAGAAATAATGATTTTGGTCGAAGAAATTTTTTGGTTTATAATTTGTATCTCGAATACTAATGATTCGGTAAAGAAATTGTAAATAGAAAAAATATTTGCCGTGACTAAATTTACAATTCTATTTTTTTTTAATACAGTTTAACAACATTTAATTTTCCAATTTTTCTTAGCGATTGGACAATACTTTTTCACATTTTCAAGCGCTAGTCCCCTTATTGCAGCGGTGACCACCGGCGGGGACCCTCACGCGCCTGCTTCCCCTTCCAATCTTTTTCTCGCATAGCGTGTCTTGCGTTGTCAAGGCGACCGCGCGACGCTACGAAGCCTGCCACGACGGGCCAGCCGGGGAAACGTTTCCGCGGTTAGCGTCGCGAGGTATCCCTGACAACGCGGACGAGAGTGGGAGAACCCTAATCTTCCGCGGGAGAGACATTGAACAGCGCTGCCTTATTGCATCCAAGACTTCAATTATTGATATGAAATTATTTTACATTTGACACGCCCAGAGACAGTGTTAGATATCTAACATTTTAAAAACCTCGCGAAATTCGGCCGATACTTACAGTTTTCTATCGGAATTTTTTATTCAATACAGAATTTTTGAAAATGACAGCATCATTATTTTTCCAAAAACACCAATATCTACGTATGTATAACAATAATTTGAATTGCAAATTGCTAGTAATTGAATCGAAAAGTGATTTTGTAGTTATAGTATAATGAGCCACTATGTTCTTGTTTAATTCTTAATTCTAATTCTTTCAACAAACGAGTTAGTGAAAATTGTTAGAATTGCATAAAACGTTTGACACCGAAATGTTTTAAAAAAAAGTCAATACCTCAATGTTAATGACAGTCTCTCTCTGGGTGATATACTGGCACGCATATGTGTGTCATTTTGCAGAATTAAACTGTGTATAATATTAAAAATGTCCTCGAGCGCGGTGGCAGACATTCTAAAATAATTTAAAATTTTTGACTATCTTTTAGATTTTCTTTAACTAATACATGACAAGTTGAATTTGCATGTCTAATGCTGTTTATGGGACGAACACAATGCCTCCTCCTCACTCGTTTTCTACTACATCTTTTGCGTAAAATCAAAATGGATAACACTTCAATCTTATCCATTTTTTCAGAGAAATGTTTTGTGCAAAAATGTGTGTTAACGATGCATGACAACGATCTGAATGTTTCTGTAGTACGTAGGAACATACAGGATATATATTATCCAATTATTTCAGTTTCTGACTGTAAGAAAAGGTGGAAGAATATTAGGGACACCTATATGAGAAAGAAGAGGGAAGGGAAATGCGGCACAGGGTCAGCAGCCAAAAGTAAAAAAGAATGGCCATTAAAGAGCCTTCTATTGTTTATGGATGAGGTTCCGTTTCAGAGGAAGCAAGTATTTTTTACACACATTATGAGTTTTGAAATACGATCAATTTTAAAATTTTAAAAAAATTATTATTTTTTTTATTATACATAGTACCCACAGTAATGTGGTAGATACAGGATTAAACCCTCAAGAATACGAAATTATTGAGACTGCGGCCTGCTGGGACCATGTTCCAACAGATGATGATACACCGCCACAGGACTTTGACGATATACCTCCCAACACGAATCCGGCCTGCTTGGAGGAACCGGAAGCACCGCCAGAGGAGAGCAACATCGCTCCATCCAAGAAACGCTTCTCCAGTGAATCAAGCACTGTCCATAAAAGACATAAAAATAACAGCAACGATGTCATCGGTGCATGGAAACAAAGGGCCGTGGAAAGGGAAAAAATTTTGAAACGAATAAATGATTTAAATGAAGATGATGATCCGACCATGTTATTTTTTAAGAGTATGGGGGCTCTTGCCAAAACATTTCCGCCGGATGTGCTTTCCAAAGCAAAGGCGTCAGTCTTTCAAGTAATGAACGACTGGGAAGCCACACTGGCCCACAACACCTCCGGCCCTAGCAGTGGGAATTAATTCAAAATTATAAAGAGGATTGATCAACGTGTGGTATGGAACTCCTAAAGTGAATCCCACTTGCAGTGAAGGGGGAACGCGCAATGACCGCCATAGTCATTGTGCGTTCCCCCTTCATTACAAGTGGGATTCACTTTAGGAGTTCCATACCAGATGTGTTCACCGTGGGATTTTAGTCGGTAAAAATCCGACACTACCTCGATCTCCCACTTCAGGAGGCCGAGGTGTCTATGAAGATTTCCCCACGCTAAAAAAAAAAAAAAAAAAAAACGTGTCTGTGTCATGTTCCTACACATACATACATATGCATGCATACGTGTGTATTATTTCCCCTGATTAATTTGCATTTCTGAAATGGAAAAGCAAGTACTTATGGACTGGTGTGCGTTCTCCAAGCCCCGATATACTAAAATAGCTTGTATACCTGGAGGATGTCATAAATGCAGTCACTTTATTGGCTTTGGGTTAGGACCTCTTCCAACCTTTGCTAAAGCGACACTCGTTACTGTGACTTCGAGGTGAAAACATCGCGAGAGAACAAATTCGTAGTGTGGTGATAATTTCATTGTGCCGTGATATGAATCGGAAATTGCTGCTTGCCCTAGTGCTTCAAGAAGAGGAAGACGATGATGCAGTTCTGGTAGATCATTTTGAAGGAATGAAAAGGAAGAGGAAAAGGAAGGAAGTGAAGGCTATGTACAAGGCTCGTCAAACAGAGGGATATTCAAGCATTTTAATAGCGAGTCACTTATTGAAAGACGACCAAGCCTTCAGACAATTTTTTAGGCTAAGCAAGGAGCAGGTCGATTTAGTGTTAAACATGGTTGGCAACGATTTAACAAAACAACCGTGTAGGAGAGTGAAATCTCCAATTTCCCCCCAGGAAAAGTTGCTCCTCACATTAAGGCAAGTTAATTTTTCCAATACTTATTTAATTTTTTCGTAACGTAATTTTATAAAAGTAGGTACCTGATTTATATTTTGACTGTAGTTAATACAAAGTATCTAAGGTCTGAGTTAGGGTAGTAGCTCTCATAATAATCACGCTCCGTAGAGTGATTTTCACGTCCATATCGACGTGCGTTACAAAAAGTAGCACATTTCAATTTTCTTACGAAAAGTAGCACGTTTCGTACTGTTCCGGCGAAAACTAGCACGTTATACTGTTTCGTCACGAAAAATAGTCCATTTGGGAATTTGCGGCGAAAACTAGGACGTTATCTGTTTTGGCCACGAACAATAGCACGTTTTGGATTATACTGCAGACTGCAAAATTATTACGTTTCAGCGCGTGGTCAGTTTAAAAGAATTTGTTCGGAAAAGAGGCCTATTCGCGACACCTATTGTCGATTAGTACTAATTAGGCAGGTGGCAACGGCCTGCTCACTCATGTGGAGCGCGGATCGCGTCCCCTTCCATCGACTCGCGATCCATGGAGGGGGAAGGCTTGCGCTTCCTAGAAATTGACTCTGATTTCTGGGAATCGGCCACTCTGTTCCAGTCATCACGCTTGGGTAATATACTTTCGCTAACGCACTTTGCTTGCGCTATACTTTCGACATTGCTTCGAATCTTATACTTTCGCTAACGCACTTTGCTTGCGCTATACGTTCGACATTGCTTAGAATCTTATATTTTAGCTAACGCACTTTGCTTGCGCTATATATTCGACGTTGCTTCGAAACTTATTATATCGAACTGCGCGCCTTTGCTTCGCCAGTTTCTTGAACGCTTAAAGATTAGACTTATATTTAACTAAACATTGTAAATTGTGTGTGAAACGTTTTGAATTAATTTGTGTGTTTGACTATGTACATAATTAGAATTATATCCGTCGTGTTAAATTAATCGCCTCAAATTATCGTATCGCTCGTTTTAATCGCTTTAATCGTATCAAAATTAAATCTTGTGCTAAACACTAACGACGCTGTTTCCTAGTGCTTGTTCCGATTAAACTTTGTAACAAATTCAACTGTTGAAAATATGGTTTAATAAATAATAATTCCATCTGTAATCTCTATACTACCCAGTACCCAACAAAGTATAATTTTCTCATAGGTCGGTTACTTAATTTTAAATAAAATCACGGCATCTACTTAAAGTTAAATAAAGGCACCTTATAGTTTTATCAATGTACATGTTTACATATTTACTTACATTTATTACCGTTGTCACTCATTTCACCAAGTAAATGTTAATTACGAAGTCTCCGAACACGGAAGATACGAAACCGCGTCGTAGATTAAGTTAATTATAAGTGGGTAAATCAGTATTGAAAAATGAGACGGGATATTATAATACGCTCGCGTCGGTAGCTATGTTGACACAGAATATTGCTAATCTTTCGTAATTACAATGCTATTTTTCGTGGCAAACCGGACAAACGTGCTACTTTTCGTAAGAAAATTGAAACGTGCTACTTTTCGTAACGCACGTCGATATGTTGTACGCTCTCGCTTCGTTATCTGCATATTCCATATTTGGTGGGTCCCCGGGGACATCACAGTCATAGATCATTAATCAATTGAAGCAAAGAAGCGTTTGCTTTCAAAATTAATTACGGGGGAAATTTTTTAACCGTCATCGACATACTTTTAAAAAATATCGAAGTAGAGTCGCAATCCATTGATTTGCTGATTAACCTTCCGGCGGCCGCGTTCGTGTACAAAGTGCACGAGAATTCGTCAGTCTGAAAAGATGAATAACTTTCCTTTTCATTCTTAGATTTTTATATTATACTTTGGAACAATTATTATTCAAATAAATCATTAATAAGCTTTCAAATATCATAAACTTTCACCGCATAATGTTTATTTTATAATAATAAGTCTTATTCTTTCACGGTGTACTTTGTACACGACGCGCCCGCTCTCGTTATGAAAAAGAGGGCGCCCGCCGGAAGGTTAATACTGCCCATCAGTTTTTCTCTTCCGATAGCTCTTGTTTCCAAAATATACAGTCCAGTGTTAGAATTTCTGTGCGTTTTTGACACTGACCTTAAAACAGGAATCTCTGACTGTGTTTTTATAACACTTTCATACATTGCAGAAGTTTTTAGAATATTCATTAATGTTTGTGAAATGTCGCTATCCGTACTGCTTCTAATCTGTTGAACCTCTTCGCTTTCTTCTATATTACGGCGGGTACTATGATAAAATATATAAATTAAATTATTTAAATTTAGTATACTTTATAACTCATAGTGTGTTCCAAACAAACTTGCCTCCTCGCAAACGAGAGGCAGTCTCCGAAAAATTAATTGCTCCAACAACGGGCATCATGTTTCCGTTATTGGTGCCGATCATGCCTCGTATTTGTTGCTCTACTTCATTTTCATATATTTTTTGCAGGTTCCTTGCTACTGGGGAATCATTCCAATCCCTGTCATTTGCATTTCGAATTTCGCCGGGGTATATCGGCAGAATTGTAAAAGATGCTCTTAAACATCTATGCCGCAGATTAGTACCAACATTTCTGCCGCAGCCCAGTGTTTCGAATTTAAAAAGAATTGCTGAGCAATTCTCTACGAAATGGAATTTTCCAAATTGCATCGGAGCAATCGATGGGAAGCACATTAGGGTAATGTGTCCCCAAAATAGCGGATCGTTGTATTTTAATTACAAAAATTATTTCTCGATCGTGCTATTAGCATTAGTCGATGCCGACTATAAATTTATTGTCATTGACGTCGGTTCCTATGGGAAAGAAGGGGACAGTGGGATATTCGCAAAGTCGGTGATGGGTCGACAGATTCGGACGGGAACATTCAACTTTCCCACGGAGAAGGCATTGCCAGGATCTGGTATAGTGTTGCCGCACGTCATCGTGGGCGACGAAGCCTTCAGACTGATGAAGCACATGATGAAGCCGTATCCGAAGAATCAAGCTGCGGAAGATGAGACAAAGAAAATCTTCAATTATCGTTTGTGCAGAGCACGAAGGGTCTCGGAGAATGCGTTCGGACTGCTGTCGCAGTGCTTCCGGATATTCTATTCTCCCATCGCGGTATTGCCGGACACGACGGATTCCATCATCACAGTAACGTGCTGCCTGCACAATATGTTGCGTGACGAGTATATACAAAATAATACTGCGAATCACCAAAATTCTGAAGCAGAATTACCAACGGGCAATATGTTGCCGTTGGGTAGAGCAGGAGGCTTTGGAAATATAGAAGGCTTCGACGTACGGACCAAATTTCGACAATATTTCAACGCACCAGAAGGATGTGTACCGTGGCAACAAAATTGTTTATAAAGCGGCGTAACAATATGACACGGTCGCAAAGCTGTAAGCTGTATTTAGAGAAGGTTTATCAAAAACCTTAAGGTAATTTTTCATTTTTAAATTAAAATTACATACTCATCGTTTGTGTGTCATTGTGTAAATTAATTCATTTAATTGTTTATACAGGGTTTCCCAAAAATGCCAGAGTCCCTTCAGAGGTGTGACTCGTGGAGTGATTTGAAACAACATTTTCCGTATCGAAAATGTTTTCCGAAAAGTAGCAAATTAAAAAGACGTAGCAATTCACCTGCACCTAGAACACACGTATCACCGGATCACTATACCGAGCCTAGTCATTGTCGGACGCGCATAGTGCACAGCTAGTCCCAAGTATATGACCTAGGCCAAGCATAACAGGTATATTAACGTCACAACCAAATTCTATATTGAAAAGTAATATTGGAATTTGCATTCGTAATTATTCAATTGCTAAGTTACTATTCGTTTTTATATTTTAATTAGTTTTTCCTTAATAATGATTTAGAGTTTTGGCCGCTGGATTGTCTTTTCGAGCATTGGACACTACAGAATTTTGTGCTTTGTGAGGATAGCAGCAACGACAATGGCATATATAAGCAAAATATTTAATCATGAAATAGCCTGCCGCTGAGTCTTGGGTCGCTGGTTTCGAGACAGTTTTCTTGCCACGCTACAGACTCTTCTGGTGCGTTGAAATATTGGTGAAATTTGGTTCGTACGTCGAAGCCTTCTATATTCCCAAGGCCTCCTGCTCTACCCAACGGCAACATATTGGCCGTTGATAATTATGCTTCAGAATTTTGGTGATTCGCAGTATTATTTTGTATATACTCGTCACGCAACATATTGTGCAGGCAGCACGTTACTGTGATGATGGAATCCGTCGTGTCCGACAATACCCCGATGGGAGAATAGAATATCCGGAAGCACTGCGACAGCAGTCCGAACGCATTCTCCGAGACCCTTCGTGCTCTGCACAAACGATAATTGAAGATTTTCTTTGTCTCATCTTCCGCAGCTTGATTCTTCGGATACGGCTTCATCATGTGCTTCGTCAGTCTGAAGGCTTCGTCACCCACGATGACGTGCGGCAACACTATACCAGATCCTGGCAATGCCTTCTCCGTGGAAAAGTTGAATGTTCCCGTCCGAATCTGTCGACCCATCACCGACTTTGCGAATATCCCACTGTCCCCTTCTTTCCCATAGGAACCGACGTCAATGACAATAAATTTATAGTCGGCATCGACTAATGCTAATAGCACGATCGAGAAATAATTTTTGTAATTAAAATACAACGATCCGCTATTTTGGGGACACATTACCCTAATGTGCTTCCCATCGATTGCTCCGATGCAATTTGGAAAATTCCATTTCGTAGAGAATTGCTCAGCAATTCTTTTTAAATTCGAAACACTGGGCTGCGGCAGAAATGTTGGTACTAATCTGCGGCATAGATGTTTAAGAGCATCTTTTACAATTCTGCCGATATACCCCGGCGAAATTCGAAATGCAAATGACAGGGATTGGAATGATTCCCCAGTAGCAAGGAACCTGCAAAAAATATAGCTAACCACAGCGGGTATGTTACAGTCACAATAAAATTTTATGTATATTGAAAAGTAATTTTTGAATATCCATTTGTAATTATACAAATGTTAAGTTACTATTCGCTCTTTTCAATCAAGTTTTCCATATTTAAAATAATGTTTTAGATTTTTGTCCACTGGAATGTCGTTTCGAGCATTGGACACTACACTACATACCTAATTTTGTGCTTTGTGAAGATAGCAGAAACGACAATGGCATATGTACGCCAAATATTTCATCAGGAAATTGTCTGCCAAAAGAAGTTTTAACGATCGGCAGTAAAGGCGTTATTATGCAAGACCGAATAAACAGATTCTGCAGACTGGTTCATTTCGCCTGCTGGAGAAGTTCCTTGGCAATATGAAGCCATAATAAAATAATGTTTTAGTATTTGATTTATGTATATATTTATATTATGTTCTAATGTATAATACCTTCTGATTTTTAAAGTGTTAAGTTTTAAAGTGTGTTTCCACTTTTGTCACCGGCTATTTTTATTTCGTATATAATAGGATTATTTTGAACGTCATAAATCAATTGTTCTTGTAAATCCATCTTACATATGAAATTATATGGCGTACGAAAACGCGTTGCAATTGATAACTGTTTTATTTTGTCTGGCGTAACGCGGAAATGTACTGGATTACTGTTAAATATTATAATTTGCTACTACATAAACTGCTACTGGCATCGAGTAAAGAGTATCAGAAAAATTTAATTGCTGAAATGAAAAATCTCCGCAAAATTCCGTGTATTTAATTAAAATTTTGTACAAAAATCGAAAATAATTCGATGACATGGTTGAAACAATAATTTATTCCATAAATGTAGTAAAGTTGTCAAAATGTATGCAGTTATTTATTTATATCTACGTTTCTATTTTTCAAAAAGCATGTATTTCACTCTTGGTAACTCACGAATACTGTACATATAATAAATTGACACAGAAAAAATATATTCTTAACGTTACAGTCAAACTGAGTAAATGTAGCCTACAGACTACCTTTCCAATAAGTTTACTCTCCTGTCCGGGGGGGGGATTTTGTAGCAAAAGTATCAGACTTTTTTACCCGAAAGCCCTAACATCAGAAATGCCAGGTGTTTTCCGGGCGGACTGGATTAGCGTAACCCACTGTGGTCTCCGACGGTTAATGAATTACTAATAAAATATGATTTTTATCGCAAATGACTAATCATTAATTTAAACAAAACGATATTCGCCTACTTCCCTTACTATTCGACTTTTCCTTATAACTTGAAAACGAACGTTTCCCCAACGTGTGACTTAAACCACTAATAAAGTACCAAAAACAGTTTCCAATTTTTTATCACGATTGAGTTAAAAAATAGAAAAAACAAATTAATAGATGTAAAAAATATTAAATTATACATCACTAGAAAGGAATAGGTTTATCCTATTTTTTGCCACAATTTGAATTCCGATATTTTAAAAGAAACACCCAAATGTCATTGACTTCTTCAATCCGGTAGATCAGGCCTGGGATTTAAGTGAACGCGGCGGCCGATTTTCAGAGGCAACGCCTCCTTTCTCCCGCCTCGCGTCTTGGCCCCCGCGACGGCCCAGCAGCTAGGAGCGCCTCAGGCCCGTAACACGTGAACCGCGCGTGGCGTATTAGCGTGACATTGTATCAATAGGCTCCATATCGTCCCAGAGAGCACGATTGTCGGTGCGTTTTTGTTTTGTTAACGCGCCACGCGCGCTTCATATGGTACGGGCCTGAGGCACTCCTAGCTGCTGGGCCGCCACGGGGGCCAAGACGCGAGGCGGGAGAAAGGAGGCGTTGCCTCTGAAAATCGGCCGCTGCGTTCACTTAAATCCCAGGCCTGCGGTAGATAAACAGAACACGATGTACATATAAGAAAAATGGCTAGTCTTTCACTATCTTCGACGGTCCTCGAGACCTCATACAACAATAGACCCTCTTTTCAAGTGCTCGAAAAGGGCCTGTGCGACGCGTCGTTGCACTGGTGGGGGCCATGGCGTCGACGCTTAGATATAGGAAATACCATTTGCGACGACGCCAGTTGGAGTCGCTGGCGGCTGTAGCCGCCGGTCGCAGTCGCTGGCGGCTGTAGCCGCTTATTGGAACGGCCACCTTAAGGCATCCGCCATTGTACTTTAACTAATTGAATTTCTGGTTCCAACTTCGACGATCCTATTAGAGAATTGTTATAGTTGCGCGATCGTATTAATATCAATTCATGACGTGCATTAATAATAATGCGTTTGTAGTCCTCGCAAAATCCCAGCCAATATTTGAGTGGGATACTGTTTGGGATTGGCCCAAACGGCCACGGGCCAAGCCGGCGCAGATTCGCTACCGAAGCCGCGCGCATTTTAAACTCACTAAACGCGACCTGATCGCGGAATGATCGCGGTGATGCGATCGGTCGGGCCATCTGTTGACGCGCACCTCACCTAATTAGGCAGCTGTCTCAGTTCATCTTGCGAACGGCTTTGTTCGCCGATGCGGTCCTCGTCCTGCTCAGGACGAGCGACTGTTGGGTGGCGTGCTGACGTCATAGAATTCGGCGAAACGGCCCGATCCATCACCGCGATCTCTCTTCCAAGAATCGTCAACTTGACGTCAAGTGTTGCTTATCTCACGTGCTTGCGCTTTTTCTGTAACGTTTCAAATTTCTCCACTACAAACTGCTCGATTAAAACTGACTGTTCGCGTGCTTTCGCTTTATTGTTCGCTAAGTTCAGTGTTCTTTGTGGCTTACAAAGGGGCCGCATAGGTTATGTAATCGGTTCTGGAATGAGACTGGGTGGACATTGTAGTGCACACGTAGTGTTAAAAAACCGTAAAGGGATTTTGCAAAATGGGTCTTCGTTTCTGCCGCAGCTTTTCGAGAAATTTGAGTTCAAAGTTTTGCGGGACACATAGTATTTCAGTTGCGCAAACATTCTTAACAAGTAATGGTCGTAGCTGCGATAATAAGGCGTTCGGCTACGGTGTTGGAAGTCTTCGGTTCGATTCCTGGTGCGCACTTGATATTTTTTCATTTTCTTTTTCTTACCGTAGTAATGCAATAGCTGCACCTAAAATTATTTTGCGCTGTAACGATGTTAATAATATATATTATTACAATAATACTGCACACTATGTACAAATATAATACAAGTGCAGATATAATATAAATATAATAAAACTGCAAATTATAATAACTGTTCATAGGGGGTGGGTTTCTCTTCGAAGGGACATCCTTGCTTGGGCGACAGTAGAAATAGCTTGCAGTTTCTATTTTTCAAATATTACTTTAATTGTAAGTTTCCTCTGTATTTGCGGTTTTATTATATTTATATTATAGGTGTTTTCGCTTTGGCGCGGACCTATAAATAGGACGTGTCGTCGCTACGAAAATCAGTTTTCACAGTTCACATCGAGGATGCGATTCGTGCGACAACCTGTAAGGATACGCGTGACAAATTTTGACGATAAATCAGAAATGATGTCACCGAATTCGAAGCGTAGACACGATAGTATGTTACCAAACACTATCCGCTGTGTTATTTGCGGCCCATCGAATTGTGGAAAAACCAACGTGCTGGTGAGCTTGTTGGAAAGTCCACACGGCGTCTGCTTCTAGAACGTGTACGTGTATTCCAAGTCGCTGCAACAGCCGAAATATCAATATTTGGAGAATTTATTGACTCCGATAGATGAAATTGGCTACTTTACGTTTTCGAATAACAGTGACGTCATCCCGCCGAGCGAATCGCTTCCGAATTCTATTTTTATCTTTGATGACGTGGCATGTGACAAGCAAAATACGATACGAGAGTACTTTGCAATGGGGCGTCACTCGGACGTTGACTGCTTCTATCTCTGTCAGACATATGCAAAGATTCCCAAACATCTTATACGCGACAATGCGAATCTGTTGATTCTGTTTAAGCAGGATGGTACCAACTTGAAACATGTGTACAACGATCACGTAAACACCGATATGTCATACGAGGATTTCGGCGCGTTGTGTCGTAATTGTTGGCAACGAGAGTATGGTTTCGTGGTAATAGACAAGGATAGCGCGATGTCCAATGGACGTTATAGAAAGGGATTTAACGAGTTTGCCATACCGTGAGATGGTCAATCGCTGTCGACACTTCAATGAGAAAGCACCGTCTGCGGTACAACGATGATGATTGATATCGATAGTCTGGAGGTTAAGGATCGCGAGAGGATAGCGAAGGAAATTGCAAAAACTAGTGCAGCCATTCGCAAGAAACACTTGGCTTTGAAGACTGGCAAGATGGAGGAAGATATCGTGTTGGAGAGATACTTTAAACCTATCGTCGAACCCTTGAAACATATTGTGGAAAATACCACAGAGGCAGACACATTATCACCAGTGAGCATTGACGGTGCAGAGAATGAAACATTAACGCCTAAAACAATAATCCGTCCGAAATGGAACACATCGACGGTGAAGAGAAAGAGGAAATCGCGCGCGTCATCGGATTATTCACTCGTAACCTCCACACCAGTTCAATCGAAGTGGAAACGACAGAATACTACGTTAAACGAGCCTCCGGTCCCTACCACACCAATAAATACAATTTCTCGTGTACAATCGCTCTCAGCCATTGATGATGGTGATGGTGACGTTTTCGAAACTTCTTCCAATGAGTCATTTGTGACATCTATTAGACAACAACTTCAAACATTCGAAAGACAAGAAACGTTTCGCAGTCATTTCGGTCCGCTAGGGCAAAAATAGATATATAATAGAATAGGGCAAGATGATGCTTGCGAATAAGACTTCCGATATGGACAAGAATGATAATATACTGATCGATGGTGTAAGATACAGGGGAACGCCCAGCCTTTACGAACTGAATTTCAAGAAAATTCCAAATGATGCTGTATACACCGTAATTATCAAATTATGACTAGTTTGGATCTACAGCTTGCTAGATCTTTGAGTAACTTCGAAGTCTCAGGTCCGTGTAATCTTGAAATAAAACGGAAAAAACTTTCCTTCACTGTAGTAGAATTTTCGCCATTCATTTGAATAATTATCAAATTAAAATTTTCGACCGGAAATATTAAATAAGGTGGTATCGGCGCACTGATTCGGTCACAATACAACGATTTTATTTTATTTATTTAAAAATAAAATAAAGTAACACAGCTATTTTGCAAATAATTATAAAGCAATCCGACGTTTCGGTTTTTGATTTGAACCATCATCAAGGAAAGTGAGATTAAAAATATAATAATGCGTTTGTTGATGAAAAATATGTCGCAGCGTTAAAACGAGCAAGCGACACCCGAGTCGGTTGGAAGAAGACTGAAGTAAACATCAGACAAAACAGACGTAGCTAGAGGTGAAACGAACTGTGGCCAAAGAAGCCGTTGACAATTTCAAATTATCAAACCTAAGAATTTTAAATCTGTACTATCCGGGCAAGAACCAAATTCCAGCTCATGTGGTCAAAAGTTTTATATATCCACTCATAGGTGTAATAGAGTTAATAAAACTACATACCATTCAAAATATATGTAAATAATAGAGTGATCATAAGGAGTTTAATAGACTACTACATCATAACCCATTACTTCTTTAGTAATGTTGCGTAATATTCTTGTATTTTAGGTGTTTCATATCTAAGATTCACGCTAGGTTGTTTAATCATGTGTAGTGTCTCTAAAAGAATCCTCCGGTTGAAATTAGTTTCTTTATCAACAATTTTAGCATTGTTAAAGTCGAACCTATGATCAAATTCTAAGGAATGTTTGGTTAGAGCCGTATGTTGTAGGGGGGATAATAAAATATTTATTTTATGTTCGTATATACGTCTCTCTAGAAGTCTGGAAGTTTGTCCAATGGAAACTTGGTTACAGCCACAACAAGGAATTGAATATACAATGTTAGAATTTTTGGACAAGGGTATTTTATCTTTAATCAAAGGAAATAGATGTTTGGTATAAAACGGTAATTTGAAAATTATGTGTATACCAACTTTTCTAAAAATTCTTCTAATATCGTTTGAAATATTGTTAACAAAAGGCAAAACAACCGTATTTCTCCAACTAATTGGTCCAACTTTATTTTTTCTTATATCTTTTCGTTTTTCAACTAATAATGGATGGTAAAGTTAAAAAATCCTTTCTTTGATAATCTCAGAAACCATATTTAAAGGATGTCCATTACGTTTTAACGTGTTTTTAACTAGAAGTAAATTAGCTGGACGAAATTTCGGATCAGATAACAAAATAGCACGATCTATTAATCCTTTGATTAAACCCATCTTGTGTTGCATCGGATGTGCAGAGCAAAAATTAATGTATCTCCCCGACCAACTTGGTTTGTGATACCAGTTTGTGATAATTTTGTTATTAGCTCTAATGATAATTGTATCAAGAAAACTAAGACATGAGTCCTTCTCAATTTCATGAGTGAAGTGTAATCTAGCATGAAAACTGTTGAACGTGTCTAATAATGTTTGTAGATCCTCCAGTCTAAGACAAGTAACAATATCATAGACATATCTTTTATAAAAAATAAGTTTAAATTGTATCTTAGAAAGGGAAACAGTCTCAAGTTCTTTCATAACTATATTAGCTATTACAGGGGAGATCGGCGACCCCATAGCCGTTCCAAACACTTGCTTATAATAAGTTCCATTAAATAGGAAAACATTAGATTCTAATACAAACTTTACGGCATTGAGAAAACCGTTACGACCAATATTTGTGTGTACTTTAATTTCGTCCTAACGACGATCAAGTACTTGTAAGGCTAGATTATGGAAATGTTGGTGAAAAGCGATACCACATCTAGAGATACCAATCTTAAAGAATCATCTTCAATTTTAACATTCTTAATTTCTTTGCAAAATTGCCAACTGTCTACTGTGTGGTACGGAAGGTTACCCACTATCTTCGAAAGAATATTAGCTAAGAAGCTAGACAGTTTATAGGTGGGACCATTAATTGAGGAAACAATGATTCTCCATGACAAATTTTCTTTATGTGTTTTTGGTAAACCATATGCTCTAGGTGCTATAGCATTATAAGTATTTAAGTGTTTGCTTGTTAACTCATTAATTTGATTCTTTTTATAAAAATTAGAAACAATAGAGTTTGACTTCCCTTCGAAGGTGCTGGTATATTCAAATCTGCTTTTTGCGTATGTACTCGTGTCATCTAACAATTTCAACACCTCAGAGATGTAAAAACCTTTATCTACAAGAACTGTTGTGTTTCCTTTATCAGATTTTAGGACCAATAAATTGTCATTTCTTTTGAATAATTGTCTAGTTTCGGTGATTTCCTTTTCAGATAAAACATAATATTGGGTTTAGTGAAATTAGTGGTGTAGTTTAAAATTTTATTAACAATTCTAATTCTGGTAGACGTTTGAATATCATTATCTGGAATTTTAACTAAACCCGATTCAATTGAAGCTATAAATTTTGGAGAGGTGATAAAATTCTTCTGTACACATGTGACGTCCCTATAATTTTCGCCCAACCCTAACTGGCTTCCTCCTTATATGACCTACCCAAGAACCTACTACTATCTATAAACCACAACTCTTAACCCTTTACGAATCATCAGATCTTGGACGATGTACCTTAGCGGTCCCCATCTCCAGTTGATTCCCCTTCCCCTCTTCACCTTAGAGGCATGATTCCCCCTCAATCACGAATTACAACAAGTCCCTCGCCCCAACTTTCTAAATCAAAACCTCTTCCCTCCCCCTCTCTACCAATGAGAATTACAAAAGTCCACCCAACGGATTGAGTGCCCCTTTTCAAAATCCCATTGTCTTACAGCCTAATTATAGATCAACCTTTGATTCTTACAAAAACCCCAGAGTTATTACGACACATACTTTACGGATGACTCATCACGCATACCGCAAATTCCACGCATACTTTGGGCATGAGTCATCACGCATACCTCAAATTCCCCGCATACCTCACATTCCATCAGTTTGTATAAATACCGGTGCCGCGTGGCCCACAGATCCCTATTCTTTAGTATCTTCAGTCAGTCAATCATTATTCCTTGCTTTACCTCAGACTTAAGTGGTTTTGTTTAGTTGTATTCTTACATTTAAATTCAGTGTACATCAACCAGCGTCTACATCACTGTAAGCGTTTCCATTTCTCTTATTTTATATTACTGTTTATGCTTTTGTTTATAACATTTAATTGCTACGTTATTTCTTTGTATTAACTCCTTTGCTTAGATTTACGCTTATCGCTTTCTATATATATTGTTTAATTTGCATTTATATCGGTTTCTCTTGCTTAGGCTCTAGCCTCATATAGTTATATTGCTATCTTTATCATATAATCTCTTATTGTTTAACTCCATTGCTTCGCATCTTTTGCTATTTTTGCCTAACGCTAATTATCTATCATTTACCTTTATATAAATGTTATGTGCCTATGCTGAATGTCCAACGCATAATTATAAGGTGTTTATTGCTATCTGTTACGTGTTCCAATAAATAACGCTTTCGCTTTTATCTTTAACCGTTAATTCTCGCTATTTCGCCTCGAATACCTGGAACCATTACGCGCAACGACTACAGCTGATCGGTCTCCGCAAGCGCCGGGAGTTCTTGCCCGTGTTTACTAACGTTCTTTCATATAGAGTCCCGTATGGCTATTCCCAAACCTATAATGAAAACCCTATTATTTACGCCTCTTTTCATACGATGCAGTTAGTAAGCCAATTATCGAGCCATAAATCAAAGCCAGTACTCTCACGTGCGTCACTCGGGTGTACGAGCACCATACAGCCTTCCCTGGTCGACACGAGTCGCGAAGCATAGCCTTCATAGTGAAGCTGGTCTTCCCACGAAGCAAAGTCTTCGAGCTCTCCTACAAGGCGCGAAGCATAGCCTTCATATTGAAGCAGGTCTTCATACGAAGCAAAGTCTTCGAGCTCTCCTACACCTCTCCACAAGTCGCGAAGCATAGCCTTCATATTGAAGCAGGTCTTCATACGAAGCAAAGTCTTCGAGCTCTCCTACACCTATCCGCAAGTTCTGAACCAGAGCCTTCATAAAGAAGCAGGTCTTCTTACGAAGCAAGGTCCGCACGCAACCTCCCTACCCCATATATGTTACGATCCAAGTCCCGCCACCCAGGACGTGACACACACAATGCATGCTTCGGTCCCAAAACTAATACTTTCTTGACATTAACTGGGATTTCAACATTAGAGATTTTTTAACCATTTATCATTATCGATGTCTGAAACGATATTATCAGAAGAGACAATTCCATTAAAATTACTGTTATAAGAATTAATTGTGGATTCCAGCAAATTGTTGAATTTCTTAATACATTTGTTTCTATGAGATTTAAACTGTCTTGTGTATTTTTTATTTTCAAACGTACAAAATTTTTCAAATACATTTGAAGGGAGAATAAATTGAATTTCGTCAAGTAATTGTTTTATTCTATTTGAAATTGACCTTTGTATATTGTGTGTGTCTGTTAGCATCACCAATTTTAATGGTCGGGTCGAGGGCGAATGGCCCCATGCTGTCCTGCCTTCGATGGTTTATGACTGGGACTTAGGCTGTGTGTGTTCCTGAATGGGGGTGCATGAGACTAAACAGTCCTGGCATCAGGCGATGGCTGGCGACCACTTTGGGTCTTCCAACTATCGGGTGTCGAAGGATTGGTTGTTTAGAGTAAGAGAAAGATTGTAGGGATGGCAATCGGCCTGACGCCGTACTTCCCAAGAATAGGGACTCTGTTCCTGGAGGATCTGGCCACGGAGTGGGGAAGGCAGTGCCTTCTGGTATGTGAGCTGTGATAGACCGCTCAGTCTTTACCCCAGAACTGTCCTGAATTGAGCTTCGAGACTACCCTTGAAACGACGTTTCTAACATGTCAACAATGGCAATGTTTAGTAATTTCTTTGAAAATCTCCTATGTAAATTCAACAGTTTGCCAGATGCCATAGCAGAAGCAGTGAAAAAATTAGAACTATTCACACAAATGTTTGAAATAAAATCAGGGATAATATCGTTAGATCTGCATTTTAGTAGAAAAATTATCGGACCGTAGTCCGATAAACAAAAATACAAAAGTATACTGCTTGCGAAGAACACCCACAGACACAATCATGGTGCTAGAAATCGCATATTGTGCAACAGGGGATACAAGTACAAATATGTAATTGCGCCGCTACTCCCCCGTTCATCAGCTAGAAGGGCAGGGAAAGGTCTAAGGACACCACGACTCATGGCGGTAAGCGATAACAAGATCGATTACGTGCACTGAGACGATCCCAATGAGCTGATCGATAGACTTAGATTGCTCATTGCATCGCGCGCGGCTGGTCACACGGGTCTCGATAACGAAATCGCATCCATCGAGGAGGAACTTCGCGAGGCAGGCCACATTGCATAAATTAAACCGCACGCCGATGACGCGCACTGTATGCATCGATATGCCGATCAACAAATTTGGGGTGTCGCTCGAGAAGAGTGGAACAGCTGGAATGGACTACTACAAATGGAACGGTTTGCTTCGAAATTACATGCGAGATATCGCTCTTTGCATGACTGGTATTGACTTTGATGCAAAATCACGCAAGATAAGACGGGTAGCGCAACCCACAGCTGACACCGATGCAGTCAATAAACTGTATATGGAAAAGAGCATTAAACTTTTGAGAGAGCAACAGGAAGAATTAGAGAGGAAGCTGGTCGTGTTTCAGAGAGATATGCTGACGTTGCAAAACAGCGTTCAAAAGATATCGCAGGCGTCGAATTCTATCCCGCAGCAGCGCTGCGAAGGAGAATCGTGTGAGACGGTTGATCTTGCTCCCGCACCGATAGGGAGCACATAATGCGCGTACATGATAAGTATCGCATCATTCGTGTCGAAGACACCTCTGTGATCAAACATGTCCCCATTATCGACACCCAAGAGTAAAGAAAACCATGGTCGCATGAAGCGACAACTCGTTGAGGAATTGCACGCTCCAGCTCGAAGACATTTCCCGCGGAGGCGCGTCATAGTGCACGGATACGACGATCTGTGGCAAGCTGACGTTGTAGAAATGCGTCCTTACTCGCGATTCAACCAAGGTCACCACTACATACTCACCGTCATCGATGTGCTGAGCAAGTATGCCTGGGCGATGCCGTTGAAGACTAAAACTGGTGCTGAGGTGACTAAAGCGTTTGCAAAGAAATTTAGAGATCGATATCCGAAAAATTTGCAAACCGATCAAGGAAAAGAATTTTACAACGTTGATGTGCAGAAACTATTGGCAAAGCATGACATTAATCATTATTCGACGTATTCGGTAATGAAGGCCTCCGTCGTGGAACGTTTCAATCGAACTTTGAAGAACAATATGTGGAAAATGTTTACGCTCAATGGAACCTACAGATGGATCGATGCGCTACCAAGTCTTCTCGCAGAGTATAACGCGCGAAAACATAGAACCATCAAAATGCGTCCATGCGATGTTACCCCTGCGATCGCCGACAAGCTGCTAGCCACCGTGTACAACAACGTAAAGATCGCCGCTCCAGCGAGATTCAAGTTGGGCGAGTTTGTGCGCGTGAGCAAATTCAAAACCATCTTCGATAAAGGCTATACGCCGAATTGGACAACGGAAGTGTTCGAGATACCCAAAGTACAGACAACTAATCCCGCGACATATCTGCTCGTCAATTCCTGTGGAAAACCTGTTGCCGGAGGATTCTACGAACATGAGCTGCAACGCGTCACCGATCCTGATGTGTATCTAGTGGAAAAAGTCTTACGTAGGAAGAGGGATAAGGTGTACGTCAAGTGGTTGGGGTTTGATCTAGAGACGCGGTAGCGTCTCGACGCCAAGTACATGAAAAACACCCTATATATGTCGATGTCGCTACCGTGTACCTTTACTCGTCGCGGAGACACTCTAACCTAATTCTGACATTTATACATTAATATCTCATCACGCCTGCAATATTTTCTAAATTTAAAGACATTTTTCTTATGTAAACCGCATATTAGCTTTCGAATAAGACCAAAATCAATAAAATCGGTCCACGCATATCAGAGATATCATAATATCGTCTCATGGATTAGTCGGAAACGGTAAGATTCTTCTTCTTCTTCGTCAAGGAATTTTTCGTCAAGGAATTTTTCGTCAACATAATACGTATACGCGTTACACGCACACCTTCACTACTAACACATGTTTCGGTCGTCGACTCTCGGGATCGTCGTCCATCTTTGTATGCATATTTATTTTATAACCTACCAAGTGCTAAGTGTCAAAAAGTAAGTTGTCCGATTTGAAATGTCACGAGTTTTTATACATTACATAGGAGACTGAATTATTCTCTCAATTAATAAGGTAAGTCGCCAAAATTTTTTAATAGACTTTTTATGTAAAATCACAGATTTGGAAGTTGTTCGAAGAAGGTTCGACAGAAAAGCATCTTTCTCATAAGTTTCTGGAAATTTGTACCATGCATGTACAGAATAATATATATTGTAACAAATTGCATTGCATTTAAATTGCCAGATATTTATTTTTATACCAATAATTTAGAGTTTTTATGTAATAAGAAATAGATTTCTTATGTAGAGTCGCAGACTTGAAAGTTGTCCGGAGATGGTTCGACTGAGAAGCATCTCCTTTCACACAAGTTTCTGCAAATTTGTACCATGCATGTACAAAATAATATATATATTGTAACAAATTACATTGCTTTTAAATTGCTAGATATTTTTATACCAGCAATTTAGAGTTTTTATGTAACGTTTATATTATATATTATAGAAACGAAGGGGACGCACAGGACTGCGATAAAAATGATGCACAGGCTTGGATGGATAGAAATGAGGGGAAAGCACAGGCGTGGAGGTTGTCGGGAGAAGAATAGATAGATAGACAGAGCATCTTGTTTCGCACAACTTTATGCAAAGTGAAATAAGGTAAATCGACAAAATTATAAGCATACTAAACTAATTTTATTCCAAAACCAATAAATTGTGTGTTGAAAATATTGGATCTCTTCGTTCATCTTCGCTGAATTATTACCATAGCATTTCAATTTCCGGCAACAAGATTTTCTGTCATACGCTCTCATTTCTTTCGGACACATTTGTAATCTACACTTATTATAGCAAAATGCCAGTCTATTTCTATATAGTTGCTACGCTATTCATTAATTTTACTAGTTTTCCATTAACAATATTTCAATTCACCAATAAATATTTGTATATACTATACTAAACTAACACCAGTAAAAATATTGAATCTCATCGTTCAGTTTCGCTAAATTACCATTAACATTTTTTAAATTTCTGCCACAAGACTTTCTATCATATGCTCTCGCCTCCTTTGGACACATTATGTAGTCTCTACACTTACTATAGCAAAAGGCCACTATGTCTATATAATTTCTATATAAGTAAGTTCTACGTTAAGTTGTATCCCCATTAAAAACTTCAAAAAAGTAAAAAAATACGGCAAGTACATGAAATCATATAAATCACAAAAAATAGAAGATAATAATAATAAATCACAGAAAAATAAGAAAATATACAAATCACAAAAAATAGAAGATAATAATAATAAATCACAGAAAAATAAGAAAATATACAAATCACAAAAAATAGAAGATAATAATAATCTTTGTAAAAAGAAGTGAGATCCCCATAAAAAACTTCAAGAAAGTAAAAAAATACGCCAAGTACATGAAAATCACAAAAAATAGAAGATAATAATAATTACAAAATTAAAAAAAGATGTGAAATCAAAATGAGCTGCCAGTACATAAAGATGCTTTCCAATTGCGCTTTAGATGACACAACTACATATGCACGGCTAAAATTCCATTACTCATAATGGCTATTTATACAAAGAAAAAATGTATTAAATAATAATATGCAGATATATTTTTATACAAATAAATATTTTAATACGAATAAATATTTGATTCAAAATACTTGGCGCTGCGCCCGGAATTGGTGTTGTTAAACTCAATAAATATGTATAAATTGCATTAATCCTTTTCTTTCTTTCTTGTACGTGTGTGTGTGTGTGTGTAAATATATATAGAATAAATCTGACTGCGTTTCTAATATGTGTATGTATATGTATTTTATATTGTAATGGAGTTGTTGTAAATTATTAATACTAAGGCAATTAACATTTTTTCGATTGCGCAGCGCCAAGTATTTTGAATCAAATATTTATTCGTATTAAAATATTTATTTGTATAAAAATATATCTGCATATTATTATTTAATACATTTTTTCTTTGTATAAATAGCCATTATGAGTAATGGAATTTTAGCCGTGCATATGTAGTTGTGTCATCTAAAGCGCAATTGGAAAGCATCTTTATGTACTGGCAGCTCATTTTGATTTCACATCTTTTTTTAATTTTGTAATTATTATTATCTTCTATTTTTTGTGATTTTCATGTACTTGGCGTATTTTTTTACTTTCTTGAAGTTTTTTATGGGGTAAATCACACAATTCGTGGATAAATAAAAATAATGTATTGTAACATAATAAATACATGACTCAATAAATGCAATGATACATATACATGTGCGAACTTTTTTTTTATACAATAATTCTACCACTTATATTACACAATAAATAGAATAAATACAATTTCTATTTTACAATGGTATATTATAATGACCCCAGGGCAGAGTGTCGGTCGAATCGGGTACGATATGCCGCTAGTCGTCGTACGGACTTAGAGCGATTTTGGATTCCGAAATGGTGTACACTTTGTGCAATTTAGACCGTATGCACGATTGTCTGCAAACCATTTCAATCTCCCTGTGCAAACACTGCGCATAGTCGTCGAAAGTTATCGTTCTGGCTATGACGTTGGTCTTGACGCCTTTCGCCTTTTTCGTATCTTTTTTGCCGTCTACGCGAAGTGCATACATTTTCGCTCTAAGACCTACGAATTCGGTCATTATCGCACCGTTATTTTCAACCTTCATCAGCCCTGGAACCTTCTTATTCAAGCGCGACATATTATATAGATTGTCGATGGGATAATCACTGGTGTCGAAACTGTCGATATTGTGCTTCATAGATTCATAGATATCGTCGCATCGAATGTGATAAATTAGGCTGTCTGTGTCTGTGTATAGAATTTTACAATTTGTTCCGTGCTTGGGCGACATGTACTCGTGGTGAAATTCATACAAACAAATTTTTGATATGTCCAGAATGCTCATACCCACGTATATCGGTTGGTTGAATTTCACCTCGAGCTTTCGCAATTATATAATAATCTTTATTGCGTCCCCTCAGGGTTTACAATTCTTACATACACTTCTCTTATATCTATCCTTACATACTACTCGCACTTAACCTATTCTCTTTCGCTCGCTCGCCTGCCACCGCCACGCACGCTTTCCCTCCCCCTCTCTTCCCTATCGTGTGACCTCCGCTTCCGCTCGCCTCCCTTTCACTCTCAAACCTTAGCCTTCCATTCCTCCACTCCACCTCCCCTCCTTTCTTCTATCCTCCCCATCCACTCCTCCCCCCTCCCCCATCACTCAACACCTCCCTCACCACTTCCTGCCACCCCCTATCCTTCCCCCAATCTGTACACATCTCCCACACGTGCTCCCACGTCTCGCCCCCCCCCCACCCACACACCCTGCATTTTCTATCCTCCTCCTCTTCCCAATACCTCCCTCCCTTCATCTCATTCCCCAGCCTAAACCTCGCCACTCTCCTCCACCTGCTTTCACCCCACCCCTTCTTTAAATACCCCGGCACCCCCACCCCTTTTACCATCCCATACCACCTGTTATATTTTGAGTCCCCAATCCTCTCCCATCTTTCCCCTCCTCTAACTTCTTTCCCCTACACACCAACTCCTCCCCCCTCAATTCCCCCCTTCCCCTCATCAGCTCCTCTCCTTCCACTGTCCACCCTTTCTCCTCAAAAAACCCCTTTCTTTCCTCCGCCCATTCTCCCAGCACCTTCCCCCTTTTCGCCCTACCTTTTTTCTCTTCCCAGCATTTCCTTGCCAATTCCCCCCTTGCCTCTCCTGCAACTTCCTCTCATAGGCCCAAGCCCTCATCCCCGCCCTTCCTTTCAACATATCCCTCTGTAACTCCTCCCTCACGCGGTGTGCACCAATCCACCCCCAACACCCATCTTAAGTACTTCTCCTGTAACCCTTCCACCCTCTCCCTCTCTCTCCATCCCCATATCTCTACTCCACATCCCACCGTCGCCCACACCAATTTATCAAATAACCACACCCGTTTCCCCCAATCACCGCCGCCGCTTTTCTAACCCTATCCTTCACATGGTCCTCCTGCCCCCCATTTGCCATCAAAGTATAACCCAGGTACTTAAACTCCCGCACCTCCTCCACTTCCTTTCCCCTCCACCTCCATGCCACCTTCTTCCACCTCCCCCCTCCCTTCCTACACCTCATTATCTTTGATTTCCCGACATTCAACTGAAGCCCCTTCTCTTCCATATATCTCTCCAATCTGGCCATCATACCCTTCATACCCTCCTCATCCTCCGCCACCACTGCCACATCAACCGCATATGCTAGGGTGTAAACTTTCTTATCCCCCAGCCTTACTCCTCCCCATCCACCCTTTTCCAGCTCCTCATCCAGATCCGCCAGCAGCAGTGTGAATAAGCTGGGGCTCAGTGAGCATCCCTGCCTTACTCCCCTAGCCGTCCAGAAATCCCTTCCCATCTCGTCCCCCACCCTTACCCTACACACCGTTTCCTTCAATACCTCTTCACACCTTTCTACTAACCCCTCCCTCACCCCCCTCTTCCGCATCGCCTTCAGTAGCATCTCCCTGTCCATCGAGTCAAAAGCCGCCGTTAGGTCTATGTAGAAAATCACCATTCTTCTTCCCTTCCTCATCACCTGCCTATTTATCAAATATTTTAACACATAGATGTTATCAATACAACCCATTCCTCTCCTAAAGCCGGCCTAACTCGGTGGCAGCAACTCCTTCACCTCCACTGCCTCCCTTCGCCTCTCCGCCAACACAGCCGCGTACACTTTGTACGCAGTCTGTGTCAGCGTAACCCCCCTGTACTCTTCCACCCTCTTTCCTGCTCCCTTCTTAATCACAGGAACCACTACTCCTTCCCTCCATTCTTCCACCCATCCTTCCCCCTTCCAAACCCTATTGCAAATATCCCATATCCACTCCTGCACCTCCACCCCCCCCCCCCATACTTCCAAACTTCATTTACTAATCCATCCCCCCCTCCTGCCTTACAATCCTTCAGGTTCCTCACCACCCTTCCCACCTCCTCCTTGCTTAGCTCTCTGTTCCGTCTTACGGAAACAAAGGGGAGCTCAGAGCGAGGCAGAAAATTAACGGTCTTTTACAGTAAGCAATGGCTAGTTCTTGAAGCGTTCGTTGGGAACCATTTGCTTGTCAGATGACTAAGAGGCAATCGACATCGTGCCGTCTTTTTCTGATATTTTGACTGCTTTGCCCTAAAGATAATCAGTTAAATTGCTCTGTCAGCGAGGGTACACGGTTACCTCGGACTGGTACACGGTTACCGTCGTCCACCGCTGACGCACGAGCAATATAATCATAAATCGTGACCCCGGCTAAACGTTCCGATCGACCAACCTAGCTAGGTTTGTTAACCAGATGCCTGGTTTTTCCTTGCTACGTCACTAAGAAGGAGAGACTTCTTCTTCTACCACCAAAGTCACGGAAAGGAGGTTCCTCCTCTTCAAGGTAAACCAACCAATCGGTAATTTGGACTCCTCCCGAAATTCGGATGACTCGTCTACCTTCGTCGACGAAAGGGCTAGACGTGCAGAATACATTCGACTCTCAACGAACAAGGTTCATCGGCTTGATCGGGTCATCGTTCGGACCACAAGCACGAAAAGGGACATTCGCATTCGCTTTTCTGATCATCGCGCGGATCACCTTTTCATACAATTGACATAGATATAAACAGTCACCTAAGATTAGTTTGGCGGGTGATACGTTCATTCGACACACGCGTTCTTATAGTAAATCGGGCTTTACAACCCCGAAAGAAATATTCGAATTTTTCAAGCGCGTGTCGGTAAGAACACACTCTCCCTCCTCGTCCTCCCCTTTCCTTCTTTCCCCCCCTTTTCTTACCCTCCACTCCACACCTCCTAATAGCCCCCTAAAATAATCCTCCCACTCCTCCATTTTTATCCCCTCCTCCACCCTCCTACCTCTCTTCCTCTCTCTGTTCACTACTTTCCACACCTGCCCTTCCGTCTTCACCCCCTCCATCTCCTTCTCCCACTTATCTACCTCCATCCTCTTTTTCCCCTCACACATAATTTTAAACTCCTTTTTCTTTTTCCTATATTCTTTCCCATCTCCCCCCTCCCTCCTCCATCTCCTCAACTCCCTTCGCACCTTATTTTTTTCCTCCTTCAGCTCCTTATCCCACCACCCTCCCCGTCCCACCCTCTCCCCTCCTTGCCCCACCTTTCTTAACACCCCTTTTACCCTATCCCTCAACTCCCTCCATTCTTCCTGTATTCCTCTGCCCCCTCCCTCTCTCCTACCAAATATCCTTATAAACTCCTCTCTCCCCTTCTCTGTCCAGTTCCCCCCCTCTGCCCCTCTTCCTTTCCCCCTTTTCCTCTCACCCACCTCCTCCCTGCATTCCCCCTTCAACCAAACTACCAGTGGGTGGTGGTCCGAGTCCACCCTTTCTGCCACTTCCATTCTTTCCACTCCCTCCCTCGTATCCTCATTCCCCAGCACATAATCTATGACCGTATTCCCACTCCCTCCTGTGTAAGTCCACTCCCCCTCCTCGTCCCCGTCCATGTTTCCGTTCATTATCCCCCATCCCCTCTCCCCCAAAAAATTACACAACCTCCTGCCCTCCCCATTCACCGCTCTGTCTTTCGATCTCCTACTTTCCATTCCCTTCTCTTCCTCACCCCCTCCCCCCATATCTCCCCCTTCACCCCCAGTCCTTACGTTAAAATCTCCCCCTATCACCACCCTCACCCCTCCTCTCTCCCTTCCATCCATTCCTTCAGATCCTCCAGCTTCCTCTGAAGTCGTTGTTTACATACACTCCCACCACCCTCCACCCCCCCATCTTCACCTTCTTCACTATTACCCCTTCCCTTTCCCCCTTCTCACCTTCCCTTGTCTCCAGCCCCACCCTCACCGCCATTATCATTCCACCCATTGCCCTCCCTTTCTTACTCTCCCTCTTTGCCCACTGCTTCTCCCACACATACCCTCTTGGCATCTTATATCTCACCCTCTCCCAGTCTCTTTCCTCTAACCACGTCTCGCATAACACCACCACATCCCATTCTTCCAAACCCCTCCAAAACTCTATATCTTTATTTTTTACCCCCGCACATTCCAGAACGATACCTTATATATTCCTTCCCCTACCACTTTCCCTATCCCATCACCTGCACCCCTTATCCTCTTTCCCCTCCTCCTCTCCCCCCTTCTCGTTTCCCTGTTTCTCCATCCATTTCTCGCTTACCTCTTCCCACCTCCTCATTCTCTCGTTCACCCACATTTTCATGTATCCTACCTGTACCTTATTCCCCTCCTCCTCTCCTCCTCCGCCTCTCTTTCAATCTTCGATCTCCCTCTTCTCTCCTCCTCCGTGAGGACGTCCCCAATCCTCTCTTTCCCTACCTTCAGCATTTTTCTCGCCTCCATTACCTTCCTTTTCTCTTCCCTTCCCGCCAACTTCACGAGTGCCATACCTCGTCCACCCCCTCCCACTCTTCCTATCTTTGTCACTTCCGTTATACCCCCCTCATCCAGTCCCATCCTCCCCCATAGCTTCTTCACCCCCTCCTTCACTTCTCCCCCTTCCAGTCCCAAACCTCTTATTACCACATTGTTCCTTCTTCCCTCTCTCTCCTTCTTATCCTGCTTTAACTCCAACCTTCTCAGCCTCAGTCCCCACTCCTCCACCTGTACTTCCTCCACCACTTCCTTACCATCTCCTCCTCCCTTCTCCCATTTCTCTACCTTTTCCATCACTTCATCCATCCTCCTATCCCTTTCTTCCAACTTCTCTAACTTTTCTTCTATTCCTTCCCTCCTTGCCTTCTCTTCCTTCATCCACTTTTCCCACTTCCTTCTTTCCCCTCTCCATTCCTCCTCCACCCTTCTTTTTCTTCCTTCTCTTTCCTCATCTCCTCCTTCATTTCCCTTATCTCCAGTAGCAACTCCATCATCGTTCCTTCCAGCCCCCCTCCCCTCACTTTGTTCTCTTTCACCGAGGACCTCACCGTTTTCCCACTCCTCCTAAACCCTGCCCCTCCCTCCTCCTCCATCGTCCCTACCTCGTCCTCTCTCCCTCTTTTCTGTACCCAAAAACTCTCCAAGCTCCCCACACTGCTCCCCACACTACTATCACTGTCTTTCCTACACCTTTCCTTTATCATTTCACTCCCCATTCCCTTGTCTCCCCCCCCCCCCCACTTTACTCCCCTCTTCCCCCAATTGCTCTTCTCCCCCATCCCCCCCCACCCCCATCCCTCCCAAATTCCCTTTATTCATTACCTTAGTTCTTTATCCCCCGTTCAAAATTTCCCGCCTTCCTTACCAACACCTCTACCTCCTTTCCTCTCCTACAGGTGTCACTCCCTGCAGCTCTCTTACTCTTTCCCATTCACTTCTCCCACCTGTATCACGTAACCTCCAAACCTTCCTTTATCACTCCTATTCCCTGCCACCCTCTTTTTTTTTTTTTTTACTTGGTGGAAATCCCCACGGATACCCCCGGCCCGCGGGGGCGGGCGGGGGGTTATGTGGGACTCGAACCCACTAAAACCACCAAGATGACCTCCTCGGGAGCGGCGTCGCGCGCCTGAGGGGGAGGACTTGTGCGAGATCAAACTAGCGATACTTTCGCTTGCCTCCCCCTCCTGCGCTTGCGGTACGACGCCGCCCACGCCCCCGACGCACTTTGTCGCGTCGGGGTCTTCCCTGGGGGAGAAGTTACCTCCCCCAGCTTCTTCTTCTCGGCGACGCGCGACGGGTCATACGCCCGCGCCGCCATTTGGGGGCCGCTGCTGCTAGGGCGAGTAGTGTCCCCCGACACCCCCACCCCACGGCCCCGCGATCGAACAGCCCCCCGCTCGGCCCTGAGATGTTGTACGGGCCGGATTAGTTGGGGGACGAGTGTGAACTGACCACGAGGGCCGCCAGAACAGGAACACTGGACGGCCCGTCGTGGCCCACCCGCCCCCCCCCCCCCTCCGGGGCTGTTGATCGCTTTCCAGGGGGCGACAACTATTAGTCGACCCCCTGGAGGAGGGCCCACTCCTCGCCGGGACCCTCCGCACTCCTACCCATCGCGAGGACTGTGGTGGCCCAACGCTAGGGGGCCAACACTGTCGTGGGGGGAGTCGACGGCGGCGCGCGGCCGGGGCCAATACCGGGGGAGCGGGCGACCTATAATGTCGCCGGACCGCGTCCCCCGGCCCCGGGTCATCTGCGTCTCGCTCGTCGTCTGCCAGGAGGCCGTGGGATACGGCCCGGATGACCGGACCGTTCCCTGTCCCCCTCCGCCTCCTCCTTCTCGAGCATAATCAGCTCCGCGAAGAAGGACACGGCCTCCCAGCAGCCCCGATCTTCAGCCATCCGACGCACGACTGTCAGAAGACTGAGATCGGGGCCCAGCTGCGCCTCCAGGACTCGGCGGTCGTCGACCCACTCCCGGCAACGCGCCAGGGTGTGATCCGCCGAGTCCAGGTCGCCCGAGTCGCAGCTGAAGCACCGCGACGTCTCCTCCCGCCCTATGCGACACAGGTAATCACCGAAACAGCCATGTCCGGTGACCACCTGCGTCAGGCGGAAGGTCAGCCAACCATATCTGCACCCCGCCCATTCTCCCATGATGGGCAGCAGCGCCCCGACGACGCGTCCCTCCCGATGTTCGGGGAGGGACAACCACTCGACCCACTTGTCGCCGGTGCGACGCGGACGGCGGAATAGACTTCCGCCTCCATCTCCGCGAGAAGATGGAAAGGGGGGGGACGCGGCCAATGCGGGCAGTCCGGCGTGTGACACCGTGCGATAAGCTCGCACGGCTCGGAGGAGCACGCGGCGGTGGGCTCTAGCCAAGAGCTCCCGCCCAACGCGACACTCCTCCAGGTCACCGGCCCATATGGGTGCGCCATACAGCACCATGGACCGGATGACCGTCACGTATAGCCGCCGGACACCCTCGCGAGGGCCCCCGAGATTCGGCATGATTCGCCCGAAGGCGAATATTTGCCGTTCTATTCGGGGGCCGAGGGCCTTGAAGTGAGGCGTGAATCGCCAGTAGGTGTCGAGGGTCAGGCCGAGATATCGCATCGATCGACCGACCCTGACGTTGGCTTCCCCGATCCTCAGAGACGCTCGGTTCGGGACACCGGTCCCGTTCCGGTCTGCGAGCCATATCGCCTCGGTTTTCCCGAAGGCGACTCGCAGACCGAGCGTCTCGATCGAGGCCACGACACGTCGCAGTGCCCCCTCGGCGAGGCTGATAGCCTCCTGCCACCTCTGCCCGGAAGCCACCACCAAGGTGTCGTCTGCGTAACAGACTAGCGACACTCTTGGTGATGGCATCTCGACCCGCAGCACCGCGTCGAACGCTAGGTTCCACAATAGGGGGCCCAACACGGACCCCTGTGGAACGCCGCGGTGAACTTGAGCCGCCCCTGCCCCATCTCGGCCGTCGTATGCCACCACCCGGCCGCGGAGATAGTCCCGGATCAGGCGGCGAAGGTAGAGCGGGACGTTGTGATGAAGCAACGCCCGCTCGATCGCCGCCCAGGAGACGGTGTTAAACGCATTCGCTATATCCAACGAAACAGCGACGCTCACACCGCCTCCCTCGACCGCCCTGTCCGACAGCGTCCGAACCAATCGAATGGCGTCGATGGTCGAACGCTGCCGTCTAAAACCGAATTGGCGGTCGGAGAGATCCGGACCCACGGTTCCGAGGTGGCGCCCGAGGCGGGCAGCCACGATTCGCTCCAGGAGCTTACCCGCCTCGTCTAGCAGGCAAATCGGCCGATAGGCCGAGGGCGACTCTGCGGGCTTACCGGGCTTGCGGAGTAGCACCAGCCTCGCCTCCTTCCACGTTGGGGGGAACCTCCCGGTTCTCAGGACGGCGTTGAACAGCCGCCTGAGACCGTTTCCCAAGGCGCTCATGGCGCAGGCTCAAACTCGCCCGGGCACTCCGTCCGGACCTGGAGCCGCCCTTCTTCGGCGCATGCGTGCAACAGAAGAGGCGAACTCCTCGTCACTGACCCCCGGGGCGTCAGATGTATCGGCGCCCCGTGTCAACCATGGGTCCCCGGCATCGACGTAGCCACCCTCCCCCGGAACTGGGGGAGGAGGAAAAAGCGTCGTAATGACTTCGCCGAGGAACCCAGGCTCCAGACCCTCCGTGACTGGGGGCGCCCAAGGACCGAGTTTGACGGACACGGCCCTGTACGGGCATCCCCAAGGGTTCTGGTCGAGGGTCGCGACGAATTCGTCCGCGGAACGGGATTTGGCCCGGGCGATCTCTCCACGGAGCTCTCGGCGCGTCGCTGAGAACGCGACGCGCAGCTCCCGGAGTAACCCCTCCGGTACCCGCCGAGGATCTTTTCGGCGGGTATTGGTGTACCGGCGGCGCGCTATGAGATTCGCCGCGCGAAGCTCGGCGATCTCGGGCGTCCACCAGTACACCGCCTTCCGACCCTTGACCGGCACCCCGGTCCGCGGCATCGACGCATCACAGATGCGTTGCATGCTGCGGCGGAACCAGAGGGCGCCATTAACGGGGTCATCCAGCACGTCGCCTAGCAGTGGTGGCCAGGCGACTACGGAGGCAGCTAGTTGGGCCGCGTCGACGTCTAAGCGTCCGAGCGCCCATCGTGGGGGCCGCTCGTGCGCCCGAGGGGCGCGTGGAGGCGGGGTGACGGAGGTACCCAGCATCAGATACATGTGATCCGATAGGGTCTCTGTGTCCTCCGCCACCCAGCAGTGCGACGTTTTAGCGGCGGCAGCGGGGTTGACCCAAGCCAAGTCGATGATCGACTCGCCCCGCATGCCGCGGTACGTCGTCACCGCATGGGGGTTCTTTAGTGTGAACCCCATCGCCTCCGCCCACTCGAGTAGCACTTCGCCCCGGGAGTCCGTCCTGGGAGCGCCCCATTCGAACGCATGGGCGTTGAAATCTCCCAACAGGACGACCGGCCGAGATGATAGGGGGGCGATGAATGCCCCCATCTCGTTCAGCCGGTCTTCGAACTCCGGGACCGTGAAGCGCGGCGCGAAATAGCAGCCCACCACGAGGAAGTCCCCCCAACGGACAGCCATCCAGCCCCGCCCGTGCCGGGCGACCGAGCACGGCGAGGCACCTCTCCCAACGTCCCACACCATCGCCACCTGCCGATCCGGGTTCGTGGACCGAAAAGTTCGGTCCTCCAACGGGTACGGCTCGGTGACGACGGCCAGCCCCCCGGCCGCCAACTCTATGCGAGCCTGCTCCAGCAGGTCGTGCGCTCGCATAGAGTGGTTGACATTGGCCAGCAGGATCGATAGGCCATTAGGCATCGCGTGTGTTCGCGGTGCCGGCCCCCACCGGATCCTGCTCGGGCCGGGCTACAACCCCGGTGTCGGAAGGGCTCCCGGAATAACCCTCCGTCACCGGTGGAATTATGCCACCGCCGTACGACACGGCGATGGACTGCGCTAACAAACGCGCCTCCTCCCTTTCTTCCGTCGTTGTTGTCCCCCCTACCCCCGCTGGTGGTGATGTGGGCGACGATGATGGAGAGGCCTTACCTACTTTAAGGTAGGCCTCCCTCCCTCTGGCCTGGCTCCGGGAGGGCAAGGGGCGTATGGGGCGTCTGATTTGTCCGCGCCCCGGACTTTTCTTTTCTTTCCGGCCCCCTTGCCGGTGCCAATCAGCTCCGGTGACGCGGCGCGGCTGGACGAGGAGTCCGGGTTCTCCCGGTCTTTCCTCTTGCCCGACCCCGATTTCGCCGCAGATGCGGCAACCAGGGGGGTGGCTTTCATCTCCCCCGACGCCCCCGCGGACGCGGGGGGGGGGGGGGGTGTCTGCCGCCGTCGAGGGCGTCGGGGGCTCCGGTACCGCTGACGCGGCAGCTCCCCCCTTGTCCTTCCCGGTCCCATTCCTTTTGGGAGGGGGCGCCCGTTTCTGGGGGCGACACGCCGGGCCACCCATCCTGTGGCTGGCAGGAGCTCCGGCCGCGGTGCAGAGCGGGCACCTCGGGGCGTCGGTACAATCCCGCGCCCTGTGCCCCTCGCTGCCACACCGGTAGCAGAGCCGACTCCTGTCCTCTGGGCTGCTGCATTTTGCCTGCGCGTGACCGAATTCGAGACAGCGGAAGCATTGTAACTTCCGCTGTACGAGCGGCGACACGCGAGCCAGGAGCGAATCCACGTTGATCGTGGTCGCCCTGACCAGGCGCGCAGCAGCCGCCACGGGTGCCCGAACCCAAAGGGTGTACAACCCGGCAGCGTCTGGACGCCTTGGGCCCAATGTGACGCTCTCCGCCGCACAGCCCCCCTGGGTTGCGATCGCCCCCCGAACGGCGTCCTCAGACGCCAGCTCCGTGAGGCCGTTGACGCGGAACTCGGCAGTTTTTTGAGGACACAGGACCCTGATGCCTGTGCCCTCGAGCCGTTCCGCAAGCCTCGTGGTGAGGGCGGCGGCTCTGGCCGAGCTCTGGGCCCCCGGAATCTCGAACACGAGACCCCCGGTGACCGCGCGTCTCGGTCGCATGGCCGTGATGCCGAGGTCGGCGACCTTAATGGCCGCCATAGCCACGGCGACCTGCACCGAGAATTCTTTTTCTCCCCCAGCCGGCGCGGTGATCGTCACCGCAGCCGTCCTGGGGGCGCGCGGCATTGACACCGGGGGCTTCCCGGGTGCGCCCGGCCTCTGGGAATCCGGCGGCGCGGCGCTACCTCCCCTCCTCCCCTTCCCGCTCCCAGCGGGCGTCTTCGGGGGCGCTCTCTTCGCCCCGTCCGCCGCAGGCGCTTTGGCCGCCGCTCTTCTGGCCTTACGGCCAACCACCTGGGCCCATGTGCTCGCTGGAGCATTCTGGGACCCAGGAGGCAAGGTCTGGCCAAGGGGGTCGCCGGGAACCGGCGTTATCACCCCCGGTTTGCTGCCAGCCTTTTTGGCGGCCTTGGCGGCTACTCTGCGTGCGCGCCTGGAGCGCGTGGACGAGGGCCGTGCCGGCGTCGCCGCACCATCCTTTGACGGCGCGCCAGGCGTCTGCCCAGGCGTCCGGCCCGGCCTCTTTTTCCCGGCGGCAGCCAGCGTCGATTTGGGGGTGTTACCCCCCGGCCCGTCCGTGGCCACCTTCCCGTGCTCGGGCCCAGTGCCACTAGCCGCTTTCTTCTTCTGTTTCTTCTCGCCGCGAGACGGGATTTTAGCCCCATCCGCGGTGGGATCCTCAGCCCCGATCTTCGCCCACTGTAAGGCGAGGGGCGTCGGCGGAACGGCAGACACCTGCGTCGGGCTGCCCCGCTGGATAACCTTCCCGAGGGAGAGGAGGCGGTTATCTACTCTCCTCTCTAGCTCCTCCATACGGCGCAGCACCGTCTCCCAGGGCTTCTCCGCAGGCCGGGCACCCGCGTCGCCGGGCAGGGCGTCTCCGGAGGAGGAGGGCTCGGGGGAGACTATTCTCCTTCGTTTCCTCCCCCTCTCTCCTTTGCCCCTACCCTTGTCCGCGCTAACCGGCTTATCCGGGAGGGGCGCAGGCCTCGCTGCCGACGAGGGACCCGGGGTAGGCGCCACCTCCACCTGGACGCACGAGTCCGTCCAGGGGGGCACGCAGGACGGAAGGAGCTCGTCGCGGGTGGGCAGCGGGACGCCGGGGCGGAAGGACAACTCCTCCGACTCCCTAACGTCCACCCCCGCGAGAGACGCACGCGTCTCGAGTCTTGAGAATTTACCCCGCAAGAACTCCAGCTCCCTCTCCCTGACATGCAGGCATTCACCGAGGGAGTGCGCCTGCTCCGTCAGGTTCCGCACCTGCGTAGAGAGCTGCTGGGACTTACGCTCCCAGGCTCCGTGGCGGAAAACCACCCCCCTCGCCGGTTTATCCGGGTTCTCTCCCCGTTCGGCTCTCCCGGTGAGCTCCGCGGCCACGGCGGACGCGCGTCTTATCGCGATCCGTATCGCACGCACGTCCGTCGACTTGACGTGCTTCGCCGCGCTGATCGTGGCCGCTACCGCGTCGAGCTCGTGCTGGGCCTGGCCGGCAAGGCCGCCGACCGACATCGTTTCGGCCCAGTTTCGTAGCTCGGATCGACCCGGGAGAGCCTTCATTCCGGGACCCAGCCTGGCCGGGTTCGTCCAAACCCCAGGCTTTCTGCCCCTCTTCCCAGGGACGAAGCCAGGCCTATGCCCCGCGTCGGTCCCGCCATCGGATGACAACGGAAGGGCGTCGGAACAACCCCCCTTAGCAGGCACTCCGCCGATATCGTCCACCCCGCTGGACGGGAGGTCCACGTCCATCGCGACAGAGGCCGCAGCACCGAACTCCGCCTCGTCAGTGCCCCGGGACACAGAGTCCGAGGCACCCAGGTCCAAAGACTCCTCCCCATCAGAGGAGAGGACTATCACCCGCTCGTTACTAGCGACGTGCGGGTCACACCGCTCCAATACGACGCGGGGCTCGGGCGCCCCGTCGAAGCGCGGGCGCGGAACCTCCGACGGGACGATGACGGCTGCAGGGTCCAGCGCCTCCATCATCGCGGCCACCTCTGCCTGCAGGGCAAGAAGATCCCTGATCTCATGGGTGGCTACCAGCTCCACGCTTCGCACGCTCGGCACACTCTTGGTGTTGTGCGGTGCCGACGGCGAAGCCTTCCGGTCTCGCGCGTGCGGGACAGACTCCGTCCCACACGGGGTATCATCCCCCTCCCCCTCCGGTGTTAGCACCGAGGGTGCGTCCTTCCGTGGGCGCGCGTCGCGTGGAGTAGCTGGATTGCCACCCCCGCTATCATCGCCCTCCTGCTGCTCCGCCTCCTCCTTCCCTGCCAGGCCGGACAACCGCGAAACCGCGATCGAACGCTGGTCCTGCGACGAAGCCAGCGATCCGCACAAAGCGATCAAACGCTGACTCCGCCTAACTGCGTTGTCCTTCATAGCGGGGAGGACTGCATGCAACGATGCAGCGCCTCGACCTCCCTCCGTATCGCAAACAATGTCCTTGGACGGGTCCTGGTCGGCTGCTGTAGTGGCTTCTGGGGGGGAGCGACAGCATATCGCTCCCGACACCAGTGACGTCGGTCCGCGGCCCCAACACGACGTCGTCAGTCGCACGTACTTCAGGCTGGCTGCTGACAAGGCCAACCTGAGCCAGGCGATTACCCCCTGGTAGCGGCGTTTTTTCCGAGGCTTCAGTAAATCTCTCCATTCCATGTAAATATCTTGAAGGGCGACGACCCCACCGCCCAGCGGTCTCCCAACCATCCCCACTAAGGCGGGGGGAACACCCAGCCGGCATTTTACTTCCCCGCTGCTGAGAAGGTCTCCTCAGAGAGGAGACGGTGACCCCTGCAGCGAAATGCGCTGCAGGGGAACGCAAATGCCATGTCCGCGTTCGCGTCCCTACCCGACTATGTCGTGTAGGGACCCCAGGAGCACCAACGTGGAGGTGCGGTACATGGACTTACCCCGGTCGGGCCTCCAACTTCGTCCAAGTTTTCCGCTCCGGGCTGCCTCTGGATCCTCCCCTCGCGACCATAAGGCCCGAGGGGTACCACCAGAGGCGACGACCCAGTTGAGAAAACATGGAACCCATCGGAGTTCTCCATCGACCATGCGCCGGCAAGCCGACAGCCGATGGAGAGCCCTTCCAGAGTCAAGGGATTTTTGCTCCCTCCCTGCCACCCTCTATCCTAGCCCTTTCCTTTGCAGCGCCAAGTATTTGAATAAAATATTTATTCGTATTAAAATATTGATTTCTATAAAAATATATCTGTTTAATATTATTTAATATATTTTTTCTTTGTATAAATAGCCATTGTTATAATTGGCGCAATTGTTGTATATCATTAATTTTGTAATAAATCTATTAATTTAAGACAATGGTTTTAAATGGGATTCTTTTTTATGGATTAATTAAAATGTCCGCTATATGAGTAATGGAATGTATGAACACAGCATTTTAGCTGTGTATATGTTATTATATATAGTTGTATCATCTTAGGCGCAGTTGGAAAGCACCTTTATGTACTGGCAGCTCATTTCGATTTCACTTTTTTTTTTATTTTATTATTAGTATCTTCAATTTTTGTGATTATTATTGTCATCTATTTTTTGTGATTTATTTGATTTTTCGTGTACTTGGCGTATTTTTTTACTTTTTTGAAGTTTTTTATGGGGATTTGATTTTTCATGTACTTGGCGTATTTTTTACTTTTTTGAAGTTTTTTATGGGGATCTCACTTCTTTTTACAAAGATAATTTACATAGGGACTGACTTTAGATAATTTTTAATATTATAAATTACAAATTATCACGCGATAGAATTAAGTATAAATTCTATATTCTACGTAAGTTTAACAACTACGAACAGAAACCATATGCACCGGATTGCCAATCTATATGTATTATATTATATGTATAGTACATTGTGTACAATACATGGTGCACGAATATATATATATATAAAGCCACATTTTAGTTATATATAACTTAACATAGAACTTATATAGAAGTAGAGTGGCATTTTGCTATTGTAAGCTGTTTGAGATTCCATTAGTTCAGCGTTCCGCCGTGCCAATGCTCGTCGCAGCACCTCCTGGGCAGCGGAACACACCTCTGATCGACGATCGATCCGGTGATCGATTCTCCTAGTCCCTTGCTCAGCCAATCGCCGTTCACCACGTGAAACTGGCGGCCCAATCAGAGAGCGTACTTTCTTGGTCGATTCTCGAGGATTGTTCGAGAGGACGCTCAACGGCTTTTCAGCTTTCTCTTTGTTCACTCTCGTTTCATACCGCTTGTCGCGATAACGTGTTTTTCATTGTTTCATCTCGCAACGTGTGAAATTATTCATTAGTACTTTTCAGTGCTCATGAACAGTCTCTTTCGTGCTCATTATAATTGCAGTGTTCACGCGAGTGAGTTAAATCACTTTTACTTGATATTTCTCATTTCTTGTGCACACCACGTGTGTTCATCGTGCGTAGCGTGACCGCGTGTTTTGTGCTCAGCCAAAATACTCTGCTCATCTCACACCAGTATTGTGCTCACATGGACGAAATCAATTTTATAATAAAGTGACTTAGTCATCATTGACTGAATTTGGTGCATAGTGCTTCACTTTCCTACCGTCGTTTCCTAACCTCACTCTCCAGCGTGCTCACCCGCTTAAATTGTTAACATTTTTGGTCCTTCGAGCCGGAGCGACGGTGAAAGTGCAGTGAAAGTGCAGTTATTAGTGCTCAACAATGGCTGATCATGAGCTCCCCAAAGCCAAGGTGTCCAAGGAGGCCAAGGTGTCCAAGGAGGCCACGGAGGACAAGGGTGAGCAGCCAGTGGCAGTGGCAGCCACGCTCACTGTCCCCACCGAACAGCCGTCAGCCAGTGGGACGGAAGGCAAAGTTCGTGCACGAGCAGCATCGCCTACAACCCTCTCATCTCAGCTCATCATAAAGGCGAGAACACAGATGGGTCGACTCGAGTCGCTCACCATGCTTAAAAATCAATTGCCTTCTCATGCATATTCCACCTCTTTAGAGGAAGTGCAACTGTTCACGGCACAGGTCGAGGAGATCCACCAGGCATTCCACCGTGAACATGAAAACTTCGAGGCTGTGTGGCCCCTTAAATTCCTCGACCACGAGTATTTCACCACAAAGGTGGAGGTGAAGGAGCGTCAGCTGGCTTGGGAGATGAAACTACATCTGCATCGCCTCAAGCTTGATGTACAGGTGATAAATGACTTGAGGAAGACCCCTGCCCCGACTGCACCTGCACAAGCAACTAAGCTGCCCGAGATTGAGCTGCCGAAGTTCTCAGGCAGCTACACTGACTGGCCAACATTTAGCGAGCTCTTCTCATCGCTCATAATCCAAAATGCTTAGCTCACGGACATTAATAGGCTCCACTATCTGCGCTCAAGTTTGACTGGAGAGCCAGCAAGAAGAGTGAATGGTTTCCCCTTCAGGGGCTCTTCATTCCAGGCGTGCTGGGACCTCCTCACTAAGAGGTATGCAAACAAACGTTTGCTCATTCAAGAGCAGCTGGAGAAACTGCTCACACTTCCTCCAGTCTCAACACGCTCAGCGATGGCCCTTAAGGACTTGGCATCAACTGCCAACGAAGTGAACGAGTCCTTGGTAGCCCTCAGTGCTCACGAGGAGATGCACAACTGCATCCTTGTGCACACCGTCACCAAGGCCCTCGACAAGGTGACACGAGAGGCTTGAGAAACCTCGCTTACAAACACCAACGAGTTTCCCAAGTACGAGAAGCTCCTGGCCTTCATCGAGGCGAAAAGCGCAGCGTTGGAGCAGATAGAGGGCCCAACGAAGAAGTCGACAGCCAGCGCACCCGCACCAGCACGCTCTGCTCACAAAAGGGCTGTCACGCACACAGCGCAAGCACAGCCTGAGGCACAACCTGCTCAACCTGCTCAACCTGCTCAACGGTCAAGGTCCACCGTGTATCCCTGCGATGTGTGCAAGGGCGACCACTTTATGGTCGTGTGCCCTCAATTTAGGGGCATGACTGTGGAAGCGCGGCGCAGAATAATTACCAGCAACAACCTGTGTCGCAATTGCTGCGGTCGACACCACACAGAGACCTGCAAGTTGGCCACCAGATGCAAGTCGTGTGGCGCTCAGCACCACACTATGCTGCATCTGCCCTCGAGGCAGCCTTCTGCTCAGGCCAGCGACAAAGCAGCACATTCGCATGCTGCTCAAGACACAACGCAATGAAGCGTCGGTGCAGTCGTCGCATCAACTCTGCTCAGCTCAACTGGTCCCACACAGCTCAGCTCAACAGGTTCGTCAGTATTTGTTCATTCCGCAGCCAAGAACATATCAAGATTTACCACCACACTGTTGGCAACTGCCAACGCTCAGCTCATCTCATCGGTGACGTCACTACCAGTTAGGATGCTCATCGACTCAGGCTCTGAACTGACCTTCATCAAGGAGGAGCTTGTTACTCAGCTCAAGCTTCAACGCATTCATTCTACAACTTCAGTATTTGGCATTGGAGGCAACAAAGCTACTCAGACTCGTGGAGTCGTGCTAATTACGCTCCGCTCCAACCACTGCTCAGCAACTGTGCACATTCAAGCGCACATACTCAGGGCCCTGACGTCAAATTTGCCATCGATGGAACCACCTCATCTAGAATGGCCACATATCAACGGTCTTCAATTGGCAGATTCTGATTTCCTGACGTCACGACCCATAGATATTGTCATCGGCGCAGATACCTATGGGCAGATCATCAAGCCCAATATTAGGAAGGGCGATCCTTCAATGCCAATTGCTCAGTTGTCAATATACCGGAAATTTAAATGCTAATGGTAATAATTCAGCGAAAATGAACAAGGAGATTCAATATTTTTAACACACAATTTATTGGTGTTGGAATAAAACTAATTTAGTATGTTTATTGGTGAATTGAAATAATGGGAATCTAAAAAATTAACAAATAGCGTGGTAACTACTGTGGATTTTATTAATTAAAACTAATGGTAATAATTCAGCGAAAATGAACAAGGAGATCCAATATTTTTAACACATAATTTATTGGTGTTGGAATAAAACTAATTTAGTATGTTTATCGGTGAATTGAAGTAAATCTAAAAAATTAACAAATAGCGTGGCAACTACTGTGGATTTTATTAATTAAAATATTACGAAAGTCTTTCACAGAAAATTGAAAAGCATCAAGGGAGATCAGTTTTCAGCGTACTTTCTTCACTAATTCGACTTGCTTTACATCGCAAGCAGTCCACCATAATCTATTTTCTTCATAATTCTTAACGCTATGTCTTTAAACAAATTTTGTCGATTTACTTTATTTGACTTTCTAGAAACTTGTGTGGTGCAAGATGCTCGGTCTATCTATCTAATCTTCTCCGGACAACCTCCGCGCTTGTGCATTCCCTTCATTTCTATCCATCCAAGCCTGTGCGTCCCCTTCAATTCTATACTATCCAAGCCTGTGCATCTCCTTCATTTTTATCGGAATCCTGTGCGTCCCCTTCATTTCTATAATATACATAAAAACTCTAAATTACTGGTATACAAATACAAATATCTGGCAATTTAAATGCAGTGCAATTTTTTTACTACAATATATATATTATTTTGTACATGCATGGTACAAATTTCCAGAAACTTGTGCGAAAGGAGATGCTTCTCAGTCGAACCATCTCCGGACAACTTCCAAGTCTGCGACTCTACATAAGAAATCTATTTAAAAAATTTTGGCGACTTACCTTATTAATTGAGGCAATAATTCAGTCTCCTATGTAGTGTAAAAACTCGTCACATTTCAAATTCGGACAACTTACTTTATTTGACACTTAGCACTTAGGTTATAAAATTCAAAATAGTATATATATATGTAGGGGAGACCGGGGCAAATCGGCCACTGGGGTAAATCGGCCACATGAAGTTTTACCAAGTGGAAGTTAAAATAAAAACTCGTGTTTGCTTTTGTAAACGTCTCTCTATGTGTCTACAGTACCAACGGAATTTGATAGCATTTGAGATTATGTTGTACTTTGTAGAAGGCAAAATACGTTTTCGGCAGTGATAAAAAAATTTCGTGACTTGTGGAAAAGTTGCCTTTATTCTGTAATATTGGTATTCTGAAGTTTGAGGTGACTATGTACTGATTAAAATAGCGGTACCGATTACGATTCCGATGATAGTTTGAGTTATTTTGGAAAATTTCTTCGTGTTTAAGTAATTGAAGTTAGAGTTTACGTCTGGGGCAAAACGGCCACGTAACACCCGGGGCAAATCGGCCACTCACTGATGATGCCGAATCATAGTAAATAAGTAGTTTTATTAACTTTTGTGGTAAAAATATTCTTCGATGCAGCCCCGTCAGTGGATCCGACGCTCAACAATGGAAAACAGTTGAGGGTTTCGAGACGGGGAAAGGATTTGTGTGGCCTGGGCGGAAGCACGGCTACGCAGTGCAGTTCGATCTTTGGAAAAAGAAAGTTACATATATCCATGCGTTTAAATATTGATTCAAGCGATAGTAGCTTGAATAGTTACGAGGAGAAATACATATCGTCCACATTTTTCAATAACATGGTCCGTAATTACAATCGCAAGAAACCTCCAATCGTCGTCCAAGAAAAGCTGTTACGACCACCAATGTGGAATTGGAATCTCAGCCTTTGACGAAGACAGGGTGTTCAATTGGACGTACGTTGCGTAAACGCAGGTGCCAAAAGAAGCAACTGGAGAAACTAAACCTCGAAAACTGAAGATGACTGAAAAATGCAACAATATTTAAACCGCAGTATGTGTGCGTTAAAAACGTGAACTTCTCAACTTTTCAAACAGTTTTTTCACTCTATTGTAATTTGTAATTGAGAAATAAACGACTCATTTTCATTTATGACTAAAAATTCATCAACATCCAGCCCGAATAAAAGGGGTCCGTTTTGCCCCGAAGGAGTGGCCGATTTACCCCGGCATTTTTCGAAACGGCGATTTTACATTATATTACAAATTCTCTGGAATGACTTTAGAAAAGGGGATTAATGAAAATTTGTTGTAGCAATTATGTACTATAGGGATTACTCTTTCGGATAGTATAATTCACATAATTGAAAAATTAAATTTTGTTTGTTAAATTTACCAATGAAAAAAAAGTGGCCGATTTGCCCCGGTCTCCCCTACGTACAATGGCGGACGACGAACGAAGAACGATACATGTGTTGGCTGAAGGTGTGTGTGTAACGCGTGTATACGTATTATGTTGACAAAAATTTGAGATTGAAGAAGAATCAGAAGAAAAATCTTAAACCTTACCGTTTTCGACTAATCCATGAGACGATATTATGATATCTCTGATATGCGTGGACCGATTTTATTGATTCTGGTCTTATTCGAAAGCTGATATGCGGTTTACATAAGAAAAATGTCTTTAAATTTACAAAATATTGCAGGCGTCATGAGATATTAATGTAATAAATGTCAGAATTAGGTTAGAGTGTCTCCGGGACGAGTAAAGGTACACGGTAGCAGTCGACAATATACAGGGTGTTTTTCATGTACTTGGCGTCGAGACGCTGCCGCGTCTCTAGATCCTGCAGCTTGTTCGCGCAATCAAGGTATTTGTACGGAAAGACACCCTTTCGCGTCAATAAATTGAAATCCTCGGCGGATAATGTTTCAAATTGGGATCGTAAAATTTTTAATTGATTTGTGCTAAGAAAAGATGCTAATTTGTCGAGACTGGTGTTGAGAAATTTGTACGAATCGATGAATCGCAATTTAATACAATTTCGCGAGTCTGAATCAGCAGCATGTTCGACATTTTTGGTGAATGAAATGTACTTTTCTTTAGTTATGGGCAATACGTCAACACTGCCTTCAAAAGCGGTCGCTATTTCCTCGATAATGAAATGCGAATCGTAGCCTGATAAATTATGGAAAACTATGGGGATGTAAAACATATTTTTATAATTTAAATTGCACTCCGAATGTGCTGGGCCTCTAAACCGTCCAGAGAGATGGCAATGATCGCGAACTCGTACATTGCTAGCTTTGAATGGTTCTTCACAAATATGACAGTGGGTTGCATCGCGAAATGTGGCCCACTGTTCGGTGGTCAAATCCAACATGGGAACATTACTGGTCAAGATGGGCTTGGCGAAGTTTGCAAAATTGTTAAGTTCGTTGACGAACCATGAAACACAATCCGCGCACAGCAACATCGATACACCGATAGTGATGTATCGTACGAGCAATGCATATAATATGCGACGCTATGCACTTTATGGTGCTGATACGCGCGTAATTGATTGTCTATATCACCCACTCGGTGGCTGTCCTCCGTTTTCACCAAGACGCATTCAAGATCGGCGTACACCACGTAGGGGAGTCGCTCTTTCCTGCAGTTGTTGTTGAAACTTAGGAGATTTTTGCCTTCGCTGGGCAGCAGGATGGCGCAGTCGTTCATCTGCCCACAGTCCACTGCATGCGCCTTCAACTTTTCGACACAGCTGAAGTAGTGCATGCAGCTGTAAAAACAAATTTTTTTTTTATTTAATTTTTTATTTATTTTTTTTGTGAGACATTTCGAAACATTTTAATATTTTATAAGTTCCTATACGTACCGATCGCAGATGAATTTCCTTGCCTTCTTCTTGCTCAGCTACGTGCTCACCAGTCGGGATAAATCCTTGATCCACACAAAGTACCCTACATCGCCGTGCTCTTGATTCGACGTGTAGAGCATATTGACGTGTTGATCCCTCTTGTGGTTGGTGAGGCGCAGTGGAAAGACCGTCGATCCCTTCGTCGTCTCTGTTTCGAAGGTGTAAACGTTGACGGAGATTTCATTCAATCCCTCAAACTTTGCAATTTGTGCCAGAGACATTGGGAACACAATGCCCTGGAGATTTAGCGTGGAAGCATAGTCGGAGTACGAACTTGAACGATCGGAATTTCTTTCCGCAGGATGTAGAGCGGCGACCACTGCCCACGCGAAACAGGCGTTGTCCGGGGATTGAACACTAATGGTTGCCTTCTTCGACAATAATTCCCGCGGCAACTTGTAGTGACACCCGGCGCGTAGCGGATTGTATTTATTGACATTTACGGTCAGGTTCAGGATTCTCGTCAATGCCCATCCGCTGTCGCGTTCCTGGAACTCTTCCAGCGATGCCAGGGTGGGTTCGATGATGCATCGTTGGTACCACTCCTGCAGATCGGATGTGCGGAAGAGTTCGCAGTTCCGGGTATTGATGCTCTTACTTGCACGTTTATCGCCCACCACAAATTCGCCGTTGAACACCGTGTTTACTTTGAGGTTTCGATGTTTCCTCAAAGCACTCCGCACATGCTCCAGCACAATGATCGCCGCATCCTGGAGGAAGTTGCGCGGCTCGATGTAATTCGAATTTAGCACGGCACCAGTTAATACGCGGCTATCGAACGCAGTGTCTATTTCGCGCCACAAAAGTCCTGTGCTCGAATGTCCTGCACCTTCGCGCATGAAACGTCGGCGCAACGAATATTTCAATCCTTCGAGCCACGCGATTCGAGCAATTATCGATTGTTGAATACCGATCGAAAATCGAGGGCGTTTCACTCGGCTGTGTTCTTCCAAAGATTCGATACACATGTTGCACCGTTCTTCCCACGTAAGGTACTTTTCCCGCGAAATCAATCGTGCAGATTGATCCAACAATTGGCGTTCTACTTCCGCCAATTCTTCCATGATTGTAAAATGGAATGTAAATGTAGTATGTTTTTTTCCGCGCAACACGTTGCAACGCTTTGTGGTTTTGTGCAGTTTTGAGTACGCTTTTATATCCTCATTATGATTTAGTATCTCTGTCTAACTTTTTCCCCCTCTCTCGAATGCATTGCACGCAAAAACGACGATTCGTTCCCAACATGGTTCTATGCAGTTTCTGTTGATACAGCATAATTCTTTCTATGATTCGCGCGTATGACGAATTAGCGCGCAAGATCGTTCGATACAGTTTCTGCTGACATCGCAGAATTCTAAGATTCGACGCTTCCACAGGTATTATATTACATTCGGCGTGTGTCGAGACTTTTATCCTTGAGGGTGGTTTCAAATTACGGGCTACGTTAAGATCAAAAACATTATGGAAAAATTGATACCTTTAGAATAAAATACTGTGGTGGGGGAAGCAATTGCACCGCTATTTAAGCCGAGCTCTCGGACGCTATTCCATCAATCGCTCAGTAACTTCAGTGACTTTTGACGGACCAAATAGTGCTTTGAAAAAAATGTGCAGTACCAGTGCTGAAGGAAACGCTACATGCATGAATTATTACGTTCCGATCGTGCGGGATGATAGTGTATCTCCATGTGGGGAGAATATATATAACGACGGGTAAGGCTTCTTTTCACATCTCAAAATTTTTATTTCTGATACGTGCAAGCAATTTCGTAGCTTTGATTGTTCTCTTAGGCCGCGCCAAGCATCGCGTGTCATGGTCAGAAGATACGCATTAACAACTATGGGGCATAAATACTTGGAAATTGGAATCAACGTAGGACCTATAGCCTCTGTAGAAGTTCTTCTCGGCGACAATCACGGGAATCATATCATATTACCATGGCATACACGGAATGTGCTATTCGGCAGCTGGGAAACCATCGAGAAACGTGCAAAATTACCTGGATCAGAATCGCTACAGATTGATGATTTAATGGTTGAATTTTGTCGGATGTATGATTCTCCGATTGTAAAGATGACGCGATGTGATAAATCACTGTATTTCAAACCGGATACAGTAACATTTTTATGTAATCTTGAGCCGTGTGTGAACTATGTGTATTCGCGGCTGCAGGAAATTGTAGAAGATGTACAAGTCAAATTTGAAACTTTTGTTAACGTGCTACAGCAGAGCGATGTTGCCTGCGAAAAGTTAGATACGCATCGTGCTACTAAAATAATACGTAATAGCAAATATTACGATGTGGAGTATCTTGTAGATTGCGAACTGATAGCATGTACCTTCAATGATGTTCTAGCTGATGCTCGTAGGAAAAAAAAATGTTAAATTGTTTTATTAAGATTATCATCTTTTTTCGTATGTAACAATATATATCTTAAACGCACATCATTGTACCATTTTATTTACCCGTCTTCCTTCTCCTTTCGCCACCTGATTTTAAGATTTGACGTTTTAAATTATTATTTCTCTGTGCGTCGAGAAAAAACATTCTGCTGACGCCGCATAATTTTTTCTCTGATTCGAGCGGTCTTCGCGCCTTAAAAATGGCATCACGCGCGACTGTTCAGGAGGAGTCGAATTTCGCGTAACCGCGCGAAACGCTACGACGCTTTAGAATACTGTTAGCTTTAGAATAAAATGTGATTGTACTCCTATGCAGTGTTGTCTCTTTCTCTCCCCTAGAGTTTAGCTTTAAAATAATGCTCTGTCTCTTTCCCGTCCCCCCGAAGAGGTGGTGTGTAAAAACACCGATCTTTCCCGACCTTGTCCGAAACAATTTCCTTCAAACAAATTATTATTATTTCTATTGCATGTTGGTTCGCTAGATCAGGGAAAAAAAATTCGGGGGTCGTCCACTCTCGCGGTTAAGTCCGGAAAAAATTTTCGGGGTGGATCGAGGTCGTCCGCATGCATCGGTTAGGTCTAAAAAAAAATTTCCAACGATAGGTCCGGTCTGGAGAGGTCTCCGCTGCGGCTCGGCCCGGAGTGATCCCCTCCATCATCGCGGCTTCCCGCACTCCGCAGCGCGTGCGCACACAACCTGTCTTCCTCTCCCCGCAGGCCCCGCGCCCAGGTTTCCCTCCACCACGCTCCCCCGCGCGCCCTCACTTCCCCCCGCCCGAGCTCCCCTCTGGACACCCGAGTTAGAAACCGCCTTGCTATACTACTCAAACGCAACCCTTTTATCAGCTTTGTTCCTTCGCCAGTGGTAGAGCAAAGAGACGTTGTAATCATTTTGAATTAACCCTGGACTGTCACATCCCGGAAAAACCTGTGGGGTTATATAACCTGTGGTGAGTTGCTTGGAAGTGATCGAGATTTCTTGCAAAGCCAAAGATTGAATTACAGGGTTCTCTATTTCCGGTAATTTACTAAAGTAATCTCTAGTGAGGGTTAATAGGAAAGAGTCTATGCGGGTGATGTTAGCCTTGTTATAGAGGATTTGATTTTTAACATAATACTGCCAGTCCGAGTCTGGCGTGCGATATAATCGGAGACAAACCCTCAAACATTTGCGTTCAAATGCTCTTACTCGCTCCATGGAGGTATGATTGAAATTCCAAAGGACAGGTGCAGCGTATGTAATTATGGGTCCGACAAGCATCATATATAGGATAAGTTTTGCTTGGTTTGATAAATGTTTGTTGTAAAAAAGTCTGCTATTTGTGAGGAAGGCCCGCCTGGCTTTCTCTAATTGGCCATCAAAATGTTTATTACCGCGGAGTAAGTAGTCTAATTGTACCTCTAGATATCTAACAGTTTTCTTATACGGGATAAGAACTTTGTTCGAAGTATCCAGGATTGTGGCAGAGATCTGGAAAGACGTACTATCTGCTTTTGTCTTAGAAGAAAGACTGTTGACCGGTTTCTTGAACAACATAGTTTCGCATTTCAGTGGGTTCAGTCGAAGATTCCAGGACATGTCGTAACGGTTGATCTTATCGACCAAAGAGTCTACTTCGTTTTGGATTGGATCTACCCTATTTCCGGAGACGTAGATGACCACATCATCCGCGTATGAAATGAAATCAGCACCACCATCTTCGCCGAATCCAAAAAGCCTTGGTAAGTCACCAAGGAAAATGTTGAATAAAATCGGAGAGTTCTCCGTCCCCTGTTGCAGGAAGGTGTTTGAGGCAAATGGATGGTATACCGTCTAACCCACAGGACATCTTATTGGGTAGATTTTTTAGTTTGAACACTACCGAAGGGGGGCTGCAGAAAGGGAATGGGCCCTCACCATCAACTGAAGGGTTGTCAGCAGAGCAGGATGCATTGAAGTGCACAATGCCCACGCCATTGGCCCTTAGTTCACTGGCCTCAGCTTTAAGAGAGGTGACGGTAGTGTTCACCAACTCCTTCAATTCGGATTCGTTGTTCAGATAGCGGGGAGAATTGATCGATTCATAAAAGGCCCCAAAAATGTTGAGTTTATCGCTCGGGGTCGTGAAGACTAGGTTGTCATTAATAACTCCTGCATTATTCTTATCGCAGCCACTCCTATTCAAAAGCTGCACGTCATCTCGATGTATCCGCAATTCTCTGACCCCCAGCTGTTGCTTTGGACGAAATATAGCATTTATTTTCGGGAAAAAAGTGCCCGAATTCCGAAAATCAATGTTTTTGATAACATTGTTCCAATATGAATCAGATGCAAATTTGAATTCGGCTTTTAGAGCCTTAACTATTACTTTGTGAGCTGCTTTGGTGTTTCTCGTAACAACGTGACGGGCTTGAGGGTCAGAGCGGTGTAGGTCGTGCATAAGGGAGACAAGAATTATTTTTTTCTTTTTGGAGTTTACTGATCCGACGGTTAACATATATTAAGGGATCATGCTCAGTCAGGATGCCGAAAAAGGGGCGGTCTTTGGAAATTTTTTACTCGATAGCTATAACACATTTCTCAGCTTTCTCCTTTTAAAGATTGCATCTAGTACGGTGCGTCATAATTTTTTTATTTAAAAGTATTTATCAATAATTAAGTTATTGTCCATGACTCGAAGGTTCTCTAAAAAAAGGCTTCTGCGGTGACCACTGCTGCTCGAAAGTCGATCATCTTAAATAAAAAATTCAAAAGAATTTACTTATTATATTATATTATCTAAGGTCGGTATCATATATATTGGCCGGTGAGTTTCGTGATGGTATTCTCCCACCACACCGTTTGTTTGCCTCGGTGCTCCTTTTCTCAACGTTTTCTGACTCGCTCTCGTTCCATCTCGCTCTCGCCTTCGCAGAACAAGAGTGAGCCAGAAGTGGTGGGGATAGTGCCAAGATTCTGACGTGTAGGCCAAACCGAGCTGTCAGCGTAAAAATACACACATCAGAATAGGTGTGCGTTAGCAACGAAAAAATTCAGGACTTTTATTGGTTAGACCATTGATTCGTTTTCGATGGCTTATTGGTCTACGCATAGCTTCGCAACGCACACAACTATTACGTTAAGGATAAATAACAGCCAACCAACTAGGTTCAGGCGGAGCCGAGCAGCGTTCGCTTTACCCCGCCATACCCTGCGAGGGCCACGCAACTCCAACTGACAAATCAGCGATCGTCAGATGGTGGTGGCTGATTTCTCCTCGATCGCTGCTTGCGAAACCGAATTCACCGGCCAATATATTTGATACCGACCTTAGTATTTGAACGAATGATTTTTCGAAATATTGATTTGGGAAAAATGGTGGATGTTTAAAGTAAAAGTTTCAATTTTCATCATAAATCATGCCTGATTTTCGTCAATTAAAAGAAAACTAAGCCTCGGATAAAAAAATCCTTCGTTCAACGACTAGTTTATTGTTCCTATAGTAAGCTTGTAAAATTTGAAGTAAATCGGTTGAATGGTTTTTTAAATATTTTGGTCACCGATTTTGAAAATGCTGTTTCAAGAAAAACGCGTTTGAAGTTTCAAGTCAAGTTTATTCTTATATGTATATATGTATGTATGTATGTATGTATGTGTATTAAACCACTTCCTTCCGGGTTCGGGTCTTCTTCCTCCTCTTTCCTCTCATCTTTACAGCTTACCTTTAACCTATCTTATCTATTTAATCTAACTTATATCTATCTTAGTCTACTCCTCTCTCCTCCCTCCCCCCTTCGCTCGTTCGCCTCACCCGCTCACCCCGCCCGCTCGCTTCGCCTCCTTGCGCTCCCATCGCCCGCCTCGCTCGCCTCGCACGCCTCTTACACCTACCTTATCTTTACAACCTTTATTTATTTACACACACACATATATATATGTATATGTGTTATATACACACATGTATATATGAGGCGTGCGAGGCGGGCGAGAGGAATGGGAAGAAATAAGGGGAATTGGGAGTGGGAAGAGATAAGGGGAAGGTAAAGGGGAGGGGTAGAGGTAAGGATGTAAATATGTAAATGGAGAAGAGAAATTGGAGTGTAAATAGATGTAAACTGTATATATATACAGTCAAGTTTACCTCCCCCCACCCCCTCCCCCCGCTCCCGCTTCCAACCTTCCTCTTGTTTCAAACCTCCCCTTCCGCTCCGACCTCCATTCCTCTCCTCGTCGCCTCTCTCCTTCGCTCATCCATTCTGCCCGTCCAGCCTTCCTCCACCCTCTCTCTCCCAAAATTTACCTAACTCTTTCCTGCTCCACTTCCCTACCCCCATCTCCACATCTCTCCAGCACGTGCCCCCATGTCTCCTGTTCCCCCCCACACACCCTGCATACATTCTCCCCCTCTTTCAGCCAATACCTCTCACCTCTCATTTCATTCCCTAGCCTGTACCTTGCTATCCTCTTTATCTTCTCCTCCTTCCCTAGTTCCACCAGGTATCTTGGCACTCCGTCTGTCCCCACCTCCCTGTACCACCTATTATATCTTCCTTACCTCAGTCTTCTTCCCAATTCCTGCTTCTGCAGCTCCCTATCCCTTTGTTCCAATACCTGCCTCGTATCCCACCCCTGCCCTTTCCTCCCCTACACCTCTTCCGTCGCGTAACCCCTCCCTTCATGAAACCTCCTTCTTTCTTCCACCCACCCTATTCCACTGTCTCTATTCTTTTCTCTAATTTCCTCCAGGCACCTTCTCGCTATTACTTCCTTCCATACCTAGCGCTTTTCTCCCCCCCCCCCCCTCATTTTCTCTCTCTTCGTCTCATCCAACACCATATACCTCGGGGTGCACCGCTCCAGCCCTAGCGTCCATCTGACATACCTTTCTTGCACTCTCTCCACATCCGCTCGTTCCTTCCACCCCCATACTTCCGCTGCATACAACAATACCGTGCTCACCAATCTATCAAACAGCCATATCCTCCTCTTCCAATCGCCCCCAAACCTTGTTTTCCCTATCCCCCAAACCTCCCTCATCACAACCATTGCCTTCCTCACTCTTTCCTTCACATGCGCCCCTTGCATTCCATTCCTAGCTACCTTGTACCCCAAATACGTAAATTCACTCACTTCTTCCACTCTTCCACCCTTCCACTTCCATTCACACTTTTTCATCCTCCCCCCTCCTATCCTAAACCTCATCATCTTCGACTTATCCACATTCACCCTCAACTCCTTCTCATCCACATACCGCTCTAGCACTCTCATCATCATCTTCATCCCCACTTCCTCCTTAGCCAACAGCACTATATCATCCGCATACGCTAATTCATACACCTTTTCTCCCCCTACTTTCACTCCTCCCCACCCCTCTTTTCTCAAGCACTCTTCCAAATCCGCCATGCACACGTTGAACACCATTGGACTTAGCGGGCACCCCTGTCTCACCCCTCTTTCGGTCCAGAAACTCTCACTCACTCTCTTCCCCACTTTCACACAACACTTGGTCTCCTCATACGCTTCCATTATCCTGTCGCTCAACCATTCACTCACTCCTCTGTCCCTCAGCGCCTCTCCCATTTTCTTTCTCTCCACTGTATCGAAGGCCGCCTTTAAATCGACAAAAAACGCCACCATTCTCTTTTTGCCCTCCTTCATCTCCCTCCCTACTAAGTAGTTTAGTATGTAAATTTTGTCTAACACACCCCTTCCCCTCCTAAACCCTGCCTCGTTGTCCGGCACCATGCCTTTCTCCTCCATCTCTCCCTCCAGCTTCTTTGCCAACAGTGCCATCAGCGTTACACCTCTGTAATCCCCGGCAGCCTCCCCCTACCCCTTTTTCTTTATCGGCACAATCACCCCTTCTCCCATCCACACTCCATTGCATACTCTCCATATCGCTCGCACGACACTCTCTCCGCCATTCATCCACGCTTCATTCGGTATCCCATCCACACCCGCCGCTTTTCCCTTCCTCAGCTTCCTTATCACCTCCACTACTTCCTCTATCCCTATTCCCCCCTCTCCCTGTGCCCCTCTCGATCCCTTTTCCCACCTTCCCCTTATCCTCTCCTCTCGCCCCCCCCCAGTACCGCCATGAAATGCCCCTTCCATACCTCCATCCCTATCTCTTCATTCGTATCCCTCCTCCTTCCCCTCTCCCTTCTAATAATCTCCCAAACCTTTCCTTCCCCATCCGCTTTCTCTACTTCCTCCTCAAACCCTTCACATGCCCTTCTGAACTCCCTCTTCCTCTCTCTGTACTCCACCCTTGACCCTTCTCCTTTCCTCCACCTTCTCAGTGCCGCCCTTGCGTCACATTTTCTGCCCTTGCACTCCCCATCCCACCATCCGATCTCTCCTCTTCTCTGCCCGCATCTCCTCCACCCCACCTCCCTCCTTACCGCTTCGCTGAGGTTCTTTATTACCTCCTCCACCGTCTCTCCTTTAATCTCCTCCCTGCTCATCCCTTTTTTATATTTCTCCACCCCTTCCTCCGACCAGTCCATTACCCACCTGGCCTCCTCCTTTTTCCCCTCCTCCACTCTTCCCCCTTCTCTCCCATTCGCACCATTATCGGGTGATGATCCGAGTCTATATTATCCCCCACCTTAAACTCCCTCACCGCCTCCCACGCCTTCAGATCCCCTATCACGTAATCTATTACGGATTCTCCCCTTCCTCCTGTGTATGTGAATTCTCCTCTTTCATCTCCTTCCTTTGCCCCATTCATTATACCCCAGCCCTCCTCCCCCATCACTTCGATCAACCTCTTTCCCTCCCTATTAACTACCTTGTCCTTTGACCTCCTTCTGCTATCTTCCCCCTCCTCTTCGCCGGTCCACATTCTCCCTTCCGTCCCTGTCCTCGCATTAAAATCCCCCTATCAGTATATTGTCCCCTCTGTCCCTTCTCCCCGCCTTCCCTTTCACCTTTTCCATCACATCCTCGCCCTGCTGGTTCACGTACACCGTGATAATCTTCCTTATTTCCCCTTCCCATCTCACCCTCCTCTCCATTATCCCTTCTATCTCCTCCTCGTCTTCCCCTTCCACCTCCTCTATATCGTCCCTTACCCCCGTCACCATCCCTCCTATCCCCTTCCCTTTTGCCTTGATTCTTTTCGCTACCTGCCTCTCCCATCTGAACCCTTTCGGCAGTCTCCTCCGTATACTCTCGCATCCTTTCTCCTCCACCCACGTTTCCGTTAGCCCAATTACATCCCATCCTTGAATTTCTTTCCAAAACTCCTCATCCTTCCTCTTTAGTCCCGTCACATTCCAGAACCCTATCCTCATCTCCCTACCCATCCTTCCCCTCCTTGTTTGTTTTCCCCCCCTACGTTCCTTACTCCCTCCTCTCCCTTCTCCCCCCGTCCCTCTTGTCCCCTCTCTTTGCCTTTTCCCTCTTGCCTTATTTCCTCTCCCTTATTTCGTAAGACTTCCTCCTGCTCATCCCACCCCCACCACTCCCCTCTATCCACGCGCCTGTGTACGCTACCCTTACCCTCCTACCTTTCGTCTTCTCCTGCTCCGCTAACCTCCTTATTTTCCACTGCATCATTTCTCTCCTCAAACGTCAAATCGTCCTCAACTACTTCTCTCCTTCCCTTCAGCTTGTTCTTTTTCTCCATTACTTCCCTTTTTCCTTTCCAGTCCTTCATCCTAACCACTGCCATCCCCTCCTTCCCACCTCTTTTACCCATTCCACTTTTCCCTCTACTCCTATCTCCCCCAGCAGCCCTCGCACTGCCCCCTCCACCTCTTTCCCCCCACCTTGATTCCCCTAATCACTACATTCAACTTTCTCTCTTCCCTCTCCTTCTTCTCCCACCTCCTCTCCACCTCCACTAGCCTTTTCTCCAATGCCCTTCCCCTATCTCCCTGCCCTTCCTCTCCCTTTGCTACTTTCACCTCCTCTCTCTGCTCTAACTTCTCCAGTCTCCGTTCTACCCCCCCCCCCTCCTTCCTTTACCCCCCTCAGATCCTCCGCCTGTTTCTCCATCTCGTCTATCTTTCTATCCATCCTTTCCCACTTCATTTTCCATCTCTCCTCCCTCTCTTTAAACTCCTTCTTCATCTCCTCCATCTCCTCTCTAATTTCCATGCCCCTCGTGTTTACTTCTTCCAGCCCTTTATTCATCTCCTCTCTAATCTTCCATAATAACTCCTCAATCCCCCCCATCCTATTCTCTACTGGCGGTGATCTCCCTACCTTCCTACTTTTCCTACACACCAGCTCTTCTTCCTCCCTCTCCCCTTCCTCTTCCTCCTCCTCCATCTCCCTCCCCCTTTTGAAATACTCCTATATCCCTTTACTACCTTCCTTATATGCTCCTCTTTCCTTTCCCACGCTCTCCCCCTTCCCGCTCCCTCCTTCTTTAGCCGATTGCATTGTTCCTTTCCTCCTCGCTTCTTATTCTCTTTTAAACTTCCCGCCTCTTTTATCCTTCTCAGTGTCTCCTTCTCTCCCTATCCTCTTAGTCCTTCCCACTTTCACCAGATGTCGTCGCACCTCTCCCGTCTGCACGCTCTACCGCCAAAACTTCTTAACCTCACTCTTCCCTCGCTACACTCTACCGCCACTTTGGTTCACCCACCTTCACTATCCTCTGCTCACTCCGTCTCTACTTTTCTCCTTCGCCCCACTCTCCTTTCTGACTCCCTTTCACTCCACTAGCCCCTTCCACCCTCCGCCTCCTTTCTAACCTCACTTTTCCACTCCTGCCTCTCTTGCCTCTTTCCCTCTCACACTTCCTTTTTCCTGCTCTTCTCTATTCGCTCTCGTTTCCGTCTTTCTCCCTTTTCCCTACTCTCGTCCTCGTTGTTCCTTTCCGCCCTATCACTCCCTTTATTCACCCTAATCTTCCTCTGCTACTCCTGTCTTACACACCACCTCTGTACCATCTCTCAAGTTTATTCTTATATAAAATGTTAATTTTTCAACTTACACGGTGTCATCGATACCAGGCCCGTATTATAAACCTTCAGCACTAGTTGAATCCTCTAAGAATACAAAAATTGAAAAATCGATTTTTGAAAGTTTGTGACTGATTGTGAGCGTGACCCCTTAAGGAGGTTCGATACCGGAGACAAAATAGTGAGAAATCTTTGAAAAGTGTTTTAATCTAATGTTCAAAGTGACGTCCGCATTGTGTGAAAATTTCAAGTCTGCACCGTTTTTGAGAAAATTAAAATCAAAGTTGCGCTCTTATACACGGGCTGTTATAAGGGAAACGAAAAAATTTCTATAAAATGTTATACAGAGTCCTTACAAATAGTGATAAAGTCGGAAAAATGTTGCAATAGAAAGCTTAAGTATTCCTACGAAATTCCTCGCAAAAAAATCGGTCATGTTCTGTCCGGATTATTAGATAATTGAATAAATAGACAGCAATGTGCTCGTATTTTGGGAACTGCCTGAAGGAACTGTTTGAAACGTGGCAACGCTGTACGTAATGTAATCTAATTACAACTTACAAATTTCTATTACACTAATTGTGTAGTTGATTACGCAGTATTTTCTGTAATCGTTAATTTACGTAGTTGATAAAATTGTGGTCAACCACCTACATTAACGAGTACAGAAAATACTGTGTAATCATCTACACAATTACATTTTAATCGTAATTTGTAAGTTGGAATTAGATTACATTTTGCCTAACTCTGGTAAAAACACTACCAAGCTGTAAACATGTACATAGTAGGTAATATGTTGCGAACCGGTACGAACGCACAAAACGACACTACAAGTGTGAGATGGAAAGAGAAAGAAGGATGGACGAAAAGCGACGTTGCCGCATTTCACTCGCATATTTTACGCTACTTTTAATGAAAATATTGTGTTTCTAGCTGTATTAAACATACTTTTTGTTTAATTGAATTCCAAAACAAAATATGTAGCAATAATTTTATTTGGAATAGACATATAAATAACATTTTTGTCTACATAATTTTTTTTTATCTAAGATTGGTATCACTGCAGAGTTCCCATGTATAAGCATAGGTTTACCCCTCTCGCCGCCTGCCCCGCAAGTGAGGTATCGAACCTCCTTAAGGGGTCATATACGTTTCTCCACTTCAAAAAATCAATTTTTTTTACATATATTGAAAGATGCACATCGTGAGAACATTTTATCTAATTTATTTAATTTTTTTTCTATTTTACCGAACTTTAAAGCTCTTCTAAGATTTTAAACGCGTATTTCTCGAAACAACATTTCTCACGACGGTGTGCACAATATCTGCCCCACTGTTTATCCGATTAACTTTATCTTTTATATACATATTCTAAATAAGATCCTTTATCGGTCAACGAGTGCTTTTTTCCGATAAAATAAACCATTTCTTAATAACAAACAAAAATGTGCGGTTCTTTTTACGAAAATCATGATCTCAGTCTTCTAATCTAGAGACGCGGTAGCGTCTCGACGCCAAGTACATGAAAGACACCCTATATATATGTCGACTGTCGCTGCCGTATACCTTTACTCGTCGCGGAGACACTCTAACCTAATTCTGACATTTATACATTAATATCTCATCACGCCTGCAATATTTTGTAAATTTAAAGTCATTTTTCTTATGTAAACCGCATATCGGCTTTCGAACAAGACCAATTTCAATAAAATCGGTCCACACATCACAGAGATATCATAATATCGTTTCATGGATCTGCCAGAATTTTAAATTTTTCTCCTCCTCCTTCTCCAAGAAATTTTTCGTCAACATAATACGTATATACGCGTTACACACACACCTTCAGCCAACACATGTTCGTTCTTCGTTCGTCGACTCTCGGGAATACGTATATACGCGTTACACACACACCTTCAGCCAACACATGTTCGTTCCTCTTTCGTCGACTCTCGGGATACATACATACTTATATATACTATTTTGAATTATATTATAACCTACCAAGTGCTAAGTGTCAAATAAATAAGTTGTCCGAATTTGGAATATCACGAGTTTTTACACTACATAGGAGACTGAATTATTGTCTCAATTAATAAGGTAAGTCGCCAAAATTTTTTTATTACATTTACAGTTAGTAAAAAAAGTATTTGGACAGAGCATCGACTTTGATATTTATTCATATAACTACTATTAAAAAGAATTAAGCGGATCTTAACTATAACAAAATGAAAGCTTAAACATTATACTTCTGCTATAACGAAAAAATATAAACCTTAGTTTTACATCCAGAAAATAATAAATCTTTGTCAAGTGTAGTATAACGCGCCAAAAAAAGTATTTGGACAGACGTATTAAACTGTATAAAGTAATTAATAATCTTAAACTAATATCTAGTAGGATATCCATTGCACTTAATGACTTCTTTTAGTCTATTTGGCATTGATTCCGCCAATTTTGTTGTCACTTCCGCTTCAATTTTAAGCCATTCTTCCTTTAGTTGAGCAATAAATGCTTGACGATTGGTTGTCGCTGTTTCCGTACTCTTCTTTTAAGTTCCTCCCAGAGGTGTTCTATGGGGTTTAAGTCCGGTGATTGGGGGGGGGGGGGGGGGGGTGTTTGTAAGAATTTTGGGGTATTATACAGGATGCATTCCTTGACAATTCGTGATGAGTGCTTCGGATCGTTATCGTGTTGGAATAAGTAAGCGTTTTGTAATCCAAGTTTTGCTGCACTTTCTTTCAAATTTGATTTTAAAATATTTAAATACGTAAAACGATCCATTATGCCATCTATTATGTGCAAATTTCCAACTCCATTTGCACTCATGCATCCCCATACCATAACAGACCCGCCTCCGTGTTTGACAGTAGGGACTAAATTCCTCGATTTCATTTCTTCCCTTGGCTTCCTCCATACCATTCTTCTTCCATCCGAACCAAATAAGTTAAATTTCGACTCATCGGAAAATATAACTTTATTCCAAAACTCTTTGGACTTGCTCAGATACTGCTTTGCGAATTGCAACCTCTTCATTCTGTTTATTTTACTCACGAACGGTTTTTTCCTCGCTATACGCCCATGCAAACTAGCATTTTTCAAAACATTTCGGATTGTTTGTGGTGTAACTGTCGTTCCTGACGCTTTTTTTAACATCGTGACTAAATTAGGTGCACTAACATGACTGTTTTTTTTGTACTTCACATAGAATAATCCGTTCTTCTCTAACGCTGATTTGCTTTGGTCGGCCGATGCGATGCTTATTCTCCAATATATTTTCACTTTTATATTTTTTGATTATATAGCCGATGGTAGAATGCGATTTGCCTGTAAGATTTCCTATTTCTCTGTACGTTTTGCCTTCATTAAACATGTTCACGATAATTTCTCGCTCGCCCAAAGAAGTTTCTTTAGTTTTAGGGCTCATTGTTTGTTAGAACTGTGAAACTGCACAACTTAACGCGTAGATTGTTGCCACTGAAGTACGAGAAGCTTACAATGTAATTTTCGTGAAACAGAAGCGATTGACTTTTGTTCCTTACGGCATTTGTCATCTGTCCAAATACTTTTTTTGGCGCGTTATACTACGCTTGACAAAGATTTATTATTTCCTAGATATAAAACTAAGGTTTATATTTTTTCGTTATAGCAGAAGTAAAGTATAAAGTTTAAGCTTTCATTTTGTTATAGTTAAGATCCGCTTAATTCTTTTCAATAGTAGTTATATGAATAAATATCAAAGTCGATGCTCTGTCCAAATACTTTTTTTACTAACTGTATGTAGAGTCGCAGACTTGGAAGTTGTCCGGAGATGGTTCGACTGCGAAGCATATAAAACTTACGTAGAATTTATCCCCATAAAAAACTTCAAAAAAGTAAAAAAAATTACGCCAAGTACATGATACAAATAAATCACAAAATATAGAAAGTAATAATAATCACAAAAAATAGAAGATAATAATATCTTTGTAAAAAGAAGTGAGATCCCCATAAAAAACTTCAAAAAGGTAAAAAAATACGCCAAGTACATGAAAATCACAAAAAATAGAAGATAATAATAATTACAAAATTAAAAAAAGATGTGAAATCAAAATGAGCTGCCAGTACATAAAGATGCTTTCCAACTGCGCTTTAGATGACACAACTACATATGCACAGTTAAAATTCCATTACTCATAATGGCTATTTATGCAAAGAAAAAATGTATTAAATAATAATATGCATATATATTTTTATACAAATAAATATTTTAATACGAATAAATATTTGATTCAAAATACTTGGCGCTGCGCAACCGAAAAAATGTTAATTGCCTTAGTATTAATAATTTACAACAACTACATTACAATATAAAATACATATACATACACATATTAGAAACAGATTTATTCTACATATATTTAATTATAATACCATGCGTAGCATATGCACACGCACACACACACGTACAAGAAAGAAAGAAAAGGATTAATGCAATTTATTACATATTTATTGAGTTTAGCAACACCAATTCGGGGCGCAGCGCCAAGTATTTTGAATCAAATATTTATTCCTATTAAAATATTTATTTGTATAAAAATATATATGCATATTATTATTTAATACATTTTTTCTTTGCATAAATATCCATTATGAGTAATGGAATTTTAACTGTGCATAAGAAGTTGTGTCATCTAAAGCGCAGTTGGAAAGCATCTTTATGTACTGGCAGCTCATTTTGATTTCACATCTTTTTTTAATTTTGTAATTATTATTATCTTCTATTTTTTGTGAATTTCATGTACTTGGCGTATTTTTTTACTTTTTTCGTTACTACTGCTACAATATCGTGTTTTTCTAAAAAAAACCTCGTCAACCGATAACTATGATCTCAATAAGTGTAAATAAATCGCAAATTTTTGTTTCACATTACTTGTACGAGTAAAAATCATGCACACCGTTTGCGGCAGGATAAAAAAAAACATTCTGCGTTAATGCAATTAGACGCCAAATTTTTAACAATTTATACATCTTCATTCGTGTTTACTGCTGTATAAACATCTACTTTTACGTTACAAAAAGAATTCAACCGATCGGCCCAATAGTTTGTCCACAAATTGCTTGTAAACATTGAGTACATTTTAGTGTCGAGAAACGTATTGTTATAAAGAATTATCGCAATTGGCGCAAGGAATCAGTTTAGTTATTAATTTAACACAGTAATTTGTTTAGGAACGATTAGAAGTGCACGATACGATATATTTAAGCGGTTCGATTAAACACAACAATTATAATTCAAATATGTGCAGTAGTGTCACGTCCTGCGACGTGGAGTCTACTATTAATTAACCCATTGACTTAATTATATTTACTATTTCGTACTTTAGAGGTGTTATAACCACCTCGCATATTTTACCAATATAATACATAGCCGATATGGCAAAGTAATCGGAGATCGCGATAAGAAGAGTTCGAGTCGTGAATCTACCAACGGCAACAGTGAGCAGGAGAACCAGCACGAAGAAGGTAGACGCACATCGACTAGCCGCACACTAGCTAGTCAGCCGCGCGCACACCAAGGGGACCAGTGGACGCCAGCTGATGGGTCAGAGGCCCCTTCCGCCAGCGGAGTTGACACCTTCACGCAACTGCGCTCCTGATCATCGTCAGAAGTTTGCCCTCCCATTATTTCCCGTAATTCGAGCTCCAATACGGAACCGATGTATATTAACTTCAATCCCTGGTATGTGGGCTGTACGAAACCAATCGTACAGAGCACATCGAAAACCCAATAGCGTAAATATCTAAAAAAAAGAATTAGAATAAGAATTTAACTATCGACGCTGTTGAGGGCTTCGTATAACTGCAGAAATACGTCTTAAGACACGGATATGACACCGAAAGAGGTGCGCAATAGCTCAAATTCTGCTATAAACAAAACTCTCGGATAGCCCGCTGGAAAGAATTCTTCAGGTGGATCCCATGACGGATGATTGGAAGATTTCATTTCCCACCGTCTTAAATGTCATGTGACAAACCTGGAGAAGGAGTAGCCAGCAGCCCTATAAAAAGGGACTGATCCCCCGCAAAAGGGGATTAATCATTGAATATTCAGTATTAATTAACACCCATTGTGAAAACTACTATCTGAGAAATTACGAACTTATAACTACAAAAACATTTAAAACTTATAAAGTGTTAGAATCACGAACGATAAAAATAAAGGTGATTGTTTTTTACATAAATACTGGTGAGTGAAGTGAAACCATTCCTTTATCCCATCCTATAAATCGAGCATTCGTCTTTTGGAAAAAGTGAATTAATTAAAATTACGAAAATGTGCATTGATAGTTCACGGGTTGCGCTGATTGATGGTGTCACCTAAGAGCAGAACGTTGCCCGTGGTAGCACCTGGTGCGGAAGATAAAGAGTGATTTATCGGTTAATTAACTTAAATTATTATTTTCCAAAGGCCTAATGCCAAGTAATCAGCGTGCGGGAAGACGCGTCCAATTACGAAAATTAAATTGGCTCTATCGGAGGGCACCCGTTACCGGCGACGAGTTTTTGGGGATTGTCACACCTCCAACTATCATCAAGGACGCAGAAACCCCTGCATTCGGGCACACCCTGGTCACTGGAGAGTGGGCAGCCGCCAAAATTACAGAAGCGGGGTTAACGGGGTGCCAGACGGCCCAATCCATTGGACGTTAATCCAGATCGATCGATAAAAAGGTAACCAGTTTAAAATATCGCGTTAATGTACCCATAACAAGGTCTCAACTATCCCACAGCGTAGAATCACAGGATTCGCTCGAAAAGCGGATCATAAATATAAACTCCCTAAAACGCGGCCCCAAATAGGAATTAGGGACGTAACAATAGTCAAACACACAATTAAATTTAATCTAGAGACGCGGTAGCGTCTCGACGCCAAGTACATGAAAAACACCCGGTATATGTCGATGTCGCTACCGTGTACCTTTACTCGTCGCGGTGACACTCTAACCTAATTCTGACATTTATACATTAATATCTCATCACGCCTGCAATATTTTGTAAATTTAAAGGCATTTTTCTTATATAAACCGCATATCGGCTTTCGAACAAGACCAATGTGACACAAAGTCCCTATTTTCGAGTATGTGCATTAATTGCCCAAATCGGGGTGTACTGAAATATCGTAGCCGCAGATTACAAAGTTTGACTGCGTATATGCGGTGGATGATCTGCGTTTCAGGGAGCATAGCAACAACCATTGACGGTCACGATATTTGTTTAAGCTGCCCCCTACGAGATCCAACAGACACCGAAAGAGCTTATTTAATTCATTATTGCCAAACGCCTTACGTGTTCCCCAAATGCCCACGGTGCGGCATTGTCTTGCTGCACAAACGTCCCGCTGATCAGTGCGTTGATTGCATAAATTGGTATCTCTCTTCTGAAAGGAGTTATAACGAATTCGACAACGTCTACCCGTGTAGACAAACTCCAGATTTATAAGTAATAATTAACAGTTGTCTGAAGTAACGTAATTTTGGCCACATAAGGTGGGATCTTCGTATACCGTTGAAAGAAAAGAAATTCTTTTTCCACACGGTCCCCGTGATTTAACATGTACATTACTCGCACGCAACAGATCGCAGTAGCCTATCGAAGCCGCAGGGCACAAAGTACAACTGCGTGTATGCAGAATTTAATTTGTGTAAAAGGAAGTCTAGCAACTACGAAACAGGGCGGCAAAATTTGCTTGTGCTGCTCTTGGTTGGACCCAGTAAATACGGTTCAAGTATACATCATTCACTATTATAGAAACCCCAAGACTTATTCCCCTTGCCCTCGTTGTAATAATGCAATATTTCAAACTCGCCCAATGAATAGGTGCACCGTGTGCACGGAATATTACCTTCTCTCCGACGAGAGCTATGACCTATCCAGCGATTTCGAAGATTTCGATTTTTAAAGTAACGACAACCTAACGCGACACAATTTTGGTCGCCCAAGGTGGAACGTTTGTTTACTATTGTCAAGAGATAGATCTGTCGAATATAAGATACCAGCAATATTCTTTCGACTAGTATGTGTGATCAACAACGAAATCAAGACACACTATATTACCCAAGCCGTAGATTTAGAGGCGTCTTGTTATATTCTAACGCGCTAATTTGTACCTCCGGAGGAGTAGCTACGACCACGGAAGGCGAAAATATTTGTCTAAAATGTTTTAATTTGGATCCGGTAGAAGTAGACGAAATATATCAAGTACATTGCTACCAGCCAAACGACATATTCCCCGAGTGCCCCCGTTGTAGAGACCACTTATTAAGAGCACGTCCCATTAGTAATTGTGCCGCGTGCACAGAAAAATATCGTCATTCGAATAGGAGACGTAACGAAATTAACGTTTATCAAGGTAGAGAACGCCGTGAGATTTAGATAACGGCTGACGGAAGCCTAAACCTAGGAAAGTTCCCTAAACTGGCGAATAATATAGAAACGGGCGCTTTCAAAATGTCTGTGTACGGAGAAACCGACGACTCGTGCGTTATAGACCAAGACGTGAACCAATTTACTGATCGAGTAGACACCGCAACTGCCGAAATATTAGAACAGATGCGATTGCTAAAACAAAAACAAGCGAAAATTGAAGGGATATGCGAAAAATTCGGTATCGGCAAACGACCTACTACACAACCCAGTGTGGAAACCGAAACGGGCGGCCTTACGTTGGAGGGTCTTTCCGGTCAGATGCAAGTTATACAAGGGCTAGTAGAAAAACTTCTTGCACCCCCGCACTCGCGAATAATTTTGCTACGCCGGGTTCCTCACGTTTCGATAGAAAACCGGTGTTAAATACTAGTAAAATTCCAGAGGTATCGACTCGTAACAATATTCCGGACCAGGATCCAACACCCCAGATCAAATTAAAAGACGCTATAGAAACCGTCCCTAATTTTAATGGACATAATATACCAGTGGAGCAATTCGCGAGAGCCTGCAATAGGGCTAAAGCTGTGGTTCCCCCGCAAGCTGAGCCCCAGCTGGCGAGGTTGTTACGCAATAAACTACAAGATTACGCCTCCTTGGCCGTTGAGGATAAGGCTTTCGACTCCGTAAATGATTTAATGAAACAACTCAAACGAACATTTTCCCCCGCGAAAACATCAGATCATTATAGAGGGGAACTGGCTAATATTATCAAAGGGACGAACGAACACGTATTGGAATACATCTCGCGCGTTAAGGATCTTAGATTCGCTATTTTGGAAGAGGATAGGGAATATTATCGCGACTTTGCACGGAATCATCCCGAGGATCTAGACCGTTTGACACTGGACTCATTTGTGGATGGACTTCCTCCCCATATTCGAACAAGATTACTACAACATAACTTCGACACGCTCGACGAAGCTTTCGAGCTAACTGTACTCGTGGATAAGAAAATTGATCGAGACCGCCAGAGATTTTCCGAGCAAAAGACTCCCAAAATAATTTGTCAAGTTTGTAATAAGAAAGGACACGACGCACTGTCCTGCAGAAATAACCAAAATTTAGTTTCTCAACTAACCGAACGAAATACCCAAAATCCCATTGCGGGATATGGTAATCAGGCCCCAAACCCTTTACTCCCCTACTGGGATAAAAACCGACCTCCTCCCCCAAGGCCTACGGAATTGCGTATCTGCGCATATTGTAAAAAACCTGGCCACCTAATCTCCGAATGTAGAAAACGCTTATTCAATCGTAATGAAAGAAACCCTGGAACCTTCCAAGAACAAGACTCGGGAAATGCCCTGCCCCTACGGTCAACTATGGAGGCGTATCGTGGAACGGGCCAAGCAGCAGCGCGTCCAATAATAGTAAACCAGGAGGAACAAGGAATGTTAAGACTAGGATCGCCACTGCATGGATGAACACTGTTGTGAAGCCCCGTCCGTAATTATTCAGTCCCCAGACTTCGAAATAGCTCCAGAGTTAATGATTGATACTGGTTCCAAAGTAAATATATTGAAATTTTACGCCGTAAAACAAACTCAAGCATAGATAAAAACAAACAATTACAACTTAGGGGCATCGCTAAGGACCTCGTCTCCACACTTGGGACAATAAAAATAACTTTAATGGGCAACGACGTTACGTTCCACGTAGTCGAAAATAACTTCCCTATTAAACCACACGACATACTAGGAACTGAATTTTTCATAAAACTAAATGCCTCCATACATTATTCGAAGAAGCAGTTAGAATTCAACGGAAAAACCATTCCGTTTGTAAATAGAGCTCAAATTGTGCTACCCGCTAGATCAAAAACCGTTTCCTACGTTAACGTATCGAATTTAGACATAAAGGAAGGGTATTTATCCCGGTTAGACTTAGGCACTGGGATTCATGCTGGTACCGTTCTAGTCAGTAATCAGAACGGTAAAGCGTATTTACAAATAATAAATTCTAATGAAAAGGACACAACAATCACAATTCCTACTGTTGAATTGGAAGAATTTGAAATTGTGACTCCAGAACCCAATCAAAGACGACCAAAAATTTTGCATAATGGCAAATCAACCCTTCCCCTAATTTCCCAAAAGTCTCTCGCTGTTGCGTCGGGTGAGGAAATATCAATAAATTCTGAAAAACCCTCAACAAGGATGGAAAAAGTGCTCGAATTAATTTCGACGGAACATATGAATCCGGAGGAAAAACTTCATGTCCAAGGAATAATAAGTAAGAACCATGACCTTTTCCACCTACCTGATGAGAAGTTGGGTCATACGAACGCTATCCAACATGGAATCCGGACGACGGACCCAATGCCTATCAATACTAAACAGTATCGTTTCCCTCCAGTACACAAGAAGGAAATTGAAAATCAAGTACAAAAATTATTAGACCAGGAAATAATAAAACCATCAATGTCACCTTACAATTCACCCATCTGGATAGTATCCAAAAAGCCAGGATCCAACGGGGAATTCCTGTGGCGGGTAGTGATTGATTTTAGAGATTTAAACAAAAAGACAGTTCCTGACGCATATCCAATTCCTAATATTAATGAAATATTGGACCAATTGGGAGGAGCCAAGTACTTTTCCGTGTTTGATCTAGCCTCGGGTTTCCACCAAATACCCATGAAATCTGAGGATGCACATAAGACAGCTTTTTCAACACCATATGGACACTATGAATTTAAAAGGATGCCATTTGGACTTTGTAATGCTTCAGCTACCTTCCAACGCCTAATGGACCATACCCTTACAGGACTTCAAGGCACGGAAATGTTTGTATATCTGGACGATATCGTCCTTTACGCAAGTTCTCTAACAGAGCACTTAATCAAATTTAAAAAACTCGCTCACCGTTTACGAGAAGCAAACTTAAAGTTACAACCTACAAAATGTAAATTCCTACGTAAGGAAGTCGCTTACCTGGGACACGTAATTACCGAGGAAGGGGTAAAACCTGACCAAAACAAAATCCAAGCCATTCAAAACTACCCTGAACCTCGTACACCGAAAGGAATTAAGGAATTCCTCGGTCTAACTGGCTATTATAGAAGATTTATCCCCGAATTTTCTAAGACAGCTCGCCCTTTGACTTCCCTATTGAAAAAGGATGTATCTTTCGACTGGGGATCGCCCCAGCAGAATGCGTTCGACCACTTAAGATCAGCATTACTAAAGAAACCTATCCTACAATATCCGAATTTTGACCTGGAATTCCACGTCACTACTGATGCCTCCGAATATGCCATCGGAGGAATATTAAGTCAGGCTATTGACGAAAAGGAGCTACCAATTGCTTACGCGTCCCGTCTTTTAAACAAAGCTGAAACCAATTACGCAACTATAGAAAAAGAACTCCCAGCCATAGTTTATTGTGTCAGATACTTCCGTCCTTACCTTTATGGAAGGAAATTTATTTTATATACCGACCACCAACCTTTAGTTTGGTTACACAGGGTAAAGGACCCGACGTCATTCCTCGTTAGGTGGCGCTTAAAATTAGCTGAATACAATTATGAAATTCGTTATCAACCGGGAAAAAGCAATAAACTTGCCGATGCCTTATCCCGTAATCCACCTACGGTGGAAACATGCCCCATACGACCAAGAGAGGAAGCCGACGATGACTGGGAAGATCTGCCCCCGCCTAAACGACGCCCAGGGAGGCCTCGGGGCTCCCAAGCGTCCACCTCCACACAAAAATCTACAAGTAAAATTGGCCACAGAACGGCGCCTACAAGGACACAACCACGGCGAAAAGTACGCAAGGACCCGACGCCGATAATAGCGCCACCGGATTTCCCCTCGCTAAATCTACCAGAATCAGGAAATGTTATAGAAGAGGAAAAACAGGCAGCAGAAGAAGAACCTGCAGATGAGCCATATTCGATTATTTCGCTTCCGGAATCGCCAACACCGCCTGAACAAGACGACACAGATTCCGTTGTGGCATCCAATGATTCTCACGAATCAACGTCGGACTCTGAATCATCGATAATCGGGACGAATGATCCTCCGGAAACAGCCTACGAAGCGGATCCAGACCGAGAAATCATTATAATACCGTCGGTCAGTCGCGACCCATTGTCCCTATGTAAAGAAACGTTAGTCTTCTTTTTAACTGCCGATGGGAAACCTTGCGACGAAGGAGCTAGACAATTACAGGAAGCAGGAGAACTGACGATAGCAAGCGAACTCACTCTGGGCAGGGCTCATGTATCATATAAAAAGGGACAAATTTTCGTAGGTTTGGTTGTCAAGGAGACACAAAATATTCCCCTAACCACGACAAATTGGAACGAAGCCCTTTCTTCACTTAATGATGTAGTACGCGAATTAATTATATATTCTTTCAGCATTGCCAAGACGACAAATAATGATCAGCTAAGTTGGCAAGATATTATAATGGACGTTCTCGAAGCCATTAATGAAGAAGACATCAGTGTCACTATATGCTTACAGCTAGTCCAGATTCCCGAAGAATCAAAAAGACAAAGTATTATTACGGAAAATCACGCGTCTGCATTAGCCGGACACAAAGGAGTAACTAAAACTTATAATAGAATTCGTCACTATTATTTTTGGAAAGGTATGAAGAAAGCAGTGGAAGATTATATACGAAAATGCGAAGATTGTCAGCCGAAAACACTAGTACGTGTCAAAACCAAGCAACCGATGATCCTTACCGACAAGCCTGGACACGCCTTTGATAAAATTGCATTAGATATAGTAGGACCATTACCTACAACTAGAGAAGGAAACACCTATATATTAACAATGCAAGATTTATTAACTAAATACTTCGTGTGCGAACCCATCAAACAATCGACGTCTATAAAAATTGCAGATGCGTTCATAAAGAAATTTGTTTGTCAGTTCGGAGCTCCCAGAGCCATCCTCATGGACCAAGGAGCTAATTTCACTGGTAAATTCATGAAAACTATCGCGCAAAAATTTAAAATTGAACAATTTAGAACCACAGCTTTCCACCCACAGACTAATGGTTCTTTAGAGCGATCGCACCTTGTCCTAACGGAATATTTAAAAATGTTTATTAGTAAATATAGCGACTGGGACGAATGGACCGACATGGCCGCGTTTTCCTATAATACCAGCGTCCATGAGGGAACTGGTTACACTCCACACGAGTTAGTATTCGGGAAAATAGCCCGGGTACCCAGTCGGAAAAGGGTACCCGATGATTTCGAAAACGAAAAAGGATGCAGGAACTGCAAACTGCTGCAGCAGAAAAGTTAAATTTATCCAAAATTCGTTATAAAAAATATTACGATCAACATCTGAACGTAGAGACCTTCAAACCGGGTGACCCGGTCTTTGTTTTAATAGAACCAAAAAAGGGAAAATTTGGCGACCAATACTCTGGTCCCCACACTATATTAGAAGTAATTCCTTCTCAAAACTTAAAGATCTCGTGGAAGGGCAAGACGAAAATCATACATTCAAATAAAGCACGTCTTGGTCGCATACACGAGAATCCCGGTTGATCGCCCTCATAAGAAAAATGTATTAAGATTTTTTTTATCTTAGATCGATACTAAGTGCCAAAAGATGCCACATAAAAGGACAGCCAACCCCAGCGGGCCTAGGCGAATTAGGCTAGGAATTAAGGGAAGGCTCTCCCACATGCGGTGGCTACGCCGCGAGGCTTCGCGGGAAGGGAGAAGCGTGTCGCCCCTCCTCCCCCAGATAACCTCAACGGAGGTCTTACGACCAGCCACCGCCGCACCCGAAATCATCACGATCGATGACTCCCCCCCACCATCGCCCATCGACTGGGAAGCGTTGATGGAGGCCGTTACGCCTCCACCCCCACATCGCTCCCCACAAATAATACTCACTCCTCCTCGTCCCTAAATCCCGAGTATTCCAGGCCCTTCCACCATCCCTCCTAATCCAGGAGTCGTGGAAATTTTGGACACCGAGTCAGCCACGAAGTTCCCAGACCACAGAGAGCTGACTCCGGAGTTTTTAAAATGGTTCAATGACCTTTACCAAGGAGGTTATGACCTCACGTTCATCCTGGACGATCCCTCCTTCCAATACCTCTCCTATTCTTATCCCCCCTAAAATTCCTTGTAAATATATCCCATGTAAATAGTTCCCTTGTACATAAGTCCTCCTACAACCCTGTAAATAGTCCCCTGTACATACCCCATACCTATTCTTTTTCTTATTTTTTATATAATTTCCACAGGCCCTTTTGGCCAAACAAGTCTGTTTTTTTTTCTTTATTTTCTTCTTTCTTACAACAAACCTCATTATATTTTATTTTTTTTTCCCTTTTCCATAAAATTATACTATTTATTTTTCTTTAACGCAGCAAAGGGTAGAAAGAAGTAACTTCAAATCCACCCCGCTCCTTACAGGGAAGAAATTCAGGCATTTCTTCATGTAAGGGGGGAGGTGTGACGTCCCACAAAATTTCGCGCGCAGATAAAATAACATTCCTTCATAAACCACTATACAACTCCACTCAAATCTCCCCAAACCTCAATTCTTACCCCTTCTCCATGACCTCGACCGCCTTGGCGATGTACCTTAGCGGTCCCCATCTCAAGACGGTCAATCAGTGAATCTCCCCCACCTATTCGCCCAACGCGGCACAAACTCTTCCCTCCTATCGAATCTAAACAAGTCCCTCGCCCCTTATATCTCTTAAATCGAGACCACGTCTCCAGCCCACTAAATGACCAAAGAAGTCAAATCCATTATCACCCCTTTCCTATAAAAACACCCAAAACCCATTCGAGGAGTTGAGCATTTCCAAATCACATGTATAAGAACCCCTGAAGGATAATCGCGAGGATTATTTGGCGTACGTGCCGAAAATGCGAGTCCAAATATAGACCAACCTTTGGTCCTTACAAAAACCCCGGAAATGTTACTGCGACGCATATGCGTAAATATGTGAAGGTGCGTACTGTGCACCCCCCTTCAAGCCGAAAAGATTGTAATTAGTATAAATACGAGGAACCGCGAGAGCTCGCTCTCGTTCTGCGGAAATTTATCAACGACAGATATTCTACAGAAATCTATACAAGAAATTGTCTTCGCTTAAAATATAAATTCAGTGTTCAACGGCAACTACCGTAAGAATTTATATTACCATTTAAAATATTGCATATCATCTCCATACATATTATTGTGTATTTCTATTCTAATTGATATTCATATTATTTTGTATTTCTACGCTTATCGCATTCGCATATTATTTTGTATTTCTATTCTAATTGATATTCATATTATTTTGCATTACTATTCTTATTGCTATTCATATTATATTGTCTTGTTACACTTGTTGCTTTATTATATTGTATTATTAACGCTCATCGCAAACATATTTCATGTTCTTATCAATGCTTACTGCTTATATTATTCCATCTTAAAACATATACTGTATGTCACGCTCATAATCACACTATATATATATAACCATTTGTATAAATGTTCTGTGCCAATGATTAATGTTTAAACGCATTCTATGTTCAACAAAGCACTTTCACAAACAGTGCCTATATTTTTCGCCTAAACTAATAAACCGCTTTGCTTAACTAACGTTTCGAGTCATTGTGTTAATCCTTCGGCTACGAAGATCCCGAAATCCAACCAGGCTGCCGGAACAGGTGATTACGGGCAACGACCGCGGAAAGCATTGCAGTGTTTACTAACTTACTTTCGTATAGGTTTCGCTTAACCGTATGACTAGCTGATTTTGCGGAATCATTACGAGTGTCTTTTACCTCGATGCAACGGTAAATCTTATTACCAAAGCCAAACCACAATAAGTGCTCTAACGGGTGTCTCCACAAAAGTTATCAGTTATTAAACCTTCCCTGGTCGATCAGTGTGCTGGATTATAGATTCGCGCCTGACATTCCCTCAAAATCCTCAGTGTGCAGGATTATAGATTCGCGCCTGACTCTCCCTTCAAAACGATCAGTGTGCTGGATTATAGATTCGCGCCTGACATTCCCTCGAAATCCTCAGTGTGCTGGATTATAGATTCGCGCCTGACATTCCCTCAAAATCCTCAGTGTGCTGGATTATAGATTCGCGCCTGACATTCCCTCAAAATCCTCAGTGTGCTGGATTATAGATTCGCGCCTGACATTCCCTCAAAATCCTCAGTGTGCTGGATTATAGATTAGCGCCTGATATTCCCTCAAAATCCTCAGTGTGCTGGATTATAGATTCGCGCCTGACATTCCCTCGAAATCCTCAGTGTGCTGGATTATATATTCGCGCCTGATATTCCCTCAAAATCCTCAGTGTGCTGGATTTTAGATTCGTGCCTGACTCTCCCTTCAAAACCCTCAGAGTGTTGGATTATAGATTCGCGCCTGATTTTATTCCCCATGTCATTGTCCCCAAAGACCTCCACCCGGGACGTGACACCAATTTCAATAAAATCGGTCCACGCATGACAGAGATATCGTAATATCGTTTCATGGATCGGTCAGATCCGATAGGTTTAAGATTTTTCTTATGATTCTTCTCCTGATTCTCCAAGCCAAATTTTCGTCCACATAATACGTATACACGCGTTACACACACACCTTCAGACAACACATGTATCGTTCTTCGTTCGTCGTCCGCCATTGTACGTACATATATATATATATACTATTTTGAATTTTATAACCTAAGTGCTATGTGTCAAATAAAGTAAATTGTCCCAATTTGAAATGTCACGAGTTTTTACACTACGTAGGAGACTGAATTATTGTCTCAATTAATAAGGTAAGTCGCCAAAATTTTTTTAATAGATTTCTTATGTAGAGTCGCAGACTTGGAAGTTGTCCGGAGATGGTTCGACTGAGAAGCATCTCCTTTCGCATAAGTTTCTGGAAATTTGTACCATGCATGTATAAAATAATATATATATATATTGTAACAAATTGTATTGCTTTTAAATTGCTAGATATTTTTATACCAGCAATTTAGAGTTTTTATGTAACGTTTATATTATATATTATAGAAATGGGACGCACAGGACTTGGATACAAATGAAGGTGACGCTTGGATAGATATGAAGGGGACGCACAGGCTTGGATGGATAGAAATGAAGGGGATGCACAGGCTTGGAGGTTGTCCGGAGAAGATTAGATAGATAGATAGACAAAAATTGTCAAAAGACATAGCATTAAGAATTATTAACAAAATAGATTATTTATGGTGGACTGCTTGCAATGTAGAGCAAGTCACATTGGGGTCATTCCACGCCAACTCAGACACTTTTCGGAGTAACATTTCGGATTTTGGTACAACTCGGATATGTTGTAGTCTTTAGTGATGCATAAACATATCTCGAAGGATTTTTGAAAATTTCAAAAATTGTGGATATTACAGCTCTTTGAAATATAGTGTTTACTTTTTTTCTAAAAATTGTAACTCTTGAACTAACAAACCGACAAAAATGACCTTTTGAGTGCTTGCAGTGGAGATATAAGAGTACCTAATAAAAATTATTTCACTGAAAAAAGACAAATTTTTAACCATTTATTTTGCAATTCTTGTAAACAAATGCAATTTTATAATTGAAGGCAACTTTTTAAAAAATTGAAAAAAATAGGAGGATATAGCCCTGTTTGTCCTCTTTATGGACATGTTTGGAACACGATGGAGACTTTAAAATTGGCCAAATGAAAATTATTTGAATGGAACGCTGCGTCAAGTCACACCGGTTCTACTGGCAGAGCCGTGCGGTACTCGCAGCGGCCAAGCGGCTATATCTGCTATTCTTATACAGTGTTCTCTAATATGGTAAATATTTGTAAAAAACTGAAGAAGGGAAACTTTTACTGTTTTTTATACACAACATAGTACGGTAACTCAATTTTTGGTGTTCGCAATATTTTTCTTGAAACGAGGGTGACCTTCAGTTTTTTAAATGGAATGCTATATGTTTGATTATCCAATATGAAAGCGATTGTCAAGACAAATTCAACCATATGGTATACTTTGACCTTCAAGGCTCTTATATCTCCACTGCAAGCACTCAAACGGTCATTTTTGTCGGTTTGTTAGTTCAAGAGTTACAATTTTTAGAAAAAAAGTAAACACTATATTTCAAAGAGCTGTAACATCCACAATTTTTGAAATTTTCAAAAATCCTTCGAGATATGTTTATGCATCACTAAAGACTACAACATATCCGAGTTGTACCAAAATCCGAAATGTTACTCCGAAAAGTGTCTGAGTTGGCATGGAATGACCCATTGGTGAAGAAAGTACGCTGAAAACACATCTCCCTTGATGCTTTTCTATCTATTATGAAAGACATTCGTAATAATTTAATATAACATCCACAGTAGTTGCCATGCATTCATTAATTCATTAATTTTTTAGGTACTCATTAACAATATTTCAATTCACCAATAGTTATACTAATCCTAAACTAATTTTATACCAAAACCAATCAATTGTGTGGTGAAAATATTGGATCTCTTTGTTTATGTTTGTTGAATTATTACCATTAGCATTTAAATTTCCAGCAACAAGACTTTCTGCCATACGCTCTCACCTCGTTCGGACACATTTTGTAGTCTACACTTACTATAGCAAAATGCCACTCTATTTCTATATAAGTTCTACGTTAAGTTGTAACTTAAATAAATAACTAAAATGTGGATTTTATACCCTGATAACCAGATCTGAAGCGCAGAGCCTGACGTCAGATCCGTAGTCATCTGTGTCCGCATTAGGCTGCGGTCTGAGGTACAGAGCCTGACATCAGGGCCTGACGTCAGATTGGCAGCAGATTCACATCAGATCCTGCCGTTCGCCTGACACGTGTAACAGCGCCATCTGTGGGCCAGAATTTTCAATCCACTTCGCTATCCGTGACGTCACATGCCCGTCCGTTCCCTTACATAACCATCAAGCAGATTCCTATATTAAATAATTAATTCTACTTATTTAATAAAGTATTTATTTTTTATTCATATACAGGATCGATGATTGATACAATTTTTACAAAATAAGTTGCGCATATAAATACAAAGAGGGACTTTATACATTTAAATTTGAAAATCCACGTCCCGTAACCACTGGTACCTAGTAGGGGTACCTACATCAGCTCCATCTCCACACAGCACACATCCTAGGCGATCATGCATGCTCCTGCGAACATTAACATTTATAAGAAAACATATGTTAAATTATTATCTACTAAACAAGACGCTAAACAGTCGCACTTCGCACATAACCATACTTTTCTGTCTTGCAGATAATGTGAATGTCGATTTCCGCGACGTAGATAATTTGAAATTATTCAATTTCATGATTACCTTTGCCTTCTGGATACGTCGAGATGATTTTTCTGGATATTGATGCATAGAATCGCGTGAAATATCCTTTGATTTTGCTGGCACTGATTGCCACTACCAGTGACTGCCATCTCAGACCTCGAAAACGAACGCAAACTGGTCGTAGAGCCTTGACCAATGACGAGTTTCGGCACAATGGTGCAGCCAATCCGAACGTAGAACATTATACCACATTTAGTGATCCTCCACCGTGGTACATCTACCTACCTACATACCCTTTGTTCAAAGTGGTATCCGTTCTGCTTGAAGATGTACGTTTGAAGAATATTCCAAGTAGTTTCAAACATCAATATCCAGACAATTCATCTCGACTTATCCAGAACGCAAAGGTAATCATGAAATTGAATAATTTCTCATTATCTACGTCGCGGAAATCGAAATTCACATCATCTACAAGACAGAAAAGTATGGTTATGTGCGAAGTGCGAATGTTTAGCGTCTTGTTTAGTAGATAATAATTTAACATATGTTTTCTTATAGATGTTAATGTTCGCAGGAGCATGCATGATCGCCTAGGATGTGGACTGTGTGGAGATGGAGCTGATGTAAGTATCGCATGTATCCTGTTTATTCATACGTTACGTTTAATTTTATACTAATATTGTGTTTGTTTTCAGCGCTTACACAACAGGAAATATGATGCTTTTCCACAAAAGGACATGCAAAATATTCAATGGAATTTTCTAATATCGCCCCTACTATAGTCGTGTTCTGATTTATTGGCCGGTGAGTTTCCTGAAGGGTATTCTCCCACCACCTGCTGCTTGCCTCGGTGCTACTTTTCTCTAGCTTCTCACCAAGATCCTAAGGAACTTCAACTGCCAATCCACGATCGTCAGGTGGTGATGGCTGATTTCTCCTTGCGCGCTGCTCGAGAAACCGAACTCACCGGCCAATTAATCTGACCACGACTATAGGTACCAGTGGTTACGGGACGTGGATTTTCAAATTTAAATGTATAAAGTCCCTCTTTGTATTTATATGCGCAACTTATTTTGTAAAAATTGTATCAATCATCGATCCTGTATATGAATAAAAAATAAATACTTTGTTAAATAAGTAGAATTAATTATTTAATATAGGAATCTGCTTGATGGTTATGTAAGGGAACGGACGGGCATGTGACGTCACGGATAGCGAAGTGGATTGAAATTTCTAGCCCACAGATGGCGCAGTTACACGTGTCAGGCGAACGGCAGGATCTGATGTGAATCAGCTGCCAATCTGACGTCAGGCCCTGATGTCAGGCTCAATACCTCAGACCGCAGCCTAATGCGGACACAGATGACTACGGATCTGACGTCAGGCTCTGCGCTCTCATGGCAGACCCTGCTGCCAATCTGACGTCAGATTGGAAACAGATGGTTATCAGGGTATATTTATAGATAATCGAAGTAGAAGATGATTCAGTGTGATTTAAATCAGACTACGTACGTTCAAATTTACAGGTAAAGAGAGACAGATGAAAGAGAAAGTAATCCTGCTGCACGAGCAAATAAAATAAATAACTTCAAAAAAGTAAAAAAATACGCCAAGTACATGAAATCATATAAATCACAAAAATAGAAGATAATAATAATAAATCACAAAACATAAGAAAATATACAAATCACAAAAAATAGATGATAATAATAATCTTTGTAAAAAGAAGTGAGATCCCCATCAAAAACTTCAAAAAAGTAAAAAAATACGCCAAGTACTATTAGCGGGCCAAAAGAAGATCCCTGGGAGGCGGGCTCGAGCGATACAGTCCACCGATGTGACGATTGGTCGATTCACCTATTTGAACACACTTCTAAAGACGGGGTACATGTATTTTGTTTATTGGCTGAAGTAGGCACATACATTATCGTACCGCGCGACGAAGAGAGCGAACAAAACACATCGAGATCGAGTGGGATAGAGCGATCTGACCGACGAACGCCAAAGCAATAGCGTAGGCATTTTTAACGGTTAGTAATTAATATATAATAACAAAAATTTCCTTATTTTTCACAATATGTTCAGGAAAGTAATATCATTGGTTTGGTGAGATTATTCTGATGAAAATGAATCCAATCGCAATTTCGCCCGGATTCTTTTTAATTAACATCATGATAAAAAATTTAGTTTAACATCGTTTTATTTAAAACATTTAATATTTTATCATATTTCAATGAGGCTCATTTTTATCAGCATAAACTCTAAGTACATAATTACAGTTTTGAATAAAAAGTTTAATTTTAAAATTAAAAATGAATATAATTTTCATGTTTTCTTACCTTATCAATCTTCTGAGCTGCTGCTGCTGCTGGTGTTGCTGCTGCTGCTGCTGTTGCCGTCGCTGTCATCCGACTCGCTGTTTTCAAGATTGAAGTCCGTATCTTCTATTATGCGGTCGTTCTTCCAATATTCTTGTTCTATTTTTTCCACATGGCTACAAAAGTTCTCCCACTGGCTTTGCGTAATTTCACTCAGAGCTTCTCGAGTAAATGTTTTTAAACCATCCCTTGAAATGTTCGACAATGGATTCCTTTCCCTAATCTTTCTCTTCAACTGCGCCCAGGCCAATTCTATTGGGTTTAGATCGCACATATACGGTGGTAGTCGCAGTACGTTATGGCCGTGTGATTTTATTACTATAGTCGTGTTCAGATTTATTGGCCGGTGAGTTCGGTTTCTCGAGCAACGCGCAAGGAGAAATCTGCCACTACCACCTGACGATCGTGGATTGGCAGTCGAAGATGCAGGGCCCCCGAAGGGTATGGTGGAGTAAGGGGAACGGTGCTCGACTCCGCCTCAACGATGCCGTGTGGCTGTTGTTTATTCCTAGCGTAATAGTAGTGTGCGTTACGAATCGTATTGGCTACGCATAGCCAATACGAGACGAAGCTACGGCAGAATCACGTTAGCCGCTGGCCAAGCCTTAATTCCGAGTATGAGTTTCTCGCTTCTTTCTGGCCGAAGGGGGGAGCGAGATGGAACGCTTTGCAAACCGGTTTTCCAGTGCTCAGGGAACCGTACGACAGCCAGGCGTAGCCCGAGAGAGAGCGAGAACGTAGATAAAAGGAGCACCGAGGCAGGCAAGCGGTGTGGTGGGAGAATACCCCTCACGAAACTCACCGGCCAATAAAGCAGAACCCGACTTTAAGTCTCTTTTATATTTTTTTACGGCATTTTTATTTTTTTGTACTAGATGCATTAATTCAAAGTTGGTCATTTTTTCATTACAATGAATTTTATTGCTCTTTAGCCACTCGATTATATCGCCCTTCCTACTGCTTTTTGTGGGTGATTTATTATTTTGCACGGAGTGGTACGGGGTATTGTCCATAACAATTACCGAATTTGGTGGAATGTTCGGTAATAATTTTTGTTGTACCCATTTATCAAAATTTTCCGCGTTCATTTGACCATGGTAGTCTCCTGTAGTGGTACCGAATTTGAAAATGAGGGCCGCATCATTTACAAAACCATTTTTCCCACCGGCATGGACAATTATCGGCCAATAATCGACAATAATCGAGTGGCTAAAGAGCAATACAATTCATTGTAATGAAAAAATGACCAACTTTGAATTAATGCATCTAGTACAAAGAAATAAAAATGCCGAAAAAACATATAAAATAGACTTAGTAATAAAATCACACGGCCATAACGTACTGCGACTACCACCGTATATGTGCGATCTAAACCCAATAGAATTGGCCTGGGCGCAGTTGAAGAGAAAGATTAGGGAAAGGAATCCATTGTCGAACATTTCAAGGGATGGTTTAAAAACATTTACTCGAGAAGCTCTGAGTGAAATTACGCAAAGCCAGTGGGAGAACTTTTGTAGCCATGTGGAAAAAATAGAACAAGAATATTGGAAGAACGACCGCATAATAGAAGATACGGACTTCAATCTTGAAAACAGCGAGTCGGATGACAGCGACGGCAACAGCAGCAGCAGCAGCAACACCAGCAGCAGCAGCAGCTCAGAAGATTGATAAGGTAAGAAAACATGAAAATTATATTCATTTTTAATTTTAAAATTAAACTTTTTATTCAAAACTGTAATTATGTACTTAGAGTTTATGCTGATAAAAATGAGCCTCATTGAAATATGATAAAATATTAAATGTTTTAAATAAAACGATGTTAAACTAAATTTTTTATCATGATGTTAATTAAAAAGAATCCGGGCGAAATTGCGATTGGATTCATTTTCATCAGAATAATCTCACCAAACCAATGATATTACTTTCCTGAACATATTGTGAAAAATAAGGAAATTTTTGTTATTATATATTAATTACTAACCGTTAAAAATGCCTACGCTATTGCTTTGGCGTTCGTCGGTCAGATCGCTCTATCCCACTCGATCTCGATGTGTTTTGTTCGCTCTCTTCGTCGCGCGGTACGATAATGTATGTGCCTACTTCAGCGAATAAACAAAATACATGTACCCCGTCTTTAGAAGTGTGTTCAAATAGGTGAATCGACCAATCGTCACATCGGTGTACTGTATCGCTCGAGCCCGCCTCCCAGGGATCTTCTTTTGGCCCGCTAATAGTACATGAAAATCACAAAAAATAGAGGATAATAATAATTACAAAATTAAAAAAAGATGTGAAATCAAAATGAGCTGCCAGTACATAAAGATGCTTTCCAACTGCACTTTAGATGACACAACTACATATGCACAGCTAAAATTCCATTACTCATAATGTCAATTTATATAAAGAAAAAATGTATTAAATAATAATATGCAGATATATTTTTATACAAATAAATATTTTAATACGAATAAATATTTGATTCAAAATAGTGGCCGATCCAGGAATTGTTGCTTGATTTCCTGAAACGGCGAGCCTTCCCCTTCCATCGATCGCGAGTCGATGGAAGGGGACTCGATCCGTGCTCCACATAAGCGAGCAGGCCGTTGCCACCTGCCTAATTAGGGTATTTAGACCATAGATGGAGTTGAAGTGCTGATTTCGCGTACAGTATATGACCCCTTAAGGTGTTATTATAGGGTTTGAAGACCGGTACAGATCTGGATATAAAGCGAACAATCGCGTTATTAATGTTCAGAAGACCTTGGTCAATCTCCTCACTAGCCAGATTACAGTAGTTCGGGTCTGAGCCCCGGTAGCCCCTTTCGATTCTTCTCGTGAAATCATATCGCTGAGGGCCGTCGTCTGACCGTGCAAATGGGATACTTCCACACGGTAGTTCGAAAGTCATAGAAAGTGCTAGATGGTCGCTGTCATAGGGCAGCGTGTGGGCTTTACCACCAATGTTGTTAATTAATTTTAATCTAGAATCTGCTATACATACATACAAATAAGTCTGTGCCGGCTTAAAAGATGGAATCGCTGTCGTAATTAGATTGATTTTATAATTAAAATCATATTCTGATTCCCATTGGCCAATATAACAGCCTTTAGAATTATTATCTCTATCCCCCCATACCTTCCTTCTGGCATTGAGGCCTCCGGCGAGTATATAATAGACGTTATTACTAAATATTTTAAGTCTAATAAATAAGCTATCCAGTTCATCAATGAAAAGTCGTCGACTGTCATTTTTAGCATATGCGCTAATCAGAACCAGTGAGTTATTATCGCGGATTGAAACTTTTACTTTAGAGTATTCTAAAATCTAATTGGGGGATGGGGGATGTCAGGGAGATCTCCTCGTACTGAATTCCTTTATTCCTTTTTTAATTGGGATGGCTGTACCTCCGCCCGAATAGCATTGGGTTTGTCATTTCTGACTATATTGTAGTCTTTAAATATCAATTTATGAAGAGGGTTAAGCTTGGATTCTGAAACGAATATACAGTCGTGATTGCATTCATTGAGGAACTGGAGTAGTTATAGTTTTCGATAGTTGGCTATCAACGAGTTGACGTTAATAGCCGCAATTCTAATTTGTGCACTTGGAGTACCATTAAACATTGTCTTTGGAAAAAATCGCGTTTAATAAAAAGTCAATATTTGTAGTATTGGTAGCAATTTGAGCTGCTAGCGTCCGAAATTGACTTGTTATGGCTGCAGTGATCTCCTCCATCATCTTTTTTGCCCATAGGGGGGGGGGGGGGTTGAGGCGTCCGAGTGGTCATGAGAGCGTTGAAAACCTCTATCCGACGTTGAAGGGGTCTAGGAGTCCTTATTATGCGAGGTCACTGAGATTTTAGGCATCGTGGACCTCGAAGTAGACCTCGTATTGCTTACCGCTTGAGCGAAGGAAACAGAATCCCTGGTATTAGGAGAATGGTTTTCAATCTAACGCATGGTAGCCTGGTTCTTGAGGGATTTGTGTTCACTTTTCTTAGCCGCGGCAAATGTTAAAAAGGGTCATAAAAAGCATCAACCCTTGTATGATGCCGGGTGGCCCAGCTGATTGCAGTTGGCACATTTGAGTGTCGATCTATTGTCCTGGATTTTGATGGTGCAGGCTCCAGGAGGATGAGATTGTGCACATTTCACGCACCTGTATGGTAGGTGGCAGTTTTTGCTAGCGTGGCCAAGCCGCTGACAATTCTTGCACCGAAATAGGTTCACCTTTCTAAGATGTTCCCATTTTACTCTTTGGTAGGCTAGGGTTCTAATTTTGAAAAGGTCCGTAGTGTTGCTATTACACGCTAGTTGCACTAGATAATGAAATCAGTTTGGAAGTGTTTTCTTAAAAATAAACTTGTTAAGACTGATAATTTCCACATCCGGAAGTTGTAATTCAGAGATCTCCTGTTTAATGATATCCAGATCGAAGGCACCTCTGATACCCTTTAGCACTATCGAGATAGGTTTCAAATGCTTGTAACGAGTTATTGTCGGTAGGACGACGATCTTGCCCCCCCCCCCCCACCCCCACCACGCGTCCGACCGTAACAACGCGTACCGCGCGTGGCCAACCATCTTGCCCCCCACCACACGCCCGACCGTAACGACGCGTACCGCGCGTGGCCAACGGTCTTGCCCCTCACCACTCGTCCGCGGTTCCGAGAATAGGCGCGAGAGGGTACACAATAATTAACTCTCTCGCTGCCGAAACTCCGCGGACGAGGATATATAAGCCAAGGGCATAGGCCTATTCGAGAGAGACCGCCTAGAAGCGAACGTACTAAGTACACCTCTCCCAGAGACATCCTGTACGATTCCACATTCTTGTGCAGACACTCGTGATTGCGAAAGACAAGCGCTAGTGTAAGCATCAGTTTTCGTGTGTCGACAGACTGCATCTCTGCGTACCATTTTTGCAACCTCCACGGTTCCCAGTAGGACAGCGTGAGCCATCCTTTGGAAGCAGGCCGTCAACCACCATCGATCTCCCGAACGGAGCTATCTCCATTCTCGAGAGCGTCCCCACAGTCTCCGATCCACCCACGGGTTGTGCCTACTGGGTGACCGACCTATAGACTCTTCGACTAGGGTCCATCGGCAGGGTTGGCCCGCCAGGACACCGAACGGTCAAACCATCTCTCCCCAATCGCCGCATCGTTACCGACCGAACACGCGCCGCGACACACGCCGCGATACGCGCCGCGATCCGCGCCGAAATCCACACCGACTCGTGCGCTGCGATACACACCGGGACCCGCGATATATTAAGCCGTCTTCCCACTGTGTGCCAGCATAGACCTGGCCAGAATCTCTTGTACTTAGCCGTAAGCCTAAATAAACTGTCGTACTCTACTCTACTCCTGCGTTCAATCATTCGATCGACGGCCCTGGACCACCGTCCTGAGCGGGCCATACGGTACCTCCACCGTCCCACCGGTAACCCCGCGTATCACGGTTACATGCTTTGGTGTATAAGTATAGAATTGGATTTTGAAGTGAGTGATTCACGAAACCATTAACGATTATGGAATGCGCCCTAGCATCCGTTTCTTTGATTATAAATTCTGATTTTGGAATGTTGAATGTGGTGATAATATCTATTAGATTCATAATAGATGACTCCAACGTATTAATGGGAGGTGGTTTCGCAATCTTCTTAATAACCGGTAAGGTCGGTCTGGAAATGTTCTGTTCTTCTAATTCAAGATCCATAACGTTTTCTGCAACTAATGGTTGGAAACGGTTATCATCCAGGGTGATGTACTGTTGAGAAGAAGGCTGTTCCGTAGATTTGCAAGTCTTCTTGGGAAGTGACTATCCCTCTGCCGGGGGAGGGTCCTGCAGTTTCGGGCGTCTCGCCCAGATGGCGTCACTGACCCCCTTTTCGTTGCCTTGTTAAGCTCCCAAGCTTAACCCCAGGTAACCCTACTTTCTTGGGGAGTCCCAAATTCTTTGAAGAAATTTTTATGAAGCCGATCTAATGGAATCGGTTGCGATCTCGGTGTTTTCCTGAGTTTGCGATTTAATACGGAGTTAGTAGCACTATTCTTTTTATTTTCCACTAGCGTCTCAAAACCACGTTTTGCCCCCTGCGAAGTCATTGTAGCTGTCCGACCCCAAATATACGCGCGGGAAGGACCCGCGCCCCTTCAGGGCCAGAAGAAGAATAAACACAAATCACAGCATAAATAGTAAGCTTGAAGTGGGAAGTACTTGCACTCACAGAAGAACTTTCGCACACAAATTACGGTAAAAAAATACCAAAGAAACAGGAGCGGTCTTACATCGACCTGACTCCAGCTGACTTTTGCTTAATAAATTTTATTTCCCTCGTTTCTTACGTAACAAATTCCAACACGCCAGGTGCTTTTTTCTGATCGAAAAGTTAAAACTGATTGCAGCCACGTGTTAACCACATGGCAATTAACGTGCTAAACAAGCTAATTACACTGGACGCTGGATACTGTGCCGCAGTCGGGGCTCTAGAGGCAGTGTTTTCTCAGACGCGGCATATTAACGAGAGCCAATGTAACGCGCGCTCTCCCCATAACTCTCCTGTTTTCTTTTCCGTGATGGCTGCCCCCTGCCAGAATACTCTTAAGGTGCGTCACACTGATGTTCGCGCAATTCACAAACAGTGTAGGTACAAATCGTACTTCTTTCACTAAAGCTCTTGCTAACATTTTTTAAATTTTATACAGATCCCTGTTCACGAAGTGTTTACCGATGAAGACACACGTTTTTAACGCACACATTTTAACATTGTAATACATAAATCTGTAACTTCGGTACACCTTCTACCTGTCGTATATTTTTACAGTTTATCTTTCCCTTACCCATTTACATAACTATTTATGCCCAATATGAAATAAATGTGCCTAATACAAAATGTAACTGATTATAATTCAAAATATTTAAAAAAAAACATTTGAATAAAACGATATTATACGTACTTATACTTCTGTCATTAAAAAATGTATGAGTTAAGATGTCTTCATCGGCAAACAGTTCGCGAGAAGGTGTCTATGTGTATAAGACAAAAATATGTTCGCAAGAGTTTTATTATTAGTGAGAAAAAGAAAAAACACACATTCACGTATATGTATTGCTTGCGAATTGCTTGCGAACTCCAGTGTGGAGGCACCACTAAGGGTTAGCATTCATTGGCTCACTGAGCGAGAGAGAGAGAGAGAGAGAGAGAGAGAGAGAGTGAGGTGCACACACGTGTGTGAGTAATGCGTGTGAGCTGGGGCGTTCCTAACGGCATTTTAAAGAGCGGCATATTATCGAGAGTCCACTGTACTTATGAGTGGATGATGTAATGAAATAATGTGTGATAATATATTAATCTTTAGTCAAAACATCAAATGGCCTGAATGATAAAAAAGTTTAAAAAGAGAATTGAAACCGACTTCAAAAAAATAAAATTTTATTAAAAAGTAATAAATAATTTTTCCGTTATTTAATTTACGGCTCTCATATTTTTTAAGTTGGTGTCAGATTTACACATTGTAAATGATAAGGCAGCGACTTAAAAAATATAAGAGTCGTAGGTTAAATAAGGAAAAAAATTATCTTTTAATTTTTAGTAAAATTTTATTTTTTTGAAGTCAGTTTTAATATTTTTTAAAAAAAAATTATTTTCAACTATTTAGTTTTATATATATAGACACAACATGCCTAGAAGATATGCGCGCACGTACATACAATAATAATAATGAGATGACAATAGTCTTTATTATGTTACGTATGTGGAATTTTCCCATACCTCGCTCTCAACCGTCTTTCGAGCTCGCATCTGCGAAGGGAAAACGCCCTAAAATCCTTTCGTGTATCAAACACCACTAAGGGGGGTCATGATCTCGACCATCTGGATCGCGACCATGGGAACGGGAGTGACACGACGACGACTCCGAAGGATCTCCTTATATGGAAATTTCTAACGAATCTCCACTCATTTTTGGGACTATATCAACCCTTTGGTTTCAACCCTCATTGGTTCAAAGCTATAGAGTCACTTGTAAAGTTACGTCGTGTCACGCTCGTACAGAGTTGGTTATATCTAGTAAGATCGGGCTAAAGTCTCCGTCAGAATCAAAGTTAACCTCATAGAATCCACGAGTTCGGTTTATATTCTATTTGGCACTTTGAAATAGCCACTCGTACGCCCCGCATCTCCAGTGTATCAACACCGTGCAACTAGTGGTAAAACACACTTTTTATTTAATTAACTAATCGCGACACTTACATTTGTATTAATTGTCTATTCAATATACTTACGGTGTTCACGTGTAAATCGAGTCGATTTCGTTAAATCCATCTTTTACTCAGCGATCCTTATAATATTAGCAGCACTCACCCACCGATACAAGTTTACCGCTCGAGTTGTATCAATTTTAATTAAGAGTTACGAGGCATTACTGACATTTCCCGCGATTCCCTGATTTCGCATCAGGTTCGTTCGCAAGCTCTCACCAAAACAAGGAATCTTCTCCAACCCAGTGGCACCCCGATTTTGCATCGCGTTCGTCCACGAAACCTCACCCTCCTACGGCTCCCTGATTTCGCATCAGGTTCGTCCTCACCGTCAATAATCCTAGCGGCTCCCTGATTTCGCATCATGTTCGTCCGCGCACCTAACTAACAAATTCATAAACCGTATTCCTTGGGAAATACCCTTATCGCCAGCCGCTAGCGTTGCCGCAGCCCCGGCTCGTAACAATTATTAACCAAAACTGGCAAAATATTGGGCCAATGTTAATTTAGTTTAGGTTGGGACCACCGGGGCATCGCCCCCTTTCGAATAAAACATAGATCATCAAAATCGGTCTATGTGTTGAGGAGTTATGAGGTAACAAACATAAAAAAACATACATACGGGTCGAATCTATAACCTCCCCTAAGTAATGTAGATTCACACTAGCCGTCTGGACGGTGGCGGGCTACCGTCCGGCAAACGACCGCCAGCTGGTTAGTTTATTCTCACTATTCGTTTAACCGGCGCGTGGCAGCGCACAGTGGGCTGGCCGGCTTGACGACTTGGCGACATTTGTATATATCTTTTGAGCTATAAAAGCTTTCGAAATAAATGTTGCCCGAAAAATAGGATAAAATTACCCCTTCCCAATGATATATAATCTAATGGTTTTTACATTTATTTAAGTTAATTACGATCAATAAAATTGGAAAACTATGTATACAGTCCTTTATTTAATGCCCTTTTAAATGATTTAAATCGCATGTTGGGGAAACTCTTCGTTTCCACGTTTTATAAGGAAAAGTAAAATAGTAGAAGAAAGTAGCCAAAAATCGTTATTTTTAGTTTAGAAGCAATCTTTTGCGATAAATTATAATCCTTTATTAGTATTATATATTGTCTTTATTGACTCCCCTCGGGGTTACAATCTCCTAAACCTACGCCTCCTATCACACTCTTCTCCCTTACTCTACCTTAAATCTACCTTAAACTATCTTAAACTATCTTAGCCTATCTTATCCTATCTTAATCTACTTCCACCCTTCCGCGCTCGCTCGCCCTCCACCTCCCGCTCCGCCGCTCGCAACGCGTCTCCCGCTCTCTCCCGGACCCCCGCTTCCGCTCGACTCCCCTTCCACTCTCATCTCCTCATCCATGCTCCCTTCCCTCTCTCCTCTCCTCAATTCTTCTCATCCATACCTCCCCCTCCCCCCCATCATCTAGCACCTCCCCTGCCATTTCCTGCCACCCCCTCTCTTCCCCTAACCCCATACACACCTCCCATACGTGCTCCCACGTCTCTTCACCCCCTCTACACACCCTGCATATTCTATTTTCCTCCTCCTCCCAGTACCTCCCCCCCCCTCATTTCATTTCCCAACCTAAACCTCGCAACCCTTCCCCATCTACTTTCCCCCCACCCCTTCTTCAGATACCCCGGCAACCCTTCCCCCTTCACCCTACCATACCACCCGTTGTATTGTGATTCCCCTATCCTTTTCCACCTCTCCTCTTCTTGCAATTTCCTTTCCCTGTTCACTAACTCCTCCCCTCTTATCCCCCCCCCCCTTTCCCTTATCCCTTCCATCTCCTCCAGAGTCCACCCCCTTTCCTCGTAAAACACTTTCCTTTCTTCTTCCCACCCCTCCAAAGCCTTTCCCCTCTTTAACCTCCCCTTCATTTCTCCCCAACACCTCCTCGCCAGCTCCCCCCCTCGTCCCTCCTCCAGCTTCCTTTCAAACTCCCACGCCCTCATCCCTGCCCTTCCCTTCATCATTCCCCTTTGCACCTCCTCCCTCACCATATAACTCGGTGTACATCTTTCCAGCCCCATCACCCACTTCAAATATCTGTCATGTAATTGTTCCACCTTTCCCCTCTCCCTCCACCCCCACACCTCCGCTCCGTACCCTACCACCGGCCACACCAACCTGTCAAAGAGCCATAATCTCCTTTCCCAGTCATTTCCGAACATCCTTTTCCCAATACCCCATACCTTCCCCAACACCGCCGCCCCTTTTTTCACCCTTTCCCTCACATGCTCCTCCTGACCCCCGTTCCCCATCACCGTGTACCCCAGATATTTGAAGTTCCTCACCTCCTCAATCTCCTTCCCCTTCCATCTCCATACCACCCTCTTCCATCTCCCCCCTCCCCTCCTACACCTCATAACCTTCGTTTTCTCCACATTGACTTGGAATTCTGTTCCCATCCTCATACTTCTCCAGCTTCCCTATCAGTCCCTTCATCCCCTCCTCGTCCTCCGCCAAAACCGCCACATCGTCAGCGTATGCCAACGCATAGACCTTTCCCCCCCCCCCTAACTTCACTCCCCCCCATCCTCCCTTTTTCAGCTCTTCTTCCATGTCTGCTATGAGCAGGGTGAAGAGGCTCGGACTCAGTGGGCACCCCTGCCTCACCCCTCTCGCCGTCCAAAACCTCTCCCCCTCCTCCTCCCCCACCCGCACCCTACACGATGTTTCCCTCAAAATCTCGTCACACCTCCCCAACAACTCCTCCCTCACCCCCCTCACCCTCATTGCCCTAACCAATATCTCCCTGTCCACCGAGTCAAACGCCGCTTTCATATCTATGAACAGTATTACCATTTTCCCCCTCTTTCTTCCCACTTGCCTGTTCATTAAATAATTTAATACATACACATTGTCCATACACCCCACCCCCCTCCTAAAGCCCGTTTGACCCGGTGGCAGCAGTCCTTTCCCCTCCACCTCCACTCTTAATCTCTCCGCTAACACAGAGGCGTACACCTTGTACGCCGTCTGTGTCAGCGTTATCCTCCTATATTCTTCCACTTTCCTACCCACCCCCTTCTTCACTACGGGTACAACCACCCCTCTCTCCACTCTTTAGGCCAGCCTTCCCCCCTCCACACCTTCTTACATAGCCCCCAAAGCCAATTCTCCACTTCTGCTCCTCCATACTTCCACACCTCGTTCGGTATCCCATCCCCCCCCCCCCGGCCTTCCCATCCTTTAAATTCCTTATCACCTTCCCAATTTCCTCTCTCCCTATTTCCGCCTCTCCCTCCTCCTCGTCTCCCCACCCCTTCTCACCCTCCATTCCACCCCCCCCCCAGCAACCCCCTGAAATACCCGTCCCATTCCACCATTGATATTCCTTCATTAACCCTCCCTCTCCTTTTCCTACCCCTATTTACCACCTTCCATACTTGCCCCTCCGTTCTTATTCCTTCCACTTCTCTCATCCACCTCTCCACCTCTTTCTTCCTTTTTTCCTCGCACAACCTGGCATACTCCCTCTTCCTCTCCTTATATTCTCTCCCACCCCCTCCTTCCCTCCTCCATTTTCTCAATTCTCTCCTTACCTTATTCTTCTCTTCTCTGCACTCCTTATCCCACCACCCTCCCTTCTTTGCCGTTTCCCCCCCCCCCTTCCCCATCATACCCATCGCGCCCTTAATCCTTTCTCGCATCTCACACCATTCCTCATCTACTCCCCTCTCCCCCTCCCCCCTTTTCCCAAACTTCCTCACAAATTCTCGCCTTCCCTCTTCCGTCCAGTCACCTCTACCCCCTCCCCTCGCCCCTCTATTCCCCCCATTTTCCCCTTCCACCCTCCCCTCCCCTCTTAACCACACCACCACCGGATGGTGATCTGATTCCACCCTCTCTCCTACCTCCAACCTTCCCACTTTCTCCCTTGTATCCTCGTTCCCTACCACGTAGTCAATTACCGTATTCCCCCTTCCCCCTGTGAACGTCCACTCCCCCTCCTCGTCCCCCTCTGTATTCCCATTTAATATTCCCCACCCCCTTTCCTCTAACCACCTACACAGCCTCCTCCCTTCCCCATTCACTTCCTTATCCTTGGATCTCCTACTCCCTCCCCCTCTTCCCTTACCCTCCTCTTCCCACAATATCTCCCCTCCTACCTCCCCCGTTCGCGCATTAAAGTCCCCCCCTATCAGTACTCTTATCCCCACCTCTTGCTCTTCCATCCACTCCCCTAAATCCTCTAGCTTCTCTTTCAAGTCCCTATTCACATATACGCCAACTATTTTCCACCATCCCCTCCCAATCTTCACTTTCTTCGCCAGTATCCCCTCCTTCCCTCCCCCTCCCCCATCACCTACTTCCAGCTCCTTTCTCACCCCCATCATCATTCCTCCTATCGCTCTTCCCTTCTGATTATCTCTCCTGGCCCACTGCTTTTCCCAAACATACCCTCTAGGTAGTCTCCTCTCGACATATCCCCAATCTTTCTCCTCCACCCACGTCTCACTCAATACCATCACATCCCATTCCTCCAGTCCCCTCCAAAAACCTTCATCCTTCCTCTTTACCCCCGCTACGTTCCAGAACGCCACCCTCCACATCCCCCCTTCCTTTCCCCTCTCCCTCCTCCTTCCCCCTTCCCACTTCATTCGTTTCCCTGCCCCTCACACCATTTCACCCTTAACTCGTCCCACCTTCTTATCTTCCCGTCCACCCACATTTTCAAATAACCCACCTGCACTTTCCTTCCCCCTTCCCTCTCCATTTGTGCCTCTCTTTCTATCTTCCATTTTGCCCTCCGCTCCTCCTCGGTGAGGTCGTCCTCTACCCTTTCCCTTCTTCCCCTCAGTTTTTTCTTCGCATCCATCACCTTCCTCTTCTCCTCCCTCCCCTCCAACCTTACCAGCACCATTCCACTCCCCTCCTTTCCAACTCTTCCTATTCTCACCACCTCCTTTATTCCCTTCACCCCCAATCCCATCCTTTCCCATAGTTTCTCTACTTCCTCCTTCACCTCCTTCCCTTCCAACCCCAACCCCCTTATCACCACATTGTTTCTTCTCACTTCCCTTTCTTTTTTGTCCTGCAAGACCTCTATTCTTCTAACTCTCACCCTCCATTCCTCCTCTTGTCCTTCCCCCCTCCCCCCACTCCCTCTTCTTTCCTTTTCCCACCGCCCTACCTTCTCCATCACCTCCTCCATCCTCCTATCCCATTCTTCTATCTTCCCTAGCTTCTCCACCAGGCCTCCTCTCCTCACCCTCTCTTCCCTCATCTCCTCCTCCCATCTCCTCCTTTCCTCTCTCCACTCCTCCTCACTTCTTCTTCTGTCTTCCCTTTCCTTTTTCATCTCCTTCCTTTCCTTCCTCATCTCCTCCCTCTCCTTCCTTATCTCCTCCTCCATCATCCTTCTCTCTTCCCTATCCTTTCTCATTTCCTCCCTCATCCTCCTCATCTCCAACATCATATCCCTTATCATTCCCTCCAGCGATTCCTCTTCTTTTCCTCCCTCCTCCCTCCCTCCTTTCCCTCCATTTTCCGGGGACCTCCACGTCTTCGAGCACCTCTTGAATCCTCCTTCTTTATCCTGCTCCATTGCTCCAGTGTCTTCCTCTCTCTCCCTCTTCTTTCCCCCCATAGAGTCTAAGCTTCCTACGCTACTCTCACTGTCCTTTCTATATCTACCTTCGTTTGCCGTCTTTCCCATTTCTTTTTCTCCCCCTTTTTTCGCCTCCATCTCTCCTCTTCTTCTCTCTCCCCTCTCTCCTTTCTTCCCCTTTCCCACTTTTCTTGCCCTGATTCCCTTTTATCCTACCCTCTTATCCTTTTATCCCTTGTACCTTTGATCCTTTCCTTTCTCCTCGTCTTTCCTTACCCCTCTAGCCTTCTCTGTTTTTCAAATTTCCCGCCTTATCACCAGCTCGTCACTCCTGCTTCACTCTTCTCCCACCTGCGCCACTACCTGTCACACTCCGCGTTCCTTCCCGCCTTTTTTCGCCTATCTCCACCTAACCTCCCAAGCCTCCCTTATCCCTCCCGTATTTCTACTACCACCTAACACCGTCCCTTTCCCTTTATCTCCCGACCCTTCCTCAACTCCCCTCTGCCTTTCACTCCACTTTCCACTCTACCTCACCACCTCACTCGCCTTTCGCTCCAGCTACACACTCCACTCACTCTTACGCCCAGCTATCACGCACGCGACCGGAAACGGAAGTCCTAATCCTTTATTAGTAATTAATCTAAATAATATATCAAAAAGTAATGCTAGTAGATATACTATGCGGATTCTGGATCAAGTGCAGGCGAGGGGTGAGGCGGGGCGGGGGGTACCGCCGCGGTTTTTCGTGAGATGTGCGAGGGGGAGGCGGGGAGGGGGGTACGGAGTTCGTGGGCGAGGGGGATGGCGTCACAGGGGAGGGGATTTCAAAATGTCGTCGACCGCGTTCGTGGGCGAGGGGGCTGACGTCACAGGGAAGGGGGTGGATTTTCAAAATTTCAAAATGGTGTCGCACGCATTTCGTATTGGCGCCACCTACTGGATGTTTAACGTACTTTGAGTCCGCGTCGGTATTTGGGCCCGCCTTGGTAAATTTTCCAGGTTTTCCAGACATTTCGTACTGACGCAACCTGTTGGATGTTTAAGGTACTTTGGGTACGCGTCGCCGCCGCGCAATCTCCGTACGCGTGCGGGGATCGGTGCGTAGGCGCGACCGCGACCGATTCGTGGAAATTCAAATTGCGTCTTCTATGATGATTTCCGAGAAAGTGGGTGTACCAATGATTTCTGAGAAAAGATAAGGGTTCGACAGGATTGAACGCGTTTAGTGCATCTACGTGAACGCGCTTGCTGCAATGTGTATATATTTGAATCGTGGGACCGTTACAGCCCACGTACAATGATGTATACATATAGCGATAATTATTGTAAATCAATCGTCGCGATAGTCCATGGAATAAATACGACGTTGCATTCGATGAGGATTTCTGAGAAAGAGGGTGGTACACGATTTCTGAGGAATCATAGAGCGAACCGCGCTATGCCGTGTGTTTATATCCGAGCATTCACTTTTCCCAAGCCCATGCCTCTAAGAAGTTATCTTGAGAAAACGCAATGTCCCTGAAGCAATAAATTAGGCGTCGCGTTCACGCGAGCAACTAAGCGATAAATATTCGGGCTAGAGGTCAGAGTATTTTCACGATCGAGAACAGGGCGACGTCTCAAGTATCATTCTCGAGGGGCAGTGAATCAAGCATCGTGGGGGCGTGTAAGGGCGAAAAGAATTCGATTATTTTACAGGGAAGGTGGAAGATCGGTGAGTAATTCTGACACATTAATATTAAGATTTAATCATTTATTGAACTTAATTATCCCACTCGACAACATCGTCAGCAAATAGGGCACTATCATCGTAGGTAAAAATGGTATTGTTGACAATTTCATTAAATAGATCCTCATCGGTATAAAATGAATCATCGCATACTTGCTCGGGGGCAGTCTGAACTGCAATATTGCAAACCTGAAGCCCCGATACTGCATTCGCAAAAACAGCGTCAAAGTTAATCAGTTCCGCATTCACACATTTCCGCCAAACAATACATTTTGGATCCATCGGACTGTGCAATCCATATATATTATTATAATCATTGTTTTCATAATCTTGATCATCATCATCACTAACATCTAAAGTAGTAATACGAAGCGGGTTCTAACGCAAAATTGAGTTTGAAGGCCATTTCCCCCTCCCCTCCCCATGACCTTGGAACTCAAATTTGAGTTTTTCAAAATTTTTGAAAATCAAATTCACTGATTTTCCGTGGAAAAAAGCCTGCTGAAATAGCAAGGACAGTGGACAGTCTAGCTGACGCCACGGGTTGCCTTGCCTGTTGAAACCTATACCTACCTGCTAAAGATCTACGTCAGAAATGGCAGGCCCAAAGGCTGGACAATTCTTTTCCGCCAGAAATGCCACTTAGGTAGGTACATCTGCGGTATCGAGAAGCGTACCGTTACTTTTATTTCGCACTTGCTTCTACGCTCGGATGGCCGGTTCTTCTTGGAGGGATGCAAGCTCGATTGGTTAGGTTAGGAGGTGTGAAAGTTGCTAGACTAAATTTCAACTATAGGGAGCAGATTGTATTAGAACCAATCGGATTTGCATCCCTCACAAACGGCTGCTCTCTTGAAGAGGCCCTCTTCACAGCAATACCTCCTCCCCAATGCCCACCTTCTCTCGCATGGAATACATCAACGCATGCTTTTCTTTTAATATTGAAGCTCGTGTTTATACTCGAGAGGACCACGCGTCGACAGCGGGCTACCCCTTTTCTTCCTGTGTCTCTCCACGAGGAGTATCAACGGTGGATTGTAGGAGCGTAGATGCTGGGATGCTAGTTATTGAATTCAGGAGACGATAGAAACACTTTATTACAAAACACACATGTGCTATAATAAATGATCGAACTTGCGCCCCACTTCGCGCAGACCGATTACAGGGTGATTGGCTCGGTACGCCTAATCCGCCTCGCAACCGTGACGAGGTCAAGCCAAAAGGTATGAATCCTGGATCCTTTTTCCGAAGGAAGCCATAAAATTCGATGGGCACTGCGGGGTGTTGTCGTCCCAGCCACGGGATGAAACGCAGAATTACCCTGTTTCTGTTCCAGAAATAAAATAATTCTTTATTCTTCATCGTATGGATATGGAAGTGTCGCCGATGGATTCCTTGTGGTTTTCCTATGAAAATCATGCCAAATATCGTGCAAATCGGACTACTTTTACATAGGGAATACAAATAGCTTGTGTCAAAGTAGTCCGATTTGCATGATGTTTGGTATGATTTTAATCGACGGAACGCCAGGAATACATCGGCGTCACTTCCCTTTCGATACGATAAAGAATAAAGGATTATTTCCTTTCTGAAACAGATGTCACCCCTCGACTACGATGCGCCGACCCCGATTTGCCGCGGTCGGCCGGGGATGCATACCTTTTTCCGAAAAAAGGCATAAAATTCGATGGGCACTGCGGGGTGTTGTCCCTGCCCACGTGGTGAGAGGCGTAAATGCAGAACTACCCTGTTTCTGCTTCAGAAATAAAATAATTCTTTACTCTTTATCGCATGGATATGGAAGTGACGCCAATGGATTCCTTGTGTTTTTCTGATGAAAATCATACGAAATATCATGCAAATCGGACTACTTTGACACAAGCTATTTGTATTCCTTATGTAAAAGTAGTCCGATTTACGCGACATTTGGCATGATTTTCATCGGAAAACCACAAGGAATTCATCGGCGACACTTCCATATCCATACGATAAAGAATAAAGAATTATTTTATTTCTGAAACAGAAACAGGGTAATTCTGCGTTTCATCCCGTGGCTGGGACGACAACACCCCGCAGTGCCCATCGAATTTTATGGCCTCCTTCGGAAAAAGGACCCAGGATTCATACCTTTTGGCTTGACCTCGTCACGGTTGCGAGGCGGATTAGGCGTACCGAGCCAATCACCCTGTAATCGGTCTGCGCGAAGTGGGGCGCAAGTTCGATCATTTATTATAGCACATGTGTGTTTTGTAATAAAGTGTTTCTATCGTCTCCTGAATTCAATAACTAGCATCCCAACATCTACGCTCCTACAATCCACCGTTGATACTCCTCGTGGAGAGACACAGGAAGAAAAGGGGTAGCCCGCTGTCGACGCGTGGTCCTCTCGAGTATAAACACGAGCTTCAATATTAAAAGAAAAGCATGGGTTGATGTATTCCATGCGAGAGAAGGTGGGCATTGGGGAGGGGGTATTGCTGTGAAGAGGGCCTCTTCAAGAGAGCAGCCGTTTGTGAGGGATGCAAATCCGATTGGTTCTAATACAATCTGCTCCCTATAGTTGAAATTTAGTCTAGCAACTTTCACACCTCCTAACCTAACCAATCCAGCTTGCATCCCTCCACGAAGAACCGGCCATCCGAGCGTAGAAGCAAGTGCGAAATAAAAGTAACGGTGCTCTTCTCGATACCGCAGATGTACCTACCTAAGTGGCATTTCTGGCGGAAAAGAATTGTCCAGCCTTTGGGCCTGCCATTTCTGACGTAGACCTTTAGCAGGTAGGTATAGGTTTCAACAGGCAAGGCAACCCGTGGCGTCAGCAAGACTGTCCACTGTCCTTGCTATTTCAGCAGGCTTTTTTCCAGGGAAAATCAGTGAATTTGCAAGCGCAATATCTCAAAAACCAGTGGAAATCAAGTGTATGCATTACTGCTCATTGAATTTGTCTTGGAACACACTATCAACTCAGGTGTTCAGAAAAAATAGTTCCATTTGAAAAACCGAACTTGACCATCGTATCTTTTAAAATAATAATCGAAAAAAAAATTCGTTCGCGCTAATAGATCAGCCCCTTCGAACCATGCGATGCCATATTTTTTTCATTTTTTTATCTCCAATACGTTCGGAGATATCCCGCTGTCCAGTCTTAGATGGGACACCCTGTACATTCCATTTACAATCATGGGAGAATTCGCGCAAGTAGAACGCCAATTATTGGATCAATCTGCACGATTGATTTCGCGGGAAGAGTACCTCGCGTGGGAAGAACGGTGCAACGAGTGCATCGAATCGTTGGAAGAACACAGCCGAGTGAAACGTCCCCGATTATCGATCGGTGTTCGACAATCGTTAGTTGCTCGAATCGCACGACTCGAAGGACTGAAACATTCGTTGCGCGGACGTTTCGTGCGCGAAGGTGCAGGACATTCGAACACAGGACTTTTGTGGCGCGAAATAGACACTGCGTTCGATACCCGCGTATTAACTGGTGCCGTGCTAAATTCGAATTACATCTAGCCGCGCAACTTCCTCCAGAATGCGGGGACCATTGTGTTGGAGCATGTGCGGAGCGTTTTGCGGAAACATCGAAACCTCAAAGTGAACACGGTGTTCAACGGTGAATTTGAGGCGGGCGATAAACGTACTTGCAAGAGCATCAACACCCGGAACTGTGAACTCTTCCGCACATCCGATCTGCAGGAGTGGTATCAGCGATGCGTCGTCGAACCTACCCTGGCATCGCTGGAAGAGTTCCAGGAACGTGACAGCGGATGGGCATTGACGAGAATTCTCAACCTGACTGTCAACGTCAACAAGTATAATCCGTTGCGCGCGGGGTGCCACCACAAGTTGCCGCGAGAATTGATGCTGAAGAACGCAACGATCAGTGTGCAATCCGAGGATAATGCGTGTTTCGCGTGGGCAGTGGTCGCAGCTCTCCATCCTGGTGAACGAGACACCGCGCGCACAAGTTCATACCCGCCTTATAGATTGGTGCTAAATCTCCAAGGCATTGAGTTCCCAATGTCTCTGACGCAGATTGCGAAGTTTGAACGACTGAATGATATCTCCATCAACGTGTACAGCTTTGAGATGGAGAAGAAGAAGAGGCCAACAGTCTTTCCACTGCGTCTCACCAGCCAAAAGAGGGATCGGCACGTAAACTTGCTCTACACGTCGAATCAAGAGCATGGTGATGTAGGGCACTTTGTGCTGATCAAGAACTTGTCCCGACTGGTGAGCGCGCAGCTGAGCAAGAATAAGGCAAAGAAATTCATCTGCGATCGGTATGTATAGAAACTTATGAAATGCGCCACAAAAAAAATTAAATAAAAATAATTTTGTTTTATTACAGATGCATGCATTACTTTGGATCCACCGCGAAGTTGGAGGCGCATGCAGTGGACTGTGGCAAGATGAACGACTGCGCGATCCTGCTGCCCAGCGAAGGCGAAAATCTCCTCAGCTTCAACAACCACTGCATGAAGGAGCGGCTCCCCTTCGTGGTGTATGCAGATTTAGAGTGTATCATTGAGAAAACGGAGGACAATCGAATGGGTGATAATAAATTACACGCGTATCAGCACCATAAAGTGCACAGCATAGCATATTATATGCATTGCTCGTACGATACATCGCTATCGGTGTATCGATGTCGCCGCGACGCGGATTGTGTTTCATGGTTCGTCAACAAACTTAGCAATTTTGCAAACTTCGCTAAACCCATCTTGACCAGTAATATTCCCATGCTGGATTTAACCACCGAACAGTGGACCACATTTCGCGATGCATCACATTGTCATATTTGCGAAGAACCATTCGAGGCTAGCGATGTACGAGTTCGCGATCACTGTCATCTCTCCGGACTGTTTAGAGGTCCAGCACATTCGGAGTGCAATTAAAATTATAAAAATGCGTATTACATCCCCATAGTATTCCATAATTTATCAGGCTACGATTCGCATTTCATTATCGACGAAATAGCAACCGCTTTCGAAGGTCACGTTGACGTGTTGCCCATAACTAAAGAAAAGTATATTTCTTTCACAAAACATGTCGAAGATACGGCTGATTCAGACTCGCGAAATTGTATTAAATTGCGATTCATCGATTCGTACAAATTTCTCAACACCAGTCTCGACAAATTAGCATCTTTTCTTAGCACAGATCAATTAAAAATTTTACGATCCCAATTTGAAACATTATCCGCCGATGATTTTAAATTATTGAGGCGAAAGGGTATCTTTCCGTACGAATACCTTGATTGCGCGAACAAGCTGCAGGACCCATGCTTGCCACCGCGCGAATCATTCTACAGTTCGTTAACGGGTGAGACTGTATCCAAGAGCGATTACGCGCACGCCGAGACTGTCTGGCAGAGTTTCGAGATTAGAACCTTGGGCGAATACAGCGATTTGTAATTGAAGACAGATGTCTTGTTATTGGCAGATATTTTTGAAAATTTTCGCGAAAGTTGTATCAAGAGCTACGGATTATATTCAGCGCATTATTACACTTTACCTGGTTTCACATGGGATGCTATGCTAAAACATACCAAAATTACATTCAAATTGCTCACAGACGTCGATATGGTCATGTTTGTTGAACGCGGTATACGCGGGGGTTTAAGTCAATGTTCCGGAAGGTATGCACATGCCAATAACAAGTACATGTCATCTTAAGGCGGGATCTCCTAGCTGCGACAGGTCGCTGCGACTTAATATGTAAATGTATATAAATGTTTATTGAACACAAAAATAATACTGAGGTAATGAAAGTAAATAATCGTAGAAATAAGATTGCAACCGTTGGCGAACAAAATAAAAGTCTTATCTGTAACGTGTGCTTTAACGGTACTTGCGCGACGACGCCCAAAAGGCAAGAAGAAGGAAAAGATCGCGACGCGCGATGATCATGTATCCGCGATTAATCGAGGTCCATGACGTTACAACAGAAATGCTACTTCGCTACGCCATCCCGCGATTGATCATCAAACTAATTGCCGGGCGCGAATTATAAGTTCTCTACAATCCCCCACTTTATAACTCGCCCGTAGGAACTATTCCGAGCCTCCTCGCAGCCTCCTTATGCAGATTCCTGCCCAGGCCCTTGGTCAATATGTCTGCTTGGTTGTCCGTCGATGGGACGTACTTAGGATGAACGACACCCGTGTCGATCATCAGCCTCACGTGGTGATATGCCACGTCTATATGTCTCGTCTTCGTCCTTTCAATCCGGTTCATTGCAAAGTCGATAGCCGCTCGATTATCGCACCATATAGTATAGGGTGCCTTGATCCATTCATTCAGCCCCAACTCCTCGATGAACCGTCTCGCCCAGAATGCGTCTTTTGCTGCCGTCGACAGGGCCACATACTCTGCCTCCATGGTGGAAGTTGATATACACTTTTGTTTTGATGCCTTCCAATCCACTATGTTTCCTCCTAGGGCGACTATTGAGCCGCTGAAGGAGTGCCTGTCATCAAGGTCTCCGGCCCAATCCGCGTCGGTCCATAATTCTAGGGTAGGCCCTCTTCTTTCATATCTTAGTCCCAGTTCAGACGTTGCACTAAGGTATCTCAGTATTCGTTTTGTCGCTGTCCAATGTACTCTTCCCGGATTAGAGGAGAACTGCGCTAGCTTGGTCACCGCATAGGCGATGTCTGGCCTCGTGTTCTGCGCCAGATACATGAGTGATCCTATGAGTTCCCGGTATGGCACATTCAACATGTCCCTCTTTTCTTCCTCAGTGGCAGGACAATCCTCTTTGGTAAGTTTGATTCCTGGTTCCAGTGGTGTGTGGGCTGGTCGGCAGTCCCGCATTTCATACTTCTTCAATAACGTCTGAATGTAGGCCTTTTGAGTCAATACGATTATATCCTCCTTATGGTGTACTCCAATCCCCAGGAAAAAAGAAATACGTCCTAAGTCTCGTGACTCGTACTCCTGACTTAGCATGGTGACGATTTTGTTTAACTCATCTTCGTCTTTTGCAAACACCAAAATGTCGTCCACGTATACGACGACAAAAGTGCAGAACCCTTGTTTATACACGCAGCTACACGATTCTTGTCTCACGAGTCCGATCTTTGTGAGATAGGTATCCAACGTTTCGTTCCAGTTATGGCCACTCTGTTTGAGTCCATAAATAGGTCGCCGAAGTTTGACTGTTTTCGTCTTCTGACTCTCGTCGGATGTGGGTAGCCTCATATAAATTTCCTCCATCAGGCTCCCATTAAGATAAGCGCACTGTATGTCAATGTGCCTGTGCTTCCATCCGTAAATGACTGAAAGTGCCAACAAGTATCTCACCACCCCAAATCTGACCACGGGGGCGTAAGTCTTGTCGTAGTCGATTCCTTGTTTCTGCCCGAAGCCTTGGGCCACAAGTCTTGCCTTGTATCGAGCAATCTGTCCTTTTTCGTTCGCCTTCACCTTGAATACCCATCTGCTCCCTATGCAGGTCTTTCCTGGTGGCACATCAGCTTCCTCCCACGTCTCTAGTCGTTCTAAACTCTCAATTTCTTCGTGAATAGCGGATTCCCAACGGTCCGCTTGTGGTGAAGAAAGTGCTTCATTCAGGTTAGTGGGCTCTTCAACTTGCGTCAAATTTAATTCGACTTCCTCCTTTGGTTTTCCCCTCCGGCCATATGGATTCCTGATCTGCTTCTTAGGTCTCCCTACTTTTCTGGCAGATCCTGTAACCCCCACTATCTTCGCCTTTGCCGCTTCGTCCTCGTCGTTGGGTTCTTCTTTACTCGCTGGCTTGTTTGATTCGATTTCTTCGTCACTTGCTTCTGACCGTTCATCCGATGAGTCTCCGGACTGTTCATCCAAATTTATCGGATCTTCTGTAGAGTTTCTTCCCTTCATATTCTGGAATTGAAATTCGCACGATGCAGTGTTTCCATTCAAGTATTCGAAACCCACCTTACTTTCGTCGAATCTCACGTGTTTGGTGTGTATTATGTCCCTTATTGTCGGGTCCCATAATCGATACCCTCTCGTTCTGTTTGAGTATCCTACAAATATACAAGCTCGGGCGCGAGGATCCAATTTTCTTCTGCCTTGACTTGGAAGATGCGCATAAGCTAAACATCCGAAGACCTTTAAATGTTTTACGCTCGGTTGTCTTTCGGTCCAAATTCCCTCCGGCACACCGTTTTCCAGGTTGCTGTGAACCATCCTATTCCTCACGTATGCGGCTGTCGCTACTGTTTCGGCCCAAAAAGTCTGAGGTACTTATGCCGAAAGCAACATCGATCTCGTCATATCGAGTAGAGTCCGGTTCGCTCTCTCGGCCACTCCATTCATTTGGGGTGTCTCGACACATGTCCGTTCATGTTTGATTCCCCGATTTGCAAACAACTCTTGAAGTGCCTTGTTGCAATACTCGAGCCCATTATCGGATCGGAATCGTTTAACATTTTGTCCCTTTTGATTTTCAATTCTCTCAAGGTGCTGCTCTATGTTCTTTACGACTTCATCTTTTGACTTTAAGAAAAATACATTTATTTTTCGAGAATAATCATCCACAACTGTCATAAAATACTTCGCACCACCCTCCGATGCAACCGGCATTGGCCCACACACGTCAGAGTGAAGTAAGTCTAGTGTAGCTGAAGAAGACTTACCGCTGAGCTCTTTGCATGGAGCCTTCGTTGACTTTCCCAAGCAACAGCCGTAGCACTGATCCGAAACTGTCATGCTGTCAGTTAGTCCGCGAACATAACCCTTCTTGGCCAGCACTGATATGCTTCTATTATTGATGTGGCAAAATCTATAGTGCCACATTCCTGGTTCGTTCAATATCGTGAGGTGTAGTTGCTTTTTATCTGGTATGTGATCCCTCACATTGCCTTGCAATACGTACAAATTGTCCAGTCGACGTGCAGTGGCGATGAGCTTGCTTGTTTTCTTGTTTATGATTCTTGCAATCCCTTCTTCGAACACGATCTTTTTCTCTTTTTTCTCTATCTGAGCGACTGACAAAAGATTTCTGCGACACCTGGGAACGTAATACACATCCTTGAGGGTTATTTAAAAAACCGTGCCGTTTTCTCTCGTATCCAATATTATGTCACCAATTTCTTCGGCCAGCAGCGTTGCTTCATCCTTCTTTATCATAGTTTCAGCAGTGCCTATTGGCTCAGCACTAATTTGTCTAAAATTCTGAAACCAATCTTTATTTTTGCACACATGGTGCGTTGCGGCGCTATCAATTAACCAGGCATTATCTAGCACGACATGATTTACATCTATGGACACAATAAAAGATTCTTTCTGATTAGGCTGTGTCTGCTGTTTCGCATCTACCTTTTTCTTTCGACACTGCCTAGCAAAGTGGCCAGCTTTACCGCAATTAAAAGATTTCTTATCCGTTTTCTTAACGTTGGTCTGACAAGTGTTTTTATTTACCTGATATGCTGACACCTCACCCTTTTTGTGTTCCTGATTCTGGTCCTGATCCCTTGATATCTGCCTCTCATATTCCATGAGTAAGGCTTTCTTTATTTCGTTTGAAGTGAACCTGCCATCTTCTAGGTTAGCAAGTGACATCGTTAATGCATCATATGAATCTGGTAATCCCGAGAGCATCGCATAGGCCAGATCTTCATCCTTCATCTCCGATCCGGCGTCTTGTAAATAATCGGCGATTATCTTTATCCTGGATAAATACGACGCCATCGTCTCGTTTTCCTTGAGACGAACTCTCACGAACTCTCTTTTGAGTTGCATTATTCTTTGCCTGGATTTCGGCTCATATACCTGCTGAAGAATGTTCCATGCTTGCACAGCTGTTGTACAGTCCACTATATGTACTTGTTGATCAGCCTCGACGGCCAATGCGATAGTCGCAAGTGCCTTTTCCACCTTGCTATTATACTGTCGCGCTTCTTCTTCCGTCGCGTCCCGTTTTATTTCCGCTTCGCCATTCACATATGGCCACAGATCCTTTTGTATAAGGTACATCTTTGCCGCGAACTCCCATGTCCTATAATTTTCACCATTCAGGCGGTCTACCTTTCCAGCCTTTGAAGCGCTGGCCATTTCTACACTCTCACAATGGAACTTTTTTTAATCCTAACCTCAACACGTGTTCTGGGCCCATAACCTTGTTGACGTAATATGTAAATGTATATAAATGTTTATTGAACACAAAAATAATACTGAGGTAATGAAAGTAAATAATCGTAGAAATAAGATTGCAACTGTTGGCGAACAAAATAAAAGTCTTATCTGTAACGTGTGCTTTAACGGTACTTGCGCGACGACGGCCAAAAGGCAAGAAGAAGTAAAAGATCGCGACGCGCAATGATCATGTATCCGCGATTAATCGAGATCCATGACGTTACAACAGAAATGCTACTTCGCTACGCCATCCCGCGATTGATCATCAAACTAATTGCCGGGTGCGAATTATAAATTCTCTACAAGTACTTTTGTTATTAAATAATGAAGTCGATGAAGAAAATTTAGAAGAATTAATGGACATGCAGAACACACCAGAATGTGATGTAGACACGGACAGTGAAACCGGCAAGCCTTCAAGAGGATCTAGGTACATAGAACCAGTATTTGACACGGAAATTACTACAGATATTGACAATTGTGTTTTGTTGTCTCAATTTATGCATAGTATTTATATAAATATTACGTTTGATCATAATTTCGACTCCCCAAATCTATTTCTAAAAAATATATTTCTTTTTAAGAAAATAAGAAAGCGATGCGATGCTTGTGTCGTTTATTTATTAAGGTTCAACTAACTTTAATAATAATAACCTTATTTTATGAATTATAGTTCACTATATCATATTTATATTCATTTCCATAAAGACATCATAAAGACATACTCAATCGGATACAAGAAAAGGAATGTCTAGATACATATTTACTCATTTCGTCCCACATGTATACACAATTTTATTAATTCTGCTCAAGATCGCAAGTTGACGCAGCTGGTGTTTGGATTTTCTAAAACTACAACGTTTTGAGATTATATGGGTACAAAATGTTTTTTGGACAATTTTCGACATTTTTTTAAATCGACAAAAACAATTTTTTTTTGACAAGTTGAAAACAAATAAAATCATTGGGTTTTTTCACATTGCGAAAGCTCGAGGTGAAATTCAACAAACCGATATACGTGGGTATGTGCATTCTGGACATATCAAAAATTTGTTTGTACGAATTTCATCACGAGTACATGACACCCAAGCATGGAACAAATTGTAAAATTCTATACACAGACACAGACAGCCTCATTTATCACATTGGATGCGACGATATCTATGAATCTATGAAGCACAATACCGACAGATTCGACACCAGCGATTATCCCATCGACAATATATATAATATGCCGCGCTTAAATAAGAAGGTTCCAGGGCTGATGAAGGATGAAAATAACGGTGCGATAATGACTGAATTCGTAGGTCTTAGAGCGAAAATGTACGCACTTCGCGTAGATGGTAAAAAAGATACGAAGAAAGCGAAATGCGTCAAGACCAACATCATAGCCAGAACGATAACTTTCGACGACTACGCGCAGTGCTTGGAAAGGGAGATCGAAATGGCTCGCAGACAATCGTGCATACGGTCTAAATTGCACAAAGAGTACACCATTTCGGAATCCAAAATCGCTCCAAGTCCGCACGACGATAAGCGATATATCGTACCCGATTCGACCGACACTCTGCCCTGGGGACATTATAATATACCCTTGTGAAATAGAAATTTTATTTATTGTATTTATTGTGTAATATATATAAATGGTCGAATTATTGTATAAAAAAATTGTTCACACATGTATATATATCATTGTATTTATTGCATCATGTATTATGTTCAGGACCGAACGAGTATATCGTCGACGTCACACGCGTCATTAGACTTGTCGCCTGCTACGCGCGGCAGACCAAGCGACTCGTGGCAACCGCGCCACTTTGTGGACTAAGTAGGCAATCTCTGGGCCACAATACCTAATTAATGACTCCCAAAATCGACAGGCAGCGTGCGAGTCACGCGCTCCGTGAGTCACGTGACTTCCCGGAATTCTCGACTGGATTCCGGGAAGGAATCTCTTTCTTCTGCGTAGACCGTTACTTGAGGCAACACGTGTCGCGATCGCGCGCTAAAGATAACGAGATTACAAAGTGAGTTCACGGGTAGTGATCGCCTACTACCGAATCGAACAATCGTGTGTTTCCGGTCTATTTAATTGTGTAATAATTGTATGTGCAGTTGGAATGAGTGAAAAGGAATTGAAATTATATAAGCATTCAGTGTGAAAGTCAAGTTTTATTTGAGACGCTCCTTACATTCAATTTCATACCATTCTTTCGCGAACATTTTTGGTCCTTCGAGCCGGATTGTTTATAGTTGTACAGTTAATCAGTGTAGAACGTGAGATTCTCAAATCCTCGCACGTGCTCCTTCGTTAAACGACCATCAAGCGATTCGTAATATGGCCGACTTAATTGACGAACAGAAGGACACCATAAAGAGAATCTGCAGAGTGGTCGAAAACCTGAAGAATATTGGCGTGGCGAAAATGACTGAGGGAGCAGTTCGCTCACGTTTAGACACTCTCGAGGAATCTTGGGCTGATTTTAAGGCTCAACACAGAGATCTCAAGAAGGCAGTCAAGGACGATCCCACACTGAAAACAAACGATTACTTTAGTAAGAATTTATTCGACCTCACGGAAGAGTCATACATGGAGCAAAGGGGATTGCTCCTGGATATTCTAAAGAGAGCGGAAGGCGCTCCAGTAGCCGGCAGTTCAAGATCGAGAGGAACGGCCGTTGAGGTCACCGAGTCAAAGACGCGCGCTATTTTGCCTCGCATTCCTTTGCCAACCTTTGACGGTCGATACACAGAATGGCCGTCCTTTCGCGATCTATTTACGTCCTCGATCTTAAGAGAGGACGCACTCACCCCGGTGGATAGACTCCATTATTTGAAGACTGCACTCACAGGTGAGGCAGCACTGCACTTAAAAAACTATGCTACCACCGATCACAATTTTCAACCAGCGTGGAAAGCACTACAGGATCGGTACGAAAATAAACGGCGTCTAGTGCGAGCGCAACTAGCCACATTGACTAATATGGCTCCTGTTGCATGAGAATCAGCTGCGGAAGTGAAGCGAGTGCTGTTCGGTACGTGCGACGTCATCGGGGCCTTGAATGAGCTCGGTCGTCCCGTTACCAATGTAACTGACTGGCTAGTACACATTACCGTGGAGCGTCTGGATCGCCAATCACGTAAGGAATGGGAAATGTCGCTCGGACCATCCAGTGAGCTCCCCACGATCGAGGATCTCAAGACGTTCTTGAACAATCGGATCGGCACCATGGAGGCTCTTGAGGAGGAGCATAGCGTCGACGATCACAAGGATGCTAAGAAGGCAGCTGCTAGAGACGCAAAGGTACATCAAGTGTCCGCTCCATCTAACGACGCGAAGAACTGCACGTTGTGCCAAGATAAACACTACGTGGCGTTCTGTCCGTCATACCAGCAGAAAACGCCTATGGAAAGACAGGAAATTGTACAGTCGAAGCATCTATGCGTCAATTGCTTGGGAAGACACAATCTCGCATCATGTTTATCAATAAAAAGATGCAGGATCTGCGAGGAGAGACATCATACCTCGCTCCACGATGTACTCCATGTCGCAGGAGACACAACGGTACAGCATGCTGCATTTCCCGAGTTCCAAACGTCCAGAGTGATTCTCAGTACAGCCCGCGTGAAACTACAAAGCCTCGACGGATCGTTTACAACGGTGCGCTCGCTCATCGATCCGGCAAGCGAAGTATCGCTAATCGCTGAATCCCTGGTGCAACGCTTGGGACTTCGACGACATAGTGCCCGGCTACCCCTGATCGGTGTGGGTGGGGCACGTTCTCGGTTCACCAGGGGCTACATCAAGCTCACGGTCGCCTCTCTTCTCGGTGACGTGTGTCTCCGAGAGATCGCAGTACTGATTCTCCCAGAGCTCTCCAAATATAGGCCACGCACGTTTCCCGAGGAGAAGGCATGGCATCACTTACGTGACGTACCACTCGCGGACCCCTGGTTCCAGCGAAGCGATCCGGTGGAACTACTGCTAGGAGCCGACGTCTACAATAAAATATTGCGATGTGGGGTTCGCTTGGGCGGCCCAAACGCTCCCGTGGCCCAGGAGACGAGCTTGGGATGGATCCTCAACGGAGGTATCGAGGAGACCGTCAACCGCCCCGGAGTAACGTCCGATGAGCAGTGCATCCATCATTGCGCCATAGATAAGGATCTGATAAGTCTTCTCACCAAATTCTGGGAACAGGAAGAAATTTCAGTGGTCATTCCGGCCAAACCAAGCGACGAGGAGTGCGAGCAGCATTTCTTACAAACCTTTCGGCGCACGGACGATGGTCGGTTCGAAGTAAGGCTGCCATTCAAAACTACGCCAGTTCTGGGGGATTCTCGTCGCATTGCTTCAAGGACCTTGAGAGCTATGCAGAGGAAATTCACGCTATCAGCGGAGTTCCGGACAGCGTACCAGGCGTTCATGGCGGAGTACGAGTCTCTTGGCCATATGACCCGGGTCGCAGCACCCTGCGAGAACCTCTCGGGGAACGCTGGTTTCTATTTGCCACACCACGGCGTGTGGAAGAATACCAGTACGACCACGAAACTGAGAGTGGTATTCAACGGTTCGATGAAGACCGAAACCGGTAAGTCGTTAAATGACTTTCTCCATACCGGGCCGAATCTCCTCCCACCTTTGGCAGAGGTGCTCCTTCGCTGGCGACGGCACGCAGTGGCATTCATCGTGGATGTGGAGAAGATGTATCGTCAGATACGAGTGCACAGCGATGATTGGCGCTGGCAGCGGATCCTGTGGAATAGCCAATCGACCGAGGTATCCCATGAATACCAGCTGTGCACCGTCGCCTATGGCCTTGCGTGTGCTCCATACTTGGCGATATGCTGCATCCATCAGTTGGCTGTTGACGAGGCTGCAAGGTTTCCCGTTGCGGCACAGATCCTTCGCAAAGACGTTTACGTGGACGACGTCCTCTCCGGAGCCGCGACCCTGGATAAAGTTCGCACCCTACAACGGGAGCTTTACGACCTCCTCATGGCGGGCGGCTTCCCTCTTAGGAAATGGGCATCCAACTCCAAGGAGCTGCTGAGTGGCATCACATCGGTGGACACTAGCGATGCTCGGACGTGGAGTCCATCATCTCAGCATTGTGTGCTGGGGATCGATTGGTTGCCATTTCGTGATTTGTTTAAAGTGACGGTGACAGATGACTCATCACCATCAAGGGTCAGCAAGCGGACCGTATTGAGCAAAACAGCTCAACTTTTTGACCCGCTGGGATGGCTTTCTCCAGTCACGATTGTCGCCAAGATTCTGATTCAGACTCTGTGGTTGCTCAAGGTTGACTGGGACACTCCGCTGTCCCTTCAAGAGGAGCAACAATGGTCACAATTCGTGCTAGAGCTTCCAGCACTCAACAAGATCGAGATACCGCGCTGGCTGGGCTGGTTACCTTCGAGTAGACTGGTGGAGTTTCACGGATTTGCAGATGCATCGGAACGTGCCTACGCAGCAGTGCTCTACATCAGAGTTGTCAACTCTGTTGGGGATTCATCGTCCACACTGGTGACAGCCAAGACCAAGGTCGCCCCCCTGAAGCAGGTGTCCATACCTCGACTGGAACTCTGTGCCGCGTGGTTACTGACTCGGCTGACGTCACATGCACTCACCATTCTGGACCTGGGGCAGGTAGACGTGCACCTATGGAGTGATTCATTGGTAACCTTAGGATGGATACGAGGCCACCCCACCCGCTGGCCTACTTACGTGGCAAATGGGGTCTCTGCAATTCAGCAAGCACTGCCACTTGCCATGTGGCACCATGTCCAAGGTCCGGACAACCCTGCTGACTGTGCCTCACGAGGACTGGCACCTGGGGATCTTCCCAAATTCTCGCTATGGTGGAATGGTCCAAGCTGGCTTAACTCCCCAGATCTCTGGCCCATCACCGAGATACCGATCAAGGAGCCTGACATGGACCAGCAACCCCAGAGTCTCCATTTGCAGCTCTCTGTGGAAGATGAGGTGAGTGGCTACATTTCTCGCTTTTCTGATCTCCGACGACTCTTCAGGGTCTCCGCACTGTGCTGTCGGTGGTTATCCGCATCGAGAGGCACCAGACGAGCACCTCTAACAGCGACGGAAATCCATGCTGCCAGAACGAGACTGGTCCGAGGGGTACAGAAGCATGCATTCCACCAGGAAATCAACAGCCTAAAGGAGAATCGACCCATATCAAACAAGAGTCGATTGTTGAAGCTGAGTCCATTCCTAGACGAGGGGCTTCTGCGAGTTGGAGGTCGACTCCAAGGGGCTGCACTGCCCTACGATCGAACTCACCCACTGATCATCCCGGACAAATCACCATTGGCATTCTTGTTGGTCAAGGCGGCCCATCTTCGCTGTCTTCGTGGAGGCGTGCAGCTCACATTGGCGACGTTGCGGCAGGAGTGTTGGGTTCTGAGGGGTCGTTCCTTGGTTAAGGCGTGTCTACGCGCATGTCTTAATTGTTCCAGGTGGAGAAAACAGACTCCTATTCAACTCATGGGTAATCTTCCCCCAGCACGAGTTGTGCCATGCAGAGCGTTTCTGAAAGTGGGCATTGATTATGCAGGGCCTATTCTCGTTCGATCCGGGCGAGGGCGTGGACAGCGGAGTGTGAAGGGTTACATTGCTCTGTTCATTTGTCTAGCTACAAAAGCAGTGCACCAGGAGGTGGTGTCCGATGGGAGTTCTGAAACATTTCTAGCCGCGCTAAAGAGATTCGTGGCGCGCAGAGGAGTTTGCACGGAGATCTATAGTGACTGTGGCACAAACTTCGTTGGGGCAAATCGCGAATTGCGGACTCTTCTGCGAATTACGAATCTCGAGAATAGAGATCTCTTCACAGCGATCGCTGCTGAGGGGATCGAATGGAAATTTAATCCACCTGCAGCCCCCCATTTCGGTGGACTGTGGGAAGCAGCTGTGAAGTCGGTTAAACACCACCTCCGGAGGCAGATCGGGGAGCAACGACTCTCGTTCGAAGAGCTGTCGACGCTCCTGGCCGGAATTGAGGCTTGTCTAAATTCCAGACCCCTTGAACCACTAACGGACGACCCCGAGGACCTCCAAGCACTAACTCCCGGTCACTTTCTAATCGGCGGTCCACTTATTGCAATTCCAGAACCGAGCCTGGAGGAACTACCAGCATCTAGACTCTCTCGATGGCAATTGATGCAGCAAATGCAGCAACACTTCTGGCGGCGATGGTCGAGAGAATACCTCAACACCTTGCAAACTCGAGCAAAATGGTGTCGAGTGCAGCCAAACATACAACCTGGGACGTTGTGCCTGCTCAAACAGGAATTATCGCCGCCAACACGCTGGCCATTGGCACGTGTGATTGAGGTGCATGCTGCTGCAGACGGTCTCATTCGAGTTGTCACCGTTCAAACGGCCAATGCAAGGTTCACGCGTCCAATCAGCAAAATAATTCCATTGCTAAAAATCGAGGAGAGAGTACAGGATGCTGGTGGTTCTGTCCATGAGGAAACATAACCTCAAACCAATGGAATGTGCGCGCTCAACTCACCACCATCAACACTAGTTGTATCGTATAGGTATGCAGAAGCACGCCGTGGATTCTCACGCTGCCTCTTGGGAGTCAGTGCTGCATCGACGGTGCACTTCTTCATTCTCCAAGATCACTTCATTGAAACACTGCCAAGATGCTATGCTTGACTATCCTGTTTCGTCATTCCTTGACGAGGCGGGCGGGAAATGTTCAGGACCGAACGAGTATATCGTCGACGTCACACGCGTCATTAGACTTGTCGCCTGCTACGCGCGGCAGACCAAGCGACCCGTGGAAACCGCGCCACTTTGTGGACTAAGTAGGCAATCTTTGGGCCACAATACCTAATTAATGACTCCCAAAATCGACAGGCAGCGTGCGAGTCACGCGCTCCGTGAGTCACGTGACTTCCCGGAATTCTCGACTGGATTCCGGGAAGGAATCTCTTTCTTCTGCGTAGACCGTTACTTGAGGCAACACGTGTCGCGATCGCGCGCTAAAGATAACGAGATTACAAAGTGAGTTCACGGGTAGTGATCGCCTACTACCGAATCGAACAATCGTGTGTTTCCGGTCTATTTAATTGTGTAATAATTGTATGTGCAGTTGGAATGAGTGAAAAGGAATTGAAATTATATAAGCATTCAGTGTGAAAGTCAAGTTTTATTTGAGACGCTCCTTACATTCAATTTCATACCATTCTTTCGCGAACAATTATTATTTGTTACAATACATTATTTTTATTTATCCAAGAATTGTGCGATTTATCAAACCCCAACCACTTGACGTACACCTTATCCCCCTTCCTACGTAAGACTTTTTCCACTAGATACACACCAGGATCGGTGACGCGTTGCAGCTCATGTTCGTAGAATCCTCCGGCAACAGGTTTTCCACAGGAATCGACGAGCAGATACGTCGCGGGATCAGTTGCTTGTACTTTGGCTATCTTAAACACCTCCGTTGTCCAATTCGGCGTATAGCCTTTATCGAAGATGGTTTTGAATTTGCTCACGCGCACAAACTCGCCCAACTTGAATCTCGCTGGAGCGGCGATCTTTACGTTGTTGTACACGGTGGCTAGCAGCTTGTCGGCGATCGCAGGGGTAACATCGCATGGACGCATTTTGATGGTTCTATGTTTTCGCGCGTTATACTCTGCGAGAAGACTTGGTAGCGCATCGATCCATCTGTAGGTTCCATTGAGCATAAACATTTTCCACATATTGTTCTTCAAAGTTCGATTGAAACGTTCCACGACGGAGGCCTTCATTACCGAATACGTCGAATAATGATTAATGTCATGCTTTGCCAATAGTTTCTGCACATCAGCGTTGTAAAATTCTTTTCCTTGATCGGTTTGCAAATTTTTCGGATATCGATCTCTAAATTTCTTTGCAAACGCTTTAGTCACCTCAGCACCACTTTTAGTCTTCAACGGCATCGCCCAGGCATACTTGCTCAGCACATCGATGACGGTGAGTATGTAGTGGTGACCTTGGTTGAATCGCGAGTAAGGACGCATTTCTACAACGTCAGCTTGCCACAGATCGTCGTATCCGTGCACTATGACGCGCCTCCGCGGGAAATGTCTTCGAGCTGGAGCGTGCAATTCCTCAACGAGTTGTCGCTTCATGCGACCATGGTTTTCTTTACTCTTGGGTGTCGATAATGGGGACATGTTTGATCACAGAGGTGTCTTCGACACGAATGATGCGATACTTATCATGTACGCGCATTATGTGCTCCCTATCGGTGCGGGAGCAAGATCAACCGTCTCACACGATTCTCCTTCGCAGCGCTGCTGCGGGATAGAATTCGACGCCTGCGATATCTTTTGAACGCTGTTTTGCAACGTCAGCATATCTCTCTGAAACACGACCAGCTTCCTCTCTAATTCTTCCTGTTGCTCTCTCAAAAGTTTAATGCTCTTTTCCATATACAGTTTATTGACTGCATCGGTGTCAGCTGTGGGTTGCGCTACCCGTCTTATCTTGCGTGATTTTGCATCAAAGTCAATACCAGTCATGCAAAGAGCGATATCTCGCATGTAATTTCGAAGCAAACCGTTCCATTTGTAGTAGTCCATTCCAGCTGTTCCACTCTTCTCGAGCGACACCCCAAATTTGTTGATCGGCATCTCGATGCATACAGTGCGCGTCATCGGCATGCGGTTTAATTTATACAATATGGCCCGCCTCGCGAATTTCCTCCTGGATGGATGCGATTTCGTTATCGAGACCCGTGTGACCTGCCACGCGCGATGCAATGAGCAATCTAAGTCTATCAACCAGCTCGTTGGGATCGTCCCAGTGCACGTAATCGATCTTGTTATCGTTTACCGTCATGAGTCGTGGTGTCCTTAGACCTTTCCCTGCCCTTTTAGCCGATGAACTGGGGACTAGCGGCGCAATTACATATTTGTACTTGTATCCCTTGTTGCTCATTATGCGATTGCGATTACCATGTTTTTGTTTGTGAGCGTTCGTCGCAAGCAGTATACTTTTATATTTTTGTTTATCGGCCTCGGTGTATACAGCATCATTTGGAATTTTCTTGAAAATCAGTTCGTAAAGGCCGGGCGTTCCCTTGTATCTTACACCATCGATGAGTATATTATCATGCTTGTCGATATCGAAAACCTTATTCCCAAGCATCATCTTATTATCATCGGTAAAGTATACACCGTATACATAGTCTATGATCTTATTTTTATCCTCACTTAGGATTACATCTATGTATTTTTGCCCCAGCGGACCGAAATAACTGCGAAGCGCTTCTTGTCCCTCGGATGTTCGAAGTTGTTGTCTAATAGATGTTACAAATGACTCATTGGGAGAAGTTTCGAAAACGTCATCATCATAATCATCATCAATGGCTGAGAGCAATTGTACAGAAGGAATTGTATTTATTGGTGTGATAGGGACTGGAGGCTCGTTTAACGTAGTATTCTGTCGTTTCCGCTTCGATTGAACTGGTGTGAAGGTTACGAGTGAATAATCCGATGACCCGCGCGATTTCCTCTTTCTCTTCAACGCCGATGTGTTCCATTTCGGACGGATTTTTGTTTTAGGCGTTAATGTTTCATTCTCTTCACCGTCAATGCTCACTGGTGATAATGTGTCTGCCTCTGTGGTATTTTCCACTATATGTTTCAAGGGTTCGACGATAGGTTTAAAGTATCTCTCCAACGCGATATCTTCCTCCATCTTGCCAGTCTTCAAAGCCAAGTGTTTCTTGCGAATGGCTGCACTAGTTTTTGCAATTTCCTTCACTATCCTCTCGCGATCCTTAACCTCCAGACTATAGATATCAATCATCATCGTTGTACTGCAGACGTTGCTTTCTCATCGAAGTGTTAACAGCGATTGACCATCTCATGGTATGGCAAACTCGTTAAATCCCTTTCTATAACGTCCATTGGACATCGCGCTATCCTTATCTATTACCGCGAAACCATACTCTCGTTGCCAACAATTACGACACAACGCGCAGAAATCCTCGTATGACATATCGGTGTTTACGTGATCGTTGTACACATGTTTCAAGTTGGTACCATCCTGCTAAAACAGAATCAACAGATTCGCATTGTCGCGTATAAGATGTTTAGGAATCTTTGCATACGTCTGACAGAGATAGAAGCAGTCAACGTTCGAGTGACGCCCCATTGCAAAGTACTCTCGTATCGTATTTTGCTTGTCACATGCCACGTCATCAAAGATAAAAATAGAATTCGGAAGCGATTCGCTCGGCGGGATGACGTCACTGTTATTCGAAAACGTAAAGTAGCCAATTTCATCTATCGGAGCCAATAAATTCTTCAAATATTGATATTTCGGCTGTTGCAGCGACTTGGAATACACGTACACGTTCTCGAAGCGGACGCCGTGTGGGCTTTCCAACAAGCTCACCAGCACGTCGGTTTTTCCACAATTCGATGGACCGCAAATAACACAGCGGATAGTGTTTGGTAGCATGCTACCGTGTCTACGCTTCGAATTCGGTGACATCATTTCCGATTTATCATCAAAATTTGTCACACGTATCCTTACAGGTTGTTGCACGAATCGCATCCAAGATGTGAACTGTGAAAACGGATTTTCGGAGCGATAACGCGTCCTATTTATAGGTCCGCGCCGAAGCGAAAACACCTCAGTATTCAAAATGCTTCTGATCCTGTCGGATAATTGCGATATTCGAGACCTAACCTCTGAGTAGTTGAAATATATACCAAAGATTATTCTACTCCGAGAGTTTGGGAGACACATTGATCAGTTGTGGGATAAGCTCCCCGAGCATATAAAAGCCGATTCTGAGGTGCAGCAGTGTCGTCGGTGCTTGGAACATTATAATCGCCCTTGGCAGCGAACGCTTATCGACGGTCCAGCACCATTGATTAGAAACTGTGGTGAATGTCGCCAACGAGAGTGAAGAAAGGCCGCGGTTTGTTAAATCGGGCGATAAACGCGCTACCTTTCGAATTACATATTCCGGGATATCTGTTTTGTGGCCCTGGAACTCATCTGACAAAACGAGTGGCTAGAGGGGATCAGGGTATTAATCCGTTGGACGCCGCGTGTCGTGAACACGATATTGCGTATTCGCGTAGCAACAACCTCGACGAAAGGCACGCGGCAGATAACGTACTCGCTGACAAAGCGCGAAGACGCATCGTTGCGCGAGACTCGACTCTGGGTGAAAGAGGTGCTGCTACAGCTGTTTGGGCAGCTATGAAGGCCCAAGACAAAAATCGGAATGGGGGTGAAAACAAAATCCCGCAAAACTACTACTACGAAAAGAGCATCGAAAAAGCGGATTCTTCCGGTGGCAAAACGGGGTGGCATATTACCACTTCTCCCGCTGCTAGGTGTTCTCGGATCATTAGCTGGTGGAGAGGCGGGGATAGCCAAGGCAGTAAACGATAATAAGGCGGCGCAACATCAGCTGCAAGAAATGCAGCGTCATAATCGCTCCATGGAAGGTCACGGACTTTATCTCACACCGTACAAACGCGGACAGGGAATATCGAAACGAAAAAAAAAAACGTCGAAAAGAAAATAAAAATGCCTGTGGGCATAACTACCGATGTGCAATTGGCTGAGTTAGCAAAACGTATGCATATTCCATTCTTTAGAGGTGTTTTTATGCGCAACGCGCTACCAGCTGGAGGAGTACATCGAAACGAGAGCGGTATCATAAATTTGGACAATGTCGACGGGTCGGGAACTCATTGGGTAGCGTATGCGAAGAGAGGATGTCGAGCTATATATTTCGACAGCTTCGGGAATCTTCGGCGGCCTAAGGAATTGGTACAATATCTGGACAAAGATGCTGTGAAAATCGAATACAATCGAACGGCTTATCAGAAGTACGATCAGAGCAATTGCGGGCAACTATGTCTACGCTTTCTACAAACGATCGGCACCAAATTTAAGGATTGACTTCCCACCACACTGATTCAGTACTAATCGAGTCGTACAGCTCGGAATATGTCGCTAACGTTCACTCTAACCGGCAAGAGTAGCACCCTCGCGGTGAGCTACTTTCCACCCATAGATTTGAGCGACGATGATTACGAGCTTGGTCTAACAACCTTTGAAACTTATCATACAATACCGAACATCGACTCGAGCAACGATAAATTCTACTTCACCGCAAATTATGACATCAGCAACAGCATCCACACCACTCCTGAATACATTACGATTCCCCACGGCTCCTACGAACTAGACGCCATTGCCAAGTATTTGAGGCAGCGATTACTCGAGCGGTATCCTAAAAATGTCGGCGGCACCGATGCTATGGATGGTGATGTGTATCCTATAGTGTTGCGTCCCAACAACAATACCATGAAAAGCGAGCTGTACTGCTCGTTCACCGTAGACTTTACGAAGCGCAATAACATTGGATCGCTACTAGGATTCTCGACGAATCGGGTGTTGGAACCAGGGCGGTGGCACGAATCAGACGATCCGATTAATATCATGAACGTGAACATTATTCGCGTTGAATGTAGCGCTACCGCTGGTGCGTACAACAATGGAAAGCGCGTACATACGATACATGAATTTTCTCCGAGAGTCCCACCAGGATATAAGATATTGGAAACGCCCGCACAGATCATTTACCTTCCAATCACCGCACGGATCGTTACGGATCTAACGATACGGGTTGTGGATCAAGACGGACGGCTGCTCGATTTTGGAGGTGAAGAGATTACCATCAGATTGCACGTACGACGGCGACGACGATAATACGTGTGGTGTGAACGAAAGAGATGCTTGTGTTGAACGACTCCAGAAACTTGTTTCTTCCAAACCAAATTGTTTACAACAACAACAACAACAACAGCTCTGATCACGCTAAAAAGAAGAGACTCACTGCTGCGAACATTGCATTTTTGAAATCCTTGGGATTCACCGTGCGCAATTAAGTTGAAAAATGGCTGACATTCTAAGCATTGGAGGGAAGCCGACGTTTGATGATCGCATCGTCAAGTTCGAGACTCACACATACAACCCATATGTCAACACAACGTTTGGTTACAGCGATGAGATAAGAATACCCATACAACAGCAGGATTTATACACATTACCGTGCGAAAGTTTCCTCTACGTGGAGGGAAAATTGAAGATAAATAAACCAAAGGATAAATTAACGGTGACATTGGGAAATAATTGCATGGCGTTCTTATTCGATGAGATTCGATACGAGCTGAATGGTGTGGAAATTGATCGCAACAGAAACGTTGGAATAACTAGCACGCTTAAAAACTATGTATCGCTGACATCTGGCGAAGACAAAAATATGGAGAATGCTGGATGGGGCTTGGAACGACGCGATGGGCTAAAAGTGAAAAATCATTTCAATTTTTGTATCCCACTGAAATATTGGCTGGGATTTTGCGAGGACTACAAACACATTATTATTAATGTGCGTCACGAATTGATTTTAATACGATCGCGCAACGATAACAATGTTCTAATTGGATCGCCGATGTTGGAACCAGAAATTCAATTAGTTAAAGTACAATGGCGGATGCCTCATGTGACGCTGAACGACGTTAATAAGCTATCGCTGCTACATACTTTGGACAGTGGACGAAACCTGAGCATTTGTTTTCATTCGTGGGATATGTACGAGTATCCTCTCTTACAGAGCACGACCAAGCACTCATGGGCCGTGAAGGCATCTGCGCAGTTGGAGAAGCCGCGTGTGAATATCCTTGCTCTACAGACTGATCGAAAGAATGATATGTCCAAAGATGCTACTATGTTCGACAAATGCAAATTAACCAATGTAAAAGCTTTTCTCAACTCGGATTTTCACCCATATGATTACATGCAGGTGGACTTTGACATGGATAAACATGCCATCTTGTTTCACATGTACACGCAGTTCCGTAAATCATATTACAACTGCAACGATGGATTATTCACCGTGGCCGAATTTTTAGAATTTGGTCCCTTCGTGGTGATTGATTGCTCGCGACAAAATGAGTCGGTTAAAAGCGGCACCGTGGATGTGCGCATAGAATTCGAGTGTAAAGAGAACGTACCGGCAAATACTACGGCCTATTGTCTGATTCTGCACGATCGGGTGGTTGAATACAATCCGCTGACAAACGTGGTGCGCAAAATGAATTAAATTGCCTGCCCTCTCCTGTGTCAAATTCATACCAAAAGAAAATTTCATCGTCAAAATCTAGATGCTTTACGAGAAAGACTGCATTCCCCCATCTGTCATGGAAGCGAGCGGGTCTCTAAATTGTATCGATAATGTCTACGCCAACATTTGTTGACATGCAAGGGTTCATCGTCGATGGAAGATTTGTCGTCAAGGAAGTGGCTGTCCTGCGAAAGGGAACAATTCTCTCGCATTATATTTTTCGGAGTTCGATGCCGCAATATCTTCTTACGAAATCTGACAAATCAAGCATCCGGTGGTTGACGACGAAACATCATGGGCTACGCTGGGACGATCGAAAAGTTCCATACAGTATGGCTAAACAGCTAATTATGAAAGCTGTAGCTGATGCGATCGACGAAGAAGATGACACGTGCCATGTCGTGTACGTTAAAGGGCTGCAGAAACGCGAATGGCTTGCGGATTTCCTCGATGAAAATACGAGAGCGGACGTGGTCATCGAGACGCTGGACATTGACTACGAAGATATACAATCTCTAAATAAGCTAAATGTAGTTGATACTCTGCGATGTGGCAGACACGCAAAGCACTGTGCCTTGCAAAATGTATTTAAAATATTCAACTGGTGGACTAAACGCCAGAGAGAAATTCATAAATAAATATAATCAATTTTTTAATGCGTATAATTATCTTCACCCTCCCTAAACCAACTACCTAAATATGATGTATGCTAGATTAAGACGATGGTTGCAATTATTGAGAAATGGCTCGATGCACGTTCCAAGACGTTCGATTCACGTTCGATGTACGTTTCAAGCCGTTCGATTCACGTTCCAAGCCGTTCGAATCACGTTCGATGCACGTTCCAAGACGTTCGATTTACGTACGATGTACGTTCCAAGCCGTTCGAATCACGTTCGATGTACGTTTCAAGCCGTTCGATTCACGTTCGGTACATGATCAAAGCCGTTCGATACCCGTCCAACACCCGTTCAATAACTGATGGATATGCGATTAAAGTGGTGTAATCTAGTCGAATGATGTGTCAAAGAAGAAGGGAAAGAAGATGCGTGTGAATAAGGAGAGGATGGTCAGCGAAGAAGAAGATGCGTGTGAAAAAGGTGAGGATGGTCAGTGAAGAAGGAGATAAGGACACGGGGGAGGAGGATGGTCAGCGAAAATAAAGGTGGAGAACAACAACATCTTACTTTTGCAAAGCTACGCAATTCTCGATTTCATGATAGAAGGTGTTTTAACTTGCATGAACCTGGAGATGCAGCGAGATCAGTCGTCGCTTAATAGTGGCAGAAAGCAGTCTGAATCTTTTCTGTGACACTTTTTCATTGTTTCTTACAAATATTGTGATGGGTATTCACCGTATAGCGCCGGAGTGCAACCCTGAGGTATGTACTTTCAAATATTTTGACATTTATCGCGTTTAACCGTTGAATCCAAGTGCTCTTAAATCAGGTGGACATCTCAATATTATGGTTTTTTTTCCAGAACTCGCCATCGCGATCGCCATCGCCATCGCCACCACCATCGCCCGCGTGGAGCAGTGATTGGGAGGGGTCGCCGTCGCCCTCGCCGCAGCCGTCGCCGCCGGCATCTCCGCCGCCATCCCCACCTTCACCACCGCTGCCACCACAGGTATGTAATACTTTGCATTGTTTTGTGTATCTCATGTTTACTATTTTTGATGTGTTAATATTATATCAATGTTTGTATCTATGTTCTAGGCGTTGCCAAACCCTGCACCGCTATATCGTGCGCCGCGGCGTGAAAATGGTTATGGAGCGGCGCGGCTGCGGCCTTATCAGATGCCGGGCGGCCTGCGGCGGTTGCAGCAGTCGATGGTGCGGATAGCATGGCCACTACCACCATCACCGCCATCACCGCCTTCCCCCCCATCGCCACCGTCACCCCTTTAGAATAGTTTTATATTTTCATATTTTTTAATATTTTATATTAGTTTTTCTTTTACTTTTTATATATTTTTACATTTCATATTCTTTTTCTTTTATTATTATATTTATATTTCTTATTTTATTATATTTATATTGTATTTTTCTTTGATTATTTACATTTCATATTCTTTTTATATCTACATTTTATATTCTTTTTTCAATTTTTACATTTCTTATTTTATATTCCTTCTTATATATTCTTTTTCTTTTCTAATATTTATATTGTATTTTTCTTTTATTATTAATATTCTATTCTTTTTTTATTTACATTTTATATTCTTTTTTCTCTTATTATTATATTTATATTCTTTTAACTTTTAAATAAATTTCTTAAACATATTATTTCTCCATTTTATTCACCTTGACATCCTCCTTGCCGCCTAATTTTAAGATTTAGAGTTTATTTCGTGCGATCATTCTTCGCACCATGAAAATAAAGTCACCCTGCACGGCTGCTCCAGGGGGACTCAAGTTACACGCGATCGCGCGAGACGCCACGACGTTCAAAATACTGTTAGCTTTAGAATGCATGCGATTGTACCACTAAGTAGTGTTGTCTCTTTCCCTACCTAGAATTTAGCTTTAAAATAATGCTCTGTCTCTTTCCCTCCTAATGCATGCGATTGTACCACCATGTAGTGCTGTCTCTTTCCCTCCCTCAGAATTTTAGCTTTAAAATGCACGCTCTCTCTTTCCAATCCATCCGAAGAGGCGGTGTTTTAAAAAAAGCCGATCTTCCCCGACGTTATCCGATGAAAAACGAATGCTTGACGATGCTTAGTATATGTACCATTCATTAAAGACTGATGTTAGAGAGCCGACGTTGGGGGAGTTGGTTAGGCGGCTGACTCGTACCGCGGAGGTCTTGGGTTCGAGCCCCGTCGCCCGAGATTCTGTTTTTTCATTTATATTAATATCTTAAATTAAGATTTCCTTCTTTACCGACAGGTCAGGCTCTCCTCCTCGATGCGGCGGTTTCGGTATCGTTTCGGTTATCGATTGATTTGATATCGGTCCTCGCGCTATAACCCCCCACCATTCCGCCATCTCGATGATGTCATCTGCTGCCGCCCGATCTCGATGACATCATCCGCCGCCGCCCCGGCCACGCGCCGCCCGGTCACGCGCCGCCCGCGGAGAATTTTTTTCCGCCGACTTTGAAACTCAAATTTGAGTTTCAAGGTCATGGGGAGGGGAGGGGGAAATGGCCTTCAAACTCAAATTTGCGTTAGAACCCGCTTAGTATTACTACTATCTAAAAAGAATGTTTTTTGCCACGCGCATGCCTATTTAACCAATATCGCTCGCTCCCGTGGTGGTCAGGCGGCATCTGGCCATATATACCATTAGCTATGTAAAACACTTTTAAAAAGATGTAGCCGTCGTGTACAACTTCCGCATCGTGAAGTTCTTCACCACGAATTTGTTCGGTTTGAACCGCAACATTCCGACACGCAACATATATTTTGGGGTTGATGTCATGTATAGGTAGTTAAGCGGAGTTGGAGATCGCAGCGGCAGCTGGGCGATTCGACTGCTCGGACAATGACATAATCTGAAATCGATTTTTCTTATAATTCTCAAAATTGCTAACACAACGATTCACTAAAAATATGGTAATGGAAACTTACGGTATTAATTGATTGAATTTCCGTGCGTTGGACGGCGGACGATATTCTTCAAAGCGATCACGCTTACAACAACAACAACAACACTTTGATGCGACAGTCTTCGATGGATGCTTACACGAATGCAACGTCGAATAATTTTTAAAACGTTTCTTGTAGTAACGTATAACCGGACTAATGTACTAGCATGAGAGAACTGATTTTAACGCGGCCGTTTCATAATCATACAAACATAAACATACAGCGATAATTATTCGGGTAAAGTTCCGAGTATTTTCACGATCGACGAGGCTGCAAGTCAATTGTCGCGGTAGTCCAGAGAGTAAACATAACGTTGCACCGCGTGATACCGTATGTTTATATCTGAGTCGCGGGAGTAGTAGCGACCGTGTAAGAGTTAAAAAGAGTTCGATATAGACTGCGATGTCATAGTTGGACTTCCAAACGCTTACGATCGAGAAGCAAAAGATCCGCGACGTGTTAAGCCCACAGTCATTATTCGAGACATCGTGGAGCAGTATCGTTCAAAACGGATTTATGCAATTGTCACATCACCATCGTCAATTGCTACGTCATATTGCGCGATATAGTACTGCGAGTAAATGCACATTGTAATGCATCGTTGGTGATAAGGACGTGCATCGCAAGCAAGTGAAGTACTTTACCGCGATCGTGTGTACGCCGTTAACGCTTCTGCATGACATTGAGAACGGCACGGTCGAAATGTACAAAGTGTTGTACCCTCGAACATTAACTATTACCGTGGACTCGTTTTTGTGTCGTGAATTAGTGAGATTTTTGGATAAGCACCCGACACCGATTGTGCGACTACACTTGAAGCGTGTCATTTTGCCGTTAGGTTACCGATTTCCGAACACGTATAAGTTGTCAAAGACAAAAGTTAATGCCACCCGTCTTACTAAAATCGTACACCAGGATATGATTAAGAAGGCTTAGTTATCCTTCGCGGGCGGCAATTCGACGGTACACTTGTTCAGACGCTGGCAGAAATCGAAAAGAAAACGATAAAGAAGGTAATAGTAGAAAAGAGTGTGACGTCCCACGATTTTTCGCGCGCAGTTAAAACAACAATGACTCATAAACCACTCTACAACTCCATTCAAATCTCCCCAAACCTCAACTCTTACCCGTTTACCGCTGACCACTGGCTACCTTGGCGATGTATCTTAGCGGTCCCCATCTCAAGACGGTCAATCAGTAAATCTCCTTCCCTTATTCGCCCAACGCGGCACAAATTCCTCTCTCACATCGAATCTAAACAAGTCCCTCGCCCCACAAATCTCTTAAATCGAGACCACGTCCATACCCTCTAAATGACCAAAGCAGTCAAAACCACCAACGTCCCTTTTCTATTAAAACACCCAAAATCCATTCGAGGAGTTGAGTATTTCAAATTCACGTGCATAAAAACCCCGGAAGCATAAACGTGAATCCAAATACAGACCAACCTTTGGTCCCTACAAAAACCCCCAAAAGATACTGCGACGCACGTTCATAATTAGGTCATGGTGCATACTGCGCACCCACCTTCGTACCGTAAAATATTACATAAACGGGTCAAAGTCCATACCGCGCGTACACCCCGCAACACCTTGTAAAATCATATAAATACAAGGGCTCCAAGACAGAAGTCCTCTTTCAACGAAATACCTTCGGCGAAAGGACGCTCTTCGAACGAAAATCAACAAAGGAAAGGTCTCGTTCGACAAAGTATTATTTAAACTAAATTCAACCATCTTCAACCATCAAGCATTGTAAGACATTATAACTACCATTAATACTACTGTATATCACCATCATCCATATCAATTATTCATATTCTTATTGTTTCATATTATTTCGTATCGCAACGCCTATTGCGCTCATATTATATTGTATTGCTATTCTTAAAGCTTATTAACGCTCATTGAGATCATATTATATTGTCTTATTGACGCTTATTGCTTAAATTATTCCAGCTTATTAACATATATTGTATTTCTAGTTCATACTCATATCCTATAACTTATAAACACTATATAAATGTTATGTTCATCTCCAACCCGATATTATAAACCCTAACTACCAGCACAATAACAGTGCATGGCATATTACCAAAAAAGCTACAAAGTGAATAAACAGTTTTACTTTAAATCACGCTTCGAATTATTGTGTCAATCCTTCGGCTACGGAGATCCCTAAATCCAAACATGCTGCCGGAACAGCTGATTACGGGCAACGACCGCGGAAAGCATCACAGTGTTTACTAACTTACTTTCGTATAGTTCTCGCTCAACCGTATGACTAGCCGAATTTCGCAGAGTTATTACGTGTGTCTTTTACCATAATGCAACGGTAAAGCCAATTACCAAGGCAAACCAAAACAAGTGCTCTAACAGGTGTCTCCCCGATACAACCCAGTTCATTAAACATTCCATGGTCGATCAGCGTGTAGGATTCAAGATCCTCGCCTAAATTCCCTCTACCCTTAGAGTGTAGGATTACAGATCCTCGCCTAAAATCCTTCCTATCCTCAGTGTGCAGGATTCAAGATCCTCGCCTGAGTTCCTTCTGCCCTCAGCGTGCAGGATTCAAGATCCTCGCCTGAACCCCTCCTACCCTCAGTGTGCAGGATTTAAGATCCTCGCCTGAGCTCCATTTAAAACCCCCATGTCATTGTCCCCAAAAACCTCCACCCGGGACGTGACAAGAGAAGTGAGTAAAAGAATTAAAAGACAAAATTAACTTATCAAATCAGTGAAATTTATAAGTGACATTTTTTTAATTTTAAAAGCATGCCTGTTTTCCATTCCCTGGCCTTCCGTCCAGTGGACAGAGATGAGGTGTACTATGGGCCATGGGACGAGGTATTACCTGAACAATACCCAACAGTTTATGTGCAGTTAATGCGGTTGGCGGGCCTTCAAGGGCCGGGAAATATTTATGAAGACCTGTACGACATTTTTAAAAGAAAAATATGTCAAAAATGTTACGATTGGCTCCCACAAGCCTACCGTTTCTTCTACCTCTGTACATTTAACCGCATCCTCACGAAAACGATTAGTGCTCTTGAATTCCGTGATTGCAAATTGTGCGGTGACAAGTTATATACTACAGTATACTGTTACGAGCCGGGGCTGCGGCAACGCGAGAGGCCGGCGAGAGGGGTATTTCCCCAGGAATACGGATATGAATTTGTTAGTTAGGTGCGCGGACGAACCTGATGCGAAATCAGGGAGCCGCTAGGATTATTGACGGCGAGGACGAACCTGATGCGAAATCAGGGAGCCTCTAGGAATGGAGTCAGACACGGACGAACCTGATGCGAAATCAGGGAGCCGTAGGAGGGTGAAACGTCGTGAACGAACCCGATGCGAAATCGGGGAGTCACTAAGATAAAGTTCACAGACGAACCTGGTGCGAAACCAGGGAGCTGCTAGGAGGTTGGATTATTCACAGACGAACCTGATGCGAAATCAGGGAGCTGTTCGGAAGTAGGTAGATTTACAGACGAACCTGATGCGAAATCAGGGAGCTGTAGGATACGGACGAACCTGATGCGAAATCAGGGAGCCGTAGGAAGGGTTAGGTTTCGTGGACGAACCTGATGCGAAATCAGGGAGCCACTGGGTTGGTGAAGATGACTTGTTTTGGTAAAGAGGTGCGAACGAACCCAATGCTAAATCGGGGAGTCGCGGGAAATGTTAGTAATGCCTCGTAACTCTTAATTTGATACAACTCGAGCGGTAAAGTTGTATCTGTGGGTGAGTGCTACTAATATTATAAGGATCGCTGGGTAAAAGATAGGTTTAACGAAATCGACTCGATTTAGACGTGAACACCATAAGTATATTGAATAAACAATTAATACAAATGTAAGTGTCGCGATTAGTTATTAATTAAAATGTGTATATGTTACCACTAATTGCACGGTGTTGACGCACTGGCGATGCGGGGCGTACGAGTGGATATTTCAAAGTTCCAAATAGAATATAAACCGAACTCGCGGATTCTACAAGATTAACTTTGATTCCGACAGAGACTTTAGCCTGATCGAAATGAATCTAACCAACTCTGTACGAGCGTGACACGACGTGACGTTACGCGTGACTCTATAGCTTTTAACCACCGAGGGTAGAAACCGAAGGGTTTATATAGTCCCAAAAATGAGTGGGGATGCGTTATGATTTTCCATATAAGGAAAATCCTTCGGGGTCGTCGTCGTGTCACTCTTGTTCTCACGGTCGCGATGCAGCTGGTAGAGATCTTGACCTCCATTAGTGGGGTTGATAAGCGGAAGGCTTTTAGGGCGTTTTCCCTTCGCAGACGCGAGTTCGAAAGACGGTTGAGAGCGACGTATGGGAAAATTCCACATACGTAACATCTCCCCCCTAAGACAAAACGTCGCGATTCTCGTGATGCTTTTCAGAAGAAGGAAAAACGCCCCACAAATCCTTTCATAAGTAGATGTGTGAAAGAAAATTGTCGGGTGTAGTGTAATGTAATGTAGTGTACTTATCGCTAGGTGTTGCGGGGTGTACGAATTTTATTTATCGCTGGGCACTACGTAGCCGATCTGCAGCCAGTCCTCGATGAAGTCCAGTGATGGTTGTCCGGGTAGCCGGTCGAGCATCATCGTGGCTGTGATGCCATCTGTTGTGTTCCCCATCAGCATCTTCGTACAGGTTGTTGTTTGTAGAGGCGGCCATTGGAAGGGTAGAGTGCCCCTCAGGTAGACTCTCACTGCTTGCCAGGGTATGTCTCGGTTGCAAGGTGATAATGACCATATTTGGGCATACGGTAGGCTTACCGTTGTGCCGAGGACGGAAAATAATTTAGATTATCTGAGGCTATATTCCGAATATTAGTTATGTGTGTTATTAATTCTACTAAGTAGTCTCCAAATGACTTTAATTTTTCGCCACTTGGAAAAGAGCTTGGTTCTCGAGCTGGCTTTCCGAAGATTAATTCGTATGGAGTGAAATTTGTAGCTTCATGAACGGATGTGTTGTAAGAGAACATTGCGAATGGTATCAATAAATCCCAATCTTCATAATTATCCATGTAATGCTTGAGATATTCGGTGAGGACGATGTGACTTCGTTCCAGAGATCCATTGGTTTGTGGTCTATATCCCGAGGTTGTGATTTGTTTGATTTTAAATATTTCAGATAGATTGGTCATAAGTGTTCCGATGAAGCTAGTGCCCTTGTCTGTTAATATTGCGCGAGGTGTACCGTAAACTGCTATGAAATGTCTAGCGAAAGCATCTGCAATTGTAGCAGCTCGAATGTTGGGTATTGCTACGGCTATGCAATATTTCGTTAAATTGTCTTGAATGGTGAGAATATGTTTGTTTCCACTGGGTGTAATTGGTAAAGGTCCCACTGTATCTAAGGAAATTTTGTCGAAGGCTCCTATAGGTGTGTCAGTGATCAACATCGGCTGTCGAGTTTTCGCTCGGACTAATTTCTGTTCTTGACAACTTTGGCATCTTCGGATGTAGTCTTGAATGTCGTTGCGCATTTGTGACCAATGGAATTTTGATCGAATGCGTTTGTACGTCTTAGTTACTCCTTTATGTCCTCCAATTAAACTATCATGAGCCTCGCAGATGATGTGCTGTCTATCCTCTTCGGATGGTGTAGTGATGGTACAGTTGCATAGAATAATCTGCAAGCCTGTTCCTATGAAAACCTCTTCTAATATCCTGACGAATTCGTTGGACGGTATTTTGTGAAGGTCCCCCGTGGCAGAAATTCGAAATGATTTAATCTGATTCTGATCTAAGGTGAGTCGAAGAGTTTTCAGTCCGTTGAGCACATCTACTCTTTTAATATTATCAAAGAAATTGTCTGAGATTATTATACTGAAAGTTTTAAATAATCCATTGTCTGTAGTTATCACATGTCCCTTTTTTGGTTGTGTTGCTAGAAGATTTGGTTTGTTAATCACTTCAGTGTCTAGTAATAATTTTCCAACGGGGTTTACTAAAATGCAGTCGGCAGAAATGAAGTGTACGTAATGTCCTTCTTCAGCGGTAAAAGTATTTGAAGAAACGATAATTTTATGTGGTTGGTCTAGTGAGATTCCTTCCAGATCGTCAAGGTCGTTTGAATTCTCGGTGTCGGTAGTGACAAATGGGTAAGGGTCGAGCATACGGTCAAAGACCCTAGATTGAGTTGACCTGCTGTCAGGTGGTTGTCCCACACTTGCTTCCGTTGTAGCTCCTGCAGGTAGCTGGTTTATTGAGGGTTGTAAAGGTTCTTCCATGACTTCCGATGATACTTGCGGGGTACTGAGTAAATCTAGTTGTATGTTCCTTGCATTTTCTATTACAGTATTTTCGAGCGGCTCCTCAAAGGATATCAAATTGTCAAAGACAGTCTGGTCCTTATCTAAAGGAATGATTTGAGTGGAGTTTGCTGCGGGCGAAAAACTGTTTATGGTTTCCTGGCGTTCATCTGGCATGGTTACCTCTTGAGATAAGCTGGGAAAAGATCGGTTCTTGTGTATTATTGAAGAATGTTGAACGTTCCCACGTGCGGTTTCTTCTATTTCATCTGAGCTGCTGCTAGTCTCTCGATACTTGGGTCGAATTTCTCTATCTCGTCGTAACTGTCGTATGCGATGTCCGATGGTTTCGACGTTGGCGTCTGTTTTCGGTATCTGGACTTTGAAGTCGGGGTCCTGGAGCTCTCGTGGAATAAGAGGTAGGCAGGCAGACGGAGGGTTGCGGGATAATGCGTCTGCGTTCTTATTCGTCTTTCCAGATTTATGGACAACCTGGTACTCGTATTCTAAAAGTCGGAGCTTCCACTTCATAAGTCTAGAAGTTGGATCCTTGACAGAATGTAACCAGACCAGTGGTCTGTGATCTGTAACGAGGGTAAATGGAGTTCCGTAGATGTAAGGCCTGAAGTATCTTACGGCGTAAACCATGGCCAAACATTCCTTTTCCGTAGCTGAATAATTCTTCTCAGGTTTATTTAGGCTGCGAGATGCGTAGGCAATCGGCAGGTCGTTTCCTATCTCTCCTTGACTGAGTACGGCTCCAATAGCATAATCAGATGCATCTGTCGTTACAATGAAAGGTTTACTGAAATCTGGGTATTGCAATATGGGTTGTTGACAAAGTTCGCTACGCAATTGCTTAAAACTGTGGTCTTGTTCTTCTGTCCATTTGAATTTGATACCTTTTCCTAGTAAATTGATTAAAGGTTTAGCTTTTGTGGTGAAATTAGGTACAAATCTTCGATAATATCCTACAAGTCCCAAGAATTGTTGAATGTTCTTCTGCGATGTGGGTGTTGGAAAATCTTGAACAGATTTTAATTTCCTAGGGTCAGGTCTTACTCCTTCCTTTGAAATAATGTGTCCAAGGTACGCCACTTCCTTTCGCAAGAACTGACATTTGTTGGTCTGGAGGGTTAATCCATGTTCTCGGAGGCGGTTCAACAGCTTTTTGACTTTGATATTATGTTCCTGTAACGATGATGCGTAAATCACTATGTCATCCAAGTAGACAAAGAGGTCTGTTCCTTGAAGTCCAGTGAGTGCTTGATCCATCAGGCGTTGAAAGGTGGGTGGTGCATTCTTTAATCCGAAAGGCATTCGAGTGAATTCGTAGTGTCCATTTGGAGTTGTGAAAGCTGTTTTTGCTCTATCTTTCGGATCCATCTCTATTTGATGAAATCCACTGGCAAGATCAAAGACTGAAAAATATTTAGCTCCTCCTAATCGATCTAATATCTCCGTGATTTGAGGTAATGGGTACTTATCAGAAATTGTTATATCGTTGAGGCCACGGAAATCTATTACCAGACGCGAACGCTTCACTCCGTTCTCATCTTCTTTCTTCGGTACGATCCATAAAGGTGAATTGTATGGAGATTTTGAAGGTGTAATTATACCATTTGATAACAACGCGCTGATTTGTTTCTGAATTTCCTTTTGATGTATGAGAGGATAACGATATTGTCTTGTATTGATTGGAATATCGTTGGATGTATGGATTGAATGTTTAAAGTCGCGAGCCTTTCCGAGTTTATCTCCAGGAAGATAAAAACGATCGGGGAAATCTCTAACTAAATTGGTAACGAAATCTAGTTCCTCCTTGTTCAAATGTTTGGTGTTTAAGGTTTCTAAAATTTTTTGTATTTTATCTTCGTTTGTTTTGAATTTTGACGGTTGTTCAACAGATGAGTGAAAATCTTCATCTGACGAACTGAAGATATCGAATGGCTCTAATGTTTGTGGTTCTATCTCTACGTCTAGGGGTATATCGCTGGTATTTGTTGCCATAACGTAACATTTTCCCTTATTATTTCTTACGACTGCTTCCCCTATGTAAAGATGTTCGAGGGTCTTGATACGTGGTAAATATCCTTCCTTCATCCTGGGGTTTGCTATTGTTATAGCAATCTGTTGCGACGTCCTAGGTTCGATACGATGTTTGGTCGACGTCAGTAGTACTTTAGTTTGAGATATGTCTTGATAATTTGAAAAACGTAACGGTCGGGTTGGTTTGTTCTTCAACACCAAAGTCTTATGATAATAGGAAATTTCGGCCTCCTCTTGTTTTAAAAATGGGCTTCCTATAAGTCCGTCTGCTTCTATTGCAAGCTCTTTTACTACATAGAAAAGTGCGGGAGCTTCGTGGATATGAAGAATTGTTGTTCCCAAAGTATGAATTGGATTAGTAGTAATTCCGGTTAATTCGATTTCTTCCCGAGAGTTTATCGCGGCTTTTTCTCCCAGGGCGTTAATGACTACTAAATTAACGGATGCTCCACCATCGATTAAGAATTCTCCCGTTCCTGACTCCAGTTCTGGAACCTTGATGTTGATGCGTGGGGCAGGTGCTTCCTTGATGAGAGTTCCTCTTCGAAGCGGACTGTCCTTTGGCGAGCTTCCTTGTTTCCGCTCATCGTGTCGCCTATACGTTGAGCGCGATCGAAGTTTAAAGACTTGTTTGATTCGACGGACGAATCTCGCGAGTCTCGTCTATATCTCGGACTACGCGGTTGTTTCCTACAGGATTTTCCGTCATGTCCGGCTGTACCGCAATGCCAACAATATAAACTCGGCTTGCGATCTTTATCGGGATTTTTTAAAATAGAATAATGTTTTTCTCCATCATCTGCGTATGATGAGTCGGAGCGATAAGAAGGCGATTTCGAGGGGCTCCGGTGACGCAAAGTCCAGGCCGTCGTGCGTGTTCGTCCTTCTCGGTCCTCTTCAAAAGCAGACGTTCTTGTAAACCGATCCCTATTCTGGTCGTATCTACTCGGAGAGTGTGGGTATGACACTTCACGGTCGTGCCGACGAGAATCTTCGGCGTAATGATCTCGGCGAGACCACCTGGAGGGTGATTCATTACGGGGCGACTGTCGCCGATTCCTTAATTTTCTGTCTATCTGTAGCACGGCGTCGTAAGCTTCCTCAAGTGTTTTAATGTCTTGACTCTGAGCCGACACTTTCCAAGAAATTCGATCCGGTAAACCATCGATGAAGTTTTCCCTAACGTCTTTTTCCATTTCTTTGACGAAATCTTCAGCGTGATCCAGATACCTTTCCCGAATAGCTCCGCGCGCACAGTAAACGAGATGACTAGTCCTGTCGACGTACTGTCGCAGACTTTCTCCTTCGCGAATGCTTAATTTCGCGATTTCAACTTGAAAATATGACAAACTTCTTCCCGGCGCGAATCTCTTTTTCAAATGTTGAACTAATAACTTAACAGACTCGAATTTATGCTCTAACGTGCACCTGCGAGCTGGACCGATCAGTTTCGTTAAAATTATTGCAAGATACTCGGCTTCCGTATCCTTAGGAATCAAAGTTAACCCGTCTTCCACATTTTGTACGAAGCGCGACAAGGTTGGACTTTCACCGTCGAATGTTGGAATTGACATAGTAATATTCTGTATACATGTCCGTTGCGTCAAGAGTGACATTGAGTTTGCAATTGAAACTGTCAGGTTCATTATATCGTTAGAAGAGACGTTCGCTTGTGCGGTTGCCATTTTAAAATAAATAAGTGACTTGACTAGAGAAAACTAGTATATCGTCGATAATAAATTACGAGTGGTTTAACGTATTTAAAAACCCAAATTTTTACAGCGATTCTAATGCAGTAGCATCCCACCGCTGTCACCAGTTCTGTTACGAGCCGGGGCTGCGGCAACGCGAGAGGCCGGCGAGAGGGGTATTTCCCCAGGAATACGGATATGAATTTGTTAGTTAGGTGCGCGGACGAACCTGATGCGAAATCAGGGAGCCGCTAGGATTATTGACGGCGAGGACGAACCTGATGCGAAATCAGGGAGCCTCTAGGAATGGAGTCAGACACGGACGAACCTGATGCGAAATCAGGGAGCCGTAGGAGGGTGAAACGTCGTGAACGAACCCGATGCGAAATCGGGGAGTCACTAAGATAAAGTTCACAGACGAACCTGGTGCGAAACCAGGGAGCTGCTAGGAGGTTGGATTATTCACAGACGAACCTGATGCGAAATCAGGGAGCTGTTCGGAAGTAGGTAGATTTACAGACGAACCTGATGCGAAATCAGGGAGCTGTAGGATACGGACGAACCTGATGCGAAATCAGGGAGCCGTAGGAAGGGTTAGGTTTCGTGGACGAACCTGATGCGAAATCAGGGAGCCACTGGGTTGGTGAAGATGACTTGTTTTGGTAAAGAGGTGCGAACGAACCCAATGCTAAATCGGGGAGTCGCGGGAAATGTTAGTAATGCCTCGTAACTCTTAATTTGATACAACTCGAGCGGTAAAGTTGTATCTGTGGGTGAGTGCTACTAATATTATAAGGATCGCTGGGTAAAAGATAGGTTTAACGAAATCGACTCGATTTAGACGTGAACACCATAAGTATATTGAATAAACAATTAATACAAATGTAAGTGTCGCGATTAGTTATTAATTAAAATGTGTATATGTTACCACTAATTGCACGGTGTTGACGCACTGGCGATGCGGGGCGTACGAGTGGATATTTCAAAGTTCCAAATAGAATATAAACCGAACTCGCGGATTCTACAAGATTAACTTTGATTCCGACAGAGACTTTAGCCTGATCGAAATGAATCTAACCAACTCTGTACGAGCGTGACACGACGTGACGTTACGCGTGACTCTATAGCTTTTAACCACCGAGGGTAGAAACCGAAGGGTTTATATAGTCCCAAAAATGAGTGGGGATGCGTTATGATTTTCCATATAAGGAAAATCCTTCGGGGTCGTCGTCGTGTCACTCTTGTTCTCACGGTCGCGATGCAGCTGGTAGAGATCTTGACCTCCATTAGTGGGGTTGATAAGCGGAAGGCTTTTAGGGCGTTTTCCCTTCGCAGACGCGAGCTCGAAAGACGGTTGAGAGCGACGTATGGGAAAATTCCACATACGTAACAATACTATGCGAGACGATGCCCAGAATGCATTGAAATGTATTCAAATTTCGATGAAAAGGGAGCAGATGATGATCTGCTTCGTCAGGGACACGCAATAAACGTGATCACCCAATGGTGATCGCAAAATAATAAAATCATAAATTTATTTTCCTTCTAAACTGCGCATTAGGCCTCCTTTTTTTTTGACCAGGAGGAAATCCCCACGGATACCCTCGGCCCGCGGGGGCGGACCGGGGGTTATGTGGAACTCGAACCCACTAAAACCTCCTGGGTGGCCTCCTCAAGGGCGACGTTGCGCGCCTGAGGGGGAGGACTTTTGCGAGATCAAGCTAGCGATACTTTCGCTTGCCTCCCCCTCCCGCGCTTAAGTGCGACACCGCCCTCACCCCCGACGTGTCTCGTCGGGGTCTTCCCTGGGGGGGGGGGGGGGAGTGTGGTTACCTCCCCCAGTTTCCACACCGGCGACGCGCGACGGACCACTCGCCCGCGTCGCCACCGGGGCCGCTGCTGCTAAGGCGACTGGTGCTCCCCGACACCAGCCGCCCCACGACCCCGCGATCGATCGAGGCTGTACCCGGCCCTGCTCGTTCGTCGGACAGGTGGGCCGGGCGGGGGCGCCAACTGGCCGCGGGAAACGCTCCGGGCCGTCGGATCGTGACCACCCTCCAACCTCGATCGCGACTAGGAGCGGCGGGCGCGCCGCTCCTGAAGGGAAGACCCGCTAGGCATCGGCGCCCTCCCTTTCCGTCCCATCACTGCCGCCGCGAGACATGCGCGCTGTCACCGCGCGGCTGCGGCGGCTCCAAAGGACGATAGAGTGGCCCGCGTGTGAGGGGCCACCCTCCTCCCATCCCACATGCTCCGCCCCCCTCTCTCACTGGGGGGCGCGGCCGAGGGCTGGTGTGCACCCTCGGCCTTCCTTCCCACCCACCCCCGCGCTTCGGGGGGGGGGGGGGGGGGGCGGCGTCACGGCCGGAGCCATGACCGGGGGAGTGGGGCGACGCAACGAAACTACGACACCGCTCGGCCTCCCCCGGCTCCGGGTCATCCTCTTTCTCGTGCCCGTCGCCTCCTCCTCCTCCTGGGTGCCTCGAGGCGGGACGGATGTCCCTGAACCTCTCTCTCCCTCTCCGCCTCCTCCTTCTCGAGCATGATCTGCTCGGCGAAGAGGATGTTAATATAAAATATTTTGGATAATCAGTACTAGCATAGGATCGGTGTGTAAGTGGTTTAACTTAAGATCTAAAGAGCTTAACAGCTATCTTTATTCGTTTACGAGCGAACTCCATGAACGTTTAATTTTGGTAATTATACACAAGTTAGGCAAGCGATTAGTCTGATGATTTAGTAAGCGTTTCTATAATTTAGCGTATAATTTAAATATGTACAAGAGTCACATAATTAAACAGTCATTAACACTCAATTTGAACAATAAACAAGTAACATTAATTTACATGTAGCAATTGTATTTAAGCAAAGAATTCGAAGCGAGTGGAGTAAAGGCGCAAGCAATGTGCGTAAGCAAAGAGTTTTAAGAAAGCGCAAGCAATGTGCGTAAGCCAATAATTCTTATAAAGCGCAAGCAATGTGCGTAAGAAAAGCGTATTTGCCCAAGGTGATGTCAGGAGCAAGTGGCCGATTCCCAGAAATCGACCGTGATTTCTAGGAAAGCAAGCCTTCCCCTTCCATGGATCGCGAGTCAGTGCAAGGGGACGCGATTCGCGCTCCACGCGAGTGAGCAGGCCTGTGCCACCTGCTTAAGTATGCCTCATTGACGAGAGATGTCCTTAGTTGGACACTTTCCGCGTACATTTTCTCCCCGGCATTCATCGCCCGATGAATCTGAAGATGTCTTGATCGCGAATCGATGCGTCGATCGATAGGGTGTGGCCAGTCTAGTAGCGGTGGCGCCGCTCAATCGCGTGAAGGCGTCGGGCAACGCAGTTGAGTGTGAATTATTTTACAGTGAAATTGTTAGTTGTATGGGCCGGATCAGTGACCTGTGCAAAAGGCAGATAAACTAATTTAGTTATCGGTCGAGTGAATTCGGAACGTGCAGTTTTTATAGTGACTACGCGTGTCAAACCGTCGGAACCCGGATGTAATTTCGTGATACGTGCAAGGGGCCACCGAGTCGGCGAGGTCAGTTCAGATTTTAGGAGGCACAGATCTCCGACGCGAGGCTGCTGATGTAGGTGAGTCCACTTATTACGGGTCTGGAGCGATTGTAGATACTCAGCAGCCCATCGTTTCCAGAAGTGCAGACGCATTTGTTGTAACAAATGCCATCGGGAAAGTCGTGTAGTCGGAACGTCTACGATGTCTGGATCGGGTGTAACGCGGTTACTAGGTAAGCGTGGAGATTCAAGTAATTTGTGTCCAAATCGGGCTAATCGGAAGAATGCTATGCGCGTTACAGTACAAATTATTAATTGGTAAATTTATAGAATTTTGTTTGGTATCGGGATTCAAAGATCTAGTCCCATACAGGCCCCGCACTGAGTTGTTGTGAGAGATGGATATGTGAGAGAAGTTACGGAAGGTTTTACAATAACTTACTTTTGCTCAAGTGTAAGGTTCAAGTGTGAATATTTATTCTTTAGCTCATTATTCGGTACTGGATAACAGAGGGGGCAGTAAAATCAAGGGTATCCCCAAAATATGGACTAATGCCAATATTGACTCTCCGTTACCTCTGCAGTAGCAAAACAAATGTAATGCATGAAATATAAAATATAACACACAAAACCAATTAGATAGTGAAGCACAAGAAATGACAGAAAAATTCAACCATGTACAAAATACGGATGAAAATTGGCTTGAAAAAAGAGCTTCTAGTAGAATAAGAAATCCTGAAATCCTTAAGAATCGGAAATCCTGTGACTCATTACATTTATGTTAATTACGTTAATGCAAATGCACCGAATACTTTTGAGGAGGCGATAAGTTCAAATGAATCTTGTGAGTGGAAAAGGGCTATGAATTCTGAAATGAAAAGCTTAATGAAAAACAAAACCTGGACTATTGTAGAAAGACCTAAGAATAAAAAGATTATAGACGTTAAATGGGTTTACAAAAGGAAAAATGACAAGTCATTCAAAGCTAGATTAGTGGTGAAAGGGTTTCAGCAAAAAGAGTATTTAGATAATATATATTCACCTGTAGGAAAAATGCAAACTTTGAAAGTATTGTTAAGTTATAGTTGTGCAAATAATCTCTTCATTGAACAGATGGATGTAGAAACTGCATTTTTAAATGGACTAGTCAAATCCGAAGTATATATTAAGGAACCCAAAGGGTTTGAAACTGGTGAGAATAAAGTCTGTAAACTGTACAAAGCTCTTTATGGTCTGCGAGAAAGTCCACGAACGTGGTATGGGTGTTTTAATAAGTATGTTAAAGAACTAAATTTTGTAAGAAATAACTACGACTATTGTTTATATGTTAATAACTCAGGCAGCGATTCAATATACATTTTAGTCTTTGTGGATGATCTTCTAATCTGCTGTAAAGATAGAAATAAAATTAATCAAGTAAAAGCTAGGCTGATGAAAAAATTTGCCATGAAAGTATTTTTTTTCTTACCACACGTTAGTTTGCTAATCCTGACCCTCAGATGGCGCTGTTAGCTGTGCCAAGCAGACGGCAGAATCTGCTGTCCATCTGCTGCCGATATGACATCAGGATCTGCTGTCAATCTGCTGCCAATCTGACGTCAGGCCCTGATGTCAGGCTCTGTACCTCAGACCGCAGCCTAATGCGGACACAGATGACTACGGATCTGACGTCAGGCTCTGCTGCCAGATCTGGTTATCAGGGTGTCCTATGTGAGCATAGGCACGAGACCTGATATTGCTTATACCATAAACTACCCAAGTAGATTCCAAAGCTGCTATGATCAAACGCATTTCAAGTATGCTATGAGGGTTTTGAAATATTTATTTAAAACAAAAGATTTGAAATTAATGTACTCAAAAAAAAATGTAAAAGATGAGCATCTAGACTGTATGGTAGACTCCGATTATGCAGGAGACAATATAGATCGTAAGTCAACAACAGGGTTTATTATAAGACTATTTGGAAATCTAATTTACTGGAAAACACGAAAACAAACTAATGTAACTAAATGCTCAACTTTCGCTGAGTAGTACACAGCTCTGTCGGAAGCTGTAACAGAAGTCCTATTTGTAAGAAATTTGTTAAATGAATCTTTTGATCTCAAGATAGAAAAACCAATTAAAATATACAAGGACAATTCAGGGGCCGTAGCAATAGCAAAATTTGGAAATTACACAAAAATTTCTAAGCACATTGAAGTGCAGTACCATTACGTCAATGAAAACTATGAAAATGGAATAATTGACATCATTAAAATTGATTCTGAATCTAATTTAGCCGATATATTAACAAAAAGTTTTAACAAAACGAAGTTTGTAAAGATCAGAAATGCTCTCAAATTAATCCAAAGTTATGATGAATAAAAATAACTGAAATACGGAAAAAAAATTTTTGTAAAACTATGTACATCGAAATCAATATAAGATACGAAATTCACAATGTTGAAAATTCAAGGAGGCGTGTTGGAATGTATGAATGTTTCAACGAGTGTCGAGTTAATTAGTGGCCACTGGCGCCATCTTTTGTCGGGGTGTGTCGAGAGACATCCGAGCGACGCTCTCTGTATGTTATGAACTGTGGTTGCGAAAGAGAACAGGAAATTATAAAGCAATATTCAGTCTGGCTATCGTCGTCGTACTGCGTTGTTCTAAGAGTGTAAAATAAGGCTATTCAACAACAGTTCCTAATTGTGTTTATTTTTCTAAGTGTTAGAAACTAGAATAGAATCGGTGCGTAAGTAAGTGGTTAAGTCTAATGTTTAAAGAACGTAGCAACTATCTTTATTATTTTAAGCGCGAACACCGCGAACGTTTAATTTTGGTAATTATGTACACGTTATTCAAGCGATTAGTCCGATGATTTAGTAAGCGTTTCTATAATTTAGCGTATAATATAATATGTACAAGAGTCACACAATTAAACAGTCATTAACACTCAAATAAACAGTTATTAACACTCAATTTGAACAATAAATAAAGTAACCTTAATTTACATGTAGTAATTGTAGTTATGCTAAGAGTTCGAAGCAAGTAGAATAAAGGCGCAAGCAATGTGCGTCCGCAAAGATTCAGAATAAAGCGCAAGCAATGTGCGTAAGCCAAGAATTCGAATAAAGCGCAAGCAAGGTGCGTAAGCAAAATATATTTACCCAAAGTGATGTCAGGAACAAGTGGCCGATTCCCAGAAATCAGCGCCGATTTCTAGGAAGCGCAAGCCTTCCCCTTCCATGGATCGCGAGTCGATGGAAGGGGACGCGATCCGCGCTCCACATGAGTGAGCAGGCCGTTGCCACCTGCCTAATTAGAATCGACCACCAATAGGTGTCACTAATACCCCCTTTTCGTGAACAGAAGCGTATCAGTATAATAAGTAAATTGTCTACACAAGGAGCTTTTATTACTTTGTCTCCACACGAAGCTTTTATTACTTTGTCTCCACACATATCCTTATACGTTCATATTCAAGAACACTTATAAATAATTGTTTTTAGACGTTATGGGATTAATCAGGCTAAATATATTTATATAAAGTGTACTTCGCAGTGTAACTCGTGCCGTCTTGATAGAGAGCCGAAATCCTTCTAGTTCGCAGTGACGCCTCGCTCGCCGCGCTTGGGCCGCACAGTGACACTCAACTCGCTCAGCGACACTCACTCAAACACAAGACTAAATTTACTCGATACTGAACAAAAAGTATGTGGATGGCAGGCCAAAAAATTCCGCCACACCTAATCGCAGAAACAAAGGCGTAGGTGTTTAAATTGATTAATGATCTCGAAATGGCACCAGTGCAAGACACATGTGTTTGTGCGTGTGATATTAGTAAAATACAACAGCCCTGATGTTTCCGAGGTCCCACCGAATCGTACAAAGGTTGGTCATTGTGGTATTTTAATCGACAAGAATCCGACACTACCTCGGTCTCACATCCCTCGAGGTCGAGGTGTCTATAAAGATATCCCCCCGTAAAAAGAAAAACGCGTCTGTGTAAGAAACCAACCAAGAGTGACAGTGAAAGAGAGGGAGAGAGTGTGACGACGTAAGCGATGATCGAATGAGTGATAGGGTAATTGGCAAAAGGAGAGAGAGAGAGAGAGAGGGGGGCAGGTCTAAAAAGCGGAATAGGGAGAATCGAATGTACGAGAGCGAAGAGAGATTGAACGGGAGAGTATGCACCGAGCGAAGCAAGAGCGTACAACGCATGTGCAAATCAACAGTCGGAGCGTGATTATTAAGAGAACATAGGTACTTTCTATTAACCTGCCGGCGGACGCTGGCGTGTACTCAGTACACGGAGTTCTATTTTGGCTAAAAAAAACGTTTTACCGTGATGTATTCTATTCAGCACGGGTATGTATGTTTTCAGCGAACATTTTTGCATCATATTACATACTTGTCAGGTTCAAATTCAATTTGCAAGTGTCTTTGATTGAATAAAATCGAAAGTATGCCGCGAATCCTGCGGCCAACGCGCTCGTGTACTCAGAAGTTTTCCAGTTATCCGCCTCCGATTGCTTTGATATTTGGATATGTTTTAGAGGTCCGAAAAATAACATATACGTATTTTTTTATTTTGGCCTGTTTGCATGTTTAGGGGGTGAAACCACCCCTCAATGGTTTTCCAGGTATCCCCGCCTCCGATTGCTTTGATTTTTGGATATGTTTTAGAGAACAGAAAAATAAGATATACGTGTTTTTATATTTTGGTCTGTTTGCATGTTTAGGGGGTGAAACCACCCCTCAATGGTATTCCAGGTATCCCCGCCTCCGATTGCTTTGATTTTCGGATATGTTTTAGAGAACAGAAAAAAAAGATATACGTGTTTTTATATTTTGGCCGAAGCAATCGAAGGCCGGGATACCTGGAAAACCATTGAGGGGTGGTTTCACCCCCTAAACATGCAAACATTTTCGTCGAAAATGCCAACTTTGACTTAGATTTTCAAGGTCAAATTTTTTTTTTTATACATTCTAAACATTTTTCCCTTAATCTGCAACATCTTAGCTTTAACCTCCAAAAAGTCCCATACCTCTACCTTATTCCTATCAAGAGTTCTACGATTTTGACACAAAAAAGAGCAGTTTGTCCCACTGTGCGCCGGGGAAGGAAGTGCCAACCCAAATTTCAGTTTGAAGGCCATTTCCCCCTCCCCTCCCTCGACCTTGAAACACAAATTTGAGTTTCAAAGTCGGCGGAAAATTCGCCGCGGGCGGCGCGTGGCCGGGGCGGTGCGTGGCCGGGGCGGCGGCGGATGACGTCATCGAGATCGTACGGCAGCGGATGACATCATCGAGATGGCGAAGTAGTGGGGGGTTATAGCGCGAGAACCGATATCAAATCAATCGATATCGATTGGGTACCGAAACCGCATCGAGGAGGAGCCTGACTGTCGGTAAGGAAGGAAATATTAATTTAAGATATTAATATAAATGAAAAACAGAATCATAGGCGACGGAGCTCGAACTCAAGACCTCCGCGGTACGAGTCAGCCGCCTAACCAACTCCCCCAACGTCGGCTCTCTAACAGCAGTCTTTATTGAATGGTACATATACCGAGCGTCACCAAGCATTCGTTTTTCATCGGATGACGTCGGGGAAGATCGGCTCTTTACACACCGCGTCTTCGGATGGATGGGAAAGAGAGAGCATGCATTTTAAAGCTAAAATTCTGGGGGAGGGAAAGAGACAGCAATACTTGGTGGTACAATCGCATGCATTAGGAGAGAGAGAGAGATCATGCATTCCATAGATAAAAATTTTTAAAGCGTCGCAGCGTCTCGCGGGATCTCACGTAACTTGAGTCCCCTGAAGCAGTCGTGCAGGGTGACGTCATTTGGCAGCGCGAAGAACAAAATATAATATAGAAACGCTGAATCTTAAAATTAGACGGTGAGGAGGATGATGGCTGAATAAAATGGAGAAATAAAATGTTTCTGAAATTTATTTAAAATTAAAAGAATATGAAATTAAAGAATACAATTTAACATTTTTTTTCCTACGAGCATCAGCTAGAATATCATTGATTGCACATGCTAACAGTTCGCAATCTATATAATAATCCTCACAGTAATGTTCACTTTCACGTATGATTCTAGCAGCATGACGCGTATCTAATTTTTCGCAGGCAACATCGCTCTGCTGTAGCACGTTAACAAATGTTTTAAATTTCGTCTGCATATCTCCTACAATTTGATAAAGCCGCGAATATACATAGTCTATACATGGCTCAAGATTTAATAAAAATGTTACAGTCTCCGGTTTGAAATACAGCGGCTTATCATGTAGTGTCATCTTTACAATCGGAGAATTATAGATCTCATAAAAATCCACCAATTTAATTGGTTAATTGACCAATCTGCATCGAAGGTGATTCAGGTAATCGTGCACGTTCTTCGATGGTTGTCCGATTGCCGCATAGCGCATACCATGTATCCGATGATAACGTGAGATACATCCCACGATTGTCGCCGAGTACAAATTCCACATCGATCTTAGGCCGTACGCTGATTCCAATTTCCAGGTATTTACTACCCATGGATGTTAATGCGTATCTTCTGACCATGATACGCGATGTTCGTCGCGAGCTATGAGAACAATCAAAGCTATGAAATTGCTCGATCGTATTAGGAATACAAATGTTGAGATGTGAAAATTAAGCCTTACCAAACAACTGTAATGTCTCCGCATTGAGCTACGCAATCATCTTGTACGGTCGGAACGTAATAATTCATACGTTTAGCGTTTGCTTCGGCACTGGTACTGCACATTTTTTTTCAAAGTACTATTTGTTCCGTCGAAAGTCATTGAGGCTACTGAGCGATTGATCGAATAGCGTCCGAGAGCCGGCTTAAATAGAGGTGAAATTGATTCCCCCTCCACAGCATATTATTCTAAAGCTTCTAATTTTTCCATAATGATTTTCAATCTTAACGTCGCAGTGCATCGCGCGAGCATGTAACTTGAGCCATGCCCTCAAGGATAAAAGTTTCGACACGCGCCGAATGTAATATAATACCTGTGGGAACGTTGAACCTTTAAATTATGCGATGTCAGCAGAAATTTCCTCGGATGATCTCGCGCGCTATTTTTCCATACGTGTGAATCATAGAAAGTATTATGTTGTATCAGCAGAAATTGCATAGAACCATGTTTGGACCAATCAGCTTTTTGCATGCAATCTTTTGGGGGGAGGAAGTACACGAAAAGAGTTAGACATACGCGTCCATCATAGAAAGAATTATGCTGTATCAGCAGAAACTGCATAGAACCATGTTGGAACGAATCGTCGTTTCTGCATGCAATGCATTCGAGAGAGAGGGAACATCGAAAGAGTTAGACAGAGATAGCAAATCGTGGTATCAGTCATAAAAGCATGCTCCAAACAGCACAAAGCCTCAAATCGTTGCAACGTGTTGCGTGGAAGGGACATTACATATACATTCCATTTACGACCATGGGAGAATTCGCGCAAGTAGGACACCAATTATTGGATCAATCTGCACGATTGATTTCGCGGGAAGAGTACCTCGCGTGGGAAGAACGGTGCAACGAGTGCATCGAATCGTTGGAAGAGCACAGCCGCGTGAAACGCCCTCGATTATCGATTGGCGTTCGACAATCGTTGATTGCGCGACTCGAAGGACTGAAACATTCGCTGCACGCACGTTTCGTGCGCGAAGGTGCCGGACATTCGAGCACAGGACTTTTGTGGCGCGAAATAGACAGCGCATTCGATAGCCGCGTATTAACTGGTGCAGTGCTCAATTCGATTTACATCGAGCCGCGCAACTTCCTCCAGGATGCGGGGACCATTGTGTTGGAGCATGTGCGGGGCGCTTTGAGGAAACATCGAGAAGGCAATCCTGGAGGGTTATTGGGCCCTTCGTGACACCCTTCCGCCCCTACCCGCCCCCCCCCCAATCTCCCTGAGGATGCCCCCTACCCTCCTTCTCCCTCACGTGTGGAAGAACCGCGCGCCGACAGGCTTCAACGCCTGTTGGTGGGGGTGTGCGACGGGTCCCTGAAGAAGAGACCCCCCCCCCCCGCCCGGGGGTCACGAAAACCCAACCGTTGGTGGTCGGCAGAAATTGCCGCGGGGCGCCGGGCCATGCATAAGTCCCATAGGTCCTTCCAGAGGCAGATCTTATTTCGGGCCCTGGAGGCATCGGCAAACCGAGCAACCTCGGTTGCCGCCTCCATGGTGCCGACACCGCGGCGGAAACCATATTGGTTCCGGTGTAATAAGATCTGCCTCCTCCTCTCATTTGACGTCCAGAACGCATTTAACACCCTGCGATGGGATGTTGTTCTGGACGAATTGAGTAGGAGGGGAGTGGATCGGTATGTTCGGGCTTTACTTGGGGATTATTTTAAGAATCGCGGGATCACGGTGCACTCTTATGAGGGCACCGTGGTCCGGGATATTTATGCCGGCGTTCCACAGGGGTCCGTTCTAGGACCCTTCTTGTGGAATGCCGTATATGACGGACTCCTCACTGAGTTGGATAGGGGCGGGGCGGGGCGTGCGATTGCGTACGCCGACGACCTCGCCCTATTGTTTTCGGGCGCGGACGTCTCCCAGGTCAGGATGCAGATGGCTTCCGTGCTGCCGAGCATAGGAGCCTGGTTCCGTAGAACCGGCCTGTCCTTGGCAGCGGAAAAAACGGAGGCCATCCTCCTGACCGGCCACAGGATCCAAAAGACTGTAAGTCTTAGGGTCCTGGATGCCGAGATTTGGGTCCGGTATTTGGGGGTAGTCTTTGAGACTGCCTCCGCAATTATCGGACCCATTTGGAGGAGGTTTCTGCCAGGGCGGATAGGGTCTCGGGAGCGCTCTCTGCGCTCCTCCCGAACACCAGGGGCCCATCCGTCCATGCCCAGAAACTTTATTACTCAGTGTGGGAGTCCGTCATCCTGTACGGTTCGCCGGTCTGGGCCGTTTCGTTGACCAAGAAGGGTGGACGTTCCATCCTCCGGCGTGCTCAGCGAATGGCCCTGATTCGGTGTACGGCGGCATACAGGACTGTGTCCTTTGCCTCGCTCTGCGTTTTAGCAGGGCGAATGCCGCTGTACATAAAGCCCAAAATGGGGCGCGCAATTCTTTGCGCTAAAGCGCGGGATAGGGATGACCCCACCCTTGGCGGCGATCCGTCTATTTTAAAGGCGCGGGCCCAGCTCCATAAAGCCGCTGCTTTAACAGCGGCAATGGAGGAGTGGCAGGCAGAGTGGGAGAAAACCCCACCCACGGGGTGGGTTAGACGTCTGGTCCCCGCGGTCGGCACCTTCGTCGACGCCTCGGGCCCCTCAGTGATTGCGGACTATTGGTCCATGCAATTGCTGAGAGGGCATGGGTCCTTCCAGCAGTTCAAACATCGAATCGGGAAGGCACCGTCCGAGGCGTGCCTGGACTGCAGGGCGGCCCGGGATGATGCGGAGCACGTGCTTACCGCATGCCCGGTGCTCGCCCCCCAGCGCGAGGTGCTGGCCGCCGGTCTAGGGGCACCGATCGACGTGTCCACCCTGGTGGGCCTTGCCACCTCATCCCTCGAGAAGTGGGCCCGCTTTAAAGAGTTCGCGGCCTCCGTCATGGGGGCACGCCAAGTGGCAGCGTGCGTGTCTGGCCCAAGTGGCCGCGGACGATAGAGCCCGCACGCGCCTAAGGCTCGCCAAAAAAAGAAAGAGGGTCGGCCCCCGTTGATGGCGAGGGGAGGGGATTCCCCTACCCACAGTGCCCTTGTGGGGGAGCTCGATGGTGCGTTTTAAGCTTAGATTTAGAATTTTATTTTAGTATTGTAGTATCTTAATTTAATACCTACGGTTTAGTTAATAAGTTTTATTCGGGAACGCGGCACCGCCGTTTGTGGGCGCCGCTGTGGTGGCGGTGGTAGGCCACCCCAGCAATGCCAGGGTTGGCCACATGGTGATAATGTGTCAGCCTCTGTTGTATTTTCCACAATATGTTTCAAGGGTTCGACGATAGGTTTAAAGTATCTCTCCAACGCGATATCTTCCTCCATCTTGCCAGTCTTCAAAGCCAAGTGTTTCTTGCGAATGGCTGCACTGGTTTTTGCAATTTCCTCCGCTATCTTCTCGCGATCCTTAACCTCCAGACTATTGATATCAATCATCATCGTTGTACCGCAGACGTTGCTTTCTCATCGAAGTGTTGACAACGATTGACTATCTCACGGTATGGCAAACTCGTTAAATCCCTTTCGATAACGTCCATTGGACATCGCGCTATCCTTGTCTATTACCACGAAACCATACTCTCGTTGCCAACAATTACGACACAACGCGCAGAAATACTCGTATGACATATCGGTGTTTACATGATTGTTGTACACATGCTTCAAATTGGTACCATTCTGCTTAAACAGAATCAACAGATTCGCATTGTCGCGTATAAGATGTATGGGAATCTTTGCATACGTCTGACAGAGATAGAAGCAGTCAACGTTCGAGTGACGCCCCATTGCAAAGTACTCTCGTATCGTGTTTTGCTTGTCACATGCCACGTCATCAAAGATAAAAATAGAATTCGGAAGCGATTCGATCGGTGGGATGACGTCACTGTTATTCGAAAACGGAGTCAATAAATTCTCCAAATATTGATATTTCAGCTGCTGCAGCGACTTGGAATACACGTACACCTTATCGAAGCGGACGCCGTGTGGACTTTCCAACAAGCTCACCAGCACGTTGGTTTTTCCACAATTCGATGGGCCGCAAATAACACAGCGGATAGTGTTTGGTAGCATGCTACCGTGTCTACGCTTCGAATTCGGTAACATCATTTCCGATTTATCGTCAAAATTTGTCACGCGTATCCTTACAGGTTGTCGCGCGAATCGCATCCTCGATGTGAACTGTGAAAACTGATTTTCGAAGCGATGACACGTCCTATTTATAGGTCCGTGCCGAAGCGAAAACACCACAGTATTCAAAATGCTTCTGATTCTGTCGGATAATTGCGATATTCGAGACCTAACCTCTGAGCAGTTGAAATATATACCAAAGATTATTCTACTCCGAGAGTTTGAAAGACATATTGATCAGTTGTGGGACAGGCTCCTCGAGCATATAAAAGCCGATTCTGAGGTGCAGCAGTATCGTCGGTGCTTGGAACATTATAATCGCCCTTGGCAGCCAACGCATATCGACGGTCCAGCTCCATTGATTAAAAACTGTGGTGAATGTCGCCAACGAGAGTGAAGAAAGGTCGTGGTTTGTTAAATCGGGCGATAAACGCGCTACCTTTCGAATTACATATTCCGGGATATCAGTTTTGTGGTCCAGGAACTCATCTGGCAAAACGATTGGCTAGAGGGGATCAGGGTATCAATCCGTTGGACGCCGCGTGTCGTGAACACGATATTGCATATTCGCGTAGCAACGACCTCGACGAAAGGCACGCGGCAGATAACGTACTCGCTGACAAAGCGCGAAAACGCATTGTTTAATCGAAGGCCTTAGGAAGGTGGGGTGGATTGCCACTGGTATGGCCAGAGAAGGTATGCGCTCCAATCGAGATGACTATGTCCACCAATCGTTGAGACGGCACGTTTATTTGGCCGGCTGTGGGCGTCGTTACAACAACGGACAAGTACTCCACAGAAACACAGAACGGACACACACGACTTACAACCACGCAGTTACGAGGAACAGAAATATGTACAAGCTATGTACAGGGACGCAGGGCGCCAAGGCTCGAAGGGCCGTTTTAAAAGGTTCCTTAAAACCGTTGCTCGTGAGTCGCAGGGCGACAAAAGCCGTTATAAAATTGTGCGTGCGGGAGCGTGTTGTTGGCGTACGTGTTCTTGGAAGCGACTAACGGATTCCTGGAAGAGCGCGCACCGCTCTAATCCATGCAAAAACGTGTGACGTATGTCACCGTCTTACCGAACGGTGTGTCACCAGTATTGACACGCTCTCGCAAGCACGTTTAAATCCGTGCGACAGCTGATCTGCGGATTTCGGCTGCAACACACATCGTTGCGCGTGTCTCAACTCTGGGTGAAAGAGGTGCTGCTACAGCTGTTTGGGCAGCTATGAAGGCCAAGACGAAAGTCGGAATGGGGGTGAAAAGAAAAACCCCCAAATGTACTACGAAGAGAGCATCGAAAAAGTGGATTCTTCCGGTGGCAAAACGGGGTGGCATATTACCACTTCTCCCGCTGCTAGGTGTTTTCTGATTATTAGCTGGTGGAGCGGCGGGGATAGCCAAGGCGGTAAACGATAATAAGGCGGCGCAACATCAGCTGCAGGAAATGCAGCGTCATAATCGCTCCATGGAAGGTCGCGGACTTTATCTCGCACCGTACAAGCGTGGACAGGGAATATCGAAACGAAAAAAAAAAACCTCGAAAAGAAAATAAAAATGCCTGTGGGCGTAACTACCGATGCACAATTGGCTGAGTTGGCAAAACGTATGCGTATTCCATTCTTTAGAGGTGTTTTTATGCGTAACGCGCTACCAGCCGAAGAAGCACGTCGAAACGAGAGCGGTATCGTAAATTTAGACAATGTCGAGGGGTCGGGAACTCATTGGGTAGCGTATGCGAAGAGAGGGTGTCGAGCTATATATTTCGACACCTTTGGGAATCTTCGGCCGCCTAAGGAATTGGTACAATATCTGGACAAAGATGCTGTGAAAATCGAATACAATCGAACGGCTTATCAGAAGTACGATCAGAGCAATAGCGGGCAACTATGTCTACGCTTTCTACAAACGATCGGCACCAATTTTAAGGATTGACTTCCCACCGCTATGATTCAGTACTAGTCGAGTCGTACAGCTCGGAATATGTCGCTAACATTCACTCTAACCGGCAAGAGTAGCACCCTCGCGGTGAGCTACATTCCACCCATAGATTTAAGCGACGATGATTACGAGCTTGGTCTAACAACCTTTGAAACTTATCATACAATACCGAACATCGACTCGAGCAATGATAAATTCTACTTTATCGCAAACTATGACATCGGCAACAGCGACGACACCACTCCTGAATACATTACGATTCCCCACGGCTCCTACGAACTAGACGCCATTGCCAAGTATTTGAGGCAGCGATTACTCGAGCGGTATCCTCAAAATATCGGCGGCACCGATGCTAACGATGGTGATGTGTATCCTATAGTGTTGCGTCCCAACAACACTACCATGAAAAGTGAGCTGTACTGCTCATTCGCCGTAGACTTTACGAAGCGCAATAACGTTGGATCGTTACTGGGATTCTCGACGAATCGGGTGTTAGAACCAGAGCGGTGGCACGAATCAGACGATTCGATTAATATCATGAACGTGAACAATATTCGCGTAGAATACAGCGCGACCGCTGGCGCATACAACAATTGAAAGCGCGTACATGCGATACATGAATTTTCTCCGAGAGTCCCACCAGGATATAAGATATCTGAAACGCCCGCGCAGATCATTTACCTTCCAATCACCGCACGGATCGTTATGGATCTAACGATACGCATTGTGGATCAAGACGGACGCACAGTGGTCCGAATCGACGAAAACGTGAAAAAAAATCCTTACGCTCACATTTCACCATTTATTATTATGAAGATGGTCATTCCAGGGGTTTTTGGGGTCGCAGAATCTGATTCCGAGGTCAAAATTGTTATTAAATTAAAACTGAGCCCTGTAGGAGGGGGGAAATGTTGATAAAAAAATATTATGTTTTTTTTAACAGTCCTGTTTGATTTAATTACGTTATTTGAACATAATTACGACGTCAAATTTTGAAAAATTAACATGGATAGTGTTTTTAAGATAGCAAAACGTATTGAGCGTGCGGAAACTAAAAGGTCAATAATTTGTATAAATTCACACTTCAGATATTGAAAATGCTTTCATTTATCCATAATATGAAATTGTGCATTCATTCGATGTTATTAAAATACATAAAAAGTTATAAATAACTGAAATACGAGATGGTCGTTTTTAATCGCATGTAACATTTTTCGGAATCGAGAGGAATCTTTGAAACTTACATTATTTAATAGTCTATAGTTTGAGGAATGTATGTGCAAAAGGAGAAGTTGCACTTTTTTGCTATTCCCGAGTAATCATCAATTATGTTGGCAGAAATCAGGCCGCTCGCGCGGCACAAGTATCGCCGGGACGAAGACACTTACTTGTGCCGCGCGAGCGGCCTGATTTCTGCCAACATAATTGATGATTACTCGGGAATAGCAAAAAAGTGCAACTTCTCCTTTTGCACATACATTCCTCAAACTATAGACTATTAAATAATGTAAGTTTCAAAGATTCCTCTCGATTCCGAAAAATGTTACATGCGATTAAAAACGACCATCACGTATTTCAGTTATTTATAACTTTTTATGTATTTTAATAACATCGAATGAATGCACAATTTCATATTATGGATAAATGAAAGCATTTTCAATATCTGAAGTGTGAATTTATACAAATTATTGACCTTTTAGTTTCCGCGCGCTCAATACGTTTTGCTATCTTAAAAACACTATCCATGTTAATTTTTCAAAATTTGATGTCGTAATTATGTTCAAATAACGTAATTAAATCAAACAGGACTGTTAAAAAAAACATAATATTTTTTTATCAACATTACCTCCCTCCTACAGGGCTCAGTTTTAATTTAATAACAATTTTGACCTCGGAATCAGATTCTGCGACCCCAAAAACCCCTGGAATGACCATCTTCATAATAATAAATGGTGAAATGTGAGCGTAAGGATTTTTTTTCACGTTTTCGTCGATTCGGACCACTGTGGGACGGTTGCTCGATTTTCGAGGTGAAGAGATTACCATCAGATTGCACGTACGACGGCGACGGTGATAATACGCGTGCGAACGAAAGAGATGCTTGTATTGAACGACTCTAGAAACTCGTTTCTTCCAAACGAAATTGTTTACAACAACAACAACAGCAATAGCAACAGCAACAACAACTGTAACAGCTCCGATCACGCTAAAAAGAAGAGACTCACTGCTGCGAACATTGCATTTTTTAAATCCTTGGGATTCATTGTGCGCAGTTAAGTTGAAAAATGGCTGACATTCTAAGCATTGGGGGGAAGCCGACGTTTGATGATCGCATCGTCAAGCTCGAGATCCACTCATACAATCCATACGTCAACACAACGTTTGGACACAGCGATGAGATAAGAATACCCATACAACAGCAGGATTTATACACATTGCCGTGTGAAAGTTTCCTCTATGTGGAGGGAAAATTGAAGATAAATAAGCCAAACGATACATTAAGGGTGACATTGGGAAATAATTGCATGGCGTTCTTATTCGATGAGATTCGATACGAGCTGAATGGTGTGGAAATTGATCGGAACAGAAACGTCGGAATAACTAGCACGCTTAAAAACTATGTATCGCTGACATCTGGCGAAGACAAAAATATGGAGAATGCCGGATGTGGCTTGAAACGAAGCGATAGGCTAAAAGTAAAAAATCATTTCAATTTTTGTATCCCACTGAAATATTGGCTGGAATTTTGCGAGGACTACAAACGCATTATTATTAATGCGCGTCACGAATTGATTTTAATACGATCGCGCAACGATAACAATGTTCTAATTCGATCGCCGATGTTGGAACCAGAAATTCAATTAGTTAAAGTACAATGGCGGATGCCTCGTGTGACGCTGAACGACGTTAATAAGCTATCGTTGCTACATACTTTGGACAGTGGACGAAACCTGAGCATTTGTTTTCATTCGTGGGATATGTACGAGTATCCTCTCTTACAGAGCACTACCAAGCACTCATGGGCCGTGAAGGCATCTGCGCAATTGGAGAAATGTGTCATTATCCTTGCTCTACAGACTGATCGAAAGAATGATATGTCCAAAGATGCTACTATGTTCGACAAATGCAAATTAACCAATGTAAAAGCTTTTCTCAACTCGGATTTTCACCCATATGATTACATGCAGGTGGACTTTGACATGGATAAACATGCCATCTTGTTTCACATGTACACGCAGTTCCGTAAATCATATTACAACTGCAACGGTGGAATATTCACCGTGGCCGAATATTTAGAATTTGGTCCCTTCGTGGTGATTGATTGCTCGCGACAAAATGAATCGGTTAAAAACGGCACCGTGGACGTGTGCATAAAATTCGAGTGTAAAGAGAATGTACCGGCAAATACTACAGCCTACTGTCTGATTCTGCACGATCGGGTGGTTGAATACAATCCGCTGACAAACGTGTTGCGCAAAATTAATTAAATTGCCTGCCCTCTCCTGTGTCAAATCCGTACCAAAAAAAATTTCATTGATGCTCAAAATGGAGATGCTTTACGAGAAAGACTGCATTCCCCCATCTGTCTTGGAAGCGAGCGGGCCTCTAAATTGTATCGATAATGTCCGCGCCAACATTTGTTGACCTGCAAGGGTTCATCGTCGATGGAAGATTTATCGTCAAGGAAGTGGCTGTGCTGCGAAAGGGAACAATTCTCTCGCACTATATTTTTCGGAGTTCGATGCCACAATATTTTCTGACGAAATCTGACAAATCAAGCATCCGGTGGTTGACGGCGAAACATCATGGGCTACGCTGGGACGATGGAGAAGTTCCATACAGTATGGCTAAACAGCTAATTACGAAAGCTGTAGCTGATGCGATCGACGAAGAAGATGACACGTGCCATGTCGTGTACGTTAAAGTGCTGCATAAACGCGAATGGCTTGCGGATTTCCTCGATGAAAGTTCGAGAGCGGATGTGATCATCGCGACGCTGGACATTGACTACGAGGATATACAATCTCTAAATAAGCTAAATGTAGTTGATACTCTGCGATGTGGCAGACACGCAAAGCACTGTGCCTTGCAAAATGTATTTAAAATATTCAACTGGTGGACTAAACGCCAGAGAGAAATTCATAAATACATATAATCAATTTTTAATGCGTATAATTTTCTTCACCATCTAAAACCAACTTCCTAAATATGATGTATGCTAGATTAAGACGATGGTTGCAATTATATACAAGTGGTACCATACACTTCTTAGGGACTAGTCCCGTCGCTTGTCTTCTCTTCTCTGTCGCTCCCGCGACTCGGGTGGACCGAGTAGCTCGGATCGCGGGCGCGGCAGAGGTGGGGGGCACGCGGAATTTACCGGTGTTACGCGAGGATCGCGGTGAGATCCTTCTTCTTGTTCGCGCATCACGAATGTAAACACGTGCTATTGTATCTCTCCGTGCGAGTACTCGTATCGGCCTCGGGCTTCGAGCCGAACTCTTTTACTTAGTCCGATCTCTTTACTTGGTACGGACTCTATTGCGTTGAAACGTTTGAAAATTGTGCAAACCCTGTGTCACGTTGAACTCTCTGTGAGTTCATGCGTATTTCGCAATATTATTAGAAGCGAAAGAAATCTTGGGCGTAATCACGTGCCATTTAATCCGAGCAAGTGCTAGTTAATCTCAAAATAATAGTTGAGAGGGATTAAATCGTCATTTTAACGAACATTCTTCTCATTTTTCTGGTCCTTCGAGCCGGAGTTGTCCGGATTTAAGTGGATTAACTCGGATCCTTATCGGTTCGTGCTCGTGCACGTGTGCTTCGCGAACCTTCTCGATACTTCCACGACACGTGGTGCCGGTGTGAACGTGTAGAGCCAGAGGGTTCTCTGTTACTTTCAACGAGATTTCCGTTCGGTGTATCGGGAAAGTGAGTGGACTGTGTTTCGCGGTCGTGTGCTCGTGTTATTTTCGGGTTTGCTCCGAATTTTACTCCATTTTAACGTAGTGATCGCGTTCGTTTCCGGTTGGAAAATGGCGACCACGCTGGATTTGATTCGCGAACAAGACGAAACTGCTAGACTAATTGAGCGGTTCCTGGTCAATCTACGCAAACTAGGCATAAATAACAACGCTTTCCGTGCTGGAGACACGATGGGAACTTCTGCAGGCGTATTGGAAGGACTTCTACGAGGGTCATCGCCGCGTAATTCGTTCGTCTGACGCGAGTGCCAGTGACTATATTAAAAATGATCGGTTCGCTGATATTGAGGAGATTTATCTTCAACATTCGGCAGTGCTGAAGGACATGCTGGGTACCCTGAGTCCGCAAACAGAAACCGAATCCAAGGACGCTTCGACCTCTAGACGCGTGGACGACGAAGACGCTACACTTCCTAAGATTCCATTACCGTCGTTTTCAGGGGACCTCCTGGAGTGGGAGAGTTTCCGTGATAGGTTTCGGTCCTTGATGCATGACTCTAAACACCTCTCCAAGGTTCGGAAACTGCAGTATCTGAAATCGAGTCTCTCCGGTGAGGCCGCAGCCATGTTGGAGCGAACTCCAATTACCGACGCGAATTACGATGTCGCCTGGACGAGTTTGCAGAAACTCTTCGAGAACAAACGTATACTTTCCGCGACGCACATGAGAAGACTAGTGAATTGTGCCCCGGTGGCAAAGGGAAGTCCAATGGAGATCAAACGTCTGCTCGATGATTTCTGTCAGGCCATTGACTCGTTCGTGGCCCTGGACAGACCTGTGAAGGAATGGGACGAATGGTTCGTCTTTCTATTCGCGGAAAACTTGGGCTCCACATCTCGACTCGCGTGGGAGGTTACTCTTAAGGATCGTACGATCTGCCTTACCTTTTCATCCCTCGAGGACTTCTTCGAGGGTCATGTTCATGCACTTTACGCTTCGCAAAAGCAGGAGTCGACTGTGTCTTCAAAACAACGGGACCCAACCAAAGTTACGAAGCCATCTTCCGAACGCACGAGGACGGCGCTCCCCGTGAAGACTGACGCTCCAGCTAAAAGAGGCAAGCGCATTCGCCAATATCTGTTATGTCAGGGCAATCGTAACCTGAATTACTGTCCGAAGTTCAAAGGAATGAGCGCGAGAGATCGTAAGGCCCAGGCCATAAAGGTAGGCGTTTGTCTGTCTTGCTTAAATATAGGACATGTCGTGGCTACCTGCCCTTCTGAGTTTCGGTGCTTGGTGTGTGAATCGAAGCATCACACTCTTCTGCATGATGCTTATGTGACTTCCGCGGTTAAAACGGAAACCTCATCGGATCCTCCACCGGAACCTACGTCAAACGTCGTGGTAAATTCAATTTGCGCCAATCGCTTGGCTCTATTAGCGACGGCTCGCGTGCGTCTATGGGCTCCGAATGGAAAGTTTATTTCGGTCCGAGCCGTTTTGGATCAAGGCGCCGATGCGTCTTTTGTTAGTGAATGGGTGGCTCAGACCCTTCGTCTGAAGAAGAGGGCCATGCACGTTACCCTGGCCGGCTTTCAGGGTCGAGATGTCGGGGTTGCAAAACACGAGGTCGAGTTGATTGTGACAGCTGACTTTGACTCTTCTTTTAGACACTCTTTTCATTCGCTGGTGACTCGAGATGTGATGCCTCCGACTCCCTCACGTGTAGCTTCCGTGACTGACTGGCCTCACATCCGGAATCTGCATCTTGCGGACGTGGACTTCCACACGCCGTCTGAGGTCGACGTTCTGTTCGGCGCTGATGTTTGCTGTGCATTGGTCGGAGAATCTTGTCAAGGTCCAAAGGGAACTCCTGCGGCCACTCACACGCCTTTTGGATGGGTATTGTTTGGCCCAGTTGTGACGTAGCGTCCCAGCACGTGAGGAATCGAGCGCGCGGTAATCCGACCGGGAGTGAGTGAGACGCCAAATGCCCGGCCGACCGCGTCCGAACCACGCCGACCCGGGCCGAGGCACACCAGGCTCGCGACGCGTCAACGCGATGACGATAACTCCCCACCGCGCCGCTAGATCGCGTCAATTTCTCGCGGCTAAGATATTCCGGACATCGGGACATAAGCCTCGCCGCGACGCAAAACAGGCAGTTCGAGTGGGGCTACGGATCCTCCTCCCTAGCAGCGCATAGCTGGATGTTGCCCAGTGACCGCGTCAATAGGAAAACAAAGCCGGTAACCGCCGATCAAACGATCGTAACCCCTCGTGCCATTACGGAGACGCCAGGATGATGCCCGGTCTCTAGGCCTGCCGCCCCGTTTACAGAGACGCCTGGATGCTGCCCGGTCTTTAGCCGCCGTATCGAGACGCTGCAAGTTGCCCGGTCTCGACGCCCCCCCTAGCCCCGTTACAGAGACGCCCGGATGTTGCCCGGTCTCTAGCCGCGGTATCGAGACGCTGGAAGTTGCCCGGTCTCGACGCCCCCCCCCCCCCCCCCCTTGCTCCGTTACAGAGACGCCCGGTTGCTGCCCGGTCTCTAGCCGCCGTATCGAGACGCCTGGAAGTTGCCCGGTCTCTAGCCGCCCGTACCGAGACGCCGGGAAGCTGCCCGGTCTCCAAAGCGCTTCGCGCCAACATAGAATCACCGGGATACCGCCCGGTTTCTATCTCGGCCGTTCCGAGTCAGAGGTGCGAGGACCCTGTCCGACCTCCACGACTACGCCGTACCTAGCACCAGTCCGCGGTGTTAAGACAAGCCGGCATATGTCCGCTTCGGCCACCGTCTATCGTTCGATGTATTCGAAATCCAGGACAAGTAATAAAGAATTATGTTATTAAGAAATCGGTGTACACGAACCCTGTCTTACCGACTACAGCTAATCACGCCGATCCTTACCTCCTGAGTGATATACGTCACACAGTTTCTCAGGAGACCGACACTCCTGTGTCTGCTTCGCATCGTGTCTATCACACGCGCATCCAGGATCCCTTGTCCGTTGAGCTTCAACGATTCTGGGAGCTGAAGGAAACCTTGGGCTCCACGCCTGTGAGTCCTGAGGACAATTGGTGCGAGGACAATTTCGTGACCACTCATCAAAGGGACGAGACAGGGCGCTATATCGTCCGTCTACCCTTTCGTCCTGACTCGACGACAACACTTGGCACTTCCAGGCCAGCTGCTTTGAGGACGTTGCTTGGCAATGGACGACGGCAGCAGAACGATCCACGGTTACGTGACTGCTATGTGGATTTTATGGAACAGTACCAACGCCTTGGGCATATGGAGCCCGTTCCTGAGGGAACGAGTACTTCTCTTCCACTTTATTACCTCTCCCATCACGCGGTGTGGAAGGGCGCGGAAAAAAACGCCAAAATTCGTGTTGTTTTTAACGCTTCCTGTATTACCTCTTCAGGAGTTTCATTGAATGACCTGCTGATTCCCGGTCCGAAGCTACAATCGAGTCTGTGGAGCGTATTGACGAAGTGGCGGCTTTTCCAGTTCGCCTTTTCTACGGATATTGTTAAGATGTTTCGACAGATATCGGTGCATCCGGCGGATCGAGACTGGCAACGCATACTGTGGCGATCGGACTCCAGTCACTCGCTAGACTCGTATAGATTGGCCACGGTGACGTACGAAACTGCTCCGGCGCCGTATCTGGCGTTGAGGGTTCTACGCCAACTTGCGTTGGACGAGGACAAACGTTTCCCACGTGGTGCCCAAGTCCTCTTACAACACTCCTATGTGGACGACCTCTTGGCGGGCGGCCACAACCTTGAAGACACAATGGCAGTGCAACAGGAGCTCATCGACATTCTGAAGGCTGGAGGGTTCCGATTGAGCAAGTGGGCCACCAGTCATCCTTGCCTGGGACTTCAGGATTCGAAAGGGACTAAACTGTTTCAGGAGCCAGGCACACACGGTACGCTGGGTCTAGTCTGGACTCTAACCACGGACACACTGTCCATTAAAGGACCGGTACTGCTCCAAGTTCCGCCTGATCATTGTTGGACCAAGAGGAAGGTACTATCCGAGTTGGCGCGTCTTTTCGACACCCTTGGTTGGCTCGCCCTAGGTCTGGTGAGGTGTAAGATTTTAATGCAAGACCTTTGGCTCTGTGGAGTTGGGTGGGATGAACCAATCCCTTCGGCACTGGAGACGTCTTGGAGCTCTTTTCGGGAGAGTCTGGCTGAGGTTGACTACATCCGGGTACCCAGATGGGTCTCCTACGACCCGACTCAGGTTCAGGTCGAACTACTTGGGTTCTGCGACACTCCAGAACGGGCCTATTGCGCGAACGTTTTCCTCCGGGTCCATAATGCGAGCTTACGTCAGACGTTCTCGAATCTTCTGGTCGCCAGAACGAAAGTCGCGCCGGTAAAAGCTATAAGCGTGCCGCGTCTCGAACTTTGTGGTGCAATTCTCCTTGCTAGGTTACTGACACAAACGCAACACGAACTGGGCCTTCAAGGTGTTCGAACCTTCACATGGACCGACTCTACGGTCGTGATGACCTGGACCCGATCACACGCGTCTCGCTGGAAGCCCTTCGTGGCTCATCGAGTGGCAGAAATTCAGCGACTCTTACCTGAGATAAATTGGCGCCATGTTCGTTCTTTGGACAACCCCGCTGATCTAGTGACTAGAGGGATGGACTTCTCACTCCTTAAGGAATTGGCGCTCTGGTGGCAAGGCCCGCGTTGGTTGATCCGATCTCCTTCGGACTCGCCTGAGTCTAAGCTGGATTTAAAGCTTGTCGAGGCCCCGGAGCAAAGAAGTACGGTGCTTGTCAACACTGTACAAGAAATAAGAGACAATGAGATTTTAGCTCGGTTCTCTACCTTGTTCCGACTACGTCGAATCGTTTCATTGGTTCGACGTTTCATCTTTAATTTAAGACACCCTTGTCAAAGGCAAACGGGGATCCTTACCTCAAGTGAACTGTTGGAGACTAGGACGCTACTCTGTCGACTCAGCCAACTGGAGTCGTACTCTGATGAACTTAATGATCTTCGTAAAGGGAGGTCCGTTAAACTGTCTTCCTCTTTGTCGCCTCTCCGGGTCTTCCTTGATGAGCAAGGGCTCATCCGAGTCGGTGGCAGGCTACGTCACGCTGTCTTGCCATCGGACTACAAACATCCGACTGTCATAAGTCGACACTCCGCGTTGGCACGACTTCTAGTCTTTGATGCGCACATTGCCACCTTGCACGGTGGTTTCACTTTAACACGCTGTTATATGTTACAAGGTTATTGGATTCCCAAGGGTCGTACTTTGATCAAACAGGTGATTCGACATTGCCTACGATGCTTACGAATCCGTGGAGCCGTTGAAACAGATGGGTGACTTGCCTGCAGCTCGTCTGCGACCTTCCAGGCCTTTCCAGAGAAGTGGTGTTGATTACGCTGGACCTATTATGCTGCGCACCACTAACGGACGAGGACACAAGGCTTACAAGGGCTAAATTGCAGTGTTTGTGTGCCTCTGCACCAAAGCTGTACATCTGGAGGTGGTGTCTGATCTAACTGTCGATACCTTTATCGCTGCGTTTCGCAGGTTTATTTCTCGCCGTGGTCACTGTGTTGAAATGCTCAGTGATAATTCAACCACGTTTCGAGGAGCAGATGGGGAATGGAAGAGGCTCTTCAAAGCGGTATCCAACTTCTATAGTGAAGTCGCTGAGGTATTGGCGATGGACGGAACGAAATGGTCGTTTATACCCCCTTATTCGCCTCATTTTGGGGGCTTGTGGGAGGCCGCAGTGAAATCGGCCAAATATCACCTGCGAAGAGTAATCCGAGATCATACCCTGACGTTCGAAGAACTCTCAACCTTGTTGTGTCAGATTGAGGCGTGTCTTAATTCAAGGCCACTAGTAGTAATACTATGGGGATTCTAACCCACTTTCAAGGCCATTTCCTCCTCCCCGACACCCCAACCAGCGCGGGGCGGGGGGAAGTGAGGGCGCGCGGGGGAGCGGGGCGGAGGGAAACCTAGCCGCGGGGCCCGCGGGGTGAGGAAGACAGGTTGCGCGCGCACGAGCCGCGGAATGGGGGAAGCCGCGATGATAGAGGGGGGGATCAGTCCGGGCCGGGCCGCCGCGGAGACCTCTCCAGACCTGGCCCATCGTCGGAAATTTTTCAGAGGGAGGCATTGACCCCCGAAACAAATCTCTTTCAGAACTTGGCCCGCCCGAAAATTTTTTCAGACCGGACCCACCCCGAAATTTTTTTCCCTGCTCTAGCGAATCAATATGCTATAGAAATAATGACAATTTGTTTGAAGGAAATTGTTTCGGATGACATTGGGGAAGATCGGTTTTTTACACACCGCGTCTTCGGATGGATGAGAAAGAGACAGCAATACTTGGTGGTACAGTCGCATGCATTAGGAGGGAAAGAGACAGAGCATTATTTTAAAGCTAAAATTTTAGGGAGAGGGAAAGAGACAGCACTACTTAGTGGTACAACCGTATGCATTAGGAGGGAAAGAGACAGAGCATGCTTCTAAAGCTAAATTCTAGGGAGGGAAAGAGACAACACTACTTTGGGCTACAATCGCATGCATTCTATAGATAATAATTATTTTCAAATGATTTTCAATCTTAACATCGCAGTGCATCGCGCGATCATGTAACTTGAGCCATGCCCTCAAGGATAAAAGCTTCGATATGCGCCGAATGTAATATAATACCTGTGGGAACGTCGATTCTTTGAATTATGCGGTGTCAGCAGAAACTGCATCGGATGATTTTGCGCGCTAATTCGTCATACGCGTGAATCATAGAAAGAATTATGCTGTATCGGCAGAAATTGCATAAAACCATGTTTGAACCAATCGACTTTATACGTGCAATCTTTTGGAGGAGGAGGAGGTACGCCGAAAGAGTTAGACAGAGATAGCAAATCGTGGTTTGGGTATAAAAGTGAGCTCCAAACTGCAGAAAGCCCCAAATCGTTGTAACGTGTTGTGTGGAAAAACATACGACATTTACATTCCATTTTTACGATCATGGGAGAATTCGCGCAAGTAGAACGGCAATTGTTGGATCAATCTGCACGATTGATTTCGCGGGAAGAGTACCTCGGGTGGGAAGAACGGTGCAACGAGTGCATTGAATCGTTGGAAGAACACAGCCGAGTGAAACGTCCCCGATTATCGATCGGTGTTCGACAATCGTTGGTTGCTCGAATCGCGCGACTCGACGGACTGAAACATTCGTTGCGCGGACGTTTCGTCCGCGAAGGTGCAGGACATTCTAGTACAGGACTTTTGTAGCGCGAAATAGACACCGCGTTCGATACCCGCGTATTAACTGGTGCCGTGCTAAATTCAAATTACATCGAGCCGCGCAACTTCCTCCAGGATGCGGGGACCATTGCGTTGGATCATGTGCGGGGCGTTTTGAGGAAACATATAAACCTCAAAGTGAACACGGTGTTCAACGGTGAATTTGTGGCAGGCGATAAACGTGCTTGTAAGAGCATCAATACCCGGAACTGCGAACTCTTCCGCACATCCGATCTGCAGGAGTGGTATCAGCGATGCGTCATCGAACCCACCCTGGCATCGCTGGAAGAGTTCCAGGAACGCGACAGCCGATGGGCATTGACGAGAATTCTCAACCTGACTGTCAATGTCAACAAGTATAATCCGCTGCGCGCCGGGTGTCACTACAAGTTGCCGCGGGAATTGTTGTCGAAGAAGGCAACGATAAGTGTACAATCCGAGGATAATGCGTGTTTCGCGTGGGCAGTGATCGCCGGGCTACATCCCGCTGAACGGCATACCGATCGTCCAAGTTCATACCCACACTATGCTTCCATGCTAAATCTCCAGGGCATTGAGTTCCCAATGTCTCTGGAGCATATCGGGAAGTTTGAGCGACAGAACGATATCTCAGTCAATGTGTACTAGAGCTCTAACTTTTTACCCGCCAGGTACCCGGGTAGCCGGAAATTACCCGGGATAACTTCAAACCATTGAATGTAGTACTGTGTGTGATTGTCTGTGGTATAGTCTGATGTTAGCCAAATATGATCGAACAATACCACATTCAATGGCTTGAAGTTATTTCGGGTAATTTCAGGAAACACGGGTACCCGACGAGTAAAAAGTAAGAGCTCTAATGTGTACACCTTCGAGATGGAGAGGAAGAAGGGGCCAACAGTCTTTCTGCTGCGCCTCACCAATCAAAAGAGGGATCGTCACGTCAATCTGCTCTACACGCCGAATGATGAGTACGGCGATGTAGGGCACTTTGTGCTGATCAAGAACTTGTCCCGGCTGGTGAGCGCACAGCTGAGCAAGCACAATGAAATGAAATTCATCTGTGATCGGTATGTATATAAACATATGATTGAAATGCTTGAAATGTTTCGTGAAAAATTTAAATAAAAAAATTAAATAAAAAAATTTTGTTTTTACAGCTGCATGCACTATTTCGGATCCACCGCGAAGTTAGAGGTCCATACAGTGGACTGTGGTAAGATGAACGACTGTGCCATCCTGCTGCCCAGCGAAGGTGAAAATCTCCTCAGTTTCAGTAACCACTGCATGAAGGAGCGGCTCCCCTTCGTGGTGTATGCAGATTTAGAGTGTATCATCGAGAAAACGGAGGACAATCACCGAATGGGTGATATAGACAATAAATTACGTGCATATCAACACCATAAAGTGTATAGCATAGCATATTATATACATTGCTCGTACGATACATCGCTATCGGTATATCGATGTCGCCGCGACGCGGATTGTGCTTCATGGTTCGTGAACGAACTTAGCAATTTTGCAAACTTCGCTAAACCCATCTTGACCAGTAATGTTCCCATGCTGGATTTAACCACCGAACAGTGGACCACATTTCGCGATGCATCACATTGTCATATTTGCGAAGAACCATTCGAGGCTAGCGATGTACGAGTTCGCGATCACTGCCATCTCTCCGGACGGTTTAGAGGCCCAGCACATTCGGAGTGCAATTTAAATTATAAAAATGCGTTTTACATCCCCATAGTTTTCCATAATTTATCAGGCTACGATTCGCATTTCATTATCGAGGAAATAGCAACCGCTTTCGAAGGTCACGTTGCCCATAACTAAAGAAAAGTATATTTCTTTCACAAAAAATGTTCAAGATACGGCTGATTCAGACTCGCGAAATTGTATTCAATTACGATTCATCGATTCGTACAAATTTCTCAACACAAGTCTCGACAAATTAGCACTTATTCTTAGCACAGATCAATTAAAAATTTTACGATCCCAATTTGAAACATTATCCGCCGTGGATTTTAATTTATTGACGGGAAAGGGTGTCTTTCCGTACGAATACGTCGATTGCGCGAACAAGCTGCAGGACCCATGCTTACCGCCGCGCGAATTATTCTACAGTTCGTTAACAGGTGAGACTGTATCGGAGAGCGATTACGCGCACGCTGAGACTATCTGGCAGCGTTTTGAGATTAGAACCTTGGGCGAATACAGCGATTTGTATTTGAAAACTGATGTCTTGTTATTGGCAGATATTTTTGAAAATTTTCGCGAAAGTTGTATCAAGAGCAACGGATTAGATGCAGCGCATTATTACACTTTACCTGGTTTCACGTGGGATGCTATGCTAAAACATGCCAAAATTTCGTTCGAATTGCTCACAGACGTCGATATGGTCATGTTTGTCGAACGCGGTATACGCGGGGTTTAAGTCAATGTTCCGGAAGATACGCACATGCCAATAACAAGTACATGTCATCTTACGACGCATCGGAAGAGTCATCGTACTTGATGTACTTTGACGTGAAAAATTTGTATGGATGGGCAGTGTGTCAACCTCTACCGTACGCTAAATTTCAATGGGTCGAAGATGTCGCAAAGGACGGGATTCAAAAACCCTATTATAAAAGTACCCAAAACGGATTTGCCTAAAGTTTTGCACATTAATAAATAGATATTCGGGTGATCGATTCCACCCCTCACATTTGTCGCATGTCCACAGGAAGGGGAGGGGGAGGGGGTCAATGTGCGCTGGCCACCAAACGCATCGAAAGTCATAACTTTTGACTAAATCAACACATCGAGACGCGACTGGAGCCAAAAAATCACAAAAACATCAAGCTTTCTAATGATATAAGGTTTATATATCCTATATATTTTTTTGAATATATTTTACGCGTTTTTTCGATTTGCTCGTGTGCAGAAAATTCAAAAAAATTGCATTTCCCAAAAAAAGTATCGTCTGATTTTAATAAAAAAATCAGTATTTGCAGCTTATTTCGTGCCCTTTCAGGTGGTATGCGTCAAACCTTGGGGAAATGTTTCGTTTTTTAAATATAACATCAAGAATGCAGAGAAGTGTGTGTGCGCGGTGAAGTATTTGAGCTAGATGCATGTTCTATACAGGAACTAATTCTTTCATCGATCTGGAAGTGTATTATCTGCTTATAAACTACCTAAACTATATGATTCCACCGAGTTTAATCAGTTCGTAAGCGTGAAATGTTTTTTTATTGTCTTATAACATATATGCGTGCGCGTTCACATTACTTACGTTACTCATCGTCCTCCTCATCCTCGTCTGTATCCTCGGATGTTGGTTTGATGTACGGAAAATTCTGATTTAAGAAGCCTGCTGGTGTTGAAGCCTGATCCATGTAACGACCAAATCCCAAATACCAAATAATTGCTAGTACATGGGCGCAGCAGCCAACAGTCCTTGCGCCATTTCGGCTCTGACAGTAGTATGATACTACAGATTCGGATACAGATAATGCAGTATCAATTAAGATGAAAATGCAATATACTTTATGTGCACTATGCCGAGATTGTAGTTTAGCTTTAATAAATATCGGTGATTGAATATTAAGATTATAGGTCTGGAAGTTCGGAAGATAGTGTTCTTTGCTGACGAGGAATTCATATTTTCCCGCAAATAGGTGTATCTGAATCGTACAGAGAATCTTAAAACGCGTGCAATTTGAGTGACAACAGTGTTATCGTAAGATACGATTAAGTTGGAAAACGCGTTCGCCGCTGTTATCTGATACTTTGGTTCGGGACGCTGTGGCACGTCGATTGTTTATTTTCACATTTCCCACTCTTAGGGCTATGCGTTCCTAACAGTGTTTATACAATCAGCATCAGTGTTTTCAGAGTTGAACTCCGAGCATTAGATGCATTTTGGTCGGCATAGCGTGAGTTTCTGTCGTGCTTTTAACCGAATTCTAATTCTTACTTACGTTACTCATCGTCCTCCTAATTCTTGGTCGCAGACGTCGCTTTTTTTAGTATAAGTAATATTATAATATTATTAAATTGTGTTGTAACTAATAATGTAAGCAGTGGTACAAATAGTAGTGTAAATAGTAGTGTAAGTGTTATAAGCAACAATGTAAATGGTGCAGCTGAAAATAGTCTACGTACAATAAGCCGCAATGAGTTCGATTAAGTGTGAGATGTGTGGCATTTCGCTTGCCAAAAAATCAAAAAAAGAAAATAAAGTAAAAGACAATCGAATAGTGTGTGGAAAGTGTTTCGTCGAATCTTCGTTTAACGATCATAATAATGAGAATGAGAATACGTCACAAGAGGCTAATGTTGATGTAAGTAGCGAAAGTGATACTGCAGATGCAGGTTCCTCAAGTACGACAACGTTACCAATAAAATGTACACCTAAATGCCACTCTCGATGCGTCTTCGGTTGTAAAAGTGTGGACAAACAAAACTTATGTTATATTAACAAGCAAATAAGAACAGAAGTTCTTGTTAATTACCGCAATATAATTCATGAACGTTCTGTGTGTTGTAAATGCCACATTAAAGATGGAAACATCGACTCTGCAACAATCCTCAAGTTTGAAAACGATACACTAAACGAGGAAACCGCGTTATCAGTTACTGAAATTGTTACCTTAATCGATCGTCTTCGTAATTACAGTATTGCAGAAAAGAAGGTGAAGACTTCACAACATAGTTTCTTTGACAATATGAATGCTGAAGAAACGCAGACCTGGACAGGTCTAGATAAGACACAACTTTCTAATATGACCCAACATTGTTTTACAAAAAGGGAATATGCCGCATCGAAATATAAACTTGGAATATACTTAATGCATTTATATCGTGGTTCATCCCAAGCGGAAATCGGATCTATTATGCACTTATCACAAGCGACAATAAGTCGTATTATTTCTTCTACAAGAGAAACTATTTCATCAAAATTCGTACCTAGTTATTTAAATAATATAACACGAGATAAAATAAAGGAAGAGACTTCACCCATTGCTCGCCATTTAAATGACATTGAAGAAAACGAAGATAGATTAATCACCGTGTGGGACGGTACTTACGTTTACCTGAATAAAAGTACTAATTATCGCTTCCAACGAGTAACGTATGGTGGGCAAAAGAAGCGGAACTTTATGAAACCAATGGTCGCAGTGACCACTAATGGCTACATAATATTTCTGATGGAGACATTCTCAGATACATAATGAATACTGATTGGTTTCAGCAATTTTTTAAATCTGGTGACGTTTTCATATTAGACAGAGGATTTTCGTACATCAAGGACGAACTATTGAAAAAAAAATTTAAAGTCCTAATCCCTGCTCTCCTACCAAAAAATAAAAAACAATTATCGACAGAAGAAGCAAATGAAAGTCGACTATGTACAAAGCAAAGATGGGTGGTTGAAAGTGTTAATAGCTCCTTAAAGAGATTTAAATTCTTCAAACACACTATAGCCACAGAATACGTGCCACAATTATTCGAAGATTTCAAGATTGCTGCTGCTATTCATAATGTATATTTTAGACGTATGTACAGTGACCACGACGAACCGGAAGCGGCCTCATTAATATTAACAAACTTAAATTCCCCCAATATCATGCAAAATATAGTGGAACAGGAAGGTTTAGCTAGGAAAATAAAGAATTTCGAAACCATGTCATCACAACATTACAATGATTTCCCAGCACGGACGTTACAAAATCTGAAACAATTTACAGGCACTTACCAGTTGAGCCTTGCTAAATCCTACATTGCACACCAATTTGCGGGAAAATATGAATTCCTCGTCAGCAAAGAACACTATCTTCCGAACTTCCAGACCTATAATCTTAATATTCAATCACCGATATTTATTAAAGCTAAACTACAATCGCGGCATAGTGCACATAAAGTATATTGCATTTTCATCTTAATTGATACTGCATTATCTGTATCCGAATCTGTAGTATCATACTACTGTCAGAGCCGAAATGGCGCAAGGACTGTTGACTGCTGCGCCCATGTACTAGCAATTATTTGGTATTTGGGATTTGGTCGTTACATGGATCAGGCTTCAACACCAGCAGGCTTCTTAAATCAGAATTTTCCGTACATCAAACCAACATCCGAGGATACAGACGAGGATGAGGAGGACGATGAGTAACTTAAGTAATGTGAACGCGCACGCATATATGTTATAAGACAATAAAAAAACATTTCACGCTTACGAACTGATTAAACTCGGTGGAATCATATAGTTTAGGTAGTTTATAAGCAGATAATACACTTCCAGATCGATGAAAGAATTAGTTCCTGTATAGAACATGCATCTAGCTCAAATACTTCACCGCGCACACACACTTCTCTGCATTCTTGATGTTATATTTCAAAAACGAAACATTTCCCCAAGGTTTGACGCATACCACCTGAAAGGGCACGAAATAAGCTGCAAATACTGATTTTTTTATTAAAATCAGACGATACTTTTTTGGGAAATGCAATTTTTTTGAATTTTCTGCACACGAGCAAATCGAAAAAACGCGTAAAATATATTTAAAAAAATATATAGGATATATAAACCTTATATCATTAGAAAGCTTGATGTTTTTGTGATTTTTTGGCTCCAGTCGCGTCTCGATATGTTGATTTAGTCAAAAGTTATGACTTTCGATGCGTTTGGTGGCCAGCGCACATTGACCCCCTCCCCCTCCCCTTCCTGTGGTCCTGCGACAAATGTGAGGGGTGGAATCGATCACCCGAATATCTATTTATTAATGTGCAAAACTTTAGGCAAATCCGTTTTGGGTACTTTTATAGGGTTTTTGAATACCGTCCTCTTAACGTGTCTTCAATCGCTGTCGATTCGCCCATGGGGTACATTCTCGAGGTAGATCTGGAATATCCGCAACGTCTGCACAACATTCATGCCGATTTACCGTTCTGTCCGACGCGTGCCAAACCACCTGGTAACAGACAGGACAAGTTACTCGCGACGGTATACGATAAGCAGCGTTACGTTATTCATAATCGCAACCTGCAACAGTGCATGCGTCACGGTCTTCGTATTACAAAGATACATCGCGTGCTTCAATTCGCTCCGCGATTACATCGAACTCAACACACGGTTTAGAACAAGCGCGACAAACGACTTTGAAAAAAATTTGTACAAATTGATGAACAACGCGGTATTCGGTAAAACCATGGAAAATGTGCGAAATCATGTGGATGTAAAACTTTTAACTCATTGGGATGGGCGATATGGCGCGGAGGCAATGATCGCGAAACCGAATTTCCACAGCAGAAGTTTTTTTTTTCAGAAAAATTAATAGCTGTTGAATTGCGAAAACTCGAGGTGAAATTCAAACCGATATACGTGGGTATGTGCATTCTGGACATATCATAAATTTGTTTGTACAAATTTCACCACGAGTACATGTCACCCAAGCATGGAACAAATTGTAAAATTATATACACAGACACAGACAGCCTCATTTATCACATTCGATGCGACGATATCTATGAATCTATGAAGCGCAATATCGACAGATTCGACACCAGCGATTATCCCATCGACAATGTACATAATATGCCGCGCTTGAATAAGAAGGTTCCAGGGCTGATGAAGGACGAAAATAACGGTGCGATAATGACCCAATTCGTAGGTCTTAGAGCGAAAATGTATGCACTTCGCGTAAATGGTACAAAAGATACGAAGAAAGCGAAAGGCGTCAAGACCAACGTCATAGCCAGAACGATAACTTTCGACGACTACGCGCAGTGCTTGGAAAGGGAGATCCAAATGGTTCGCAGACAATCGTGTATACGGTCTAAATTGCACAAAGTGTACACCATTTCGGAATCCAAAATCGCTCTAAGTCCGCACGGCGACAAACGGCATATCGTACCCGATTCGACCGACACTCTGCCCTGGGTACATTATAATATACCCTTGTGAAATAGAAACTATTGTATTTATTGTATAATATTCTTCGCACATGTATGGAAATTATTATAAATAGTGGAATTATTGCATATGTGTCATTGTATATTAACTGGATTATAAATGGTGGAATTATTGTATAAAAAAATTATTCGCACATTTATATGTATCATTGTATTTATTGAATCATGTATTATTATTTTTTACAATACATTATTTTTATTTATCCAAGAATTGTGCGATTTATCAAACCCCAACCACTTGACGTACACCTTATCCCCCTTCCTACGTAAGACTTTTTCCACTAGATACACATCAGGATCGGTGACGCGTTGCAACTCGTTTTCATAGAATCCTCCGGCAACGGGTTTTCCACAGGAATCGACGAGCAGATACGTCGCGGGATCAGTAGCTTGTACTTTGGCTATCTTAAACACCTCCGTTGTCCAAATCGGCGTATAGCCTTTATCGAAGATGGTTTTAAATTTGCTCACGCGCACAAACTCGCCCAACTTGAATCTCGCTGGAGCGGCGATCTTTACGTTGTTGTACACGGTGGCTAGCAGCTTGTCGGCGATCGCAGGGGTAACATCGCAGGGACGCATTTTGATGGTTCTATGTTTTCGTGCGTTATACTCTGCGAGAAGACTTGGTAGCGAATCGATCCATCTGTAGGTTCCATTGAGCGTAAACATTTTCCACATATTGTTCTCCAATGTTCGATTGAAACGTTCCACGACGGAGGCCTTCATCACCGAATACGTCGAATAATGATTAATGCCATGCTTTGCCAATAGTTTCTGCACATCAGCGTTGTAAAATTCTTGTCCTTGATCGGTTTGCAAATTTTTCGGATATCGATCTGTAAATATCTTTGCAAACGCTTTAGTCACCTCAGCGCCACTTTTAGTATTCAACGGCATCGCCCAGGCATACTTGCTCAGCACATCGATGACGGTGAGTATGCAGTGGTGACAGTGGTGAAGGACGCATTTCTACAACGTCAGCTTGCCACAGATGGTCGTATCCGTGCACTATGACGCGCCTCCGCGGGAAATGTCTCCGAGCTGGAGCGTGCAATTCCTCAACGAGTTGTCGCTTCTTGCGACAATGGTTTTCTTTACTCTTGGATGTCGATAATGGTGGCATGTTTGATCGCAGAGGTGTCTTCAACACGAATGATGCGATAATTATCATGTATGCGCATTATGTGCTCCCCATCGGTGCGGGGGCAAGATCAACCGTCTCGCACGATTCTCCTTCGCAGCGTTGCTGTGGGATAGAATTCGACACCTGCGACATCTTTTGAACGCTGTTTTGCAACGTCAGCATATCTCTCTGAAACACGACCAGCTTCCTCTCCAATTCTTCCTGTTGCTCTCTCAAAAGTTTAATGCTCTTTTCCATATACAGTTTATTGACTGCATCGGTGTCAGCCGTGGGTTGCGCTACCCGTCGTATCTTGCATGATTTTGCATCAAAGTCAACACCGGTCATGCAAAGAGCATTATCTAGCATGTAATTTCGAAGCAAACCGTTCCATTTGTAGTAGTCCATTCCAGCTGTTCCACTCTTCTCGAGCGACACCCCAAATTTGTTGATCGGCATCTCGATGCATACAGTGCGCGTCATCGGCATGCGGTTTAATTTATACAATATGGCCCGCCTCGCGAAGTTCCTCCTCGATGGATGCGATTTCGTTATCGAGAACCGTGTGGCCTGCCGCGCGCGATGCAATCAGCAATCTGAGTCTATCAACCAGCTAGTTGGGATCGTCTCAGTGCACGTAATCGATCTTGTTATCGTTTACCGTCATGAGTCGTGGTGTCCTTAGACCTTTCCCTGCCTTTTTAGCCGATGAACTGGGGACTAGCGGCGCAATTACATATTTGTACTTGTATCCCCTGTTGCTCGATATGCGATTGCGATCACCATGTTTTTGTTTGTGAGCGTTCGTCGCAAGCAGTATACTCTCGTATTTTTGTTTATCGGCCTCGGTGTATACAGCATCATTTGGAAGTTTCTTGAAAATCAGTTCGTAAAGGCCGGGCGTTCCCTTGTATCTTACACCATCGATGAGTATATGATCATCCTTGTCCATATCGAAAGCCTTATTCCCAAGCATCATCTTATTATTATCGGTAAACTATACACCGTATACATAGTCTATGGTCTTATATTTATCCTCACTTAGGATTACATGTATGTATTTTTGCCCCAGCGGACCGAAATAACTGCGAAGCGCTTCTTGTCCCTCGGATGTTTGAAGTTGTTGTCTAATAGATGTTACAAATGACTCATTGGGAGAAGTTTCGAAAACGTCATCATCATAATCATCATCAATGGCTGAGAGCAATTGTACAGAAGGAATTGTATTTATTGGTGTGATAGGGACTGGAGGCTCGTTTAACGTAGTATTCTGTCGTTTCCGCTTCGATTGAACTGGTGTGAAGGTTACGAGTGAATAATCCGATGACGCGCGCGATTTCCTCTTTCTCTTCAACGCCGATGTGTTCCATTTCGGACGGATTTTTGTTTTAGGCGTTAATGTTTCATTCTCTTCACCTCCAATGCTCACTGGTGATAATGTGTCTGCCTCAGTGGTATTTTCCACAATATGTTTCAAGGTTTCGACGATAGGTTTAAAGTATCTCTCCAACGCGATATCTTCCTCCATCTTGCCAGTCTTCAAAGCCAAGTGTTTCTTGCGAATGGCTGCACTAGTTTTTGCAATTTCCTTCGCTATCCTCTCGCGATCCTTAAGCTCCAGACTATCGATATCAATCATCATCGTTGTACGGCAGACGTTGCTTTCTCATCGAAGTGTTGACAGCGATTGACCATCTCACTGTATGGCAAACTCGTTAAATCCCTTTCTATAATGTCCATTGGACATAGCGCTATCCTTGTCTATTACCGCGAAACCATACTCTCGTTGCCAACAATTACGACACAACGCGCAGAAATCCTCGTATGGCATATCGGTGTTTACGTGATCGTTGTACACATGTTTTAAGTTGGTACCATCCTGCTTAAACAGAATCAACAGATTCGCATTGTCGCGTATAAGATGTTTGGGAATCTTTGCATACGTCTGACAGAGATAGAAGCAGTCAACGTTCGAGTGACGCCCCATTGCAAAGTACTCTCGTATCGTATTTTGCTTGTCACATGCCACGTCATCAAAGATAAAAATAGAATTCGGAAGCGATTCGCTCGGCGGGATGACGTCACTGTTATTCGAAAACGTAAAGTAGCCAATTTCATCTATCGGAGTCAATAAATTCTCCAAATATTGATACTTCGGCTGTTGCAGCGACTTGGAATACACGTACACGTTCTCGAAGCGGACGCCGTGTGGGCTTTCCAACAAGCTCACCAGCACGTTGGTTTTTCCACAATTCGATGGGCCGCAAATAACACAGCGTATAGTGTTTGGTAGCATACTACCGTGTTTACGCTTCGAATTCGGTGACATCATTTCCGATTTATCATCAAAATATGTCACGCGTATCCTTACAGGTTGTCGCACGAATCGCATCCTCGATGTGAACAGTGAAAACTGATTTTCGTAGCGACGACACGTCCTATTTATAGGTCCGCGCCGAAGCGAAAACACCTCAGTATTCAAAATGCTTCTGATTCTGTCGGATAATTACGATATTCGAGACCTAACCTCTGAGCAGTTGAAATATATACCAAAGATTATTCTACTCCGAGAGTTTGAAAGACATATTGATCAGTTGTGGTACAGGCTCCCCGAGCATATAAAAGCCGATTCTGAGGTGCAGCAGTGTCGTCGGTGCTTGGAACATTATAATCGCCCTTGGCAGCGAACGCATATCGACGGTCCAGCACCATTGATTAAAAACTGTGGTGAATGTCGCCAACGAGAGTGAAGAAAGGTCGTGGTTTGTTAAATCGGGCGATAAACGCGCTACCTTTCGAATTACATATTCCAGGATATCAGTTTTGTGGCCCTGGAACTCATCTGACAAAACGATTAGCTAGAGGGGATCAAGGTATCAATCCGTTAGACGCAGCGTGTCGCGAACACGATATTGCGTATTCGCGTAGCAACAACCTCGAAGAAAGGCACGCGGCAGATAACGTACTCGCTGACAAAGCGCGAAGACGCATCGTTGCGTGAGACTCGACTCTGGGTGAAAGAGGTGCTGCTACAGCTGTTTGGGCAGCTATGAAGGCCAAGACGAAAATCGGAATGGGGGTGAAAACAAAACCTCGCAAAAGTACTACGAAGAGAGCATCGAAAAAAAAGCGGATTCTTCCGGTGGCAAAACGGGGTGGCATATTACCACTTCTCCCGCTGCTAGGTGTTCTCGGATCATTAGCTGGTGGAGCGGCGGGGATAGCCAAGGCAGTAAACGATAATAAGGCAGCGCAACATCAGCTGCAGGAAATGCAACGTCATAATCGCTCCATGGAAGGTCGCGGACTTTATCTCGCACCGTACAAGCGCGGACAGGAAATATCGAAACGGAAAAAAAATGTCGAAAAGTAAATAAAAATTCCTGTGGGCATAACTACCGATGCACAATTGGTTGAGTTGGCAAAACGTATGCATATTCCATTCTTTAGAGGTGTTTTTATGCGCAACGCGCTACCAGCTGGAGGAGTACGTCGAAACGGGAGTGGTATCGTAAATTTGGACAATATCAAAGGGCCGGGGACTCATTGGTTGGCGTATGCGAATAGAGGGTGTCGAGCTATATATTTCGATAGCTTCGGGAATCGTCGGCCGCCTAAGGAATTGGTACAATATCTGGACAAAGATGCTGTGAAAATCGAATACAATCGAACGGCTTATCAGAAGTACGATCAGAGCAATTGCGGGCAACTATGTCAACGCTTTCTACAAACGATCAGCGCCAAAATTAAGGATTGACTTCCCACCACTCTGATTCAGTACTAGTCGAGTCGTACAGCTCGGAATATGTCGCTAACATTCACTCTAACCGGCAAGAGTAGCACCCTCGCGTGAGCTACTTTCCACCCATGGATTTGAGCGACGCTGATTACGAGCTTGGTCTAACAACCTTGGAAACTCATCATACAATACCGAACATCGATTGGAGCAACGATAAATTCTACTTCACCGCAAATTACTCTTGAATACATTACGATTCCCCACGGCTCCTACGAACTAGACGCCATTGCCAAGTATTTGAAGCAGCGATTACTCGAGCAGTATCCTAAAAATGTCGGCGGCACCGATGCTAACGATGGTGTTGTGTATCCTATAGTGTTGCGTCCCAACAACAATACCATGAAAAGCGAGCTGTACTGTTCGTTTACCGTAGACTTTACGAAGCGCAATAACATTGGATCGCTACTAGGATTCTCGACGAATCGGGTGTTGGAACCATGGCGGTGGCACGAATCAGACGATCCGATTAATATCATGAACGTGAACATTATTCGCGTTGAATGCAGCGCTACCGCTGGCGCGTACAACAATGGAAAGCGCGTACATACGATACATGAATTTTCTCCGAGAATCCCACCAGGATATAAGATATCAGAAACGCCCGCGCAGATCATTTACCTTCTAATCACCGCACGGGTCGTTACGGATCTAACGATACGGGTTGTGGATCAAGACGGACGGCTGCTCGATTTTCGAGGTGAAGAGATTACCATCAGATTGCACGTACGACGGCGACGACGATAATACGTGTGGTGCGAACGAAACAGATGCTTGCGTTTCTTCCAAACCAAATTGTTTACAACAACAACAACAACAACAGCTCTGATCACGCTAAAAAGAAGAGACTTACTGCTGCAAACATTGCATTTTTGAAATCCTTGGGATTCACCGTGCGCAATTAAGTTGAAAAATGGTTGACATTCTAAGCATTGGAGGGAAGCCGACGTTTGATGATCGCATCGTCAAGCTCGAGACTCACACATACAACCCATACGTCAACATAACGTTTGGACACAGCGATGAGATAAGAATACCCACACAACAGCAGGATTTATACACATTACCGTGCGAAAGTTTCCTCTACGTGGAGGGAAAATTAAAGATAAATAAACCAAACGACGCATTAACGGTGATGTTGGGAAATAATTGTATGGCGTTCTTATTGTGGAAATTGATCGCAACAGAAACGTTGGAATAACTAGCACGCTTAAAAACTATGTATCGCTGACATCTGGCGAAGACAAAAATATGGAGAATGCCGGATGTGGCTTGAAACGACGCGATGGGCTAAAAGTGAAAAATCATTTCAATTTTTGTATCCCACTGAAATATTGGCTGCGATTTTGCGAGGACTACAAACACATTATTATTAATGCGCGTCACGAATTGATTTTAATACGATCGCGCAATGATAACAATGTTCTAATTGGATCGCCGATGTTGGAACCAGAAATTCAATTAGTTAAAGTACAATGGCGGATGCCTCGTGTGACGCTGAACGACGTTAATAAGCTATCGTTGCTACATACTTTGGACAGTGGACGAAACCTGAGCATTTGTTTTCAATCGTGGGATATGTACGAGTATCCTCTCTTACAGAGCACTACCAAGCACTCATGCGCCGTGAAGGCATCTGCGCAATTGGAGAAATGTGTCATTATCCTTGCTCTACAGACTGATCGAAAGAATGATATGTCCAAAGATGCTACTATGTTCGACAAATGCAAATTAACCAATGTGAAAGCTATTCTCAACTCGGATTTTCACCCATATGACGACATGCAGTTTCTCATGTACACGCAGTTCCGTAAATCATATTACAACTGTAACGATGGATTATTCACCGTGGCCGAATTTTTAGAATTTGGTCCCTTCGTGGTGATTGATTGCTCGCGACAAAATGAATCGGTTAAAAACGGTACCGTGGACGTGCGCATAGAATTCGAGTGTAAAGAGAACGTACCGGCAAATACTACAGCCTACTGTCTGATTGTGCACAATCGGGTGGTTGAATACAATCCGCTGACAAACGTGGTGCGCAAAATTAATTAAATTGTCTGCCCTCTCCTGTGTTAAATTCGTACCAAAAGAAAATTTTATCGTGAAAATCGAGATGCTTTACGAGAAAGACTGCATTCCCCCATCTGTCTTGGAAGCGAGCGGGCCTCTAAATTGTATCGATAATGTCCGCGCCAAAATTTGTTGACCTGCAAGGGTTCATCGTCGATGGGAGATTTATCGTTAAGGAAGTGGCTGTGCTGCGAAAGGGAACAATTCTCTCGCATTATATTTTTCGGAGTTCGATGCCACAATATCTTCTTACGAAATCTGACAAATCAAGCATCCGGTGGTTAACCGCGAAACATCATGGGCTACGCTGGGACGATGGAGAAGTTCCATACAGTATGGCTAAACAGCTAATTACGAAAGCTGTAGCTGATGCGATCAACGAAGAAGATGACACGTGCCATGTCGTGTACGTTAAAGGGCTGCAGAAACGCGAATGGCTTGCGGATTTTCTCGATGAAAGTACGAGAGCGGATGTGATCATCGAGACGCTGGACATTGACTACGAGAATATACAATCTCTAAATAAGCTAAATGTAGTTGATACTCTGCGATGTGGCAGACACGCAAAGCAGTGTGCCTTGCAAAATGTATTTAAAATATTCAACTGGTGGACTAAACGCCAGAGAGAAATTCATAAATAAATATAATCAATTTTTTAATGCATAAATGTTTTTCTTTACCCTCCCTAAACCAACTTCCTAAATATGATGTATGCTAGATTAAGACGATGGTTGCAATTATTGAGAAATGGTTCGATGCACGTTCCAAGACGTTCGATTCACGTTCGATGTACGTTTCAAGCCGTTCGATTCACGTTCGATGTACGTTTCAAGCCGTGGGATTCACGTTCGAAGACGTTCGATTCACGTTCGATTCACGTTCGAAGACGTTCGAAGCCGTTCGATGCACGATCAAAGTGGTACGAACGACGTTTGATACGCAATCAAAGTGGTATGATCTATAGTCGTGTTCAGATTTATTGGCCGGTGAGTTCGGTTTCTCGAGCAGCGCGCGAGGAGAAATCAGCCACTACCACCTGACGATCGTGGATTGGCAGTCGAAGTTGCGGGACCCCCGAAGGTTATTGTGGGGTAAGGGGAACGGTGCTCGACTCCGCCTCAACGATGCCGTGTGGCTGTTGTTTATTCATAGCGTAATAGTAGTGTGCGTTACGAATCGTAATGGCTACGCATAGCCAATACGAGACGAAGCTACGGCAGAATCCCGTTAGCCGCTGGCCAAGCCTTAATTCCGAGTATGAGTTTCTCGCTTCTTTCTGGCCGAAGGGGGGAGCGAGATGGAACGCTTTGCAAACCGGTTTTCCAGTGCTCAGGGAACCGTACGACGGCCAGGCGTAGCCCGAGAGAGAGCGAGAACGTAGATAAAAGGAGCACCGAGGCAGGCAAGCGGTGTGGTGGGAGAATACCCCTCACGAAACTCACCGGCCAATAAAGCAGAACACGACTTTAGTTGAATGATGTGTCAAAGAAGAAGGGAAAGAAGATGCGTGTGAATAAGGAGAGGATGGTCAGTGAAGAAGAAGATAAGGACACGGGGAAGGAGGATGGTCAGCGAAAATGAAGGTGGAGAACAACATCTTACTTTTGCAAAGCTACGCACTTTTCGATTTCACGATAGGAGGGGTTTTAAAATGCGAGAGCCAGGAGATGCAGCGAGACCAGTCGTCGCTTAATAGTGGCAGAAAGCAGTCTGAATCTTTTCTGTGACACTTTTTCATTGTTTCTTACAAATATTGTGATGGGTATTCACCGTATAGCGCCGGAGTGCAACCCTGAGGTATGTACTTTCAAATATTTTGACATTTATCGCGTTTAACCGTTAAGCTGAGTGAAAGCAGTTAGTATATTTTGAAGACAGTTACATTATGACATTTAACATTTTTTTGATATATTTGGCGAAAAAATGGGCTGGTCGAGAATCGCTCCAGAATGCGACCCCGAGGTATGTACATATAAATATTTTTAACATTTACCGCGTTTAACGTCTCGAACGATCATGAATATGTATTAGTGAGCTATTGATGTGAGGCCGTCAAGACCCAGACACAGGACTCGATGTTCCGTACTCGAAGGGTTAATCGTTGAATCCAAGTGCTCTTAAATCAGGCGAACATCTCAATATCATGGTTTTTTTTCAGAACTCGCCATCGCCACCACCATTCCCCGCCTGGTCTTCGGATTGGGAGGGGTCGCCGCCGCCCTCGCCGCAGCCGTCGCCGCATCCGACGCCGCTGCCACCACAGGTATGTAATACTTTGCATTGTTTTGTGTATCTCATGTTTACTATGTTTGATGTGTTAATATTATATCAATGTTTGTATCTATATTCTAGGCCTTGCCAAACCCTGTGGTGCGGCGTGCAAATGGATATGGGGCGGCGCGGCTGCGCCCATATGATGTACGGGGAGGCCTGCGGCGGTTGCAGCGGCCGATGGTGCGGATACCATCGCCACCATCCCCCCCATCGCCTCCCTCACCCCTTTAGAATAATTTTATGTTTTCATATTTTTAATATTTTATTATTGGTTTTCACGGGAACAGCCTTTTATGGTTTCAGGATTACCTATCTAATAGAACGCAAATTGTAAAAGTCGTGAATTCGTACTCATCGCCAATTAAGGTAACGTCTGGAATCCCTCAAGGCACTCATCTAGGCCCTCTGTTGTTTATATTGTTTATTAATGATCTCGCAGACATTTTTTCAAACTGCCACTTTTTGTTGTACGCGAACGATTTAAAACTATTTAAAAGTATTTTACAAACAGATCTGTTAAAATTTGATGCCTGGTAAGCGAAACAATAAGTCCTTAAACGCGGCGAAATGTTATGTCATGCGATCATCTAGGAAAAGGTGTCCGATAGATATCCTTCGAGTATAAGCTGAATGATTCAGTGCTTACTCACGTCTCCGAAATCTCAGATTTGAGGGTCCGTTTTACCTCTCTACGCAACGTCTCCAATCACTACCGTAATGTCGCTAAGGATGCCGGGAGGATGTTAGGTTTCGTTATGCGTAACACAGCCGATTTCAGGAATCTACGTTCCCTCAAACTTTTGTATTTTACGCTTGTCAGATCACGACTTGAATACGCTTCTACTATTTGGTCACCCCATCATTCCAAACATATTTATCTCCTAGAGAAGATACAACATAGATTCCTGAGATACGCTGCATATAAAACTGGTCAGCCTATGGCGAGACACGATCATAACTATGTACCACTCTAGCAATCTCTTAATATTCCTACTTTACAAGACCGTAGAATTGTAACTGACTTACTATTTATACATAAGATCGTCAATGGTCTAGTTAACTCTCCACAAATATTGAGTATTATTAATTTCCATATTCCGTCAAGGCAGTTCAGAGATGCAAGACTGTTTTATACCACTTCTTCTAAGACGAATTTTGGCTACTCTGATCCGATAAATCGTATTTGTGAAGTAGCTAATAAGTATACCAGTTCTTTTGATATTTTCGCCATATCTCATTCCGCACTCAAACGTCGCCTGAATGTTCTAGAAAATGTTCTGTAATATCCACCAGCTGTTCCCCTACTTTGCTCTGTTCCTTACTAGTGCGATTACTCTGCGTACCGGAGCTTACCAGACAAATTATTTTATGTACCCTGTGTCACCTGTCTTAATGTTTTTTCTTTTCTCTTTTGGTTTTACTTATGCCCCTCATACTCTTGTACACTAAAGGGAATCCCTTCCCGTTTACGAACAATAAAATAAAATAAAAAATAAAATTAGTTTTTCTTTTACTTTTGATATATTTTTACATTATATATTCTTTTTCTTTTATTATTATATTTATATTTCTTATTTTATTAAGGATGGAAGGATGGAAGGATGTATGCAGAGAGAGTAATATAGGATAAGTAACAGGCGAGAGAGTGAAGAAAGGCGTAGGGGGAGCGAGAGCGATAGGGCGGCGAGTGGCGTGCGAGGGCAGCGGGAGGCGAGCGAAAGTGACGAGAGGCGAGAGGGAGTGCGGGAATGCGAGCGAAAGAATAAGGTGTACATAATGTAAATAATATAAATAATGTAAATAGGGTTAGGATTAAGAAGTAGGCATAAGTGGAGTTAAGCGGAAGGAGCAAAGCGGAAATGGAAGTTCTTGTAACCCCAAGGGGAACAATAAAGATACATACATACATATTTCTTATTTTATTATATTTATATTGTATTTTTCTTTGGTTATTTACATTTTATATTCTTTTTTCAATTTTATACTTCTTATTTTATATTCTTTTTTCAATTTATATATTTCTTATTTTATATTCCTTTTTATATTCTTTTTCTTTTATAATATTTATATTGTATTTTTCTTATATTATTAATATTCTATTCTTTTTATATTTACATTTTATATTCTTTTTTCTCTTATTATTATATTTATATTCTTTTAACTTTTAAATAAATTTCTTAAACATATTATTTCTCCATTTTATTCACCTTGACATCCTCCTTGCCACCTAACTTTAAGATTTAGAGGTTATTTAGTTCGATCATTCTTCGCACCAGAAAATAACGTCACCCTGCACGGCTGCTCCAGGGGAGTCAAGTTACGCGAGATCCCGCGAGACGCTGCGACGCTTTAAAAAATTGTTATCTCTAGAATGCATGCGATTGTTCCACTATGTAGTGCTGTCTCTTTCCCTCCCTCAGAATTTTAGCTTTAAAATGCACGCTCTCTCTTTCCCATCCATCCGAAGACGCGGTGTGTAAAAAACCGATCTTCCCCAACGTCATCCGAAACAATTTCCTTTAAACAAATTATTATTATTTCTATAGCATATTGATTCGCTAGATCAGGGGAAAAAAATTTCGGGGTGGGTCCGGTCTGAAAAAATTTTCGGGGGGGCCAAGTTCTGAAAGAGATTTTTTTCGGGGGTCAATGCCTCCCTCTGCTCGGCCCGGACTGATTCCCCCTCTATCATCGCGGCTTCCCCCACTCCGCGGCTCGTGCGCGCGCAACCTGTCTTCCTCACCCCGCGGGCCCCGCGGCTAGGTTTCCCTCCGCCCCGCTCCCCCGCGCGCCCACACTTCCCCCCGCCCCGCGCTGGTTGGGGAGTCGGGGAGGGGGAAATGGCCTTGAAAGTGGGTTAGAATCCCCATAGTATTACTACTGCCACTCACCGCTTTAACTGATGATCCTTCGGATCTGTCTTCACTGACTCCGGGTCATTTTCTGGTCGGCGAGCCTTTGGTGTCCGTCCCAGAATCAAATTCCGCGGACCTGTCAGTCCAGGGATTAGCCCGATGTAAACTGATCTCTAATTTACGCGATCATTTTTGGCGTAGGTGGGTTCAGGAGTATCTCCACCAGCTCCAACAGCTCCCCAAATGGAGATGAAGCCGGTTAAACTGGGAGGTCGGAGGCCTTGTTTTGGTTAAGGACGAGCTGTTGCCGCCGACTAAGTGGTCCTTGGGCAGGATTTTGGAGGTTAAGCCAGGGAAGGACGGTCTTGTTCGAGTCGTGAAGATTCGATATCGCAACAAAGCTGCTATTCGGTCCATAGGGACGTTGTGCCCGTTACCTGCGTGGACATCAGAACCTCGTACCACAAACAACACAACACTTGGACACTGTACACCACTACTCGACGTGCCGTAAGATTAGGTGCAGTCGGTCAGGGTGGGCGGCGTGCCCATCCGATCTCGTTTCTACGTAGCACGTGACGTAGCGTTGTGGGACGGTCCGCTGTCACGGCGGGCGGTGCGCCCATCGTCGGATCTCGATTGGCGAATCGGCGAAGCAACCTCCTAATGGGCCCATGGGCTTTGAGAACACTGTGCTCGGACTGCTGCAGCCTTCACGACAGTTACCCTCGATTGCGAGTGTTGTTTTAATTTGAACGCTGATTCTTTCGTCGTCGTGTCCTCTGACGAGGCGGGCGGCATGTTCGTGGAAACGCGTAGATTTAGTTTTAGATTACTTAGCTCAACTGTAAACTCTTTGTTTTGTATGTGGCGCTTGTTAGGGACTAGTCCCGTCGCTTGTCTTCTCTTCTCTGTCGCACCCGCGACTCGGGTGGACCGAGTAGCTCGGATCGCGGGCGCGGCAGAGGTGGGGGGCACGCGAAATTTACCGGTGTTACGCGAGGGTCGCGGTGAGATCCTTCTTCTTGTTCGCGCATCACGAATGTAAACACGTGCTATTGTATCTCTCCGTGCGAGTACTCGTATCGGCCTCGGGCTTCGAGCCGAACTCTTTTACTTAGTCCGATCTCTTTACTTGGTACGGACTCTTTTGCGTTGAAACGTTTGAAAATTGTGCAAACCCTGTGTCACGTTGAACTCTCTGTGAGTTCATGCGTATTTCGCAATATTATTAGAAGCGAAAGAAATCTTGGGCGTAATCACGTGCCATTTAATCCGAGGAAGTGCTAGTTAATCTCAAAATAATAGTTGAGAGGGATTAAATCGTCATTTTAACGAACATTCTTCTCAGACGTCACCCTGCACGACTGTTTCAGGGGACTCAAGTTACGCGACCTCTCCCTCTCTCCCTCTCTCCCTCTCTCCCTCTCTCCCTCTCTCCCTCTCTCTCTCTCTCCTAATGCATGCGATTGTACCACCAAGTATTGCTGTCTCTTTCCCTCCCCCAGAATTTTAGCTTTAAAATGCATGCTCTCTCTTTCCCATCCATCCGAAGACGCGATGTGTAAAGAGCCGATCTTCCCCGACGTCATCCGATGAAAAACGAATGCTTGGTGACGCTCGGTATATGTACCATTCAATAAAGACTGCTGTTAGAGAGCCGACGTTGGGGGAGTTGGTTAGGCGGCTGACTCGTACCGCGGAGGTCTTGAGTTCGAGCTCCGTCGCCTATGATTCTGTTTTTCATTTATATTAATATCTTAAATTAATATTTCCTTCCTTACCGACAGTCAGGCTCCTCCTCGATGCGGTTTCGGTATCGAATCGATATCGATTGACTTGATATCGGTTCTCGCGCTATAACCCCCCACCACTCTGCCATCTCGATGATGTCATCCGCTGCCGTACGATCTCGATGACGTCATCCGCCGCCGCCCCGGCCACGCGCCTCCCGCCGCCCGAGCCGCCCGCGGGGAATTTTCCGCCGACTTTGAAACTCAAATTTGAGTTTCAAGGTCGAGGGAGGGGAGGGGAAATGACCTTCAAACTCAAATTTGGGTTGGAACTGTCATAGTATTACTACGGAAGGAGAGGCCAAGACCTCAAATCTTAAGCGGCTTCCGCCTCCCACCACCAGACCCGGCGGGACCCGGAGCCTCCCTCCTGGCAACACTACTACAGGCGCCACCACCACCATTTCCAGCAATGGCCGCCCCACGACCGACGACACCGCAGCATCCAGGAGCGCCTCCACCGACACAGCCGCCGCAGTCACGGCCACCGCAGCAGTCACGGCCACCGCAGCAGCACGGGGCGCCTCCACCGGTGCAGCAGGAGCCAGCCGCACCACGGCCGGGCATGGTGCAGCCATCGAGAGCACCGCAGAAGCCGGCACCGTCGCTCCAGGAACCCTGTGCCCCCCAGCCACCGCCGCAGGAACCGCCCCCACTACCCCCCTCACACCCACCCATGTGCCGGCACGCCATATAGGCCAGCGCGGCGGGCCCGCCCAGCAGACTCCACCACGAGCGTTACAGGCAAACGGTTAGAGCTCCCAGCGATCTTCTTGTAGCCCAAGCTGTATCGTTGCGTAATTTTTGGACTCCATACCTCCACGGCCCCTATAGGAACGCGAGTACGCCAACCTCTAGACGCAAGTCGATACCCTCAGTCAATCTTAGGGTCAGACTCTGTCTGTCCCGGAGGACATCCTACAGTCTCCGTATTTCCCAAGGGTTTATACCCACCGGGCGAACGGAATCAACACTTCCCGGTCAGGACCTTTGGCGGAGATAACAGTCGAGGCAACCGTAATACCACTACCCCCCCCCCCCCCCCCCCCCCACTCCCTTACCACTCGCCGAACACGTACCGCGATCGCGCCGCGCTCCGTCACAGACTTTCCGCCAGCTCACACCGTATACGCGCCACGCGCCGCGCCCGCAACGCGCCGTCCTCGCTCCGCCGACTAGTCATTAGTTTAAGGCCATTTTCGCGCGGACTAGGACATGGGGATATGTTTTTCAAAATATGTGGACACACATGAGAAGTGGTCCACTATGTTGTATATGCTCCATACCAACAAAAAATGAGTCTGACAGAATCAGTCCACTCGTATACAGGGTCGGAAGTCGATGATGAAGTCCCCTTTGTACTACGATTTCAATGAACCAGTAATAGGGATCTCTTTAGATAAGATATTCCGTTATTTGCTGCGTTTACATCGCTAAAACTAATCGTGTATCATGTTGTACATTGTTGAAGGTACAAAAAGACGTGCGTGCAAAACAATTCATCCTTTCGGCTGATGTGTAAAGCAGTATCCAAAATTCAAAATTTCGTGTCCGTACGTTACCGTCCGAGGAGAAGTTATTATCACCCAGTCCAAAGTTGTGGGTTAAAATACACACCAACGCGGATTCAATGTCTCCTGGGCTACCTACCTGTACACATGTGTAAATATTGCGGAACTGCAGCTCATGACTACAGCACGATCTTATATGGTAACGTACGGACACCGTGAAAATGTCGACTCGCAGGGGCCTGTCTATCGTCTGCCAATCTGCAGACGAAAGCGTAGTAAAATAATAATTCAAATCAAAATAAAATATTTATTAGATAATGAATCATATTAATATAAATTTGTATGAAGAAATTATTTTTAATTATAATTAATAAATATATAACCGCGGGGAGGCTTTGCCGTCTGTGTTTATATTGTGGTGAAACTTTCGGTGTAGATGAGTTGGTGTGATTATTTCTAATTATATAAAATACGATCAATGCTCCGACGTGATTTAGAATGCAATGTATAAGATTCGTAAAATAGCCATCTTGATTGAAGGCGCACGCGACGATTGTGTTTTGTCGCTAACAATAAGAGTAGTGAGCATGGCGCGATCAAAAAATTGACGAACGATGGTAGTGGACAAGGCCTGAGATTCCAGAAGACAGCCGCAAAAAGCACGCGGAAGAGAAAAGTATTAAAATAAATCGTTGCGTAGAGAAATCAAAAGTGTATTTCATTTTTATCAATCTTAAACATGGCTTTGACAAACGCGCAAAAACAAGCCGCATATCGGGCCAGGCGAAGGGCACAAGGTTTAAGTGAAGTTGACAAACTGAGGGAGAAGACGCGTCAGCGAATTCGCAGAAAAGCAATTCAGCAGAATCCTGCACATTATAAGGAGGTAAAAAAAACAATGCTGTGCGCAAACGAGCAAGCCGAGCCCAACAGCACGAATCTAACAGCAGCAGCTTTTCTGAAGATGACACCGCCGCGTATAATAGTAAACAAGCCCTTTGGAAAGCTGTTCATCGTGCCCGCCGTGCACTCCCGTCAAGTCCACGTAAATGTAAGGCCGTTGTCCTCACCCTCGCCAAAAGTATAGGTATGGTGGTGATGGATCCGAAAGCAACGTCTTCTGGTGAAAATGGGCGAAAAACTGACCCCGCAGTTATAACACGGATCCATAAATTCTACAGATCGGACGAAATATCATGGCAAAGTCCCTGTGCAAAACACAAAATATTTGTGCGTGAGACATGTAATGAGGGGAACGTAAAGAAAATCTCGGTTATAAAACGGTTCATGAGGATGTCCTATAACGAAGCTTTTCAACTGTTCGTACAGGAAACTGACACTCAGATTGCTTTCACAATCTTCTACACCTACAAGCCTCCAGAGATATACTCATACGCACATATTCCTCAGAATATTTGTCTCTGTAGGTACCATGAGAACATGCGTTTGCTATTGGAAGTTCTCAATCGTTACATCGGTGTGTCTGTGTCTTTTCGGGATTTCATTTCTTCTGTCACATGTGACCAAACGCTAAAATCGTGTATGATGGGACAGTGTGACGGCTGTAATTCAAAGGTAGAAGATTATAGTCCAGACAAATTTTGTGTGAATCCAGACCAAATATTGGTTACTTGCGAACAATGGACTATAGGCAGAGCAGTCAAAGAAACACATAAATGGTCCCTTATAGAATGTTTCAAGGTTTTAAAGAAGAATTTGCCATATTTTCTACGACATGTATATGTCAAGCGCGCTCAAGCAAATTACTTTGAGAAGGTAAAAAATTCACTGGTTGGAAGTGCCATTGTTCTTCAAGTGGACTTCGCAGAGAATTTCACTATTCAAGAAAGGGATGAAATTCAGAGTGCATACTGGGCCCATAAGCAGTGTACTATTTTCACAGCTTATGCTTGGACTAGTGGTCACACCCGGGCCAAGGGTTTGGCATAGTTTCAGACCACTTAAGTCATGACAAAATTGCTGTTTTTAAATTCCTGGACGAATTACTGGCATGTCTTACTGATGATCATGTCTCTGTTCGGGATGTATATATTTTCTCGGATGGAGCATCAAGTCAGTTTAAACAGAAATTTTTGTTTGCTACACTTCATGTCTTTGAATGGAAGTACGGCATTCGTGCCTTCTGGAACTGTTTTGCTTCAAGCCACGGGAAGGGAGTAGTAGATGGCATAGGTGGCTCGCTGAAAGCCACAGTGTGGAATCGTATGAAAGCTGGAACGCATAAGGTTGCCACTGCTGAAGAGTTCGCCACCGTGGCTTCAGAAGTATGCCCGAATGTACGAATTATGTACATTTCCCATGACAGCGTCGTCAGCCTTCAAAGCGTCTTAGATGAGTACTGGCAGGAACTGATACCTGTTCCTAACACATTAGATGTGCATAGTGTCCACACATTAGCGCCTTATGTTATATCCGTGGCTCATAGTTCTGAAGATGTGGAAAGGAGGGTGCACAAATTACAGCGCAACGTTCTGCTCTAGGCTGTTCTGGTGTAGACTGTAAATTGTTATTTTTATGATATTATAATTATATTTTTCCTTTCATTAAAAAATGTATACGCTTATTTACTAATATCTTATAAAGAAATCAGTGCCACTGATGTTAACTATAGAACAAGATGGAGAAAAGTTTAATTTTATAATAATAAAGAAATATGTTTGTGCTTTATATAATAATTAAACATAAAATCAGTCTTATGTATCATTACATGGTGGTTTCGTTGTTCTTTCTACGATTTGTCCGCACGTTACTGTGAATGTCCGTACGTTACTGCGAATGTCCGTACGTTACCAGAGACGCAATTCCAAATATGTTGAGATTCCGAGGGTAAGGTATAATGTTTTTGAAAAAACAATAAGAGGGTCGTGATCAGGAAGATTTAATCTATGAGGAATGTCTATTGCCATTATGTATAGTGAAAAGCATTCGCAGAATTATGGGGAAGTGTCTTGACGTTGCGTATTGCATGTCCACTGTGTCCGTACGTAACCGACCACTTCCTTTTCGCTTTAAATTTGATTGAGCTTGCATCTAGACTCCGGACTATGAGCGTACAAGACTCAACTTTTCATGCTCTTTCCATATATTAAATCAAAATTTGAATGCCAGTAAGCGTTTGGTCATTAACTTCGAGGAAACACCGCTAGAAACTGTACGAACGTCCGTACGTAACCGGCGAAAATGGCCTTAAGGTCTAGGCTAAGTTCCGTGATCTCTGTTAGCCAGCACAGACCTGGCCGGGTATTCTTGTACAACCTCCGAAATAAAGCCCGTTTACACCGTTTACCTTGTACCATTCACTCGGCCTACCCGCATCGCCGTCCGGTACGTAATCTCAACGAATTGAGGTTACAATGTTCAAGCTACAGGCGAGACTGTAGAGGAAGGAAATGTAACCAGTGCATTGAAAAGGGCATCTGGGAGGCCGCAAATGGTGAGGATAGGTAGGAGGGACCGTCCTAGAAAATTATTTCATTACAAGGATACACGAAATGAAGATGCCTCACCAAATCCAATGCAAAACGATGAAGGGGTTGAAGAGAATGGTAGTAACCAGATTGCAGAGACTAACTTGGTTACGTTAGCTGCCAACATGGCTGACATATCGGTAAATGATGCACTGTAAGGAGATGGCCAAGAAGAGTGGAAAAGAGTCATAAGAACAGAGGTAAAATGTTTAGGTAAAAATTATACTTTTGACATTAGAGAGAAGCCAGAGAATGGAAGGGTAATAGGGTGTCGCACAGTTCTTGCGAATAAATACCGCGCGGATGGATCGTTAGAAAAACGAAAGGCGAGGATAGTGGCCAAGGGGTTTACACAACGCCCAGGAATTGATTTTGGAGATACGTTCGCACCGGTTGCGAGGCTGGATTCCATCAGATTGCTGTTAACCTTGGCGGTTAAATTGAACATGATGGCGGAACAACTAGATGTAACAAGCGCATATCTTAACGGGATTTTAAAAGAAGATATTTATATGGACGTGCCTGAAGGATTTGAAGAAAGTTTAGCTGAAATAGTAGCGGATACGAGAGAAGAGAAGAAAATACAGGAAAAGACTGAAAGCATATTAGAACAAAAAAAATCCCGGAATCGTCCTGTATGTTATTTGAATAAGGCTTTATATGGTCTGAAACAAGCTGGGAAACAGTGGAATGAAATGTTGGATGAAAAATTGAAGAATTTAGAATTTAGTCCTACAGTTTTTCATCCATGTGTATACAGAGGCCAAAGAGGAAATACCAAGTTGTATATACCCGTGTATGTAGATGACATCGTAATCGTATCTGATGATTATAAGTGGATCAAGAACGTAAAAATTGAATTGGCCAAGGATTTTGATATAAAAGATTTAGGAGAAATCGGGTATTGCTTAGGTATTAATATTAAACAAGATGCAGAGGGGGTAAGCATGACGCAAGAAAAATATATTACAGCTTTATTACAAAGACTTGGAATTGATGGCTGTAATCCAGTATATACGCCAATAAATATGCAACATTAGAAAATAACAAAGGCGTAGAAAACCAGAGGAGGCCTTATCGTAAACTGGTTGGTTCGTTAATGTATTTGGCTGTGGCAACCAGGCCTGATATTGCTCATACAATGAGCGTCCTGGCCCAGTTCAACAATTGTAATACGGAGGCTCATTGGCAAACAGCTAAAAGGGTATTGCGCTACGTTAAGAGAACATGTAATTACGGTATTGTTTTCAGGAAATCAGACGCCGAGATAGCGGCTTATATGGATGCCGATTGGGAAAGGTGTAAGCTCGACAGGAGGTCATACACCGGATATGTATTTAATATGTCGATGGGTCCAATCAGTTGGAAATCATAAAAACAACGAACAGTTGCCATGTCCTCAACCGAAGCAGAATATGTGGCAATCGCGGAAGCTGTTAAACATATAATGGGTAGATAATAATTAAACAACAGATCAATTTGTTTCTCTGTAAACAAAGTTTATGGTTTATCAAATACTTAGTAATCTACGCTTTTTACAAATATTTACAAATATTTACAAACTCACCTGTAAACAAAGAAACGACAATTAGAGTCTATTGTTTACTCTGTTTGTTTACACTCTCTTTTATCAACTTATTCGGTTCCTTCTTTTGTGCACATGTGCTCTCTCTACTTCTTCTCTTCTTCTTCTCTGTCTGTCTCTTTCTATCTATCCTAACTGCCCGAGCCGTTGAAAGAGTGCGCTGCGCCTGCAAAGCGCGCTCGGTTCGGGTTAAAGAAAATATATTTTCTTTACATCTCCCCCTCTTTTGGGTGAAGATTGTCAATCAGGCGTCCGCATATTTGACATCTTCAATTATATCTTCATCTGAATCCTCTTCTATGCCTGATCTTGGTGTTAACTTTGTTATATGAAAAAGCCCGGTTTCTTGTTTTCTTCTCCCAGTTTTTATTTTGTATATCGAGTTTGATATCTTCTCTACTATTTCTAACGGTCCAATTCTCAACTCTTCCAATTTCTTCCTATTCAATCTATTTCCATTTTCTATGTAAACTAAATCTCCTGTATTAAATTCATAATACTTTCTATTTTTATCAAATACTTTTTTGTTGTACTCATGTGACTTTATGGTCCTTTCCAATGCTAGTTCTCTATCTTTGATCCAGTCTTCTTTGGTTTTCTTCTCTTTTAATTGTTGAGGTAGAATACTTACGTCTTTACCGTCCAACAGGTATGTCGGTGCGAAGCCGGTTACCGTATGTTCAGTTTCATTATATTTTTCTAAGCATTCTCTAGCAATTGTCGTCCAAGCCTTTTTCTTTCCATTTTCATTTATCCTACATCTTATTTTATTAACCAGTGTCTGGTTCAATCTTTCATTTAGACCGTTCGAATATGGTGTGTTTACTGCTGTGAAAATTACTTTTACATTTTTCATTCTTAGATATTCTTTGAACTCTGTGGAGTTAATACCCGGATATTGATCTGTGAGGATCATTTCAATTTTGTCTGTTTCTAATACCATTTTTACTAGCTTTATAAAATCGTGTGCACTTTGTGTTTTTGATGTTAGGATGAACGCGTATCTTGTAAAGTGATCTACTAGGAGGTGTAAATATTTCTTCGTAGATCTCGTTCCACCGAAACCGCCGATCGTGTCTATCGACATTATCTCGAACGGTTTAGTCGCTGGACCCAAATGGGACATTAAGCCATATTTCATTTGGCCTCTAGATTTATTCCTTATGCATATCTGGCAATTTTTACATTCTTTCTGTATATTTTCCATTAGGTTTCTAGCTGTATAGTATGGGCTGATTTTCTTTTGCATTTGTTTTATCCCGATGTGGCACCATTCTCTATGTATCTCTTTTATAATTTTTCTGCTATAGTCCTCTGATAAAATTATTTTTTCTTTCTTTTTTACTTTCCTGTAAAATATTCCATCTTTTTCTATCAATCTTTCTTTCATTTCCTGTATTATTTTATTCCTTGTCTGATCTGTTTTTATTTCATCTATTTTGATTAAGTTAACTATTTTTAATACTTCTTCAGTGTTTTCGATTGGTTCTAGGACCGGATTTCGGCTTAGACAATCCGCTTCGACATTGTCTTTTCCCGGAACATATTTTATCTGGAAATCATATTGTGATAAGTAGTATGTGAGCTCACCAAGCTCTTCTTCCGTTCTAGCTCTAATGTTTAGGTTCTCTAAAGCCTCGTGGCCACTAGCAATAAACTTGCGACATTTATTGCGCAAGAAACTTGCATGAGTGTTTAAACTACAGCAATTTTTTCCCGCAAGTTCTTGCCTGCAAGTAGTTGCGAGAAAAATCTTGCAGAAGATATGTCCCGCGTGTTTACACTGCAGTGTTACTCTTCAGCTCTGAGAGTGCAAATCGACCAGTGTATACGTGAAGTGTCTATTTTCTATTAAAATGTCAGTACAAGAAACGAGATATGCTGCTGCATGTACAGTGTTACTTTTGTTAACAAAACAAAAAAAGAAAAAAAGAATTTGGACGAGAGATTGGATTTTAAGAAGAAGTGATCTTGGAATGCACGAATCACTATTGTCCGAATTAAGAACGGAAGATCCTCGTCAACTGGACAATTTCTTGCGAATGACAAGAGACAATTTTGACTATCTATTACAATTAGTTGGACCGAGCATCAGTAAAATTGATACACAAATGCGTTGTGCTATTACGGCGAGTGAACGCTTATGTTTAACATTGAGGTTTTTAGCAACAGGTAAGAATATTTTATACAATATAAAAATGTATTTATTTGTTTGGATATGTTTAAATCATCTGAACTTGTAACATTCAATATAACGGTTAATTATAGATTTTTGGGCCGTGAAAGCGAATCCGTTAACCGTTTGTCGCGATCACCCTCAGTTTTCGTGAAATTCGATTTTGAAAAAAAATTGCATATTTTCAAATTTGAACTTTTTTGTGTTCAAACAATAAGCTCAAAGACCCATACAGCACATTCCATTGCAGGAAGGGAATGTGCTGTATGGGTCTTTGAGCTTATTGTTTGAACACAAAAAAGTTCAAAGTTTAAAATATGCATTTTTTTTTCAAAATCGAATTTCACGAAAACTGAGGGTGATCACGCCAAAGGGTTTGGGGATTCATTTTCAGCGCACAAAAAGCTATAATTAACCATTATATTGAATGTTACAAGCCCGAAAACAGTTAAATTTTGTCGAATAAAGTTATACAATAACACTCATTTATAAATGCTGCAGGTGATTCGTATCATTCATTGATGTATCTGTTTCGGATTCCGGTATGCACAATTGCCAGGATTGTTCCAGAATGTTGCGCTGCGCTGTTTCGGGTCCTAAAAAATAAATATTTGCAGGTGAGTTCTAGTTTAATAACTTTAATAAAAAAATGTAAATATTTACATACGTTCTGATGTTGAATTTGGTGCAATTTCCGAATAGTATGCGGCAGTGGATACAGTTTCCAACAATGTAGGGTGAGTTGAGGCTGAAGTTGAGGCGTTCGAATTCACGGTATCCGCATTTGAATGTGTTTTTGTCCCGTCAATCTCGGCGAACTCTAGAATGGCACGCTGGATCGTTAATTTGAGTTTGCGTTGAATGTCCTTTGATTGCAGGCTCCTCAATTCGCTTGCAACAAAATCTCCAAAAATTTGGAACTCGTCCGTTGGTTTGCTCATCACTGCGGCTGCCCTTTTTATCAGATCATTTTTATTAATATCTTCTTTTGCATTTCCCCTTTTGGTTTTCTTCGGCTGCGGATGCAATCTCTCCTCACCATTTTCTACTGATTCGCAATTTTCTGATTGCGGCCCCTCAATTTCAATAATTACTTCCCCGTCTTTTTCCTAGAATTAGGAAATACATTATGAATTTCTAATACCATTATACCTTAATGTAAAAAATATTTAGTAACGAAACTGTGATATATTAAATCTCAATATTATGTTTCAGACTCCAAACACACCCGAGGAGTGGCTGAAACATTCGAAGATGTTTGAAGAACGTTGGAATTTTCCACATTGTGTAGGAGCACTAGATGGCAAACACATATCAATAAAAGCACCGCCTAATGCTGGCAGTTACTATTTTAACTATAAAGGCTTCAATAGCATTGTATTAATGGGTTTGGCTGACGCATCATATAAATTTCTATATATCGATATAGGATGCAATGGACGAGTGTCAGACGGGGGAGTTTTCAACAATTGTGCTTTATCAGCCGCTTTAGCAAACAATACCTTAAACTTTCCGTCTCCAGAGCCTTTACCTGGACGCGAGAATCCAGTACCATACGTGATAGTAGCTGATGATGCGTTTGCTATGAAGCCATATTTAATGAAACCATATCCGTTTAGAGGACAGGATGTCCCTAACCGGGTATACAATTATAGACTTTCAAGGGCAAGAAGAATAGTGGAAAATGTATTCGGAATAATTGCAAACCGATTTCGTATATTAAGAAAGCCAATAGAACTTGACCCAGAAAAAGCTACTTCTATTGTTTCAGCAGTATGTGTATTACACAATTTTTTAATGTCGCGGGGAAGACAATTATATGCACCTGCAGGTAGTTTCGATACTGACGATCAAGCCGGGGAATGGCGCAACGTAGAAATGCCACAATCGAATTTAGTAGAGTTACAGCGCGGAGCGACTCATAATTTTAGTACTAATGCGAAAAATGTAAGAGACGAATTTAAAGATTATTTTGTTTCGCCGCACGGGGAAGTGCATTGGCAATATCATAATATTTAAAGACTGTGTATGTACTATTTACAAGGGATGTGCGGTTATCCGAACACATCGATTTTTTGAAACCGTGCAGCTTTGTAGAGGACCCGAATAGAAGTATCAGGCAATTATTCGTTCGTGCCCGTTTTCCGGTCTTCAAGCTGAAAACATCCCTCAAAGGCTAATGTGTGATTTCCTACTTTCCTGTATATCTTGAAAACTGTAGTAAATATAAAAAAATTATTAGAATGGAAATTTAACGGTTTTTCATGCTGTATAAAAGTATGTAATCGAATTATTTAAAATTTGCAATTTAACACGAAAATGTCCACCATCACAAATTTTAAACAATTCGATTACATACTTTTATACAGCATGAAAAACCGTTAAGTTTTCATTCTAATAATTTTTTTATATCTACTACAGTATTCACGATATACAGGAAAGTAGGAAATCACACATTAGCCTATAAGGGATGTTTTCAGCCTGAAGACCGGAAAACGGGCACGAACGAATAATTGCCTGATACTTCTATTCGGGTCCTCTACAAACCTGCACGTTTTCAAAGAATCGATGTGTTCGGGTAACCGTACATCCCTTGTTATTTGTGTTGTAAATAATAAAATAAACTGTTTAAAGTCTACCGTCTTTTTTAACCAAAGTCCCATTCTGTTAATATATAAAAAATATAAACGGTACTTACCAAGTTGTCTATTGTTGGCGGATTCGAATGAAGGCACGAAAGAAATTTCAAGGCGGTGAAGTTTTTCCATGTGCTCTCGTACGTCGTGTCTGCTCCAGCGCCGCTTTTTTTCTTTACAGTTTTTCTTAACTCTTGGTTGAACTGTGTTCTTAAATTATGTAATTTCCTGTTTAATTCATTGCACGTTGTATTAAATTTTGTCGCCAATTGGCTTAAAGCCTCTTGTTTTTTTATTCTATTTTTATACGTTTTGTTCTTAACGTCCCATAATTCGGGATATAGTTCCCACTGGGAAATCAATTCCTTCACTTCCTGTTCCAACCAACTTTTGTTACCCGACATGTTTATAACACGTTTGGTCGACCGCTGTTCGTGAACTGAATCTCGTCTCGGGTTTGTTATTAACTTTAACTTCGAAGACATGGGGGGGGGGGGATGTTTCGGAGGTGGGACAAAATTTCGTAAATGAAGGCAGAAATCTGCGTGCTGACGGTACCCTTTGAAGACACGTGTGCACGGGCGCCGCGGTGCGGCGTACCCTTTGAAGGCACGTGTGCCCGAGCGCTGCGTAGCGGCGATGCTCTTGGTGACTCGCCGGAGCCCCGCGGATGGATCAGTACAAACTTGGGCATTATGCAAAAACATATTTTCTGAAATATCTCGAAAACTATTAGGCGTAGAACAAATTTTTGTGAGTTTGAATTGTGAGTTTTTCAAAAACGAATCCAGTTCCCTGCTCAATTTTTAGAAATTTTCAGAAAATATGTTTTCCACTATGTAGGGTAAGTCGGGGAGAGATGGCCCACTTTTTAAAAAAATCAGCACACCGTAAATTTAATGGTTTTATAAAGGACAAAAATATATTTGCAAAAGGAGCGTGATCGAGCCATCTCACCCGGAATTACCCTATTGTTTTCTATTGTTTCTAGGAAACTAATATGAAGTTTTATATCATGTTTTATTCAACACAATGTTATAATATGCTTTAAACTAACAATAGGAATATTTGTACCTCTTCTTATGAACTTTGAGGGGTGGGGTTTTCACCCCCTAGATATGCAAACGGGCCAAAATAAAAAAACACGTATTTGGTATTTTACGGTCCTCTAATACATATCCGAAAACCAAAGTAATCGGAGGCGAACACCTGGAAGCCTCAGCATGTCAGTTTTCCATGATGGCCCACATGCTTGCTATCTACTCTCGCCAAAAATTTCCAGCACGTTTGGAAGTAAAATCTTTCTCTCTGAGAGAAGATTATCGGGTGTTTCTGCTTTTTTTTCTTTCGGAAGTCACTTCCTGCAGATAGTTGCGAGAGAAGTCTTGCGCAAGATATGTCCCGCGTGTCTACACTGCAATGCTACACCTGAGATTTGACAGCAAATATTTATACGTAAAGTATCTATTAAAATATCGGTCCAACAAAATAGAATTTAGAATTAGTTGGACCAAACATTACTAAAAAGTGATACAAAAATGCTGGCGTGCACGTAGATTCGAAACCGAATACTATGGCCCCCCTACGTGCTTTCTACTCTCGGCAAAAATTTCCAATTCGTTTGCAAGTGAAATCTTTCGCTCTCAGAGAAGATTATCGGGTGTCTACACTATGACAGAATTCACTTGCTGAGATCAACTGTCGCAAGTCATCAGAACTTGCTAGAGTTACTCTCAGGCGTGTTTACACAGCGCTGACATCAACTCTCGCAATAAATGTCGCAAGTTTATTGCTAGTGGCCACGAGGCTTAAGGGTTTGTGGTCCGAGTATATTGTAAATCTCCTTCCAATTAGCCAATGTTGCCAATATTTTACGGCTTCCTTTATAGCTAGGCATTCTAGGTATATAGCCTTTTTCCTTTTTTGGGTTTCATTCAGTTTTTTTTGAAAAATATGCCACTGGTCTATCTTTTCCATCTGGTTGTTCTTGTTTCAGTATTGCACCAATACCCTCTATCGATGCATCTGTGAAGATTTTTGTTGGCAGGTTGTTATCAAATATTTCTAATATAGGTTTCGAACATAGTAACTTCTTTATTTTATTGAATGATCTTTCACAGTCTTCGGTCCACACGAATTTTTCATTTTTTCTGAGTAGTCTATGCAGTGGATCTAACATTATTGCGCTTCCTGGTATGTACTCGTGGTAGAAATTTATTTTCCCTAGAAATTGTCTAACATTCCTTTGTGTATTTGGTCTCGGGAAATTTTCGATTGCTGTTAGGTTATCCTTTACTGGTCGTACTGTGTTATTCTCAATTATATGTCCCAGGTATTTCACTGATTTTGAAGCGAATGTACATTTTGTGAATTTCAATCTGAAACCTTCCTTTATTATCGCTTTTAAAACCTCTTCTATGTGTTTGATATGTTCTTCAAATGTTTTTGAATAAATTAAAATGTCATCTATATAGTTTTCTGAGAAGTTTTTGAGGTTATGTTTTCTGAGTATATTACTTAAGATCCTTTGAAATATTGCTGGGGCTGTTTTCAAACCAAATGGGAGGCATGTCCATTGATAGTGACCATCTTGTGTTACAAAACCTGTCTTTTTTTTATCTTCTATACGTAAAGGGATTGACCAAAAAGCTGAATTAATATCTAATGTTGTAAAGTATTCACAATTTCTCGCTTTTACTATTAAGTCGTCTATTAGAGGGAATGGCTGTGATTGTGGTATCACTATTTTGTTTAGATCCCTAAAATCCATACATAGTCTAGATTTCTTTATCTCTCCTTCATCTCTCTTGTATGCTAGTGTTACTGGTGCACCAAAGGGACTGTATGATTCTTCAATCAGGTTTTTTTTCAACAATTTTGCTACTTGGTTTTCTATTTCTTTCTTATCTCCTATTGTGCATCTGTATGACCTCTTGCTACAATATTTATCTATTGATAAGTCTATCCTAGCTTCGTAGTCTTTTACCCTTCCTATATCGTACTTATCATTGGCAAAAACCTTATTATATTTTTCTATCAGTCTTTCTATCTCCATCTTCTTTGAGTTGTCTAGGTTATCCCACTTAATCTTGAATTCCTCTTCTTTCACATGTTCATTAAAATTTATTTGTACTTCTTTTATATTCTCGGTATTGTCTATCTGTTCTATTTTTTTTATCTGTTTTTGTCTCTTTTGTTTCTTTCTTTTGTGATATACTTAGGTTTTCGTCTTGTATTAACTTGAATTTTTTTATCATATCCAATCCTATTAAAAATTCCTCGAAGTCGTCTCTTTCTACAATAAACACGTCCACCTCTTCTTCGATCTCAAAAATTCTTATTTTTATTGTTATTAAGCCATTCGTACTTTTCACACCATTAACCGTTTTTATGAATATTTTGTTTACGTCTTCTCTCTTCTTCATTATTTTAACCAATTTTGCATTTATGAGAGAGATCTGGGATCCTGAATCGTATGTTCCATTTATTTCTAATTTATTTTCTAGCATCATCTTCAACTTGATTAATGGTGTGATCAGTCGTTTTTTGCTTCTGTGTTCAAGTCTACTTCAAGCACTGTGTTGCTTCCTATTACACCCGTTCTATTTTTATCTTTCTCATTTTCTTTTATTTTGAACCAGCATTTCTCTTCTGGGTGATATCTTACACCTTTATTGAGGTATTCACATGTTTTGCATGGTTTCTTCTCAAAATTCTTTTTTTTTAAATCTAGCTTACTACTTTTAGTTGCTGTATTGTTTTTTTTATACATTAGATCCTCACATTTTCTGATTTCATTAAATAAATCTATAATGTTTTTTATCTGTTCTCTATCAATCTTTTTTCAGATAAATTCTGGTAATCCCAATGCAATTATATCTATTAGAGTGTCCTGGTCTATAGACTTATTTATTTCTAGCAGAAGTCTCTCTTTTTTCATTGCGTAGTCCAACAGTGATCCTTCTTGGTACCTGTATAAGTGAGCATGCATTCTGGTGCTCCAACCTTTGTTTGCAAAGGACTCTAAGAAATTTTCTTTCCATATTCCCCAATTATTTTCTGAATTATCTTTGATTATTCTAGAAGTATACCAATTTTGACATGATTCACTTAGGAAAAATCTCAGTATCTCGATTTTCAGTTTATCTGTATCTATTTTGCATCTCGAGCATTCTTTTTCATACATCTCTAACCATTGTCTTGCGTTAGAGTTTTTACTGTTAAATTTCTCTATTATAAACTTATCTGCTATATGTTTTAAGTTTTTCTCTTCTGTTTTTTTCTGTGATGACTCAATTAGCTTCTCCAATATTTTAGCCAAGTCTGTTTTCTCTGTCTCCCTTTGTCCTTCCTCCTCTTGTATTTCATCTAAAAGCTGTCCCTCAAATTCTATATTTCCACCTTCATCCACATATGTTTTCTGTAGTTCGTCCGTTAGTACTACCCATACATTAACCTCATCATGTCTATGTTTTAACTTGGCTTTCACTTTAGCATAAATATTTGTTTCCCTTAACTTTTTATGGGCATTTATATTTTTGAATTCTTCTGGCATAGCATATCTTTTTCCTTCTTCTGTTGTTAGTGAGGTTATGTTTGTAACATTAGACTTGTTGTCTGTTGGAGACGTTACTACTTTGAAATTAAATTTCAGTTTCATTTTTAACTAAAATTGTCGTTTTATAATGGATAGATAATAATTAAACAACAGATCAATTTGTTTCTCTGTAAACAAAGTTTATGGTTTATCAAATACTTAGTAATCTACACTTTTTACAAATATTTACAAATATTTACAAACTCACCTGTAAACAAAGAAACGACAATTAGAGTCTATTGTTTACTCTGTTTGTTTACACTCTCTTTTATCAACTTATTCGGTTCCTTCTTTTGTGCACATGTGCTCTCTCTACTTCTTCTCTTCTTCTTCTCTGTCTGTCTCTTTCTATCTATCCTAACTGCCCGAGCCGTTGAAAGAGTGCGCTGCGCCTGCAAAGCGCGCTCGGTTCGGGTTAAAGAAAATATATTTTCTTTACAAACATACGTTATATATATATCTAAGTTTATCAGAGTTAAATGTAAATAATTTGGATAATATTGCAATTTACAACAATAATAAGGGAGCGCAACTATTGTCCAAGAGTGCGATTGTACATCCGAGGACAAAGCATATAGATATTAAGTTTCATTTTATAAGAGATGCCTTGCGGAATGAAAGTTTGCGTATGCAGTATATGTCAACGTATTGTATGCCTACAGATGTACTCACCAAACCGTTGTCAAGAGATAAGCATTATTTTTGTTTAAGTGAGATGAATGTAAAAGAGATTGTTTCGCATGCGTCTTGAGAGGAGGTGTTGGAGATGTATTTGCAGTTCGCGCGCATGTGAGAGAAGCGGTTGTCTTCTCCGGTTCCTGGCGGCGCGTCTGTCTTGTAGCGTTCGGATTGGATGCAGTCGTTAAACGATCTTTGGACGAATGGTTGTAGTGTCGGATATTATATTAAAACCCTATAGCTCTAACAACGACTGTGTCTGATCATTTACTCTGTTATTGTCAATTCCTATTGGAAATGGTGGAAGTCAATTAAAGACATTTATACCACAAGGTGTTGTTCGTTTAAGGGAAGAGGACACTGAAATTTTGAAATCCGAAAATATTCGAGACATACGGAATTCCTCTTAAGGGAAGGAAGTAGGTGTGAAGTAAAGCCTTTATGCCAGTCTGGACCCAGTTTTTATCATTGTTATTCATAGAATTTACATTACGTTACAAAAATCAAGCGTAACTTCAAAAATGTTCTTGCGCAAAGTGTGTGATGCCACAGCCTCCAGGTTTTGCAGCGAAGAAGGGTCCATAGCAAAGTAAAAAATTGTGTATCGAGAAGTTTCTACGTCTCATACTTTTTAAGCTAAAAATTATTGAATTTATTAAATGTAAAAAATGCAAAAATTCATCAAAATTTTGAGGAAAAGCAAGCACAGCGCAAAGAGTTTGGCAGATTCCTGAAGGAATCTGAAGTGAATCGGCATGAATGCCGATACACAATTTTTTTGGTATCATGTTACTCTTGAAGCATGCCAAGCTGCAAGAGAATCAGACTAACAGTTTTGCGCAAGGAACATTAAATATATTAAAAAAGTAAGTTTTGAGATAATTGCATTTTAAATCTAAAGAGTAAATTTCAGACCATTTTTCCTTTGTGTATAGTCTAAAATCCACCTCATTGATACACATCCTCATCAATCTTGCGTCTTGTCCTCTCAGCAGCAATTTTCTTTGTGTTTTGTTTCTTCTTAAAGCACTTTCTTATAGTGGATTGCTGTTGTGCACCGCAGGTTTCTCTTCTGTTGTCTCTGTCTCTAGCTATACTTACTAGCCTACAGAACCCAAATTAAATTCTGAAACAGTACGTGTCACAGTTACTTCAAGCCTAGCCTTCGATACAAATGTTGTCTTCGGACAGAATCTCCACACTTTTACATGGAGAGATTCATTTGCATTTTGAGTGCCTCCCTTACAGCACCGTGCCATCAAATTTTCATTTGACAGTCTTTTGTATAAGGGTTTCACTTTCGTGGCAACATCTTCAGACAGCTTGATTGACATGTATGTGTGGCTCATTGGTTTTCGCCTAGTACTTTTTGCTCAATTGTAAAAGTACCACCATTGCTTGCCCTTAGGACATCTGGCATGGTTAGGTTTTCTGTCTGTAGAGTGATCTAATATAAAAATGATACTTTTGACATTAGCATCACAGCATCTTCCATGACCTTTACATTTGACATATTTTTTACAATAGCATGCCTGTAACATTAAAAGTAAATTTTGCAACCCGGTACAGAAAATATAAAATTGATAAATTATATGTTTTCTGCAATCGCTTTATAACCTGTAATAATAGTAAGCTATTCACTCTACTTCACTCTAGTCTTACTCTTGCGATATTTTCAGCAAATAAGATCCATTTCACTCGTTTTATACAAGCTAATTTCACTGAACCGTAAAATCTCACTCTGTATTCTCACGCAAACCGAAGTTTTGTACGATTTAAAAAATATGATGTCTAGCGCCCGGAGAGACTGACCTCTGTCGGCAACCACTGACCCTTTTGGGCCCGCTTAGAGAGTTACCTACTGTACATAGCCGCGTTACAGATAGCCGAGGAGGATACTTTGTAAGAAAGCGTTCGTAGATTAGTAGGCGCAGTCAAATGGATTCTGTTACAGAGCACGCGTGCGTTTTAGAATCGCGAAACGCATTTTTGGCATTGGTGAAAATAAACCATGTCAAGGCCACGCAGTTAATTTGGATTTCCCAAAACACTAGCCAGTGGTTGAACATACTCAAAGAGCTAAATAATAGAGAAATATACCTTAAAACGAAGGTTTTAGTTTTCGGCTCTTTCGCAAGGGTTTGGAAAAATAGGTTTTTCTGGTAGAAAGGCAACACTGAATGTCAAACCATGTTGTGTACGGTTGAACAAGGGTTCAGACTTGCCAAAAATGCAAAAAAAAAATCTTAAAAATTGCCGAAAATCGCGAATTTTTCAATGTCCTCTTCCCTTAATATCCAACCACGTGAAGTATCTCCTGCGGCAGTGGGGCCGCGAGGGAAGAATTACATATATTTTCCCTGATCTAAATCCCTACACTGTGAAGGGATCAGTGCGTTTGGGAAAAGGCCCCGTAGCTAGCTGCTACGCTTCATTACGCATGCGCATGACGTCAAACCAATCAGCGCCGAGATGGGAAACGAAACGGAGCCACTGTTAAGTCAAGCGAAGCTAGCAAACCAGACCCCAACCACCGTCGCCGGTGGAGCATATTGTCGACGCTGGTTGGCTAGCTGTAATCAACCAATCAACGCCAAGATGGGAAACGAAACGGCGCCAGCACCAATCAAAAATATGCTCCACCGGCGACGCTGGTTGGTCTGGTTTGCTAGCTTCGCTTGACATAACAGTGGCGCCGTTTCGTTTCCTATCTCGGCGCTGATTGGTGTGACGTCACGCGCATGCGTAACGAAGCGTAGCAGCTGGCTACGGGGCCTTTTCCCAAGCGCACTGGTAGGGATCCGTTGTGGTTGTCGACGCTCCACCAGAGAGGGGCACGAGGCTTGAGAGTCTCGCCGGTGATCGTGGTCCTCCCGTTAGTATATATATATAGGGTCATCGTTTAATCCTGCAACCCGCGCGCGCGCGCAAACTTGTAAAATGGCAACACCGCCTCACGGACACATTCCACTACAACCGTGCACCGGCCTAGCGAAGAGCTGCCAGCGGCCGCTGGACAGCAGTGACATCCGAACTTCGAAAATTTTAGGATGGTCTCCTTCAAACTAACGTCGCAAAGAGCTAGGTATTGGGAATTTCCCGGCCCAGGTAATCGAGCCGCACGCTCCGCTTTTATGATCGGTTTACCATTCGCAACCCAGATTACTGTAATGAGGTTTGAAAATAATGTCAACTGATCTCGTACCCGTCTCAATTTAAAAAATTTTAACTACGACAGGGTTGACCGCAGCGCTATACCCTTGTATAGAGAGTTTTTTCGCCACCTGCTTGTAAAAGCCACAATAATAGCACATCAATAAAAAAAATGACATTATCGGAAGCCGGTATAGGCGTGGCATTGAGTATCTAAAACATTCAAACACAAAAATTCTAGAAAAAAATTCAAACACCGCTACAATAAAAAATACGTCCCATTAGTTACCCCTTGCGTCTGATCTAGGTACGCACCGCATTAAGGATAAAATCATAAAAAAGAAAACCAGAACAATAGATTCTGAGGTCTGCAGAACTAACGCGTAATTGAATAAAAATATAATTTCTCAATTTATGAAAGCAATGATACAGAAACAACTAGCCTATTGTTTATCAACACCACGAATTTTAGAAAACAGCGTTAAATATATTATCAAATAAACAGTTTGCAAAAGCATTTTAAACAATTATGGTTAAAAAAATTGATAAAAGAAAAATTAAGTAAACGTAAAATATGTTAAATTATCCATCATTAAGAGGGAATAATTTTTCATCATTTGTCGGAGCAGATTGCATTCCGATATCTTTTATAGTTTAAAGGTATACGAAAAAGGCCCCAAATTTTTCAACCCGGGCCAGGAAATTCTGAATAGTTCTTTGCAACTTTAATTTGAAAGAGACCAGCCCAAAATCCTCGAAGCTCGGGCATCACTACTGTCTACCGGTCGCTTGCAGCTCTCCGAACGCCGAGACGGTGCTTGGTTGTAGTGGAATGCGTCCGTGAGGCGGTGTTGCCATATTACAAGTTCGCGCCGGCGCGGGTTGCAGGATTAAACGATGACCCTATATATCCCGCGTGTGATTAAATTTGTCATGATTATGCGCCCGAGCTCGACGTATGCAACACTAATATCAGAAAATCATCTTATCAAGATTGTTATTTTTCCGAAATATTATGAAGAAATTAAGCTTTTTTCAAAATACTTAATTTCGTTAAAAGATATTAATTTTAATAAACATGAATCAGTCACGCTACTAATTCGGGTGAAGCCGAGACGGGGCATGCTAGTAGTATAATAAAGTAGGATTTGAACTTTTATTAAATACATCAGTTGTAAATGCTTGGGTATTATATAATACTCAGCAACATAGATCTATATCCATAACAGAATTCAGAAAACGATTAGTTAATTACTTATGTGACTGTCAACATGAAAACAGCAACTTATCTCGTGAAATTACGATAACCTCTAGAAAACGTCATACAATTAAAAAGCAAGAGGGCAAACCGCCGGCAGTTAGAAAACGTTGCACTTCTCGCTATAAACAAAATGTAAAAAACTCGGTACCGAGGTAGCAAAACACAAAACTAGAGGTGTAGTGACATTTTGCAACGTTTGTCCGAAAAAGCCCTTTTTATGCATTCCTTGCTTTAAGGGGTCTCCCTAGTGTGACGCCTGTAAAATAGGGCAATATTTGGGAATTTTTTAAAGGGAATGTACTTGATATTGCCATTTCAAACTTTGGAGTATTTATTAAGTTATCTTTGGGCAATGTACTGAAATTTTTTGAAGGATTAGTGATAGTCCTGGGTGTGATGTAATAAGCCACCCGGGACCTTCCTGTCTAAGCCGTTCTGGGCATGCTACGGACAATGGAAGCTTTGTAGACTGTCGCCTTGGGTCCTCTGGGCCGACGGCCATAGTTAGCCAATCTGTTACTGCTCAGTTATCTTCCTTTCCTACGGCTACGCAGTCAATCTCCTCATTACCAACAGCTGATGAGATTAGGGAGATTGTCAGGGAGCAAATAAGGGCTGAACTAGCGTCTTTCCGGACGGATATAATATCAGACTTAAGGTCTGAGATCAACTCGCTGGCTGAACGCATAAAGGTACTAGAGGGCAAACCTTCCATTCCTCCGGAACAGCAGCCTACATCGACTGGGGACGTCATCGAGGAGTTAAAAGATAGGGAGCTGCGGTCCAAAAATGTTTTAATATTTGGGCTACCGGAACCTACTGTTGCCTCGTTGGAGCTTGCCAGATCGGCGGATGTTGAAGGAGTCCGAAATGTCCTGAATGAGATCTGTCCCCTTGGACCCAGTGCTCCGGTGACTCATCGCCTCGGCAAACCGGGCAAATCATCTTGCAGGCCCCTTTGTGTGCGTCTCGATTCAGCAGAGACTGTTAAGAAGATCCTCCAAAACAAGCATCGCTACAAAGGCCCGATCAAAATTTCTGACGACAAGACTAAGTTACAACGGGAAACTCTCATACAGCTCAGGTCGAAGTTGCGCGACCTTCACGAGCGTGGCGAGACACACATGACTATACGATATATACGTGGTGCTCCTAAGATTGTGTCTGGAAGTGCCCGTACTGTCTCTACGCAAAAAAACTCAATCCCTGCCCTTTAGTGTACTTTCAAAATGTCCGAGGTTTGCGTACGAAATTGGACACTCTATCAAACTCTGTGTTTTCGTCGGCAGTGTCGTATGATATTATTATTTTAGTCGAGACTTGGCTCACTTCTGCTATCTCTTCTACTGAGCTGGGTTTGAGCGGTTATAATGTCTATAGGTGCGATAGATCGGGACATACAAGTTGTTTTCAAAGAGGTGGTGGTGTTCTCATCGCAGTTAAAAACTCACTACCATCCAGTCCCATTAGTGTCAGCTGTCTAAATGTGGAGCAATTGTTTGTTAGAGTCCACCTTCGCGACAGTAGATACCTATTATTAGGAGCTGTTTACATTCCGCCTGCGTCCCAACCGTCACTCTATACGAGTCACATGGACAGTGTCACTGAGTTATACCACAGATATAGTGAAGACACTTTCTCCTTGTTTGGCGATTACAATCTCCCTCATGCTGTTTGGTATAATGAAGCGGGTCAGGCGTGCTTCAAAAAGTCGGGCATATCTTCAAATGAATCGGCTGCCATAGATCTTCTCCTGGGAGGTGCAGGTTATTGTAACCTCACCCAGGTAAACACAATATTCAATGAGAGCGATACCATTTTGGATCTGATCTTTGTTAGCTGTCAGAATGTCACGGTTGACCGCGTTATTGATGCCCTCATTATACCGGACACCTATCACCCACCTTTATTTGTTCGTTACGGTGACTTGGTCCCAAGCTTCGACCGTGGGGCTGGTAATATCGTATTCAAGGACTTCAAACATGGGGATTTCCCTGCTATATTAGATTACCTGAATTCAGTGGATTGGGATAATGAGATCGGTAATATCGAGCCGGATGTTGCTCTAGATCGTCTATATGCACACATTAATCGCGCAATCGAAGCATTTATTCCTGTCCGATCTGTGTTACCTTCAACGTTTCCACACTGGTTTTCCCCTGGTTTGAGGGCCCTGATACGACACAAGAAAGTGGCTCATAGAAATTTTAAACGTTCGGGCGCACTTAGTGACTATCATAATTTTTCTGGTCTTAGATCAAAATGTAAAGCAGCCCTTATGCGAGATCATCGTATTTATATCGATGGTGTTGAGAGTGTGGTTTTAGACAATGTTACATGTTTCTGGAAATTTGTTAACTCAAAGCGATGTGGGCGTGGAATTCCTGGTAAGGTGCATCTTGACCATACTTCTGCCTCGACGCACTTGGCAGCAGCTAATCTTTTTGCAGAATTTTTTGGCTCAGTCTATAATCCTCATTCTGGGGTGTTGCCTGCTTTTAACACTGGTCCGCCATCTAATAATGATGTAAACATTCATTTCATCTCCATTTCCATTGGTCAAATATATTCCAGGCTGGAGTCATTAGATGTTACAAAGGGATCTGGATTTGATGGTATCCCTCCACTATTTTTAAAAGAGTGTCGCTTCATCCTTGCGAGGCCTCTTTGGCATATTTTTAACTCCTCGCTATCAAAGGGCACTTTCCCAGAAGCTTGGAAGACCACCTTGGTAACCCCAGTTTTCAAAGCAGGTGACCGTACCGATGTAAGAAACTATCGGCCGATCTGCAAATTATCTGTCATGCCTAAGATCTTCGAGGAAATTGTAACGGAACATTTAACACCTTGTCTCGAGAATGTCATCTGCGAGGAACAGCATGGTTTCGTTCCCGGTAGGTCAACTGCAAGCAATCTGGCGGTATACCACTGCTCCGTCTCAGCTGCGTTGGATGAGGGTTTGCAAATTGATACAGTATATACTGACTTTAGGAAGGCATTCGATTCTGTCGATCATAATATTCTGTTTAATAAGTTATTATCTATCGGTATCAATGGGCAGCTCCTTGCTTGGATTGTCAGCTATCTTTGTGATCGTGTGCAGATTATTAGAATACAGGAACAGCTTTCTGAACGGGTTAAGGTGACTTCGGGGGTCCCCCAGGGATCGCACCTTGGTCCCCTTCTGTTCCTTCTTTTTATCAATGATATTAATGAAGTTTTCATGCATAGTAAATTCCTTATGTACGCTGACGATCTAAAAATTTTCCGAACTGTTAGTGGTGCTTCCGATGTTGATCGGTTGCAGAATGATCTTTGTAGGTTTGAGCAGTGGTGTATCACCAACAAGATGCACCTGAACACTGATAAATGTATGATTCTAAGGACCCATAGGGCAATTATTGGTATTCCCTCGGTATACAAGCTTTGCGACACTCCACTGTCTGTAGTCACAGAAGTCCTGGACCTTGGGGTTACGTTTACATCTTGCTTGGACTTTCGTAGTCACTATCGTATTATTACGTGTAAGGCTATGAAAACCCTAGGGTTTATCGCCCGGTTTGCCAAGCACTTTAGACAGGTCAGAACCTTGAAATTGCTTTATGTTGCCTTGGTTAGGCCGCAAGTAGAATACGCGTCGGTTATCTGGAGCCCAAAACATAAGCAATATATCGACTTAATTGAGAGAGTCCAGCATAAGTTTCTGAGACTTGCCATGAGGGTTACTGGTAGTCCTATGGGGTTTGACGACCATGATTACGGTCCAGCCTTACGTATGACGAGGCTTTCTACTCTCTACGACCGCCGTATTTGTTCGGATCTATTGTTTCTTTACAAAATAATCCATGGTCAGATTAACTGCCAGGCCCTGTTGGCCTTGATTTGTTTCCACGCCCCACAACGGACACTGAGGCCGAGACCTCTTTTTATGTCGCGCTCCCCGAAATATTATAATTATACAGCCGATCCTATAAACCGAGCTACGCAAGAGATGAATCAGTGTGCTGTAGACACTGATATGTTTGCTGTTTCGCTCGCTGCATTTAGGGCTCAATTGCTTAAGACTCTGTTACCTCAGTAATTTTCTTACCATAAGATGTTACTGTCAGTTTACGCACCCAGACTGCTGCATTACGTTCTATTCTTGTTTCTACTTTAGGTTATGTTAGTCTATTTGTTTTATTGTTATTTTATTGTTTTGTTTTTTATTCTGTTTAGTTTTCGTTATGCTATTGTTATTGTATATATTTTTCTTTATTTTCCTTTTTCTCTTATATAATATCGTGATCGTTATCGCTGTATTAATTTGATTCAACTCTGTACACTAAAGGGTTTTTCCCGTAGATTTAATAATAAAATAAAATAAAATAATTATATTTTACGTTTGAAGGATTACAATGAGGAGCTCCCAAAAAAACGCCTACTGCTGGCGATCTCGATTCCGGCTGTCATGGAAATCTGAAACAAATAACTCAGTTATTTTCTTAATCTATATGAACGTAGCTAGGGCTTGAACTAGAACGAAAATAGGAAATCACAAAATACAAAAATGACAGCACTTTAAAGAAAAGGTCTCATTTCGCGGCAAAAAAGTGGTCAGTTTTTTGAGCTGCAAAATTCGAATTTTGCATATAATGACTTCATTCTAGTTCAGGTTCTAACACAACACGCAGTGAATATATATGTTAAGTTTCAAGTCGTTTGGTTGAGTAGTTTTTGAGTTATCGTGATCGCCGCGCCAAAAAATGTCGTTTCGAGTAAAACGCGTTTAAATATTCAAATACTAAAGTAAAAGACCCAATACGTGGACACGTCCCAGTAGCTGGACACTGGTGCAAAAAAACTATTTTATTAAATTATTCAAATATTTAGTCAAATATATATATGAATATATTTTACTAAATATTTGAATAATTTAATAAAATAGTTCTTTTTTGGATAAAGCGGATATTAAATGTGTTCAAGCAAATTCGAGGAGCGCCTACGAATTGCTTTACCGCACAATAATTAACGCGCGCGGCTTAGTTTAAATATACTAGATGTAACAGTCTCACACTGTGGTTTAATGGCGAGCGCAATAAACTAGTACGTTTAATATATTACACGTGTGAATTTAGATAACTTTTACGGAACCATGATCACTAATTTAAGCTTAATTAAAAGAACACGCAAGTACGCGTATGGAATTCCAAGCACGGAATTTGAGAAACTGAACTTCGAAAAATCGGAGCACTGATTGCTCTTGGTGAAAAGATATACGCGAAAGACACGATGTGCACCTTATCACGTTTCACAACGAAGAGAGCGAGTGGTCGCAGAGACGACACGAGGCAAGCCACCGGCTCGAGATCGAGGACACCTGGCCAATCCGCGAATACCACGTAACATCGCGTGTTACTATGCAAATGAAGGTGGGAGTAATTAGTCCAGGTGTCAATCGAGAGATGGCCCGCCCATGCCGTCTCCGCGACCACTCAGTTGCCAAGACGACAACAATGCCAGTTTGAAAATGCCGCGCATCCTCGCTGCAGTGCGCAGATGCAGATTGGTCGCATCGTTGCGACCAATCCTGAACATTCCCGCCCGTCTCGTCATCGTCTGACGAAATAGGCTCGTTAAATCGGCTTCCGGTCACAGTGAACGCGTGATTAACAAATAAAGCAGGGTAAGTAAAAGTTATACTAAAACCTTAAGTGCTAAGAACAAGTAATAAAGAGTAAGAATAAGTGATAAAGAAAAAACGCAACAGGTCAACCCTAAGAAGAAGGGTTAACTGGCGTACCGAGATCGTTGCGATCAACGTCATTCTTAAGAACTATCTGTCGATCGCTCAGTATCCGTCTCAGAAGATGCAATAAAGGGTAAGTGAATGAGTTTACTCAAAGGCCGTTTGAATTTCGACGTAGACGTCTTAATTGTAAACACGCGTGCAAGGCCATCGGGACCCGGGTGAGTTTCGATAACTCTTGCAAGAGGCCATCGCGACGGCGGCTGAATTTCGCTTTTTAGCAAGCAAAGATCGCCTTCTTTGATTGCAGACTGGACTCGATTCCATTTCCCCCGAGTTTGTAGCGTGTTTAAATAGTCTCTAGACCAAAGACGCCAGAAATGCTGCTGCATTTTTTGGACGAGCTGCCATCGAGAGAGACGGCCGTCTGGTAGCTCTTCCAGGTTAGGTTCGGGAATAGCAGTGATCGCATTACCGATTAAGAAATGGCCCGGGGTCAAGGCCTCGAGATCGTCGGGATCATCCGAGAGGGGTATCAATGGCCTGGAATTTAAACAGGCTTCAATCTGAGCGAGTAACGTGGCCAGCTCCTCGTAGGTTAGTCGGTGCTCGCTAAGTATTCTCCGGAGGTGGTGCTTCACGGACTTCACCGCAGCCTCCCAGATACCGCCGAAATGCGGAGCCGAAGGTGGGTTGAATTTCCATTCTATTCCCTCAGAGGCCAGTCGATCCAACAATTGCTTGTTTCCAGCGTTGACAGCTTGGAGAAGGACTCGGAGTTCCTGGTCGGCGCCTACAAAGGCGGTACCGCAGTCGCTGTATATCTGGGAGCAGAGGCCGCGGCGAGAGGTCAGTCGTTTCAGAGCGGCCAAGAAGGCCTCCGTGGTCCCGTCCGACACCACCTCCAGATGCACGGCTTTGGTGGCTAAACAGATAAACAGAGCGATATAGCCCTTGCGAGCTTGCTGGCCGCGCCCTCGGCTGGATCGAATTAAAATAGGCCCTGCATAATCAACCCCCACACGAAGGAAAGGGCGACTAGGAGTTACTCGAGGAGATGGTAACACCCCCATTAGCTGGTCAGCTGTCTTGCCCCTCCATCGAACGCAAGGGAGACATCGATGAATGCAGGACTTCACTAGATGTCGGCCTCGCAGAACCCAGCAGTGTTGGCGCAGTGTCGACAGAGTAAGTTGAACTCCTCCATGTAGACAACGTCGATGTGCATCGGCGACCCATAATACAGCCAGTGGTGATTCGTCAGGGAGTATCATTGGGTGACGATGATTGTAGCTGGTCCTCGCGTAGTGCAGCCGCCCGCCAACGCGTAAGATGCCGTCAGATGGGTCCTTGAAGGGGTTGAGCCGCATTAAGCGACTCCGTCGAGGCAGCGGTTGATGTTCCTCAAGAGCGTGAATTTCAGCTGCGAAAGCTGTAGTTTGCACGCTTCGAACCAGCTTCGTTTGGACCTCTCGAAGTTCGCTGGCAGTAAGGTAAGGTAACCTTTTCCCGTTAGCAGACGGGAGCCAGCGACAGCACCACGCTGTAACTCGAAGCATTCGACGAAAATTAGAAAATTGTTTGAGATGTAGGCTCACCTTATCGTCAGGAGCAGACTGAATGTGATGGATTTGTCTTCTTTCCTCGTAAGGTATGTCTATTTGTTTTTCGTTAGTGATGGGTCGCCCTTCGTTTGCAGGTAGCCAAGTTGGCCCGGTCCACCACAGCGAGTGATTGGGGAGTTCAGCCGGTCTCAGACCTCGGGAAGCACAGTCGGCAGGATTGTCCTGGCCTTGAACGTGGTGCCAATTAGCTTGAGGTAACGTTCGCTGTATGTCAGCTACTCGGTTAGCAACATAAGTTTGCCATCGACTCGACGGCGCCTGGATCCAACCCAGGACTATTAAAGCGTCGGTCCACAAATGCACGCCATCGATAGGAAGTGACAGCGTAGACAGCAGATGAGCCACCAGATTGGTGAGTAAGTGGGCACCACTTAACTCCAGGCGTGGCAACGACTGTTGTTTAAGTGGGGCTACCTTGGTTTTTGCCGAAATTAACTGAGTTTGGACAGTACCTGATTCGTCTTGAACCCATAGGTAAACTACAGCAGCGTAAGCTCGTTCCGAGGCGTCGGAGAAGCCATGCACCTCCACCAGTTGGCTTGTGATGTTCAACCCCAGACAGCGTGGGATCTGGATTTGGCGAAGTGTTGGTAGCGCCGTCAGGAATTCGCGCCATTCGTCTTTCAATTTCTCCGGTAACGGTTCATCCCAATCAGTAGTGAGTTTCCAGAGTGTCTGGATGAATATTTTGGTCCATACTGTTACAGGAGCGAGCCAACCTAAGGGGTCAAAGATCTGTGCGGCCTGGCTTAGGACGCTCCGTTTGGTGGTACCCGGCTTCGAACTACCATCCAGAAGGCGTATCTGAAAGGTATCAGTATCGGGAAACCACTGAATTCCCAATACGCTATGCTGGGTGTCCGTATCCCAGTGACGTATCGCTCCAGCGACTTCATTGTGGCACGCACGCATAATCTCGGGCGAATTTGAAGCCCATTTGTGCAGTTGAAAGCCGCCCGCCCTGGCGAGCTGGTCCAATTCTTTTTTCAGTGTCAGGGCTTCCTCGACCGTAGTGGCACCAGTAAGGATGTCGTCCATGTACACCTCTGAAACGATCGTCCTAGAAGCTAAAGGAAACAATTTGGACTCATCGTTTGCCAACTGATGCAAACATCGCAGGGCCAGGTAGGGTGCACAGGCTAGCCCGTAAGTGACGGTGCACAACTGATATTCCTTTAATTTTGCCTCCTTCCCCTTTCGCCAGAGAATGCGTTGATAATCGCGATCGTCAGCGTGTACCACAATTTGACGATACATCTTTTCGATGTCAGCAACAACGGCGATGGGGTGACGCCGCCACTTCAGCAATAAATCGGCTAAGGACGGCAGTAAATTGGGTCCCGTGTGTAGCAAGTCATTGAGGGACCTCCCGTTGCAAGTCGTCATCGAGCCATTGAACACTACTCGTAGTTTTGTAGTGGAGCTCGTTGACTTTAGAACACCGTGATGCGGTAAGTAAAAATGTTGACCCTCTGGAGAAGATCGTGCTGCTACCATGTGGCCAAGATCTTCATATTCTTTTAGAAAATCCTGATAGGCTTGGTGATATTCAGGATTCTTACGGAAGCGTAGTTGCATAGAATCCAACGTGCGAAGCGCGGCAGGTCTCGAAGGCCCCAACTCAGGAGTAAATTTAAAAGGGAGTCTTACCACGAAACGACCCTCGCTAGTGCGTCGATACGTAGACTGGAAGTGATCTTCCGCATCTTGGTCATCGCGAGACAACGTAGGTATGGACGGAACTTCCTCTTGCTCCCAGAATCTTTTCAGCAATTCAGGTAACTCGTTGTCGATGGAGCAACATTGCACAGTTGGGGATCTCTTGCAACCGCGGGCAAGGCTTGTCCTAAGACCACCTGTAAGTATCCAGCCAAAAGTCGTTTCTTGAGCCAGAGGAGAGCCTGGTGTGCCCTTGCGAACGCCCTCTAACATAATATCATTGTAGATATCGGCTCCCAGTAAGAGGTCTATCGGCTCCTGGCTTTTGAGGCGTGGTTCGGCCCAGCGAAGGCCCTGCAGATGTGGCCAAGATGTCCCGTCGAGCACGGTGGGAGGTTTATAGCTGGACAAATCCTGCAAAATGAAAGCCGACAATCCTAGGATTTTCTCACCGGCACGGTCGGCAGCAATGTCTAAGTGCACTGTTCCTCGGGTATTCTGCGATGGAGCACCACCCGCGAACAGCAACGAAACACGTGAGCGTTGCCTCTTCAAACCGAGTCGTTTTACAAGCTGCTCCGATATTAACGACACTTCACTTCCAGGATCAATCAAAGCACGCACTGACGTATATTGACCGGCAGGAGTGTATGTACGTACTCGAGCGAGGCCAAGCATCACCGTAGAAGTATTGAACACACGCGGTGTAACGTGCTGCACCACAGGACCAGTAGAAGTCTGGAATGCATCATGGAGGTAAGAATGGTGTTGCTCAGCGCATTTCTGGCAACGTTTGACCGACTGGCAATCGTCGATTTGGTGGTTACCCAAGCAATTAAGGCAATATTGTAGTCTTTCGACGGTAGACTTCTTCGATGCAGGATCTTGGTATCTAAACTTTGGACAGTACATTAAGTAATGATCGTTTTTGCACAACCCGCAGATCTTTGAAGGAGACGGCGTAGCGACGACTTGGTGTACCACCGTGCTCTTGGCCGTGACCCCTTTGGAAACGTTATCCTTTGTTGTGGATTGCTTACCATCGGTTGGTAAATCACGCTTCCTTTGTGTTTCCAGGGCCTCGACAGTATGGATACGAGTTTCAATGAAGACTCTTAGAGCCTCCAAGGAAGGGGGCTCGGTGCACAAGCCGAGAGAAGCTTCCCATTCTCTACGGGATTGCTCGTCCAACCGATCGACGGTCATGTTGACAAGCCAGTCAGTGGTAGTCACTGGACGATTCATGGCGGCAAGAGCACCGACCACGTCCCAGGTTCCGTAAAATAACCTCTTTAACTCCTCTGACGACTCACTTTTCACGACCGGTATGTCATTTAATAGGTTAAGCTGTGCCCTCACCAATAAACGTTTATTCTGAAAACGTTCCTTTAGGGCATCCCAAGCTGGGCGGAAATTGTCGGAAGTTGTGGTGTGATTTCGTATCACCGTGCTCGCCTCGCCTTTAACACAGCCCTTCAGATAATGGAGCCGGTCCACATCCATCAGAGTGGGGTCCTGGATGACCAGCGAGACGAAGGAGTCGTGGAATGCCTGCCATTCGCTGTATCGCCCATCGAAGGTAGGTAGAGGGATGCGAGGCAGCGTTGCGCGCGATCGGGTTTCTGCGACGTGAGCGCCACCGGAAGGAAGAACCACGTTGGATACGGGCTCAGACTTCCGCTTTAATTCGCGAAGAAGATCCAGTAATGCTCCCTTTTGCTCAAGGAAGGAATCTTCGGCTAGACCAAAACAATCCTTTTCGAAGTAATCATGTCTAGCCAATTCTTCCGTACGGTTTCGCACTAGAATATTGTGTTGCTTAGAAAAGTCTTCCCAAAGCGTTTGTAGTAAGTCCAGTCTAGCTTGCACAGAACCTTCCGTCATTTTTGCCACGCCTTTCTTTTTCAGATTTTCGTATACGCGCGTGAGCCGATGATACAGCTCGATCTGCTCTGGTAGGGTGTCGGCCATGATGGTAGAACGGAACGAGCGATATGACCACGAGGCACAACGAACAGCACGACGAACGGCACTAGAAATTCACCGGGATATCCGGCTCGAAGGACCAATTTTATGTTCAAGCAAATTCGAGGAGCGCCTACGAATTGCTTTACCGCACAATAATTAACGCGCGCGGCTTAGTTTAAATATACTAGATGTAACAGTCTCACACTGTGGTTTAATGGCGAGCGCAATAAACTAGTACGTTTAATATATTACACGTGTGAATTTAGATAACTTTTACGGAACCATGATCACTAATTTAAGCTTAATTAAAAGAACACGCAAGTACGCGTATGGAATTCCAAGCACGGAATTTGAGAAACTGAACTTCGAAAAATCGGAGCACTGATTGCTCTTGGTGAAAAGATATACGCGAAAGACACGATGTGCACCTTATCACGTTTCACAACGAAGAGAGCGAGTGGTCGCAGAGACGACACGAGGCAAGCCACCGGCTCGAGATCGAGGACACCTGGCCAATCCGCGAATACCACGTAACATCGCGTGTTACTATGCAAATGAAGGTGGGAGTAATTAGTCCAGGTGTCAATCGAGAGATGGCCCGCCCATGCCGTCTCCGCGACCACTCAGTTGCCAAGACGACAACAATGCCAGTTTGAAAATGCCGCGCATCCTCGCTGCAGTGCGCAGATGCAGATTGGTCGCATCGTTGCGACCAATCCTGAACAAATGTACTAATCAGTATTTTGCACCAGTGTCCAGCTACTGGGACGTGTCCACTTATTGGGTCTTTTACCTTATATATCAAATAATAAATCATACTTACAATTAGTCCGCGATGCACTGAATCACACTAGGTATAATATTTGGAGGGGCCTCTTTAGCACAGAAGGGGACGGGGTACAGGTAGCTCTGGAGGTAATAGTTTTTCAATTCAAAAAGGTTGAGTGCTCCGATTCATACCTGCGCGCCCGGTCGCGCGCTACTATTCATAGCTCACAGCGTTGCCAAAGTTTCGAAGTCAGCTATAATACTTTAGGAATATGTTTTTAAGATGTTGAACTTTCAGAAAAGGCAAAAAAAACGATTTTTTCAAACCGTCACACTAAGGAGACCCCTTAACAATCGTTATATGTAATCATTAATTACTTATGTTTTGTCCTATACTGCATTTTGTATAACGCCTTATTCTTTTATTGGAAATGTATTCTACGGACTTAAATTTAGTATAAAATATATGTTTTTAACAAAATAAATAAATATGTAAGCGTGTACCATCCATGGTACACGGTGACCTGAATGGAAAGTTTAATATGTACCATCCACGGTATAGGGGAAAGCGGGGTAATTCCGGCCAGCGGGTAATTCCGGCCACTTCTATTTCTTTAAATAAAAACCACGTAACTTGACTCTGTATGCTACTACCACCTGATAATGATGCAGCGAGCTAATATTCATGATTTTCATGACGATAGCAGTCTTTGTTTCAAACAAATCCGGGAATATTCATTTCGCACCGTAATCTTATAACAGTGGCCGACTGTTAAGCAAGCTAAGTTAGTACATGGAATAGATATGAATTATTAATATTAATCTCATTAAATAGAGGAATGTTTCTACTTTCAAACTCACATTTGGTTTTTGGTGATATGTAAATTCAATTCAGTGTATTACTTCAAATATCTGAACATGAGGTGTGGGGTAATACCGGCCAAAAGTGATAGGTAATTCCAGACAGCTTTTAACATTGTTTTTTTTTTCCTGGCGTAGATGCCATGTACACTTCAGATATTTTTTTACAAAAAAGTAGGACACGATATGTGCTCCTTTTGCAAGAATTCGGAAAATATGATGAAATGTGGTTCCGGTGCACAGTATGTGGTCAATGGGCACATGAAGAATGTTCAGGATGGGATACCCCTGAAGAATATATTTGTGATATATGTACAAATTAATTTTACAATAAAAAATAATACAATTTTTATTAATTTAACAGTTTTCCTAGCTCTTTTATAAAGAAAAATCATGGCCGGAATTACCCCACTAGTGGGGTAGTCAAATGACTATTAACTAGTAGTCAAATGACTATTTTTGTGTTATTGCTCCCAATTTTGTTACAACTTAAATGTATGCTTTCTCGGTCATATTAATACAAACTAGACACTTCAAACTATCAATTAATATAAATAAATAACAAATGTGTAACTTGTTCAAATTGTATAGCATTTACTGCTTATGTGGCCGGAATTACCCCGCTTTACCCTACGTGGCACGGAACGTATTAATATGCCACAAAGCTGGAAATGTCAATGTGTAGTACGGTACGATAGGTGTGAGACAAGTTTGTAACTTACAACCTAAAGAAAAAAAGAAATAATAATAATAATAATAATAATAATAAAAATATAATTACCAGTAACAACAAATGGCAACGTGCGCTTTTATTAAAATACTTGTTATATCTTGTTTGATTTTATTTGGCGCATTCTCGTCACTACTTGCACCTTCTCCTTTTCCTATGTTGTAGGTATCTTTCTAATAACGTTGCTAGCATCAGGTTTTCGATTTTACCGCGTACATATACATATATATAAAAACTGTTTGAATTCGTTACCAATGATTATCAATGAAGTATTGCCCGTAACTTGAGAGGAACGAATTTAGGAACAATATAATTGATATTTCAATTCCTAAAAGATATAATAAATTCGCCAGCCATCAAAATCCGACGAATGACTCACTTTATTGATGTTTCGCTTTCTGTCCATTCTTTTTTTCGATTAAGTAATTAACAAAAAAAAACATAGTTAGATGTAAAACATTAGCTATATGTGCATACGTGCCAACTGAAACACGTAACAAAAAAAATGAAAAATTTCTGAACACTTTATGCTGTTACTTAAAAAAATCATTGTCTAAACTTTTACTGCATTTGCGTAAGCATCCTGAAAAAATCCAGTGGCATTTACAGCAGTTCGTATACAGTACATTTTCACCTCTGACTTCCTATAGAAGTTTTTTTTTTTCAGGACAAATATCTGAGGAAATAAATCACACCCACTTCGTAAGAAGAAAGGGAAGAGTTGTGCAACAAACGAAACGACTTGCAAAATCAACAGAGGGTATTATAAATGTAAAACGAGATACATAACATTCAAGAAAGGGAAACGGTTATTTTTTTTTCTGTCATGATTCTCATTATTATTCATCTGTATTTTCGTCTATATACGACGCCCGCCTGCTGCTGAAATCTACATTTCTTTATTCACATTATTTAATCTCTGTGGTTGGGAGAGAAACACATCACGATACGTGTTTTAATCGTTTACAACTTAAACACAGAAGACGGTATCCGCAGTTTCTTATCGTTGCTTTCACACAAACATTTGAATCGACATACTGGCTCAGAAATATTCACTCTGAATTCTATATTAGTTTCATGCGCGCGTGCGTGTATACGTGTCTACATGGACGCAACTAAAATGAAAAGGAAGAAACATGAAACTCTGAGAAATAGAGCGACCTATCATATCACAGTATTGTATGCAAAGTTTTTATGAAATTGCGGGTAGAACAGCATAAGGGTAAAGTGACGACGCAATACGCTTATTTTTTTCAGCGTGATAATTATCTGGTGCAGGATAATACATTTTCTCCCTTATAGAAGCATCAAAATCAATCCGCGTTTTTGCACTGTTCCCTTCCACCGCGCGTGCACACACGCACGCACATAAAAATAACCCAAACGCTCATCTCATTTCTTCACTGCTGTTCCTCCTTCTTTACACTACATGGCAATTACACTTTACATCCATGGTCCATGATAGTTTCGAGTGAATCTGAGGTTTTCAATATTATTAGTAATAAAATAGTAAGCGATAGCCGTTGTGTTTACGCATCCTGAGAATAAATCGGGGTTTGAGTTTCTCTCTGACTGATCCTGTGTCTACGTGCAATCGCAACTAACGTTTCTTTGTTCGCGAATATATTCCCATTGCCTCTTTTTCGTCGCTTCCTTCTTTTCCCTTCTTTCTTTTGTTACAGTATAAACTTATACGTGCAGCGATTTATCGTCCGAATACGTATCACCAGCGTCTACAGTATGTAAGTAATATTCGAAGATCTCTATTTCTTAGCCTTTTGGCTCATTCGAACCAAGCTTTCCGGAAAACTATACATATGTTATCGCAATGAACATATGTATGCTCTAACAGTTAACGTTAACCTCTATATGAATGTAATACAACATTAATACATGACATTAACAAAACAGAAATACAGTATATAAATAAACTTTGATTCGGAAATCATTATCAACTTATTTTATTGGAAATACAGTGGAGCGTGAATTATCCGAATCTCTATGAACCAAACCGTCGATTATCCGAACTAGTGTTTCATCATCGGCATCTATTCCACTTCTTGGAACCCCTTTAGCGGTACTGATTGACTGCTTCATTTCTGCGTAATATATATTACATTTACAATTATAGCAATAGCACTCTTGTATTTAATAAGTAATTTTAGGTATAATTCTTATAGCTATAAACTGGGTAAGTACATACATGCTTAGTTCTTCGAACTGTTCGATTATCCGAACAATTTGGATTTCCGAACCACCTCGGTTCCAAGCAGTTCGGATAATTTATGCTCTAATGTACTTTGTTCAAGTGTTCAATCACTTCGTAAAGGCTAAAAGGCTCATCGCGTAAAAGGCTAAACAAAAAACAAATAAAAAAGGAACTCGAATACTACTTTATACTGTGTTTTATACCCATACAAGGGAAACTTTGGCAACACACCAACCGTTGGCAACAAAATCCTCTTTTCATTGTTCTTTCAGCTGGATAGCACAGCCTTTATCATACACGCAAAATATTCTCTTTCCTCTTTGTTACACACACAATCACTCACGATATCTCTGTTTCCTTCATATAATCGTTATTAATAATAATAGCAGTACAATAATAGTTAATTGAATACCTTCATTATAGTTGCTAATAATAATTAATAATAGTTATTGATATACGTATATACAGCACAGAAAAACTATCTTACACTGAATAACAAATTGTACAATTATAGAAGGCTAACACTGAGATCGTCGGACACAGCCCCCATCAATTTTTACTACCCTTCGTTTCTCGTAGTGTTTATTTTTTTAAGATTTTGAACACTATCAACATATCTGTGCGAAGACACCAGGAAACAACTCCAAATGTCTTATAACATTAAAGAAATCTTTCAAACGGAAGGAAACCTCAAAAAAGCAATTGAAGTTATACGCAGACTAAACACCTCTTTTCTGAAATATAGAATCAATATCGACCATGGTCGCTTGTAACCAAGCAGTTGGCCTTAACCTTAGAGCATATACTATGGAGGTCTCGTTGAAAGCTTGAAACTGTCCCCAACATGGTGCGAGAGAGAAAGACGTGCGAGCGAGAGAAGTATGTGTCCTATTCGACCGTAATGCGCAAGCGCCGATATCGTGCGAGAGAGAAACACATCTTGCGAGCGAGAGAAGTATATTACGCCCGATTGTTCTCCTATACAACTCTCGCTCGCACATGTCTTTCTCTCTCGCACGATATCGGCGCATGCGCATATCGGTCGAATAGGACATATACTTCTCTTTTTTTCTCTCGCGTGATGTTGCCCGACAGTTTCGAAGCAGTCACTCTAAGGCAATGATACCTCCATGTATATATGCTCCAAGGCCTTAACACGTTGACTATTGACTACACCGATCGGCGTGTTTTTTGTTCTGTGACCCACGCCTACTACACCGATCGGAGCGATCGGGCGTGTACGGGCTCATAAATAAAAAAATTTCGGCGTCGAAGAAAGCATCATCCGATTTCATCGGCAATCAACGTGTTACACCCACAAACAAAAAAAGACATTTATATCGATGATTGGACTTAGTTCACGCAATAGTTGACGAAAATATAAACATGTATGTACAGGATGTTTCATAACCGATCATGTAAGCGCAAAGGATATGATTATATATGTAAAAATATGTTGAAAATATAGAATAAAAATTTGTTACAACTCGCTTCGTTTTCAAGAAAATTGAGGATGTATTTCCACTTGGTATACGTGCACCGCAATTACAAGATTAAACACACGACACGTACGGGTATGGTAAGGTAAGAATACTTTTCATAGAACCTACGACAGAGATGTATAAACTCCTACGGTTTGAGGGGTCACAGACATTGTGATTTATTGTACGATAAGTCGAAGGAGGCAATTGTATATTAAGGGATCACCACAGACATGATTATCAATCGTACGGTAAATAACATCAACCCCGAGCTGAAACCGTTTTCAAGTAGTTGCAGAGACATACATGCATATACACACGCGCGCGCGGAACAATGTATGGCTCATGGAGCAGATCGTATGACGGGTTTTCTAGACACGCCCTACGACCGCGCCGTGTGACAGCTCCAAACACGATACGATTGTCATTCACAGCCATATCCGACCTAACCATATGACAAATCGCACAAAAATTGTCTGTGACCCTTTTAAGATTCCGGGGCTTAAGTAGACATCTGTTCCGCCGGTCTTACGAACAGTGTTCTTCTTACCTTGGCGTACCCTTTGGACGTCCAAAGCTGTATACACACATCAGTGAAGGCATACACGGCAGGAATTTAAACTCAGTTCTCTCTAAAACAAAGAGTTATAAAAAAAATGGTATTTTAAACTTTCAATTTATATTTCGTATGAAATCATTTCATTGGCACCATCTATCATGAAACAACCTGTATAAACATTTCTGGAAAATATTTTTCGACTGAAATTATTCGCTTCTAAAAATAATCGAGTGCTTTAACGTAAGATTAAAAAAAGTTGAATTATTTCATTGCGATTACAATAATTACACAATGGTCTCAGATTTTGTGATGGCTTAAACAAATTATATAGTCGATGCCGTTGAAGTTGTAAAGTGAAATCGAAGTACATAATGAAGAAAGTATAAAAAATTTGCATTCATTTTGTCCCACGAATGGTTGCTGTCCATATATGTGCCGTATTCGTTCTCTGGTATGCATTCACAAGTAACAATTCAAAACAAAGAATAACAATAACTCTCTTTTAAAAAGTAATTTACATTAATAACGATATAACAGTTAAACCGAATCTATATATCATTAATAATAGCTAAGAACAAGATTTGCAGCAACGATGCCATTGTCTTGTTATCGATACAAAAACCTTCAATGCGTCCACTATGAATTTTATTCCCTTTGTGAAAAATATTTGTTTTATGTTACTATACAGGCGATAAAGGTTCATCGATAAATGCCAATAGCCTGTCGTTGAACAAAAATAGGCGTGCGTCTTTATTTACGTTTGGAACGCTGAAGAAATAAAAACAAAGTGATTGTTTTATTTCATACAAAGACGTGCTTTCAAATTTGTTGGTAGCTATTAATTTCGTCTTCAGGAATTCGATAAAAATTATTATATATATATAAATATATTTATATTTATATTTATATAATACATCCTCTTTTCTGGTTATTCCTTAAAAAAAATGGTTAAATCGTATATTCCAAATATGTCATTGTTTCAGTATAGCTGCCACTTGACATTCGTTGCAATACACAATTTGTGGTCAGTTATCTTCAAGTATTGAGTAACACAGGCTGACTGTACTATACGACTACACGCGAAACGATGGGGTACCTAACTTTTGAATATTTTTTTGCATATCGAATTAAACTATCCCGAAGAAATGTCATTCACGTAAGACAGATAAAATTACCGTTTCTTATCAACGTTCGATGTAATACCAACAAGGTCCTGATATTAAAAATGAATTACTCGTTTTGGTTGATGCCTGTATTTTTTTATGTACTTAGAGATTACTATACTTTTAGAAATACTCGTAGGTAACGAAAACCCCTTTATTATTGATTTCTTGATGTTATTCTTTAGATGCATATATGTTATAACAAATAAAGTCAGAATATATTGCGTAAAATGCACAATGTAAAAAAAGTAATTGTAAAAACTGCTTTTAATATGTAATGTTGACGTATGATGCCTTATCGTACAGTACTGGTAGCAACAACTACACTTAATTTTTTAAAATATCAGTACAAAGTTAAATGGTGTTTATGTTCTAAGCGTCGAGTAATAGAAAGTTTATTGTAGATTTACTATTTCTCATTCAGTGAATAGAATGACGTTTTCTTCGAGATATAAATTTCATATGTATAACTGTTTTTATTTTGTAAATATTAAATATCTAGATTTATGACTCACTTGAAAGCTGCACCCCCAGCTGTAATATTACTATATTAGTGGAGAGAAAAATATCAATAGAGCACACATTTTTCTTTTACACATAATTTTGATACGTTTGAAATAAAAGAAAGAACAAAAACCAAAACTCTTAATTTGTTAATAACGATTAACTCAATGACGACTATAATGACGACGATGATGATGATAATTATAATAAAAGGAGTAGTATTAGTAATAGTAGTAGTCGTAGTAGTAGTAGTAGTAGTACTAGTAGTAGTAGTAGTAGTAATAGTAATAGTAGTAGTAGTAGTAACAATAATAATAATAATAATAATAATAATAATAATAATAATAATAATAGCAATGGTAGTGGTGGTGGTAGTAGTGGCTGTAGTAGTGGTGGTAGTAATGATGGTAGTAGTGGTGATAATAGTGGTGCTAGTAGTAATGGTGCTAGTAGTATTGGTGGTAGCAGTAGTGGTGGTCATAGCAGTAGTGGTGGTCATAGTAGTAATGGTGCTAGTAGTAGTAGTAGTAGTAGTAGTAGTAGTAGTAGTAGTAGTAGTAGTAGTAGTAGTAGTAGAGTAGTAGTAGTAGTAGTAGTAGTAGTAGTAGTAGAGTAGTAGTAGTAGTAGTAGTAGAGTAGTAGTAGTAGTAGAGTAGTAGTAGTAGTAGAGTAGTAGTAGTAGTAGTAGAGTAGTAGTAGTAGTAGTAGTAGTGTTAGTAGTAGTAGTAGTAGTGGTAGTAGTAGTGGTAGTAGCAGTGGTAGTAGTAGTGGTAGTAGTAGTGGTAGTGGTAGTGGTAGTAATAGTGGTGGTAGTAGTAGTGGGAGTAGTAGTGGTAGTAGTAGTGGTAGTGGTAGTGGTAGTAGTAGTAGTGGTAGTAGTAGTAGTAGTAGTAGTAGTAGTAGTGGTGGTAGTAGTAGTGGTAGTAGTAGTGGTAGTAGCAGTGGTAGTAGTAGTGGTAGTTACTACTACCACTACTGTGGTAGTAGTAGTGGTAGTGGTAGTGGTAGTGGTGGTAGTAGTAGTGGTAGTAGTAGTGGTAGTGGTAGTGGTAGTAATAGTGGTGGTAGTAGTAGTGGTAGTAGTAGTAAAAAGAAGAAGTGGAGGAAGAAGAAGAAGGAGTGTCTAAACAGACAATTACACTTTCATTCTTTTATATTAAACTTATCAGTGATGATCTGTTATTCTATAATTACTTTTGAACGCAGTAAGTATCCACACACTTTATCATTTACCCTTTGCTCAAGATGTGTGTATTTTGTGTTGATGTTGAAACCCATGATGTAAATTTACGTTCGATTCATTAACAAGGGGACCTTCAGGTCTGACAAACTCAGAAATTGTTTATACTTAGTGTACGTGAAGGTCTTCACTTGGACTCTAATTTCCCGAAGCAGTAAGGCGCGCTTCCCATCCAAATTCGAGAAAAGTGACTTTGGAAAATGTGGAGTTCACTTATACAGGGTGTTTCTCTACCTGTGGTCAATACTCTAAGGGATGATTATACCGGCGAAAATAAGACGAAAATCAAGAGTGACGAAATTGCGGTAAACGCTTCGTTTTCGAGGAAATTGATTGAATTTCGCCTAAATACGCGTGCATCGTAGGCGCTTGAGGGGCACGCGGAGGTGAACAGAACGTCCTACGGGCAGCTGACGCGTTCCGCTCACCTCCGCGTGCCCCTCAAGCGCCTACGATGCAGGCGTATTTAGGCGAAATTCAAAGTCAATTTCCTCGAAAACGAAGCGTTTACCGCAATTTCGTCACTCTTGATTTTCGTCTTATTTTCGCCGGTATAATCATCCCTTAGAGTATTGACCACAGGTAGAGAAACACCCTGTATACATTTGAAAAATATGAATGACCAACAAATAGCGTGGAGCAGTACGTAGCGCTCCCGACTAGCAAGCATGAGGTGAGGTCCTCAGTTCAAATCTCACTATTATTGACACTATTTTTTTTTTATTCATTTGAATACCTACACCTTTCACATGCAAAGTTTATAAAATTCATACTAATTAACAGATATGTAAACATCTGTTATATGTAAGATTGTACGGTGTATAGCGGTGCTCCACCTCGCAGGAGATAGACATCACTTTCAATTAAACACACATCTTATTTAAAATTGTCCTTGCTTAAGAAATCGTACCTTTTATTGCACATATTAATTTTTAGATAGGAATATTTACAATAAATTAGATTTTTCGTACAAAAATAAAACACGTAGAGTAGAAAATGGAACTTGAAAACGAGATCGTGGTGAACGGCGGTTAGCATACCCACAAGGGTCGCAAAAATCGTGGCACGAAAGGCACATAAATGCGTCAACCGGGGGTGTTCCAGTGACCTGCCCTTGATCTCGAACGTACGGTTCACCTTTGCCGGTTTTGATTTTATTACTCTACGCGGCGTACCTGGATGCGCTTTACAATTAGCCGAACACCCCCATTTTATAAACTTTGCATGTGAAAGGTGTGGGTATTCAAATGAATAAAAAAAAAATAGTGTCAATAGTGAGATTTGAACTGACGACCTCATGCTTGCTAGTCGGGAGCGCTACGTACTGCTCCATGCTATTTGTTGGTCATTCATTTTTTTCAAATGTATATAAGGGAACTCCATATTTTTCAAAGTCATTTTTCTCGAATTTGGATGGGAAGCGCGCCTTACTGCTTCGGGAAATTAAAGTCCAAGTGAAGACCTTCACGTACACTAAGTATAAACAATTTCTGAGTTTGTCAGACCTGAAGGTCCCCTTCTAAGCTGTTTACATATTGAAAAATGAAATATGTTGGAGGTAGACTCTCTTTGTTATCGAACCTAATCGTTTTGAAAGTAAATCGTATTTGATTAACTACTCATATAATTTTTTTCTTACTGTGGATCAATAATATCAACTAGAAAATGTATTAATTACTTCCCTTTACACTCTATTTAGAAGACAGTAGGATTTGAATAGAAATTCAAAAAAATTAAAACCGAAATACAAAATCAGATGAACATTGTTTAGTAGAATGGTCTACATGAACTACGCGCATTCGCACTATCATACTTTATGGTCACAAGCATTTTATTATAATTATCAATATGAGTAATTAATATTTAATTAGTCATTAAATAAGCGAGTCTGTGTACAAATTTAGCGTTTTTCAACACATTCGCATTCTTTCTCACTAGGTTTATCCAGTTTATGATCTTTAGCGCAAAATCAATTTATGATTCTCCCTGTTTTTATTCATAGATTTCTTAAATTATTATCTGCCGCAGTTGGAAGAAGTAACCACTCCATAATGTTATAAGTCAATCATACTATTTTTAATATTTTACACGTGTTCAATGTTACACATTCACCCATGTTTTATACACTTCACACATTTTTATAGCGTCCTTTACTTTTCTGTATGTTGTCTCAAATAAAGTACGTTTCATCTAGCAACATCACTATTTTTATTTTGACATTTCTAAAGTTTCAATGAAGACTTCGTGACGGCTGCAACAATCCTTTTATGATCACACTTAAAATCATCTTAGATCGGAACTTTTCCAAGAAAACTGTTCATAGTTTGGCAATAATTTTGACGGACGATCAATTTGATGTAGTTAACATAACGAGGTTCTTTCAACTATTCATAGACTTTATTACAATAGTCTAAGGTGTATCTGTTACTTTAAAGGCATCAGCATAAACCACTGTCACAAGACATACGCAGTTCTTGAAAAATCTGCTTCATGGCAATTTTGCTTTAATTAATTTAAATCTACTTAAATAGTTTCGGTATTTTTTCTTTTCAAAATCGTATTGATTTGAAAGGCATTTTCCAAAAGTTATACGAGGCATTTTACGGATATATGACTTTCACACTTTTTACAAGGGAATTTTGTTCTGTTATTTCAAAGAAGCCAAATGCATTTCGCTTGTTACTAGTTCTTCATTTCCAGTCAAATATTATATCAGATGTCAATAATAAAACTTTAACGGTGGCATGATCTTCTCAAAGATATTTGCAACTTCAATGTATGTACAGCGGAACATACAATTTTTAAGTATGCTTCGTTTTCTGCTGGCGACTGCCTGCTATATACATTATCCTGTGAGGCATCTTCTGCGCCACTTGATGTTACAGAATTATCACCGATGATTCGACTCAAGAATTAATACAGCTTGTTTTATTGTGGTCGACACTAAAACATGTTGTCACTGTTTGGTAGAAGTTCGATCATTACGTTTTGCATTCTGATACACATTTGGTCTTGCATTAGCAAACAGACCTTTCTGGCTGTTTCTATTTATAAGAAATAACTTGTAATAGATGCAATTTCGCCATACAAAAACATTATTCTATTATTTACCTCATAGTCATTCATAGAGTTCATTTCACTGACCACTATAGAACTGTATACGACCACTTGTAGTTACTGGCATTTCCCTCATAACAGCGTCCCATGCTATGTTAACAAACAAACAAACAAAATATCAATTATATTAAAAAGAAATTTAAATGTTTCTGTTAGATATAGTACGGAATTAAATATAATGTATCTGAGAACTATGAATATAAACTTAAATAGTTAATAGGTAGAATTTATAAAAAGAAACAAAACAATTTCATTTAACATAAGTTTGCAAAGTAATGGTTTTGAGATAGTCGATGATATAGTTTCTAGCCAATAGTTCTTTGTATAATTACACATACTGTAGAATATCTAATTTATCAAGAACTCAATACATTAACAACTACCATAAGAGGTGACCTCGGAATGAATGTGCCTCGTTATAAATTAATTTTCCTTAACTTTGCAATAATGTAGATCAGGGTTGACTAACTGACGACTCACGAGCCGCTAGGGGCCCCTCCGCCTTGCTGCTATGCTGAACGGCCCCCGTCCATACTCGCAGATTCTGACGATCGCAGTCGATTCCTACTTCTTTCCTTCTCTTTTCGACTGTGATCGTCAGAGTCTGGTAGGTATGGAGGGAGCTGTACAGTGTGGCAGCAAGGCGGAGGGGCCCCCGGCGGCTTGTGAGTCGCCAGTTAGACAACCCTGAATTATAGATGTTTCCTTCTATTAATCACAGTTTCTCAATATCATTGTTTTTCCCTCAGTTCCTGTGGTATTGTAAATTGTTTTCTCATATTAATTCCAATGAACATATGACAAATACTTATTTATTGATGAGTGGGCGTGTAAACGATAACACGAGATTGGTAGTTTGTTCAATGACTCAATATCTCAAGAACGCTTAATTTACAAAACTATGTTCTTTGACACACTGTAAACATGTCAGTTCTGCAGTATGGCAGGATTCTCGAATTCGGGTTCACTATTCGAACACCAGTCCCGCGTTATAACGGAATTTGACTACACAACTGATTATTAATACATATCATACATTTCAGAAATAATAAAAGAAAAAGGATATATAGGACGTGGCTTCAGATAAACGCCCTCGCCAATGTTATTCGAGCTTGGAATAACCGTTTGTACAGGGTCATCGTTGAATCCTACAACCCGCGCGTGCGCGAACTTGTAAAAAGGCAACACCGCCTAACGGACGAATTCCACTACAAGCATGCACCGGCTCAGCGGAGAGCTGCCAGCAACCACTGGATAAGAGTGATGCCCGAGCTTCGAAAATTTTAGCGTCGCAAAGAGCTAGGTATTGGGGATTTCCCGGCCCAGGTAATCGAGACGCGCGCTCCGCTTTTATGATCGGTTTACCGCTCGCACCCCAGATTACTGTAATGAAGTTTGAAAATAATGTCAACTGATCTCGTACCAGTCTCAATTTCAAAAATTTTAGCTATGACAGGGTTGACCGCGGCGCAATACCCTTGTACGGAGAGATTTTTCGCCACCTGCTTGTAAAAGCCACAATAATGGCACATCATTCAAAAAAATGACATTATCGGAATCCGGTATAAGCGTGGCATTGAGTAGCTAAAACATTCAAACACAAAAATTCTAGAGAAAAAATTCAAACACCGCTACAATCAAAGACACGTCCCATTAGTTACCCATTACGTCTGATCTAGGTATGCACCGCATTAAGGATAAAATCATAAAAAAGGAAACCAGAACAATAGAATCTGAGGTCTGTAGAACTAACACATAATTGAATAAAAATATAATTTCTCAATTTATGAAAGTAACGATACAGAAACAACTAGCCTATTGTTTATCAACACCATGAATTTTAAAAAGAGCATTAAATACAGTATCAAATAAACAGTTTGGAAAAGCTTTTCACAACAATTATGGTTAAAAAATTGATAAAACAAAATGAAGTAAACGCAAAATATTTTCAATTATCCATCATTAAGAGGGAATCATTTTTTCTCATTTTCGGCGCAAATTTCATTCCCATATCTCTTATAGTTCAAAAGTTATACGAAAAAGGCACCAATTTTTTCAAGCCGGGCCGGGAAATTCTGAATAGTTCTTTGCAACGTTAATTTGAAAGAGACCAGCCCAAAATCCTCGAAGCTCGGGTATCACTGCTGTCTAGCGGTCGCTAGCAGCTCTCCGAACGCCGGGACGGTGCTTGGTTGTAGTGGAATGCGTCCGAGAGGCGGTGTTGCCATATTACAAGTTCGCGCCGGCGCGGGTTGCAGGATTAAACGATGACCCTGCATATAGGGTGTTCCAAAAAATGCTACGGTTCCTTAAAGGGGTTGGCTGGGGGGGGGGGGGGATTGCAAACAACTTTTTCCTTTGCAAAAATGTTCTGTAAGGATTCGTTAACCAGAGACTAACAAAACGGACCAACCAATCATATTAGCGCGAGTATGGCGCGAGTATGGCGACCGAGTTCCTGCACTAGCGAGGATGCGCGGCGCGCTGTGACTGCGAACAAGCAACTCACCATGCATCGAAGGAAATTGTGTAGAATGGAAAATGAAAAAGACGTAACAAATAAAATCGAACATTTTGTCATGGTTTGTTTGTCATTTACAGTGAATAATGAATAAAGAATAAATGGATAAAAATCATGTGTATCGTAAAAAGACGAATATACAGTTTTTTTTTAGAAGAATCGAAACTAATAATTATTTGAAGTAGGAGTATAAGGAATACGTCAATTTCCTTGTGATAATGACGTAACCACGAAAAGGTAATGTAACCGGAAATGTACGAAAAGTACTCGTAGTTCGTTATTGTGATAAAAATTGGTAATTCAAGAACGGCCAACACTATTGCAGATAACGAATAAGTCTTTTTTTAAAAAAAAAAAAAAACGAAGAAATATCTACGTACGGAAATTTTAAGAATTATCGCCGGAAATAAACCGTAGCCTGTGTTAAATTTAAAAATTAATGATCACCAATAAAGTAACTAAAACTCACCCTTGTCGGAAGTTCACCGTGCAGGTTGAAAACCTGTGTCACTGAGTCACTGAACGGATCCTGGCTATTGACGTACGAGCCCAGTGCACAGCTGGTCCCACGTATACCCAAAAATATACGAAATAGATTGGCAAAACGGAATAAGTCAACACATCTTTATACTCGAGAGATATGTGATCTGTTTCGAATTTCTAGGGAGGACGACGCAGGCGGGACCACGCGCAGTCAGCGGACTACCCATTTTCTTCCTATGTCTCTTCGTCAGGCGTATTCATGTTGGATTTTTCTTTTTAATTTCTAGTTCTCCAAAAGTAATCAGCCTGATCGGCCAGAGCATTTCGCCAGGGTCGCGGTTTATGACCGTGTTGTTCGGCTACTCGGCGGTAGAAGACAGTTTTCTACAGTTTTGGGTAATTTATGACTTAATTGGTTCCCCCTAGTATCAGACGTGAGCTCAGGGTGTCGGAAAGGGAAAACAGGAATGATATGCAATTCCTTTTTTATAGCACCTCGAAGACTTTCTGCTTCTCTTCCTTTCGGACCCTTTCGAACCGATACACGTGGTGTCTGCTTTCTATCTCGGAGCAATGGGTACATTGGCAGTAAAAGGACGGGGAGCACAGGCTTTTGTGAAAGTATTCGTTGCACTTCTGCAAATCACGTGTTTCGAAAATGTGCAGGCATCTCTTTACCTAAAGCCTGGTAGGAGTTAACTGATAATGGAACGGGAGAAGCTACTTGGGGGTAGAGGAAGTTGCTTGAAAAAAATCCAGTCAATCACCTAGCAATCACGACGCAGAAATGTTCACGGCCCAAGAATATTACGCGATGTACTGTGTGTACGCCCGGAATAACGAGGACGCATGTGCTGATGCGCGAGAAGTTGCAGTACAATATCCACGGATCCGAGGATAAGCGAGGATACATTACGTCATTTAGCGTCGAGATAGGGGTAGATTTAGGGCAAACTCGCAACAATGCAAAATCTGGGCATCATCGGGAGCATCATCGACGCCATGGAAGCCGACCCAACTATCAGTGTGTGCGATTTGAACCGCCGCCTAAAGTAAGTCACAGTGTAAGATAACTGCAGCAATTATTAATTAAGAACAAAATGTTATCTAATAGTGGATGTTTCTGCATTTTGTTCTAGTGTCCGCAGCACGATGGTACACCGAATCCTCAGGGATGAGACGTAGGAACAACACGTTCCATAAAAAATAAATTAAGTGATCAGTGTTAGTAGCCGTGCAGTGAAGTGATTATTCGGTACATTAACCTGGACGCACTTGACATTGCGATCCTTAACTTTGGGTAGTGCCATATACCTGGAACCAGCTGTGCAATGGATTCGTCCGTCGATGACCAGGATCGGTTCAGTGACCCAGTGACACAGGTTTTCAAGCTGTAGGTGAATTTCCGACAAGGGTGAGTTTTAGTTACTTTATTGGTGATCATTAATTTTTAAATTTAACCCCGGCTATGGTTTATTTCCGGCGATAATTCTCCAAATTTCCGTGCGTAAATATTTCTTCGGGCATTTTAAACAGACTTATTCGTTATCAGCAACAGTGTCGACCGTTATTGAATTATGGATTTTTATCACAATGACGAACTATGATCACTTTTCGTACATTTCCGGTTACATTATCTTTGCGTGGTTACGTTAGTAACACAAGGAAATTTACGTATTCCTTATCCTCCCACTTCAAATAATTATTATTTTCCAATCTTCTAGAAAAAAATTGTGCATTTGTCTCTTTACGTTACACGTGATGTTCATCCATTTCCCCTTATTCAGTATTCACTTTAAATGACGAACAAACCATGACAACATGTTCGATTTTATTTGTTATGTCTTTTTCATTTGTTATTCTACGCAATTTTTTTCGATGCATGCCGAGTTGCTTGTTCCCAGTCGCAGCGCGACGCGTGGCGACGCTAGCGCGGGAACTCGATCGTCAGACTCGCGCTCTGATTGGACGGTGCTTTTTATTAATATCTCGTTAACGAAACCTCCGAGAGTATTTTCGCAATGGGAAAAGTTGTTTGCACCCCTCTCCCCCCCCCCCCCGGGAATAGCCCCCTTTAAGGAACCGCAGAAATTTTTGGAACACCCTGTAGAACCGACTCTTATAAAGATTGCAACTCACAATCGACGGCAAATCACAACATATTATAGTCACAGAATACTGTGTATAAGCATCCGCAAACCTCTTCCGTGACGCCCTTTGCTTTGTTCAACAGCAGCTACACAACAACCAAAATAAACTATGTTTTTTTTTATCTAAAGATATTCTTTTAAATATAAGTTTTCAAGTGTATATTAGGATTTTCGTTTTACTATATTACTTACAGATAAATAAGATAAAAAAAATCCCCTGTTTTCACAATCCTAGTTGCATGTAACCCCTTAATTGAAGATGAAATCAATAAAATCATATATGTTTAATGACGTGCGTTCGTGCATGCGTGTTCTTATTTATATTATATTTTATACACACACATACACGCGCACGCATGCACGCACAAATATGTACAGTGCGTCCGCGGGAACACTGAACAGCTGGATATCTAAAAGTATTGGATATAAATAAGAAATATTTATATGGAATTGCATGGTTACAGGGGGCAAATTTATTAGCGCAGACAAATTTTTTCTTCGAATATTATTTTAAAAGAACTATTTTTTCAGAAATCACTTGATAGTGCGTTACAAGACAAATTCAATCAACTTTAATGTATACACTTGATTTCCACTGGTTTCTGAGATATTGCTCTTGCAAATTTATTGATTTTCACTTAAAGGAAATCCTCTGGAATAGGAAGCACCGGAGGCGGTCTTGTTGGCGCCACGGGTGACATTGCCTTTTGAAACAGATACCTATCTGCGAGAGGTCTACGCTAGGAATGGCAGGTCTAAAGGCTGGACAATTATTTCAGTCAGAAATGCTACTTAGGTAGGTACATCTGCGGTATCGAGAAACGTACAGTTAATGTTTCAAACGTTATAACATTTACTCAATTTTCTCACTCAGATTCACTCAGACTCAATTTTGAACTTGAATAGTCTTTTATTTTGCACTTCCTTCTACGCTCGGATGGCCGGTTCTTTTGGGTGGGATGCAAGTTCGATTGGTTAGGTTAGGTGTGAAAGTTGCTAGACCAAATTTCAACCATAGGGAGCAGATTATATTAGGACCAATCGGATTTGCATTCCTCCCAAACGGTTGCACTCTTAAAGAGGCCCTCTTCACAGCAATATCTCCTCCCCAATGTCCACCTTCTTTCGCACGGAATATGTCAACGCATGCTTTTGTTTTGATATTGGAGCTCGTATTTATAGTTGAGAGATAAGGGATCTGTTCGAATTTTTTGGGAGGATGACGCATCGACAGCGGGCTACCCCTTTTCATCCTGTGTCTGAACACGAGGCGTATTGACGGTGGATTGTAGGAGCGTAAATGTCTGGATGACAGTTACCGAATTCAGGAGACGATAGAAACACTTTATTACAAAACACACATGTACTATAATAAAATTAAATCGCCTTCCTCTCGGGCAAGAATACAATAAAGTCTCGTGAGCCGCTCGGTTGTCGGGACCGGCGTTGAGCCCGTATCGTGAACACAGCCCTAATTCAGAGTCTGAGTTTCTCGCTTCTTTCTGGCCGAAGGGGGAGCGAGATGGAAGACTGCGACAGACGCGAGCGCTCCCACGTAATCGTAACTGCTCGACGCATGCGCGCGGCGGTCAGATAGCCACGCACGGCTCAAGTCTTTTCTGCGCCATAGGGGAACTTGTCCAATTGAGCCCATTATTATAATACATTTATTTGAGTTTATTGATGTCCTTACTCTTAATTTTTACTCGTAGTTTAAAACCGTTGTAGTACAATGTGTAGTATTTCATTTAAAAATTTATTTTCAACAATGCCAACAATGAGAAGACCATTATGCCCCTCTTGTCAACCTTACACCCTAGCAGTTGCCTAATTTTGCAGAATAAAGTCATAAATAATCTCAAACAAATGTATTATACTAAAGGGCGCAAATTGAGAAGTTCGCCTAGGGCGCAAAAAAGACTTGAGCCGGGCCTGCGTCAAGGTTTTGCTAAACGGTTCTCGTGGTCACCGTAAGCACTTGCGATCATCGCGCACGCCCGCCGCGCACGCAAAGGACGGAGTGTCAGGCGTCCGATAGACGGAACGTGACAAAATATCGACGCGTCGTGTGTCTCGTAATTTCCACGCACGCTTTCAGTGCCTTCGCTCGCTCTCGTTCCATCCCGCTCTCGTTCCATCTCGATAGTGAAAAGTCCGTATCGGGTACACCAAACCGAGCCGCTAACGAGACTTTATTGTACTGATAATGATCGAAGTTACGCCCTGCATCGCTCAGACCGATTACACGGAGGGTAGTCAGGTGCACTCACTCTCACCCCCTGCGCGATACGCCAAATCAACCTTCCTCTAATGCATCCCTGACTCTCTTGCGGTGGAGCTATTCTACGTCAAAACGGAAACGGGGAAAATTTAGTTTCACCGACTCTCCTCAAAATTACAGCATTTGTCGATAATCTTGCGAAAACAAAGTATACTGAATTTTAAAGGCCTATGTCAAATAGTTTTCGAATTATTTAATGTTAATGTCTTAAAAATTGGAACAAAATCGGCTGCCGCGTCATCACTTAAACTGTAATATCTCGGTCATTTTTAAAGATAATGTCTCCGTCATAGGCTCATTTTAAAACAGCAGGAATGCTTTCTCCGCCTGTATATAGAATATTTTGTTTATTATTAATAAACTTGACAATAATCGATGTCAAAATTTCAAATCGCGAATTGATGTCGTTCCCACCCACGTTCCGCCTTGAAAAAAAATACCATTCGGTTTGTTGAGCCTTCAGCTATTAAATGCGTTTTTAAAAAAAAGTGGAGAGATATTGGGAACAGTCAACAAAAAAATAAAACTTTCGATAGTGCACGCCGCATAGAATTGCACAGATCCCATGGTCAGTCCGCACGTACGCGCTTTCAAAACAATCGCATAGCGTTAGAAAGTATTTACACACGATGCGACAAAACAAACTATTCGTTTAGTGACAACATGTAAAAAAGAAAAGGAAGAATCACTAAAAGCTACCTACTATTGCTAATCTTTTGTATGATAAGCAGATATTCCAATTATTTTTCTCGAGAATACCGAAAACACTGACCGAAACGTTTGTTTTGTCGCATCGTATAGAAATACTTTCCTACTCTAGCCAATTGTTTTGAAAACGCGTGCGTGCGGGCTGACCATGGGATCCGTACAGTTCTAAGCGGCGTGCACTATCGTAAGTTTTATTTTTTTTGTTAACACTTCCCAAAATCTGTCCACATTTTTTAAAAACGCATTTAATAGCTGAAGGCTCAACAAATCGAATTAAGATTTTTTTTTCAAGTTGGAACGTGGGTGGGAACGACGTCAAATCGGGATTTGAAACTTTGATATCGATTACTGTCAAGTTTATTAATAATAAACAAAATATTCTATATACAGGTGGAGAAAGCATTCCTGCAGCTTTAAAATGAGCCTATGACGGAGACATTATCTTTAAAAATGACCGAGATATTACAGTTTAAGTGATGACGCGGCAGCCGATTTTGTTCCAATTTTTAAGACATTAACATTAAATAATCCGAAAACTATTTGACATAGGCCTTTAAAATTCAGTATACTTTGTTTTCGCAAGATTATCGACAAATGCTGTAATTTTGAGGAGAGTCGGTGAAACTAAATTTTCCCTCTATCCGTTTTGACGTGTAATAGCTCGGTTGCGTCTGAAGCGGAAATACCGGAGGATCCTGCGGAAACCCCTTCACGGGTGGAACTGATACTTCGGACTCCGAAGAAAAAGCGCCATGTCCAAGAAATTATAAGCAAATATCACGATCCTTTCCACCTACCAGACGAGAAGTTAGGTCATACGAACGCCATTCAGCACAGAATCCCGACAACGGACCCAACGTCTGTTAATACGAAACAATATCGAGTCCCTCCAATACAGAAGAAGGAAATCGACAAACAAGTACGCAAGTTGCTAGAAAATGAAATTATAAAGCCGTCATTATCGCCCTATTGTCCATGAAGTCAGGACCCGATGGGGAACCCCTGCGGCGATTGGTAATTGACTTTAGAGAACTAAACAAAAAGACCGTTCCCGACGCATATCCTCTTCCAAATATCAACGAGATATTGGACCAATTAGAAAGAGCTAAACACTTTTCCGTGTTCAACCTCGCTTCGGGATTCCACCAAATACCTATGAAGCGGAAGACGCACCAAAGACAGCATTCTCTACACCTCATGGACATTATGAGTTTGTAAGAATGCCATTTGGGCTATGTAATGCGCCAGCTACCTACCAACGTTTAATGGACCACACCCTTACGGAACTCCAGGGCACGAAAATGTTCGTCTACTTGGACGATATTGTCCTCTACCCAAGTTCCCTTACGGAACATTTAATCAAATTTAATAAAAAAAAATCGCCTACCGTCTACGAGAGGCGAACCTTAAACTCCAACCTTCCAAATGCAAATTTCTACGCAAGGAAGTTGCATAGTTGGGCCACATAATCACCAACGAAGGTGTGAGACCAGACCAGCAGAAAATTCAAGCCGTTCGGAACTACCACCCAGCACCTCGCACACCAAAAGGAATTAAAAAATTCCTTGGATTAACCGGATACTACAGAAGGTTTATCCCAGAATTCTCTAAAAATGCTCGCCCATTGATCTCATAATTGAAGGATTAGAAGCATTAGACTGGGGACCGTCCCAGCAAACTGCTTTCGATCACTGAAGGTCAGCATTGCAGAAGGAACCTATCCTGCAATACCCGAATTTTGAGCTGGAATTCCATGTCACTACAGACGCCTCTGAATAGGCTATAGGAGGAATATTGAGTCAAGCTATCGCGGGAAAAGAGCTACCGATTCCTTACGCTTCCCGTCTTCTGAACAAAGCGGAAATCAATTACACAACAATAGAAAAAGAACTCCTAGCAATTGTTTACTGTATCAAATACTTCCGACCATACCTTTATGGAAGGAAGTTTTTTTATACACCTACCAAGGACCCAACATCACGTCTCGTCTGGTGGCGCCTAAAATTAGTAGACTATGAATACGAAATTCGCTATCAACCGGGCCAACACCCGCCTAAGAACAGAGCCTACGAGGATACAGCCGCACCGAAAGGCACACCAAAAACTGACACCCGCAGTAAAGCCACCAGGATCCTCCCCCGGTAAACCTATTAGAACCAATGAGTAGTGTAGAAGGAGAGGACTAAGAAGAAGATCGAGAACTGGCACGCACCCCCTATTCAGTCATTTCGCCTCCGCGATCACCAACGCCGCAGGAACAGCACGACCCCGACACCAAGGGGGAATCCAACGCATCAAACGAATTAACCTCAGACTCAGATTCATCAATAATCGAGCTGGACGATTCCCGTGATGCAGCATACGAAGCAGACCCTGATCGAGACATCAGGGTAAGGCCGTCAATCAGTCACGACCCGTTGTCCTTACGAAACGAAACACTCGTTTTCTTTCTAACCGCAAATGGAAAACCGTACGACGACGAAACTAAACATCTGCAGGCAATGGGAACTTTAATAGGGGACAAGTCCTCATCGGGTTAGTCATTAAGGAAACTCAAGATACTCCTTTAACCACGACGACCTGTGGCGAAGCTCTTTCCTCTCTTAGGGACGTATTACGCGAACTTATACATTCGTTTAGCATAGCCAAAACAACCAACATTGATCGATTAAACTGGAAGGATATCATTATGGATGTCCTCGAGGTCGTCAATGAAGAGGACATCAACATTACCATTTGTTTACAATTAGTCCAAACCCCGTAGAATCTAAGCCACTAAAAATAAACACGGAGAATCATGCATCCACATTATCCGGGCATAAGGGAGTAACAAAAACGTATAATCGAATTCGTTATCACTAATTTTGGAAAGGCTTGAAGAAAGTTGTGGAAAACTACATTCAGAACTGCGCAGAGACTGCCAAAGGAAGAAACTCGTCCGCGTCAAAACCAAGCAACCAATGATTCTCACAGACACGCCTGGACGTGCCTTTGATAAAATTGCACTGGTCACTAAAATTGTAGGGTCACTACCAACTACGAGAGCAGGCAATACCTACATATTTACCATGCAACACATACTGAAAAATACTTCGTGTGCGCAGCCCTTAAACAATCCACGTCAGTAAAAAGTGCAGATGCATTTATTAAAAAATTTATCTGTCAATTCGGAGCTCTCAGAGTCATCCTCACTGAACAAGCAGCGAATCTCACTGGTAATTTCATGAAACCTATCGCGGAAAAATTTAAAATCGAACAATTTCGGACTACAGCCTTTCACCCACAGACTAACGGCTCTGTAGAACGATCGCACCTCGTTCTAACCGAGTATCAGAAAATGTTTATCGGTAGATACAGCGACTGAGACGCATGGACAGACTTGGCCGCCTTCTCTCATAATACCAGCGTCGACGGGGGCAGTGGTTACACCCTGCACGAGTTAGTATTCGGAAATATAGCCCGAGTGCCCAGCCGAAATCCAGTACCCGAGGATTTTGAAAACGAAAGTTATAACCATTACCTCTCGAAATTAAATACGAGGGTACAAGAACTGCAAAGCGCTGCAAGAAAGAAATTGGACCGAGCTAAGCTTCATTATAAAAAATATTATGATCGGCACATAAACGAGGAGACCTTCAATCCTGGCGACTTGGTCTTCGTCCTCATAGATCCGCGAAAAGGAAAATTTAGGAACCAGTACTCTGATCCGCACACGATATTAGAAGTAATCCCTTCACAAAATCTAAAGATCTCGTGGAAAGGCAAAACAAAAATAATACACGCGAATAAGGCGCGCCTTGGTCGCGTGCGCGAGAGTCCCGATTGATCCCCCAAACCTTAAAAATAAACAAGAACTAATATATTCCAATCATAGATCGTTATAAAAAAAAAATTATAACGCATCGATGCGAAACCGGTAGGGCACAAGGAACCCCACTAAGCCTCAACTAAAAGGGGAAGGCCACACGCGGAGGCTTTCCCACCTGCGATGGCTGCGCCGGGACGCTGTGAAGGAAGGAAGGAGCACCTCGCCGCTCCTCCCAAAAATAACCTCCACGGTCATCGTCAGGGAGGCAACGCCGATGATAAAAGTGATCACCCTGGACGACACACTCCCCCCCCCCCCCCCCCCCCGTCGCCGACACCACTAGACTAGGAGACGCTGCAGAAGGCCACGACCCCGCGGGCCCCGTTTAGCCCTCCCTCATATATGTGGGTAGACGAGGGAATATTCACCTGTCCATCCCCAACGTCTCTACCAGTCTCCAGCCCAACTTCCCAAAATCCCAATTCCCTCCACCAGGTCTGGGAATTAAGTGAACGCAGCGTCCGATTTTCAGAGGCAACACCTCCTTTCTTCCGCCGCGCGTGTTGGCCCCTGCGCAGGCCCACACCTGGGCGCCGTAGGTAAGCACAGGACGCAGGCAAACCTTGTACACAGTGATGCTGAGCCGCTGGCACAGGAATGATGATGGTCGTAAGTAAGGAGTGATCGCCGCCAGAGCCATCCTCATTTTGTGGACCCTGTCCAAAACCGCCGATCCCATGGTCATGCCCTTGTCCAGCAACAGGCCGAGGTAGCGAACCTCACTTGCCCACTCGATATGTACCCCACCAATCGCTAGACTAAGTCCATTTAATTTAGGCCTTCCTCGGGTGAAGATTATGGCCTGGGTTTTATTAGGGTTTACCGTTAATTTCCAGCTCTCGAAGTATTGAATAATTAAATCCAGATACCTCTGGAGTGTGTTAACGAGGTTTCTTGTCTGCCAGGAGGAAGTGAACAGGGCAGTATCATCTGCGTACAGTGCCAGGGTGCATCCATCTATCAACGGGATGTCATTGATGTAAATGCTGAAGAGCAAAGGTCCTAAAATAGAGCCCTGTGGAACCCCCGCGGTGACCCGGTGCCTCGATGAGTTATTTCCTCTGATCGCCACATAGATGAATCTGTTCGATAGGTATGATCGGATTACTTTGGTTATGGCAATGGGGAAGCCAACCTCATCCAGCTTGTACAAGAGGGCCTCATGCCACACCGAGTCAAAGGCTTTTGTTAACGGGGGTCACTCAGGTGGAAATGAACTACCAGTAATTTTACAGATAAAAATTTGAAAATATTTATATCCATATTATTTTTTACGCTGAAATAAATTATGTAAGAGTTAATATAGTGACAATTTTTTTTTCAGAATTCAAAAAATAAAATTTTGAAAAAATTATTTGATTGTAAAATCCATACCCTTATTTCTGTAGAATTGTATACAAAGACTGCAAAAAAAATTTCAGCTCCAAAACTTCATTTTTGGCCGAGTTATAAAGTTTTTATGTTTTCGTGTAGTAACTAAATCGCTTATAATCAAATAATTTTTTCGAAATTTTATTTTTTAAATTTTGAAAAAAAATTGTCACTATATTAACTGTTAATATAATATAATTCATTTCAGCGTAAAAAATAATATGGATATAAATATTTTCAAATTTTTATGTGTAAAATTACTGGTAGTTCATTTTCACCTGAGTGACCCCCCTTAAGTCCAGTATCACCATTGCCACATAACGGTTAACGTTCATCTCATGCACGACCATTTGGGCAACCCGCACCAACTGGTGGATAGTGGAATGGCCCGAACGGAAGCCGAACTGATGATCCAGGATAATGCCCCCGTCCTCAAAGAAGTCCACCATATATCGGCGGAGACACTTCTCAAATAACTTGCCCATTATTGATAGGAGGCTAATAGGCCTATAGCTCGCAACTGCAGATTTCGGTTTACCCGGCTGTGGAACAGGTGAGACTTTTGCCACCTTCCAGGCAACGGGGAAGTAAGAAAATATCACCGAGTATCTGAATATATAATACAGCTGGAGCCAAACCTTGCCCGATGCAGACTTCAAAATCTGGGCTGTAATTTTATTGCCACCGGGGGCCTTCCTAATCTGCAATCCACGAATAGCCTCCCTGACCTGCTCTAGTGAAATCATGACGTCAAGCAGGAGAGACTCGCATGGGCGTTCATCCAGTCCCAGCATGAAATCCTCCACCTTTGAGGTGTGGGGTGACTGTAGCCCTCCCACGTTTGCGTGGACCCCTGAAAAAGCCTTCACGAGAGCCTTAGCCTTCTCACCATTTGAGCAGATCAAGCTACCACCCAGATTTAGCGGTGGGATGGGGCTGTTGTTACATGTGTCAACTGCTTGTAATTTTGCCAGAACGTGGGGTCTGCCTTACTTAGGGACCTCAGACGATCGCTTCAAGCTATCCTTCTCAGCCACCTAATTCTACTGTCTATCTCGTGGGTGAGGTGCTTCGCGATATGATTGAAATAAGAGTGTCCCGTCCTCTGCCAAACTGTTCTGGCCCCTCGCATCTGCCTTATATACGCCGTAAGCTGCTGATCATAAGAGAAATCTCTGTGGTTGGAACGCGGCACAAATGTGGAGGAACGCCGCAATTCCTCCCTCAGAAAATTGTCCAGATCCTGCACACCCTAATCAATATCCACGGGATTCAAGAAGGTATGTTTCAACCGGATATTCCCGGTAGATTGATTCTAGACCTCCCAATCAGTTTGTCGAACCCATCCAGGGGGGGGGGGGTGCATAGCCCCCCGTATTGCTCTGAGAGTCACCGGCCTGTGGCTGGTACTGAAATCATCGGTTGCAACGCAGTCAAAAGCTTTGTGACATTCAACCAGATACATGTCCAGCACAGAGGGGTTACGTCCAGGGCCAGCACAGAAAGTAAAGTCATCCGGGTATACTATTCTGTATGATCCCCCAATGGAATGCCGGAAAAGATTGTTTCCATTCCTGTTATTTGTACTATTGTTCCAAGAGTAGTGACGGGCGTTAAAGTCACCCCCCAGGACAAAAGGGGATCCCAACCCCGTGAGGGCATCCAGTTTAGAGCTGGTCAGGATGTTTTTTCGGTGGGTTATAGACAACCCCAATGAATAATGAACGGTTGAAGATCTTAATGAATGCCGCTTCAAAAGCAGGCTGGTGATGGAAACGGACCGGGGCGAATGCAATGGAGTCGTGTATAAAAGTAGTCGCTCCCCCACCCTGTCCAGTGGTTCGATCTTCCCGTATCACAGTGTAACCAGGGATGTAGAAGTCAGTACCAGGTGAAAGCCAGGTCTCGGTAATTAGTGCTATATGTATATTATTCTTTGTTAGTGATATACGGAGTTCGTTAATTTTCCTGGCCACAGAGGCAGCGTTCTATAACATGAAGTTTGGGTAAGGAGCCATTAATCCAGGGTCTGTGATACTTCAAGAAAGGCAGCCAGTTGTTGCGATTTGGAAGTGCAGCATTTCAGTTTGGCGAGTAGCTGCCTTGCAGCGCTGAGTATTTCTCCGACGTCACATAGCTTTCCAATCTCCTTACAGACATTTATTGTCTCCAGGACCGGGTCAGTTCCTTTTGAGGGGCCCAGTCCATTTTCCATATCTGGGCGTGTCACATTAGGGAAGGACCGCGTTACAGGGCGAGTCGTCAATATGTCCCTGTACGCCAACGGAGGAGGCATCATGGCTGGCAAACCGGGGGAGTCTTTTCCAGGGTTCAATATGTTGTTGTTCACGTCGTGTACTGCAGGGTTGACTACGGGCTTCGCCTGCTTGTTCCTAGCGGCTAGGAATTTTACCAGAGCAGGACAATTTGAAAAGTTGGCCGTGTGTGCCCCGGTACAATTTGCACAAACTGGAGGTTGCTCCAAGGTCTTGCTACAATCCTTAGCCAGATGAGGACCTGCGCATTTCACGCATTTAGGAGGATGATTGCAGTTGGAAGAGGAACTCTGTAGCACTGAGTATAAAGTTTTTGAGAGAAAAACTTGTCCCAATATACCCTGCTGTGAAAGACGTAACCAATCTTGCAGACAGCATTGAAAGTAGTTCCCTGAGGAAATACCACTTTATAGGAGCAGTACGGAGACTTTCTTTTCCCCTCAGAGATAAGTGGCGTGCACGACACTGGTTGGGGACCTTGCCTCTTGATATCATCCAGAATGATGTCACCTGGGACTTTTGGTAGGCCCTTCAGCACAACTACTATAGCCTTCTGGGCATTTAGTGTAAATGCACGAAAAGCCTTGTTGCCACTAAAAAGCTTATTTTTTAGGTCCATGAAGTCCTCAACTTTGGTTAACTGAATTCTCACTCTGCCACCAAGGTACTTAAGTTTGAAACCCTCTCCATAGTCAGCTTTGAGTGAAGCAACCAGTTTCTGGAGGTCGCCATCAAACTGCGGTACATATAGCGGTGGAGGCTTGACCGGTGATTTTGTGTCCACCTCTTCATTACTCTCTTGAGATGTCCCTGGAGAATATATGCCGGGGGAGATGCCAGGATCTTGGGAGGTTGAATTTGCAGGAGATTTTGCTGATGTGCTTGCGGTAGCACTACTTGTAAAGGAGCCTAGAACTCCATAACGGTTTTCGACCGAAATGTTTGGAGTGGATTCCAGCTCCATTGCCTTCCCATTGGAGCTGAGTTTCTCCAGTGGTGTGTTTTTCAAGACCACTGGAGTGGGCTTCATCATCACTGAGACCCTGGTGGTCGTATCGTTGCTTGAAGTAGTGAGCCTCGTTACGCTTGCTGTGGATTTGATCTGGGAGGGACCATGGTCCGCTGGGGTGCCAAGTACAGAAAGCACAGTGGGTAGTAGGGTGGGCCGAAAAACCTAAATTTTCGAAACTCGAAACGGCGTAGTGCGGAAAAGTTGCCGTTGGGGAAGACAAATCGAGGCCAAAAAGAAATTTTTAAATCGGTCCATATTTGACCCTCGCGCATAGCGTCAAAGTTTTTAATTTTTGACCAAATTTGGCGACTTCCGTATGTTTTCCTAAAAATGTCTATATTTCACTGATGAACATCACAAAATATTATTTCAGCACATAAATACATAGAATTCATTAGCTTTGCAGCTCTTGGCTCGAGTTAAATACCTAACACAACTCAGAACTTACCACGGGAAGGTAGCTGCACTTTGAGTACCACCCACGCCATTCCCAACCAACCAACCACATAGGGCAAACATACCAATTATTGTCAATATCATTCACGACATTTACTTCTTTACGTTGAATTGTGCGTTGTTTGTGAAGGAAGGCATGATTTCCCTGGACATTAACGTGGTCCGGATAAAACCATCCTTGTTTTTATACCCAACAACTGTTCCTGCTGCTTCCGTCATTAACTTAACACAGCGCTCAACTGTTTGGGTATGGCAAGGAAAGCTCCTAGTATCCCAGTCTGGAGTAAATCCAGATTCTGGCAGTGATGTAATGTGTTCAGTTGAGACATGACGTAAAAGAGGTGGTGAAGAGTTAATGGAGCACCAGCCGATAATTTCTGAATAATCTGTCGCAGCAAAGTTGATTTTTTAAATGAAGAAGTCACGAACCGGCTTTTTTTGCTTCAGAGGTGATTTTCTTGCCTCGATGATTCTTTTTAGGCCAAGTTCTCTAATATTTCTTCTTTCATCTATCGGCATTGCCAAGAGCAAATTTTCAGGATATGCAAAGAACCCGTTGCGTTGGATGACAGGATCCAAAATTTGGAGGACGTTTTCGGAGGTTTTTGGAGGTTTAGTGACAGATTATTTATATTATTTCCAAGATTTTGCTGAAAACTGTGGTAATTTTTTCCAATGCAAATGACATGTGGAATAGAATCCTTGAAACAGGCGACCCGTCTAGTCGACGGTCGCCTGGTCTTTATTATTGTCTTATTAGGAGACACTTTCCCAACCCAAGTTAGGATATATAATCAAGGATATTCAGGAGACAGGATAGCCTCAAGTTGTGACAGTTCTTATTATTCTTATGCAGCCATGAGTACGTCCGAACGCAACGACTAGCAAAAGTAGACTGTGAATTTTGCTGATTTCGGAATCTTTTGATTTTGCTGAATATGATCTCGCTGAATAACGTATTTGGTGATGAAATACGCCGAATCTGGAATTAAGAATTTGGTGACATTTGTCTGTAGCTTTTGAACTATAAAAGATATCGAAATGAAATTTCCGTCAAAAAAATAGGAAAAAATTATCCCCTGCTAATGATGTATAACTTAATATTTTTTACATTTATTTATTTATTCTTTTTCAAATTTTTTTAAGTTAATTGTTATAAAAAAAATGAAAGCTGTTTATTTGGTACTTTATTTAATGCTCTTTTCAGTAGTTTAAGTCGCATGTTGAGGAAACTTTTCGTTTTCAAGATATAAGGAAAGTAGTCGGGAAAACAAAGTGTCCGGGTCGAAAAATTTAGTGACAATTCCTACATTTGTAGAATACCATTTATCTTTCCTGTTATTTACATATTAAATTACTATGATTTCGGCGCAAGGTTCGGTCACTTTAAACATAAAATTCAAAAAGTCGTTTTGCAACTATTCACTTGTCTATAAAATATAGAGTTTCCGACGTTTCGGTCCAGATTTGGACCTTTATCAAGAAAAGATATAAGTATAAGAATATTGCGTGAACTATTAAATTTATTAGTCGGCACGTTGAAATAGTAACGTCCGACACTTGAGTCGGTTGGAAGATGACTGAAGTAAATACCGGGCAAACGACAAGCATCCAGAAGGTGAAAACAAAGGCAAGGCTAAAACGAACCGTTGAATAATATGTATGAACGTTCAAATTTCGAAGCAATACCGTTTAGCACCATAATATTACATAACTTTTAAGATATGTAAGACATAAGCATGATCATAATTGCAGAATTAATAGAGAACTACATCATAAGGCATTACTTTTTCAGTAATGTTGCGTAATATTCATGTATTTTAGGTGTTTCATACCTAAGGTTAACGTTGGGTTGTTTAATCATATGTAGTGTCTCTAGAAGAATTCTCTGATTTAGATTGATTTCTTTATCTATAATTCTTGCATTTTCAAAATCGAATCTATGATCATACTCTAATGAGTGCTTGGTTAAAGCGGTATGTTGTAAGGGAGACAAAAATATATTTCTTTTATGTTCGTAAATTCGCCTTTCTAAATGTCTTGAGGTTTGACCGATATACACTTGATTGCATCCCATGCACGGAATTGAATAAATAACGTTTGAAGCTTTTGACATAGGTAATTTGTCTTTGATTGAAGGAAACAAGTGCTTAGTAGAGAATGGTATTTTAAAAATAGTGTTTATTCCGACTCTTCTGAATATTCTTTTAATGTCGTTTGAAATGTTATTATTAATATTATTTATTATATGCGAATTCAATTATTTCCAACTTATGTAAAAAGAAGCAATGAAGTGAAACATTAGGTAAACACCTAAAGACCTATAATGCAGTTGTTCCTAGAGCTTATGCAATGCCTAAAACGCATAAAGAGAATCTGTCTTGGAGGATTATCGTTTCTTCCATTAATGGTCCCACATATAAATTATCAAGTTTTTTAGCAAAAATTCTTTCTAATATAGTAGGAAAATCTCCCTACCATACAATTGACAGCTGGCAATTCTGTAAGGAAATTAGAATTGTTCATGTTAATGACGAATCGTTAAGATTGGTATCTTTAGACGTTGTTTCTCTTTTTACTAATATTCCTACTGACCTAGCCATACAGGTATTAAATCATCGTTGGGACGAAAATAAGATACACACCAATATTAGTCAAAGCGAATTTCTCCAAGCCGTGAAGTTTGTATTGGATTCTAATGTCTTCTCTTTTAATGGAGTTTACTATAAACAAGTGTTTGGAACAGCTATGGGGTCCCCTATTTCCCCGGTAATTGCCAACATAGTAATGGAAAGATTGGAGTCCGTTTCCCTTACAAAGGTACCTTTTCAACTTATTTTTTATAAAAGATACGTGGATGATATCATTACTTGCCTTAGACTGGAGGATTTACAAACACTACTGGATGCATTTAACAGTTTTCATGATAGACTCCAATTCACTCATGAAATTGAAAAGGATTCCTGTCTTAGCTTTTTGGATACAATAGTGATCAGATCAAACAATAAACTTATTACAAACTGGTACTATAAACCTAGTTGGTCGGGAAGATACATTAATTTCCATTATGCTCATCCCATGCAACATAAAATAGGTTTGATTAAAGGATTAATAGATCGTGCTGTTTTGCTTTCGGAACCGGAATTCCGACCAAATAATTTGCTCCTTCTGAAAAATACGTTAAAACGTAACGGATACCCTATAGAACTGAGTTCGGCAATTATTAAAGAACGGATCTTTGAAGTTTACCATCCAGTATTGGTGGAAAAACAGAAGGAAGAAAGAAACAAAGAAATAGGTTCTATCAGTTGGAGAAACACTGTCGTTTTACCATTTTGTAATAACATTTCAAACGACATTAAAAGAATATTCAGAAGAGTCGGAATACACACTATTTTTAAAATACCATTCTATACTAAGCACTTGTTTCCTTCAATCAAAGACAAATTACCTATGTCAAAAGCTTCAAACGTTATTTATTCAATTCCATGCATGGGATGCAATCAAGTGTATATCGGTCAAACCTCAAGACATTTAGAAAGGCGAATTTACGAACATAAAAGAAATATATTTTTGTCTCCCTTACAACATACCGCTTTAACCAAGCACTCATTAGAGTATGATCATAGATTCGATTTTGAAAATGCAAGAATTATAGATAAAGAAATCAATCTAAATCAGAGAATTCTTCTAGAGACACTACATATGATTAAACAACCCAACGTTAACCTTAGGTATGAAACACCTAAAATACATGAATATTACGCAACATTACTGAAAAAGTAATGCCTTATGATGTAGTTCTCTATTAATTCTGCAATTATGATCATGCTTATGTCTTACATATCTTAAAAGTTATGTAAAATTATGGTGCTAAACGGTATTGCTTCGAAATTTGAACGTTCATACATATTATTCAACGGTTCGTTTTAGCCTTGCCTTTGTTTTCACCTTCTGGATGCTTGTCGTTTGCCCGGTATTTACTTCAGTCATCTCCCAACCGACTCAAGTGTCGGACGTTACTATTTGAACGTGCCGACTAATAAATTTAATAGTTCACGCAATATTCTTATACTTATATCTTTCCTTGAATAAGGTCCAAATCTGGACCGAAACGTCGGAAACTCTATATTTTATAGACAAGTGAATAGTTGCAAAACGACTTTTTGAATTTTATGTTTAAAGTGACCGAACCTTGCGCCGAAATCATAGTAATTTAATAAATCCGGTCGATATTAAATCTTAAATAATATTTACATATTAATTCTTCAGCTTCGGGATCTAGATTTTTTTTCTTTTTATTACATGATTTTATTCGGAATGCTGATATACAGGGTGTTACTCTACCTATAGTCAATACTTTGGGGGGTGATTCTACAGGCATATATAAGTCGAAAATCAAGAGTGACGAAATTGCGGTAAATGCTTCGTTTATTAATTATCGATGGTTAAAGATTGGCGTCTAAATCACCTGAATCAGCCTGAATGACGGCAACTCGACAGACAGCTGGCCGCGCGAGGCAGGCCAGCCAAGGGGCGAGCAGTGGCGGCGGATGCGTGACGGATTTGCCATGCAGAGCGCATACTTACTTACCTACCTCGCCGAAACTGTGACATACGATACTTGCGATAATTTATGAAAAGACGCAAACGTTGTTCGGCATTAAACCTGCCTACTCGTAAAAATCCACAAGGGCATATCAAAACCCGACCAACGGGATTCTCAAGTAGAGAGGGTGAATGCCATTGCCTTTGAAAATATTGCCCTCAAAAATCACCCACACGGCCATCCAAAGCACCGCGATTGTTCCGTCCGCGATTGTTCACTTAATTACACACACGCACCACGATTAGTTTTCTCGCGAATGTCCATGTCTTCACTGCACCGCGATTGCAGTCTGTGCTCGCGTTGACGACAGTCGTCAAACTGAGGAGACCTTGGCCAAATCCCTGCGCGAAGGACACGAACAACGTTACGAATAAACAACCTACATACAATGTATCGCTACACTTTCTCCGAGTCGCTCGGGCGATGATAGACAGCTTATGCGATAAATTAAATTCTTTATTCTTCATGGGATCGGCCAAGGTCTCCTCAGTTTGACGACTGTCGTCAACGCGAGCACAGACTGCAATCGCGGTGCGTGAAGACATAGACATTCGCGAGAAAAATAATCGTGGTGCGTGTGTGTAATTAAGTGAACTTACGCGGACGGGACAATCGCGGTGCTTTGGATGGCCGTGTGGGTGATTTTTGAGGGCAATATTTTCAAAGGCAATGGCATTCACCCTCTCTACTTGAGAATCCCGTTGGGCGGGTTTTGATATGCCCTTGTGGATTTTTACGAGTAGGCAGGTTTAATGCCGAACAACGTTTGCCTCTTTTCATAAATTATCGCAAGTGCCGTATGTCACAGATTCGGCGAGGTAGGTAAGTAAGTATGCGCTCTACATGGCAAATCCGTCACGCATCCGCCGCCACTGCACGCCCCTTGGCTGGCCTGCCTCGCGCGGCCCGCTGTCCGTCGAGTTGCCGTCATTCAGGCTGATTCAGGCGATCCAGACGCCAATTTTTAACCATCGATAATTAATAAACGAAACATTTACCGCAATTTCGTCACTCTTGATTTTCGACTTATATATGCCTTTAGAATCACCCCCCCCCCCCCCTCAAAGTATTGACTATAGGTAGAGTAACACCCTGTATATGGGTCGGATGTTAATAGAAGTTTATGAAATATATCTTCATTTTTTTAAAATCATTGTGACGTGTCTCCTGTGCCTGTTCAGACAGTTGTCCAATTGGAAGTAATGCGTGTTCTATGATTTCTGCACCATGCATTAATATCTTGTGGACAGAAGCTGGCATGTAATTCCGGCCATAGGGTGCCGCAAAATGTACACCATAGCATAAACACATCAAATATCTCTGGTCTAAACAGTTTCTTCGGAGAAACGCCATACCTCCTTACGAATTTGGAACGATGCGGACGTGATACTTAAAACGCGACGGGACCCGCCGTAACACTGGCGGCTTTAAACTGTAATAATTTGAAAAGTTGGACGAAGTTGGAAATGATTCTTACGTGATTACATAGAGAAAGATATGCTCAAAATATTTCACTTTGGTAGAATGTGGGGCTCTTTGGGACTTTAAAGATATCCTCTGTTAAAGTAAAGGATCTCGAAAACTTACCATACTGCATTCAGCTTTATTTTTTTAATGGTTTATTTACATTAATTACTAATAAAAGATGCCATTTTATCGTACAAGACTGCTCTTTAATTTAAAAACAAGCGATTTTCACTACTTTCCTCTACTATTTGACTTTTCTTATAACTTGAAAACGAAAAGTTTTCTCAACATACGACTTAAACCACTGAAAAGAGTATGATAGTGGAGGTAAGGGGGAAGGTAGGGAGGAAGAAGGAAAAGGGAAGCAGAGAGGGGAAGAGGAAGAGGGACTGAACAGAATTAGGGAGGGGAAAGTTTAGGGAGGGCATAGAAGGGCTGGAAGTGGGGGGAGGAGACGTGGAGGAGGAAATGAGGGAAGGTGCAGAGAAGATAAAAAAGGCGATGGAGGGACAGGGGGAAGAGGAAGAGGACGGGTGGAGGAGGGGGGGAGGCTGGTGGGATGGGGAGTGCGAGGAGAAGAAAGGAGAGGTGAGAAGGAGGATGAGGAGATGGAGGAGAGCAGGGGGGAGCAGGCGGGAATACGACGTGAGTAAGTTGTGTAGGAGGAAGAAAGAGGAGGAAAGTGAGAGATGAGAGCGAGAGGCGGAGACGGCGAAAACAGAGGGGGAGGTCTGTAGAATAATGAATAGGGAAAGGAGGAAAAGAGTGAAGGGGAATGAAGAAATAGCGATGGAGAGGTGGAAGGAGTATTTTATGGGGGTGCGAGGCGGAATGGAATGGAAGTTAGTAAGGGAGGCGGAAGGAGGCAGGGGGGGGGGGGGGAAGGAGGAGAAAGAGATCAGCAGAGAAGAGGTGAGGAGGGTGATAGGAAATCTGAAGGATGGGAAGGCGATGGGGATAGACGGGCTGCCCAATGAGATGTGGAGGTATGGGGAAGAGGAAATGGGAGGATGGGTCAGGGGGATCTGTTACAAGGTGTGGAGGGGAGAATGTTAGCCGGAGCAATGGAAAGAGGGCATAATAGTGCCAATAGTGAGAAACGGGCAGGGGGTAAGGGTAGAACAGTACAGAGGGGTAACTTTAATGCCAACTCTGTACAAGGTGTATGCGGGAACCTTGGGGGAGAGGCTAAGGAGTGAAATAGAGGAGAAGGAAGTGCTGCCACCGAATCAAACGGGTTTCAGGAAGGGGATGGGGGTGGTTGACAACATATACGTGTTAAATTACGTGGTAAATAGGCAATTGGCGAAGAAGGGAGGGAGGATGGTGGCCATGTTTGTTGATCTTAAAGCTGCGTTTGATTCGGTAGACAGGAAGGTGATAGGGGAGGCGTTGCATGAAAGGGGGATTAGGAAAGGGCTGAGGGAAAGGATAGAGGAGATGTACAGGGAAACGAAGAGCAGAGAGAGGGTGGGGAAAGAGCTCGGAGAGGCCTTCTGGACAGCAAAAGGGGTAAGGCTGTCCTCTGAGCCCGATGCTGTTCAACATAGTAATAGCGGATTTAGAGGAGGTGTTTAGAAGAAGAGGGTAGGGAGGGGTGAAGATAGGGTGAGAAAAGGTGTATACATTGGCTTACACGGATGACATGGTGTTGATGGCGGAGGACGAAGAGGGGACGAGAGAGATAATAGCGGGGTTAGAAGGGTATCTGGAGAGGAAAAAGCTGGAGCTGAACGTGGAAAAGACGAAGGTGATGCGGTTCAGGAAAGGGGGAGGGAGGATGAAGAGGGCAAGGTGGTAGTGGAAAAGGGTGAGGGTGGAGGAGGTGAAGGAGATGAAGTATGTGGGGTATGTGCTGCAAAGAAAGGGGGGCAGGAAGCGCAGGTAAGAGACAGGGTAAGAAAGGCGGCAGCAGTTATGAGGCAGGTATTGGGGGTAGGTAAGAGGAGGTTTAAGGACAATTGGGCCAGGAGGTTGAGGTTACTGGACCTGCTGGTATGGCCAGTGATGGGGTTCGCAGGGGAAATTTGTGGGTGGGAAGAAAGGGAAAGGATAGAAAAAGGGTAGGAAAGGAGCATAAGGTGGACAATGGGGGTAGACTGGTGGACGCCGGGATACATGGTGAGGGAGGAGGTGCAGAGGGATAAGTGGAGGTTGAAGGCAGGAAAAAGGGCGTGGAGGTTCGAGGGGAAGCTGAGGGAAGGGAGGACAGGAGAATTAGCAAGGAGGTGTTGGGAGGAAATGGAGGCGAGGGAGCGGACTCTCTCTCTCTCTCTCTCTCTCTCTCTCTCTCTAAAAAAAAAATTGAAAAAAAATAAATGTAAAAATGATTAAATTATACATCATTAGAAGCGGACGATCTTTTCCTATATTTTGGCGCAAAGGGTCTAGCGGGATAAGCATAGTGAAAAGTGCCCTTGAACCTATTTTAGTTGGCAATTCACCTTTCAATAGTGTAGCACAGGAAAACATTGTACACCAAGTTTCAACCCCCTATCTTAACCAGGTGGGTAGTTATAGGGTAAATTGGAATTTTCGGTTTTTGCCATATTTTCCCTATTTAATGATCAGCAAAATTTCTAAAAAAAATCTGAAATATTGTAGACATGATTGTGTATGATTGTGAATTTTTTCAGATTTTTGCGTTGCAACTGCTAATTGTAAGGAATAAAAAACGCAAAAAATGTCGAAAAATGCAGATTTCGTGTTGAAGTGTTTGAGCGACTAGATTTTTAATTTTACAGTAGTTAGATATTGACATGACTATTATCTACAATTTTTTTCAATTTTTTCGATAAGGTGCGCCATAGTAAAAAAATCAGAAAACGATATTTTCGTGATATTTCGTGTGAAAACGTGATAAGTTCTTTCAATTTTTTGCATTTCCGTCATACAGTGAATGCAGTATATGATTTTTAATATCTCTACATTCGACAGAGTAATATGTAAACGGAGGGAATCAAGTTAATATGATTAATTGGAAGTGCATACGTACCATATATCATATGGTACGCAAGAATTATTCAGCGCCGCAGTTAGCGAAGTGGTTAGAGTGTTAGACTCTGAAACCGCTGCATGCTCTCTTTTGTCGTAGGTTCGCACCCCACCAAGGTCCAATTTTTTTTTCATATGAATTTTTTCATCGTTGATTACATGACAATACACGATATTCATTTAAAAAAGTTTCTAGAATATTTTAAAAATATTTTATCATAAGGTTTCCATAAAAATAATTTAAATGCACCGCCGCGCCGGTTTTCTGCCTATGTATTTTTCTAACTGCGGATAGTTTATAATATTTTGTTAATGGAATAGATGTGTGCTATTGGCTTTTGATACGTATTCTGAATCTACTGGTTGGATTCGCCATTCTTTTATCAACGTACACCGTCCTCATTCGATTGTGGTCGCAGTGCGTCCGATTAATAGCTGATTTAAAAAAATGAACGAAAAAATATTGCCATAAGCTAGCTGTAGAGTACAGCTGTTATTATGATTTATTACATTATAATATATTATATTATATTGCATTGCATTGCATTGCATTGCATTTTTGTTATATTTTTGTTGTTATGTTATACTATTGCTTGTTGATCAGGGAATCAATGTAATATATCAATGTAAAATCCCCGCTAAACAGTAACCGCTAACTGCTAACGTCTTTGACTGAGTGGTGGCACGCGCATGTATTGAAATTCGAGTTTTGAATGCAGCTACAGCTGACTCAGGTAATCAGATTGTACTCGTCAGAAACTGTTAGAATTCTACCCGCGCAGGAAGGCATGGAACAGAAGGTCCGAAAACTCATAGTTGGGCCATTATGTTCTGAGCGTTCAGCGATGTAACAGTGAAATGTAACAGTGAAATCTCACAGTGAAAGTGAATCTGAAATGGAAGGTATAAGGAAAAAATTATATTTACTCGATCATGACGAAAGTCAAATTGTCGGTGCAAAATTGCCATCCAACAGGCAAGTCTTAAGGGGTCTCCCTAGTGTGACGGTTAGAAAATATCGATTTTTTTGCCTTTTCTGAAAGTTCAATATCTTAAAAACATATTCCAAAAGTATTATAGCTGACGTCGAAACTTTGGCAACGCTGTGAGCTATGAAAGGTAGCGCGCGACCGGGTGCGCAGGTATGAATCGGAGCCCTCAACCTGTTTGAATTGAAAAACTACTACCTCCAGAGCTACCTGTACCGTCCCCTTCTGTGCTAAAGAGGCCCCTCCAAATATTATACCTAGTGTGATTCAGTGCATCGCGGACTAATTGTAGGTATTATTTGATAAATGGTATTTGAATGTTTAAACGCGTTTTACTCGAAACGACATTTTTTGGCGCGGCGATCACGATAACTCAAAAACTACTCAACCAAACGACTTGAAACTTAACATATATATTCACTGCGTGTTGTGTTAGAACCTGAACTAGAATGAAGTCATTATATGCAAAATTCGAATTTTGCAGCTCAAAAAACTGACCACTTTTTTGCCGCGAAATGAGACCTTTTCTTTAAAGTGCTGTCATTTTTGTATTTTGTGATTTCCTATTTTCGTTCTAGTTCAAGCCCTAGCTACGTTCATATAGATTAAGAAAATAACTGAGTTATTTGTTTCAGATTTCCATGACAGCCGGAATCGAGATCGCCAGCAGTAGGCGTTTTTTTGGGAGCTCCTCATTGTAATCCTTCAAACGTAAAATATAATTATCACTAATCCTTCAAAAAATTTCAGTACATTGCCCAAAGATAACTTAATAAATACTCCAAAGTTTGAAATGGCAATATCAAGTACATTCCCTTTAAAAAATTCCCAAATATTGCCCTATTTTCCAGGCGTCACACTAGGGAGACCCCTTAAGAGTCCTATTTCACAATATGCGGAATGTGAAATTGAATCTTAAGTCTAGTGCTTCTTTAGTTATTAAGGAAGTTGAAATATTTTGGGAGAAAGCGGGGATTCCAACGAAAAGACACAGCATTGCATTGACAAGCTAGATGCATTGTATCAGGAATAGGCGACTTTGCATAAAAGTTGCAACCGCAGTACTGAAACCCAAAAAAAATCAGGAGAAGGAGTTTGTAGATAAGCTAGATAACCTTTTTGATATTGCAGCCGCCGATGCGTTAAAAACTATTAAAGTAGAGGAAGACAAACTTTTTCTATTAAATCAACGACAAAAAGGACGTCCTGGTTCTATGATTAGAAGCGATCATATATAATACCGGAAAGAACAGAAAAAAAAGTTTCGGAAGGAGCAAGAAAAATCCAGACAAGCGCAGTGTGAAGTAGAAGCTGTGCAAGGTAAATATTCTTTATGCAATTAATTTTTAAAACTCAAAATATTGATCGTTATCTTGGATATATAATATAAGATATATTGGTCTTTATTGACACTTGTACATCGTATAAATCAAGACGAAGCAATGGACGAAGTAGCATCATCCAGCGAAGAAAATGGTCACCTATCAAGTGAGGGTGAAAATATTGAATTTATTAGTCCCGTGGATGAAGCTGATCCAAGCAACCCTAAAAAAAGACGTTCTCAAGGCGACATAAGTACGCCAAAACTTGTTGCAACTCTTAACGAGTGCAAAGTAAGCGATCGCGATGCTGTTCGTATAATAACGGCTCAAAATAAAAAGCTCAAGCCCTTGGTCATGACCTAGGCGACTTAATTATCAATGGAACGTCTATACGGCGTTATCGCACGGATCTTTGAGGACAACTTATCGATAAATATCGTGTAGCGTTCGAAGACTGTGAGCTTGGTGCTATTACACTACATTGGGACGGAAAGCTGTTGCCAGCTTTAATAGGCAATGAGAAAATTGATCGTTTACCTGTACTAATAACTTGCAGAGGTATTGAGCAGCTGCTTTGAATCCCTGCAATTCTATCGGGTACTGGGGACAAACAAGCTTTTGCGGTATACGATTTAGTGCAGAAATGGCATTTAGGTGGCAAAGTGCAAGCACTTTTCTGTGACACAACGTCATCGAACATGGAACGTTTCCAAGGCGCATGTATCCTTCTCAAACAAAAATTTGAATGAGATTTGCTATATTTTCCTTAGCGGCATCACATATATGAAATTATTTTACGTGTTTTTTTATGTAAAGTTAGAGAGATCATCGGGTCCAAATAGTTTACTTTTTAAACAATTTCAGCAGGCTTGGCCTCAGATCAGTAAATCGAATTTTGTGGCAGTAATTGAAGACGGGTACGTCCACCAATCTACAATTGTAAATATTACTGAACTGCTGGAGTTTGCAATGCAAACCTTGAAAAACATCAGTCAACCACGAGAAGATTATAGAGAATTCTTGGAGCTTACAGGTCTTTTCTTAGGCGGAACTCCTAGAAAAAATTATACATTTCGAGTTCCAGGACATTGTATAATAATATATTTATTTCGAAAAGAGTTTATCTTGACTAGCGAAAAGGCCACTGGAATTCGCGACATTTGTATTTTCTTCGCCAATTTGTATTTAAAAGCATGGATACAAGCTCCAGTCGCAACAGAAGCCCCGCGACAAGATTTGGAATTTGTAAACAATTTATCCGCTTATCGTCACATTGACGATAGAATAAGCCGTACTGCAATAAGCAAAATGATCAATCATTTGTGGTATTTGGCAACAGAAACTGCCGCATTATCATTTTTCGATAGTGTCATTGGGAATGACACTAAAATAAAAATGATACAGGCAATAAATGCCAGTGTAGGCAGTGACGACAACGAATGCCTTAAAAAATATAAAATGCTTCCAAAGGATGTGGAACAATTGGTCAACAAAAAAATGGAACATTTTATTTCTCCTGATTCCAAATGATTCTTTGAAAGGTTTTGAATACCTACCACATTTGTTTAAAAAGATTCTTCTACATGGGATAATGACGGGGCTTTCTAAAATGGGCGAAACATCGTGAACGAATTTGTGGTAAATGACACCGCTGAGCGTGGCGCTAAACTTATAGAAGAATATAACAAAATATTATCTAAAAATGAAGAGGAGAAACAATTTATACTGCAGAATGTGATGGAATATAGAAAGCAGTATCCTGACATCACACAGGAGAATTTATCAAACGATTTTTAGAGCATTTTTAATATAAAGGAACCCTTAATAAATACCTCCGTGGCTATTTGAATTTTTTAGACACATTTAAGACTATGTTTGTTAACACAGTCGCGTCTAGGGCAAGATCTGCTCGGTCTTATTGAATGTCCACGAGCAGGCCTGGGACGAAACGCTTAGGGTATCCATTATTTAGAAATTTAGATGATAGTTTCAACGTGCGTTACGAAAAGTAGCACGTTTCAATTTTCTTACGAAAACTAGCACGTTTCAATTTTCTTACGAAATCTAGCACGTTTCAATTTTCTTACGAAATCTAGCACGTTTCAATTTTCTTACGAAATCTAGCACGTTTCAATTTTCTTACGAAATCTAGCACGTTTCAATTTTCTTACGAAATCTAGCACGTTTCAATTTTCTTACGAAATCTAGCACGTTTCAATTTTCTTACGAAAACTAGCACGTTTCAATTTTCTTACGAAAACTAGCACGTTTCAATTTTCTTACGAAAACTAGCACGTTTCAATTTTCTTACGAAAACTAGCACGTTTCAATTTTCTTACGAAAACTAGCACGTTTCAATTTTCTTACGAAAACTAGCACGTTTCAATTTTCTTACGAAAACTAGCACGTTTCAATTTTCTTACGAAAACTAGCACGTTTCAATTTTCTTACGAAAACTAGCACGTTTCAATTTTCTTACGAAAACTAGCACGTTTCAATTTTCTTACGAAAACTAGCACGTTTCAATTTTCTTACGAAAACTAGCACGTTTCAATTTTCTTACGAAAACTAGCACGTTTCAATTTTCTTACGAAAACTAGCACGTTTCAATTTTCTTACGAAAACTAGCACGTTTCAATTTTCTTACGAAAACTAGCACGTTTCAATTTTCTTACGAAAACTAGCACGTTTCAATTTTCTTACGAAAACTAGCACGTTTCAATTTTCTTACGAAAACTAGCACGTTTCAATTTTCTTACGAAAACTAGCACGTTTCAATTTTCTTACGAAAACTAGCACGTTTCAATTTTCTTACGAAAACTAGCACGTTTCAATTTTCTTACGAAAACTAGCACGTTTCAATTTTCTTACGAAAACTAGCACGTTTCAATTTTCTTACGAAAACTAGCACGTTTCAATTTTCTTACGAAAACTAGCACGTTTCAATTTTCTTACGAAAACTAGCACGTTTCAATTTTCTTACGAAAACTAGCACGTTTCAATTTTCTTACGAAAACTAGCACGTTTCAATTTTCTTACGAAAACTAGCACGTTTCAATTTTCTTACGAAAACTAGCACGTTTCAATTTTCTTACGAAAACTAGCACGTTTCAATTTTCTTACGAAAACTAGCACGTTTCAATTTTCTTACGAAAACTAGCACGTTTCAATTTTCTTACGAAAACTAGCACGTTTCAATTTTCTTACGAAAACTAGCACGTTTCAATTTTCTTACGAAAACTAGCACGTTTCAATTTTCTTACGAAAACTAGCACGTTTCAATTTTCTTACGAAAACTAGCACGTTTCAATTTTCTTACGAAAACTAGCACGTTTCAATTTTCTTACGAAAACTAGCACGTTTCAATTTTCTTACGAAAACTAGCACGTTTCAATTTTCTTACGAAAACTAGCACGTTTCAATTTTCTTACGAAAACTAGCACGTTTCAATTTTCTTACGAAAACTAGCACGTTTCAATTTTCTTACGAAAACTAGCACGTTTCAATTTTCTTACGAAAACTAGCACGTTTCAATTTTCTTACGAAAACTAGCACGTTTCGGTTTTCGCTGCGAAAACTAGCACGTTTCGGTTTTTGCTGCGAAAACTAGCATGTTTGAGCGGTTTGCCACGAAAACTAGCATGTTTGAGCGGTTTGCCACGAAAACTAGCATGTTTGAGCGGTTTGCCACGAAAAATAGCATGTTTGAGCGGTTTGCCACGAAAAATAGCATGTTTGAGCGGTTTGCCACGAAAAATAGCATGTTTCGTCTTTCGCTGCGAAAACTAGCACGTTTGAGCAGTTTGCCACGAAAACTATCACGTTTCGGTTTTCGCAGCGGAAACTAGCACGTTTCGGTTTTCGCAGGGAAAACTAGCACGTTTGGGCGGTTTGCCATGAAAAATAGCATGTTTCGTCTTTCGCTGCGAAAACTAACACGTTTGAGTGATTTTTCACGAAAAATGTAACTTTAAGTAGATGCCGTGATTTTATTTAGAATTAAGTAACCGAACTATGAGAAAATTATGCTTTGTTGGGTACTGGGTAGTATAGAGATTATACATGGAATTATTATTCATTAAACAATATTTTCAACAGTTGAATTATTTTAAACTGACCACGCGCTGAAACGTTTTGCAGTCTGCAGTATAATCCAAAACGTGCTATTCTTCGTAGCCAAACCAGATAACGTGTTAGTTTTAGCCGCAAATTCCCAAATGCGCTATTTTTCGTGGCGAAACAGTATAATGTGTTAGTTTTCCCCGCAACAGTACGAAATGTGCTATTCTTCGCGGGGGAAGACGAAACGTGCTAGTATTCGTCAGAAACGATGAAACGTGCTTCTTTTCGTCGCAAACCGAAACGTGCCAGTTTTCGTAAGAAAGCTGAAACGTGCTACTTTCCGTAACGCACGTCGGTTTAAATTCAAGATGATCGTATTAAGACGTTTTATCGGGAATTGAGACAGGTTCTGCTGGGTGCTACTGACCAGTCCACAAGCAGATCTGGGACGCAATACTTTGATAACGTTTCTATTCGTAATTTACATAATAGCTATAGTAACTTATTTTCAGTCTTAAAACTGCTTTTCTTCTGTATAGTGGAGCGATATAATGAAAATCAGAAATTTTTAATATCTCCATCGTTTATGGATATACCAAGAGACTCTTCACACAAAAGTTGTAGCCTGTAAAGAGGCGAACATAATGGAGGGAAAGGCCACGCTTTAGAGTTTCCAAGGTCACGGGCGTTCTTTTTTTTTACAATCGTATATGCTGTGTATGTATTCTTAAACAGAAAAAATACAAATTAAACGATATATCATAATGTATATTTATGTCAAAATTTAAAAAGTTCAAAATTTTCAAATTCGTGGCGCGTCCTTTCCCCGTGGTCCAATCGGGCTGAAATTGTTTCCAGATCATTTTCCCAACAAGTGTCACATTTCTGAGGGGTGGGACTAAAAAATCTGATAGCCGAAAAATAAGGTCTACCCTAGTGCCCAATCGTCACATACGGTACACTGCACCCAATCATTGTCAAATGATTCCTTGCAAACAGAGATGGCCAAATTTTTTTTTAAATAAGATTTCGAATAACGAATAAAAAAATTAACTTTTTTTATCGAATAAAAATATTAACTTTATTCGTCGAATAAACTGAAGTTGAAGTAACTTTTATTTGATCCTTATTTACATAATTCTTTGTTTAGTTAATGCCCAACTTTGTTTGCAAATAATACACTGTATAATCCTAGCTTCCTGTTTGTTAGGTTATCATACCTATCCTTATTTACTTTAATTTTCTGCGGGAAAAGGTAGTAGGCAGGTTAAATGAACACCTTATAAACTAATCTGAGTTGCTACAGATTGAACTCACAGATAAGAAAAATTTGGTCTCTACTGGTTGACAGAGTCTCTTGGTCGGTACTGCACCACAGTTGGATGGTCGGTATTGTACGACAAACACGGGGCAACATATTAGATCATGGTATATTACGTACAAGAAAATATTGCAAAATTAGAACTTTTATTAAACTTAATAGGGACTTCCGTTTCCGGTCGCGAGTGTGTTAGTAGCGTGAGAGTGAGCGGTGTGGCGAATGAAGGAAAATCTGGTTAGCAGGAAGAGGGGTGGGTGAAGTGTGTGTGAGGAAGGTGAGGGTGAAGTGAGGAAGGTTTAGGAATAACGAGAAAAGGGCTAGGATACAGGATGACAGGAGACGAGAAGGTATAAGGTTTGGAGGTTAAGTGGCAGAGGTAGGCGAAACTTGGCGGGAAAGAGGCAGCAGAAAGGCAAGGGGACACATCTGTGGCTGAGGAGAAGAGGTAGAAGATTTGGAGAAAAGGCGGGAGATTTGAACGGGTTAAAAGGAGATAAGAAATGGATAAAGGGAAGGACGGTACGGCAAGGGGGGGTAATGGGGCGGTGAGGAAAACGGTTAGACAGGGGGGAAGATGTGAGAGATGGTGGGAAAGGGGGAGAAAAAGGAAAAGGAAAGCAGAGGATTGAAGAAAGGTATAGAAAGCACAGTGGCGGTAGTGTAGGGAGTAGCGCAGGGAGTTAGGATAGTTTGTGGGGGAAAAAAGAGGGAGAGAGAGGAGGAGATAAAGTACGAAGAGGGACGGGGGGGTTTCAAAATGAGTGGGAAAATGATGAGATCACCGGGGGGAAAGGAAAAGTTGGAGAAGAAGCAGGATGGAGGGGAGATAGGATGGATAGAAGGTATGATGAAGGAGATGGTGGGGGCGATAAGGGAACTGAGGGAGGAAGTGAGGAGAGAAAGAGAGGAGAGAAGAAGGATGGAGGAGGAATGGAGAGGGGAAAGGAGGAAATGGGAGGAGAAGATACAGAGAGAAGGTTTGAAGAAAAAGCTGGAGGGTTGGGAAGACAGAAATTGGAGGATGGAAGAGGTGATGGAGAAAGTAGAGAGCTGGAAAAGGAAGGAAGACGTGGTAAGGGAGTGGTGAAGGAAGGCCAAATGGAGGAATGGGGCCTTAGGATGAGAAAAATAGAGGTGATGCAAGATTAAAAGGAAAGAGAGGGCAGAAGGAACAATGTAGTGCTAAGGGGGGTGGTGACAGAAGGAAGAGAGATAGGAGAGGAGATACGGAAGCTATGGGCTAGGATGGGTATGGAGAGGGGAGATATAAAAGAGGTGATAAGGATAGGGAAAGCGGGAAGGGGAGGTAGCGGAATGGTGCTGGTGAAAATGGCGGGGAGGGAAGAAAAAAGGAAAGTGATGGAAGCGAGAAAAAATATGAAGGGCGGAAGAGAGAGGATTGATGACGATCTAACGGAGGAGGAGAGGAGGGGAAGATGGAAAACAGAAAGGAAGGCAGAGAGGGAAAAGGAGACCGGGAAGAACGTGCGGATTGGATATATGAAGATGTGGGTGAACGGGAGGATGAAGAGATGGGATGAGGTGTATGAGAAATGGATAGAGGAGCAGAGAAACGAAGGGAGGGTAAAGGGGGAGAACGGAGGGGATGAAGGGGTGGGAGGAGGTGGACGGCGGAGGAGGTTATAAAGTGGCCTTTTGGAATGTGGCGGGATTAAAGAATAAAGATGGGGACCTTTGGAAAGGACTGGAGGAGTGGGAGGTGATAGTGATGTGTGAGACATGGATGGAGGAAAGAGATTGGGATTATGTAAGGAATAGGCTGCCAAAGGGATACGTGTGGGGAAAGCAATGTGCTAGGAGGGAAAGTAAAAAGGGGAGGGTAATAGGGTGAATGTTAATGGGAATAAGAAAGGAAATAGAAGCAAGGGCTGAAGAAGTAGGGGAAAAAGAGGGAATAATTATGAGGATGGTGAAGATGGGGGAGAGTGGTGGAGGATGGTGGGAGTATACGTGAAGAAAGACATGCAGAGGAAACTGAGGGAAATAGAGAAGTGGGTGGCGGAAAAAGAAGAGTAAGGATGGTGATAGGTGGGACTTTAATGCAAGGACGGGAAGGGAAGGGGGAAATTACGGGAGAAGGGGCAGGGGACGAAAAAGGACTGGGAACCGAATAGGAGGTCGAAGGATTTGGAGGTGAACGGGTAGGGGAAGAAGTTGTGCAAATATTTAGAGGAGAGGGGATGGGGAATACTGAATGGAAGCATGGAGGGGGATGAGAAGGGGGAGTGGACGTATACAGGAGGGAGAGGGAACTCAGTCATTGACTGCGTCATAGGGAACGAGGACACGAGGGAAAGAGTGGAGAGGTTAGAGGTGGGGGAGAGGGTGGATTCAGGCCATCACCCGGTAGTGGTGTGGCTGAGGGGATGGTGGGGGCGGGGGGAAAAAGGTTGGAAAAGGGGGATGGTGAGACAAAGAATGTAGGGAGGAAAGAAGTAAGGTTAGGAAGCAGCTGAGAAGATGGAGAAGAGAGGGAGGAGAGGGGAAAGAGTATAGGGAGAGGAAGAAAGAGTATAAGATAATGTGTGAGGGGAAGGAGGTGGAAAAGTGGGAGAAGGAGGTTGAGGAGGTTAAGGCAGAATGACAAGTGTGGAAAGTGGTGAACAGAGAGAGAAAGAGGGGCGGGAGGGTGGAGGAGGGGATAACAATGGAAGAGTGGGAAGACTACTTTTAGGGGAGTGTTAGCTGGAGTGGAGTGGAGAGTGAGAAAAGAGGGGGAAGGAAAGAGGGGTGAGGATGAGGATGAGGAGTTAAGTAAGGAGGAGATTATTAGAAGGGTGGTAAGGGGGCTGAAGGAGGGAAAGGCGGGAGGAGGGGTGACGGCATAACCAATGAGGTGTGGAAGTTTGGGGGGTAGAGGTGGGGGATTAGTTATGGGTAATTTATAATAGGGGGGAAGGGGGAAGGGTGGGTGGAGCAGTGGAGGGAGGGAATTGTGGTACCGGTAGTCAAGAAAGGGGTCGGGAAGAAGGTGGAGGACTATCGGAGGATGACTCTTACGCAGACGGCGTATAATGTATATGCATCGGTGCTCGCGGAGAGGTTAAGGCAGGAGGTGGAGGAGAAAAGGTTGCTACCACCGAGTCAGGCCGGCTTCAGGAGAGGAATGGGGTGTATGGACAACATATATGTGTTGAACCATTTAAGTAACAGACAGGTGACCAGGAAAGGAAGGAAGATGGTGGTCTTCTTCATAGACCTGAAGGTGGCTTTTGACTCGGTGGATATGGAGGTGTTGGTGAGGGCTATGAGGAAGAGGGGCGTGAGGAAAGGGCTAGTGGAAAGGTGTGGGGAGGTATTAAAGGAAACGGTGTGGGGTGAGGGTGGGGGAGGAAGAAGGGAATGAGTTTTGGACGGCGAGGGGGGTGAGGCAGGACTGCCCCCTGAGCCCAAGTATGTTCACCCTGCTGCTGGCGGATTTGGATGAGGAGTTGAAAAAAGGAGGGTGCGGAGAGGTGAGATTGGGGGAGAGGAAAGTGTACACCCTGGCGCATGCGTACGATGTGGCGGTGGTAGCAGAGGATGAGGAGGGAATGAAAGGTATGATGGGGAAACTGGAACGGTATATGAATGGAAAAGGTTTACAGCTGAATGTGGGAAAATCGAAGATTATGAGGTCTAGGAGGGGGGGGGTAGATAGAGGAAGGTTATGTGGAGATGGAAGGGAAAGGAGGTGGAGGAAGTAAAGACTTTCAAGTACCTGGGATATACTTTGATGGGGAGTGGGGGGCAGGAGGCCCATGTGAAGGAGAGGGTGAGGAAGGCGGTGGCAGTGATGGGTAGAGTATAGGGGATCGGTAAGAGGAGGTTTGGGAAAGACTGGGGAAAGAGAATTTGGCTCTTTGATAAGTTAGTGTGGGCGACGATGAGCTATGGGCTGGAGATTTGGGGGTGGAAGGTGAGGGAGAGGATGGAGGGGGCACACGACAGATATTTGAGATGGGTTTTGGGGGTGGACTGGTGTACCCCGGGATATATGGCGCGGGAGGAATTGCAGAGGGATAGGCTGAAGGGTAGGGCTGGTTTAAGGGCATGGGGTTGAGAGGAAGCTGGAGGGGCAAGGAGGGGAATTAGCTAGGATGTGCTGGGAGGAGATAAAGGGTAGGGCAAAGAGGGATAAAGTTCGGGGGGGGGGGAAGAGGAAAGGAGGGGTTTCTTTGAGGAGAGGGGGTGGACGGTGGAGGGGCTGGAAACAATAAGGGAAATAGGGGAAATGAGGGGAGAGGAGTTAGTAAGTAGGGAAAAGAAACTACAGGAGAAGGAGAGGTGGGAAAGGATTAGGGAATCGAAATATAATAGGTGGTATGGAGTGATAAAGGGGGTAGGGGTGCCGGGTTATTTGAAGAAGCGCTGGGGGGAAAGTAGGTGGAGGAGGGTGGCGAGGTTTAGATTGGGGTGCGAGATGAGGGGAGGTAGGTACTGGGAGGAAGAGGAGAAGAGGAAATGAAGGGTTTGTGCATGTGGGGAGGAGACGTGGGAACACGTGTGGGAGGAGTGTACCGGGTGGGGGGACGGGAAGGGGTGGCAGGAAGTAGTGGGAGAGGTAATGGATGACGAGAGAGGGGGAGAGGAGTGGTAAGAAGAGTGGAGGAGTGGCGAGGGGGTTGATTGGGAGGAAGAATGGCAAAGGAATGAGAGTGAAATGCAGCGAGCGGAAGCGGGAGTCCAACGGTTGGGAAGGGGGGTGCGGGGGTGCGTGCGTGGCGGAGGGTGCGAGCGAACGGACGATTAGGTTAAGGTAGTTTTTAAGAGCGAGCTAGGTTAAGATAGATTTAAGGGAAAAGTGTAAGAAGAGGAGGGAGGCAGCTTGTAATCCCCAAGGGGACACAAAATAAAGTATATATACTCTTATTAAACTTAATAGACTAGAGATAGTATACATAATGGAACAAAGTCATTTCCTTTCACGAGAAACAAAATATTAGCTTTAAAAAATAACTTTTAACCGCTTCGTTCCCACGGACGTGTTATGTCGCGACGCCGATACTGTTGGTACACACTCACAGACGAGTTATCACGCGACGCAATGCTGTTCGTGCAATGCCACAGACGAGTGATACGGATAGTAATCGAAATAATTTAAATTACTATCCGAAATTATTAAATTATATCGATTACTATCCGTATCACCATCGCTATCACTTATAATACGATTTCTTATTCCTGGTATCGTCATCTCCTCTCATGAACAACTAAATAGGAACTAATTCCCACTACATAGAAGCAAGCTAAGTGACCGTGGAGCAGAAACAGAAGACGCGCGTTTAATCGTCTGTGGCATCGCATGAACGGTATTGCGTCGCGCGTTTACACGTCTATGGCATCGGACGAACAGCATTACGTCGCGTGATAACTCGTCTGTGAGTTTGTACCAACAGTATCGGCGTCGCGACATAACACGTCCGTGGGAACGAAGCGGTTAACCCGCTGAATATCACCGTAGGTATACGTTTAATGCTTCAAAACATCGAGAGCAGTGGAGTAAACATTATGGCCGCGAAATTCAAATAAAGTGTTAATATCTGGTCGAAGAAGCGAGAACTACCTTTGGTCGGTACTGTAAGCTGGTCGGTACTGCACGAGTCTCCTCTAATTAAAAAATTTAGGGAGACTGGATTAATTAGTGATCTTAAACACTCTGCCCGTCCTTCAACAAGCCGTTCAATACAAAATATCGAAGCAGTTCGTGAGAGTGTTGCTGAGAGTCCAGGGAAATCGATTCGGCACCGTGGGCAGGAATAGGACATTTCGAGGAGCTCTCTACAGCGTATTCTCACGAAAGAGTTTTATCTTCATGCTTACAAAGTTCAATTGACTCAAGAAGTGAATCCTACCGACCACGCACAGCGAAGAGAGTTCGTTGAATGGATTATGGAACAACAATGGATGCTGATTTTTCGAACAAAATCATTTTCAGCGATGAGACTCATTTTCATCTTGTTGGCTTGGTTAATCGACAAAATTTTCGCATTTGGGGTTCAGCAAATCCACGAGTGATTGGTGAGAAACAAATGTACCCACAACGTGTCACTGGTGCGGATTTTGGGTTGGAGGCATCATCGGACCATTCTTCTTCGAAAATGCAGCTGGTCAGGCAATGACAGTTAACCCCTTCCGTACTATGAGCGACTACAGTCGCCCTCCACAAACCGCCGTGTACATACGATGGGCGACTATAGTCGCTCTCCACAAAACGCCATGTACATACGACGGGCGACTATAGTCGCTGGCCACAAGATGCCTATGTACATACGACGGGCGACTGTAGTCCCTGGCCACAAAACGCCCTGTACATACAACAGGCGACTATAGTCGCTCTCCACAAAACTATTTTATTTATCCAATCTCTTCAATACTCAATGACGTTCCACGATCCACAGTAATACAATAGTAATAATAATACAAAATATAATGGTTATATGACTTTCAATTCGAGCTGTAGAACTATTGTTGAAAGATTGTGTCTTTTCTTACTGTTGCGACCGCAAGTAACGCGCCGCGCCGCGCGATTCGAACGAGTGCCCGCTGACTCATCACAACAGCTGATGAGTCGGCCGCAGCACCTATGTAACGTTTTTGACCGTTAATGATCTTCGCGGAACGCTCGCCCGGCGACCGTTAGTCCCGCGAACAACACTGTCGTGACAAGGCCAGATCGGAATTCTTTGTACTCTAGCGCCCATTGCGCCTCTTTTGTATTAAGTGGATTCGTCCATCGGCGACCCATTGTCGCATCGCGCCCACGCGCCTCTTCGTGTTTTGTGTGTCGGTTCAGTGCATAGTCCACGTGTTTGCTGCAGTCTGTGTTGTGACGTCGGTGAGATCACCGAATGACCAAATATACGCTGTGTTTCGTCCACGCGACTGTTTTGATAACCCGTCATCCTCCCGACTGACCTGCCCCAACGCCGGCAATTTTAAATCTGCTCTTGGCGAAAACACTTACCGACTACCGATAATAGTTAACTGATTGTGAGCATAATTAAACTATGACGGTTATTCATGTGAACACAGCGTTTCCATGACAACGAGATTGTTATGATTCACAGTCATATTCACACCAATATAAACAAGTGCTATCAAACCAGTCCACAATACATGGACTAACTTATAGCATAAAAACATCGCATAAAATCGTTTTGTATTTATTCAAACAAACATATATTTATTTGAGGTTATTCAAGTGAACAGCTCTCTATACTAAATAACTACATAACTAAAATATACAGAACGTGTTATTTTTCTAACTTTTATTTTTTTTTCCAATTGTAATATATTTTTATAGATTTTGTAGCTTTCTCAACATGATTAAACATAATAAACGTCAAAGTAACGAAACAAAGCAGCATACTAATGAAGAGCAAACGGAAGAGGACATAATTAGATCGTCTAAATGAATTCGAAGAAATATATTAAGCACATCCGAATCCGAATCCGAATCCGAATCCGAATCCGAAGAACAAAATTCAATTACCTCGAAGAAAAATGTATCGGATATTACGTGGACTTTCGAACCGGATCAACATAAAATTCATAAATTTTCTAGACGGCATTCGGGGATAAAAATGACAATAAATTATTCCGCATCAATTTTAGATTATTTTAAATTATTCTTTTCTGAGAACTTTGTCAACTTCATTGTTGAAACGACAAGTAGTTAACAGCACCGCGTAGAAAATAATAACACTCTGAGACATTCACGAGGCACTTATCTTTGCGGAAATGTATTGTTTCCTTGCTATAAAATTATTGATGTCGCGAAACAAAAAGTTAAGGTAAAAGTACCAGTGGCGGAACACGTCCCAATAGTGGAACGATTCAATAAAAATAAGTTAAGTAAATTTATTATATATAGCGTAAAAAGTAATATATATATATAGCGTAAAAAGTAATTTAAAAAAAAAACGATAATTATTAATGATATTTTGGGATAACAGTACAATTAAAAACATTTATTAAGCATGCTCACGAAAATTAAAAAAAAAAATTTATCATCGCTTCTCGTACGGTACGAAAATACTTACATTTTCGGCAAGTGTAAGAAGAGAGGCGCACTAGACTGTTTTAAACTTTATTTCTATATAAACAGAAATTAGCGTAGCAAACCGGTGTCTCGAAATTTCAATAGATTTTTACTTCCAAATTTTAATTCGAATACTATTTTTTCAATTTAGCACATTATTTATTTTTAAAATTGGTGTTCCGTTATACCTTCACCTAGTCTCCAAAGTGTATGTACAGAGAAACAGTTGTACAGACCGTTCCGCGTGCCATTCAGTTGGCTGTTGCAGAATTGCTGGTATAGCGGAACATATTGGTGTATGTGTGACGTCCCACGATTTTTCGCGCGCAGTTAAAACAACTCCCACTCATAAACCACTCTACAACTCCACTCAAATCTCCTCAAACCTCAACTCTTACCCCTTTACCACTGACCCCGACCGCCTTGGCGATGTACCATAGGGGTCCCCATCTCAAGACGGTCAACCATTAAATCTCCTTCACCTATTCGCCCTACGAGGCACAAATTCCTCCCTCACATCGAATCTAAACAAGTCCCTCTCCCCCACAAATCTCTTAAATCGAGACCACGTCTCACACCCTCTAAATGCCGAAAGCAGTCAAAACCACCAACGTCCCATTCCTATTAAAACACCCAAAATCCATTCGAGGAGTTGAGTATTTCAAATTCACGTGCATAAAAACCCCGGAAGCATAAACGCGAGTCCAAATATAGACCAACCTTTGGTCCCTACAAAAACCCCGAAAATATTACTGCGACGCATGTTCATAATTAGGTCAAGGTGCATACTGCGCACCCCCCTTCATACTGTAAAATATTATATAAACGGGTCAAAGTCCATACCGCGCGTACCCCCTCAACCCCTTGTAAAATCATATAAATACAAGGGCTCCGAGACAGAAGTCCTCTTTCGCTGAAATACCAGGATCAAAGAGACACGCTCTTTAGACGAAAAACCACCAAGCGAAAGATCTCGTTCGACAAAGTATCATTTAAACTAAAATCAACCATCTTCAAACATCAAGCATTGTAAGAGATTAAAATTACTATTAATACCACTGTATATCACCATCATCCATATCAATTATTCATATTCTTATTGTTTCATATTATTTCGTATCGCAATGCTTATTGCGCTCATATTATATTGTATTGCTATTCTTAAAGCTTATTAACGCTCATTGAGATCATATTATATTGTCTTATTGACGCTTATTGCTTAAATCATTCTAGCTTATTAACATATATTGTATTTCATGTTCATACTCATATCCTATAACTCATAAACGCTATATAAATGTTATGTTCATCGCCAACCCGTTATTATAAAACCTAACAACCAGCACAATAACAGTGCATGGCATATTACCAAAAAGCTACAAAGTCAATAAACAGTTTTAGTTTAAATCACGCTTCGAATTATTGTGTCAATCCTTCGGTTACGAAAATCCCTAAATCCAAACAGGCTGCCGGAACAGCTGATTACGGGCAACGACCGCGGAAAGAATCACGGTGTTTACTAACTTACTTTCGTATAGGTTTCACTTAACCGTATGACTAGTCGAATTTTGCGAAGTTATTACGTGTGTCTTTTACAATAATGCAACGGTAAATCCGATTACTAAGGCAAACCAAAACAAGTGCTCTAACGGGCGTCTCCCCGATACAACCCAGTTCATTAGACCTTCCATGGTCGATCAGCGTGTAGGATTCAAGATCCTCGCCTAAATTTCTTTTACCCTCAGTGTGTAGGATTCAAGATCCTCGCCTAAATTCCCTCTACCCTCAGTGTGTAGGATTCAAGATCCTCGCCTAAATTCCCTCTACCCTCAGCGTCTAAGACTCAAGATCCTCACCTAAATTCCCTCTACCCTCAGTGTGCAGGATTCAAGATCCTCGCCTAAATTCCCTCTGCCCTCAGCGTGTAGGATTCAAGATCCTCGCCTAAATTCCCTCTACCCTCAGCGTGTAGGATTCAAGATCCTCGCCTAAATTCCCTCTACCCTCAGTGTGCAGGATTCTAGGTCCTCGCCTAACCTCCCCCGAACCACAGTGTGCAGGATTTCAGATTCTCGCCTGGGCCCCATTAATTCCCCTATGTCATTGTCCCCTAAGACCTTCACCCGGGACGTGACATATGTAAACAATTTATGAACACAAGTTAAAATCTTTAGATTATTAATATATTTTCATATTTACGTGATAGTAGTTAAAATTTAAAACGTTATTTTACATTGAACAGAAGAGTAAGTACATTCATATTTAATAAATCTTAGGAAATAAAATCCTAACCTCAAAAAATTCTTTGCACTTTTTGTTTAATGTTTATTTTACGTAATTTAATGCTTATTTTACAATAATTTGATTAACGCTTAGTTTATATCATTTTTAATTAATTTTTGTTAGAAATAACTAGAAAATAAATTCATCTATAATGACGAAATCAGCAAATAAAATTAACAAGAAAAATAAAAGGAATAAAGTAAAGAAACGTGTATCAAAATCTAGCTCTTCTGGTATTCTGGAAGCTGCAATCCAAGCAGTTTCTGAACGCATTTCGTATAGAAAAGCTGCAAAGACCTTTGATGTACCACAAACATCAATCTTCAGGCATCTGAAGGATCCAAATAAACCAACCAAAAAAGGCCCGAGCTCTGTTTTAAGTAACAAAGAAGAAAGTGAAATTGTACAATGGATATTGTACAGAGCAGAGCGAGGTTTTCCTGTCGACAAACAAGAATTGTTGGACACTGTGCAAAGCTACGTTAAAAGTTTGCATAAAAAAACTACATTTAAGGATGACCGTCCAGACAGACATTGGTATACAGCTTTTTATAAGCGACACCCTGAATTACGTGAAAGAGTACCTCCACATCTGACTCAAGTTCGGGCAGAAGTATCTGAATCTGATTTTCGAAAATGGTTTTCAGAAATAAAGCAATATCTAGAAAAGGAGAATCTTTTGGACGTATCAGCTAGTCGCATATTTAATTGTGATGAAACTAACGTTCAACTTTGTCGTAAAAGTGGCAAAGTTATAACTTGCAGAGGAGCTCGAACATTTTATAACATTGTTGATGTACTAGAGAAGGAAAGTAGCAAGGTTTTATTTATCTACAATGCAGAAGGTACGTGTACACCACCAATACATATATGCTGAAGGTATTCCTGTAAGTGTTGTTGAGCATGTGCCTGCAGACTGGGGTATTGGTAACTCTGATACTGGATGGATGACAACAGAAACTTTCTACAACTATATAACAAATGTTTTCTATCCATGGCTAGTGGAAACAAAACATTCAGTTACCTATTTTATTATATTTAGATGGACATTCTGCCTATGTAACTATGCCATTAGTTACATTTTGCAGGAACCATGGAATTGAACTTTTCCCATTATTCCCACATTCAACACATATATTACAGCCATTACATGTAGCCTTTTTCCACGCTTATAAAGATGTTTGGAAGAAAACTGTGCCCTTATGGAACAAAGCGACGAATAATACAAGATTGAGTAAAGTTCAATTTGCAGCGGTATTATTGCAAGCTTCGGAATCAATGGATGAAGAAAAAATAATAAAGAATGGTTTTCGAACCTCTTCCATTCAATCCAGATGTTGTACAATACAACATTTTAAATAAAAAAAAAAGAAAAGTGCAGCAAATGCAACAGATACAAAGTTTGAGCAAAGCCTAGAATCAGCCAACGACTTGAATCTAAATGATTCCGATTCTACTTTTCTACGTGCTTTTGAAAGTAAATTGCCAGTTGATTTATTAGAAGATTTTAAAAAATCGTATTGGCTTAAACTTAAAAACGATGATATATAAAGTTTCAACTTTATCATTTTAATTTTACGTTGTGTTACGTCCCGCGACGTGGAGTCTAGTATTATTTAATCGTTATTTACTATTTCGTACTCTGAGGTATTGTAATCACCTCGTATGAAAACATACAGATGTTATATAATGAATAGCCGATATGACGTTTTCATAAAAAGAGATCGAGCGAAGAATACGCGAACGGCAATAAGCAGGGCAGCCAGCGTCAAGGAGGTAGCGGACAGCCAGCCGTGTAGCAGGTAGCTGACCGCACCCACACCGAGTAGGCCCAGTCAACACCAACTGATGTTCAGCATGGGACGGAGGACTCCTTATCAACCAGCGGAGCCAACACCACCTTTACAAAGCTGTGCCCCTGATCCTCGACAGAAAATTGCCCTCCCGTTATTTCTCGGAAAACCGATCACCAATACTACTACAATATACCTAACTTCAACCCCTAGTACGTAAGCCGTACAAAAAAAATATAAATAATCAATATGTAAATTAAATAAGAATGAGGAATCTTGCTATCGTCGCTGCTGGGAATCAGTTAAAATGGAACGTGCCTAAGTAGTAAATAAACCCCAGAATAGAGCGATGGGAAGATTCTTCCTGGAAGATTCCAGGTAGAAGCTGTGGGATGGAGACTCCCGCCTATGATTTGTCATGTGACAAATCCTAGAGAAGGAGTGATCGACAGCCCTATAAAAAGGGACTGACCATCCGCGGAGCGAATATTGTAATATTGTAATTTTGTTAAGTTCAATTCAATACGTACGTAAAAAGTTAAAACAGACGTTATAACCAGTGTGAACCAAAGTTAAAATACATTATTCGAAAAAATATAAGTTGTAAATCACCAGAAGGTGGTGATTGGAAATAAGTGACGATTGTAAGTGAAGTTTTTATTACTAAAATAAAAGTGTTAAAATCAGATTCAGTGTTCAAGTGTTTACCAGTCGGTTTCTGATGTTTTCGGGCATTTGAAGTTTTATTAATGTACCACCGAAAAATTTAAAATAAAGGAAAACAGATTCTCCTCCGTTGAAAGCGTCATTGGCGAGCAGTAAGCTGCCCACTATGTCACTAGATACTAGAGGTTAATCTGTTTACGCGGTCAAGTAATACTATTCGATTTTTTCAAATCATTAATAATTTAAATAAATTAATGAACTACGTTTGAGCTGATTTTCGGAATCACTGGCGCGCAGAAAGCTGCCCACCAGTGTCCTCTGGAGTCAAGTGCAAACCGGGTTCCATTACAATCAAACTCAAAGATTTAATTTAATCATGAGATGCCCAAGAGCAATAGATCCGGATGGAAGGTACAATTACGAAGATTAATTTATAACTACAAGTGTGCCCCGGCCGCGCCCGAATCCTTATTGGGAGTCTACCAACAACCCTCAGTCGTAAAAACCCAACGACTAATCGACTAATCTCCCAAAAACTAACGCTACGTTGGAGATTGACGGGGTCAGCGAAATTCCCATCCCCTGGCGGCCAACCCGAATTGGCAAATAAAAGGTAGGCACCATAAAGTTTCATATTAATATATAAAACCACAACCCTCAACTAACCCAGAGCGAAAAATCCCAGGATTTGCTCGAAGCGGATTAATAATATAAACATTTCTAAAATTCGCGGTCCCCAAATAAAAATTAGGGACGTAACACGTTGTAAATATTGTATTACGTAATCAACTTAATTTCATGATTTTGTGACGCCCCACGATTTTTCGCGCGCGGTTATTTCAACTCCCTTTTATAAATCAACCTACAACTCCACACAAATCTTCCCCAAACCTCAATTCTTACTCCTTTTCCATGACCCGGCCGCCTTGGCGATGTACCTTAGCGGTCCCCATCTCAAAACGGTCAATCATTAAATCTCCTTCCCTTATTCGCCCAACGCGGCACAAATTCCTCTCTTACATCGAATCTAAACAAGTCCCTCGCCCCACAAATCTCTTAAATCGAGACCACGTCTCACACCCTCTAAATGACCAAAGCAGTCAAACCCACCGACGTCCCTTTCCTATTAAAACACCCAAAATCCATTCGAGGAGTTGAGCAATTCAAAATCACGTGTATAAAAACCCTAGAAAAAAAACTGCGAGTCCCAATATAGACCAACCTTTGATCCCTGCAAAAACCCCAAAAGCTACCGTGACACATGTTTATAATTAGCCCAAGGTGCATACTGCGCACCCCCCTTCATATTGTAAAATATTATATAAGCAGGGCAAAGTCCATACCGCCCGTACACCCCACAACCCCCTGCAAAATCATATAAATACAAGGGCTTCGAAACAGAGGTCCTCTTTTAACGAAATATCATTCGGCGAAAGGAAGCTATCTTTGCACGAAAACCATTTAAGGTCTCGTCAGTCAAAGTATTCTTAAAACTAAATTCAATCATCTCCAACAACCAAGCATTGTAAGAGATTATAACTACCATTAATACCACTGTATATCACCATCATCCATATTAATTATTCATATTCTTATTGTTTCATATTATTTCATATTGCAACGCTTATTGCGCTCATATTATATTGTCTTGCTATTTGTATTGCTTTTCACATTATTTCGTATTGCAACGCTTATTGCGCTCATATTATTGTGTATTGCTATTTGTATTGCTTATTAACGCTTATTGCTTAAATCATCCTAGCTTATCAATATATATATATATATATATATATATATATTGTATTTCATGTTCATATTCATAACTTATAAACACTATATAAATGTTATGTTCATCGCAACCCATTATTATCACTAAAAAACTACAAGGTGAATAAACAGTTTTACTTTAAATCACGCTTCGAATTATTGTGTCTATCCCTCGGCTACGAAGATCCCGAAATCCAAACAGGCTGCCGGAACAGCTGATTACGGGCAACGACCGCGGGAAGCATCACGGTGTTTACTAACTTACTTTCGTATAGATTTCGCTCAACCGCATGACTAGTCGAATTTCGCAGAGTTATTACGTGTGTCTTTTTCCATAATGCAACGGTAAAGCCTATTACCGAGATAAACCAAAACAAGTGCTCTAACGGGTGTCTCCCCGGTGTGTAGTCACTTATTAAACCTTCCCTGGTCGCTCAGCGTGTAGGATTCAAGATCCTCGCCTAAATTCCTTCCACCCCAGCGTGTAGGATTCAAGATCCTCGCCTAAATTCCTTCCACCCTCAGCGTGTAGGATTCAAGATCCTCGCCTAAATTCCTTCCACCCCAGCGTGTAGGATTCAAGATCCTCGCCTAAATTCCTTCCACCCCAGCGTGTAGGATTCAAGATCCTCGCCTAAATTCCTTCCACCCCAGCGTGTAGGATTCAAGATCCTCGCCTAAAACTCCCTCTACCCTCAGCGTGTAGGATTCAAGATCCTCGCCTAAACTCCCTCTACCCTCAGCGTGTAGGATTCAAGATCCTCGCCTAAATTCCCTCAACACCACCGTGCCATTGTCCCCTAAGACCTTGCACCCGGGACGTGACAATTTTTATTTTTTTTAATAATTTTTAATAATTTTTACATAAAAATAAGTACACTCCAAGACAAAAAGATAGCACACTTTAAGAATTACTCAATTTCTGTGTATTAAACAGTACAAATTAAATGTAATTATATGCAGACATATCCGCTAGAAGTTAATAGTGCATTGGATATAAATGAATCTCCTATTGAAGTGGAAGTCTTACCACTGTCTAATGATATAAATCTTGAGTTACTAACGGAACAAGATTTAGTTATAGCTCCAGAACCATCCAAACCTATTGACAACTTGATTTTGAAAAAAAATGTAATAACTGAAAGTCTTAAAAACAATTGTAATTCTTCACAAGCTCTGAATCAAGTGAACAATATACAAGCATCCGATGAAAATATGAATTTCTCCACACCGATTACAGTTTGTTCAGTCGTTGAAAAAACAAATAACACGCACAAACAGAACAAAATAAATAAAATAATAATCTAACTTCAAACCAAGGTAAATATTTTTGTACGTAATGAAACTTATTAAATTTTAATAAGCTTTTCAATTGTTAAATATTTTATTCATATTTTTAGAAAATATTGCGAATAATTTAAATCAATTTTTACAGTACCTGAGCAGTACCTACCAAAAAAGAAGAAGGAGAAACTAAAATCAACAGATAAACAAAAAATGCCGGCTGTAGGAACTTCGGATGAATAGCATTAAATTCATTTAGCAAAAGAAAATGACAGGAAGCTCAGAGAAGAGAAGTTAGCAGAGAAAAAGAAATTACAAGAGGAAAAGAAATTACTTGCACATAAGAAAAAAAGAATTAGATTTACAAATTAAAGAAATACAAAAAAAAATCAAACAAAAGAAAGCATGAAAATATTCTTTTAACTTGTACTTAGCTGACATTCATATTTTTGCTACTTTTAATCGTTGAGATTAAATTTTTAAATTTTATATTAAGCGTTGATCTGCTTAACCTTTAGAGGGCCGGGATTTTTTCATTGAAATTGTAAATTTTATTTACTTAAAATTTATGCATATATAGCACCAAAATGGCCGGCAAAGTATCCGAATTCCTAGGTGGCCACTATAGTGGCCAGCCTGGCCCCGAACGGTATGGCATATATTAGAATTTTTAAAATTTGAACTTGAAATGTTTCTAAGGGTTTTTGATATCGCTAATCACGATTCTCAAGTCAAATTATTAAAATTTTATGCAGAAACAGTGTTCCCATCCCAAACAAGCCTAAATGAATAACGTCAGATACATCCATATATTATTCTTTCCTTTGGCGTTACCCAGGACTAACGACATGGACGTAGAAAGTTTTGTAGCTCTTTTCTTGTTTTTGGGGTTTTTTGTGTTATTTTTGGATGTCTTTTTTTTATTTGTCTGATTTTACTATTTATTATATGACCTGCACTCGTGTAACGCATGCATTATACAAAATGAATAATGAATGTGTATGTCTTTGTTGCGATTTTTACCTGTTTGTTCATACTTTTTGTCCTTCCAAATGAAAAAAAAATTTATATGTCGGAAATTCGAATTTACGGTATTGATTGTTTCGTATGGAAATCCTGAAAACAGGGTGTTATGCACAATACAGTGTCACATGTAGAGCATATATAAAGAGTTCGACGTCTAGTTTGCCGTAATGAACACAAATTGCATCGTCGGTTTTTATCCAGTAATTTTGGAAAATGACGACCTATTAGTCGAGAGGGTTTGGGCAGATCAGAAATGGAGTCATTCGGATCAAGATTCAGTAACACCATGTAAACACCACTGTAAAGTTTTCGGAAAATTAATTTTTTTTTTATTGGCTTAAAAGATGCTTTGAACCTTCTAGAATATGGGGGAAAAAACTGTATTAGTTGAAATAAATTTGTTTCCTTGAAATTTCGAGCTCCTCCCCAAGCGCGTCGGACTGCTTCGAAACGACTACCGGCGTCAAATTAATAGGAAGGTACAACCTAATGTTCTACCTTTTGATTTTTAACTTCTCTAATACACAACGGATGTCGTTAGAAAGTTGTTATGTTCCGATAGAAGCATTTCCAAATAAAAGTATGTTAGCGGCAACATTTCATTTCTTCATGTCTATAACACATTTCAAAACTTTAAACGCGTTTTTCTCGAAACATGATTTTGCAACACGGCATAACACGCAGCATAACTCCAACAATTTTCATTCTTTTCATTCGACCCTTTAACAATATCTTTAAAATAACATTTTGAAGAGAAATACGTACGGGATTTTCAATAAGTTAATTTAAACATTACTTATTAACAAATGATTGCCCTCTTTTTATAGAAAATTGAACGTTTTTCATTCAAATGCTCACCAATCACACAAAAATCAATATTTTTAAAATCCCCTACGTATTTCTCTAGCTATAAACATGTAGATTTAAGCTATATTTTTTTTTTTTTTTTTAATTCAAATTTGCACCAGCTACACTGCGTGCCGCAGAGCGCTAAAACTTCAACATGCCTCACGAGAATGGCTTCAGTGCCGCCATTTTGTAATATTTCTCAATAACTTTTTTTTTTAATAACAAAATATGTGCTTAATAACTTCCTCCAGTATAGTTATTCTATTACCTTTCCTTCCGTCCAAGAAAAATTGCCAAAAACACGCTATTTTTCAAGCTGTTACAGTGGTGTTACCCCTTAAGAAACAAATAAATATTTATTTATTTTCTAATATTTTTTATTTGATTTTCTCATTTTTATATAAATAAATAAATAACATTTAATTATTTCAACAGAATTTAAATTTTTGTTACCGTTCCACTACTGGGACAATCGTCGCGGAACAGAGGTTTCATGCGACCTGCAAGTCGTTCCGGTATAGGTGCATTCGAACCCTAACGTCCCCTATTTTGTCCCAAAATCAAATTTTTTCATTTTGTTCGTAAAACTATGGGCTACCATGTAGAATTCATAATTTATAAGTAAACACTGTATTGAATTTTTAATTCATGAAAGAATAAAAATGGGTCTCTAAAACGTTCTGCTACTGGTACTTTTACCTTATCGCATTATGAATATTGGTCTAATGGCGAACTTTTTAGAAGCAAAATTTTTGGCCAAATAATGTCTAGGGATCGATTTTTATATTTACTGTAGAAACAGAATATATAAACTACGCGAAATCTGTGATATGCTTAGACAAAGTTTCAGGGACACATTCTACTCATTCCAAGATTTATACATCGACGAAAGTTTGCTTTTATATAAAGGCAGATTGTCTTTTAAACAATATATTACATCAAAAAGAAACAGATTTGGGATTAAATCCTTTATTTTATGTGATTCCAAATCCGGATTTCTTCAGGACTTCATTATTTACGATGGATCTTTATCAAATGTTGAAAATATTGCAAATATTGGAATATCTGGGAATATTGTTGTACAGCTATGAACACCGTATTTAGACAAAGCCCATACACTATTCGTCGACAACTGGTACACAAGTCCAGTTATGTTTACTTTTTTACAAGAAAATGTTACCAACGCTGCGGAACAGTACAGAAGAAGTTTAAAAGCAACTCAGATCATCATACATACTTAACAAATAAACCTTACTATGTTTCCATCGTCGACTGTAGGGGTCTTCTCTGAAAAAATGTCCACTCACATTTTTTAATGATCGTTGGACGTGTCGTGGCGCCACTTTGCACTCGCGTTTCAATACTCTCAGCGCTTTTAATATCCTCCGCGCCCGGATGTCTTCTTCGTCTTCTTCTTCTCCTTCTTCTCCTTTTGGTTCGGCTTCTCCTATGTTTTCCGCTTCTCCTTCGTTTCTTCGTCATAGGCTTCCGCTTCATCGCAGTTTCTTATATATTCTGCAACCCTGTGTTCGCTTATGTCTTCTCCAGTAATCGCGGATATTACTTCTTCCAACTGGGATTCTAGTGGATCCGTTGGGTATTCCTCCCCTGGAGTACCTTCACGGGCTGTCTTTATTAGACTGTTCCATGAATTTTGAATATTGGAAGCGGTTATTTCTCTCCATGCTTCGTCTAAGACAGGCCTGGGATTTAAGTGAACGCGGCGGCTGATTTTCAGAGTCAACGCCTCTTTTCCCCCACCGCACGTCTTGGCCCCCGCGGCGGCCTAGGAGCTTCGAGCGCTTCAGGCCCGTACCATATGAACCGCGCGTAGCTCGGTTCATATGAGCTACGCGCGGTTCATATGGTACGGGCCTGAAGCGCTCGAAGCTCCTAGGCCGCCGCGGGGGCCAAGACGTGCGGTGGGGGAAAAGAGGCGTTGACTCTGAAAATCAGCCGCCGCGTTCACTTAAATCCCAGGCCTGGTCTAAGATACAAATACAATCTCTAAGATTATATTGATCATAAAATTGTTGAATATTTCCAGGAATGCTTACTACCCGTGTCAGCATTCTGTGGCGGAAAACTTGTTTCACTTTTGATATCACCCCCTGATCCATGGGTTGAATTATGGAGGTGGTATTTGGGGGCGAGAACATAATTTCAAATTGAGAATCTTCAACATATTTCCCTGGCGTTAATTTGTGCCCTGCACAATTATCTAGTAGAAGTATGACTTTTCCAGTCGTGCGACTTTTTTCGCGGATGGCTTGAAATGATTTTCGAACCAATCCGTGAACACTGTTTGGTCCATCCAAGCACTCTTCTGTGTTTTGTACACGACTGGCAGCTTATTCATTATATTCTTTAGCGCTCTTGATTTTTTATATTTGTGAATGAACACAGGCGGCAGTTTATGGGTTCCTATCATATTGGCACAAAAGCCTACACTCACTCGATCTTTCTTTATTTTTGTACCACTAAGGTCTTTTTTCTTATTTTGGACAGACGTCTTCGAGGGAAGAACTTTCCACATAAGACCACTTTCATTCATATTATGAATATTGTTGTGCTCGATCCCTTCCTCTTGTATTTGTTGAGTGAAATACACTCTGAACTTGTCAGCAGCTGCTGCATCCGCACTTCCTTTCTCGCCGTGAAGTTTGGACAAGTGTATGCCATAGCGATTTTTGAATTTTAACAACCAGCCCCCACTTCCCCTAAATGTTGTATCGCCTTCCAATTCCATCAATAAATGCTGGGCCTTTTGGCGCAAGATAAAATCTGATATGGGGTCTCCCAGCGTCCTTCGCTCCACAAACCACAGATATAAAGCATGCTCCAAATTTCCATATGTCGCCTTTCGTATCCTCAGCCGTTTGAGTGTGCGAGGGCTTCCCTCCACAGCTTGCGTTATAGTGTTGGAATTTTTGCTAATACGCCGCACGGTGTTAACATTAAGTCGAGACTCAGAAGCTATTGCCCGAACTGGTATCTGAGTGTTCAACTTGTGCAGGATCTCTAACTTCTGCCCCATTGATATTGCTGTATTTTTCCTTTTGATGCTCGGCATGATGAACGTCACTTGCACGGATTGCACTTCTTCACAAGTCGAAACTCGAAATGAGACTGCTATTTCGTCTTACAAGACAGAAGAGGGCTCAAAACGAGGTGGAAATTCCAGGATTTTTTATTACCAGGCATTTGAATATTTTCGAACCGTTTGGGAGAACATTTACCTGCCAGATATCTAATAGGGGGCAATCGACATCGTGTCCTTTTTTTGGACATCTCGACTGTCCTCACCCCGAGTAAATCCGTTAATTGCTCTGGACTAGTGCGACAATGCGGTCATAAACCACCACCCTCTCGAGACACTTAAACCGATCAACCTGGCTAAATTTGTTAGCCAGGTATGTACATATCGGTAGTATACATACAATAAGGATAAAAACGTTAGTGGTACAAAAATTAAGAAAGATCGAGCGAAGAAGAAGAAGACATTATATTAAGAACTCTGAGAGTATTGAAACGGGAGTGCGAAGAGACGCTGCAAAACGTCCAACGATCTTTAAAAAATGTGGAGGAACATTTTTCCAGAGAAGACCCCTAAAGTCATCGGTTGAAACACGGTAAGGTATATTATTTAAGTATGTATGGCGGTCTGAGTTGCTTTTAAACTTTTTATAGTTTCGTTCCAGGTCCAACGGCGAGGGCAGGATGGAATCCTGAATTGTAAATACTGATTAATACAGAATTATTATTGTAAGTATGTGTAAATACGAGTAAGAAAGAATGGGAGCGGGATAATGGACGCGCATGTGTACATACGTTATCAGAGTACATATGTAATTCATAAGTGGTCGACTGACATCATGTTTGCTCCTCATTTCACCGAGAATATGTAAGACGGTATAGAATTAAAAATTTGGGGTTCCAATACTACAGAGGATTTTACGTTCCGCAAATAATTTGTCACACTCAGCTGTCGCGAAACAAATTACAATCTACCCTATAACTATAAAATCATAATGTGACGATTTCAATTGTTTTTTTATCGATTATGTCACGTTTTCTGTGTCACGTTTTCTGTAACGCTTTAAATGTCACGTTTTTTTGTAACGCTATAAAGTGGAGATATTATTAATAATACAGAACTGTATTTGGTGTTCTTCTTTTCGCTATTTATTCAGGTTTTATCGAATACTGTTCGAATGTAAAATTCATGTTTCAATCGAATGTGTCACGATGTGTCACGATTTGTGAAACTCTTTAAATAGAGGTTATTTAAAAGTTAATACAGAAATGTTTTTAGTCGACACGATCTTTGTAACGCTTTAAAGGTTTACTTTTAAAGGTTTACCGTAAACCATTCAGATGCGGTAAAGGTCACGGTTAGGAATGTGGTAAAGATCGCGGTTAGGTATTGTGTCGATATGGTAAGGAATGAGATGAAAAAATTTATGTTGAAATCAAAAAGATATGTGTTTGTTATCCAGCTTTTCTACATTTATCCAAGATTAATGGAATGTTGTTCAAATTAAATATTCTACAACCATCTGACCCCTTTGGGGACCAACATACGGGTGGAATCGCTTCGCTCATCCCGCGGTCATTGATTTATAGAGTTTGTTTGTTTAATAAAAGACTTTGTATGTTTGCCAACTTTTTGTTACAAACAAATCTGAGTTAATACCTGCAATTCAACGTGAAGTATACATGTGAATGATATACGTTCGGTGTTTTTTGTACAAAATATTCATCTAGCGTTGTAGCATTTACACGCTCGCGGAATCATAAGAGCCAATTAGAAGACGGTTGAAGGAGAATCTTGACGGTTGAAGGAGAAACAGGTGATCTGAACCAAAAAAATGGAACATATTTGTTCCATATTTTTGGTTCAGATCACCTGTCCGGGACTTAGGACTTCCGCAAGCGAAAAATGTCATCGCCCGCGCACTGACATACGTAGCTCCTCCCACTCCCATTACCATGTTTTGTCAAACTTTAAAAAATATTTTTATGTTCAATAAAGACCCCTTCGTCAACTTACCAAATATCAACACTCTATATTTAATACTTTTTACATAAAAAATTGGTGAAAAATCGAACACTTTTCGACCCAACAAGGCAGAAACCTCCCTTAATAAGTATGCACTACGTATATCCGGCAATAGTTTTATATTCCAGCAAGATAACGCAGTCATACATACTAGGATGGAGTGAAAATATACGGATTTTTTTTGGTGAAGTTTGGAAATGGAATAGCTTCCAAAAGTTACCTTATTATATAACTAAAAAAACCGCGAAAGAACGGTTTTGTACATTTAAGTTTTGAGGTGCCCCGAAGGTCTTAAAAAATCAGAAATTTTTAGTTTTTCTTCTCGTTTTTATTTTTTATTTATTTCATTAGAAAAAAAAAAAGAAACTTGAGGTTATGTTACGTCCCACAAAATTTCGCGCGCAGATAAAATAACATTCCTTCATAAACCACTATACAACTCCTCTCAAATCTCCCCAAACATCAATTCTTACCCCTTCTCCATGACCTCGACCGCCTTGGCGATGTACCTTAGCGGTCCCCATTTCAAGACGGTCAATCAGTGAATCTCCCCCACCTATTCGCCCAACGCGGCACAAACTCTTCCCTCCTATCGAATCTAAACAAGTCCCTCGTCGCCCCTTATATCTCTTAAATCGAGACCACGTCTCAAGCCCACTAAATGACCAAAGAAGTCAAATCCATTATCACCCCTTTCCTATAAAAACACCCAAAACCCATTCGAGAAGTTGAGCATTTCCAAATCACATGTATAAGAACCCCAGAAGGATAATCGCGAGGATTATTTGGCGTACGTGCCGAAAATGCGAGTCCAAATATAGACCAACCTTTGGTCCTTACAAAAACCCCGGAAATATTACTGCGACGCATATGCGTAAATATGTCAAGGTGCGTACTGCGCACCCCCTTTCAAGCCGAAAAGATTGTAATTAGTATAAATACGAGGAACCGCGAGAGCTTGCTCTCGTTCTACCGAAATCAGTCATTGAAGCTCGTTCTACGGAAATCTATTAACGTTCCTGTTCTAAGAAGCCTAAAGTTTTATTCAACCTTATAAGATATAATTCAAAGTGTTCAATTACGAACATAAATTCAGTGTTCAACGGCAACTACCGTAAGAATTTATATTACCATTTAAAATATTGCATATCATCTCCATACATATTATTGTGTATTACTATTCTTATTGCTATTCATATTATTTTGTCTCGTTACGCTTAAGTGCTTTTCATATTATATTGTGTTATTAACGCTCATTGCGACCATATTCCATGTTCTTATCAACGTTTACTGCTTATATTATTCCATCTTAAAACATATACTGTATGTCACGCTCATAATCACAATATATATAACCATTTATATAAATGTTCTGTGCCAATGATTAATGTTTAAACGCATTCTATGTTCAACAAAGCACTTTCACAAACAGTGCCTATATTTTTCGCCTAAACTAATAAACCGCTTTGCTTAACTAACGTTTCGAGTCATTGTGTTAATCCTTCGGCTACGAAGATCCCGAAATCCAACCAGGCTGCCGGAACAGCTGATTACGGGCAACGACCGCGGAAAGCATTGCAGTGTTTACTAACTTACTTTCGTATAGGTTTCGCTTAACATTATGACTAGCTGATTTTGCGGAATCATTACGAGTGTCTTTTACCTCGATGCAACGGTAAATCTGATTACCAAAGCCAAACCACAATAAGTGCTCTAACGGGTGTCTCCACAAAAGGTATCAGTTATTAAACCTTCCCTGGTCGATCAGTGTGCAGGATTATAGATTCGCGCCTGACTCTCCCTTCAAAACGATCAGTGTGCTGGATTATAGATTCGCGCCTGACATTCCCTCGAAATCCTCAGTGTGCTGGATTATAGATTCGCGCCTGGCATTCCCTCAAAATCCTCAGTGTGCTGGATTATAGATTCGCGCCTGACATTCCCTCAAAATCCTCAGTGTGCTGGATTATAGATTCGCGCCTGACATTCCCTCGAAATCCTCAGTGTGCTGGATTATAGATTCGCGCCTGATATTCCCTCAAAATCCTCAGTGTGCTGAATTTTAGATTCGTGCCTGACTCTCCCTTCAAAACCCTCAGAGTGTTGGATTATAGATTCGCGCCTGATTTTATTCCCCATGTCATTGTCCCCAAAGACCTCCACCCGGGACGTGACAGTTACATCATAAAATAAACCTGAAAATGGAAGAATACAAATTGTTTAGATGTTGGTTTCAGAATGTCATCTTGCAGTGTCAGGCCTTTTTCTGGTGGACCTGAGGGAGATATTTGTGTTAACTCTAGGTCTATTGAATCTGACACATTCATAATCCGATTTCTAACTGATGTGCCTCCATGGCTACAAGAAGGTTGCTGAAAAACCTCGCCTCACTGGGCGAGTGATAAGTCTCTCTCCTTTCTCTCTATTCTATCATTTTCTCTTTTGGTTGTGACTAAATCAATGGACCCAATTATCATCTTTCTCTCTGTTCTTTGATCAATTAGAAAAGCTATTTCCCGTTTCGGAACTCGGCGATTTTTTTCACAGGTACACATACTGTCTCCAATATTTTTACATTTGCAGCTACAAATGTCAAACAGTTTTTTTGAATTTTCTTGGAATATTCTAATTTTTATCTTATAATTTTCATTACCCTGGCGTTTCTTGTATGGCTTCATTAAGTTTCTATACTTATCGTGGTAGGTCCTAATCATTTGTAGAACCCTTTTATGAATTACTACTGGGATAGATGCTTTCTCCCAAATTTGACGAATTTCGACGGCAACTCTTTCTGATATTTCTAATACCGTAGATTCTTTCGATGTTCTTTCTGGTTTAAATTCCTGTTTGATAAAAAGGTAATATTTCATAACATCGTGGTAAGTAGGTAGTTTGTTGGCCACAACTCTTTTGGGGTGCCAAATATGGGGCAATAAGTCCTTTTCCTAGTCTTCATGTGAGCTATATTGTAGGTATAACGAACTAGCATAAAGTACTCGGCGTTGCCGTGACTTATTATATTTATTTATTGCTGTATTCCACCCGCAAGAAGCGCTGGGCCTGGTCGCCGCTTGGCGATCACGTCGCGTACTTTCCCTCGCAAGCCGGCCGAGACATGACTTCGTTATGTACATACAATTTTTTTCACAGATTAATTATATTTTACATCATAAAACATAGCCTATATTCGTTATTGCTGTCCAAGGATACTGTAGTTGAAATTCCGTAATAATTGGTTCAGTACTTCTTGAGATTTTTGGGACCATATAAGCAAACGCTGTAGTTTTATTATAATAGAACATCTGACCTTGTCTGATCGGTTTTTTTGCATAAATATTCCGATTTTCATCACGGTGGGGGCACCTTAAAACGTTAAGCGAAACAAAAAATATTTTTAGGAGTAATTAATGATCCCACTCCCCATATTTTCCCAGGTATTCCAAACCATTTATCAAAAATTAATATTTTCACTACAGCCTAATACATACTTCGAAACTCGTCAAAACATATTTTGCGACAGAAAATATATCTGTTTTACCGTGGCCTGCACGTTCGCCCGACATCAACATTATTGAAAATTGTTAGAGTATGCTTTCGAAAGCAGTGTACAAAAATGGGAAACAATACGAAACAGTTGAAGAATTAAAAAAGCCTATTAAATTGGAGTGGACCAATGTAAGTAACGAAAAAATAAAAAAACTATATAAATCGTTACCGAAAAGAATGATTGAAATTATAAAAAATAGGGGATGATGTACTCATTTCTAGCTAAGCATTACTATTAATTATGTATGGCCTTATGACTTATGATAAATGAAATATATACATATATGGTTACTAGGACTTCCGTTTCCGGCCGCGAGCGTGGCAGAAGCGTGTGTTTGGTGGTGCGAGTAACGGGAAGGAAGTTTGAGTGAAGGAAGGTACGAGTGGACAGGGAGTGAGTGGAGAAGGTAGGGGAGAGGTGAAGAAGAGGGGAGGATAAAAAGGAAAAGGTCAGAAATAGTGGGTGGTGAAGTGCGAAGCAGGACGAGGGAGCGGTTTGGAGGTTAGGTAGGGGGATAGGTTTCAGGTGGCGGGAAAAGCTGAGCAGAGGAGTAAGTAGAGGAATCTAGCGGACAGGTGAGGAACTAGGGAGAGAGGACAGGAAGGCGGGAAGTTTGAACGGAGTAAAAGGAAAAGGAGGTAGGAATAGAGAGATAAGGGTAAGCGTCGAGTAGACGGCGAAGGATATGGACGGGAGAGGAGGAGGACAAATGACGGGTGAGAAGAAAGAAGAGGGGTGGGAGGGTGAGACAGGAAAGGAAAAAGGAATGCAGAAAACTGAAAGAAGACGTAGGGGCGATAGTGGGAGTAGCGTCAGCAGCTATGCGGGTAGTGTGGACAGCTGCGGGGGGAAAAAGAGAAAGGAAAGGGAGGAGGAAGAAGGATCGGGGGAGGAAATGAAAAGAGCAGGTTTCAAAAAGAGTGGAAAAACTGTAAGATCGTCGATAGGAGGGAAAAAAAGGGAGGGGAACGAAGAAAGAGAGGAGTCAGAGAGTGTGATGGGGATATTGAAGGAGTTGATGAAGGAGTTAAAGGAGGAGAAAGAGGAAAGGAGGAAGGAGATGAGGGAGGTGAGGGAGGAGATGCGGAAGGATAGGGAGGAAAGAAGAAAGGTGATGGAGGAATGGAGAGAAGAAAGGAGGAAATGGGAGGAGAGAATGAAGGAGGAGAAGAGGAGGGAAAAGATAGAAGAAACGTTAGAGAGGTTGGTAGAAAGGGATGGGAGGGTGGAGGAAATGATAGTTAGGATGGAGGAATTGGAAAAGAAAAAGGAAGGGAGGAGTCCGGAAAGGGGGGAGGGGGGTGATATTGAGGAATGTTGGCTAAGAATGAGAAGGATGGAGTTAAATCAGGACAAGAAGAAGAGGGAGGAGAGAGGGAATAACGTGGTGGTAAGGGGACTGGGGATAGAGGGAGGAGAGGAAGAGAAGGAGGTGAAGAAGTTGTGGGCAGCGTTGGGATTGGAGGAGGGGGGGATAAGGGAGGTGAGAAGGGTGGGTAGTAGGGTAAAGGAAAGAAACGGGTTGACCTTGGTGAAGCTGGCGGGGCGGGAGGAGAAAATAAAGGTGATGGAGGCGAGGAAAAAACTGAGAGGAAAGAAGGAGAGGATAGATGACGATTTGACGGAGGAGGAGAGAAACGCGAGATGGAAGGTGGAAAGAGAGGCGATGAGGGAGCGGGAGGAGGGAAAGAAGGTACAAGTGGGATACATGAAGATGTGGGTCAACGGAAAGATGAGAAGATGGGATGAGCTGAGAGAAAGATGGGTGGAAGAGCAGGGAAACGAGAGATCAGGGAAACGAGAGATAAGGGAAAGGGGGGAGGAGGGGGAGAGTAAGGGGGAGGAAAGGGATGGAGGAGGAGGTAGGTACAAGATTGTGTTCTGGAATGTGGCGGGATTAAGGAATAAGGACGAGGAGTTTTGGAAAGGCTTGGAGGAGTGGGACGTGATAATGATGATTGAGACGTGGATGGAGGGGGGGGGGGGGGAACATAGAAACGAGGCTACCCAGGGGATATATTTGGTATAGACAGTGGGCACGGAGGGCGAGGAGAAAGGGTAGAGCAATAGGAGGAATGTTGATGGGGGTGAGGAAGGGGTTGGAAGTGGGAGAGGAGGGGGAAGGAAGAAGGGAAGGGATCATGGCGAAAAAGGTGAGGATGGGGGGGAGGATGGTGGAGGATAGTGGGGTTTATGTGAACGGAGACCTGCAAAGGAAGCTGGAAGACTTGGAAGAGTGGATTGAAGAGACAGAATGGGGAGTGAGGGAGTTGATAGGGGGGGATTTTAACGCCAGGACAGGGGAAGAAGGGGGGCGGATATTTGGGTGGGAGGAGGGTGAGGGGGGGGCGGGGGAGTAGGAGATCGAAAGACAAGGAGGTAAATGGGGACGGGAGGAGGTTATGAGACTATCTGGAAGAAAAGGGATGGAGCATCCTAAACGGGGGTGTGGAGGGGGATGAGCAGGGGGAGTGGACGTTTACAGGAGGGAGGTCTAGTACAGTAATAGATTATGTAATTGGGAATGAGGATACACGGGAGAAGGTGGAAAGGGTAGAAGTGGGAGAGAGAGTGGACTCAGACCACCAACCGTTGGTGGGCTGGGTGAGGGGAGAGGGTGACAGTGGTGTAGAGAGAAGGAAAGGGGGTAGGAAGAAGGGAGGGGGAAGAGGAGACTGGACAGAGGAAGGGAGAAAAGAGTTCATAAAGAGATTTGGGAGGAGGGAGGAGGGTGATAGGGGGTGGAGGAGTGGAGAGAGTTGAAGGACAGGATAATGGCTGCGGAGGGGAAGTCGGAAGTGGGGGGGAGGAAAAGGAGGGGAGGCTGGTGGGACGAGGAGTGTAGGGAGGAGAAGAGTAAGGTGAGGAAGGAGTTGAGGAGGTGGAGAAGGGAGGGAGGGAACGGGAAGGATTACAGAGAAAGGAAGTGGGAGTATGGAAGGATGTGTCAGGAAAAGAAGAAGGAGATGGAGCGATGGGAGAGGGAGCTGGAGGGGGTGGGGACAGAAGGTCAGGTATGGAAGGTAGTAAATAGAGAGCGGGGAATGAGAAGGAGGGTGAATGAAAGAATAAAAATGAAGCAATGGGGTGAATATTTTAGGGGACTGTTGGGAGGGATAGAGTGGAGGGTACTAAAAGGTGAAGGGAGAGTGAGGGAGGGGGACGAAGAGAGGGAGATAGGAAGGGAGGAAATAAGAAGGGTGGTAAAGAGTCTGAAGGACGGGAAGGCGGGGGGTGGGGATGGGATACAGAATGAGGTGTGGAAGTACGGGGGGGAAGAGGTGGAAAAGTGGTTGTGGATACTATGCAACAGGGTGTGGATGGGGGAAGGGTGGCCGGAGGTCTGGAAGGAAGGGGTGGTGGTTCCGGTAATGAAGAAAGGGGCCGGGGAAAGGGTAGAAGACTACAGAGGGATTACATTAACACAAACAGCATACAAGATCTATGCGGCAGTGCTAGCGGAAAGGTTGAAAGTGGAGGTAGAGGAGAAGAAGCTGCTGCCGCCGAGTCAAACGGGGTTTAGGAGAGGGGTAGGTTGTATCGACAACATATACACACTGAACTACCTGATAAACAGGCAAGTAGGGAGGAAGGAGAGGAGGTTAGTGGTATTGTTTGTCGATATGAAGGCCGCGTTTGACTCGGTGGACAGGGTGGTGTTAGTCAAGGCTATGAGAGACAGGGGAGTTAGGGAAGGGCTGGTAGTGAGGTGTGAGGAGGTACTGAGAGAAACGATAGGAAGGGTCGGGGTAGGGGAGTAGGAAGGGGAAAGGTTTTGGACGGCAAGGGGGGTAAGGCAGGGATGCCCACTAAGTCCAACCCTGTTTACGTTGCTGATCGCGGACTTGGACGAAGAGCTGGGGAGGGGTGGCTGGGGGGGGGTGAAGCTGTGGGAGAGGAAAATTTATACCCTAGCTTACGTGGACGACGTGGCGGTACTTGCGGAGGATGTGGAAGGGATGAAGGGGATGATGGGGAAATTAGAGAGGTATGTGGAAGGGTCTGGAAGGGGCTGCAAGTAAACGTGGGGAAGACGAATGTGATGAGGTGTAGAAGGGGGGGGGGCAGATGGAGCTAGGTGGTGTGGAGGTGGAAGGGAAAGGAGTTGGAGGAGGTTAAAAGTTTCAGGTATCTGGGATACACCCTAATGGGGAATGGGGGACAGGAGGAACATATTAAGGAAAGGGTAAGAAAAGGGGCCGCGGTGATGGGGCAAGTATGGGGGATTGGAAAAAGGAAATTTGGGAAGGACTGGGGAAAAAGGCTGTGGCTTTTTGATAAGTTGGTATGGGCGGTGGTCAGCTATGGGGTGGAGGTGTGGGGGTGGAGGTGTGGGGGTGGAGGTGTGGGGGTGGAAAGGTAGGGAAAAGGTGGAAGGGCTGCAGGAGAGGTACATGAGGTGGGTGTTGGGGGTGGACCGGAATACCCCAGGGTATTTGGTAAGGGAAGAATTGCAGAGGAGGTTGATGAAGGGAGGGGCAGGAATGAGGGCATGGGGATACGAGAGGAAGTTAGAGGAGGGGAAGGGGGGTGAGTTGGCAAGAGAGTGCTGGGAGGAAATGAAGAGGAGGATGAGGAGGGGAAAGGTTCTGCAGGGATGGAAGGAGGAAAGGGAACAGTATTTTAAGGACAGGGGATGGACCGTGGAGGAGGTAGAAAGGGTGAGAGACAGAGGGGGGATTAGGGGGGAGGATTTGGTGGAGAGGGAGAAAAAGATGCAGGAGGAGAGATGGAGAAGGATTAGACAGGCGAAGTATAATGAGTGGTACGGGAGGGTGAAAGGTACGGGGGTGCCGGGGTATTTAAAGAAAGGGTGGGGGGAGGATAGGTGGAGGAGGGTAGTGAGGTTTAGGCTTGGGAACGAGATGAAAGGAGGGAGATACTGGGAGGAGGAGGACAGAAGATTATGTAGAATGTGTGGGCAGGAAGAAGAGTCATGGGAGCATGTATGGGAAGTGTGCACAGGCTGGGGGATTGAGAAGGGATGGCAAGAGGTAGCGAGGGAGGTGTTAGGTGATGAGGGGGAGGGGGAGGACTGGATGAAGAGGTTGGAGGAAAGAAGAGCGATGTGTGAGGGGGGGGGGGGGGGGGGTCGGAGGTGAGTGTGGAGAAATGGGAGTGAGAAGGGAAGCGAGTGGAACCGGAGGTCCGGGAGACGGAGGAGGGAGAGAGAGCGTGCGAGCGAGCGGGACTAGAAAATAAGTTATAGATTATAGTTTAAGTTTAAGTTTAGGTTAAGTTTGGCTAAGGTATTTATAAGATGGATTGGATAAAGAAAGGTTGTATGGAGAAGGCGTCTGGGAGTTTGTAACCCGTAGGGGAACAAATAAAAAGGACTACTACATATACGGTTACTACTTTATAAGTGTGCTCATTATTTTGCCCATGGTATTCATCAGTTTTTTCTTGGTGTACACAAAACCTAGTGCTGTTGTGACCCTTTTCCAGTGATCCGCATATCCTGAGCTCGTAATCTCTCCGTATTATTCGTCACAAACATAAAATTGTACATCCGTCATTAAGAAATTAAAGATAGCACATGTGTGGTATATTTTTGACTGGGAGTGTATAACCGTTTGAAAATATCAAAAATCGGATTCTTTCTTTTTACGTATTTTCATAGGTTGATGTTTTAGGGACATTATAAATCAAATCCGTTGTAAATTTGAGGAAGACTGACAATGTTATAGGCATTTGAGTGGAACCACCCAGGTAGCACGAGGCGGCGCGGCGCGGCGCACAATGAGCCGGATTTAAAATTTGGGCCTTCTTTTTAAGATATCGGAATTATATTTACGCCAAGAAATAGGAGGAAATGATTCCTTTCTAATGATGTAAAATTAAATATTTTTACATTTATATTTATTTATTTTTTAATTGTTTCAACTTATTTGTGATAAAAAATTTAATTCTGTTTATTTAGTACCTTATTTAATGCCCATTACAGTGGTTTAAGCTAAATGTTTGGGAAACTTTTCGTTTCCAAGTTGTAAGGAAAATTCGAATAATAAAGAAAAGTAACAGCAAATCGGTTTGTTTAAATTAAAGACCAGACTTTTGCGATAAAGATCTTCTTTTATTAGTAGGTAAATAATATAAACAATCCATTATAAAATATTGTTATATGCATTAACGAAAATAACGACAGTTTTCAAATTTGATTTTCTTTCAAACGCCACTAAGTTCCAGTTTCGAACCAATTGCAATATTTTCAACACTCTCTCCTCTAAATAATGACGTATCGATCATTTCCCCCCTCGTCCAACTGCTCAAATTATTAGTCTTTTAAGTTATCAACGTTCGGTCAGTCCGTAGGTTACAAGTGGGATTAGTTAAACAGTAGGGATACATCATCACAGAGGTGTTATTATTGTTGTACCCTTCGCGACGAGTTGCAAGACTGGTACGGGATTTGGCGATATCGTAGGTTCGGGAGTGAACAAAAGATTGGGATCTACTGGGTGAACTACACCAAGTTCGATTAAACTCAGAGACTAAGTCTTTATTCAAACTTTAACTAAACTAGACTGAGGTTTACAAAAGTTTTGCCGTGTTATCAGGTTGAGAGTCGGGTCTAGAATCCGTCAATTAGCGGAGTTGAATTGGTTTTATATCCCTCTTGGGTGTGGAACGCGTTACCATGCACGGTCGCGGCGATGCGTTCGCATATTGCTGATCTTGTAGATTCGGTTTTGTTAAGTCACGATATGCAACCATAACACCTGGTGCAACGGACACCAGCAAGCTCAGCAAGATGCGCAATCAAAAGTAAACCGCATACGCTACAAGACCCAGATCCACAGGCGGAGATCATTAGGCCTCTCCCCGCGATCACCAAACTGCGACCCCAAATCTTGTATATAAACCCACGCCCGAACAACCAGAGAAGAACATTGTAAAAAATCAGTTACGCGATCGCGCCCGTGATCGCTCAGCTCAAATAAACCTTTGTTATAACCTACAGTGAGTTCTAACGCTTTAACCGGCAACGATCCACCACCTCTCGGCTCGACCCGAGAATCCCGTTCCCGGCACCTTCACCCGAACTATCGGAGCCCGAGGAACAACCCGTTCGGGGATAACCGCGGAGTGCAACCAGATTCTCAGAGAGAATCTCCACACCGGTAAACCTCGCAACAAAATTCTTTAGCGGCTGTCTTAGCTTGGAAACGTCTCGAACGTTTCGTAACGAACGTAATATAATATGTATAATGTATACCGTAATTTGTATAATGGCACATTATTAACCCTTAAATGTATGGCGTTGTAAAACTACAACATACCGTTCAAACCACTTTTAGTTTCACTGGCATTAGCATATTGTCAAATATATTAAATATACTAAATATATTTTTGCGGAAAAAAAAATATGCATTTAACGCCTTCTTTGGGGGGGGGGGGGGGCCTTGGTCCCTCTGGATGCGCCACTGAACTGAAGGATATCCCCGTTAACCCTTAAATGCATAATTTTTTTCCGCAAAAAATATATTTAGTATATTTAGAATGTTAAATATACTAAATATATTTACAAGGGAACACCGCGAACCCGGACTCACCGATTGGAATGCAACTTTGTGGGTTTATAGAGTAACTCAAGACAAGAACAACGGTGTGTTTCATTTGTGCCCTATCGCCTATTAAGAGGGTGAAAACTAACCTCAAAGTCAAATTGGCACTTCCACTTTTTTCGCGTATAACTCTCAAAGTACAACAGACAAAAAAATGTTTCGAACAAGAGTTTAATGGTGCAATAAGCGTTACAAACTTGCGTTAACAAAAATTTGAAAATAGTTTTAAAAAAAATACCTGAACGAAAAAACACATTTTTCAAAATTTTGTTGACGCAAGTTTGCAGCACTTATTGCACCATTAAACTTTTGTTCGAAACATTTTTTTCTGTCTGTTGTACTCTGAGAGTTATAAGCGAAAAAGTCGAAGCGCCAATTCGACTTTGAGGTTAGGTTTTACCCCCTTAAAGGGCGACAGGGCACAAATGAAACACACCGTTGTTCTTGTCTTGAGTTACTCTATAAACTCACAAAGTTACATTCCAATCGGTGAGTCCGGGTTCGCGGTGTTCCCTTGTTAGTATATTTAATACAGGGTTATCCACTGAAGACTGGCGGCGCTCGATGAGAACGGCAACAACGTCACACGCATAATTTTATTTTTAGAACCTATACTTTTAGCAACAGCCCATAGATGACGGATGTATCGACATATGATTGTAGTAGTAATTATGCGTGTGACGTTGTTGCCGTTCTCATTTCTACTCGCGCGAGCGCCGCCAGTCTTCAGTGGATAACCCTGTATATTTGAGTATATGCTAATGCAAGGAAAAATAAAGGTGGTTTGAACGGTATGTTGCAGTTTTACAACGCTATGAATTTAAGGGTTAATATATTTGTTATGTTAGTGTGTGTAATATTAATTTCTCAGCTTTAAGGTCTAAATTCTGAATTTTTTTGGTACATGATTTCACTCGCATACTAGTTGAAAATTATTAAGTTAAAAAACAGTCGCTGACTGAACTTCGACTTTGCTTTTGTCTTTGTTACTTTCTTTTCCTTGTTTTCTGCGAATGAAATCATGTACCAAAAGAATTCAGAATTTAGACCTTCAAGCTGAGGAATGAATATTGCACACACTAACATAACAACCAGAGCGGTCTGTATTGAACCTTCCTCTTTCGAATGAGACCTCACCCAGTCCAAAATCTGCTCATATAAGGACGAACAACGTATGCCCATGATTGCATTCCCAAATCAGAATTCCGCCATATTGGCGATAATACAGAGCAAGTCACGTGACAAATTTAGTTGAGCCAGTCGACACGAGATGGCGCCTACTCGGGAGGACTGGCAACGTGGATGCAGCCAATGCATGCATTTTCGGACGATTCTAGGTTAGGTTATATGCATATTAGGCATATATTGACTAGGATAGAAACTGCTGGGAACTGTGTACATTTACTAAATTAACGCTGTTATTGTAACACATACATCACTTGAAATCACTGTCGAATTTATGTTATAATTATATGGCCACATTATTTAAAATAAAAAAGAGAGATTGGAACTTTTTTACTAATTCTGGAAATATTGATTTACTGATCATATTTTCAGAATATGGAAGTTACAGCAATTATTTGCAATTGTTGGTCTTATTATTATTATTCCGTCTATTGTATATAACATATAACAAGGAAAAGTCTCCAGATCGGTCAACAGTTGAAACCCCGATTTTTTTGTTATAATTCTTTCCGGTTCTATGCAGAGATGGGCATTATTTAAATAAAAGAATATACTTCCGAATGACTCGAGGGGCCGATCGACACGAGGCTTGGGGGCGGGTGTGTATACCCTAAAACTAAAATTCTATTTAGCTTCGGGTATTTATTAGTTTCCATTGTTTATTAGAAGACTTCATTTTGAGCTTCGAATAATTTTTCATCTTTCATTCTATCTTTATCCTAAAATCCTATTCAGATATAATGGCCGATCGATTCGTTCTCGCGAACTGCGATCAAGCAGAAATCAGCCACCACCATCTGACGATCGTCGATTTGTCAGTTGGAGTTCCTCGGCTATCGAAGGGTATGGTGAAGTAACGGAAATGCTGCTCGACTCCGTCTGAACGTAGCTGTGTGGCTGTTATTTATTCTTATTGTTAGCGTAGTAGTTGTGTGTATCACGAAGCTATGCATAGACCAATACGAGATGAAGCCATGGAGAAAGAATCAATGTTCCGACCAATAAAGCTCCTGAATTTTTTCCGAGCTAAGGCACACCTATTCTGATGTGTGTATTTCTACGCTGCCAGCTCGGTTTGGCTTGTACACGCCAGAAGCTTGGCGCTATCCCCACCACTTCTGGCTCACGCTTGTTCTGGGACAGTGAGAACGAGTCAGAAATCGTTGAGAAAAGGAGCACCGAGGCAGACAAGCGATGGTCATCCGTTAAAACTGCAACCTGCGCGCGCGCGAACAGACAAAAATGGCAACACCGCCGTTATTTTAAATTTTCCGGCCCGGGTTGAAGAATTTGGGGTATTTTTCGTATAACTTTTGAACTATAAAAGATATCAGAATGCAATCTGCGCCAAAACATGAGGAAAAATTATTCCCTCTTAATGATGGATAATTTAAAACATTTTGCGTTTACTTAATTTTTCTTTTATCAATTTTTTAACCATAATTGTTGTGAAAAGCTTTTGCAAACTGTTTATTTGATACTGTATTTAATGCTCTTTTTAAAATTCATGGTGTTGATAAACAATAGGCTAGTTTTTCTGTATCATTACTTTCATAAATTAAGAATTTAAATTTTTATACAATTATGTGTTAGTTCTGCAAACTTCAGAATCTATTGTCCTTGTTTTCATTTTTATAATTTTATCCTGAATGCAGTGCATGTACAGATCGGACGTAACGGGTAACTAATCGAACGTGTCTTTGATTGTAGCGGTGTATGAATTTTTTTCTAGAATTTTTGTCTCTGAATGTCTTAACCTTTCAGCTACTTTCATTTAAAAAAAATGACATTAACGGAAACCGGTATAAGTACCTGTGACGTCCCACAAATTTTCGCGCGCGGTTAAACCAACATTCACTCATAAACCACTCTAAAACTCCATTCAAATCTCCCCAAACCTCAACTCTTACCCCTTTACCACTGACCACTGGCTACCTTGGCGATGTACCTTAGCGGTCCCCATCTCAAGACGGTCAATCAATGAATCCCCTTCCCTTATTCGCCCAACGCGGCACAAATTCATCCCTCATATCAAATCTACACAAGTCCCTCGCCCCAAAAACTTCTTAAATCGAGACCACGTCTCACACCCTCTAAATGACCACAGAAGTCAAAGCCACTACCACCCCTTTCCTATCAAAACGCCCAAAACCCATTCGAGGAGTTGAACACTTCAAATTCACATGTATAAAAACCCCAGAAGGATAATCGCGAGGATTATTTGGTGTACGTGCCGAAAATGCGAGTCCAAATATAGACCAACCTTTGGTCCTTACAAAAACCCCGGAAATATTACTGCGACGCATATGCGTAAATAGGTCAAGGTGCATACTGCGCACCCCCCTTCATGCCGAAAAGATTGTAAATAGTATAAATACAAGGAACCGCGAGAGCTCCTTCTTGTTCTACGGAAATCAATCATCGGAGTCATTACGTACAAATTTTGTCAATTCAGTGTTACAAATTAAACCTCGTTAAATTCAGTGTTCAACGGCAACTACCGTAAGAAATTTACATTACTATTTATTATACTGCGTATCATATTCATACATATTATTTTGTATTAACAACGCTCTTGATTTCATTATTATCTTGTGTTAATTGTATCTTATATTACTTCTTACGCTCATTATTCATATCCTTTGCTTGTGCCAATACTTATGGCTTATATTACTTAAATTGCGTTCATGCCTATTGTATTTTACTATTTGCTTGTGTTAATTGCATCTTATATTACTATTTCATCTTTATAACGCTTATCATTAACTTGTGTTAATGTTCATCGCTTATATCATTTGTTTAAGCCAATACTTATGGCTTACATTACTTAATTGTATTCATGCTTATTATATTAAACATTATCGCCTTATAAAGGACTCTTTATATATAACATATTACCATTGACTTATTATAGTGTAATTCATGTTCATATTCATATATTAATTTTAAGTATCATTTATATAAATGTGATGTGCAAATGCTCAAAGTCTAACGCATTGTCCTGTCAATCAAGCTTTCATAAACAGTGCATGTATTCTTGCCTAAACTAATAAACCGCATTGTTCTAAATCACGTTTCGAGTTAATGTATTAATCCTTCGGCTACGAAGATTCCTAAATCAATACAGGCTGCCGCGATAGCTGATCGCGAGCCGCGAACGCGAAGAGTGTATCACGGTGTTTACAAACTTACTTTTGCATAGCTCGCGTACAACCGTATGACTAACAGATTTCGCGGAATCATTACGAGTGTCTTTTACCTCGATGCAACTGTAAATCCGATTATCAAGCCAAACCACAACAAGTGCTCTACCGGGTGTCTCCACGGAAAGTACCAGTTATTAAACCTTCCCTGGTCGATTAGAGTGTAGGATTACAGATCCTCGCCTAAAATACATATCCGATCAGAGTGTAGGATTACAGATGCTCGCCTAAAATCCTTCCTACCCTCAGTGTGCAGGATTCAAGATCCTCGCCTGAGTTCCTTCTGCCCTCAGCGTGCAGGATTCAAGATCCTCGCCTGAGTTCCTTCTGCCCTCAGCGTGCAGGATTCAAGATCCTCGCCTGAGTTCCTTCTGCCCTCAGCGTGCAGGATTACAGATCCTCGCCTAAAATCCTTCTTGCCCTCAGCGTGCAGGATTCAAGATCCTCGCCTAAAATCATTCCTACCCTCAGTGTGCAGAATTCAAGATCCTCGCCCGAGTTCCTTCTGCCCTCAGCGTGCAGGATTCAAGATCCTCGCCTGAGTTCCTTCTGCCCTCAGCGTGCAGAATTCAAGATCCTCGCCTGAGTTCCTACTGCCCTCAGCGTGCAGGATTCAAGATCCTCGCCTGAACCCCTCCTACCCTCAGTGTGCAGGATTTAAGATCCTCGCCTGAGCTCCATTTAAAACCCCCATGTCATTTTGTCCCCAAAGACCTCCACTCGGGACGTGACATACCTGTTTCCGTTAATGTCATTTTTTTTAAATGCGCCATTATTGTGGTTTTTACACGCAGGTGGCGAACAATCTCTGCGTACAAGGGTATAGCGCCGCGTTCAACCCTGTCGTAGCTAAAAAAATTTAAATTGAGACGGGTACGAGATCAGTCGACATTATTTTCAAACCTCATTACAGTAATTTGGGGTGCGAATGGTAAACCGATCATAAAAGCGGAGCGCGCGGGTCGATTACCTGGACTGGGAAATTCCCAATACCTAGCTCTTTGCGACGTTAATTCGAAGGAGGATATCTTACAATTTTCGAAGTTCGGGTATCACTGCTGTTCAACGGCCGCTAGCAGCTCTCCGCTAGGCCGGTGCACGGTTATAGTGGAATGCGTACGTGAGGCGCTGTTGCCATTTTACCTGTTCGCGCGCGCGTAGTTTGCAGTATTAACAGATGACCCTGTATATCTGAATACGATCTTAGAAGCTCGAATAACCGACGAGAACCTTTGTAGCCCGAGCCGCGCGAGATCTCGCCGTTGTTCGGCAATGTGTCATCGATTATATAGAAACAGAATGTGTTTATTTTTCATCGTATTAATATGAAAATGACACAAATGTATTCCTGGCAGTCTCCCGATTAAGTTGACAGAAAATAATTTAAATCGGACTATTTTTAACAAAACGGGTTTTCAATTCTGCAAACAAATTTTCACGTAATTTCCTTAATTATGGTCTAAATAATATCATTTTTCAGGTCAATTTGATCGAGAAAACATCAGGAATCGATTGTCGTTTCACAAAGATCTGATTAGAAATGCAGAACTGCAGATTTGTCACTACTTAGTGCACAACATTGTATGACACCGCTGGTTCCGAGCGTTGAAACCCACCAAACTCAGCGAGTCGCATGATTGTCAGCGTGAAAGTCAAGAGGGAACTATCCACGGCGAAGGAAATTCCGCCTTTTATCGAGAACGACATAGCTGACAAACTTCATATTCACGTCAAATAAATACATTAATTATAAAATTTAGACGACGAACTATTGTTGAATTTCGCCAGTTCTTACATATGCATCACTTGGTTGTGAATTCCTGATCTCAGAGTTTCATGCATTTACCTATTGAAATGTTGCTTCAAGACATCGGGAAAATGCATTGCTTCTTCTCGTACATACATACATATATCTGTTCGCGAGTGGGTGTCACGAATGGCGCGACTTTGCTTTCCCAAATAAATTCACATTTATCAGGTCCCTCGCCTGAACCGCTTGATAAGGAGACTGAACGACGTAAATCGAGTGCGAGCGAAATAGCGCATCAGCGAGAGACCCTCAGTCGACGGCGACTTCTTGAGTCATCTAGTACTGAATATGAAAATGTTCATATTTCTCATTACACCTTGATAAGAGTGTTACCACCGATGGATTTGGTTTATTTTTTCTTATGAATACATGATTACATGTGTCTCGCTGAATTTCGTGGGCTTTGATGCTCGAAACCAGCGAGGTTATAAAATGTTGCGCACTAAGCAGTGACTAATCTGAAGTTCTGCAATTTTTTATTAGATCTTTGCGAAACTGATGTCAATCGATTCCTTATGTTTTCTCGATCAAATTAGCTCAAAAAATGATATAATTCGGACCATAATTAAAGAAATTACGTGAAAAATTTGTTTGCAGAATTTAAAGCCCGTTTCGTTAAAAATAGTGTGATTTGAATTATTTTCTGTCAATTTAATCGGGTGAATGCCAGAATCTTATCAACCACAAATTCAGGGTGGAGGAGGTACCCCTTCCATGACGCCAACCGGGCTAGTGAAAATACGCAGGCTGGATGGGCGTGATTATTATGTGGTCCCCTCCTCAAAGTGATAGAAAATGTAACCTTTGTATATGCTATATGACAATAAATGTTTAGCGCCTATTTCATTCTTTTGCGCTACATTTGTGAACTTTTTATCATCCTTCCGAAACATTATAATTACGCCGCAACAGTATCTTTAGGAAATCGGGTATAGAATATAGGTTATGTTTTCTGTCACTTCGAGGAGCGGATTTTCTGTCACTTCGAGGAGCGGATTTTCTGTCACTTCGAGGAGCGGATTTTCTGTCTCTTGGAGGAGCGGATTTTCTGTCCCCAAAGTGACAGAAAACGTAACCTATACGCTATACCCGATTTCCTAAAGATACTGTTGCGGCATAATAATAGTGTTTCGGAAGGATGACAAAAAGTTCACAAATGTAGCGCAAAAGAACGAAATAGGCGCTACACATTTATTGTCATATAGCATATACATAGGTTATATTTTCTGTCACTTTGAGGAGGGGACCACATAATAATCACGCCCATCCAGCCTACGCATTTTTACTGGCCCAATTCAACATCCAACACAATTTTATATATAATGTCTGTTCATAACTGCTTTCTGCATAGGATTTGTATTTCATGTTCTGTTTCAGTGTTTTGCTAATTAAAAAAGTCTATCCTAACAAACATCATTTTCTAGGGACATGCCCTCATCTATTTTTCCATTTCACTTATAATTCCTTACTGCCATCGTAGAATATTGTAACGTTAGCACATTTCGAGTAATTAAAATGTACAATGAAATTCTACGTTTGCAGTACCAGCAGACTTTCTGTTTAAATTTTTACAAGTACAACACAATAGCTGAGAACTTCTTTCCACATTCAAAATAGTAGAATATGGAAATAACAAACAGCTCACTCTCACGTGCACCAGGCAGCCGCGCATCTTTGAGTATTACCATTTCTGTGCAGAAAAAACCTGCTGTAATACCGACCGGCCAAATCAGCAAGGTCTCGTGATGTGTCTACCCCCTTAAAGTAGTGGTGAAAAAAAACATGGACTCACAGTGACCATGATTAGCCTCGTTCTAGTGATCAGAAACAAAAAATGTAAAGAGATTCCTTATTCGTATGCCTTTGGCCTTTAGCTATCGCCCCTACCAGAATGATAAAAAAATATTGAAAATTAAGCAAATGGCGACAGTTGGAAACTTCAGTTTCGATTCTCGCACATTTTTTCAACTTTAAAGGTCTGTAAAAGTTTAAAAACAAAATATTTTATCATAATTCTAGTAAGGACGATAGCCACACGTGTGCTGGTAATATGCGCAAAACATGAACTGAGTTGGTCCAGTCGATCTTGAAATATCATGGTCACAGATTCGAAAAACGTGGTTTCGAGAAAATCGCGTTTAAAGTAACGTTTACTCAACGTTCGAAGCCAAACTAATTGTAAGTTTTGATCTAGGAGAGTGGCGGTTACTTTGTAACCAAATGGTCGATTTTTGTGTTCTAAAAGGCACAAAAATGCACAAAACCACTCCCCCCCCCCCCCTCCCAGAAACTTTGCCAAAATACACTTGCAGGAACAAAACTATTATGCGTCACCCGTCCCTCTCAGTGAGTGTACCGTATAGATACCTACCTATTTTGCACCCTGTAGCTCTGTAAATATTACGAATTGGAAAAATCCTTTTGCACCAGTATTAACCATATAATGTACCAGTAGAAAATGCAAAAAAAAATTTGTACCCGTCAGACCACAAAACACACTTAAACAAAGTTTTCTTTCCAACAGTACTGAAAAATGCTTTAAATTTAGTAAAAACAAAGAATATTTTGCCAAATGGATTCAGAAATGTGGACATTATTCATGTTCTGAAAACACAATAGATTACAATGTAGTGAACAAGTAAATCAAGAAGAATATACAGGGTGTCCAAAAAATGTCGGAGTTCCTTGGAAGGGGTAATTCAAGGGGTGATTCGAAACAACTTTTTCCTTACCGAAAATATTGTCCGAAGCTTCGTTAAGGAGATATTAACAAAAACCCCTGTCCAATCAAAGCGCGCGCCCTCCGTTCGAGCTCTCGTGGTAGCGTTGGCTACGCGGTAGGCGACCGCGCTTGTACTACGAACGTACGAACAAGCAAGTTAGCACGCATCGGAGGAAACCGCGTTACACTTTTTTTTAAAAGCAGAATCTTAAATAAGAATCATTTGAAGTGACAAGAAGTACACAAATTTCGTTTTTAAATAAGGCATAAACGAAAAGGTAATGTAACAGAAAATGCACGACATGTGATCGTAATTCGTTATTGAGGCAAAAATCTGTAGTTTAATAACGGCCATCACAACTAAATTTGAAAAATAATAATAGGTGTATGAATAAATTCTTTCCGACTGGATTTACATAACCAGTACAAAGCTACTGAATTTCTATCGCGGTGGTATTCATAAGCTGCCAGAAAAATGGCAAAAAGTAATTAACAATAATGGAAATTATTTCGATGATCGAGTTGTTTTCATATTTTTTAAATTGAACTGTTATTGTACCATAAAATCGAAAGGAATTTATTTCTACACCTAATAATCACCAATAAATTAAATAAAACTCACCCATTCGGACATTCCTTTCCTTCCTTTTCGGAAACCTGTGTCACTGTGTCACTGTACCGATCCTGATTTATGGTAGGGTAGCGCCCATTGCTCAGCTGATCGCAGGTATTCGCAGGACACCACCCGAAGGTAAGGGTCGCAAAGTCAAGTGCGTCCGGGTTGATGTACCGAATATTCACTTCACTGCACTGATACTAACACTGATCATTTAATTTATTTTTCACGGAACGTGTTGTTCCTACGTTATAAAAATTGATGGCCCCGAAAGGGGCCGCGCGTAAAACTCTTCGGCTGAGTACATTTCTGGGATGACCTTACCAGCTAACTGACAGGATTTTTTCCCCAAGCAAATTCCTCTACCCCCAAGTAGTTTCTCTCGTTTCATTATGAGTTTACTCCCATCAAGACAAGAGGCTTTAAGTAAAAAGAAACCAGCACATTTTCGAAACACACGTGTTTTGCAGAAGTGCAACGAACGAACCATCCTACACTTTCACAAAAGCCCGCGCTCCGTCCTTTTATTGCCAATGTACCCATTGCTTAGAGATAGACAGCAGACACCACGTGTTTCGGTTCGAAAGGGTCCGAAGAGAGGAGAAACAGAAAGTCCTCGAATTGTTATAAAGAAGAAAAGGCATACCATTCCTGTTTCCGTTTCCCAATGCCCTGAGTTCACGTTTGCTACGATGCGGAACCAGTTAAGCCATAAATTACCCAAAACTGTAGTAAATCGTTCTCTACCAACCTGATTAACCCTCCGGTGGGAATCAAAGAAAGCCGAATAGGCTACTCATCTCTCAAATTGCGTGCGCCCGGTCCTGAAGCTCGCGACTATAGATAGGGAGACAAAACTGTACGTCTGAACGAGTGCCATATTTGTCGTGTGCTTGCTGTTATACGCCTTATGATGTAAGTATATTTTTTACGAATTCTGGATTCCTTCTTAGATATTTTTTATTTTTTAGTATCTTATAAACATTGTAACGTACCCAAGTTACGTTTTTCTATGTTCTTTTGGGATTTTTGTTTAGGTCTCGTAAAATTGTGCGTCCTGCGGACGTTGGGAGAGCGTTACACGAAGTGTCAGAAGAAGAAACTGAATCAGATGTTAGTGTAACAGAAAGTGAAGAGGAGATTATTGATATAGAAAACCATTGCAGTGCCTCTGAACAATCAGCAGACGAACTAGGTCGCTTTTCTATACCAACCCATTTTTACATTGGAAAGGATGGGGAAACGATTTGGATAAGTGAACCACCAACTTCTACCGAAACAAAGGCGAAAAACATTATAAAAGTTTTATCAGGACCAAAAATGGCTACCACGGATTTTCAGACAGAAGTAGAAGCGTTTTACTTATTTATCACTCAACGAATGATCGACGACATTGTGACTAATACCAACAAATATATCCACAAGAAAAGAACTGAAGTCAACTATTCAAGAGACAGGGATTGTAGAGATACAACAAATGTAGAAATTAAGGCTCTTCTAGGTGCACTGTATTTGATAAGTATAAAAAAGGGTGGTCACACAAACTGCTATGAGCTGTGGAATTCAGATGGCACAGGAATGATTGTTTAACGAGGACTCTTCAGTTATAAGCGCTTCAGATTCTTGCTTCGAGCTCTTAGATTTGACAACATAGATAAACGAAATGCGCGCAAACAAATTGACAAACTTGCACCTATTCGAGATTTCCATCAAGAATTTGTCACTAACTGTATCGCCCACTACAACGTAACTGAGTTTGTGACCATTGATGAGATGCTTCATCCTTTTAGAGGGCGTTGTGGGTTTGTACAATATATCCCTAACAAGCCTGCAAAATATGGCATCAAAATATATGCACTCTGTGATGCCCAAACGTTTTATACTCTAAACTTGGAAGTTTATTGCGAAAAACAGATGCCAGGACCCTATCTAAAATCAAACAAGCCTGATGATGTTGTAAAGAGATTGGTCAAACCGATTGAGAAAACAAACAGGAATCTTACCACTGATAACTACTACAGTAGCTACCCTCTGGCCGAGTATCTCTTAGGAAAGAGATTGACATTTCTGGGAACCATGAAAAAGAATAAAAGAGAAATTCCTCCTGAATTTCAAGCAAGCAAGACCAGAGAGGTCAAATCATGTATTTTTGGTTTTCAAGATGACTTTTGCATGGTTTCAGCAGTTCCAAAAATGAACAAAGCAGTGATTTTCGTTTCAACAATGCATGACACACTTGAAATAGATCAGGAAACTAACAAGTCTCGGATCAACCTAGACTATAATGCTACAAAGGGAGGTGTAGACACTGTAGACCAGATGTGTTCATCTTACAGCACTTCCAGAATCACAAGACGATGGCATCTTGCCCTTTTTTACCGACATCTTGACATTGCTGGAATAAATGCAAATATTATCTACAAATTTAACAATCCTGAAAATAACGACAGATGACGAGTTTTTTTAAACATTTTGCTTTTAGCCTGATGGAAGAACACTTGAAGGAACGAGCATTACTTGAAACACTTCCCAAGGAAACTCGCGTATTTTTGGCCAAGTATAGGAACGACAAAGATCAGGTCCAGGTACCAGAAAAGCCTGGTATTTGTTATGTATGTGGCAGTCACAAAAATAACAGAACAAAAAAAATGTGTCAAAAATGTTGTAGAAATGTGTGCACGAAGCACAGTCACGTAATTACAAACTGTGTAAACTGTGAAAGCGAGCAGCAGATGGATGAGGACTAATTATCTGTTTGTTATCTTCATCGCCATTAATATTTGATGTTCATTGAATAAAATATTATTAAGCAACAAATGTAATTTCTATTTTCTTCTGTGGGACCTAAAATTAAGGTCCGATTGGCCCCAAACTAACCAATCAGACCTGCTTATCTCCCGTGTCTAAACACGCGCTCGAATTTCAAACAAAAGCACGCGTCGACGTATTCCGTGCAAGAGATGGTGGGCCTTGGGGAGGAGATATTGCTGTGAAGAGGGCCTCTTCAGGACAGTGGCCATTTGGGAGGGATACAGGCGTGATTAGTTAGTTTGAGGCCAATCGGACCTCAAGGCCCACCATCTCTCGCACGGAATACGTCGACGCGTGCTTTTGTTTTGAAATTCGAGCGCGTGTTTAGACACGAAAGATAAGGGATCCGTCTTTAATTTGAAGTCAGCGGACTACCCCTTTTCTTCCTGTGTCTCTTCGCGAGGCGTATTGATGTCGGATAATACTCTTTAATTTCTAGTTCTCCAAAATTAATCAGGCTGGTAGAGAACGATTTACTACAGTTTTGGGTAATTTATGGCTTAACTGGTTCCGCATCGTAGCAAACGTGAACTCAGGGCATTGGGAAACGGAAACAGGAATGGTATGCCTTTTCTTCTTTATAACAATTCGAGGACTTTCTGTTTCTCCTCTCTTCGGACCCTTTCGAACCGAAACACGTGGTGTCTGCTGTCTATCTCTAAGCAATGGGTACATTGGCAATAAAAGGACGGAGCGCGGGCTTTTGTGAAAGTGTAGGATGGTTCGTTCGTTGCACTTCTGCAAAACACGTGTGTTTCGAAAATGTGCTGGTTTCTTTTTACTTAAAGCCTCTTGTCTTGATGGGAGTAAACTCATAATGAAACGAGAGAAACTACTTGGGGGTAGAGGAATTTGCTTGGGGAAAAAATCCTGTCAGTTAGCTGGTAAGGTCATCCCAGAAATGTACTCAGCCGAAGAGTTTTACGCGCGGCCCCTTTCGGGGCCATCAATTTTTATAACGTAGGAACAACACGTTCCGTGAAAAATAAATTAAATGATCAGTGTTAGTATCAGTGCAGTGAAGTGAATATTCGGTACATCAACCCGGACGCACTTGACTTTGCGACCCTTACCTTCGGGTGGTGTCCTGCGAATACCTGCGATCAGCTGAGCAATGGGCGCTACCCTACCATAAATCAGGTCTTTATTTATCGAGTCTTTTAAATAAAGTGACGTGTATTTCTCATAAACTGATCAGTGTGCACCTTTTCACTGTCGGTCCTAACCTCAATCTCAACCGGAGTGCTCACCGCGGACAATCTCAAACACATACATATATTTACAAACATGTGCATTATACCGGCATAGGTGTACAATATACAAAGATTGATATATAATATACAAACATAGGTATACAATATAAAAACATTAAAATATGCAGACTGGTAAAAAGTTGACCTGGCGATATCTCGAAAAGGTTTCCATAGAAATTTTTTGACCTTATTTTCTGAATCAGCGGGCCATTTTACATAAGAAAAAAATAGTGTCGTTTGCTGCGGAAACATTTTTTTTATTTTGTAAACTAGTGTTATCAGCGGAACTCAAATTTGTCCGAATTGCGTCGTGTTTGGTTTCATTGTTATTAGAAATATCTCATCCATGCGTTGGAAATGTTCTCATTATGTTAAAACAAAAAATATAAAAACTTTATTCGTGCTTGTCAAGCATACTATTTCTGTGGAGTATCTGCCGGCGGATGGTAGAGGGTCGTCTGTTTACGAGCAGTCCCTCAATTGAAAGGGATAGTAACGACCAAGTTTCATGGGTTTGAAAAGGGACAAGAACGAGAAAACAGTCAATGTTCGTTACAAATGTTCCAGCCTGGTGCTTCACCGGAATTTGTTCACAAACACCCCCTCTCCACGTCTACCGTAACCATTCGGAAGATTTATCGCATATTAGTAGGGTCATTTATTAGCGAACACTGTTATTTAGCGTCCACACCGAGGCGAACAGTGTGTTAGCTAACATGCTCACGAGAAAATGTTTTTGCTCGTGTTCGCCATGGTGGAGATCCGGGGTTAGGTGTAAAAATAAATTGTTTCGGATTTTAGAATACATTAATTAGGTTTGATTTAAAAAATATGAAAAAACTCAAACATCGAAATAATTTCCATTATTGTTAATTTCCTTTTACCATTTTTCTGTCAACTTACGAATACCACCGAGAAATTTAGTACCTTTGTACTGATTATGTGAATCTATATAAATTCTTTCCAGTCGGAAAGAATTTATTCATACACCTAATATTATTGTTTAAATTTAGTTGTGTCAGCCGTTATGAAACTACAGATTTTTACCTCAATAACGAATTACGATTACTTGTCGTACATTTTCTGTTACATTTTCGTTTATGCGTTATTTGAAAACGAAATTTACGTATTTCTTGTCCTCTCACTTCAAATAATTATTATTTAAGATTCTGCTTCTGAAAAAAACTGTGTAACGCGGTTTCCTTCGATGTATGCCGATTTGCTTGTTCGTACATTCGTAGTACAAACGCAGCTGCCTATCGCGGGAGCACGGGCGGAAGGCAGACGCTCTGAACGGTCGGGGTTTTTTGTTAATATCTTGTTAACGAAGCTTCGGACAATATCTTCGTTAAGGAAAACCTTGTTTCAAATCATCCTCTGAATCACCCATTTGAAAGAACTTCACCATTTTTGGGCCACCCTGTATAGTTCTGCAATCAGAGGCATATGGTCTAACTCAGTGGTCGGCAAACCGCGCCTCGCGAGCCGCATGCAGCTTTTTAGCCCCTTGAATGCAGCTCTGCCCCAAATGATTACAATTTAAATTTTATCAATAAATAAGATGATTATTAAGTATGATATCAAGTTTTATTAAAACTATAATTAAAGTTTATTGAGTTAATAAACAGTGTATCTACCTATATTGTGTAAGTTTAAGAAACTTGTCTCTCAAAAGAAATTTCAATCGTTGTACTGTTGATATTTGGCTCTGTTGACTAATGAGTTTGCCGACCACTGGTCTAACTGAATTGTTTCTTTCATTGTGAATTTCTTTATATCTTCTTTCGCATCGACATTTTTAATCATATAATCGATTACCCGTGCTCCTTTTCAGGCCCGTATATGTACCTATACGATTATTCTCCTTTTTCATCTCCATCCATATTCCCGTTCACAATATTCCATCCACTTTCCTATACCATCGCTAATAATAACTTTCCCTTCGTGTTTTTCACTTTGTTCTATTTTAAAATCGCCTCCTTCTTGCCCAATAATACATGCCCAAACATAAGTATCGAAATAATTCTCCACCTCATAATATCATAAAACAAAATCGCGAAATTTGGTGCTGTTCTGAACGTCTCAGAGTGGCGTAACTTGACTTCGCTCTGAGCAACCTTCATTCCTCTCCCATTCCTACCTAGTACACTTCCTCAATATCCGGCTTTCTCTGCAAATCGTGCCTCAACACATACTCTACCGAATCCTTCGGCGTCTCTTTACACCAGTCCTGGTGTAAGGGAACGAAGCGGTTAAAATGGCTACCGTTTTTTTACCCGTCTGCTACGTCAAATTCAGTATCCTCTGATGAAAGCCAAAAGCACCATGCGGTCTCTACTGGCATCTAAAAGACCGTACACTTTCACCAGCACTCCTAGATGCCGAAAGTATCACCGCATGGTTGTAGTGGAATACAGCCGTGAAGCGGTGTTGCAGTTCTCTCTGTTCGCGGGCGTGTAGGTTTCAACTTTAACGGGTGGCCCTGTATTGCCTCTGGCCGTTACGGAGGGTAACGTGTAACTCTGGGGGACACATCCCGAGGACTAAAGTGTGAAAGCTTAGCAGCTTTGATGACCACAGTTCAATATTTGGGACTCGTGGCACCGGCCACGACTTCCCCCGTACTATCGATACTAATTCGTTAATTGACTAAGGAACAGAACACCTGTAATTTTGAGTTACAAACGCACCAGCTTTCAAGTGAAATTTGAAGCATTCGCAAATAAAAAAAAACGCAGTTTTGTAACTTGATTATGTTCGTAATGAACAAATATATTACACGAATTAAGTCAATGATACCGTTATTCATTTCATTAGGACATATGCTGAATAAAGAGGTATTTTTAAGAATAGAATTGAAATTTAGTAAGACAACTTTTTCGCGACAGGTAGTGCCAAAGGAAAGGCGACCACACACGATACGGCCGAAATGCCTCCACACGCTCCGCGCGGCCTGATAGGCTTGCCGAATGGTGCATCCACACGCTCCGGCTATTTCAGAAAAAATAATTATTTATTCTTTATCGTATCGATATGGAAGTGAAGCTCGCGACAGCTAAAGATTGAAGGACAGAGAGTGTTTAGAGTAGTGGGGACCAAAGGTTTCCCTGCCATATGATACCGACAAAGGGACCTCGGGACCCTCGACCAAAGGCAAGTCAGAAAAATTGTTGACTTCCGGGTTTCTCGGCAAATCTTTGCGAAAACGACGCCTATCGATTCCTCGTGTATGACCTATGAAACTAACACTAACATTATATAATTTATAGTTCAATTTGTTAAAAATAGTCCGATGTACATGAAATGTTGTACGATTTTCATCGAAAAAAACATAAGGAATCCATAGGTATTATTTCCATATCGACACAATAAAGAATAAAAAATTTCTTAATACTCTGAAATGAATAAATACGTTGAATAAATTAATAATAAATGAATTATAATGTTTAACTAAACTGTAGATTTTGTCACAATGTCTAATAGTACTGTTTGATTGTTCCTTATAATCGGAAACTAAAAGTTTACCCACCAAGCGATTTAAATCGCTTAAAGAGCATTGAATAAACTACTAACTCAACAGCCTACACATTTTTTTATAACAATTAAGTTGAAAAAATTAAAAAAAAAACCTTAAATGAACGTACAATATATTCAATTATAAATCATTAGAAAGGCATAATTTTTTCATTTAATGTTCTTTGGTGCCATTCCGATATTTTTTATAGTTTAAAAGTTATACGACACGAATGTTACTAACTATCCCTATTCAAGCCACTGTCGGCGTCCGGCCGGCCTGCACAGTTCGGCTTGTGCAGGCCAAATTGACAGGCCCGCCGCACAGTGGGATGGAGCGACGTTTAGGTAGGCATTCACTTAATTTCTTAAATATTTCGTCATTTATTGATTATAATCTAAGATTACAGGTAATACAGGGTGTTACTCTACCTATAGTCAATATTTTGGGGGGTGATTCTACAGGCATATATAAGTCGAAAATCAAGAGTGACGAAATTGCGGTAAATGCTTCGTTTATTAATTATCGATGGTTAAAGATTGACGTCTGGATCGCCTGAATCAGCCTGAATGACGGCAACTCGACGCACAGCGGGCCGCGCGAGGCAGGCCAGCCAAGGGGCGTGCAGTGGCGGCGGATGCGTGACGGATTTGCCATGTAGAGCGCATACTTACTTACCTACCTCGCCGAAACTGTGACATACGATACTTGCAATAATTTATGAAAAGACGCAAACGTTGTTCGGCATTAAACCTGCCTACTCGTAAAAATCCACAAGGGCATATCAAAACCCGCCCAACGGGATTCTCAAGTAGAGAGGGTGAATGCCATTGCCTTTGAAAATATTGCCCTCAAAAATCACCCACACGGCCATCCAAAGCACCGCGATTGTCCGGTCCGGGATTGTTCACTTAATTACACACACGCACCACGATTAATTTTCTCGCGAGTGTACATGTCTTCGCGCACCACGATTGTTCACTTAATTACACACACGCACCAAGATTATTTTTCTCGCGAATGTCCATGTCTTCACGCACCGCGATTGTCCGGTCCGCCATTGTTCACTTAATTACACACACGCACCACGATTAATTTTCTCGCGAGTGTACATGTCTTCGCGCACTGCGATTGTTCACTTAATTACACACACGCACCACGATTAGTTTTCTCGCGAATGTCCATGTCTTCACGCACCGCGATTGCAGTCTGTGCTCGCGTTGACGACAGTCGTCAAACTGAGGAGACCTTGGCCAAATCCCTGCGCGAAGGACACGAACAACGTTACGAATAAACAACCTACATACAATGTATCGCTACACCTTCACCGAGTAGCTCAAGCGATGATACACATCTTATGCAATAAATTAAATTCTTTATTCTTCATGGAATCGATAGGTATGGCAGTCACACCAATGGATTCTCTATGATTTTCCATAAGGAATCGATCGACGCCACTTTCGCAAAGATCTGATGAGAAATGCAGAATACAGTAAAGTCTCGTTAGCCGTTCGATTTACTGTACACGATACTGACTTTTCGCTATCCCCACCACTTTTCTCTCACTCTTGTCCGGTGAAGGCGAAAGCGAGATGGAACGAGAGCGAGCGAAGGCACTGAAAGCGAGCGTGGAAAGTTACGAGACAGACGACGCGTTGATGTTTTGTCTCGCTCCGTCTTTCGGACGCCACAACACTCCGTCCTTTGCGTGCGTGACGGGCGTGCGCGAAGGTCGCAAGCGGTTACGGTGACAACGAGAACCGTTTCGCAAAATCTTGACGCAGGCCCGGCTCAAGTCTTTTTTGCACCGTAGGCGAACTTCTCAAATTGCGCCCTTTATTATAATACATTTATTTGAGATTATTTATGACTTTACTCTGCAAAATTAGGCAACTGCTAGGGCGTAAGGTGGACAAGAGGTGCAAAATGGTATTTTCATTGCTGGCATTGCTGAAAATAAATTTTTAAATAAAATACTACACATTGTACTACAACGGTTTTAAACTACGAATAAAAATTGAGAGTAAGGACATCAATAAACTGAAATAAATGTACAATAATAAAGGGCTCAATTTGACAAGTTCGCCTATGGCGCAAGAAAGACTGGAGCCGTGCGTGGTTATCTGACCGCCGCGCGCATGCGTCAAGCAGTTACGATTACATGGGAGCGCTCGCGTCTGTCGCGCACGCCGGTCGCGCACGCAGTCTTCCATCTCGCTCCCCCCTTCGGCCAGAAAGAAGCGAGAAACTCACACCCGGAATTAGGGTTTTGTCACGATACGTGCTCAATGTCAGTCCTACCCAGCGAGCGGCTAACGAGACTTTACTGTAATTTCAGATTCGTCGCTTTCTAGTGCGCAACATTGTATGGCCCCCTGATCTCGAGCGTCGCGGTCGAAGGCCACGAAACTCAGCGCGGAACGGTCTCGTCGGGGGCATTGACTGGCCGTGCGAAACAGCTGTGATTCTCTAGCACAGGCACACGCGGGCCTCATGTAAAATTAGCTTCGTTAAAAGTAATCCGATTTACATTGCATTTGGTATGATTTTTATCGGAAAAACATAGGGAATCCATTGGTGTGACTGCCATACCTATCGATTCCATGAAGAATAAAGAATTTAATTTATTGCATAAGATGTGTATCATCGCTTGAGCTACTCGGCGAAGGTGTAGCGATACATTGTATGTAGGTTGTTTATTCGTAACGTTGTTCGTGTCCTTCGCGCAGGGATTTGGCCAAGGTCTCCTCAGTTTGACGACTGTCGTCAACGCGAGCACAGACTGCAATCGCGGTGCGTGAAGACATGGACATTCGCGAGAAAACTAATCGTGGTGCGTGTGTGTAATTAAGTGAACAATCGCAGTGCGCGAAGACATGTACACTCGCGAGAAAATTAATCGTGGTGCGTGTGTGTAATTAAGTGAACAATCGCGGACCGGACAATCGCGGTGCGTGAAGACATGGACATTCGCGAGAAAAATAATCTTGGTGCGTGTGTGTAATTAAGTGAACAATCGTGGTGCGCGAAGACATGTACACTCGCGAGAAAATTAATCGTGGTGCGTGTGTGTAATTAAGTGAACAATCCCGGACCGGACAATCGCGGTGCTTTGGATGGCCGTGTGGGTGATTTTTGAGGGCAATATTTTCAAAGGCAATGGCATTCACCCTCTCTACTTGAGAATCCCGTTGGGCGGGTTTTGATATGCCCTTGTGGATTTTTACGAGTAGGCAGGTTTAATGCCGAACAACGTTTGCGTCTTTTCATAAATTATTGCAAGTATCGTATGTCACAGTTTCGGCGAGGTAGGTAAGTAAGTATGCGCTCTACATGGCAAATCCGTCACGCATCCGCCGCCACTGCACGCCCCTTGGCTGGCCTGCCTCGCGCGGCCCGCTGTGCGTCGAGTTGCCGTCATTCAGGCTGATTCAGGCGATCCAGACGTCAATCTTTAACCATCGATAATTAATAAACGAAGCATTTACCGCAATTTCGTCACTCTTGATTTTCGACTTATATATGCCTGTAGAATCACCCCCCAAAATATTGACTATAGGTAGAGTAACACCCTGTATATTGTATAATAAATACAATAATCATTTTTTTTTCTCGCCGCTTTTTTTAATAATGGGGCTTCAAGAGTCCCTTCATGTTGATTTCCATGTATATACATCCATATATATGTATCGGGGCTTATTAATAAATTATTTAGAACATCATGATTTGTCATTTTTCTGCTGCTCTTTCTGCGTATAATTCGCAGTAATTTTTAAAATCATTATTTCGTGCGTTCTGGGCTTCCTCAGTTAAAAATTCTAAAAAAAATTTTAGATTTCCATTTTTAGAAAATGACCAGCTTTTACACATTGGAGTAGTTTCAGTTAGTCTTTTTCTTGTAATGAAAAATATAAACACTTATATTCTATTGTCAAATTAAGATTTTTTTGTTACCATTTTCGTATTTTTCTAAATTAAAAAAATTGTCCACATTTGTCCGTAAATTCAAGCATACCTCATAATTCTGGATAGATTCAAATTCACAAAATTGAATTATTCATATCCGACCGCATCCGACCCTTTGAAATATTGATATTTTTTTGCAGAAACGCAGGTGCAAGTCAGGTGAAATACAGTGGACGCTCGATAATGTGCCGCAGTCGGGGCTCTAGAGGCGGTGTTTTCTCAGAAGCGGCATATTAACGAGAGCCAATGTAACGCGCGCTCTCCCCATAACTCTCCTGTTTTCTTTTCCGTGATGGCTGCCCCCTACCAGAATACTCTTAAGGTGCGTCACACTGATGTGAGAAAAAGAAAAAACACATTCACGCATATGTATTGCTTGCGAATTGCTTGCGAACTCCAGTGTGGAGGCACCATTAAGGGTTAGCATTCATTGGCTCGCTGAGCGTGAGAGAAAGGGAGGTGCACACACGCGTGCGAGTAATGCGTGTGAGCTGGGGTGTTCCTAACGGCACTTTAAACAGCGGCATATTATCGAGCGTCCACTGTATACCATTTTGCTCCAATTTTGTATTTGCAACAATAATTGTGCAAATTGAATGTTTTTAACTTTAAATTACACTAATTGAGTAATGTTCAAATACAATAATAATGAGATACATATATGTTGGAAGTGAGGCACGCAGAGGTGTGCAACGTGCAAAAGTATGAATGAAACGCTAGATAAATAAGAATGAATCGTGTATGTAATCAGAGAGTGATTGTAATCGAATTTTGGGGAAACAAATAAAAAGGAAGCGAGCAAGTTCTAATAATGATTTTTTTAGTGAAAATAAACACATTCATCTGGATTAGGCAGGCATAATAAGCTGCGTGCCTCACTTCCAACATATATATCTCATTATTATTGTATTTGAACATTACTCAGTTAGTGTAATTTAAAGTTAAAAACATTCAATTTGCACAATTATTGTTGCAAATACAAAATTGGAGCAAAATGGTATATTTCGCCTGACTTGCACCTGCGTTTCTGCAAAAAAATATCAATATTTCAAAGGGTCGGATGCGGTCGGATATGAATAATTCAATTTTGTGAAATTGAATCTATCCAGAATTATGAGGTATGCTTGAATTTACGGACAAATGCGGACAACTTTTTAATTTAGAAAAATACGAAAATGGTAACAAAAAATCTTAATTTGACAATAGAATATAAGTGTTTATATTTTTCATTACAAGAAAAAGACTAACTGAAACTATTCCAATGTGTAAAAGCTGATCATTTTCTAAAAATGGAAATCTAAAATTTTTTTTAGAATATTTAACTGAGGAAGCCCAGAACGCCCGAAATAATGATTTTAAAAACTACTGCGAATTATACGCAGAAAGAGCAGTCGAAAAATGACAAATCATGATGTTCTAAATAATTTATTAATAAGCCCCGATCCATATATATGGATGTATATATATATATGGAAATCAACATGAAGGGACTCTTGAAGCCCCATTATTATAAAGAGCGACGAGAAAAAAAAATGATTATTGTATTTATTATACAATATATTACCTGTAATCTTAGATTATAATCAATAAATGACGAAATATTTAAGAAATTAAGTGAATGCCTACCTAAACGTCGATCCGTCCCACTGTGCGCCGGATCATGTGTGCCCGCCTTAAGACTTGATACTAATGGTGCATCATTTTTAGAAATTTCTATCAAAAAAAGGTAGGTCTTTTCGTGAATCGCTTGTTTTAATGATGAGTATGGACCGGCTGCCCTTCAACTATCTCTGCAAATGTCCACAGATTTTCGTATGCGTTGTATCCATCAAATACAGAGAACTCTTAAGTTAGGTCTAAAATAGTCTTTTAAGAGGGAATCCTCCTTTAAAACACATAAAAGGGACAACTTTGGGAATTTTTTCAAAGAGGCAGTGCAACGAAACTTTCAAAACTTTTCGGATATGTTTGTGTATATGTTGACTAATGCACGTTATATCACAAAATGACTTCTGGTTATCGAGTAATTAGGCGATTCTTCCGTGGTCTCACCACCGGAGATACAATCCATGTAGGTTCTGACGTCCGTTGTACTCAAGTACAACGAAAAAAAACGAATACTTTCTTGTTGCGTGTGAAATTACACTGTCGATGTACCTATGAAAGAAGAAAAAAGTGCAAAATGGAGTAAATAGGGCCCTTTACACGGACGTTCCCGGCGTGCGTTCCACCGCGCGGCACGCAAAAGTACGTAGACGCCGGAGCGACGCTCCTTCGTGCACGCCAGAAGGTTATACTCGCCACTACTTGGAGACAGCGAGTTCGGCCTCATATTTCTACGTCGACTCCATCTACATGTTTTTTCCATGATCCACCGCAGTGGTGTATTGCGTACTACCTGTTCGATGTATATCATCGATCTGCGAAACGATCGATGATATTCCTCGATATAGGGTCACCTGTCCGGTGAGTGAACACACCCCAGTGAGTGAACGTAGCGCATATAATTCGAAAATTTAACGCCTATGGCCCTCACTTCACATTTAAACCGATACTGACATTTAGAGTGAAAACCTACAGATATCTCGCAAAAATATTTTTCTCTTTAATTATAACCGATACTGTATTAAGTCGGTTTGTTTAACACTTGTCCTCATGGCGACCCATAAGTTCAAGGTAAAGCTTGTTACGTGATATCTACAATTTATATTTTCAGCTGCATTTAATGGTCCTATGATAAATTTAAAGTTATGATTACATAGTTATATATTCCTTTAACGAAAAATACTGTATGAAATAGCGGATTTCTAAGAATTTGTCGAGTTTCTTTAGTGTTCATGCATTGGATGGGAGATACCAGTGAACACCAATGAATGAACGACCGTTCTTTCGCATTTCGCTGACATTTTTAACCTCGTCAATGAATAAACAGGATACCCGATTTATGTTTTTTTGACACTTTCGCCGTCAATGTGGAGGTTACATTAACCCACCGCAGAAACTAAATTTCAACTATGCATAATTATGATCTTATCAGACTAGTAAAGTATCAAATCAATAATATTATTCCAATTGGAGAATTACAAATTATTTAAACAAAAAATCGTCTAAATACATTGGAAACCTAACGATTGTTATTACCCCGTTCATTCACTGGGGTACCCCTGTTCATTCACTAGAAATTTCTGTTCACTCACTGGTCATTGGCCCATTTTTTATTTAATCCTCTGCCAGACTTTTAATGAAAGTTAAAACTATCAAACATTGCTAGAATTGTGTTCCAGGATGTCTGACTTTATTAATAAAACAGCTCGCTTACAGCAATAACATTCAGGGGATTAAATAATGACTTTTGAAAACTAATTTTAAGAGACATGCAGCTTAAGTGTTCACTCACTGGACAGGTCACCCTACCTGGCTTATAGAGGTATGAGCCGTGTCACTGGCAAATACCCACCGTGGCAAATAACTACGGTTAGGGGATCAGCTTTATGACTTTATTGCCATTTTACTACGGGTTACGGGCGAGTAACCGAAGGACAAATGACCAAAACATTATAAAATTTAATTGCACTCAGGACATCCTTTTTACGTCTCGAACCGTCGAGTTTGTGAAAATGCAGGTAATCATTAGTTTGAACAGAATAGTCAACGCGACACGACCGCGTAGTCAAACTGTCCACGCATTCACAGTGAAATTGTGCAGATTGTGTGTATTGTGTCTACTATTGCCGGGCCAAAAGAAGATCCCTACGAGGCGGGCTCGGGCGATGCAGTCCACCGATGTGACGATTGGTCGATTCACCTATTTGAACACACTTCTAAAGACGGGGCACACATATTTTGGTTATTGGCTGAAGTACGCACATATATTATCGCACCGTGCGACGAAGAAAGCGAACAAAACATATCGAGATCGAGTGGGATAGAGCGATCTGACCGACGAACGCCAAAGCAATAGCGTAGCCATATTTAACTATTAATATATAACAGCGCTGTTCAAGATCGCTCCCGCGGGAGATTGGGGTTCTCCCACTCTCGTCCTCGTTGTCAGGGATACCGCGCGACGCTAAACTGGCGACCATGACAGACCAGCGTGTCCGTCGCCGAGCGAGCTCGGACGCCCGATACAACATGTGATTAGTGACACGCGGCGTCGCAGCCAGCCAATGCTACTACTTCCCGGTATAAGTTGTCAGTCTTGGTGACCTGTACTTTTCAAACAATTCTGAAACTAGAAATATCATAAACAAGCCTGACACATAGGTACAAAAGTCAACGAATTAACCTGAAATGACCCATATCCAAGTGACAGACGGCTCGCCGGACGTGGCAGCCTTCTTAGCGTCACGCGGTCTCCTTGACGACGGAAGGCACGCTATGCGAGAGAAAGATGGGAAGGGGAAGCAGACGCGTGAGGGGCCCCTGCACTGGCCAGCGCTGATATATAATAACATACAAATTTTCTCATTTTTCACAATATGTTCAGGAAAGTATTATCATTGGGTTGGTATCAGGATAATACTTTCTTGAACATATTGTGAAAAATGAGGAAATTTGTATGTTATTTATATTAAGGGGTCTCCCTAGTGTGACGCCTGGAAAATAGGGCTATAATTGGGAATTTTTTTGAAGGAAATGTACGTGATATTGCGGTTTCTAACTTTGGGGTATTTATTCAGTTACATTTTGACAATCTACTTGAATTTTTTGAAGCATTAATGATAATTATATTTTATGTTATAAGGGTTATAATGAAAAGCTCGCAAAAAAACGCCTGCTGCTGGCGATCACGATTCCGGCTGCCATGGTTATCTGAAACAAAAAACACAGTTATTTTCTTAAGCTATATGAATGTAGCTAGGACTTGAACTAGAATGAAAATAGAAAATCACCAAATAAAAAAATGGCGGCACTTTAAAGAAAAGTTTTCATTTCGCGGCAAAAAAGTGGTCAGTTTTTTGAGCTGCAAAATTCGAATTTTGCAAATAATGACTTCATTCTAGGTCAGATCCTAAGAGAACACGCACTCAATATATATGTTAAGTTTTAAGTCGTTTGGTTGAGTAGTTTTGGAGATATCGTGATCGCCGGGCCGAAAAATGTAGTTTCGAGTAAAACGCGTTTAAAGATTCAAGTACCATTTTTCAAATAATAAATCATACTTACGATTAGTCTCCGATGCCTGGCCCATAGAGTACACCTTCCTCTTCTTCATACAATTCTTGCAAAGCTGCATTTGCTTTCCTTCGAGCAGTTCGAGCTTCTTTTGATGCTTCCTGATGCCTTTTCTCTCCAAGGCAAACTCTGTTCACGTCTTGCGTATCGGCAAAACTTTTGGCTTCTGGGCCATTTGTTACTCCCATCGTATTTAATACTCTTAATAGTGACTGGTAGCCATCGTTAAATATGCCAGTTGCTAAATATGTTGCTACTTCAACTGTTTTTGGCCCAGAGTATATATGTTTGGGGGCGAAATGCCAAATTAACTGATTAAAACTTTCGTTATTGTTCTGTGTGTTTTCGCCTAGACATCGCTCTATCAATTCGTGTTGGGATAAATTGGTATAAATGGGCTTTATAACCTGCTGTACGAGTTCAGTAAGGGGTGGATCATGAGTGTAATTGTCGAGGGCGCCTTTTGCTTCAGCGCGGCGCCACGAACACCAGCTGTCGGCTCCGGTAGGGCAGTAATCATGTTCGGGCGCTGTATCAGTGGAGCACTTATGGTGATACGTTGCCCAAATCGCATTCTTCATTTCCTCCACTGAATCCGTGTGTCGTGTAATTGCTAACCCCTAATATGCTGTTAAATCATTTATTAACTTATCCGTTAATTTTCCCGGACCTTTTCCCCCTATTCCTTTATGTTTCTTTTTTTCTGCTCTCAAACGAGAACCCATCCTTTTTTTAACGTGTAAAACACACTCTAACTTTTTCACCTGCACGTCATATGGATTCAAATCCACAATGCCCTTATACGTTTTACTGTCGCCATCGCCAATGTAGCGGGTATACATGGCGCCATATCGGTCGCGTGCTACTGTTCATAGCTCACAGCGTTGCCAAAATTTCGAATTCAGCTATAATATTTTAGGAATATGTTCTTAAGATGTTGAACTTTCAGAAAAAAAACAAAAAAAAAATCGATTTTTTTGAACCGTCACACTAGGGAGACCCCTTAATGGTTAACCGTTAAAGATGCCTACGCTATTGCTTTGACGTTCATCGGTCAGATCGCTCTATCCCACTCGATCTCGATGTGTTTTGTTCGCTCTCTTCGTGTGCGCGGTGCTATGATGTATGTGCATACTTCAGCCAATAACCAAAATACGTGTACCCCGTCTTTAGAAGTGTGTTCAAATAGGTGATTCGACCAATCGTCACGTCAGTGGACTGCATCGCCCGAGCCCGCCTCCTAGGGATCTTCTTTTGGCCCGGCAATAGTACATATAGTGTAGGGAGACCGCGGCAAATCGGCTACTTTTTTTCGTTGATAAATTTAACAAAATAATTTAATTTTTCAATTATGTGAATTATACTATCCGAAAGAGTAATCTCTATAGTACATAATTGCTACAACAAATTTTCATTAATCCCCTTTTCTAAAGTCATTCCAGAGAATTTGTAATATAATGTAAAATTGCCGTTTCGAAAAATGCCGGGGTAAATCGGCCACTCCTTCGGGGCAAAACGGCCCCCTTTTATTCGGGCTGGATGTTGATGAATTTTTAGTCATAAATGAAAATAAGTTGTTTATTTCTCAATTACAAATTACAATAGAGTCAAATAACAGTTTAAAAAGTTGAGAAGTTCACGTTTTTAACGCACACATACTGCGGTTTAAATATTGTTGCATTTTTCAGTCATCTTCAGTTTCCGAGGTCCAGTTTCTCCAGTTACTTCTTTTGGCTCCTGCGTTTACGCAACGTACGTCCAATTGAGCACCCTGTCTTCGTCAAAGGCTGAGATTCCAATTCCACATTGGTGGTCGTAACAGCTTTTCTTGGATATTTATTTCTCCTCGTAACTATTCAAGATACAATCGCTTTGAATCAATATTTAAACGCACGGATATATGTAACTTTCTTATTCCAAAGATCGAACTGCACTGCGTAGCCGTGCTTCCGTCCAGGCCACACTACTCCTCTCCTCGTCTCGAAACCGTCAACTGTTTTCCATTGTTGAGCGTCGGATCCACTGACGGCGCTGCATCGAAGAATATTTTTACCACAAAAGTTAATAAAACTACTTATTTACTATGGTTCGGCATCATCAGTGAGTGGCCGATTTGCCCCGGGTGTTATGTGGCCGTTTTGCCCCAGACGTAAATTCTAACTTCAATCACTTAAACACAAAGAGATTTTCCAAAATAACTCAAACTATCATCGGAATCGTAATTGGTACCGCTATTTTAATCAGTAAATACTCACCTCAAACTTCAGAACACTAATATTACAGAGTAAAGGCAAATTTTCCACAAGTCACGAAATTTTGTTATCACTGCCGAAAACGTATTTTGCCTTCTACAAAGTGCAACATAATCTCAAATGCTATCAAATTCCGTTGGTACGGTAGACACATAGAGAGACGTTTACAAAAGCAAACACAAATTTTTATTTTAACTTCCACTGGGTAAAACTTCATGTGGCCGATTTGCCCCGGCCTCCCCTATATTGTGCGAGCCTGCGAAAAAATGGAGCAGCAGCAGCCTGGCCCTCCCACCTAACCAGTGAGAAACAATCCTTCAGGGAACGTAATTTAATTTTCATACATTAATTGTTTTAATCGTTTCAAGAATATATATAGTAAACTGGGGAGCATTGACAGGTTTATGTAGCATTTTGTTATATATTATAAAAATTAACATGGGACGAAATAAGATAAAAATGGGGTGAGGGGCAGGGAAACGACTGAAGTGGGAGGGGGAAGGGAAAGGAAAGAGGGAGGAGCCAGAAGGTGGCTTCTTGGAACAAGGCGGGTGTGTGGAGGAAGGATGAAGAGTTCTGGAGGGGATTGGTGGAATGGGATGTCATGATTCTGAGCGAGACATAGGTAGAAAAGAAAGAGTGAGAATATGTGGTAAGGAGGCTGCCTAGGAGGTATGTTTGGGAAAATCAATGGGCCAGAAGGGAAAACAAGAGGGGGAGAGTGATAGGGGCGAATGATAATAGGTGTGGAAGGGGTTTGAAATGGGAGAAGGGGGGGGAAGGGAGGAGATAATGGCGAAGAAAGTGAAGATTGGAGGGGGGGTGGAAGATAGTTGGTGTATACGTAAACGGAGACATGAATGAGAAACTAGAGGACCTAGGGGAATGGATGGAGGATAGGGAGGGGAAAGTAAGAGTAGTCATAGCTGGAGATTTCAATGCGCATACGGGAGAGAAAGGGAGAGAATCGGGGCAAGGTGAGGAGGAGGAAGGGAGGGGGAGGGGAGTAGGAGATCCAAGAATAGGGAGGTGAATAGGGAAGGAAGAAGATTGTATAGATATTTCGAGGAAATGTGATGGGGAATCATGAATAGAAATAAAGAGGGCGACGAGGAGGGGGAACGGATTTTCACAGAGGGGCGGAGCAACACAGTAATACACTATGTGTTAGGGAACGAAGATACAAAAGAGAAGGTGGTGTGGATGGAAGTAGAGGATAGGATAGAGTCGGATCACCATGGTGGTGGTATGTCTGAGTACGGGTGTCCGGGTGCCCACTGAGTCCGAGCCTCTTTACGCTACTAATCCCGGACATGGACGAAGAGTTTGAAAATGGAGGATGGGGAAAGGGGGAAGTTAGGGGGGGGGGGGGAAGTATACACGTTGGCGTCAACGGATGATGTGGCGGTACTAGCCGAGGACAAGGAAGGGATGAAAGGATTGATGGGGAAGTAGGAAAGATGCAGGTTGGAGGTGAACGTTGGGAAAACAAATGTCATGAGGTGAAGGCAGGGGGGAGGGAGATAGAGGAGTGTCACCTGGAGATGGAAGGGCAAGGAACTAGACGAAGTGAGGAGTTTCAGGTACCTGGGGTATACACTGATGGGGAATGGGGGGCAAGAGAGCCACCTGGGGGAGAGAGTGAGGAAGGAGGCCGCGGCGATGGAAAAGGTATGGAGGATTGAAAAAAGGTTATTTGAGAAGGCTGGGAACGAAGAATCCGGCTGTATGATAGACTGGCATGGCCGGTGATGGGGTACGGGGTGGTGGGAAAGGGAGAAAATGGAAAGGTTGCACGAAAGGTTCCTGAAGTGGATTTTGGGGGTAGAGAGAAGTACGCCGGGGTACATGGCGAGAGAGGAGATACAAAGGGATGATGAAGGGAAGGGCAGGGATGAGGGTATGGGCATACTAGAGAAAGCTGGAGGAGGGGCGGGGGAAACTGCCGAGATGGTGCTAGGAGGGTAAAGGGGTTGAGGGGTGGGTAGGGGAAAGAAAGAGGTTTTTTGGGGGGAGGGGGTTGAAGCTGGAGGAGATTGAAAGGATGAGGGATGCTGGGGGACTAATAGGAGAGGAGTTGGTGAGTAGGGAAAGAAAAGTGCAGAAGGAGGAGAGGTGGGAAAGAATAGAGGACTGAAGGTATAACAGGTGGTACGGAAGGGTGAAGGGGGAAGGGTTGTCGGGGTATTTAAAGAAATGGGTGGGGGGAAGTAGGTGGCGAAGGATAGCGAGGTTCAGATTGGAAGGAGAGAAAAGGAGGTGTAGAGTTTGTGGAAGGGGGGAAGAGACGACGGAGCATGTGAGGAGTGCATGGGGTGGGGGCAAAAAGGGGGTGGCAGGAGATGGCGGAAGAAACACTGGGCGATGAGGGGGAGGGGGAGAAGTAGATGAGAAGATTGGAGGAAAGGAGACAGGTGTGTGGAGGCACGGGGGAATGAATGATGGAATGAACTGGAAGGGGAGTCGAGCGGAAGCGGAGGTCCGAGAGGCGGGAGTGGGTGCGTGCGGGGCAGGGACGGAAGGAGGATGGGGAGAGAGCGAGCGGGCAAGCGGAACGGGTGTAGTTTTTAAGATGTAAATAGCTAGGTGTAAGTTTGTAAAAAGTAGGGTTAAGGTAGGCTAAGTAGGTTGGGAGCAAAATTCGAGTTCGGATCGATCGTACCCGTGATTTGGCCTGTGCCGGTCACGGGACGAGTCGGACCGATCATTGCACGTTCTCGACGCCCCGGAACGGCACCCCTTCGGCTGTCGGCTTGCCGGCATATGGCTGTAGGGGAACTCCGATGGGTTCCATGTTCTCTCAACTGGGTCGTCGCCTCTGGTGGTACCCCCGGACCTTAGGGTCGCGGCGGGAGGATCCTTAGGCAGCCCGGAGCGGAGAACTTGGACGAAGTTGGAGGCCCGACCGGGGTAAGTCCATGTACCGCACCTCCACGTTGGTGCTCCTGGGGTCCCTACACGACATAGTCGGGTAGGGGCGCGAACGCGGACATGGCACTTGCGTTCCCCTGCGGTGTATTTCGCTTGCAGGGGTTACTGTCTTCCTCTCTGAGGAGACCTTCTCGTCAGCAGGGAAGTAAAACGCACGCTGGGTGTTCCCCCCGCCTTAGTGGGGATGGTTGGGAGACCGCCGGGCGGTGGGGTCGTCGCCCTTCAAGACGTTTTTATGTGATGATGAATAATACTAAGGAAGCCTCGGAAAAAAAGCCGCTACCAGGGGGTTATCGCCTGGCTCAAGTCTGCCCTGTCAGCAACAGGCTTGAAGTACGTGATCAGACTGATGGCATTGAGCTGGGGCCGCGGGCCGATGTCAGTGGTAAGGGGTGCGGTATGTTGCCGACCCCCCCACAAAAAGCCACAGCAGCCGACCAAGCTACGTCCACGGACACGACACTGGGAAGGAAGGAGGGAGGTGTTTTGGCGCCCTCTCATCTGGACCGATCTACGATCGCGGTTTCGCGGGTGTTCGGCCAGATGGAGGAGGGGTGTTACAGCGACTCCTCGCTTAGCGAGGATAGCTATTTTCTTAAAAAAAGAGGCGGTTGCCTCGCGGCCGCGTGGGACCAAGGCGGGCTCTGGACGTGGAGCGGCGTCGGGGATACCTCCGCGGAGGAGCGAGCGCTTGCGTGGTCGAGCGGGCGGGGATGCGGCGGGGATTCGTCGCGGCGTGTCGCGATCTCCGATTCGTCGGGGGGGTGCGACGACGACGTCCGATCCGCCGTCGCCGGGACCGGAGGATCGGCATCCGGGGGATGACGTCGAGGTCGCGGACTACTCCGCGATTGTCGACGATGGGTCGAACTTCGACCGTGGGGGCGTCCCACACCCCGGAGAGCGCGACCATGGGACGGGGATGGGTGGCGGGGGTGATGCTGCCGGGGGGCGGTGCCTTGCCGACGTCGAGCGTGAGCTGGCGGAGGAGAAGCGTCGCTCGCGCGATCTGCGAGAGCGCGTAATGCGGCTTATGGATCGGCTGGAGTCGGACCGGTGCGGCCCGGGGACATGTTTGTCCTGTAGCCGGGGTAGGGCCGCAGCTAATGAGCTGTGGCGGGAAAACGCCCGTGCCGGGGCTCCCGCAGACCCCACGGATCTTTCGGGTCCTCCCGACCTCTCCGGTCCCCCGCCTGCTTCCGCGGTGCGGGACGTGGCCGGGTACATGGAGCGATTCACCTCCAGATTTGAGAGGCTGATCGAGTTTGTCACCACCCTGTGCGACAGGGTCGCAGCCTTGGAGGGTGGTCGTGTTCGACCGGCGGCGGGGGTTGAATCCCTCTCGGGAGATGTTCCTGCCCCGAAGGGGAGGAAGAAGGGCAGCGGGAGTACCCCTGGTGGGCCTCCTTTGAGTGAGGGGGATCCTCGTGATCCTTCGCTGGCGCATTCCAGCGTGTCGGCCGGGGGTGGTGAGGCCCGTGAGCCGCAGGCATGGGCCCGCGTCGTTGGACGTCGGGAGAAGAGGGCTGGGGGTGGTCCCACGGTGGGTCCACCGACACTCGCTGCGCGATCATCGAAGCAGCCAAAGGGGGGGGTGGTGCTACAGCCGCCCGCTAACAGGGCCGTGCCGCGATTGCCGCGGCTTCCTCGCGGCGCTGCGGTCAGCGTGATGGCCGAGGAGGGGAGGGAGGAGGAGTTCGCCGGGGCAGTAGCGGAGGCCATGCGGGTCGTGGACCTGACTCCGCTGGGCATTACGGCGCTCCGCCCAAAGAGGGCAGCCAATGGGGTCCTCGTTATCGCCGTTCCGGGAGAGGGCTCCCAGGAGAAGGCGGATGCCCTGGCGAGGGCCCTGGGGGAGGCGACGAAGGACAGGGGGGTGAAAATCTCCCGCCCCCAGAGCTGGGGGGAGATTCGCGTGACGGGGCTCACGGAGCTCTCCACCCCTGCGATGGTGCGCGAGGCCCTGGCCTCTGCTGGGGAGTGCGCGCTCGAGGACGTGCGCGTGGGGGATTTTGGCCGGGACAATGCCGGGCTTTTCTCGGCTTGGGCCCGCTGCCCGTTGGGGGGATTGTCCCGGATCCTCAAAACCGGCGAGATTCGGCTCGGCTTTCTCGGTGCGAGGGTCGAGCTGCTACGGAGGAGGGCGCTGCAGTGCCATAAGTGCCTGCTCTTCGGGCACGTGCGCCGCGCGTGTTCCTCGAAGGAGGACAGGAGCGACGCGTGTTACAGGTGTGGCGTCGCGGGGCACAGGGCCCTTGGTTGCGTGGCGGCGCTGAGCTGCCCGGCCTGCGCCGCGGCTGGGTTGCCCGCCGGGCACCGCATGGGTGGACCTGCGTGCCAGAAGCCCTCTAGCTCTGTGGCTGGCACGGCCAAAAAGAGCAGGGCTGCGGGGAAGAAGCGAGGTGGGGCGGTCCCTCCGAGGAGGGGAGGTGTCGATCCGCCGAAAGGTAGAGAGGAGGCTGGCGCTCCTCGTAAGGTAGGGGATGTACTGCCGGTTGCAGCGGAGGAGCCGGCTGCTCCAGTGGGGATGGCCGAAGTGGAGGGGGTGATTCGGCTCCCATGGAGCTGGAAGATGTCCCTGTGGCCGGGGGCAAGCGCGCTAGGGACTCGAGCGCGGACAGGGTGGCGCTTGCTCCCTCCGATTGCTCGGGTTCTCCCCCCAGAGGCCCTTGCAAGCGCTCGAGGGCCGACGGCGAGACCGGGCCTGCGGTCTCGGATTCCGAGGGGGACGATGGGGGCGAGGGAATGGGGGTGCAGCGGGGTTCGTGACTCCGCTGCCTGATGCGTCTCCGGAGGGGGTGGTGACCGCGGTCGCGCTGGTTCACCCCGCGCCGCTGGATTGCGGGCCCTTCCCGGACGGGGAGGCTGTCGGGGACTCGGGAGTCGGGGAGCCGCAGCCGTCCATAGCGGAGGTGGTGTCGGGGGGGATTGCCGAGGTGCTCGTGTCACCGGTGTCCTCGCCTCGGAGCGATCCGGTCCCCGAGGGAGGAGTGGTGGAGGCCGTCGACGAAGGGACGGTGGAGAGGGAGGTCAAGCCCTCTGTCGTCGGGGGAGCTGGGACAGGGATGGGGATACCGGTGGTGCAGCTGGAGCGTCTTGCCCCTGTTGCCTGCGGCTCGGGGCTCATTGAGATCGTCGACGCCTCGCTGGACGAGGAAGAAGACGACGAAGGGAAAGAGGCCGTCTTTATGGGCCAGAGGGTCTCAGTGGCTGGCCCGCACACGGAGATCGAGGATTCGGAGCTGGGCCCGGATGGTCTGCCCTTCGAGCTCGACGATCGCCCGTACTGGGCGGACGAGTATGAGTTTGACTCCGGGCAGGTCCTCATTATGAGGGGTGACGTCGCCGGTGAGCGGAGTTTCGCGGATCTCGTCGAGCTCGGGTGGGATGACCTCACCGCGGCGGGACTCGAGAGGCGGAGATGGACGGGCCGCGTGGTGTACGCGGGCACGTGGACGCGCTGTGTCGTGTTTAGATGCCCGTCTCCTGGCGGCAAGAAGCGGGCGAAGGCCCTTGCGGCGGTCTTGGCGAAAAGGCTGGAGGGCAAGGGAGCTGTGGTGTCGGAGGCGGGGCCGGTCCCGCCCTGGTTGAGGTCCGACCTTCGGCCGCTGGAGACGAGGGCCGCCGTTAAAGCGGATGGCTACTGGCGCGAGCTCCGCCAGGCGTATGCAGCGTTCGTGGATCGAACGCTGAAAAAGGAGGCGGACGTGTTGGAGCAGCGCAAGAAGGCGGGCCGCGACACCGGGGTGTCCTTTTTGAAGAAGGGCGCTAAGCTCTTCGGTTAGGGCCACGGGTTAGCGGCACGGTGACGGGGGGAGGTGCGCAGGGATTAGAGGGACCGGGGAGGAGATCACTCCGTCTCAGGAGTCTTCTCCAAGCTGGTCCCCACCTGCGCGCAGTGTTACTGTGGGAAGGTGTTGGTTGGGGGGTGGTGGCGGCGCGCGCGCGGCGGGGGGTTCTTGGGTTTGGGTTCATCCCCCCATCCCTCTCGCCGGGCGATCGCCGCCCTCACCTCCCTTCCGGGCGAAGTTCAACTTCGCGGAGCGTGAGTGACGGCCGTGGGGGGGTTCGGTGGGCCTGGGAGTTTCCCCTTAGGCCCCCGCACCCTCCCGTACAGCGCGCTCCAAGGCGGCTGGCGGCGTCGGAGGGCTGTGGGGGAGGTGAGCGGGGGCTCGCCGAACCTAGTAGCAGCAGCCAGAGACGTGGGGCGGCATTGGCGAGTAACCCGCAATGCTGCCCCGGAGTTAGACGGATGACTTCCGGGGAGCTTCTCTCCCCCTTGGAAAAGTGCCTACTCTGGCAAACGAGCACGGGGGTCCGGGGTATTGGAGGATGGCCTAGCGAACGTATCGCTAGTTTGATCTCGCGCAAGAACGGCCATCTTCCTTGCCAGACCCCCCCGCTCTAGGTGGTTACCGTGCAGGTTTTAGTTGGTTGGAGCCCAACATAACCCCGAGCTTCCCCCGAAGTTCGGGGTATCCGTTCCGGATTTCCTGCACGTAAAAAAAAAAAAAAAAAAAGGCTAAGTAGGTTATTTGATAGCAATGAAAATACATATATATGTAAGTAAATAATAAAATACAAATTATGATTCAACAGTAGACTGAAAGGTAAAAACTCATCACTGGTATTGATATAAATGATATACACAATTCTTTCCATCTCGGTCCCTTCTTAATGCCTGGCTTACGAGCCGATCGCGTACGAGTTTTATCCAGCCGACCTGAAATCAAATTGCCCGCTCATGGCGGTTATGCTTGTAGCCCGAAACGAGTCTCAGGATCCCGAAAACCTCGGGATGTCGAGTAATACGAAAGTATCGGGACCCTGCCCGATCCCGCCCGAAATTTTACGACCCGTCCCGAGAGCCGGGAACTCAAGCCTCGGGACGATCCGTACACTCCAAGTTGTCAGTGACACAGAACTGACACGGAACGGATATGTGTGCGTAGACCTTTATGCAACAACTTGCGACTTTAAACTCGACTTTTAGCGAACTTCTTTTTTGCATCGAGTTGGGAGAAGGTTGCCTATTTTGGACCACTTTTTTATTATTCTCTCCTACACGGGCATAACATATTGCAGAAAGCAAACAGAAACGAGAAAAAGATCTACACTTTATGTAGATTTTATCCTGTATTTTGTGTGTTGATAAAATATGTGATTAAAATATCTCAAAAAAAACTAAACTAATGATTTCGTCCATTCCATGCAACCGGTTTCGTAATTTGGACCACCGGTTTCCTACGTTGGACCGCTCCTAAAAATCAATGAATATAAATATACAATCTAAACAACACTGATCAGGGCATTGAAAAAAGAGTAGAAACAGGAAGCAACAAGTATCTTCCAATGCACGTAGTGCAATAGTACGTTGTTTTGGTGTTTTTTTTTATATTTTATATTTGTCCCCGCATAAGTCCCCAGTATATGAGCCGATTTTGATGATCTTTTTTTTATGCGAAAGAGTGCAACGCCCCATCCATTGGTCCCATCCTACAATGCATCAACATTGACCCAATATTTTGCCAGTTCTGGTTAATAATAAAGACTATTGTCACCTAATTATTATTATATTCTGTACGTATGCCCATATCTCCTCAATATGTTATGTTAATATATTGTAAGATATGTAATAACATATGAAATAACTGTAAGATATGTAATTGTAATACCTTAACAACGCCCTGTATATCGCCGATCTTCTGATCACTGCGGCCGTTAGCAACGTTAAAAAAAAACAGAAGAAAAAAAAATTATATATCTCAGAGAGAAGAATTTGTAGAGACGGCGCACAGTGGAACGAGAATGCCCTATTTATTTGGACATCGGCCAAAATTTGAAGTGTCAAAATTCTGTTCTATAGCTTCATTAAATCTTTATTAAGTGTTCGTAGCATTAGAAAACACAAAGAAATAAACTTTATATTCACATTAAGTTTGATTTAATTGTATATGAATCTGACCTATATGAAAATTTCAATCTTTTTGTCTTTCAGTTGCACCACTTTAAACCATTATTGCCTACATCCTATTAGTTCATAAGTTCTCAATAATTTACATATTACTGAGTATCTTATTATTAATGATTTTGTACAAAAAACATTCGGAATTAACTTGGATTTCATCAATAAACAACTGTATTAAATAAAAGTGTGTTGCACTCGGTACTATAATAATTCAACTAGTGATTTAAAGTTTTGCTCAAAGTCGCCCAAGGTCTAAAATACCTTAATTTAATCCTTTAATAGTAAGGTTTTGAACTGTAGTAAAATTACCTGCTACTAGCTGCGATTAATAAAATAAATCTAATGAAAACATTTCAGTTCATACGTATTTAACCTCAGCTAGCAGAAATGCTCGATCGTCGCGACACGCGTATATCGACGAACGCATGATCCATTAATATCATCTCTCCGACCTGCATTAGTTAAAACTACAAAACAAGCATTACTTCAGGAAGCAATAGAACTTTTAGCCGAAACAGATGTTGATGTAAATGTAGAAGAAGAGGAATCTCTAATGAACATTAATACATAATTAATATTTAAATGTATATTTTTCTGTTGATATTTTTAATAAAATTGTTATAATTAATAGTGTATCGTCACTATAAGTTATACGTAATAATTCATTCAGGGGGGGGGGGGGGGGATTAACCACCGAAAATTTGGCTATTTTTCGATTTTGTGTTATTCTACTTAACATGAATTGAATGTGTGCAAATTTTTACAATGAAAATCCAAACCGTTTGGAAGTAATTGCCATGTCCAGTTATTGTCCTTACGTCGTTCCACTGTGCGGCGTGACGGGTTAAAGCATTAAAGTAATTAAAGTTATTTTTCAAATAACTGTGTTACTTGAATCTTACAGTCTTTTCTCAGAAGTGGGGATATAAGCTTTGTGCGTTGTGCGAAAAGTGAGTCTTGTGCGCGAAAAAATGAATCCGAACGATTTCACCACGGTCCAGTTGAAGGCCGTACTGAAGTCTCTAGGTCTCAAAGTTTCGGGCATTAAACTTGAAAATTACAACGCCTGAATTCCACGTTCCCCAACGGCGATTGGATGGAAATGGTGAAAGAAACGGGTGCGGGAAACGAAACAAGAAATGTTGAAGACAAAACAAGAAATTTCGTAGAAAATGTCGTAGAAAACGCTGCGGAAGGTATTGAGGAATGCGTTGGGATTCCAGAACCTGTGTCACTACCACCTTCAGGAAATGCCGAACTCCTGGCTGAGGGATTACGGCTCATATGTCTCCAATATGACCTAGTGCAGAGAGAGTTGGCTATAACACGTCGAGAGAACGAGCTGCTGAGAAACACACCATCTCCGACTTCCGGTGCCAACGTCCAAGGTAGAGCGCACGTGAAAATGCTGAGTGATCTTCTGGGTGAATTTCATGGTTCAGAGGGCTCGTTCCATGTTTGGAAAAGTCAGGTACAGATGCTTGAAAGGGCTTACGGGCTCGACGATAACCATACGAAGATGTTGATCGCCAGGAAATTAAAAGGTAAAGCTCTTGAGTGGGTACATTCTAAGGTCGAGTTTATTGAGATGGCAGCAAATGATCTCCTGGGGGAGATGGAGAAAATGTATGGGCTTTGCCCAAGTACATTGGCACTGAGACGTAAATTTGAGGAACGGAAGTGGAAATTAGGCGAATCATATAGCGAATACCACCATGACAAAGTGATTTTGGCGAATCAAATAGTTATTGAGGAGGAAGAACTTATAGATTTCACGATCGACGGTATAACAGACTTTCACCTACGAAATCAAGCGCGGATGCAGCGATTTGAAACAATGCCTGCCCCGAAAAAAGGGATGGTGTCGACGGAGCGTGGCGAAACCAAAGGACACGGATTAACAGATCGAAGGCCGCCACTAAAGTGCTACAATTGTGACCAGGAAGGACACCTTAGTAATGTCCGAAGCCCAAAAAGGAGAGGCCGTGCTTTTCCTGCGGGAAGAACGGGCATCTCATCAGCGAGTGTCCAGAACGAGGAAAACGATCGTGCTATTCCTGTGGGAAGAGCGGACATCTCATTGGCGAGTGTCCAGAGCGAGGGAAATGAGCGACACCCAAACCTGACAACAGCACCGACCGCGTTGGTAGAGGCGCCGCCGATGGTTCCCTTGACTCCAACAGAATCCTTGACTACTGCAGAGGGAAAACCAGATACATCCAAAGGGGTTGCTGCCACACCTGTACCGTTGGACCACCCGAAACGCCAGTATTGCATATTAATAACCGAAGCTGCGCAGAAACAATTTCTTCGTCGAGGCACTAGTGGATTCAGGTAGCGCTTGGAATATTCTAACCGAAACCGCGTATTCTAAATATTTTAGCGAATACGAATTAACAAAAGATAAAGCCGCGACCAATTACCGCGGGATTAATAAGTCGCCGTTAACTATTCATGGTTATGTAACCTTGAAAATTCGGCTGCATTTATTACCGGAACGCATTTTTACGGTTGGTTTTGCGGTAGTTCCTGATTCCACTATGTCTTATGACGCGTTATTGGGACGAGAGTTTACGACGCGTCCGGGTGTGACTGTAACGTTGGGTAAAACTATTCAGATGAAATATGAGGACTACGAAAGCGATATTATGAACATAGAAATCGTTGAGAACCATAGGAATATCGATAGCGTTGCGGAAAAGTTAGATCCAGAATTACCGTGCGAAGCCAAAGATCGTTTGTTCGAATTGTTAGACAACTACTGTAATTATACAGGATGTACCGAGGAATTGGATTACCGTATGCAGATTCGACTTACATCCAGTGGTAAACCATTCTATTTTAGTCCCCGGAGACTGATCGTGGCATTAGCGTTTGGAAGTGAGGAAAATGGTTGACGATTTATTGAAAAGGAAAGTTATTCGACTGAGCAAATCGTGTTTTAGTAGTCCTATCGTTCTCGTTAAAAGAAAGAATTGCAAGTACCGATTGTGTGTTGATTATCGATGGCTAAATAAGATTACTGTGAAGGATAAATATCCCCTCCCACTAATAGGGGATCAAATCGATCGACTGGTGAACAAGTCTTATTTTACGAGTTTAGATTTGAAGGATGGGTTCCACCATGTTCCGATGGCAGAGGACTCAATTGAATACACTTCTTTTGTTACGCCAGACGGCCAATTTGAATATTTGAAAATGCCATTTGGATTGGCGAACGCGCCAGCGACTTTCCAACGATATATTAATTTAACACTGAGGCCACTGCTTGAAACGGGTCAAATATTGTTATATTTGGACGATATTTTGATTGCCACTAGCTCAGTCGAAGAAAACTTAAACGTCCTTAAAGAGGTTTTGTCTCTGCTATCGCGTTACGGCTTGCAGTTGAATTTTAGTAAATGTCAATTTGTGAAACGAGAAATATCTTATTTGGGCTACAATATTTCTAAACAAGGGGTTTCGCCGAATGAATCAAATATAGAGGTTATACGAAATTTTCCCCAACCGAGAACTGCAAAACAAGTACTAAGCTTTTTGGGATTAACCAGTTATTTTCGGAAATTCATACGACACTTTGCTTACCTAGCGAAGCCTCTTTACGACCTTATAAAAAAGGATGTGCAGAAAGATGTTCCCTTTGAATTTAATAAACGAGCGTTAGACGCGTTTGAAACCTTACAGAGAAAGTTGGTTATCTACCCGGTTTTGGCTTTTTATAATCCTGTTTCTGCCACGAAACTGCACACGGATGCCAGTTCCTACGGGTATGGTGCTATTCTGTTACAGCAACAAAGTGACGGGCAAATGCACCCGGTTATGTATTTTAGTCGACGTACAACTGCAAATGAGAGCCGTTATCACAGTTACGAACTCGAAACTATGGCTATTGTGTACGCGATAGAAAGATTCCGCGTCTATTTACAAGGGATTCACTTCGTAGTGGTTATGGATTGTAACGCAGTTAAACTGGCATTAAGTAAAAAAGACATCAATCCGCGTATTAGTAGTATTTTGCAAAACTACGACTATACAATCGAACACCGTACTTGCGACCGTATGAAACATGTTGACGCGCTCAGTCGTAATATATTAATCGTCGAACCGCTCTCATTTGATCAGGTGTTAGTATATAAACAACTGCAGGACCCAACGATCAGGAAGGTGCATAAAGAATTAGAGATGCAAGAAAGTGGAAAGTATGAACTGCGTAACGGTATTGTTTATAAGAAACACAATAACGGCGTTTTGTTCTATGTGCCGGAAGACATGACTCGGGATGTCATTCCGGTATGTCACGACGAGGTAGGGCATGTAGGGCCTGAAAAAACAATCGATTTAATACAAAAGCATGCGTGAGCAAGTTAGAAAACACATCGAGAATTGCGTACAGTGCTTGGCCTTTTCGGTGCCGTCGGGAAAAAGTGAGGGCGAATTACATTTATACGACAAAGGTTCTAAACCCCTCGAAACTATACATATTGATCACTACGGGCCATTAGCACGAGCGAAGCGCGAGTATAAACACATCCTCATTGCAATTGATGCATTCAGAAAGTTTACGATCGTGTATCCTGTAAAATCAACGAGAACTAAAGAGGTTATCGCATGCTTGAAACAATACTTCCACCACTTTGGAATGCCGAAACGAATAATATCCGATCGTGCCACTTCTTTCACGTGTTCGGATTTTGCCGATTTTCTGTCCCGATCCCAAGTTAAACATGTGAAAATTGCGACGGGCACTCCGAGAAGTAACGGCCAGGTAGAACGCGTGAATGGTTTTTTGCGATCAATTTTATTAAAAACCTTAGCTAACGGAGACTACGTCGATGCTAACCCTAACCCTAAATTCAAGAGGCCCTATGAGGTCCAAAAAGTATTAGACCACGATAGATACGTGATTAAAGATATTGAAGGTTTTCAACTAAACCAGCAACCTTTTTGCGGTATATTAAGTCCGGATTGAATGCGTTTATGGATCCAAGCTAACTAGGATCTTGACATTACCGACAACGAGTGATGGTTAATGGTCGGGGCGACCATAATGTCAGGACGGCCGAACTGTAAGATATGTAATAACATATGTAATAACTGTAAGATATGTAATTCTAATATCTTAACAACATCCTGTATATCGCTGATCTTCTGATCACTGCGGCAGTGATGCCAGATCGAGGACGGGTGCCCTCGAGAATTTCCCCCACCTCGCGCACACTACGCCGGAGCAGCGCGTCCGTGAGTTGGACTCCGAAGCGCCGAGCTCATGGACACGCTGCTCCGGCGTAGTGTGCGCGAGGTGGGGGAAATTCTCGAGGGCACCCGTCCTCGATCTGGCATCACTGCACTGCGGCCGTTAGCGACGCTCAAAAAAAAAGAAAGAAGAAAAAAATAATATATCTCAGAGAGAAGAATTTGTAGAGACGGCGTGACGAGTTAAAGTATTAAAGGAATTAGTTATTTTTCAAATAACTGTGTTCCTTGAATCTTTCAATATAAAAACTAAAAAATTAAAAATAAAAAAAAATAAAAAAAATTTCTTCCCTTATTTAATCTACGGTACTCTCATATATTTTAAGTCGGTGCCTCATCATTTGCACTGTGTAAATCTGGCGCCCACTTAAAAAATATGAGAGTACCGTAGATTAAATAAAGGAAAAAATTATTTTTTACTTGCTAGTGCAATTTTATTTTTTTTTTTTTTTTTTGAAGACTGTTTTAATTGATTTTTAATTTTTTTTTGTATGCTTTTAACTATTCGCTACCATGATATAGATTGTATCCTAAAAGGGAGCGGTCCAATTCAAGCAACTAGTGATGGTCCAATATTAGGCAACTTGTAGGATACATAAAAAATATATGTTTTCATTGTTATACTTATACGAATATGGGAAAGCAAGGACATGAAGTTGTAACTAAGAGAGCACACTTTACACTAGTATCGTTTAAAATTATAGTACTTACAAGTTGCAGAAGAAAATTCACTTGAAATAGTACAAAAATAATGATCGCGCACCATGTGTTTCTATATTTCGCCGACGACGGTGAACGACAAACTAATGAATAACCGTCTCGCTGTTCTCGCACGTTCCATCTCCACTTCCTAAATCAGTGTAGCCAAAAAAAAAAAATACTGCAAATATATTTGTTTATCGAGATACACAAACGGTCCAATCTAGGAGCCGGTCCAATATTGGCATCTCTCCCCTATGCCTCGACGTCACCTAACTGAGTACGAAGTCGTTCGGCTTGTGACTCTGTTGGAAGAAGGCTACAAGGCAGCGACAAGTTGCCAATTCCTTTGGTGTTTAATCCGTCGGTTGTCAACCGTTTATATGCTCGATTTCGAGAAAATGGACAGTACTCTCACAGATCAGGGCAAGGGCGCAGACGTGCGACAAATTCTTGAGCGGACAGATAGTGTCGGTTTTCAAAGATCCACACAACTGACGCGCTTAAGCCTCAGTTTCCTCTATAGCAGCAATATAAACCAAGCAAGATGGTATGAGCTGACTTTCTAGCGATACCACGGGATGGCCGGAAAGTAATTAAGGAAAGACACGCTTCTGACTCGATGGGATCACCGTAGGGAATTTTGCTATAGGGTAGGCGGCCTTGTGGTCACGAATTATGTACATTCGCAACCGAGAAAATCCCCTAACCCATGTTGGGTGCCAGCAACGACCGTCGCACCGAAGAAAAACGGTCGGTCACCCATCTCCTCCGGTACGCGGCCCCGTGATGCTTAACTTCAGTGATCGAACGAGAACCGGTGTTTCCATCACGGCCACTGCCGTTGGCTCTTAAGAGGACAGATAGTGTCAGCTTTTGAAGGTCCGACAGACGCGCTGCGCCCCAGAGTTTCCTCTATAGCAGCAATTCAAGCTTAGCAAGATGTTTATTAGCTTAGTACCTTCTAACGGCCATTGCCAGGGGAAACGGCGTGCCAAGATGGTCTGGCACGCGACTTGGAAAAACCCTGCCCCCATCCGTTAGGAATCATTGGACAAGTTGAATCTACCCTCGAGAGCGAAGCGGCTCGTTTAGTCAGCGCTACCCGTCGCTGAACGACGGGGAGCACCGTCCAGTGGGGACCACGGGGAGGTAGAGCTGCCAGCGTAACGCTCGATTCCAGCAGGTCGGCTTACACCATTGGACCGCACCCGCCTCAGTGCCTGAACACTGCCTGCGAAGGGGGTCGCGGTCATCTTAAGAGGAGATTGATTCCGCGACAGGCTCTTCGGGAGCCAGTCGTCACTGCACGCGTTATTATGGGACAATTTATGAACCGCAGTCAGAATCCGCCACGTCCTATCTCCAGTAGTACCATCAGGCGTCGATTGCGGGACATTGGTTTGCGTTCAAGGCATCCAGTGCGAATCCCGTTGCTCACTCGCACACATCAACGGCAGTGTTTGCCATATGCTCGGCATTACGTGCACTGGATACAGCGACAATGGGCAAATGTTCTTTTTACTGACGAGTTCCGATTTTGCCTCCACGGGAATGATCGAAGGGTTCGGGTCTGGCGTCGCACAGTGGGACGACGCGTTCAAATTCCCGGACATTGGCGAAAATATGCAGTAACTTTTTTTATTGATATAATTATATGAGCATTATCCTTGAGTACTAATGGATACAAAATTATGAAAAAATAAACTTTTTAAACATTTTTAACAGTAAATACGTTCACTTCTCGAGACGGCTGTTATATGAATGTAAATAATTAGTATTAGAATAATAAAAAAAATTACCTCCATACTGCACATTGGGGTTGATTGTTAAGAAGTTGTTTGTGTGAGAAAAAAAAACAAAACGTAATGATTTTATTTATGTTTTTCAACCTGTCAAAAAAATTTGTTTTTTGTCGACTTAAAAAAATGTCCAGACTTGTCCAAAAACAATTTTATACCCATATAATCATTAAACATTCTAGTTTTAGAAAATCCAAACTCCAACTGCGCCAAGTTGCGACCTTGAGCAGAATTAATAAAATTATGTCCGCATGTAGGACGAAACGAGTAAATATGTATCTAGTCATTCCTTTTTTTGCACCCTTTATGATGTCTTTATGAAAATGAATATAAATATGATATAGCGAACCATAATTCATAAAATTAGGTTATTATTAAAGTTAGTTAAACTTTAATAAATAAACGACGAAGCATCGTATTGCTTTCTTATTTTCTTAAAAAGAAATAATATATGTTTTAGATATAGATTTGGGCAGTCGAAATTATGATCAAACGTAATATTTATATATGCATAAATTGAGACAACAAAACACACTTTTCAATATCTGTAGTAATTACCGTTTCATATAAATACTGGTTCTATGTACAGTGGACGATCGATAATGTGCCACAGTCGGGGCTCTAGAGGCAGTGTTTTCTCAGAAGCGACATATTAACGAGAGCCAATGTAACGCGCACTCTCCCCATAACTCTCCTGTTTTCTTTTCCGTGATGGCTGCTTCCCGCCAGAATACTCTTAAGGTGCGTCACACTGATGTTCGCGCAATTCACAAACAGTGTATGTACAAATCGTACTTCTTTCACTAAAGCTCTTGCGAACATTTTTTAAATTTTATTCTTAAATAAATACTATTTTTAACCAATCATCTGTGGCAGTAGTTTTCTTCTTCGACTGTTACGCAATAGCTTTATATACTGCTTACATAAATCTGTAACTTCGGTACACCTTCTACCTGTCGTATATTTTTACAGTTTATCTTTCCCTTACCCATTTACATAACTATTTATGCCCAATATGAAATAAATGTGCCTAATACAAAATGTAACTGATTATAATTCAAAATATTTAAAAAAACATTTGAATAAAACGATATTATACGTACTTATACTTCTGTCATTAAAAAATGTATGAGTTAAGATGTGTCTTCATCGGCAAACAGTTCGCGAGCAGGTGTCTATGTGTATAAGACAAAAATATGTTCGCAAGAGTTTTATTATTAGTGAGAAAAAGAAAAACACACATTCACGTATATGTATTGCTTGCGAATTGCTTGCAAACTTCAGTGTGGAGGCACCATTAAGGGTTAGCATTCATTGGCTCGCTGAGCGTGAGAGAAAGGGAGGTGCACACACGCGTGCGAGTAATGCGTGTGAGCTGGGGCGTTCCTAACGGCACTTTAAACAGCGGCATATTATCGAGCGTCCACTGTATATTTACACCGAAAACCAGATAAAACAATTTTAAAATTTGCTAAATTTTCAAAGTCTCATAACTTCGCTAAAATTCATTCAATGTTGATGAAAAAAAAAAACATTTTAAAGTTTGAACTTTCTACTTTTCGACTTGTTGAATCACATTTATCGAAATGGGTGTCCAGGGGGTAAAATCCGCTCTCAAACAAGAATGTGCCAAACTGCAAAAATTTATTGATGTTTGTCGAATGCTAGACAGTGTAAACTATATTTTTTGCAATTTTTATGTTCACTGTCGGAAAGTATGATCATTTGCCTTTAAAATAAGTTAAACCTCGTCAAAATATGTTTTTTAACAAAGATACGGCCATGTACAGAGCTGTCTACGTTTCGTTCCACTGTGCGTCGTCGTGGTCAACGCCATAGGGTCCATTCAACGCGAAGTCAGACACTTTTTGCAGTAACATTTCGGATTTTAGTGCAACTTGGATACGTTGTAGTCTTCAGGGATATATAAACATATCTCGAAGGATTTTTGAAAATGTAAAAAATTGTGGATGTTACAGCTCTTTGAAATATAGTGTTTACTTTTTTTTTCCAAAAAATTCTAACTGTTGAACTAACAAACTGATAAAAATAACCTTTTGGGTGCTTATAGTGGAGATATAAGAGTACCTAATAAAATTATTTCACTTAATAACAACGAATATTTGACCATTTATTTAGCAATTGTTCTTAACAAATGCAATTTTATACTTGAAGTCACCTTTTTAAAAATTTGGAAAAAAATATGAGGATATAGCCCTGTTTGTCCTCCTTACGAACATATATTAAAAAACGTAGACACCTTAAAATTGGCGAAATGAAAATTATTTGACTGTAATATGCTGTGTCAAATCAAACCGGCTCGACTGACTGACAAGTAAACATCCCGAACTCGAAAATTCAAAAAATTCTGAAACTTTGTGGATATATAGGGGATTTCCTTCTTATTACAACGCAACTTTTTGTTGCTGCCCAAAATCACTCTAAGGGGGTGAAATTAACCCCTGAAGATTCAGCTATTTTTCGATTTTATTTTATAACACACAATCTGTAAGAGATAGAAAAAAAGTTTCGAGACAAAAGTTACTTCTTTCAATTAGATCTACCAAAGCGTAAAGGTATTATCAATTGTTTAAATAATTAGAAAAAAGTTATAAACAAAAATATGAATGTTTTCTAAAATTCGGGTTTTCGCGTGAAATCTGAACTGGATGTTTAAATAATTATGAAACAGCATAATCCACTTTTTTCCATATATTTTCAAATATTGTTGTATTGCGGAACTGTGCTCTGCGACAATCGAAGAACTTTTGAATCCAATTGTACCGTACCTGAAGCTGTAGGGCGAGCAACGTTCTTCTAACATTTATTAGGAAATAACAAGTGACTTGGGACAGTCTACATTTTTTTTTATTTCTCTTGCAAACTAATGATACACCCTTTCTTCGAGCGATACAATGCTCGGTGCAACTACTACAGTGCTGTACAATCTGAAAAAAATGATTTTTTTCAAAAAGGGAGCTACGTTCAAAATTGGTTTTCTCAATTTTTTTCGCAAACGGTTTCAAATTTTTGAAAATTCTCGACAGTACAATGCGGTACAAAACTAGTACAACAATGATTTTTTAATTTCTCACAAAATATGGGGCTAACTCCATACACATGAACTATTGTTGTAAAAAATGCGAAATGTACTGGATTTGAAAAATTATCTGGTTTCTCAATAATACAGTATTGTCTCCGCATGTGCTCGGTTTGGTGCACACGATAGGTGCTTGTTGCTATCCCCGCCACTTCTGTCTCACTCTTGTCCGGCGAAGGCGAGAGCAAGATGGAACGCGACGAGCGAGGACGGTACGAGACAAACGACGCGCTGATGTTTTGTCTCGCTCCGTCTTTCGGACGCCGTGACACTCCGTTCTCTGCGTGAGCGACGGGCGTGTGCGATGGTCGCAAGCACTTACGGGAACAAGAGAACCACATGGCAAAATCTTGACGCAGCTCCGGCTCAAGTCTTTTTTGCGCCCTAAACGAATTTGTCAAATTGCGCCCTTTATCATAATACATTTATATGAGATTATTTATGACTTTACTCTGCACAATTAAGCAACTGCTAGGGCGTAAGGTTGACAAGAGGTGCAAAATGGTCTTTTCATTGTTGGCATTGTTGAATATAAATTTTTAAATGAAATACTACACATTGTACTACAACGGTTTTAAACTACGAGTAAAAATTAAGAGTAAGGACATCAATAAACTCAAATAAATGTATTATAATAAAGGGCTCAATTGGAGTAGTTCGCGTAGGGCGCAAAAAAGACTTGTGCCGTGCCTGGCTATCTGACCGTCGCGCGCATGCGTCGAACAGTCACGATTCCATCTGAGTGCTCGCACCCGTCGCACAGTGGCGAAAATGCCCGAAAACCTGGCCAAAAGTCAAAATACAAAGATTTTAATTTGCCAAATCTAATTAGTGCAATTTGTTTATAACCTATCTGTGCACAATTTCCCGTAAATTAAATATTTTTAACTGCAGCCCTTTTGATGATATATCACTTCAAAGTTGACGATTGAAATTCAACGCGCTACTTTAAGATTTATTTCCAGATTATCCAGTATACCTATCAAAGTAAGTAGTATATATTATGATGTAGGATCACATGCACTATTTTTGTTTTAAATGCAGACTCTCTGAAAGCTGTTATAAATGAGTACTGACAACGCAAACATTTTTTGTCTATTGTTAAGCAAAAAGTTGATAACGCCGCGAGATGCCGCACCGTTTTTTTTTTTGTAAATTGAAACTCAAGGTATGTATAATAAGGCGCCGTTGCAAAATTTTGCCACTTTTTGCCATTTCGGCAAATATTAGCGTTTATGTAGACAGTGACACTAGTATAATTTCCTCTCGGTTCAGTCTTTACATATCCGGGAGGGTTACTATTTGTTTTAACGTTTTAAAAGGGATCCCTGTGAGTTAATATACAATTCTAGTATTAATTTTTTATTTTCCAATCCGTTGTGTGCGCATAAATGTAGTTCTCCACTTTGATTTACATGCCTATTCAACGCGCAACGTACTGACGATCCGGCTGGTTCGTCTCAATCGGCTTTGTGATAATACACACAATTGTGAAAGATTCTAGAATTCTGAGGCATAATGTACAAAAGATTGTCGATATTCCACACCACAGTATAGGAAATTTCCACTCGTTGGAATATTAACTACGCTGCTCCCAGGTAAGGTCATAAAATGGAATCCAAGGAATCGCCAGGGTATGCACCCTCGCGAGTAACGCAGATGCGGATGTGTCCTTATGGTCGGAAAAAATCGGCAAATAGGTATAAAGGTATCTGCGACCATGTTGTTAAATGACCATTAACTAGCATTTTAAGGAACTTGGGTTTTTCGACTGCAGAGAAAAGCAAATTCTCAAGCCTACCTACGTCCATCACCAAGGGCCACAAGTCAGTCTTGCGATAGTCTCCGCAGAAATTAGTAACGCGTGGTTGGTATTCAAATATTGTGTAGTGTGTTTTAAAAGAAATGGATATGGAACCAGTTGGAAGCTCTCGAGCTACTTATGTCTCATTTAGTAGAAATGAGCTTGTGATCCTGTTAAGAAACTGTACGTCAAGAAATTATACAACAAAATGTGAATATCTTCTCGAAGAATTAAAAAAAGCCAAGGGTGGTTGCGAATTTTCGTAGGAAACCAAAAAAGCTTTGATTAACTTCACATCAAAATTTAAAAATAAGTAGACTACATCTAAAAGACATTACGAAACATTTTGCAAACAAAATCAATCGTGGTTAGAAGGCATAGTTGAATTTCCCATTAGTGCAATTCATAGTACAAGGGGAAGACCACCAACTGATTTCTCTACATCAAGTGAAAGATCAAAGAGAAGAAAAACAGAAGAACTTCGATCGCAGTATACTCCAGAAGAGATGAGTTACGGTGCTCAAATGTAATTCTGGAAAGAACGTAAAGTGCATGCTGTCACTGTCATAAGAGACATTGTGTTTTCCTCTCCGAAACGAGCTTTGAAATACAAAGAAGCATATAAGAAGGCAAATGATGCAGTTCAAACATATTCACATGATAAAGCTTTATCATTAACAGTAGAAGCAAAATTAACCAAATTTCAGTACAATACGATCAGAAATGCTGCCCAAGCACATAACAGTTACATGTACCCCAATTATGAAGCTGTCACTGCAGCCAGAGAAAAGTGTTATCCACAACAAATATCTATTGGAGAAACAATTGCAGAGATACCCTTACAATGTTTACTGGATCACACAATTTATCGAATATTTCAATGTCAACAAGAAGTTATGGATACTCTACGTCCTGAACAATTCAGTAACCTACGTTTAATTACTAAGTGGGGTTGCGATGGAACATCCGGTTTAAGTGCATATAAACAGAAATTTGCACATCCAAATGAGTCTGATGAAAGCATATTTGTTACATCTTTAGTTCCTATACAATTAATATCAATGGACCCGGACACAAAGAAAAAAAATTATATTGTGGCAAAATCCTCGCCCCTCCTGTCCTAGATTTTGCCGACCTATTCGACTGGAATTTATACATGAAACAACAAATGTTATCCAAAATGGAGCCAGAAATATTGAAAATCAAATTGGATCGTTAAATCCAACAACAGTTAAAATTAATGACACTGATATATTTATACACCACAAGTTATTGTTTACAATGATTGGTGGGAAAGTATGCAATGCAGTTTCCGAAAATTCATCGACGCAGAGGTGCTGTTTATGTGGATTGGCATCGAAGAAATTCAATAACATTGACTTAGACGCTAAACAATTCAGGACAAATCGAAATTACGCTTTGGACTATCAACTCTACCTGCATGGATACGACTTTTTGAATGTATTCTCCACATATCATATAACTTAGTAATATTACAGTGGCAAGCTCGTGAAAAGGAAAACAAAAAGAAGGTAGGAGACAACAAAATAATTAAACAAAACAGCTTCAAATCGCGAATGGGTCTAATTATTGATCAAGTAAAACCAGGATATGGTAATACCAATGATGGTAATACTGCTCGACGATTTTTTGAAGACGCTGAGACTTCCGCACAAATAACTAACGTGGACGAAGAATTAATAAAACGTTTTCATGTTATTTTATTAACTATTTCGAGCACATATCCAATAAAAATAGAACATTTTAATCAGTATTGTTTAGAGAATGCTAAGAGATATGTGCAATTATAATCGTGGTATCCAATGTCTACCACAGTGCATAAAATATTACTCCATGGCGGAGAAATACTTCAATACGCACTCCTTCCAATAAGGCAGTTGGGAGAAGAAGCACAAGATGCCCGCAATAAAGATATCAAGCGATATAGAGAGCTTTATTCAAGAAAATTTTCTAGGAAGCAAAATATGGAGGATATTTTTCATAATTTATTAATATCTTCAGATCCATACATAACCAGTATGAGGAAATTACCTGCGAAAAAAATGAAAAAATATCCTCCGGATGTTATCCAGTTTTTTGACGTGCCAAATGACAGTGACATCGAAATGTCTGAGAATGAAGAAAATAGTTAAAATTAAAATTAGGTCTGATTTTTAATGATGTAATGTTATGTTTATAGCGTGCAATATATTACAAATGTTATAGTAATGATTCTGTAATTATTTTACATATATGTATATATAAATCACAAAATTTTTAAAATTTTTAAAAATTATAATTTTAATCAATACAACAAATTAAATATTTAACGTTAAAAAATTACATGTTTATCATCTTACGAGAGGAGGCCGCCAATGGGACGAGCTATTTTTTAACGAAACCGGGCAGAAAATGTTGAGGCCGATGTGTATAAACAAATTCCAGAATATTAGCTGTGAATGGCCAACCATTTTTATAAAAAATGGCTTTAAACATTAAAATTATGAAGTCGTCGGATCGATTTTATTCTTCATTAAATGGTAGATCTTGATGGAAGGAATAAAAAAGTCTTATGTGTTATTGCCATATTGTCAATAAATTAACCAGAAAATGCATTTTTTGTCATAGTATAGCCCGTTAACTATGCTTGTGGTGAAGTACAATTCAACAGCCGCTTTAGCGCAGGTGCAAATATCCCGGATTACGGCCAAAGAAACTAGAGTTCGAATCCTGTGTAGTGGATGATGTTTTTTTTTCCTTTGCTTACATTTTCGTTATTACGCGTATTGTCATTAATCAAAAGTCCATAATTTTATTTTTAATATCTCGATAAAAAAATTAAATACTCGTTATATATATTTGTAATGATGTATAATTACTAATCACATTATAATACCGGCGATACAGGATAAATAATGAGGGAGTTACAAATGTATTTACACTATTTACCAGTTTACAATTTACAGACAAAACATTGGCCCCATTGCCCCTTCTGAACAGCTCCTTATTTCGCAGTTATATACCCTACGAACATCTAGAATAAAAGAGTACCAATAGAGTGATCAACAAAGCACGAAAGGACGATTTAAGGTTCAACCTTTTCTGGTCACTAATTGCACCTTTGCTGTCGTTGTATGGTGTGCTCGCTTCGCCATTGTTTGAAAACGGTATGTCATTTAAATTTGACCTATCGGAAATGGTGGGAATTTTTGGCCATAAAAATCGATGTTGGAAATTTCTTGTAAAACTTTTATTATGCTTTGTTCTTAACCTTGTTTCTTCTCATTGGTTGAAAATATGTCCGTCGTTCAGGTATATTAGACCTCAATAGTTTCAATGCTTCATCAGTCGTACAGGAAACACGTTCCACAACGAAAGCACTGTGCAGTGATAAAAAGTTTGAACTTCTTAAAGTCATCAAAAAGTTTGAAGAATGGCGTCCACAGCTGCTACGTCTACTTCAAATGAGCAAGACGCGCATAGACAATTGCTTGCTCATGCCATAGATCACGCAACACATCTATTGCGTATTAATAATATTATTGCGATGGCTGTGAATGGACCACCAAGTGCCGTTGCAATTGCGATTGGAGAGAAAATGTATGGGCGCATATCAAGCGCACTGGAGGATATGATTGTCACCGAAGACGAAGAAAATGTCCATATAACTGAAGTAAGCGAAGATGGAGATTCCGGAACTGTGATCGAAGAAAATGAAGTTGACGATTATTCAAATGATGACGATTTGTGTTCGTCTACACAAAAAATGGAAGGCATTTCATGGGACATGAAAAAGAAGGCAGTGGCAGTAGCAAATTTACATCCCAAATGGTCTTGGAAGACCATACAGAAACGAGTATGCAAACAACTGAAGTCTTCCAGTCAGTTGGCAAAATGGAAACATCTTGTGGAGCAAAATGGCAGTGCCAGAGACAAATACCGTGCCATTAGTGAGTGGACATATGGAATGTTTAGTGATGCACGCGCAGTTAACCCGGGAGCAGGCGCGCCAAATAAGTTACATTAGTAGGCGCGCGTCGGTCATTTCGACCGATGATAATGTAATGAGAAATAACTTAACAAAATGACTAAAATAATATAAATTATGCATAACATTGTATATTACTTCATTCCAAATCGTTATACATAAATAATTTTCATTTTCATAATAAAATAAATATTAATTTGTTATCAAAATAAATAATAATAAATGAAAGAAAATACAATGTAAAATATAAAATAAAATATAAAGCAAATAAATATAATTATCTGTGAATAAAATAAATAACTATTATTCCTCGCTTGATATACTACATTCGCTCGCATCATTACAACATTCGTGGCAATAACATACTGTATGTTCATTACAAATGAATGCGTTACATTTACTACATTGTTTTGTTGTTTTTCTATTTTTTTTGGTAGTACAAAAATAACATCTACCAGGATGTACTAATGCTCGGTCATTATTTGGTTTTTTAATGATCTTTTGTATTTCGTATTTTATATTACGCGGTAATGTTGTGCTTTTTGACCTAGCAAATATATGTTTCTGCACTAAATTAAATGCAAGTTCTTTTAAAAAGTAACGGCGCACCGAGGTATTTTTTTTATCATTAGTTTTAATAATTATTTGTGCGTTTATCCCAGCCATATTCAAAACTGAAAAAAATAATCTTAGTGACCATCTGTTACACATTCTCGCAACAGAGTATGTTCCTTTCATCTCGTCTACAACATCAACTCCTGCCTTCGTTGAATTATAAAAACAAATAATGTCTGGTTTGTTATTATTTTCTGGGATAATTGTGTCATCATGATGCATTGTAGACAAAAGTAATACACATTTATCTCTATTCGGTGTGTAAGAAACTAAAGTCATATTTTCGCAAAATCCAAATTGACTGGAATGAACATCTGTTCCTTTAGAAATAAATGTTGGAGGTATCTCCTTTTTATTTTTTCTCAAGGTAGCAACGGAAGTCAAATTATGTTCCTTTAGAAGCTTCTTAGCAAGCGGTATCGAAGAAAACCAGTTATCCATTGTTATGTTTCTACCAGATTTTGAAATAGGCTTTATCAAACGTAAAACAACATCACTACTGGCATTACTTATACAGGGTGATTGGGACGAAACGCCTGATTCGCCTCGCAACCGTGACGAGTTAACCCAAACCCCCGTGGTGTCTCTCCGAAGGCTTTCGACCCTCGGACGGAGTTGGAGTACCTATTAGGAAGTGAGAAATCTTCGAATTCCTCATTTCTCATCAGATCTGTGCGAAAGTGACGCCAATGAATTCCTGGCGTTCCGCCGATTAAAATCATACCAAACATCATGCAAATCGGACTACTTTGACACAAGCTATTTGTGTTCCTTATGTAAAATAGCTTGTGTCAAAGTAGTCCGATTTGCATGATGTTTGGTATGATTTTAATCGGCGGAACGCCAGGAATTCATTGGCGTCACTTTCGCACAGATCTGATGAGAAATGAGGAATTCGAAGATTTCTCACTTCCTAATAGGTACTCCAACCCCGTCCGAGGGTCGAAAGCCTTCGGAGAGACACCACGGGGGTTTGGGTTAACTCGTCACGGTTGCGAGGCGAATCAGGCGTTTCGTCCCAATCACCCTGTATTGAAAGGACCATCCGGTTGCTGACCTGCATAAATTTCTAAATTATAAACATAATATGATTCAGAGTCAACGAGAGCAAATACTTTCAAGCCGTATTTAGCAGGTTTTGATTTTATATATTGGCAAAATGAACAGCGGCCCCGGAAATCCTCCAACATTTCGTCAATTGTTACGCATGGACCTAGAGTGTAGTGTTTCATGCAATTATTCACGAATGCTTCATAAAATTCGCGGATAGGAGCTAGCTTGTCAATAACTTTTCTTTCGTCTCTATCCTGGATATTGTCAAATCTTATACATTTTAGAAGAAAACTGAATCGTTTCTGTGACATAGTCGCTTTGAAAATGCCTATTCCAGTTCCATCTTCACTATATAAATCTAATAAATTTTGATGCGATGACCGTAAATACCCAGCTAAATAGAGTAAACCAATAAGCGCTTCAATTTCATCGCGATTTGTTTCTTTCGCATCTCGTTTTCTTTTGTATTTATCTTTTTGTTTATTATTTATATAAATATTAGTATACTGAACTATCTTTTCAATCATATCGTCAGATATAAAAAGTCTCCAGGCATCAATGGCCGTTTTAGCATTTTTAGCAGTAGATCTTACGCCTTGACGTTCATTGACAACGTTATGTTTTTTAGTTTTCTTCTTGTTCCTAGGTGGCATTTTACACCATACTGTTGTTTTATCTTTGCCAATGTAATGGATTGTGGAGTTCTGGAAAATTTATTTTTATACAAATACATTGTAATTGATTTTAAAAATAAAATGTTATATCAAAATTTGTGCGATTGCAAAATATAACATTATATTGTCTGATTATTAATTTGAATTTATCACTTAATTTTTACTTTTTCATAATAGCATTTATCTAATATATTTTATATTTATATTTTTTGTTTAAAAAAATATACTTATAAATTTATGATTTTGTAAACGTATTAAATTTTTATAACTTCCTCACATTAGAAACTGCTTCTTGAAAGTAAAGAATAAACACTTACGTTTTCTTCACTCAAAGTATATGCCTCCTCTACATCTATCTCTATATCCACACAATCAATTTCCGAATCTGTATCATGATCGGATTGAATAATATAATCAGAATCTTCTGCGGAATCGCTGATCTCGTCTTCAATGCTTTTATTCACTAAAAAATCTCGGAAGTTACAATTAGCCATGATTGACACACAGGACGCGTTCTATGCGACAGACGAAATGAGACTAACGTTAGCAGGCGCGCGACGGTCAAAAAGACCGACGTATAACAATGTATGTTTTAAAACCTCTACGAATGCACTAACTGTTGCTTCGCAACATAGACACGTCGGGACGTCCTCCAAATGAGAATACCTCCACGGAAAAAGTAAACAGTCGAACGCAATGGATCATATTTCAAAACATACGAAATCATCGGTCGAAAAGACCAACGCGCGCCTGCTCCCGGGTTAAGCAACAAGTGACAACTCGTATGTTGCGACAATGGGCCTTGCAAGCTGCAAATCAATTTTGGGCGAATAATACAAATTTCACGGCATCGCGTACATGGGTGATGTCTTTTAAACAGCAGCACCGTATCCGCCAAAGAAAAGTAACCCGTTTTGTAAGCAAAGCGGACGTTACATCTTTTGACGACATATTAAATTCGGCCAGAATATTTCAACAGCAAACAAGGCAAATTGTCCCTTTATTTGATCCAGATTATGTGATTAACACTGATCAAACGGGGTGTGAATATAAAATTCACCCAAAGCGGACCTTATCCTTTCAGGGTGAGAAGGTAACGCAAGTGGCTACAACCAGCTTGAACAAGATGACGCATTCTTACACGGCACAATACGCGATAACATTATCGGGGAAGCTTCTGCCGAAAGTATTTTTATGTCTCCAAGAGTCACATGGTGTCATCGGTGTACGGGTGATTCAAGACGTAAGAAGGCAGGAAGGAGAATTGGGGAACGTATATGTCACCTGCACAAAATCCGGGAAATTGCAAACAGATACGTACCAAAAGTTTCTACTCGAAGTTGTGAAACCGTACGTATTAACAAATAAATTATTATTCATCGTAGATTCATGGAGTGGTCAACAAAATCGAGTTATATATGACGAATTGTTCCTTGATCCAGCAGAACAGAATGCACCAACTTGCACACTTAAAATAATACCTCCGAAATGTACACCGCTGTGTCAACCATGTGACATATATTTTGTCAGACAAGTTAACAATTTAGTTTCGCGATTTCAAAACGCAAGCACTTTGATAGCAGAAAATCGAGAAATTTCTGATAGAGAAAATATTATCAAATTGCATTCTATCATACATAACCAGTTGTCGTCGCCCGTTTTTAAAAAAATGATTCAATATGCATGGTATGCCTCACAATTAACACCTCCCGCGTATAAAAAGCCAACATTCCGCAATGTTAACGAAGTATGTTTCCCATCGCATGTTGCAATTAAAAAATGTATATGTACAGCGCAGGTGTTTATAGCATGCAGTTGGTGTAGAATTAATTTTTGTTTCCAATGTTTCTATGACAATTGTCATGGAAATAATTGTCGGGATTTAGCGCTACAAGAAGCAGAATTGTAACTCTCAAATTGTAATTATCAAATATGTAAACTTATTGTACAATATACATCATTTTGTAAACTGGCCAATGTTTTGTCTGTAAATTGTAAACTGGTAAATAGTGTAAATACATTTGTAACTCCCTCATTATTTATCCTGTATCGCCGGTATTATAATGTGATTAGTAATTATACATCATTAAAAATATATATAACGAGTATTTAATTTTTTTATCGAGATATTAAAAATAAAATTATGGACTTTTGATTAATGACCATACGCGCAGTAACGAAAATGTAAGCAAAGGAAAAAAAACATCATCCACTACAGAGGATTCGAACTCTAGTTTCTTTGGCCGTAATTCGGGATATTTGCACCTGCGCTAAAGCGGCTATTGAATTGTACTTCACCACAAGCATAGTTAACGGGCTATACTATGACAAAAAATGCATTTTCTGGTTAAATTATTGACAATATGGCAATAACACATAAGACTTTTTTATTCCTTCCATCAAGATCTACCATTTAATGAAGAATAAAATCGATCCGACGACTTCATAATTTTAATGTTTAAAGCCATTTTTTATAAAAATGGTTGGCCATTCACAGCTAATATTCTGGAATTTGTTTATACACATCGGCCTCAACATTTTCTGCCCGGTTTCGTTAAAAAATAGCTCGTCCCATTGGCGGCCTCCTCTCGTTAGAGTCATACTACAATAAAACATTTCAACAATTTACCCTACAATTGGAAATATGACTTTTGGCCAGGTTTCGGGCATTTTCGCCACTGTGCGTCGCGCACGCCCGCGCGCACGCAAAACGGTCCGTCTCGCTCCCCCCTTCGGCCAGAAAGAAGTGAGAAACGAACACTCGGAATTAGAGATCTGTTCACGATATGAGCTCAACGCCGGTCTCGACCAGCGAGCACATGCGGAGACAATACTGTACATCCATTTCTATGGCATACGTAAGCGAATACATCGTAATACGTTACCGATAAAAGTTATTTTCATTACCGATGCTGCACACAACAATAGACATGAGATAACACTTTGATGGGGACGAAAATAGGAATACATATAAATTATTTTACTTTCTTACTACGTGTCACGTATTCTTTCCTAATAAATGTTAAAAAAGCATTCTTCGATTGTCGCGGAGCACAGCTTCGCAATATAACAATAGTTGAAATTGTATGAAAAAAATATGGTTTAAGCTGTTTCATAATTATTTCAACATCCAGTTTAGACTTCACGCGAAAACCCGAATTTTATAAAACATTATTCATATTTTTGTTTATAACTTTTTTCTAATTGTTTAAACAATTGATAAAACCTTTACGCTTTGGTAGATCTAATTGAAAGAAGTCACTTTTGTCTTGAAACTTTTTTTCTATCTCTTACAGATTGTGTGTTACAAAATAAGATCGAAAAATAGCTGAATCTTCAGGGGTTAATTTCACCCCCTTAGAGTGATTTTGGGCAGCAACAAAAAATTGCGTTGTAATCAGAAGGAAATTCCCTAGGGGGAGTTCCCTTAACGCCGGACGGCACCTAATACCGAACATTAGCTATAGCTGTGACAGTTCAAACGCTGTTCAGCTGTTCTTTCGTGTAAATCGTAGAGGGGATAAAACAAACAACGATCACGTGTCGCCATGGTCCAGTCACGTGATCCTCACTAAAGAAATTGATTGATTGTTGGGAGTGACGGGAATCTGGTGAATCGTGTAAAGTTTAGATTGTTATATATTCCAATTTTCCTGGCTGAAAGACTTATGAGTTGCGTTATTGTATCTTTTGGTAAGAATTTTTTTAATTACCTTTGTGTTTTGTGTAAACAGTGCACTATAGTCGTGTTCTGCTTTATAGGCCGGTGAGTTTCGTGAGGGGTATTCTCCCACCACATCGCTTGCCTGCCTCGGTGCTCCTTTTCTCTACGTTCTCGCTCTCTCTCGGGCTACGCCTGGCCGTCCCACGGTTGCCTGAGCACTGGAAAACCGGTTTGCAAAGCGTTCCATCTCGCTCTCCCCTTCGGCCAGAAAGAAGCGAGAAACTCATACTCGGAATTAAGGCTTGGCCAGCGGCTGCCGTAGCTTCGTCTCGTATTGGCTACGCGTAGCCAATACGATTCGTAACGCACACTACTATTACGCTATGAATAAACAACAGCCACACGGCATCGTTGAGGCGGAGTCGAGCACCGTTCCCCTTACTCCACCATACCCTTCAGGGGCCCTGCATCTTCGACTGCCAATCCACGATCGTCAGGTGGTAGTGGCTGATTTCTCCTTGCGCGCTGCTCGAGAAACCGAACTCACCGGCCAATAAATCAGAACACGACTATAGTTTCCACTAAAAAAAAAAATTTTAATCCGTTCACTGTCCCCTGGTTCTGGACATAACGTTGTTCCCTATTACCGGACAGTACAAATCTAAATCTTGTATGTTCCTATTTGTATTACTGTTTATTATTTCGGTTTCAGTGTTTAGAAGATACTCGTAACCATGATGAATAGCAAGAAAAAAGGTTTGTGGGATGAAAATAATTTGAAACCTGCACTTCAGAAAATTCTGGCAAAAGAAATTAGCCTAAGACAGGCGTGTTCAAGATATGGCATTCCTAGAAGTACTTTGTTTGATAAAATAAAATTTATAAAATCTGGTAAAGGAATTACTTTACAGTGTAAATTAGGTAGATTTGCGAAAACGTTCCCAACAGAATATGAACAGGAATTAATAAATCATGTGAAGGACCTGTCAAATCTTTGTTTGTCTTTAATGAAAAAGGAATTTTTAAAGCTAGCGTATGATTTAGCAGTACAATTAAAGCTTCCTCATCGCTTTAACACAGCAAAAGGAATGGCTGGCAAACATTTTTATTATGATTTTATGGCTAGACACTCTGATCTTTCGCTAAGGACACCTCAGTCTACAAGCTTAATGCGAGCTGTGGGTTTTAATAAGCCGCAAGTTCAACATTTTTTTGATAATGTTGAAAAGCTTATAAAGCAGTATAAGTTCTCTGCTTCTAATATTTATAATTGCGACGAAACGGGAGTCAGCTGCGTGCAAAAACACCAGAAAGTCTTGGCTGCGAAGTCGATACGCCAAGTTGGAAAACTGACATCAGCCGAAAGGGGCAAGAATATTACCATCCTCTTTTGCATGAGTGCCAATGGGCAGTTTGTACCCCCGTTTTTTATTTTCCCAAGGTAGAGAATGAATCAACGTCTAATGATGAATGCTCCTGCAGAGAGTGAAGGTGTTCCTCAACCAAAGGGTTGGATAAATTGGGGGTTCTTCCTACAGTGGTTGCAGCATTTTGTAAATTTGCCCGTCCGTCAAATGAGACTCCCGTGCTCCTCCTTCTAGATGGCCACAGTAGCCATAAAACTTTGGATGCTATCAATTTTTGTAGGAATCATAATATTCATTTAATAAGTTCTCTACCACACACTACTCACAAGCTCCAACCATTAGACAGAACATTTATGAGACCTTTTAAAACTGCGTATTACGAACGATGTGATATGTGGATGAGAGCGAACGCAGGAGCTACAATAACCGATTACGACATTGCGGGCCTTGTTGGAGATGCATTCACAAAAGTTGCTTGATTAGAAATAGCAGTGTCTGGCTTCAAATGCACTGGAATTTATCCTTTTGATAGAAATATATTTCCAGATGTTGATTATTTAGGTTCTGATATGACAAATATTCCACTGGAAGAGATATGGGATCAACAAGGTTTGACATCTACGATGGAGACGTCTCGAGCACCTAATGTTCCTATAGAGATAGATGAAGAGACTTTAAACGCGCAGCCCACTACTAGTTCTACTGCTAATATTTGCAAAACCATTCTGAAAGTGTCCCCATTGCCCGATGCTAAAAAGAAGCGAACTGAAGCAAGGACAAGATGATCTGAGAAAAGTAAAGTTCTCACTTCATCGCCTCATAAATTGTTGACTAAAGAGAAAGAGAATAAAAAAAACTTAAAGAACAAAAGAAAAACCTAAGAAATAAGCTTAAGAAGACCAGAATACTAAAGCCGAAAGGGACAAACCAGGAGACTGATTGCGTAGTTTGTCTTGAAACCAACAAAGAAGACTGGATTCAGTGTTCAAGCTGTCAAAAATGGGCCCACGAGGCTTGTGCTGATATTTCGAAATGTTCGGAGGATTACATTTGTGATCGCTGCAAACTGTATTGAGACTATGTTGAGTTGCGTCAGTAATTTTTACTGTGTCTGGTACTAGGTGCCACTTAATGATATTTCCAAATCGCATAATCAAGTTTAACCGTAATTTAAGTTAACTATAATGATAATATTGAATGTTTTGTTGTGTAATTTTGACTTCTCATATTTTTATCTTATAAATAAGGCAGAATAAAAAATTAAAATATTATTTTTTCTTCTTACTTAAGGAAAACCTTATGCGTCCGGCACTAGGGGAACTAGGGGAAAGTTTCAGAATTTTTTTAATTTTTGGGTTCGGGATGTTCCCTTATGAGTCGCGCGGTACTCGCAGCGGTCAAGCGGCTATATCTGCTATTGTTATACAGTCTTCTCTAATATGGTAAGAATTTGTCAAAAACTGAAGAAGAAAAACCTTTGCTGTTTTTTTTATACACAACATAATACGTTATCTTAATTTTTTATGTTCGCAATATTTTCCTTAAAACAAGGGTGACTTTCAGTTTTTTAAATGGAATGCTATATATTTGATTATCCAATATGAAAGCCACTGTCAAGACAAATTCAACCATATGGTATACTTTGACCTTCAACGCTACACAAGGTTAGGAATGAAAGAAGAAATTCAATCTACTAGATAGATAACACAGTACAACAGCCATCTGGACTTGTAACATTCAATAGTCGTTTCTTATAGGTTTTCGTGCCCTGAAAACGAATCCGCAACCCGTTTGTCGCCATTACCCTCAGTTTTTGAGAAAATCGATTTTTAAAAAAAAACTGCAAATTTTCAACTTTGAACATTTTTTGTGTCGAAACGGTAATAGTTATTCGATTGTTCGTTGCGTCAAATTATTCTATGAACCCTCCCGAATACAACGATATAAGTTATTATTGCATTATGAACATTTAAATATGTTTAAACAACGATAAAAGGGAAAAGGACACCCGAAATGCATCAATTTCTACGGATATCTTTCAACTTATTTCCAAAACTAAGGGTCTGAGACGAAATTTGACCATCCCTCGCGATGCAGCAGACATTTTTCCTTTGGAAAGCATCGACAGAAGTGGTAAGTCTCGTTTCGTTTTCAATACAGAAACGAAATAGTTTGGCAAAACGCGCCGAGCCGATAGAGGTAGTCACGCGCATTAAGCGATTGTGTTATGCTGAGCGGCAGTGGCTCGTGCGCCGCCGTTGACTACCACTATCGGCTCCGCGCGTTTTGCCAAACTATTTAGTTTCTGTATTGAAAACGACACGAGACTTACCACTTCTGTCGATGCTTTCCAAAGGAAAAATGTCTGCTGCATCGTGTGGAATGGTCAAATTTCGTCTCAGAACCTTAGTTTTGGAAATAAATTGAAGGATATCCGTAAAAATTGGTGCATTTCCGGTGTCCTTTTCCCTTTTATCGTTGTTTAAACATATTTAAATGTTCATAATGCAATAATAACTTATATCGTTGTATTCGGGAGGGTTCATAAAATAATTTGACGCAACGAACAATTGAATACCTATTACCGTTTCGACACAAAAAATGTTCAAAGTTGAAAATTTGCAGTTTTTTTTCAAAATCGATTTTCTCAAAAACTGAGGGTGATGGCAACAAACAGGATGCGGATTCGTTTTCAGGGCACGAAAACCTATAAGAAACTGCTATTGAATGCTACAAGTCCGAAAAAAGTCAAAATTTGTTGTACTGTGTAATTCGATATATTTATTTCATTCCTAACCTTGTGTAGCCTTGAAGATCAAAGTATACCATATGAATAATTTTGCCTTGACAGTCGCTTTCATATTGGACAATCAAATATATAGCATTCCATTTAAAAAACTGAAGGTCACCCTCGTTTCAAGGAAAATATTGCGAACACCATAAATTAAAATATCGTATTATGTTGTGTATAAAAAACAGTAAAAGTTTTCCTTCTTCAGTTTTTGACAAATCCTTACCATATTAGAGAACACTCTGTAACAATAGCAGATATAGCCGCTTGGCCGCTGCGAGTACCACACGGCTCATTAGGGCCCTTTACACGGACGTTCCGGCGCGCGTTCCCGGCGTGCGTTCCCGGCGCGCGGCACGCAAAAATACGTAGACGCCGGAGCGACGCTCCTTCGTGCACGCCGGAAGGTTATACCCGCCACTACTTGGAGACACCGAGTTCGGCCTCATATTTGTACGTCGACTCCATCCACATGTTTTTTCCACGATCCACCGCAGTGGTGTATTGCGTACTACCTGTTCGATGTATATCATCGATCTGCGAAACGATCGATGATATACCTCGATATACCTGGCTTATAGAGGATATCATAAATGCTATTACTGTAGGGTACACTGAAACATCTTTTTTTACAGAGCTACATTTGGTTGACCTGAAGGTGCTATAAATTATGGAAATGGTTTATGGCTCAGTTATAACAACTGTAAAATTTTACAAGGGTTCATTAAAAAAAGGCCAAATGTTTCCCCGGCTGTTGTGACGATCATAATTATTACTATTGACGGCAATAATTACCATGTAATTGCTTGTTTGAATATAAAAACTAATATTGATAGACAATAAATACACATAGGTATGCAAGTGATGTTATATGTAAGATAAATGATGAAGAGGTGTAATGTGCAAGATGTTTTGAAGATAGGGGTAGTCTTCTGATTGCTCGTGATGCAGGTCAAATTTTTCACCCAGGCTCTTGCGTGGCGCGCCAGAAAGCACCACACTCCTGCCCGCGCGCCAGAAAGAACCACGCTCCTGCCCGCGCTCCAACCTAGACTCCAGAAGAGTTTACGTAAGAGACAGAAAAGATAGTTAGAAAAGGAAAACGGCACTTGAAACCAAGGCTCGGTGCGCGCTCCAGGATTTCCGACAGTGCAGAAATCCTGGAGCGCGTGCCGAGCCTGGCAGCCGATCCTGACAGCCAAGACTCAAGAGGCAACGATGATGGGTTTCGAGGACTTCGACTCTTGAGCCCAGGAGGGCGTACAATCTTACCCCCTACGACGTGATGATTCGAAAATTACACATTTCTTGCCGGATCTTGGCGAAAATGACGTGAATCGTTTCCTCATGTTTTCCCGATGAAAATGGTCCAAAAACGACACAAATCGGATTGTAATTAAGGAATCTTCATAATAAGTTGATTTCCATAACTTCGTTAAAAATAGTCCGATTTACATGAAATTAGGTATAATTTTCATTTGGAACACATGAGAAATCCATCGGTATCACTTCCACATCGATACGATAAAGAATAAAGTATACAGTTTTTCTGAAACAGGTATGAATCCTTGGCCGACCGCAGTGAATCGAGGTCGGCGACCCACAGTCGAGGGTGAAAAATATTCCTTACAGCGTATTAAGAAATTCTTTATTCTTCATCGTATCGATATGAAAGTAACACTAATGGATTCCTGGCGTTCTCCGAATTAAAATTATCACAAATATCATGCAAAGCGGACTACTTTTACACAAACAATACAAATTATAAAAGGAGTAGGCATTTCTTAAACAGCGAGTTACATTAAAAAATTCCCGCGCGGTCAGCGATCTACCTTTTCTCTTCCTGTGTCTTGTCTCTGAGAGGCATATTGATTGTGGATAATGGTTTTTAATTGCAATATTGGTGGCATCTTTTTTGGTAAGCACACAACAATTTTTCCCGAATGGAAACCTCGATGTAAGAGGAACAAAGAGGAATGTTATATAACTATTAGTAAATAAGTGCGAACCATTTACATGACATGAAATTATGCCTATAAATTTGTTTAATTTTTAATACAAAATAGAAAGTATGCAAAAATAGCGAGAAATGCCGAAGCTATGAATTTCTGTGAAATCACATGCACTGCACGCTCCTGTGATTGTGTATGAATAACAGGTAAAGTACCAAAAAATAGTAGCCTATGTTTAAAGGGCTGTTAGTAGATGCTATCTGCTTTGAAATAGTTCTACGCATCTACAACTTGAATGAACGTGGAGCTTTGTTTATTAATCTCAAACAGTGACATGTTATTTAAAAGTATTTATGTCATAAATAAGCTTAGACTATACACATTCGAAATATATGATATACAAAATTATATATATGTACAGATTTTCTGAAAAAGATCGACATTGTGGTTTGAAAATTGGCACGATTCCCGTTCGAATATGAAAGGTCAACTTCAGATCAATTTTTTTTAATTAGCACGAATACGACATATTTGTTTGCATGGTTACATACTTTGTCCATTAGCTATAAGAATAGAGTGATGGATACGCAAAATTGCAACTTTCATACTAAACTACGTATTTGCCACATTTCTTTTTTCTGTTTCTGCAGCTATTTCTAACTTTCACTTTTACTCCTTTATATGTACCTACCTCTTCCTGCCGTTTCTGCTTCTATCTACCTACTTAATTTTAAGGGTTCGCACAGGCCTGGTCAGAGTCAGGAACATTTGGCGACCAGTCCTTTGCGAACCGGGGGACAGTTTCCTTATCCCACGCTTTCTTTTCACCCTCTCTGTATGTTTATCTCTGTTTTTTTTTTTCTTTTATTCGCTATCTCTAACTCTGTCTAGTCTTTCCTTTTTAATCGGCGAAAAATCACGGAGCTCTCAGACATCACGTACCGCGCACGCATGTTACTTTTCTTATATTTATTTTTAATAAATAATAAACATTTGGTTGGTTCCGATGGAAATGGTTTATGACTCAGTTATAACGACTGTAGAATTTTACAAGGGCACATTAAAAAATGTCCAAATGTTTCCCCGGCAATGCGATGGCAAATGAAATTGCAGTTAACACATTCACTGTTGTAACAATCATAATTATTACTATTGACGGCAATAATTACCATGTCATTGCTTGTTTGAATATAAAAAGTAATATTGATAGACAATAAATACACATAGGTATGCAAGTGATGTTATATGTAAGATAAATGATGAAGAGGTGTAATATGCAAGATGTTTTGAAGAAAGGGGTAGTCTTCTGCTTGCTCGTGATGCAGGTAAATTTTTTTCACTCACGCTCTTTGCGTGGCGCGTTCGAAAAGGTGTAGCGAAAACCCCACGGTCCAGCCCGCGTTCCAACCTCGACATCAATAGAGTTTACATAAGAGAGAGAAAAGTAGTTGGAAAAGGAAAACGGCACTCCTACGGCGCGGAAATCCTGAAGCGTGTGCCGAGCCTGGCAGGTAAGCCTCTGCGAGCCGCTACAAGCGGTAGGAAGTGAACGCGAATTATTTAAAACCAAACAATTAAATATATTTACATGCAGCTTTGTGGCTTCATTTGTCAAGCTTTAGGGAAAATGAAAAAAATTGTATGCAAAAATAGTGGTTATATCCGGAGTTATACAGCTTAAAATGGAGCGCCTTACAAAACTCACATACGCACTGATAGCATAAAATCAGCCGTTGTAGTTGTCTGAAAGAGAAAATTTAAAAATTTGTGTAATCTGTATGAGTGTGGTAACCACCCGACACCATTTGTTACGTCCATATCGATACGATAAGAGAGTGCGTTTAAGAAATGCCTACTCCTTTTATAATTTGTATTGTTTGTGTAAAAGTAGTCCGCTTTGCATGATATTTGTGATAATTTTAATTGGGAGAACGCCAGGAATCCATTAGTGTTACTTTCATATCGATACGATGAAGAATAAAGAATTTCTTAATACGCTATAAGGAATATTTTTCACCCTCGACTGTGGGTCGCCGACCTCGATTCGCTGCGGTCGGCCAAGGATTCATACCTGTTTCAGAAAAACTGTATACTTTATTCTATATCGTATCGATATGGAAGTGATACCGATGGATTTCTCATGTGTTCCAAATGAAAATTATACCTAATTTCATGTAAATCCGACTATTTTTAACGAAGTTATGGAAATCAATTTATTATGACGATTCCTTAATTACAATCCGATTTGTGTCGTTTTTGGACCATTTTCATCGGGAAAACATGAGGAAACGATTCACGTCACTTTCGCCAAGATCCGGCGAGAAATGTATAATTTTCGAATCATCACGTCGTAGGGGGTAAGATTGTACGCCCTCCTGGGCTCAAGAGTCGAAGTCCTCGAAACCCATCATCGTTGCCTCTTGAGTCTTGGCTGTCAGGATCGGCTGCCAGGCTCGGCACGCGCTCCAGGATTTCTGCACTGTCGGAAATCCTGGAGCGCGCACCGAGCCTTGGTTTCAAGTGCCGTTTTCCTTTTCTAACTATCTTTTCTGTCTCTTACGTAAACTCTTCTGGAGTCTAGGTTGGAGCGCGGGCAGGAGCGTGGTTCTTTCTGGCGCGCGGGCAGGAGTGTGGTGCTTTCTGGCGCGCCACGCAAGAGCCTGGGTGAAAAATTTGACCTGCATCACGAGCAATCAGAAGACTACCCCTATCTTCAAAACATCTTGCACATTACACCTCTTCATCATTTATCTTACATATAACATCACTTGCATACCTATGTGTATTTATTGTCTATCAATATTAGTTTTTATATTCAAACAAGCAATTACATGGTAATTATTGCCGTCAATAGTAATAATTATGATCGTCACAACAGCCGGGGAAACATTTGGCCTTTTTTTAATGAACCCTTGTAAAATTTTACAGTTGTTATAACTGAGCCATAAACCATTTCCATAATTTATAGCACCTCCAGGTCAACCAAATGTAGCTCCGTAAAAAAAGATGTTTCAGTGTACCCTACAGTAATAGCATTTATGATATCCTCTATAAGCCAGGTATATCGAGGTATATCATCGATCGTTTCGCAGATCGATGATATACATCGAACAGGTAGGACGCAATACACCACTGCGGTGGATCGTGGAAAAAACATGTGGATGGAGTCGACGTACAAATATGAGGCCGAACTCACTGTCTCCAAGTAGTGGCGGGTATAACCTTCCGGCGTGCACGAAGGAGCGTCGCTCCGGCGTCTACGTATTTTTGCGTGCCGCGCGCCGGGAACGCACGCCGGGAACGCGCGCAGGAACGTCCGTATAAAGGGCCCTATTGTCAGCCAGTCGAGCTGATGTGATTTGACGCAGCGTCAACTTTCGGCAATTTTTACAGGGAAAATTTTGAAATGTCCATATTTTTGACAATTAGACCATGAAGGGGATGGATAGAACTATATTCTGATTTTTTTCAGATTTTTAAAATCGCGCCCATGTTAAAAACTGTATTTGTTTAAAATAATTGTACAAAAAAGGTCCAAAAATTTTTTTTTAAAACTGGAATATTTTTTCCTTAAAACTTCAATGTCTCCTCTACAAATCACCGTAAATCTCATCTCCATCCGTTTACCACTTCCATAGTTATAATTTATTGGAAAAAAGTTAGCACTTACCTTCAAACAGCTGTAAAATCGACATTTTTCAAAAATTTCAAAAATCCTTCGAGATATGTTTACACATCCCTAAACACTACACATATTCAAATTTGAGCAATGTTACTCCGAAAAGTGTCCGATTTCGCGTGGAATGTCCCTATAGTAAATATATACGTTAAAAATTTATTATATAAATATAAATATAATCAATTTTTAACGTAAACATCTACTATCTGATCTACTCCGTGGAAACACCACACACATACATATTTATTAATACATATTAATTTATTATATATATATTAAATGAATTAATTTTATATGTATATATTTATATAATCAATTTTTAATGTATAGATTTACTATAGGATAGACTTCAATACTTTACAGTTAATTATCAATTTAATCTTTTTTTCTTCAACACTCCCTGTATTGTTCTTAATCTGTACAATCTCACTAAATCGCTTTTGTATTAAAAAATCACGCTTACTAGGGATATTCCCTGAAAAAATATCGGATGTTTTTTTTTATGTAATGCATCGCAACTACGCATCGATGATTTCTTAAAATCGAATACTTCTACCTTTTGAATTAATTAATAGGCTATAACTAGTGAAGTAAAATAAAAAAAAACGATAAGAAGAATTCAGAATCATATCTATTTATTATCATTACTATAACAGTATTTTATTTATATGTTCCAGTGTTCCTTTTGTAGGCTTAGTAAAAGTAATAGTTTGTTCAATCGTTTATCCTTCAGCTAAGAAATAGATTGGAGGGTAAACGATTGAACAAACTATTATATTTACTATGCTTACAAAAGCAACACTGGGACATTTAAATAAAATACTGTTATAGTAATGTTAATAAATAAATTTGATTCTGAATTGTTCTTCCCATATTATTTTTGCTACATTATGAAAAATTGTATTGACCATAGGCAAGGAGGATCAAATTAGCAACTTTTTGCCGAAGTCGAGCAAAATCACGACATGATCAACTAGCAGCCTGGGTCATTGATTTGGTCAACCTAGGGTGAAGGACCCAATTACTGAAACCTAACCATTTACTGTCACCTTAAGCTATTTTATTTAAAATAACGAATAAATAAACTATAGTACAGGGTGTCCCAGGGAAGAGTGGACAGCGGGATATCTCCTAAAGTATTGGGGATAAAAAAATGAAAAAAATATGGGATTGCATGGTTCGAGGGGGCCGATTTATTAGCGCGGACGATTTTTTTTTTTCGATTATTATTGTAAAAGATACGATGGTCAAGTTCGGTTTTTTAAATGGAACTATTTTTTCTGAAGAGCTGAGTTGATAGTGCGTTACAAGACAAATTCAATGAGCATTAATGTATACACTTGATTTCTACTGGTTTTTGAGATATTGCGCTTGCAAATTCACTGATTTTCACTAGAAGAAAACCCGCCTAAATAGCAAGGACAGTGGACAGTCTTGCTGACGCCACGGGTTGCCTTGCCTGTTGAAACCGATACCTACCTGCTAAAGGTCTACGCCAGAAATGGCAGGCCCAAAGGCTGGACAATTCTTTTCCGCCAGAAATGCTACTTAGGTAGGTACATCTGCGGTATCGAGAAGCGCACCGTTACTTTTATTTCGCACTTGCTTCTACGCTCGGATGGCCGGTTCTTTTTGGAGGGATGCAAGCTCGATTGGTTAGGTTAGGAGGTGTGAAAGTTGCTAGACTAAATTTCAACTATAGGGAGCAGATTGTATTAGAACCAATCGGATTTGCATCCCTCAGAAACGGCTGCTCTCTTGAAGAGGCCCTCTTCACAGCATACCTCCTCCCCAATGCCCACCTTCTCTCGCTTGGAATACGTCAACAATACGAAAACTTTTGTTTTAATATTGAAGCTCGTGTTTATACTCGAGAGAACCACGCGTTGACAGCGGGCTACCCCTTTTCTTCCTGTGTCTCTCCACGAGGAGTATCGACGGTGGATTGTAGGAGCGTAGATGTCGGGATGCCAGTTATTGAATTCAGGAGACAATAGAAACACTTTATTACAAAACACACATGTACTATAATTAAAGTAAATCGTATTCCTCTCGAGCAGGAATACTGATAATGATCGAACTTGCGCCCCACTTCGCGCAGACCGATTACACGGAGGGCAGTCGGGTCACACACTGCAAAAATGATACAGGGTAATTCTGGAGCTACGCCCGTCAAAGAGATGCGGCCTGCTACCCCGTTGCGCGAACGGTCCTTCGTAGTGCCTCACCCGATTTTTATGGCTTTTTCCGGAAAAAGGTATGAATCCTGGGCCAAACGTAGCGAATTGCGGTCGAGCCCCCGCAGTCGAGGGTGAAATATCCATTATAGCGTATTAAGAAATTCTTTTCTTCATCGTATCGAGAGGGAAGTGACGCCAATGGATTCCTTGTGTTTATCTGATGAAAATCATACCAAATATCATGCAAATCGGCCTACTTTGACACAAGCTATTTGTATTCCCTATGTAAAAGTAGTCCGATTTGCATGATGTTTGGTATGATTTTAATCGACGGAACGCCAGGAATCCATCGGCGTCACTTCCCCTTCGATACGATAAAGAATAAAGAATTAGTTTATTTCTGAAACAGAAACAGGGTAATTCTGCATTTCATCCCGTGGCTGGGACGACAACACCCCGCAGTGCCCATCGAATTTTATGGCTTTCTTCGGAAAAAGGACCCAGGATTCATACCTTTTGGCTTGACCTCGTCACGGTTGCGAGGCGGATTAGGCGTACCAAGCCAATCACCCTGTAATCGGTCTGCGCGAAGTGGGGCGCAAGTTCGATCATTATCAGTATTCCTGCTCGAGAGGAATACGATTTACTTTAATTATAGTACATGTGTGTTTTGTAATAAAGTGTTTCTATCGTCTCCTGAATTCAATAACTGGCATCCCGACATCTACGCTCCTACAATCCACCGTCGATACTCCTCGTGGAGAGACACAGGAAGAAAAGGGGTAGCCCGCTGTCAACACGTGGTCCTCTCGAGTATAAACACGAGCTTCAATATTAAAACAAAAGTTTTCGTATTGTTGACGTATTCCAAGCGAGAGAAGGTTTAAGATTGTTTAAAATTGAGCGAAATTGTTTAAAAAATACAAATCTTCAAAGTTCTCTACTTTCGGTGATTTTTACGAAACCCACCTTCAGAAATGAAGTTTATTGACCTAAATTATTGAAGGCATGAACTTGCGTCTTTTTTTTAATCATGAAGGATGGAACTATGTGAATGAATTTAATTCATTAATAATATTCTCATAAACAGTTAATGAAAAATAAAAAAATTACATTTTTAACAATATAATGAATTTACCATATGATAGACTTCAAAGCTCTATTTTAACAAATTATTTGTCTTTCTTTTCTTCACTACACCCTGTATTATTCTCGATACATACAACCTGATCGATTCGTTGTTGTATTAAAAAGCACACCATACTACTCGCGGGGAACGACAATACGCTTCGTAGAGGGACGTAGGAAGAAAAGGGGTAGTCCGCTCACGGCGCGTGGTTCCACCTGCATCGCCCTTTCTTCAAATTACACACGGACCCCTTATCTCTCGAGTATAAACACGCGCTTGAATTTCAATACCTTCGATGCCATCTTTATGACTGCGGAGTGGGTTAACCTAAGCACAGAAGTTGGTGACGAAAGACACATGAAACTTTCGACCCTTCCGCATGCACCATTCGTGCACACTCAGCCTGCTCAGCGTATACGCATTCAGGTCTGGACCCGGCTTTAGGTGTCAGGAATTGGGGCCTTTACCCTATTCTGATGCATCAAATGAAATACATCAATATCGAATAAGTTTTGCCATTCGTACAAAATTGATAAAACTACCTCCGTCGTTTAATAGCAACTGTGCCATTAAATGATCACCATAATGTTCTCCATTTCTAAAAAAAAAAAAAACATCTTTTTCCACCAACGCCTTTTTCTTTTGGTCGATACTATTACAATCAACGCGGCGCCAACACCCATAGCTATCGACGAATCCATGGCTACAAAATAGAGTTTGGACTGGACGCTAAAAGGTCTTGGTCATAAGGTGGGGGACACAAAGTGCCGAATGGCCGGGCACAAGTCGCTAAATACCTTCCGCTCGGTAAAAGCCGCTGGAGACAAACCGATGCTGGCGACAAAGTTGCCAGCGATTTTTGCCCGGTCTATTCGAGCCTTTAGAGTGATTTTGGACAACAAAAAAAAATTGCGTTGTAATCAGAAGGAAATTCCCTACATATCCACAAAGGTTCAGAATTTTTTTAATTTTCGGGTTCGGGATTTTCCCGTGTTAGCTGTGAACCGAGAGTAATCGTTGTACTTGCGGATGTATATTGCTATCCTCTTCCAGAGAGCGAACCCAACGTCCTTCCCATAGAGATTTGACAGAGTGTTGAATCTTATTGGCTATTGCGGCACACACATTGCAAAATGAATGGCGGACAAGTCGAGGAATACTGGGTCATAGGTTTCTTACTCTATTTAGCGTCATTCCACGGCAAATTGATCACTTTTTGCACTCGATGTCAGGGATTTTGTTCAAACTGAAATATTATATAGGAAGGAATTACAGTCAAACCTCCTATAACGCGGTACTTTCATAACGCGGTTTCCATATAACGCGGACCAAAAATTGCGACAGTCCTCCTATAACGCGGTACTCTCATAACGCGATTTCCATATAACGCGGTACTCTTATAACACGGTTTCTTTATAGTAATACAACTTAATTAGCTTAAGCAGTCTCCCTATAGCATGAATTTTTCTAATTCACTTTTACGGTTGAAATTAATAGGCAATTCCCCTGTTTTTTTATGCATGTACATCACCAATTTTCAATTTCATTTGCCCGGGAATTCCCCTGCCATTGCCGAAATGATGTAGCATTGCTATTTTTTATCAAAACTAAAGGTGCGTCTACACGACGACACTTTTGTGTCTAGATCAAGTGTCAAGCGTCTTTTAGCTCTAGCTGAAACTCCCGCAACGACAGGTCGAATTCAGTATCGCGGACTCTAGGCAGTTTCCAATCTTCCGGAACTTTTTTTGAGTGTCGTATATACTTGATCTAGATACAAAAGTGTCGTCGTGTAAACGTACTTTAATGGTTAAAAGAGATTGCACAGGCAGCGTTACCGCTAGCGAAAACCCGACGATATCATTGGCTATCGAGTGCTCACGTGACTTTTTTTATCCAATAGCGTCGTCGAACCGCTGCCGCCATGGTCCGCGTAATCCGCTTCAAGCGTAGGTAATTCAGTACATACATTGACGATTTGTTTGAAACGAATTAAGACGTATTAAGATTAGTGTTCATAAAGAGCTTTTTGCTCGCTTACTTTGTGTTATCGCAATTAGACGACATAACACAATACTTTAGGTAATATTCTTTATTTGCTGTTATCAAAAAATAGTAACATTTACCTGAAAGTAATTTTCAACCCTAGGTTTACATAATGTCCGACAAAAATGAAAAGAAACAGTTGAAAAGAAAGTTTATTTCTCTTGAGAACAAAATCAAAATTTTAAATCGTTTAAAGGGTGGAGAAAAAATATCATCTGTTGGAAGATCATTAAATTTAAATGAATCTACAATTCGAACCTTAAAGAAAAATGAGGCAAAAATAAGGAAAACTATGGCAGATGGCTGCCCGTTAGGTGCGAAACGCGTGACCCGCACGCGAAATATTAATATGATCAAAATGGAACGAGCTCTTATGATTTGGTTGGAAGACTGTATGGCTAAAAATATCCCTGTGAGTGGAAATCTTATCAAGCAGAAAGCACTTAAAATCCACGAGCATTTACGGAAAATTGGGCATTCTTCTGCAGAGGAACAAAATCAGTCCTTTACTGCAAGTAATGGCTGGCTAGAAAAACTAAAAAAAAGATATTCATTGCACAATATTAAATTTCAAGGAGAGCAAGCCTCGGCAGATGCAGAGGCTGCCCGTAAGTTTAAGCTGGAACTACCTGTAATTATAGATGAAGGAGGATATACGGCAGATCAGATTTTTAATGCAGATGAGACAGCATTATATTGGAAAAAGCTACCATCTCGAACTTACATTTCGAAAAATGAAAGGCGTGCACCAGGGCTTAAAGCTTCTAAAGAACGTGTCACTCTTCATATGTGTAGTAATCTATCAGGAAATCTGATGATAAAACCAATGTTAATAAATCGTTCTTTAAATCCTCGAGTAATGAAAAACATTGATAAGTCCCAGTTGCCTGTATTTTGGCGATCTAATAAAAAAGCTTGGATGACTAAAAATATGTTTGAGGACTGGTTTTCTAATTGTTTTGTTCCTGCAGTAGAATGCTATATGATGGAAAAAAATTTGTGTTTCAAAGTTTTATTGCTTATTGATAATGCTAGTGGCCATTCTAAGGAACTGAATCATCCAAATGTGAAAATTGTTTTTTTCCCTCCTAACTGCACATCATTAATACAACCACTAGACCAAGGAGTCATTCGAACTTTCAAAATGTACTACATACGCCAATTTTTCCAAACGATTTTCGATAGATTGGAAAATGATAACAACAAAACTCTTATTCAAGTATGGAAAGAATTTTCTATTTTAGATTGTGTTAAAACTGTGTCACCAGCTTGCGCGGAACTTAAACCATCAACACTTAATGTATGTTGGAAAGCTCTTTTGCCTCAAATGGTCCAAAGAGGAAATGATATCTCACCCCCAGATGTAGAAATAGTAAACATTGCTTCTCGTTTAAGCGGTGAAGGATTTGAAGATATAAACCGTCAAGATGTAGAAGAACTACTTCGGGAAGAGCCTTTAGATGAAGAGGAATTAATGGCATTAATTGATACATCTACCTCAAATGCACCGATGGACGAAAATATGGATCAACAGTGGATTGAAAATTTCAATTTAAATGATGTGAAAAGGGGACTAGATTTGGGTAAAGAATTAGAACTTTACTTCATTGAAAATGACCCTTCAACAGTGCGCAGTGCAAAGTTTAAAAGAGAATTGCAAAATTGCTTAGCTCCTTATAGAGAGATATTAGTACAATTACAAAATAAAACTACATTTAAAAACGATGATGAAGATATTCAAAGTGAAGAAGACATTTGGCCCATTAAAAGAAAAAGAGTTAGACCAATAATATATGACAGTGAAGATGAATGTTAATAGAGAATTTGATTACAAGTTTAAGTTCCATGTTTTTGTTGGAAAATAGTTTTTTAGTTTATATTTCACTTTGTAATTTTAATTTATTTATTTGAACTCTTAATTTCAATAAAAACAAATTGAAATGTGTAACCATATATTTATTGCCTTTTGTAGAGTAAACCCTCCCATAATGCGGTTCTCTCATAACGCGGTTTCCATATAACGCGGTACGAATTAATCTGATTTGTACTAATTCTGAATTTCTTAAAACGCGGTTTCCATATAACACGGTACACGGTCTCTATATAACGCGGTACGAATTAATATGATTTGTACTATATAATTATGAGTTTTTTATAACACGGTTTCCATATAACGCGGAACGAATTAATCGCGTTATAGGAGGGTTGACTGTACAGTCATCACTTTGATGGTTTCGAATTTGTTCAATTTTTGCCTATTTTCATGAAATCGAGCTGTACATGTGAATTTTTATCTCAGAAACTCTTTATCGTATTGAATTCATTCTTTTTTTTCTTTCATTTTAATCTAGAAAGTGTGGGCTATTCTAATACTCTTTTTTATATTGGAAAATTAATTTTGTAATTTTGAAAATTATAACTAAAGTTTTATTTTGCAAATTTCACGTACGAAATATTCTGCTTTCAAGCATGGAATTTGGAGAAACGAATTTCGGTCGTAAATGAAATGAAAAATAGTTTTACAATTTCTAAATTTTATTCTGAAAATTCGAGATAGAAGTTCGTAAGTACAGCATCTTTTCACGAACATAAGCAGAAATTGCACACATCAAAGTTCTATATTTTGTAACCAAGTTCAAAACTCGTTAAACAATGACTCAAATCTTTCCATAATTACACGTGATTCACGAAATACATATTGTATTCTAATCAAAGTCTCTAAAAATGTGATCGGTTTGGTGTGGAGTGACTTGTAGATCAGAGAATTTGTTTTATCGAGTGAGTGAGGGAGACACAATTGCGCTTGAAGATAGAAAGAGACGTCCAATCTGCTACACAACGTGGCAACGTCGCACAAAGTACGGAGTAAGCATTGGGTCTCTCCTGAGCCACGCGCGCCGGCCTACCTGCCGCCCAGGTGCCTTCTTTCGTTAATTCGACTATAGGTCTCTTGATTTTAATGTTAAACGAATAAATCCGTCTGTATTCTCGAAAGCCACAACTTTCTGTGCCGATTCTGAAAATAAATTCACAACTCTCTCCAGTGATTGAGTGTGGGATGGGAAGTCTATATCCCATTCCGGAACAAACTCTAAACGCCGCGACTATACTCACCATAGGGGGGGGGGGGGCGAAGAAAGGATCGAGTTGAACAGGAGACGAACAACTGTGACACTCGTTCGAGAACGGTGGTAAGAATATAGGGAAGAGTGGGGTAAAACGGAACGAGAGGGTGAAACGGAACATCAATGTTTCTCTTAGATAAGAGTTGCGAATGAGTTGGTATCGCGTGATCTGCGACCAAAGGGTCCTCAAAGCATTTGGTGACAGACCATAGACCCGTGCACACGTTATTTTTCCGTTAAGAGAATTGGACAAATTTCTGGTATCAACGTTTCAATATTATGTTGTACTTTCGACCACTTTTCAGCACTTGGATTTTGAAAATTAATAACGGTAAGTACATCGTTGGATTCTATGGCCCTTACGCTACATTTTGATGTATTAAAAAATTCTTTACCTCACACTGAAGTGTAAATATTAAATTTTTACTAAATGCATCACATGTAAAGGGTGGGCCCATGAGGCCTGTGCCAGTGCTGAAAAGGAAGATGATACATTTGTATGTGAAACCATAGAAACCTGATTACTATAAAAAAAAGTCATTGGCCAAGAGTGGGTTAGTAAAGTTCTTCTGCAGGTATAAATTGCACCATTCAGACCAGTACGGGATCCACCGATATTGTTTTTAGACCTCATTGAAGTAATATAGGATGGTAGCGATACGGTCAAATGACCGTAATAGCGGAGTGTTCGCACGACGCCCGGTTCGCTTACCTGATTCGGCGCGCACCGTCGTATTTACCACTCCACTGCGATGTTAATAGGAGCCGCACCACCCTGGACGTAAGCTTATTTTGAAGAAAAAACTTCAAGGAATACAGTAGTATTTTTTTCGGATTTTTAAAATCGCGACCTCGAGCCCGAATTTGAAAAATAAAAATTTGTTTATAATTTTCAATGTTGCAAAATTAATTTTTCGATCTGGAAAAAAATTATCCAGAAAGGCCGATCTTTCCACTTTAAAATGCCGTAAGAAACAACTAAATCCGACAAATAGTTTCCGAGATAAAAATTCAAAAGCACAACCCATTTTCACGAAAATAGGCAAAAATCGCAAAATTCAAGGCCCTGTATTTTTTAAACAAACTCGATATCGACAAAATGATGACTTAAACCCTTCCTAATTCCACGAGGACTACAACATATTGAAGTTTAAAAAAAATCCGAGACATCGAAGGACAAAAGTGATCGATTTGGCGTGGAATGACCCTAAGGTAACTTTTGGGAGCTATTCCATTTCCAAAATCCACCAAAAAAAAAATCGGTATATTTTCACTCCATCCTAGTGTGCATCTCTGTACTAAGGGTACATATTTTACAGACAGTTACGTGGGGCCAACAGTGTGATGGCCTTAAAAATTAGTATTTTGCGAAGATGAATTCTGACACAGACATAATAGATAGAAAGGGGTTTTTCTTTAGGGGCGATTGCGCCTTGTTGAACTGAAAAGTAGGTAATTCTTTGTGAATTTTTTCTACAAAAACGGCTCGAAAAATTAATTTGCGGTTTGGCAAGCTGTTTTATTGTATCTTGTGTGACGTCCCACTATTTTTCACGCGGTACCATATCAAGTCTCCCTCATTAATTACAAACCAACTCCACCAAAACTCAACAGGCCTCAACTCTTACCCCTTTTCCCCGACCACTGAAAACCTTGGCGGTCCCCATCTTAAGACGGTCAATCAGTGAATCCCCTTCACCTATTCGCCCTGCGAGGCACAAATTCCTCCCTCATATCTAATTTAAACAAGTCCCTCGTCCCAATAACCCTCCTAAACCGAGACTACGTTTCACACCCTCCCTATGACCAAAGAAGTCACAGCCACTACCACCTCTTTTCTATCAAAACACCCAAAACCCATTCGAGGAGTTGAGCATTACAAATTCACACGCATAAAAACCCCGGAAGGATAATCGCGAGGATTATTTGGTGTACGTGCCGAAAATGCGAGTCCAAATAGACCAACCTTTGGTCCTTACAAAAACACCGGAAATGTTACTGCGACGCATATGCGTAAATGGGTCAAGGTGCATACTGCGCACCCCCTTTCATACCGAAAATATAGAAATTAGTATAAATACAAGGGACCGCGAGAGCTCCTTCTTCTGCGACAAAGCAACAACGCCGCGCCAGATTAAAATGAAACCAAATTCAGTGTGCCAATTTCTAAAGTATAATTATAAATTCGGTGTCCGACGACAACTATTGTAAGCAATTTACATTAATTATTGTTATACGGTATATCATCCCCATAATAATTCATCTTCGTATTATCAACGCTTATTGCTTTTCATATTATTTTGTATTGCTACGCTTATTGCGTTCACATATTATTTTGTATTGCTACGCTTATTGCGTTCACAATTTATTTGTATTGCCATTCTAATTGCTTTTCATATTATTTTGTCTTATCTACGCTTATTGCGTTCACATATTATATTGTCTTGTTACGCTTAAGTGATTTTCATATTATATTGTCTTATTAACGCTCATTGCGATCATATTCTATTTCTTATCGACGCTTATCACTTATATCATTTTAACTTATTAACATATATGGTATTTCATGTCCATATTCATATGCTATAATTTATATCCCCTATATCAGGCCTGCCCCATCGGGTGCAAATACCTCCTGAATTCCTGCGATCCAGGTAACAGCCGAGCGCCGGAACTGCGCCACTGCTACCCGTTGCGAGATTTGGGAAAGAACTGCATGAGTGTGCGTTCATGTAAGTTCGCACCACGAGTCTATAGCAGGCCTGCCCCATCGGGTGCAAATACCTCCTGAATTTCTGGGATCCGGGCAACAGCCGGCAGCGGGACTGTTACGTTGCTAACCACAGCATGGGCTGCGAGAGAATTGCATGAGTGTGCGGCCGTCCTAACAGGCTCGCACACTCATGCAGTTCTCTCACAAATCTCGCAACGGGTAACAATGGAACAGTCCCGCGCCTGGCTGATGCCCGGGTCCCAGAAATTCAGGAGGTATTTGTACCCGATGGGGCAGGCCTGCCCTATATATATGTTACGCTCATCGCCAACGTGTTATTATACAACCTAATAACCATCACAATAACAGTGCATGGCATATTACCAGAGCTGCAAAGTGAATAAACAGTTTTACTTTAAAACACGCTTAGATTTATTGTGTCAATCCTACGGCTACGAAGATCCATAAATCCTAACGAGCTGCCGCAACAGCTGATCACGGGCAACGACCGCGGAAAGTATCACGGTGTTTACTAACTTACTTTAGCACAGCTCTCGCTCAACCGCATGACTAGACAAATTTCGCGGAGTTATTACATGTGCCTTTTTATATTAATGCAGCGGTAAATCAGATTACCGAGTCAGACCAAAACAAGTGCTCTAACGGGTGTGTCCACCAAAACGATTACCAAAATAAACCATCCCTGGTCGTTCAGTGCTACGAATTTTGTATTCGCGCCTGAATCCTAACAAACCTCAGTGCCACGAATTCTGTATTCGCGCCTGAATTCCAACTAACCTCAGTGCCACGAATTTTGTATTCGCGCCTGAATCCTAACAAACCTCAGTGCCACGAATTTTGTATTCGCGCCTGAATCCTAACAAACCTCAGTACCACGAATTTTGTATTCGCGCCTGAATCCTAACAAACCTCAGTGCCACGAATTTTGTATTCGCGCCTGAATTCCAAGTAACCTCAGTACCACGAATTTTGTATTCGCGCCTGAATCCTAACAAACCTCAGTGCCACGAATTCTGTATTCGCGCCTGAATTCCAACTAACCTCAGTGCCACGAATTTTGTATTCGCGCCTGAATCCTAACAAACCTCAGTGCCACGAAAGACCTCCCACCCGGGACGTGACACTTGAACTATTGTTCTGAATTTTTGTATGACTGTGAGAAAACAACGTGGCAGATACAAAGTGCTGACTGAGAGCGTTAAAAAAAAAAGATCGGGTGGGCCTGGCGTTGGCGGGAAGTACTGTAAGGATTACATGAAACAAAAAAAAAAGAAAAGAGATTCTTAATCTGTATAAATGTGGCTATCCGTGGTAGCGAAATTAGGCTATAAACAAGATCCAAATAACGAAGAATAAATACACAAGTTGAAGAAATAAGTATGTAAATCTAGTAAATTCCTACAAAAATAAATATTTAGAAGACTCACAGAAGACTCTGGTTAATAAAAAAAAAGAGACAAGAATTTTAAAAGTAGGTAAAAGAATTTTTAACACGTTGCGTCCGGCACCAAAAATAATTGACCTTCACCTAAATACAAGAAACAGCTGCACCACGGTGAAAAAAATTGCAAATTTGTAACGACATGCACACACCGATGAACACGTTCGTACTGAATGCGTATGCAAAAGGGAAATTCGGTACCTGAAAAATTCTTCTTCACCTTCCACATTTATTGGGACCGGGCCCAAGAGTCACATGACGTGACCGTACACGTCACCCGGACGCAACGTGTTAAGAACAAAATCTATGAAGTTAGAAGTAACGAATAGATAGAGGAGTTTTAAGGTCCATTTATACATATCCGTTCCGTTCCGGCGTGCCAGTGGTAAGAAGGAGAGACCCTCTACGCCCCTCTACGCAGAATATTCATCTCAAATAATAGATGTAAGAGATTATATAGATAGTAGGCACCCAACCTTAGATGCAGAAATCTCATGCGGAGAGATAGATAGAATCTTGAGGAAAATAAAGTCAAGGAAGGCGTCAGGAACATATGACATACCGAATGAATTTCTTAAAACTTTAACGCTTCGGCGTGGTATGAAGTCATAGAAGTCTCGTCATAGAAAAACTGTCTGTAACGGCGGTATGACGGTACCCCTCGTCAACGGACGTGGAACGGAGGCGTACCGAGTAGGGCTTGTAACCAAGGTCTATTGGACACGCAAATTAGAGGCGTGCTGTGCTCTTATCATATACATTCTGTAGGGCTGGGAAAGGAAATATTGCTGTGAAGAGGGCCTCCTCAAGAGAGTAGCCATTTGGGAGGGATGCAAGTCCGATTGGTTAGATTAGGAGGTGGGTGTAACAATACAGGGTGATTCTGAAGGACAACCCACCGCAGTGCCTCGCCGAATTTTATGGCTTTCGACCCGCGAAGGGGTTGGAGTGCCTATTGATAAGTGAGAAATATTCAACTTCCGCATTTCTCATCAGATCTTTGCGAAAACGTCGCCAATTGATTCCTTATGCTAACGTAAATCAGAAAATAATGCAACAAAATCCATAAAAAGATTTATTTCCATAATCTCAAGCTATTTTCGTTTATAATCAAGGCCACCTTTACCCATGGGCTATACGGGCTATAGCCCAGGGGCGCCCGTGATCCAAGGGCGCTTAAGAATCAAACATGTTGAAATGCTTTTTTCTCTTTAATTTTGGAGACAAAAATTTTTATCTGGAGCAGCATCCTTGCGTCATGATCCGTGCAGACGAAACCGCAGGTGACAGTGAGAAAACGCAACATGTTCTGTCTTTCCCTCAATACAAGATGCCGCGGCAGTGGAAAACTAAACCCACGGCTTGTCGCCGCACTGTGACATCTACTTTTACGCTGCGGCTGCAGTGGCCGCGACTTTGCGTGAAGCGAACATCGCGCGACATTGTATCTCTTTTCTTTCTTCGACGAAGAAAAACAAGTGCCGTGCGACACTCGCTTCGCGAGTCGCGAGACTCCGCGCAACTCCACGTCTTCCTGGATACGCTGTGAGATCAGATCAACCGAGTCCCAGCTACTACGCGGGTCAAAACTGTGCAACCGTTCAAAATTAATATTGTTTCTGGTTTCGAATTAGATACATTCATATTCGCGAATATATTGTCGTGTATTGTAATTATTGTGAATACTTCATTATTTGTGAATCGTGATTATTAAAACAAACATGAACATTGTGTTTGTATATATATACAGTGGTGGACAAAAGAAAGTTTAAAGTTGGTACCCGTGCACATGAATATTAGTAACTTTAGTACTAGAGTGTTTTCCTGACATTGGTAACACTGATCTAGTCGGCGGGCATTCTCCCATTCTATACGACATAAAAAGTCTATTCTTTATGCGACTGTTTTCTCATAGTACATTAACAATTGAGTTCATTCAAAACATGCAGCGGACAAAAGTAAGTTTAAAAGTTTTAACATTGTCATAAATATATCATAACATCATAACCTAGTAAACATTTGTTGATCTTTCTCTTCCCTTCTATATATGCATTGATTTTAATAATCTTGTGCATCCTTAATTACACAGATAAATGGAAATAATAGAAAATCCGTCGATATTAGGCGCCTCATTGTTAGAGACAGAAAAAATGGATTAACATTTAAAGACATTTCAAAAAGGTATGAAATTTCGATGATGGGAGCTAAAAAAATTTGTGATAAACAAAAAAAATATGGAACAGTCAATAATTTAATCAAATATGGTAGACCACGGAAAACATCGTCAAGAGATAATAAGATGATAATTCGGGAAGTAAAAAAGAATCCCGCCATATCTGCTCGAGCCGTGAAAGAAAATTTAAATCTTGTCCATATACACGAAAGAACTGTAAGAAGAAGGTTGAATGAAAACGGATTACACAATTATATAGCGAAAAAGAAACCCTTTATTAATGCTAGAAATCAAAAGAAACGCCTGCTGTTTGCTAAACGGCACTTTAACAAGCCCTTATCATTTTGGAAAAGTATTATATGGTCTGACGAATCAAAATTTGAATTAATGAACACAAAAAAAAGAAAAAGGGTATGGTGTAAGTCATCAGACCGCCTTAAGAAACGAAATATCCAATCAACTATAAAATACGGCGGTGGCTCGATAATGCTGTGGGGTTGCTTTTCTAAAACGGGAACTGGAAAATTAGTCAGAATTGAAGGAAAAATGACTGGTATTAGTTATGTTAATATTTTAAGCAATAATTTATCGCAGTCAGCAGAAAAAATGAACTTGGGGTCGTTTATCTTTCAACAAGATAACGACCCTAAGCACACTTCAAAAGTGGCATCCAATTTTTTTGCCGAAAATAACATTAAAAAACTCGAGTGGCCACCACAATCGCCAGACCTCAACCCGATTGAGAATCTTTGGACACTATTAGATGATCATATTCCCTTAAGTGCGCGTACCAATAAAGAATCATTTTGGGAAGCTCTACAACAAAAGTGGTATACTTTTCCAATAAATATATTAGAAAACTTAGTTGAAAGTATGCCAAAAAGACTGCAAGCTGTAATAGACAGCAACGGCGGACCTACAAAATATTAAAATTAATAAAGTAGTCAAATATAAAGATGGTTATCATAGAAATGTGGGATTAAACTTACTTTTGTCCATCAACTTTTATCAGTTGTTTCGTTTTATCAACTAAACTATTAACTTTCTATTCCTTTCTGTATTTTTTTTTGTTTTCATTACTTTATAAGATGTAAATATTCATAAAAAATTCATTATCGTTTTAAAATAAAGATTCGTTTTGTACAAATCATGGCCTTTCTGGTATAATTTTCCTTTTAAACTTTCTTTTGTCCGCCACTGTATATATAACATTAATAGGACATTAATATTTATGGTGTAAGTATTTTAATTTTTTTATATTTACAGAATATATACTCCGCGAAAGTTACATGTAAAACTTTTGTTCGTTTTTCAGGATAAAGTTTTATAAGGACCTATTAATTTGTTTTCAATTCACCTTTTTGTTTTTAAAGTATAATTGATAAAATGTGGGTATAAACAACGTAATAATTTATTCTTTTTTTTATCTAATACTTAAGGGGGGAGACTCAAGTAAATTTTGAAAAAAAAATCGATTTTTTATTGCATAAATCAATGCTATTATATGTCAAGAATATACTCCAGAAGTGTCAGAATAAAATTCTGCATATTAACGGTGCTACAGACGGGCTTATACCTGCATGTCTATCAGGTACGCGCCCGTCCGCGCGGTGCGTCCGCCTTCGCTCATTGTCAGTCCTTTGCATACAATTGACTTCGAAGGTACGCCGAGGAAAATAAATGTTTCCCGAGGAAACTTTCCTCAGGTACAAATCAGAACACAGTGGAAGCGTTGCTTTTGAGCATCAGTCGTCCTTTGAATTTCGACCGGTGCAGACGCATTGAAATATCGATTTTAAATATGTTTCTAAAAGGCACCAAAGAAGACACTTACCGCTCATCTAGACCGCGAAAAAGAAAATTTCAAGGCTATCAGTATACTAGTGACAAAGAAAACGCTGAGGCAGGACCGAGCAATCAACCCAGTGCAAGCAAAAGGAAATTATCCACTACGAGGAGCAACGATAATATAATAATATCAAAACATTGCTACCGAATTATTAAATTTTTAACAGTTTTTAGTGCAATTTCTGATATCGTTGTTTGCAAAGACTGCAAACAAAAAGTGAACTTCGACGATTCTGGACATCGTGGCCTTGGTTTTAAAATTGTGGTTTCTTGTCAGTGGGGTAACAAAGGCATTCAATCCGGACCATTTGTTAAGAATTCTTACGAAGTGAACAGAAGAATTGTATTCGTAATGAGACTTTTAGGCGTTGCTAGAGAAGGAGTTAATATGTTTTGCGGTCTTCTGGATATTGGGAAAGGTATTAGCAAAAATTCCTACAGTGGTTTTATAAAACATATTCATACCGCATCAAAGGCAGTGTTTGACGCTTTGTGCCAGGAAGCTGTCAAAGAAGAACATGAAGAAAATAAAAAAATGGAAGATGTGAAACAAATCTCAAAGTTTCTGGCGATGGATCCTGGAAAAAACGCGGATTCACCTCACTATTACATTGGAGAAGTCATTGTCCTTATTGTAAAAGCGAGTTACTGTCAGGCATGTACGCACTCGAGAACAACAAAAACTGAGACAGAATTTGAAGAATGGTTTGAAGATCATGAAAAAACATGTGCTGCAAATCACAGCGGCTCCGCGGGAAAAATGGAAGTAGATTCGATAAAAGCGATGTTTTCGAGGTCCGAAGAAAAGTTCACTGTGGAATACTAGTCCAGTGAAATTAGGATTTGTCTTCGGACTAATTCTCATCAAGCTGGATTTTAGCATGAGCCTTTACTTGGTCATTTTAAACAATATGTCAAAAGTCCCCATCAATCCGACTGCTGCTAAAAATTTTACAGAGGGTTGAAAACAAAAAAAACCTGTTTTTCGCAAATATCTCGCTATCTAGCAGTTTTGCGACAAAAATAGTTATTACACAATTTGTAGCCTAGGAAATTCTCTACGAAAAAGGTCTTACAAGTTTTTTCGTAAGTGTAACCATTTTCATGTATGTCGGGTTACCAAGTTTCAACCCCCATAAACTTGATAAGGGAAGATCCTGAACCTGGAAATTCAGAAAATTATGAAACTCTGGAAATATGTAGGGGAAGTCCTCCCGAGCACAACGCAATTTCGTTTGATGCCCAAATTCACTCCAAGAGGGTGCAATTCACCCCTAAACTTTCTTATTGTTGGTATTATTACTCGCGAACTGTAGGAGATAGAAAAAAAGTGTCCAGGAAAGAGTTACTTCTTTTAATTGGGACTATCAGTTGATAAGTTATAGTCTTACAGTTATGGTTTTACAGTTCTTACGGTTCTCGAGTTATAACACAAAATCGAAAAGAAGAACGTATTTTCAGGGGTCAATTTCAGCCCCTGCCAACTGCAGCAATTTTTTATAGAAATTTAAAGGGTGCCAAAAGAGAGAAACGTAATTGGCTTCTATATTCTAATTCAACCGGGAAAGTTTTTTGCTGCCCATGCAAACTGTTTGAAGCAACAGCAACAGGGAATATTTTTATTATTGGTTTTAATGATTGGAAACATAGCGAGATAATTTCATAACACGAAAACTCTGTTCAACATCAACGAAATACGCAGATTTATGTGAATCGACTAAATAGTCAACGTGACTATTTTACGAATGTTTTTACAATAGATATGAACAAAGAGATAAATTAATGGAAAAGTATTTTATAACGAATTGCTGAGGTAATTAAATTTTTAGCGTCTAGAGGATTAGCTTTTAGAGGCGGAAATCAAATTATCGGGAGTAAAAGCAATGGAAATTCTGACGAAGTCACGTCGCGCGATCCGCGCAAGCGATCGAAATCACAACAAAGCGCGAGGCCAAGTACCCGACACGGCCACTAGGTGGCCACGGGGCCCGCGCTCTGGCTCGCTTGCGAAGATGTACGGCCGCCGTATATACTAGCCGAGGCGAACGGAATCAGGAGCTCTTGTGCTTGTAGCTTCCATGCTTCCAGCGGTACGACAAGACGCTCATTTTTAGCTCCCATGAGGTGCGTCAGTGGTCGACCATCGTCACCACTGTACCATAACCAGCCTCTTCCGAAATAGGCCGAGAGAAATCTTGCGCCCTGCCTACGTCAGAGAGGTGTCTCCGCGCCCATTAGGCCAGAACCCTACTGCACTCTGATACGAGATTATACGACTCTCCACGGACGCGCCCCATAAGGCCATCCTGAGCAGAACGTTCAATAAATCCGCATCCCACTTTCCTAACCGCTCGCCGACAAGTCGACGCCGCCGTGCACCGACGCGCCGCTACGAGAAACCGCTCGAGCGCCGCGCTGCCGAACCGTACTCGCCGGACGTACCGACGCGCCGCTAAGAGATACCGCTCAAGCCCGCGCTGCCGAAACGTACGCACCGGAAGAACCGACGCGTTCGCTAGGAGATACCGCTCAAGCATCGCGCTAAATAACGGTAGTTACCGAACCGCCCGCCACAACTGTGAACGGCACGGGACATATATAAACCATACAGCCACTATACAGCTTTTACCAATAAACACTGTTATTGTTAACAACGCATTTTTACTCATTCGCCGAACCCGGACACACCGACTGAGTCGGCATCACAATCCCTTCTCCGTCCCACCGATAATCGTCTCGCAACCGGAGACCATTACAAAATTACTTGGGATGTATAGAGCTACTAACAAAATTCGATTCATTGTTACAACAACATCTACTGGATTACGCAAATAAAGGAAAAGGAACAGTTTCTTATTTGTCAGCAGGAGTTTGCGATGAATTTATTGATATTCTAGGTAACAATGTCCGAAGTTTCATTATTTCTGAATTAAAGAAAGCAAAATATTTTTCCATCATAGTTGATTCTACTCCCGATATTTCACATTCCGATCAGCTAACAATTGTTTAGATATGTAAACACTGCAGGAAAGCCAGTAGAAAGATTCCTAACTTTTATGGAAAATGTAGGACATAAGGCCGAAGAAATGGAAAAATGTATATGGAAGTGTTTCCAAATTTTGACATTGACCTACAAGATTGTAGAGGACAATCTTATGACAACGCTTCTAATATGGCAGGAATTTATAGTGGTCTTCAGGCAAGAATTAAATAAAAAAATAATTTAGCTATATATGTACCATGTGCGACACATTCTCTGAATTTGATTGGTGAATGTGCAGCAGAAAGTTGTCCAGAAGCCACGAAATTATTTTTTTTCGTTCAGAATATATATAATTTCTCCGCTGCTTCAACTGGCCGTTGGGAAATATTAAAACTTCGTTTATCTGCCAAATGTAAGGCACCAAAAACATTGAGCAACACTCGACCGTCAGCAAGAGCAGAATCAGTTACTGCATTAATTGTTGGATATGACTTTTTCAAAAAAGCTCTAAATGATATTTCAACAGATACAACACAAAAATGTTCTACTAGACTTGAAGCAGATAATTTAAAAAAACAATTTAATTCACTCGAAACCGGTTTAATGCTTTCACTTTGGAATGATATTTTGAATACTATTGATAAAACAAATATCAGCCTGCAAAAGATTGAAATCGAAATTGAAACAGTCGTTAACTTATATAATTCTTTGCAAAAATTTAGTGAAAATCGTCGGAATATGCAAACATTTAATTATTATAAACAGGAAGGAGAAAGATTATCGGGAAATTCTGAATTTAAAACTTCAAGAACGATTAAGAGGAAAAAGCAATTTGATGAAGGAGCATCAACGGACACAGAATTTGAGAAGAGTGCAGATTTTCGTATCAATACTTTTTATGTAATTATCGATACACTTTTAGCAGAAATAAACAAAAGAAAATCTGCATATGAACGTACAGCTTCCAAATTTGGATTTCTAATCAATTTAGAAAATTGCGACGAAGCGGTCATTCGAAAAAAGGCAGCTTCCTTATGTAATGAATATTCATTAGATATTGAGAACGGATTAGTTGAAGAATGTTTGCATTTTAAGAATATTAATTTATTAACGGATGAAAAATTATCAAAAGCTGATTGCATTTTAAAAACAATTATAGATTCGCAAATCGAATGTACATTTCCTAATATAGCAACAGCTGTAAGAGTACAGTGCTGTCTCTCAAATGAGAATGTATCGCAAATGAAATTCGGTCGAGGTGGCGCTCTGATCGTAGTGCTCTGAGCATGCGCGTGATGACGCCGCGACGTCAAACCAATCAACGCCAAGATGAGCTTGACTTTGCGCTGGCGTTGATTGGTTTGACGTCACGGCGTCATCACGCGCATGCTCAGAGCACTACGATCACATTTTAGTCTTCCATTCAGAGATCAACTCTATACATCGCATGGACTGACAAGTGTTTTCGTGTAGACTACAAATGTGTTTTTTATGAGAGGAGAGATACGACAACCATTAAGTCTATTGCCTCGGGTCTCCACTAGGGCGAGCACGAGCGGGGGCATTGTTCGCGGGCGTTCTTGTCTCTTCGTACCGTGTCCACACTGCTGCAAACGGAACAATACGTTCACAAGCACATACGATTCGTTCGCTGAGTTTTGTTCATGTTTGCAGCAGTGTAGACGCGGCGGGGGCAGGCGGGGGGCGCGTTTGCCTTGGTGGAGACCCGGGATTGTAATGTACTTCCTTGCACCGATTTCGAAAACTGCATCCTTGGGAACTAGGGCGCCAAAATTTTTTAGCCCAGGGCGCTCAAATTTGTTAAAACGGCCCTATTTATAATAGTCCGATTTACATGAAATTTGGTATGATTTACATCGGAAAAATATAAGGAATCGATTGATGTCACTTTCATATTGATACGATAAAGAATAAGGAATTTCTTACTACGCTGAAATGAATATTTCACATTTTCACCCTCCACTGCTGGGGGTCGACCTGAAACCACTACGGTCGGCCGAGGAATCATACCTGTTTCAGAAAAAAATCATTCTTTATTCTTTATATTGTCGATATGGAAGTGGTGCCGATCGATTCCTTATGTTTTTTTCCGACGAAAATCATATCAAATTTCATACAAATCGGACTATTATTAACGACATCAACTTGAAATTATATAAATTGATTTTTCATGGAATTTCCTACATTATGGTCCAAATTACGTCGTTCTTGGTGTCAGCTTCATTGACGAAACATAAGGAATCAATTAGCGTCATTTTCACACAGATCTGATGAGAAATGCGGAAGTCGAAGATTTCTCACTTCTTAACCTTTAGAGGGCCGGGCTGGCTACTATAGTGGCCATAGAAAATTTTAAAATTTGAACTTGTTTCTAAGTGTTTTTTGATATCGCTAGTCACGATTCTTAGATCAGAGTATCGAAATTTTACGCAGAAACATTGTTGCCAACCTAAACAAGCATAAATGAATAACAGCAATTACATTCATATATTATTCTTTCCTTTAGCGTTACGCAGGGATAATGAAGTGGACGTAGAAAGTTCTGTGACGTCCCTTTATTTTCGCCCAGTCCTAACTAGCGTCCTCCTTATATGACCTACCCACGAATCTACTACTATCTATAAAACCACAACTCTTAACCCTTTACCAATCATCAGATCTTGGACGATGTACCTTAGCGGTCCCCATCTCCAGCTGATCATATACTATCTTTGGGCATGAGTCATCACGCATACCTCAAATTCCCCGCATACCTCACATTCCATCAGTTTGTATAAATACCGGTGCCGCGTGGCCCACGGATTATTATTCTTTAGTATCTTCAACACAATCTGTCTCACCTCAGATTTACGTGGGTTTACTTTATCAGTATCAGTCATATTCTAACGCTTAAATTCAGTGTTCAATAACCAGTGTCTACATCATCGTAAGCGTTCCAATTTCTATTATATTTAATCTTTTGTTTATAACTTTTAATTGCTTACTTTACTCCTTTATATTAATTTCTTTGCTTAGACTTACGCTCATAGCTTTACACATATATTGTTTAATTGTATTTATATCGGTTACTCTTGCTTATTATTGTTTAACTCCATTGCCTCGCATCTTTATGTTATTATCTACTTAATGTTAATTATCTACCATTTACCTTATATAAATGTTATGTGGCTATGCTGAATGTCTAACGCATAATTATAAAATGTCTATTGCTATCTTCTACGCGTTCCAATAAATAACGCTTTCGCCTCTACCTTTAACTGTGAATTCTCGCTATTTCGCCTCGAATTCGTGGAACCATTACGAGCGACTACTACAGCTGATCGGTCTCCGCGAGCGTCGGGAGTTCTTGCCCGTGTTTACTAACGTTCTTTCATATAGAGTCCCGTATGGCTATTCCCAAACCTATGGTGAAAACCTACTATTTACGCCTCTTTTCATGCGATGCAGTTAGTAAGCCAATTATTGAGCCATAAATCAAAGCCAGTATTCTCACGTGCGTCACTCGGTGTACGATCCCCATACCGCCTTCCCTGATCGACACGAGTTACGAAGCATAGCCTTCATAGTGAAGCTGGTCTTCCTACGAAGCACAGCCTTCGAGCTCACCTACGCCCCCTCAAGTGCGAAGCATAGCCTTCATAGTGAAGCTGGTCTTCCTACGAAGCACAGCCTTCGACCTCACCTACCCCACCCCTCGAGCGCGAAGCATAGCCTTCATAGTGAAGCAGGTCTTCCTACGAAGCAGAGTCTTCGAGCAACCTCCCTACCCCATATATGTTACGATCCAAGTCCCGCCACCCAGGACGTGACAGTTCTGTAGCTCTTTTTTTGTTTTTGGGTTTTTGTGTTATTTTTGTATTTGTTTTTTTTTTTTTAGTTTTCTGATTTTACTATTTATTATGCGAGCTACAGTCGTGGAACTCACTAAGGCCCATGCATTATACAAAATGAATAATGAATGTGTATCTCTTTGTTGCGTTTTTTTTATCTGTTTGTTCATACTTCTTGTCTTCCCAAACGAAAAAAAAAAGAGAATCGATACGTCGGAAATTCGAAATGACGGTATTGATCGTTTCATATGAGAATCCTCAAAGCAGGGTGTTATGCACAATGCAATATCACATGTAGAGCATACAGGGTCATCCGCTAAAACTGCAACCTACGCGCGCGCGAACAGGTAAAATGGCAACAGCGCCTCACAGACGCATTCCACTACAACCATGCACCGGCCCGGCGTTCAGAGGGTTGCCAGTGACCGCAAAGCAGCAGTGATGCCCGTGCTTCGAAAATTTTAGGAGGGTCTCCTTCAAATTATCGTCGCAAAGAGTTATTTGAAATTTTCCGGCCCGGGTTGAAGAATTTGGGGCCTTTTTCGTACAACTTTTGATCAATAAAAGATATCGAAATGCAATCTGCGTCGAAAAATGAGGAAAAATTATTTCCTCTTAATGATGGATAATTTAAAATATTTTAGGTTTACTTAATTTTTTTTATAAATTTTTTAACCATAATTGTTGTGAAAAGCTTTTGCAAACTGTTTATTTGATATTGTATTTAATGCTCTTTTTAAAATTCATGGTGTTGATAAACAATAGCCTAAGGTCGGTATCATACAGTGGGCCAAAAAAGTATTCATACAGTGCTTTAGTTTCATTTTCATCTTCATTATTTCGGTGTTAGGAAAATTATTTCTCAAATAACATACATGGATAGGAAGCACATTAATTACACTTTACAATGATGTACATTATATGTTATTTATAGTCATGCAATACAACTAATTAAATCTGTTTCCGTAAAATGGCTACCATCATGGTCAAAAAAGTATCCATACAGTTACGCGTTTAGTTCACTATTAACTAAATATCTTTGGTTATATCAACTAGATAGTCTTTTGTTATTACTAGCGGAGTAAGGTTAGGTTTACATTTGGTTTTGAGACGCTATCATTGCATAACCTCTTGGAATTTAAGATGAATAAAAAGACCAGGGAAACTACAGTGGAGGAACGTAATTTAATAATTAAACTACACAAGGAGGGAAATTCTCTTCGAAAAATATGAAGTATAGTAAGCAAAAGCTTTGCCACTATTCAATATATTATTAATAAATATAAAAAAACTGTCCGACCGTGAAGAGAAGTTAGTATTGCGAAAAATTAAAAAAGATCCGTTTACTACTGCCTCAGAAATAGCACAAGACTTGCAACAAATATCGGATAAAAGTATTCACCCTGAAACAATAAGGATTAGATTGAGAAAACATGGGTACCACGCAGGTGTTGCTAGAAAGAAGCCTTTCGTTAGTGCGAAGAATCGGCAAAAGCGATTGAATTTTGCAAGAAAATATGTTAATATGCCCTTAGACTTTTGGAAACAAGTTATTTTTTCCGACGAAAGTAAATATAATGTGTTCGGAAGTGACGGCAAAAAATTAGTCTGGAGAAAAGAGGGTGAGGCGTTAGCTCCGAAAAATTTGCAGCCTACTGTCAAAGGGAACGGTGGTTGTGTCATAGTATGGGGATGTTTTGCTGCAAATGGTGTAGGCAATTTGAAATTTATTGATGGCATTATGGACCGATTTATATATTTAAATATTTTACAAGAAAATTTAGAAGCGAATGCAATAAAATTGAATGTTTTGGAGAATTATTATTTCCAGCAGGACAATAATCCTAAGCATGCCTCTCGTATTGTTCAAGAATGGTTATTATATCACGTGCCTCATTTACTATAAACCAATCTCCGGACTTGAACCCAATAGAGAACTTATGGGAAGAATTGTATAGAAAAGTCCATAAACGAAAAATACAAAATAAAGAGGAATTAAAGCAAGCTCTGTGTGAAGAATGGAATAAAATTGATTCAACCACAACGGAGACATTAATAGCATCTATGCCAAGGAGATTACAGGCTGTTCTCCGAGCAAAAGGATACCCCACAAAATATTAAATCTGTTATTTTTATGTTCATTGTTCAATTATAAATACTATATGGATACTTTTTTGACCATGATGGTAGCCATCTTACGAAAACAGATTTAAGTATTGCATTACTATAAATAACATATAATGTACATCAATGTAAAGTGTAATTAATGTGCTTCCTAACCATGTATGTTATTTGAGAACTAATTTTCCTAACACCGAAATAATGAAGACGAAAATGAAACTAAAGTACTCTATGAATACTTTTTTGGCCCACTGCATATATTGGCCGGTGAGTTTCGTGAGGGGTATCCTCCCACCACACCGTTTGTTTGCCTCGGTGCTCCTTTTCTCAACGTTTTCTGACTCCCTCTCGGTCCACCCCGCTCTCGCCTTTACACAACAAGAGTAAGCCAGAAGTGGTGGGGATAGTGCCAAGATTCTGACGTGTATGCCAAACCAAGCTGTCAACGTAGAAATACACACATCAGAATAGGTGTGCGTTAGCAACGAAAAAATTCAGAAACTTAATTGGTTAGAACATTGATTCGTTCTCGACAGCTTCATCTCGTATTGGTCTACGCATAGCGTGAAGCGCTGTTGGCATTTTACCTATTCGCGCGCGTGTAAGTTGTAGTTTTAACGGATGACCCTGTATATAAAGAGTCCGACGTCTAGTTTGTCGTAATGAACACAAATTGCATCGTCGGTTTTTATCCAATAATTTCGGAAAATGACGACATATTAGTCGAGAAGGTTTGGGCTGATGGAAAGTGGAGTCATTCGGATCAAGATTCAGTAAAGTTCTAAGCACTTGTAAATTAAATGAAAGAAAGGATATATGTTCATTATTCATTTTGTATAATGCATTGAGATAATGCAAAGAGATTGGATGTTTTTAAACTTGCTCGAATAATTAAGCTATTTCGACATTCGAGTACTTGACTTGGTTCGAATGATTTAACCTGAGTTCAATTCAGCTTCAATTTTTTAACTACATACTTGGACGGCTGTAGTCCTTTTGCGAGTTTCCTATAACGCAGAGGTATCCTGCTTTTCCTTATTATTGACAAAGAAAACGATACAACTTTTTACACTATGGATTCTCTTTATTTTCATCACCGTTCCTGTTTCTGTTCATACAGAAAATTTCTTTGAAATTCTTTTATGTTATATACCAGGGTTGACTAACTGGCGACTCACGAGTTGCCGGGGGCCCCTCCGCCTTGCTGCCACACTGAACTGCCTCCTCCATACCTACTAGGCTCTAACGATTGCAGTCGAAAAGAGAAGGAAAGAAGCCGGAATCAACTGCGATCGTCAGAATCTGGTCGGTATGGAGGGAGGCCGTTCAGCGTGGCAGGAAAGCGGAGGGGCTCCGGCGGCTCGTGTGTCACCAGTTAGTCAACTCTGTTATACAGGGTCATCGTTTAATCCTGAAACCCGCGAGCGCGCGAACTTGTAAAATAGCAACACCGATTCACGGACGCATTCCACTACAACCATGCACCGTTCCGGCGTTCGGAAAGCTGCTAGCGACTGCTAGACAGCAGTGATGCCCAAGCTTCGAGAATTTGGGGCTGGTCTCTTTCAAATTAATGTTACAAAGAATTATTCAGAATTTCCCGGCCCGGGTTAAAAAATTTGGGGCCTTTTTCGTATAACTTTTGAACTATAAGAGATATCGGAATGCAATTTGCGCCGAAAATGAGAAAAAATTATTCCCTCTTAATGATGGATAATTTAATATATTTTACGTTTACTTAATTTTTCTGTTATCAATTTTTTAACCATAATTGTTTAAAAAGCTTTTGCAAACTGTTTATTTGATAATGTATTTAACGCTGTTTTTTAAAATTCCTGGCGTTGATAAACAATAGGCTAGTTTTTTCTGTATCATTACTTTCATAAATTGAGGAATTAAATTTTTATTCAATTATGTGTTAATTCTGCAGACCTCAGAATCTATTGTTCTGGTTTTCTTTTTTCTGATTTTATCCTTAATGCGGTGCATACCTAGACCAGACGTAATGGGTAATTAATGGGACGTGTCTTTGATTGTAGCGGTGTATGAATTTTTTTCTAGAATTTTTGTGTTTGAATGTTTTAGCTACTCAATGCCACGCCTATACCGGCTTCCGATAATGTCATTTTTTAAATGATGTGCCATTCTTGTGGCTTTTACAAGTAGGTGGTGAAAAATCTCTCCATACAAGGGTATAGCGCCGCGGCCAACCCTGTCCTAGCTAAAATTTTTGAAATTGAGACGGATACGAGATCAGTTGACATTATTTTTAAACGTCATTACAGTAACCTGGAGTGCAAGTGGTAAACCGATCATAAAAGCGGAGCGCGCGGATCGATTACCTGGGCCGGGAAATTCCCAATACCTAGCTCTTTACGACGCTAAAATTTTCGAAGCTCGGGCATCATTCTTGTCCAGCGGTCGCTGGCAGCTCTCCACTGGGCCGGTGCATGGTTGTAGTGGAATGCGTCCGTGAGGCGGTGTTGCCATGTGACAAGTTCGCGCGCGCGCGTGTTGCAGGATTAAACATGACTCTGTATACGACAGGGCTGGGCACCCCGCGGGCCGCATGCGGTTCCATCCCCGACTTGCCTGCTCTGCTGAGCCATAGGAAAACGACCCACTCCATACCTATTTAACTACTACACTCTAAACAGACACATGGAGCTCTCACTCCTACATAGCTGATATTGCTGATAGTGGAACCGGCTGACTGGTAACAGGGATTGTGGGACCCGCGGCGGCGAACAAGTTGCTCAGCCCCGATATATGATACAGTGCTAAGAAAATAATTACAAATTTTCACTTTCTAATACCAATTACATGTAACAATTAATTAATTCCAATTGCTCACTCCCATTTAGTTTTAGTATTTAAGACGTATGTACTAACAATCAAAAAAATAATTGTCATCGTTAATGTATGTCTCTAGATTGGCTATGCCTCGTTTGACCCTCATGGCCAATAAACATGTTAATTAAGATTATAATCATTTTGGTCAATATTTGATTTAAAACAAATAGTATAATACTCTTGCATTTGGAATTTGGTGTTCTTTCATATTTTTTTTTAAAACAAAAAGGTTGAGTATACCATTTAAATAAAAAAAATATATACAAAATTAATTTAAACGATTTTATATAAAATGCGCTAAAAACTAAAAAATAATTCTTTTCTTCTACTACAACTTCGATGCTGTTTTTTCTCTTTAAATAAAATCGTGGAGCAGGATATCTCACAACAAATTCATTTCGACGCTTGATTCTGTATTATATTGATTCATATTCTGTTATGAAATATCCTGCTCCACGATTTCATTTAAACTGAAAAACTCCGTCGAAATTGTAGTACAAGAAAAAATTATTTTTTAGTTTATAGTGCATTTTAAATGAAATCGTTTAGCTTAAATTTTGATGTATGTTTTTTTGTATTTACTTTTTAATGTCTAAGTTGTGACTTCTGGTTATATGGTTGATTTTATGTCGAATGAATTGATATGGATTTGTAATTATAAACTGATTTCAAGTCGTGCGGATTTGTGGTTATGAGTTATATGTATTTATTGGTGAGTAATTTATTTAAACCCTTCGGGTTTTTTTCTTTATAATTTTGTATTATCATACAAACTACGTAGAGTAAAGGTAGGTAAAAGTTCGCCGCGGATAAGAGTTCGCACCATGCGAATTTCATGGTTTGAGTTTTGGCAGTTGCCAACGGTGATTGGCAGTCAATTGTCAATCAAGGTAGAGTCACTAATGTCGAATTTCGTGGCTGTGTTTCGGTTTGTTATCTTACAATGCGGTAAATACTGAATTCGTTAGTTCTGATGCAATATTCTCATGTTTGGGAATCAATATTATTCCTATAAATTGATCAGTAAATATTTTAATTAATATACCGTCTGAAAGAGCTGAAATTCTTCTATTAAAAAGTGCTAATAGAAGTTTTCAATTCTCCTCACAGATGACAGGATTGATTAAACAATGTAAAAGCAACTGTGGGGGTAAAAGTTCGCACAATGCAGTGGGGCAAGAGTTCGCATGCGAACTTTTGCCCCAAAATAATTTGAAGGGTGTTATATCTTCATTAAATTTATTTTAATTCCAGAGCTTCCTAAATTTTGAGTTTATGATAGTTGAGCCAGCTGATATCAGCTTCTGATTTTTGGTATTAATTTTTAATCCGCAATATTTTTCCAAAATACGTTTTTTATTAACTTTTTGATTAAAAAATATAGCATTGATCCTCCAGAAGAAGACTGGATCCAGTGTGATTCATGTAAAGAATCGTCGAGGTAATTTTATTTGCGACTATTGTTAACTTCACCTAAAAAAATGAATTATAAACTATTAGGCGTTTTACTGTATTACCCGAACTATGTACTTATGTAGGAAAATAAAACACTTCTTTGGATATTTCTCGTTGCGTTCTTTTGCCCCATAACGTGCAAACTTTTGCCCCACATAGTGGGTAAAAGTTCTCATTTTACACTTTTTGGAAATATTTATTTTATATAAGTTGTGACAGGTAAATTTACATGAAGTCACTGCCTATCGAATAATAAGGGATAGTAGTTATTTCTCGCAAAACGATATGACTATCAGTGTAATACCAAGGATTTTAGAGAAGTCTAAACTTTAAGTGCGCACTCTTGCCCCACATTACTCTATGCCTACAAAGTTTCAAGTCTATTGGATAGTTAGAAGTGGGTTAAAATTGAGTTTCTAGATTTGAACCAAACAAACATACAAAAAATCGTTTAAATACAAACAAACAAATAGAGGATTGAAGCTGAATAAAATCGTTTAAAATGTGAAAATGACTTTGAAATCTTGCTTTTTAAAAAAAAAATGTAAGATAATGAAAACCATATAACTTTTTTATACAACACTTTTTGTGAAACGCATAACTTGATCTTTTGAATGCCAAATGCGTTTACAAAAATGTGTATGAAAATTGCCAAACAGTATGTGTAGTAAGTCTACTACAGCACTTGCTAGCATGGTTGCGACCAGAAAAGGAAAAGGGCGATTATCTTGCTTAACCTTAAAGGTGGCCGTTCCAATAAGCGGCTACAGCCGCCAGCGACTGCGACCGGCGGCTACAGCCGCCAGCGACTCCAACTGGCGTTGTCGCAAATGGTATTTCCTATATCTAAGCGTCGACGCCATGGCCCCCACCAGTGCAACGACGCGCCGCACTGGCCCTTTTCGAGCACTTGAAAAGAGGGTCTATTGTTGTATGAGGTCTCGAGGACCGTCGAAGATAGTGAAAGACTAGCCATTTTTCTTATATGTACATCGTGTTCTGTTTATCTACCGGATTGAAAAAGTCAACGACATTTGGGTGTTTCTTTTAAAATATCGGAATTCAAAATGTAGCAAAAAATAGGATAAACCTATTTCTTTCTAGTGATGTATAATTTAATATTTTTTACATCTATTAATTTGTTTTTTCTATTTTTTAACTCAATCGTGATAAAAAATTGGAAACTGTTTTTTGGTACATTATTAGTGGTTTAAGTCACACGCTAGGGAAACGTTCGGTTTTCAAGTTATTATTTCTGCCAGGGGTGTGCGGGTACCCGACTTTTCGGGCTCGGGACGGGCCGGAAATTTTCGGGCGAGATCGGGCGGGATGCCGATACTTTCGTATTGCTCGAGATCCCGAATGTCTCGGGATCCCGAGACTCGATTCGGGCTCCAAGCATAGCCCCTTCCGTCTCGGTTCCCTCGTAAGAGCTGGCTTTCGAGCCGATCGCGTCCGAGTTTTGCCGAGCCGACCTGAAATCAAATTGCCCGCTCACGGCGGTCATGCTTGTAGCCCGAAACGAGTCTCGGGATCCCGAAAACTTCGGGATCTCGAGCAATACGAAAGTATCGAGACCCCGCCCGATCTCGCCCGAAATTTTCCGACCCGTCCCGAGGGCCGGGAACCCGAGCCTCGGGACGATCCGCACACCCCTAATTTCTGCACTTTCCATAGTATGTATTTACCAATTTTTTTTAGTTTTATTGTAATTGTTGACGTTATTTTTTTAAATAACCTCAAACATTGTTATGAGTTGTATATTAACTCAAATTTTTATGAACTTGCTTAATAATATTCAGCATTTTCAACGCGAAAAATGGAATGTTGCATTTTCCCCTATTTCTTGGGATTCAGGCCCACTGTACGATATAGAATACAAATGATTACTCCATTATTAGCAACTATTGTCAAATATTGTTTTCGCAGTTGCAAGGACAAATATATATTGATTATACAAGTTCGCGGGAGGTAACTAAAAAATCGAAAAATACTGATATTTTTTCAATGAGTTTCTTATAGAAAAATAAATGTATATAACGAATTATTTGCTATTATTTTGCAGAATCGATACTAACTATTTCTGACCCCTTTAACTTTACTTTAACAAACTTTGAAAGAAATCACTTAAAATTTTGCATAAAACAACAAATTTGACATGTGTTTACACGCAGATCAGATGTAGCCGTCATGATATTTTTACCTTTTTTTACAAGAGCTCATATTATTAGTTTACAAGAAATATATAAAAAAAACATAATTCCATAAGTTATGAATTCTGACTTCTTTCCTTATTTCTGGATAGTCTGTCCGAATGTGAGATGGATCGCAGAGCGGCTAGAGTCGCTAGACTGCTTCTGGAGCAGTAGAGCGGCAGCCGCTGTGCGACTAAGAGATTCTGCTGTTACGGCGGAAAACAGACACTTGTGGCATTGTGTTGTGTCTCGAGTAGCCTAGGCTGCTCATGAACCAAACGCGCATAGGCTATAGCAATCCTGGCGCGGCCGCAGCAGTCGCAGCCGCCCATAGGAGTTGGGATGAATGATTTTCCATTGTACCAGTCATTGCGACAGCGGCTGTAGCCGCCGGTCGCAGTCGCTGGCGGCTGTAGCCGCTTATTGGAACGGCCACCTTAAGAATTTGGATACTTTGCCGGCCATATTAGTGGCATATATGCATAAATTTTAAGTAAATACAATTTACAATTTTAATGAAAAAATCCCGACCCTCTAAAGATTAACACTCAAATGGCTAAAAGTAGTGATGGGCTCAAGACCAATTGAATTACTTTGAATTTATCACACAATGTTTCGAATCGCTTCGAATCTCATTAGTCATGCAAATAGCCAAGCAAATCGAATCGCTTCAAATTCTGGACAGAAGTTTCGAATCGCTTTGACTGTTATTCGAAACAAAAATTTCTTGAAAGTCTTGACAGGTCTTGAAAGTCTTGATAGTTAGAGGTTATTATTAGAGAAGGTGACACATATATTTCATGTCCAGCCTCGATTAAACATAGCTGTAAATAATGATGATGATGATGATCATCATAATAATAATAATAATAATAATAATAATAATAATAATAATGCGGCTAGTTTTGTACAAGATATATTATCTTTTTGGACATTGTTTGACAATGATGTCTACAAACTAAAATTGTGTGACAGCTAAAAATTCTGGACCAGTAAATAAGATTGATAGGTACAGTGCGGATTCTTATTTGAATAGAAATAAAAATCCTTTGCAATATTGGAAGGAAAATAAAACTGAATATCTGTATCTGGCGCAGTTCGGAATAAGTTTTTTTATACTGTCCTGCAATGTCGGTGCCGTGCGAACGAGTTTTTTCCAAAGCAGGAAACATAAGTAGTAAAAAAAGAAATAGATTAAGTGGCAAAAGTCTAGATCAAATTTTGTTTTTAAATAAACAATAAGAAAATATACTGTTTCTGTCATCAAATTTTGCGCCATTATTTTAAAACCACTCTCCATTTTCCACAGACACACAAAATAATTTTACTTAATAATTAATACTTTTATTTTAAAAGTACTTGCAAGTGCTACAACATTCAAAGAAAGACTAAACGTCTAAGATATCCCACAACTTCCGATTTCAAATAACAGTCGAAGCGATTCGTAACTTTCATCTGAAATTTTGAGAGAATCCCCCCCCGGAATATTTCAGACTCGTTACGAAGCTCGGGTTCCCGAACCTTGAATTATCAAGACTTTCAAGTGGTTCACGCTATCTACAATTGAATGTTAATTTTTCTTTCATTTACTTTTTACATATTGTTGGCCTAAATATTAATTTGACCACATCTTGGTAAAGTATTGAGAAAAAAATAGAATAATAGTATTGGTATTTACTCACCTAAGCCAACAAATGAGACTATTTTATCATGATTGTATGTCTGTATATTAACGTCTTCCTCAGGAGCTACGTAAAGCACAGAAAAGTCTTCTTTCGGTTGATATTTTTCCATTATCCCCGTAGAAGGTGTAGGTGGTGGTGGCATATATGTAGGCGATGGGAACCTTGGAGGATAACCAATACACGGTAACCGTTGCCCCATTACCGGGTGCATTGGCTGTTGCGTTACATGAGTATTTGGTGATTCCATAAAATTAGGAATAAACTTATCACATTGCATATGTTTCTCCAATATTGGAGGGTATCTATCAAAATTCGAAGATTGTTTGTTTACAAGTGGTGGAATTACAGAAGGAAAAACAGAACTAGCAGTTGAGGTCCCTTCAGTTATAGAATCTTCAGATAATAAAAGTTGTTCGTTAATTTCGAAGCCAAACCTAAGCTCTGTTGGTAAATCACTGTTCTTTGTAATATCAGACGAAGCTTCGTCTAGCAATATGACAGCAGGTCTCAAGACTTTTTGTTTATTAAATGGCTGCGATTCTGCTTTTTGTGATTGATCTATATCTAAAGCTATACCTTGTTTGTTTTTTTTACATTCACTATCTTCTTGTTGGTCTTGTTTCGAATTTGTCAAATGTTTATTTCCCGACTTAATTGTTTCGTGTTTAATATTAGCATTCTGTTCTTTCCCTGTTTTTAGTGTTGTTTCATTTTTACTTGATTTATTGGTACCCGCTTCGATATTTTGCACTTCTTGCAGTGATCTTGGATTATTTTGGAAATTTATTTTTTGTGTCTCAATGTCGTCGGATGTTCCCATTGTTCCTGGATTACTTTTGTTTTCCGAATGCACACCGGAGCATTCAGTATTATGCACTTTCTTGGTATTTTCATCGTGGCATGAATATCCGGTTTTTTTAAAATGTTCTTCACATGATGCTTGATTTATTACATTTTGACTATTTTGACCATACCCCCGACGTGGCCGAAGATTATTACATCTTGGATTTGCAACGGGATCTTTATTGTTAATATTGTTGCAACGGGAATTGTTGTCGGTATCAAAATTACAATTTGTTACTGAATTTGCTAATAGCATTTCATTCGAATTTGTGCCATGATTAGAAGTCGCGTGCTTTTGTTCTTGTTGCATTAGATTTTGCTGCATTTTTTCGATGTCCTGCACATATTTAATAACCTGAATATTTTTATTAATAACTTCTTGAGCTTCTGCCTTTTTCCTTTCCGTCGAATTTTTTACCTTCGATGATAAAATCGGTGAAGGTGGCTTGTCAAAACTGAGGTTCAAGAAATGATTTGTATGAGTAAAATTATGTTGCCTCGTTTTTCTATCCGAATGTTGTAATTCATCTAAACTTGGGTAATAATCTTGAGGAATTTTATCTGGCTCTGAAAGCGTTTTAGGCGGCACACTAGGCCACGATGATGTATTTAACATGCTCGGCACTATTGTAGACATATTTAATACCGAACTGTGTGTCATGTTCATAGTTGCCATACGAGCTATGTCTGCGTAACTTGCCTGCGGTGTTCCGCCTGATGAGGTAGGTATTTTTGACAAATTGTGTTTAGAAGAATTTGACGTGACTGGCAATGAATGGACAGAGTCTGAATCACTGCTGTCTGATTTGTCGCTGTAAATGGTAATGTTTATAACACAAGTTTAATAGGATCAACTATAATCATAAAATACTAGTATACTCAATCTATTTAATGAACTTTGCTGTGCCCCCCCTCCCTCCGCAATAAAAATACTGCATTACTTACCTTGGTGGCATGCTGCTGGCCGATTTCCTTCTACGTTCGGGAGAAAGAGGTGTTCTGTATTCATTGGAAAACCCTCTGGAGTTCTGGAGATAAGATCCGGATGTTGACAAGTTTTGTGCTCTACTACCACTGGAACTCCTCCTTTGCTTTTTACTTTTCTTCTTTTTCGTAACTACCAAAAATTCTGTTTCGTGTTCCGGCTCTGGATTGATTTTTTTATTGGAGTTTCGACGACTAGCATAATCATCTCCGGTATCATTGCAATATATAGACTGACCTTCCTCTGTTCCCCAGGATCGTCTATCACCGCGGCTATCGATAGCTGCGTCCCCCGTGCTCTTTTGTTTCGCACGTCGCAAAGCAACATTAATGGTGCCTATCCAAGCGATATAAAACGTATTGTTTGTTTAATTATGCATTTTCCAAATTATAGCATAAAATTACTGTAGAATATTAATTACTTACCATGTTGACTCGATAAGTTACTAGCGACGCTAGAACTAATATTATTTTCTGTTGTGAGGTCTTCAAGCTTAGTCTTGGATATTTCTTCAAGGGAATTAGATTTCTGTAACTTGGCAGATAACTGTTCCCTTTTAGCATCTTTCTCTCTACTCCTTGGCTTCGCTCCAGAATTAGTTTTGACTCTCACTGGATTACCAGGTTTTCCTTTTTTACTTTTGGATTCTTTGTTTTCAATAAAGTTAATTAAACTCTCAATGTCTTCGTTACGATGACCTTCAACAGCTTCTGCACTGTATACAATAACATTATGTTCCTGTATATTCTTTTTACCATTTTTTTTCCGCTCTCCATTATAGCTTTGCACTGCATTTCCATTTTCGTCCAACGATTTCTTCTCTCCAGACGCCGTAGTATGCGCTGTATACCTGGAACCTTCTGTGCAAAATTTACGTACTTTAACTTTTTATAAGTTGTGTTCATAGTAAAAGTAAAATATAGAAATGATTATTCTGTTAAAGGATCATATGTACAATTTTTTACAGAAATAAATATACAATATTAGGCTTAACTATTAGGTATTAATTATAGGTATTTTAACCCTTTGCACTCGGTCCTTTCTGTGTGCAGATTTTCCAACAACTCGTTGTTTTGTACATCAGGTAATTGTAGTGTATTACTGATACACATATTTCAAATAGAATACCCGACACTGTCTGTGCCCGATAATAATTCCTCCAGCTGTGCCTCGCACTTTGAGTACAAAGGGTTAATACTTATATTTTTGCACTATAATTTGATTTAATTATTAAGTATTGCAATAACGGCAGAATAAATAATTTCATATCTAATAATTTTTATGTATCACCTACCCATTGTGATGTTCTGTGTTTGTAAGGACGCAGACATCATGGAGCATAAGCTTGGTACTACTTTACCCTGACTAGCACTAGAAGTATTTGAGGTTCCACCGTTACCACACTTCACACTGTTAAAAGTTTGAAAAGAAAGTGTACCATTAACAGATATTTTTGATTTATCTTGTTTCCCACTATGCTCTCGGAAAGAAAAGTCTATAGTAGTGTCCACTGGAGTCTGAGCTATATCGAAAGTAGTGTGTGATATATACTGAGGTCTACGTGGTTCAATAATTTTCATTTCAGTTCCTTCATCATCTTCCGTATCCAAAGAGTGAGGTCTTTGAACCCCACTTATAGCGGATCCCACATTCCTCTCGCTAATGGTGCCCACCTAATACATACATATATACATATTTTATAAAATTAGTAAATAAGAAAAAGAAAATACATTATGTGAAAAAATAATGCGTGATTTAATTATCATATAATTATATGAACAATTGCATTTATATCGCCTAACATTTGCAATTTACCTCAGCATCGCCTAAATCGATTACCATGTAATCTGACTTATACTCTGGTGGAGGATGATCTGACTCAAGCATTTCATTTGTTCCGTGTTTTCCTTTATTACTTCGTTTCTCACGTATTTCAAGTTCACTTTCATACAAATCTTTCTTTATATCTTTTTTGTCCTTTTCTTTCTCTTCCTTCTTTATGCTTGTACACGATGGTTTATCCAGGGATTTTGATTTTTCTTTATTAGTCCAGTCATATGCTGTCCGTTCTTCACAGAAACCCTTCTTTGTAAACAAACAAAGATGTATTTATATCTATTATAATACGTTATAATTTATTATATATAATATTACAATACAAATCAGCAATATCAGTTCATAATGATATGCCTGTAATACCATTATACATACAAATAATTATTATGAGTGTTCCTAATTTATGAATACCGTGTTTTTTTTTTCAATTTTTTTTCGACGGTTTTATCTTCGCACAAACAATATGAATAAACAAGACACAAATGTTTAATCGACTCTATTTCAATAGCTTAAAATGAATGTGTTTGTAATATGTACCTTCTTATCGAATAATAAATCTAAATTAGCCAACGAAGCAAGACTATGCGAAGCATTAACATTTGATGGCAATGAACCACCTTCCCTTTGCCTTGCAGATACACTAGGTCCTGTATATTTCTTATTCTTTCTTCTACTTCCTCCGTAAGTATGGCTAGAACCAGACGTCAAGTAGGCAAAACTGCTATCAAACTCTGAAGTAATAGGTTGTGTCAAATTCTGCAACGATCCTCCGTGTGTGAGCCTTTCAGATACAGAGTCTCGCTTATGTCTTCTACGATTTGTTCCAGGCAGGCACCGTGAATTGGCTATTATTCTACGACCTTCTTCCGTCTCATCGGCCTCCGCTTCTTGCAGTAACTCCTAAAATAATGTTATCAAAGATTTATCATATTTGTAAAATATACAGGGTGGCAATCGGAAGGGTGGTGATTCTACAGAAAAAGTAAATTAAGAATATAGAATAAGATTTATTCATATCTTCCGTACTTTTCCCAAAAATTGATTTTAAGTTTCGGACAGAATGCATGTGCACCACAGTATAGTTTTAGGCACGTGAGGAGCACGTTTTTTCCTTAATATGCGCACTCATTTAGTGTAGCAAGACGTGTAATCCACTTACTACTTCAATGTGCCCCTTGAGCACCTACGTTCAAAGTCAATTTTGTAGAGAACGACACAAGTTATGAAATACTTTTATTCTATATTCGCTACTTCGTTTGCCATGTAGAATCACCACTCTTCTGCTTGTAACAGCGGTGACGAATCACCCTGTATGTCATCAAATTCTTTTATTAATCTTAATATGCAAGAACTAAAGAGAATAATATACTTACTTTAAAAAGACTGGATTTTCCTTCACGATCTTTGGGACACTTATATGTTATAGCTTCATCCAATAATGCACGTAATTCACCTTCATTTAATGTAGACAATGTAGCAGGTTCTTCCTGAAAGTTACAACCAAAAAGGAAAACAGTCAAAGCCTAATAATGAATTGTACGATAGATAGTATAGAACATACATAAATATAAACAGTATTCTTTACAAATTAATAAATATCTTAAAACATACATGAAAAATCGTTACTGTGTAATGTGTTTGCAAACGCTTTGTTCATAATCTATGCATGGTGAAGAATCATGTTTTGCAATTAAAATTTAAAGTCGTAAACATGCTAAATGGTTGGTCTATACCCTTAAAAGTTAAACCATATGTGACAATACATTTAAAGGTATGCTGGCAAAAGTAAATTACAATTATTACACGCATATAACAATCACGTAAATTATTTTCTTTATCATTCATATTTTTAATGTTACGTTCTGTTTCCACAATGTTAGATCTTAAGTAACTGCAATCATAACATAAAATGTGTAAACCTTAATTAATACAAATTCCCTAAGATTTGACTTTTAATAATACAGCTGTTACCTACAGTTAATTCTAAATATTTTATCATTGTAATTAAAAGAGATGATTTCGGCGCACATTGTAATTAAAGCATAAAATACAAGTTAGAAAACTAAATTTTGAATTACTTATTACATTTAATATAATGTGTATGTATCTACGTACACAAAATACACAGCAGGCAGATAAGCACGAATATAGACAGCTCAGAGAGAGAATTTAAGGTTTCACTTATTGGATTTTGTAGAGAAATGTAGAGATCATATTAAAAAAAAAGTACTTATATCGATATATGTAAATGATACGTACTGTTGTCAAAATTAATACTTCATATACATATACACATACTGAATTCATAGATTTTATATATATATATATGTATTTATTTATTTATTTATCCTTGTGAATGCAATTAACATTTATATATTCATGGTTAAGAAAAATATAGATAAATTCTGAGTTCACCATTATTTGCCATTAATTTGTATGAATAGTAACGCCCCATTACAATATTAAAATGCATAGAGCTGTTTATATAACACTAAAAAATATTGCTCCAGTGTCCTTAATTTCATCTTCTTACAAAATGCAGCATGAATATTAATTTAAAAGGACTATCTTTACACCTAGGTTATAAACAAAGGAGATAATATTATAAAAACCTTACAGAAAGTGTGTTTTATTTTAGTTGATGACTTGACTAACACAGTCCCATTATAACCTGATTAGTGATTACTTGATTCAGAGCAAAATATCTATATAATTAGAATGGCTGCTCATGTAAAAAATAATTGCCTACCACAAACTTTTTGTTTGCTGGTTTAAGAGTATACAAACATCATTCAGAGAAAGCATTTAGAAACGAATTTTGATGAAACCTATGTGCTAAAGTTAAAAGCGATTACGATTGATCTCAGAATACACTGTTTTTATGCAGATAACAAACTTTCCCTAACTTATTGACCGTGAATCGCCATACATATAAATGAAGCAATTTATATATTTTCGTATAGTTAGGTTAATGATAAACTGTTATCGTTCTTCAGAAAAAGAAAAAATTATCATTCGTTTCGCAGTATTGAACAAGATGACCCTGAAGAAAAAAGAAATAGGTACTTGGTTTTGTATGAACAATACAAACCAATTGTTCTTGAAGATTCGGAAAGCACTATTAATGAATGTTCGTAGACAAGTCCTTGGAAATGCAGAATGTATAGCCAATATAGCGAGTTTATCTTCGCTCGTAAATTAAAATAGGACACACACCAGAAATGAGTTTGGGCTTGTCCAGAGATCGATAGGGGGTCGCGATTAGCTAATTGAGACACGAGGCGATATCAGGGTAACTTACAGAGACGAAGGAAAAATCTGCTGGGCAGTGCCGGCACGGAATTTATATTTTTAGAGGGCACCTGGGTCGGCTGCAGTCGTCTCTGCTCCGTCCAACTGCAGTCCCGCAATATAGCACCGTTACGCAGAAATTTTGCGCATTCGAATACGCGATAAACGTAGCCAACGATACGCTATCACTATTCAGAAGAAATAATATCAGCAGTATCGAGAATATGTTGCCGATTTAAATGCTACTGTGACGAGCGGGCGCGGCGCGCTCTTCTCAGCATGGCCGCCACCATTACACTAAGAACACGGCCATTCCAGGATCGTAACATGGAGGAGTCCCTCGCTATTCGCATTCGCATTCGTATACATTTCGTATTCGTATTCGTATTCGTTAACTTTTGTCCATCTACACATTGGTCATGAAAATATTCGAACGCTTGCAGTCAATTCTATACTGGACAAGAATATGTGTAATTGAAATTTTTTTAGAAAAGTGTGGTAATTATGAAACACTTAGTCAGACTGTATATTACAACTTATAACAGTCACAAAACACTTAAACGATAAATTATTATAATATCATTAGAGTTTTCAATATTTATTTAAACCACCTTTAACACTAATTATATGTAATAATATAGTAATGTTTGATATGTGCTTATTTTACATTGCTTTTTTTTTATAATTTTCATCAACCTGCATTTAAAGCAAATACAAATTCATACAATGTTTTGTATTTATTATAGAAGTTACCACAATTCCTTCAAACTTTTGTCATTAGAATACCGACAGTTTTATGTTGCCATAGTTTCAAGAATATTATTTAAAATCTTTAGCTTAACCTATCTAACTTATCTACACATACGGTATCGTTTAGTACAGTTTTTTGTTGCAAGCATTCTAATACTCTCATAACTTACACAGGCATTATACATGTATGTACGTATATAATTTAACCAAATAAATTACATACACAAAAAATTGTAATGTTAACTATGAATCGATTATGTTTGCTTTATCTTTTGTTTAACATGCATGAAGTTAAATTGCACAGATTTACTTTACTTTATTACATTCAATTTTAGAGCTATAATTATTAATTTGCTATTCGTTTGTTAAACTTATATTGGTAATGATTTAAATGAAATTATTTAACCACTGATAGAATAAAAATATTATAGGATTGGCAATATATATGCTATAATTTAATTTTTTGATTATTCAATAAATAATGCGAAAGCTCTGAATAGATGTATAGTAATAATTTCTATTATCGCATTTTTCACCCTCACTTTCCTTATTACTGGAATTTTGCTTCTGACGTACAATATATAATCATTCAGAATTAATATTTTATGAAGCCGATCTATTAATATTATATGCAGTTAATCCATAATAATACATAATACAAAACATATTAGTTTGAAAAAATTGATTGATCACTATGATTAATTTGAACTGAATTTCTACGTAACTAATTTGAAATTAACTTGATAATATAATAATATACCTAACTCAGATTGATTTACATAACATTTGAAATTAATTTAAATTAGAAACAGAAAACTATTAACTGATTACGAATCCTAAGATCTGATTGCAGAAGAATGTATTATAATAAATGTGAATTATTGCAACAGACATACAATTTATACCAATGTATTTTATAAAGTAACAGATATAACTAAAACAAGAAAACAATTCGAAAATGCTATTGTTAATCGATAGTACGTATGTCATATAGCACTGAGAATTAAGATTAAGATATTTTGGTGCCTAGTACTAATATATGATTTTACATAATTTAGTTCTTTCAACTGATATATACATACATACATACATACATACATACATACAATATTCTTGCACGCCATACAAACTTTTTACTTGCAAATAACTAAAATTTTCTGTATTTATCTGTTAGTTAATCTGGTCATATCACAATCTAAAAATTGTTAGTTGGTTGAATACATCACCATACCTACTTATAACTCACCTGTTTATTATCCGATGTAACACAGGTTGATGCACTCTGATTTGTTGAATCTGAATTGGTATCAATGTTTGTTGAAGCACTTTCTGTGTTCAAAGTCTGATTAGTAATAGTCTCAACACCTACCACTGAATTTTCAATATATGTTTCATTAGAAATTTCACTACGGTTATTTTCAGCAATTTTATCGGGAGCTACTGGTTCTTGACGATGTTCCGGCCCTGGGGCCATTTTGATCGAAATTGACAGCGCTGTGTCCGCTGTGCTCATAGCTTCCTCATCATTTCTCTTTGGTGTTTTCAAGGTCTAATGACCCCTTCAGGCCGATCACAGAATACAACTTGAGATTCTTGCATTTTGCATTACGTAAATTGTGTTGGTTTCGTTTTTAGTTTATTAAACTATCATAACCATCACTTCCATGTAGACGATAGCATTTTCACTGATCTGAAGTTACACAATATTAAGACCGACTGCCTTACCAAATCACGAATTTAGAACGTTTCACACGGCTTATGAAACCGTATATAGACAATAATTATTTTTATGAAAATTATATTAAATTCAATTGAAGGTCTTTCCAATGTGCTCGACTTTTACGCGCGTACTACGCGCTGTGTGAAGGTAACAAAAATGGCACCGTCCACTATCTAGTGTCGTGATTGTCGGTCAATTGGAAATGTATTGTATTCTGTTGATTTTCCCCCAATTATACCGCTTACATGTATAATTTATCTTTGCTCTTCGATACAAACAATCTTTCATTGTAAGGTTATTTCAGAGTTACTTGCCAACTTCGACTACAAACTATCGATAAGTACGTTATAAATTCTACCAAATTGGAATATACATTATACTTGTTGTATCAATAACTGACAACTGTTTATTGTTTTTGTTCGTGTAATACATTTATCGGAAGAAAAATTAAAAAATAATAAGAATACAAATTCGAACTGTACGCCGTTTCATTATCCATATATGTACGTACAATTGTACCTTGAAATAATTTGTGGCTTTTTCGTAATCAGTAAAAGATAAGAAAGCACGTAAGTTACACTTTATGTTCTATTTGTTACCAAATGAACGAATTTTGAATTATGATTAAAAATGTATTGAAACAATTCGATTTGTGCCACAAGTATAATAGTGGTTATACCATAAAACGTGCAATATAAAACCATTGGCAAAGCTCTTTATCGCATTTGTCAGCATTTCATCTTGAAAATGGAAAATCTCATATTATTAACTGACATGTTAAACTGATTTCCATGCCGTTACAGTTTGTGACAAGTACATTTAAGAAAGTCCCAATATTAGTGTAATAGAAGGAGGTTGATAATCGCCGTGCTTCAGAGTGCTCATAAACCCAAAATGGCCGCTATCAATATTAAACTACACATTTTTTCTCGCGTATGCAGCTATGTGAATCGTTTTCTTGAAATAAAATGCAATTTATTGTTAGTGCTTTTCTAACCGGACATATATGGATGAAAAACGCGAAAATGTATTTGTTCAAAGCTGTGACAATGTTTTTGGCACTGCTTGTACACACACCGAAAACTATACAGTTCATTCTGATCACTGTTCGGTTGTATACGGGCCTTGGAAAACACCAAAATCACTTTTAAAACAATTCACTGACAATGAAGATACGTCTCATGAAGTCACAAGTAGCCTGATTATACCGTCGAAGTGCATTCCAACATTATTGGTAAAGTATCGATCGCATAATGTTACTTCCGTACACACACTTTTTCGGGGCCACACAAAACCTATTTATTTAGACTGTTTTTTGCAAAAATACTCTATTAAAAGACAAACATGAAATTTTGGTAATGAGAGTCCGTTTCAAATGCAACAATAACTATTTATGTCCGAGTAAAGGGAAAGTAGCCCACCCCAAAATTTTATATCATAATGCCCGAGTCCATCTGTACAGTCAATTTTATCACTGGAACATTTTGTACAATTTCACTACTATTAGATGAAGATTGTTCTGAGTTAATCACATTGGAAATAAGTTTCGGGAAAACTGACGTAAATCTGCAGACAGTTTTCTCTCGACACAATAAACGATTGCTTTTGCGCAGAGAAACGGCGGACCAGCCGTTTAGCCTCTGAAAATGTCGTCTGGTTTCAGGACCGTAACTAAATGTCAAGCTGCATTTAGCAATGCTATTTTACAGTTTATTAAAAATGATTGTCCTTGATATTGTTAAAATAGGTTGTCAATGATAAATGTTTGCAATTTGAATGATAAGTTTTTTTTTGTCATGAACCAGATTTGTTCAAGGATGTGCGATGTTACGTTAAAAAAATATTCGTATGCTAATTTTTTGGAAAAATTATACACTAACGTGAATATTACATATTGTAAAAACCATAAATTTGTTTTAATTTTGTAATGTACCTACCAGTTAAATAGAATTGTACATATAGAGAACCTGTGGACAGGCTGATTGATACAACACTGTTGCGTATCTGCGTCACCGAAATCGATATAAGTATCTAGAACTCGACTATGGTACGATATGTGATTCTCGATTCTGACAATTCATTCATATTATATACTTATATATTATTATACGTTTCTTTACAGGTAATTCGGATTAAATTGGAGAACACAGTGTGCACACTGCACAGTGTGTAACAGCCGCCGTAGCGGGTTGTTAGAGAATAACGTTTGTAAGGTAAGAATAAAAAAATATATGGCGCAAACAGATAAATACACTCTTTACGCTTAGTTACAGGTTAGAGGTGACAAATCTTGTTACATTTCCCACAAAACCGAAAGGCACTCACATGCGAAAAATGACGAAATCTGAAAATATATTCCTATTTGTACCCAATATTATTGGTAAATAAATATTTTTACATTCTAGCAGTTTGGCTAGTAAATAATAATTTGTGTTTTATAATAAATCTCTTACATGTTTTATATATTTGAAAAGACAAAGCAATAGATATAAAATTGTTGCCGGGTGCTCATAATGTGTGTGTGTGTAATTCACTTTTAAATGCTAGTAACAGAGGTGTATTTATTTTGTACACAACAGTATAATTTTTTTAAAAGGTATTTTTATAATATAAAAATATTAAAAATTATTCATGGTTTATTGTTGGATTTACTATTTAGTAGTATATAAATCAACGTGTGTTACGAAAAGTAGCACGTTTCATTTTTTCTACATGCAATTGTCCGTAAGAAAAAATATATACTTTTATTTACTTTATTGGAACATTTTATGTTTGAAAAATCTTTACGATCTCAACTTTATCATAAAAATGAGAAATTCTATCCATGTCGATTATAGTAAAAAATCTTTATAATTATTTTTAGTTTGTTTTTCCATTAATATTGAATGAAATAATATATAAAAGATAGGACTGCGAGCACAACACTTTGAAGACTTCTTATATTGATTTAGAATAATCTATTGGGAAACCAAGAATTTCGATACGCCAACTAGTGACAGAAATTGAACTACTGCGGGTAGGCCGAAATATATACGAATATCAGTGTTTATATGGATATGTTGTGAAAAACAAATGTTTTTAAATTATTTTGAACACTAAATTTTTACTTCTTCGATTAATAAATACTTATTCGGAATGTTTGGTGGGATCTGGGCCTACTGGCAGTAGTTCGCCAACAGCGCTGAAGTCTAAGCCACGCCTCCACTTGGTTTCCCAATACATCAATTCCTTTATGTAAGACCTTAATACATTAAAAGTATCACATAAATATTGTTTAACTAATAACAATTTTTATATAAATGCTCAACTAAATTTCTGCAGAAATAGTAAATAAATTGCGAAATATGAAAAACTTTATATATATACGTACAAATGATGTTATTATGGGTATAATAATATGAATCTGTTAACAGGGTATGGCAGAGTAATATTGGCTCTTATATCCTTTTATTTTATGCCAACCAACTATATTATTGCATTATGGTGCTATATTATTAGTGCACTATTAGATGCAGTGGATGGACATGCAGCAAGGTACTTTAATCAAGGTACCAAATTTGGTGCTATGTTAGACCAATTAACTGATCGGGTTGGTACCATGTGTCTATTAGCTACGTTATGTGTACTTTATCCATCATATACATTTTGGTTTCAATTGAGTATGGCTGTCGATATTGCTTGCCACTGGATATATTTGCACACGTGAGGATAAATTCTAATATATTTACACATATATCATACTATTTATATAGAAGTATAAATAAACAAAGTGTTATCTTATAGAATTCTCTTATAATAGGTCCATTTTGCAAGGAAAGACAAGCCATAAATTTATTGATATGTCTGAAAATCCAGTTATGAGAGTATATTATACTAATCGCATGGTCTTATTTATTATGTGTGCTGGCAATGAGGCCTTTTATGCTGCCTTGTACCTCCTTTATTTTACAGAAGGACCTATTTGTAAGTCATTATATTTCTGTACAAACTCATTATTAACAGCAATATTTTGAATCTTATATAAATCGTTTCTTGTTTCAGTGTCTGGTATAAGTTTGTTCAGATTTATTATGTATGTCTCAGCACCCATAGCTTTTCTTAAAGCAGGTATTTCATTGTTACATGGATATGTATCCTGTATTAATTTGAGTATAATTGATCTGAATGATAGACAAGAACGGGTAAAAGGAAATTAAATTATTGTATCATGCAACATTTCCTAGTTGAACTAAAGGTGAATAATTCTTCTGTCCCAACTTATAAACGTATGTGTACATTATATTTTGACAAACTAATGCAATGATTCAATATGCCACATTTAAATAGCCTGATTTCACCAGCTATTTTAATGCCAGTCATTATTTTATCTTTGTTTTTCTAATACCTAGCATGCTATGAGAATTATACATTATTTCCCAATGAAACTAAGATTTGAATCGTGTTAAACAAGATTTCTATTCTAAATATCAATTTGGTAAGTTTTATTATCACTTTGGATGCGATAGACTGTTTTATACTTTTAAGCTATTCATTGAAAAATAATTTTGTAGAAACAAGGTTACTAAAAATATATGGCATTAGAAAGAAAATAATAATTAAAATCGACATTCCTGATTTTAAAGTGCTGTAACAGAATTTACTTTAGATTTAGAATTTAATAATACTCCATTGTTGTATATGTTGTGTGTTATAATACTATACTTTTATTGCATTTTATAGTTCATTAGTCAATGACGTACATATAACGTAAAAATGTGTAGTGGCAAATGTATGAAACTGTAAGAAGATATTTAATAAATATTTTTGTTTCTCATATTGTGTTGGCAGTCTCTTTATTAAGTATATCATAATTATTCATATAAAGTATTATAAACATTCATATGTTTATGATATACGAATATTGAAATTAACTATCATTAATAGACAGAACCCACACAGCACACAATATCCCGAGGACGTCTGTTTTAGGTCCGTTCTAAGACCGTAGGTCTGAATGTCCCGATAGGTAACAAAACGTCCCCGGGACGGCTCTGGGATGTCTATACATGGTTTTGGGACGTTTTTGGGACATTGTGTAACTACAGTGGCGCATCTGTACAATGTCCTAAGGACGTCTTGGGGATGCGTATGGGACATGTCTATTACACCATGGGAACGTGTCTTTGCGGGGTGCACAATTCCTCAAGCTCCACCAGAGGGCGACGCGGCTCGAGAATTTCTCACCGGTGATCGTGGACCCAGTTAGTATATATACAAGTTCCGTCGCAGTCCTTCTTTCCTTTTCTAAGGTGGTGACCCACTGCATAGACGGTCCAGTTAGATCACCTAATTTATCGATAAATAGGTCTTAATTACGTCTTTTGAATGCCTATTTCAGTCCTAATCCAGGCCTGTTTAAGACGTCCCAAAGACGTCGTTTGAACGCTTGTTCAGTCCAAATCCAGGCGCTTTAAAAGACATACCCGGGACGACTGTTTTGGTAACATTCGTCATTCAGAGGACATACATAGGCTGTTCGTGGGACATTCGGGACGTCCCCGGGACATTCGGGACGTCCCCGGGACGTCCGGTACGGCTGGGACGAACGTCCCCGGGACGTTTTGGGGACGATTGTGTGCTGTGTGGGAAGTACTACGAACCCAAATTTTTCAGTATACGTGTTAATTCCCTGGCAACTATAAAAAAAGTTTTATTAATTGTTGAGTAAGTTCTGTCCCTTAACCTTTCGGTGGGCACGCCCGCGGCAGTTTGCCGCAAATTTTACATTTCATATTGTACCATACCCTCCCACACAGCACACAACCGTCCTCAAAACGTCCCAGGGAAGTCCGTCCCAGACGTACCGCGCGTCCCGGGGACGTCCTGAATATCCCACGTACGGCTTATATAGGTCCTCTGAAGGACAAATGTTACCAAAAAATTAGTCCCGGGTACGTGTCGCACACAGCACACAGCCGTCCTAAAAACGTCCCAGGGACGTCCGCCCCAGTTGTTCGGGACGTCCCGAATTTCCCACGAACGGCTTATATACGTCCCCTGAACGACGAATATTACAAAAAAAGTGGTCCCGGGTACGTCTTTTAAGCGCATGGATTAGGACTGGACAGGTGTTCGAAAGACGTAATTAAGACCTATTTATCGATAAATTAGGTCAAATGCAGCTCTTTAATAACCGTAAGTAGGGCGCATTTAAGATCGTTATAGATACCGATTGATTATGATATAAATTTAATCAAACAAAGGGTTATCAAAATGAAATCAAAATTAATAAAAATTCATTTCTATTTACTATATTTATTTATTTAAAATTTGACTACAGTTGTTTTTATTAACGGACTTCAAAGAAGGAGGAGGTTCACAATTAAACACGTATATATATATTTTTTATCATTGTTATTATTACATGTCATGCTTTATAAAATATATCATTCGTCGTGTGGTTATACGCTAATCAATTTAATGTTCCATTTTCGTAGTAAGGTAGTTGACCCAGTCGTCGATCGGTACCCAGTTGTCGATCATTTGAATTAATATTGAGATTTTATATGGTTTTTGAACAATATAGTGTATAGGACAAAATTGCAAATTAATATTTAAGAGTCTTTACCTACATATATCATCACAATATTGTTCAAGAACCTTATAAAATCTCAATATTTAAGTGATCGACGACTACGTCTAAACCGATCGACAACTGGGTCAACCACCTTATTCCTGCTTCTTTCCTTCTCTTTTCGACTGCGATCGTCAGTGTGGTCGGTATGGAGGGGTGCCTTCAGTAGCCAGTTAGTCAACTCTGTAAAATTTATATTAACATTGAACTTTTTAAAATATATATACATGATGTTAAAAATTATTATTATCATTTCCATAGTATGATTCCAATATATATTTATCGTTTATTATCCAACTCTAATTTGATTAGCATAGTTGGTTAGAAACTACCTTAACTGTACCAAAGAGGAAATGTAATAAGAGGCGTTACTCCGGGCGGAACCTTTGAAGTCCTTACTTAACCTTGACATTTAAATTGGTTGTCTTTTGAAGCCGGATATTCAAATCGACTAAATGTACCTTACCGCAGTTGGCTGATTATTGCCGAAGATTATCGAAGTTTACCGATCATTGCCGAATGGGCATTTAAATTGGTTGTCTAGTGATTTCCCTAGTTTATTTCTGTCCTTGTTGAGTGACGCCTCTTATTGTGGGTGCGTTCTAATTCACGCAGTGAGTGCAGAGATCACAGCGTAGTCGTTGCGCGCATTCATATCGTTCCGTTTCGTTTCTGCGGTTCATGCGTTCTTGAAATTTAAAAATTCTACTATGGAGAAAGAAACGTTGTTTATAATAACCTCAATACTATTAAATAATAGTGATGAAAGCGAAAATGAAAATGATTGGAAATAGAGAAATTCAAATAATCAAAGATTGTAGAAACAAACACGTATGCGCGCTGTACAGTGACTGCTTCACCCTTAGAGCATATAAGGCCGGTATTCATAGTCGCTACTTATTCTTAAGCAAATGCTTAAGCATTCGGCATCCTTTACTAGCTACTAGGTTAGTAGAGGATGATGCATGCTTAAGCATTTGTTTAAGAATAAGTAGCGACTATGAATACCGGCCATAAACATGGGAAGAAGCATGCAATAGGCAAAAATGTAGACGGCGATAGAATGAGAAAGATATACATGAGGGACACCCCCTCTCTTTCTAGCGCCAGCGTTTTTTCTCTGTTAGAAAGAGAGGGGGTGTCCCTCCTGTATATCTCTCTCTTTCTAACGCCATCTACATTTTTGCCTATTGCATGCTTCCTCTATGTTTATACGCTTTAAGGCTTCACCTCTCAAATTTCTGCGCTTAATGCACGCTCGCTGCACCGGAAGTGGCATCGTATTGGTGGAAAGTGAGAGAAATTTTAGGGAATCGTACGATGCCACCAATTTCATGCACTCACGGCGGTAAATTGAAACGCACCCCAAACCTTCTCTTTGACTGTACTTCACTACTCCCTGAACGCACCTGGGGTAATTTTTTTTTTCCGCAGCCAACTGTCTCTCCGATGCCCTTTTTAACCACGATTGGATACTACTTTCACATTTTTTTTTACTGTCAGTCACCTTGGCTTTCTCTGCGGCGTCTTAAACAAGAATTTCCATAAGACATTACATTGAATTTTATATTAATCAACATTAACTATGGTGAAATTTAGGTGATAATTACATATAACTGCTGATGCTAATGTTAAGTGGGCGAAGGCCTCCTTGCCCTTCCTCCCGAGCCAACTGTATTTGATTGTCACCTCGTTTTTTAAAATGGATGTTAAGACCCGTTTGATGAAATCGTACGCGTCGGATCCCCCGAAACTTGCAAAATCGTTCACCTGTAATTAAAAAATTATCAAACATTAACGAATTAAGTATAATATTGTATCACAGGAATAACGGAAATATATTTTATAACTAAACATGGTATTTTACTTACGGCGTCTTGGAAATTTTTCGCATCCTTTAAAATCTCCTCCAATTCCTTTAATTTTTCAATCGATGCTAGGGGGAATTGTAAATAAGAAAATTTACTTAAAAAGGATTGATCCGCCACTGGTGGTGGTGGTGGAGGCTGTTTTTGGTTTTCTAAGGCTGTCATGCGCTGCAAGACATCCTGCATTATCGTTCGCTGAACATTCATCTGGTTGGTCAGCGTCGATAATTTCGCATTTATTTTAGCGAGAGCTTCGATGATACTCGTACTCCCACTGGGGTCTGCATCTATGTTTTCTGAAAATTATTTATTACATCTTGTATTTTTTTATTGTAACTTTCCAACTATCTCCGGATAGAATAGAATTATCTTTATACACATATATTGACTTACCAATTTCAATGTTCATTGAAGAAAAACTCCCCTCCTGATTTCCATAGCTGGTGCTGGGGAATCGGATGGGTGCTGATGCTGTTTCGTCTAAAAACCAAAATTATTTTTATTAAAGAATTCTGCTGCCAACATTAAACATATATATATTTTATATCTCGCGCCCTCGACAGTCGTGACTTGTCGTACATTTTCTAGTGCTAGCATGTGCAAAAATTACATCGGATTTGTTTTGAAACTGTCTACACATTAAATTCGGCACCCAAGAAGAATTACAGTAGCATTCGGAATTACATATATATAGTTTCAAGTACAAAGACGTGCAAACATAACCCCCAAGCATTGTAGGGATCGCGTACGAAATAGAACCTCTCTAAGGCAGTTGGAAATCTTTAGACCTTGCTATGCCGGCGTATTCATAAAGCGAGAACCTGTGGGGTTGAGTCGAAGGAACGGCCTAGTACGAAAACGAACATAATAATTCTCAAGGTAAGGAAGCAGAATTGTGGACAGATCCAAAACGCATCTACTGCAAATAAAGCGTACGAAAAATGTGAAAAATGTATTGTTTCTAATCCACAAGGGCAGATGCTGGCAACCACATCGCTGCAAGATGGAATTTGTACATAAAGTATTATGGAAGAAAAGGCATTTTTAACAAGGGAATCTGTGAAGCAACACGGTTTTTGACACAAAACGCCTCGGACAGAAGATAACGTCAACAGAAATAATATGATGAAACTGAGCACCAAGTAGCGTAAAGGAAATTAGAAGACTGTATTAGGTAATCGTAATTTTTATGTAACATATTTACACACCTGATCGTATGACTGGTTTCCTCATTTTTGGAGGTGGAGGTAACAGCGACGTTGACTCTTGAATCATCCGCGGCGTCTGGGACATCCGCGGCGTCTGGGACATCCGCGGCGTCTGGGACATCCGCGGCGTCTGGTCAAGCCCAGAGTCCTCACTGCTGGAATACCTTTTTGGTGTGATCTTCCGCTTTGTTGCCTCCATGTCTGACTGAAGATCGCTGGTTTCTTCAGCTTTTCGTGTCTTTGCCCTCGCCGTGGCATAATCATCTGAATGAACACATTAGTAATTAATGGGTATAATAATTAGTCATTAATTAATACTATAATTAATAAGTAAATATAATAATAATTTCAACGTACAATAGATTCCACCGGGAAAGACCGATACGGCGAGCTTCTCCCACGAATCATCACGCAGCTCGCAATTCTTGATTGCCACTGTCATGCGGCTGGGTTTGTACGGTGGCCAATAACAAACTCCTCCTCCTACCACCCAATCCGAGGGTACTTCAGACACCGATTCATCGGCAATGAATTCAACGATGACCCAGCCCGTATGTGCCATTTCTAATTCTGTATAGCCAAGTATTCGTGAAACAAAACATGTTTAGAAATTTGCTAGCGTGTATTCTTAGCTTGAAAGGTATAGCGAAATTGAGATCAGAAAAAATCAAAACCTGAATCATTAATATCGTCATAAAGACATTGTAAAGACAGTACAAACATTGAATGAGTATATTCTAAGTTCACACATTTATATGCTATTTCTGCGACATTACAAAGTAGAGAAGGACCCAAATTGCATTCTTCTGAAAGAGAATTTCCTAATTTTTAAGATTTATACGGGGATACACCTATAGATTTAATGAGTTTTAAACTGCTATTTTTTAATCCAGAATGGTGATAATTATCTGTTTTGATACGTTTAATTCTACATTTGTGGCTGTTTTTAAAAGGGCTCTGGGTTCTGGAATGTAAAGTGCTGGAAACTGATCTTTTTAAAATGTGGAGTACATCATTTATTGTTCGATGTGAAATTTGATGTGATACAACCCACTCTGCCAATGAAGAAGCAGAATTAGGACTACTCAATTCAGTTGAAAATTCTTCAGAAGTCTGTGAATTTTCGAAGGAGGCAAAATTCTGAATATCTTCTAAATTTGGAGAAAATTCTACATTACTTGCGGTGATACTGGAAGAAGATTGCGAACTTGTGCCAGGTGAAACATATAAGTGTATTGGTAATGAGAAGATAAAGACAAGGTGTTGAATGTGAAAATGATTGTGAACTAATTCCAGATTAAACTTGACTAGTGGGATGCTAACAAAATGGATTGCAGATGTTAAATGTGAAGAACTAGAATCTAACGATGTCGTGATGGCTTTGTAAAGAGAATCAGATTAAGTGATCTGTTGGCGCGCATATAGTACTTATTCAATTTCAATTTGCCAGTCATTATTAAAGTAATCAAAAATATAGAAATAAGCTGACTGTAATGTAGAAAAAAGCAAAATGCAACACTGGTTTCAGAAATATAGGGATATAGAACTTACCTGCAGAATATATGTATGTATTCCAAACCAAACGCCAAAGAAACACACTAAACACACTAACTTTAAATACGTAACTACAGTGGACGCTCGATAATGAGCCGCAGTCGGGGCTCTAGAGGCGGGGTTTTCTCAGAAGCGGCATATTAACGAGAGCCAATGTAACGCGCGCTCTCCCCATAACTCTCTTGTTTTCGTTTCCGTGATGGCTGCCCCCCGCCAGAATACTCTTAAGGTGCGTCACACTGATGTGAGAAAAAGAAAAAACACATTCACGTATATGTATTGCTTGCGAACTCCAGTGTGGAGGCACCATTAAGGGTTAGCATTCATTGGCTCGCTGAGCGTGAGAGAAAGGGAGGTGCACACACGCGTGCGAGTAATGCGTGTGAGCTGGGGCGTTCCCAACGGCACTTTAAACAGCGGCATATTATCCAGCGTCCACTGTACTAAAAAAAGAAAACAATAAAAATACTATCAAAAATACGATAAAACACGATAAAAATAAGCTAGAAAAACACGATAAAATACACTAAAAATACGATAAAACACGATAAAAATAAGCTACAAATACAAGAAAAACACGATAAAATACACAAAAATACGATAAAACACGATAAAAATAAACTAGAAATACAAGAAAAACACGATAAAATACACTATAATACTAATATAAATATACTACAACTAAATATGTAATAGAATAAGAAATAAACTAGGAATAAACTATAGACTAACAATAAAATGAAAAAATATGTGAAAAATGTATGAAAAGTAGCGAATAATAGCGTGCGTCCCCGTGGATGGTTCTGCGATAACTGCTGCAGTTCCCTTAGTACCTGTATGCTACAAGGAATCCTCGCCAGCCCCCACTACGCGGCACAACCCTCATCCTGCCGACAGATATACCTCTGAAGACTTGCCAGAAAAGCTCTTTAAAGGAGAAAAACAGAAAATATTCAACCAAAGGTTTTTTTTTAACCCTTATGAGTTTCGTTATCGCCACTACAAAAATCAGGTCAATATTTTCTGAACATCGATTTTTTTGGAGCCACCTAAAAGTTAAAGAAAACTGCATGAGAAAACGTATTTTATCTTTAACCGACTTCCATTTTGTAGATTTTTTTTTCAAATTTATGGTCGTGGTAAGGGCGAAAGCGACACTTGTAAGAATTAAAAAAAACGTTTGATTTACTTTTTTCTCCCAATGGAAAAGTCGCTAGCCTTGGGACAAGTCAATAAGGATGTGTTCGGATGACAACGCTTATAATTTTGAAAGTTGTAAAGATTTTACATCATCCTGCATGATTTTAAACAGCCAAAATATGAATAAAAGTGTAGGTATACGAGGCATCAATGTCGTATCTTTCGTCGTCGCCTAGAAAAGAGATAACGAAATCGGCTTAAAAATCGGCCGTTTAAACGCGGAAAAAACACTAATAAAAAGAAGCAATGATCTCGAGTACAGTAGTGGTCAAAGAAGAGAGTGCCGTTACTGAAAAGAGCAGAATTACTACTGCATCTTTATTCGTATCCTGATCTAATTCCTTTAATTTATTTATTAAGATATTATAAACATTTTTTTTTAATTTTTATCCAAACAATCTTTAGAATTAATTTTCCAAATGCATTGATTTTCTTTGTACGATTCGATAAATTCTCTCAGCAAATTACATGTGTCAATAATTTTAAATCTGTCGGCCTGTGGCCCACACTTCCCGTTAATTTTGATTTGCGGCAAATCAAAACCCATGATAAATCAACCTCGCGGTGATTGCGTTCATACCAGACAATTGACACACGCGCTCCGTGTTGCATTACAACTTTTGACTGTATGGTAGTCTGTAAATCGAACGGGCAAGAATGAGCGTGTATGGCGGCCTTTAGAGTGCCTAATGCCGCGCCAAATTGATCACTTTTTTAATTCGATGTCTGGGATTCTGTTCAAAATCGAATATGACGTTGTTCACGTGAAATTAAAGGGAGTTTGTGTTTCAGGGGGTTGAGTCGTAAAACTTTCACCTCGCAGTGATCGACCGTCTTTTCCGCAAATCTGCGTTGCACGTGTTGGCAACGGCCGGAGTCACAGGGGGGTGACAATAAGCAGAGACAGAAAATCGTGAGGGTCGTCGGCGGCGCGAGCCCGCTAACATTGGAAAAATCACAGGTCAGGTCTAGGAATCTTTGCGTGTGGTGCACAGTGGGCTGAAAACCCGTTTTTTTTGTGGTGGGCAAAAATTTAAACTGTCCAGGGAATATCACACCTCATTTACCGTCCAAACACACTGGACTGTATCGCGAAAGTAATTGTTAATCGAAGGGTTACATGCAATAAGGGGACTAGCGCTGGAAAATGGGATGAATTATTGTCCAAACCAGTGATGCCAGAATCGTGGGACGCGGGACCAAACGCTTACACCCACTGTGACCTACCGTCCTCTCCCACTATGGCCTACCGTCGTCTCCCACTTTCTTCCCATCGCACTGCACACAAGCATATCCCTACCCCTGTCCGTGTGCTCGGCAGTTCGACAGGCAGCTCACACGGACAGGAGTAAAAATATGCTTGTGTGCAGTGCGGTGGGAAGATAGTGGGGGACGCCGGTAGGGCATAGTGGGAGACGACGGTAGGTGATAGTGGGGGTAAGCGTTTGGTCCCGCGTCCCACGAATCTGGCATCACTGGTCCAAACGCTGAGAAAGATTGGAAAATTAAATGTTATTAAACTGAATTTTAAAAAATATATTGTTGTAAAGCTCTTCACGACACACCTTTTTTCTATTTACAGTTTGTTTATCCAATGATTACTATTCGAGGTAAAAATTTTAAACAAAAAATTTTTCACCGTCCAAAATCATTATATCTTTAAGCATAAACTGCGATAACTTGAGTAAATATTAAGGGATGGTTATGAGACTTAAAACATAACTGCAGGTAACTCTAGCGAAGTCGTGAAATGTATGCACAAAACCCTTATGTTAAAAAAAGTACTAATATTTAATAAAAAAGTAATACTGGAAATAACCCATGTTTTTCAACGTTCGCCGTTAAAATGTACGGAGGCAATTTTGAGGTACATATAACTTACAGTGACAAAGTTTTTCCTTAATGTACAAGGAAGATTTTCAACAATTTTCACGCTGATTAATAAATAACGCGTGCGATTAATAAATTTTACGGTGGGGCCTTACGGATCTGGCTTCGAAAGGGGGTGCGTAAGCTAAACAGTCCTGGTGGTGCAGGCGATTTACAGCTGGAAATTTTGTATTTTTTAAGAGAAATTTCTTCGTTTTTTACGTCTAGGTAATCGCTTGTTCTCGAAGCGTTCGTTGGGAAACATTTGTCTACCAGATATGTCGATAAGGGGCAGTTGACACCGTGCCGTTTTTCAGAGATTTCGACTTTCGTCGCTATCGTGCCTCCGTTCTCAGGTAAAAGGACTTTATGATTTTCGGCATACTGTCGGGTTTTTCCCCCGAGGTCCTGGGTGAGTCGGGCTATAGCCAAGCTACACATCTGGCAACCAGACTCCTACAGGTAAGTAGTTTTAGCGCGTGGATATGGTTAGTTTCTTGTTTCCGGTGATTTTTCGCGCACGTTTTTTCTGCGCGTTTTCGGCGTCGCTTGGTCCTAATATAAGCTGCTCCCTAACCAATCGGGCTTGTATTCGTCCCAAACGGCTACCCAAGGTTCACCTTCTCTCGCACGGAATACGTCAACGCGTGCTTTGGTTTTAAAATTCGAGCGCGTGTTTATACTCGAGAGATAAGGGAGCCGTAGAGGGGGGGACGACGCGGGCGGGACCACGCGCAGGCAGAGGACTACCCCTTTTGTCCCTGTGTCTCACCGCGAGGCGTACTGGTACTTGTTCAGAGTTATTTCGTTTCCTACCCCATTGCCGGGAAAACATTCTTCGATCTAACATAAGAACATCTTCTTCTTTTGGTCAGCGTGCGGACTATAAGATTAATTTTACGTCATGGCCAGTGCTCAAAACATCAAACTGCTTGAAAAACCGAGAAACTCGTAAATCCGACACGTGCACGGCACGCCGTTGCACTAGTCGGCCCCTACGTTTATGATATGTAGCACTGACAATGAGAGGAATTGCCGGATCAAACAAATAACCCCAAATCGTCTTTTTGGCTAGGACTGTGGGCTTTTGCATCATGATGTTTCTCATTGTACGACTAAAGATTTGTTGCATATTTTAAAACAAATTAAAGGTTATTGCGGTGGGTGCGGGGGAGAGGAATGAGGTGTAGCACGAACGATCGAAATGCTCATTTCTATCGCGATGTAAGAAATATAGACTTGAAGTTAGAGCTGTTCGAGTATTTGAATATTCGGGTAGCTCGAAATCCGAAACAATCCGGAGCTCGGTTTCCAAGCCGAGCCAGGTACCAGAAAGAACCGAGCGGCTCGGATAGAACCAAGTACTTGATTTTTTTTCAAGCGACCCGAAAGAACCGGGCGGCTCACAGTGGTCTCGAATTAAAAATTTGGTGACATTTGTCTATAACTTTTGAACTATAAAAGATATCGAAATTAAATTTGCGCCAAAAAATAGGAAAAAATTATCCCCTTCTAATGGTGCATAACTTAATGCTTTTTACATTTATTTATTTATTCTTTTTTCAATTTTTTTAAGTTAATTGTTATAAAAAAAATTTAATAGCTGTTTAATTGGTACTTTATTTAATACTCTTTACAGTGGTTCAAGTTGCATGTTGATAACACTTTTCGTTTCCAAGTTATAAGGAAATTCAAATAGTAGAGGAAAGTAGTGAAAATCGCTTGTTTTTAAATTAAAGAGCAGTCTTGTGCGATAAAATGGCATCGTTTATTAGTAATTAATGTAAATAATCCATTAAAAAAATAATGTTGAATGCAGCATGGTAAATTTTCGAGATTCTTTACTTTAAGAGAGGATATCTTTAAAGTCCCAAAAAGTCCCATATTCTACCAAATTGAAATATTTTCAGCAAATAGAATGGTTCTATGCAACTGAATGCGGACTGAAAGTCGAAATCTTATTGGAAGGATTATCTATACCATAGTATAAACAGATCAAGTAGGGGAAGCCCGGGCAAAGCGAATGCCCTGGGCAAAGCGGATAGTTTTTTTTTTGCTTTGCTATCAAAGATGGTCCTACGAGTTTTTCCTGATCTAGAAAGCGACCGGTTGTAGACGCCATGACAATGCAATAAAGTATGTAATTGCTGTGGTGCGTCGTTTGTGAAGAAAAAACGAAAATTGTGCGTTTTCTTACACATTTCGCTCAGGTAGGTACGTGGCTTGATTATTAATAGTTATCGGTATTTACCACAGTAAATATTTTTTATAAGAACTCTGTGTTCTTAAGATTCTATTAGAAATTAACATTTTTAATTTGTTGTTCATACTTTTATCAAACATTACAAGTTTCCACCAAGTGGGTTCTTTGGGCAAAGCGGATGGGGGTAAAGCGGATCGTCAATCCTCTGCCCTGCTAATCTCGCTCATATTATTATTGTTTTATTATTGTCATATATTATTGATAAATTTTTATTATTGATATTGATATTGATAAATATTATTGTGATATATGTGTGTTTTGAGCCATACTCCGACCCCCCATCCGAAGACTGGATCCAGTGCAGCCAATGTACCAGATGGGCCCATGAATGCTGCACTGTATATGAAGGATCTGGCACTTACTTCTGTGACGAATGCCAAGATTGACTTTGCGTTATTTAATAACATTCACTTTGCTCGACCCCCTCATCCGCTATGCCCAGGGGGGTAGGGCAAAGCGGATTGATTGACTTATTTACGTTTTTCATTTTAAAATGCTTTAAATGTTTTAGTTACCAATTTTTTCGTTATTGTATCAGAAAACTGATTAATTTTAAATGATTATTAATATAAAAAATATTTCTCATCTTAATTGTAACTGTGTTATTTTTCTCACTAAACCTTAACACATCCGCTTTGCCCGGGCTTCCCCTATCTATGGTGTAAACAGTTTCTTCGGAAAAACGCCATACTTCCTAACGAATTTGAGACGATGCGGACGTGATACCTAAAACGCGACGCGACGCGACGTAACACTGACGGCTTTAAACTGTAATAATTTGAAAAGTTGGACGAAGTTGGAAATGATTCTTACGTGATTACATAGAGGAAGATTTGCTGAAAATATTTCAATTCGGTAGAATGTGGGACTTTTTGGGACTTTAAAGATATCCTCTCTTAAAGTAAAGAATCTCGAAAATTTACCATGCTGCATTCAGCATTATTTTCTTAATGGATTATTTACATTAATTACTAATAAACGATGCCATTTTATCGCACAAGACTGCTCTTTAATTTAAAAACAAGCGATTTTCACTACTTTCCTTTACTATTTGAATTTCCTTATAAATGGGAAACGAAAAGTTTTATCAATATGCGACTTGAACCACTGTAAAGAGTATTAAATAAAGTACCAATTAAACAGCTATTAAATTTTTTTTATAACAATTAACGTAAAAAAATTGAAAAAAGAATAAATAAATAAATGTAAAAAGCATTAAGTTATGCGTCATTAGAAGGGGATAATTTTTTCCTATTTTTGGCGCAAATTTCATTTCGATATCTTTTATAGTTCAAAAGTTATAGACAAATGTCACCAAATTTTTAATTCGAGACCACTGTGCGGCTTGGAAAGAAGCGAGCGGGCCAAATGAACTTTGAGCAGATCGGAAACTATTTGTCCAATTAATTTGAAACTTGGTACACATATTCTTAATGGTATTATCTAAAATGTAGCATATCATTTTATTTTATGCGATAACCCATTTGTATATAATAAATATTTTAAGTTTGTCCCGTTAGGTAAAAAATTAATAGTGATATTCACCTTGCTCTCATTTGTACAATAAATTTTCTTCTCAAATCCGTATGCTACATTGTAGATATTTGATTAATGAACACTAGAATCATGGTCTTTCTCATGCTAGATAAACCTGGGACCGTACAATTGTTAGCCCGTGAAAAGAAACGCCTTTCGGGTATTGTAAGAAAGAAAGTGGCAGAAATATTACGAGACAAAGACGTAATTAACCCTTTCGCTTCGATCGCCGGATATGTCAGAAGCACTATATTTCCTATCACACATGTATATTATACTCAAACCTCTACTACGTATTGTATTCTTTACGTCTTGCGTCTCTTATAATTGTGTGTTAATTTGAAGGATAGATCATTATTGCCTATGTACTATAATTCGAAATTTCTATACATCCTAATCAGATACTGAAGGCCTTGGGACGGATTAACTCAGGTAAAGTATTTGTAAGGAGCCTACCTTATATCCAGGTATCCCTAAGGTTCCTGAAGCTATATTTTGATGTACCAGAACTTTTTATATATCCATTATTTCTTTATTATACTGGGTGTGTCACGTATCTGTCATCATGAAATTTAAAAACCCTTGATCTTTTGTAAGTTATTCGAGTCTTTTTTTTAACTTATGCATAGTCATTGCACATATCATGATTTCTTTTAATAAAAGAATATTTGGAAAATGATTTAATTTTTAATAATTTATTATGTCTACAGATGTGTGTTTAAAAGTTTATATTTCCCATGCGAATTCTTATTTTACTCTTTTACTTTATTCATTAAAATATGATTTATATTAAAAAAGGCAAATTTTTATAAAAAATAAATTATTATTAATATTTCATGCAAACTGAACTATAACAACAGATAAACATGACAAAATCCATCATTTCGAATTTTGTCCAGCTAGATCGGCCGTTTGGCCCACTGTGCGGCGGCACAAAAATGAGCCGTCATTCCTAGCACCGACTTCAGTCGGCATTTCCAACAGTTTAAACAAAAAAATATGTAATAAAAAAATGAGATAAAAGCACTTTCGCGGAAATGTACGCCGTAGCGAAAGGGTTAATATTGAACGTAAGCAGCTCACGCCGAGGGTGAACGAACGATCTGCGAGGAAAAAGGAGCAAGTACGGCAAAATACATGTCATTGAATTTGTCTCATTTCATGTGGTGGAAATTATGACGAAAATACGCGTCTCGTTGTTTGAAATTTTTTTCCAACGGAAGGTCCTGTTTAATAACTTCGGCAATTCAGCGGAGGTCCTTAAGAAATAAAAGCGGCAAGTTATTATACTTTGCTACGGACGGTGCGAAACGTTTTATTATTTTATTGGTAGTAGCATATCCGCGTAGGTCCTACGCCGTAGGGGCGAAAGGCCGTTTTACCTGTACCTGCAGCTAAATCCGCGCGGAAAAGATGACGCGGAAAGGAACAAGATAATTAGCATACGGATTTGAGAAGAAAATAATTTATTGTACAAATGAGAGCAGGGTGAATATCGCTATTAATTTTTACCTAACAAGGCAAACTTAAAACATTTATTATATACAAATGGGTTATCGCATAAAATGAAATGATATGCTACATTTTAGATAATACCAGTAAGAATATGTGTAGCAAGTGTCAAACAAATCGGACAAATAGTTTTCGATCTGTTTCTTTCTTTCCGCTGCTTGAAAAAATTAAAGTATTTGGTTCTAGCCGAGCCAAGCTCGGCGTGCTTTTTCCGGGTACTTGAACAGCTCTACATACTTGTAGTACGAATTTCGCGGGTTTGCATCAGTGGCACGTGAGTAGTGATCCTCTGGGGGGTGATCGGTATAACCGCAGCCATTTGTGGCAAAACCGGAAATAATATAAAGTAAACATTCATTAAATCGTCTGCTTTCCAAGCTGATTGTATATCTATCTCTGTCTATTCGTATTTCTGTCTCTTTTTTTACAGTTTCTTTCTCTGCTAACTTCTGCTTTTGCTACACATGGCAGCAACGAATTAGCGACAATACACATTTGTCCGATCACTCCCTAGAGGATCACTAGCGCATTAGGAGCGAGAGAGAGAGAGAGAGAGCGAGAGAGAGAGAGCCGATGTACGTAACGGCAGAAAACGGTTAGCGATCAGACCAAGCCGACTGAAAAGTGTATCTTTGAGAATAAAGTGTGTTCGTACAGAAGTTGAATTGCGGCCGCCAGTGATTTTCGGTATCAAAAGTTAATTGTGTGAATCTAAATAGGTTACCGGTGAAATAGCTGATCGATGACGAAGCGGGGTTAAACATTTGCAACGCGCGCAAGTACACAGCCAAAATACTGTCCATACGTTTCTTACGGCCCGCGGTCATTCATTGCACGTCGACCCATTAGGGCCCTTTACACGGATGTTCCTGCACGCGTTCCCGGCGTGCGTTCCGTGCGCGGCACGCAAAAGTACGTAGACGCCGAAGCGACGCTCCTTCGTGCACGTCAGTTTGGAAGTGTCTCTAATTGAATGAAAACGAAAGTATACCGCGTATCCTGCCGACGAGCGCCCGTGTACTCACAAGTTTTCCAGGTGTCCACCTCTGATTGCTTTGATTTTTGGATATGTTTTATAGGACAGAAAAATAAGATATAGGTGTTTTTTATTTTGGCCTGTTTGCATGTTTAGGGGGTGAAACATCCCCTCAAAGGTTTTCAGGTGAAGCAGATGGATGTGGACTAATTATCTGTTTATTATCTCCATCGCCATTAATATTTGATGTTCATTGAATAAAATATGATTAAGCAACTAATGTAATTTCGATTTTCTTCTGTGAGACATAAAATTGTCTAAATTTAGAAGTAAAACAACGAGAACTCCGATTGCGGTGTAAATGCCGCAACGCGCCCACTCATGCAAGTCTGGAGAGCGCGCCCACCGAAGGGTTAAAAAAAGGCCAAATGTTTCCCCGGCTGTTGTGACGATCATAATTGTTACTATTGACGGCAATAATTACCATGTCATTGCTTGTTTGAATATAAAAACTAATATTAATAGACAATAAATACACATAGATATGCAAGTGATGTTATATGTATAAGATAAATGATGAAGAGGTGTAATGTGCAAGATGTTTTGAAGAAAGGGGTAGTCTTTTGCTGGCGCGTGATGCAGGTCAAATTTTTCACCCACGCTCTTGCGTGGCGCGCCAGAAAGCACCACACTCCTGCCCGCGCGCCAGAAAGCACCACGCTCCTGCCCGCGCTCCAACCTAGATTCCAGAAGAGTTTATACGTAAAGGCTCGTATAGACTGGGCGATAATCGCCGGCAACTTTGTCGCCAGCGACTCCAGCGGGTCGCCTGGCGACTCGCTGGGATGCATCGGCTTGTCTCCAGCGACTTTTACCGAGCGGCTGGTATCCAGCGACTTGTGTCTGCCGACTCGGCAACTTGTGTCCCCCACCTTATGACCAAGACCCTTCGGCATCCATTCCAAACTCTATTTAGTAGCCATGGATCCGTCAATAGCTAAAATATCTGGTTGCCAGATTTTCAAAGGGCAATTAAGATCGTACCTTCGCTGTCTTTAAGAATTTATAGATTATTCGCTGTGAAAAAAATGCGACTTTTCGTTAATACGCAGGTATCCACGGGAACAGTAAACAGCTGGATGGTTCCCAACGTATTGGAAATACAAAAAATTGTTTATATTCAACTGCATGCTTCGGGGGGAGGGGGGGGGGGGATAAAATTATTAGCGCATACGATACTTTTCTTCGATTATTATTTTAACAGATAGGATGGTCAAGTTCGGGTTTTTAAATGGAACTATTTTCTTTTTAGAGATCACTTGATAATAAGTTTCTAAACAAATTCAATATCCTATAATGTGTACACTTCATTTTAACTGATTTTCGAGATATTGCGCTTGCAAATTTACTGATTTCCACTGGAAGAAAACTGCTCGAATAGAAAACACCGGGCGTGGTCGTGTTTGCGCCACGGGTGGCTCGCGGTAGCCACTGCCTCTTGAAACAGATACCTACCAATGGTTTACGCCAGCAGTTGCAGCTTCAAAGGCTGGATAATTATTACCGTCACAAATGCTACGTACATCAGCGGTATCGAGAAGCGTACCGTTTATGACCGTATTGTCCCGTGAGTCAGCGGTTGATAACGCTACCTGCGCGTCCGAATTCAGTTATATTTTACAGCTGGCAATTTAGTATTTTTGAAGCGAAATTTCTTCATTTCTTTACGACTAGGCAATAGCTTGTTCTCGAAGTGTTCGTTGGGAAACATTTGTCTACCAGATGTCGATAATGGGTGGTATACATGGTGACTTCGGACGCGCAGGTAGCGTTGTCAACCGCTGACTCACTAAGTTCAAATTCGTTGTTAGCAGTCAGCAAAACCCATGGAAGTAATTATCTAAATTATCGGAATGACATAAAAGTCCATACATCGAAGCGTATGGGCTGACGCGTTAATGAATTTTCACTTCTTTCACCTCCCATATCTCACAAACTAATTGTTACCTCAATTTGAAAATTAGTTGTGATTTATGTCTCATCATAAGCTATCATTTGGCACAAAATTCAGTTCCAAAATAAAAAAGACTAAAAAAGGCCTCACTTTCGGGTCACTCTTTATTCGATATGTTTGATATTGTAGCAAAAATAATATGGAAAGAACAATTCAGAATCAAATCTATTTATTATCATTTCTATAACAGTATTTTATTTAAATGTCCCAGTGTTCCTTTTGTAGACGTAGTAAAAGTAATAGTTTGTTGAATCGTTTACCGTCGAATCCATTTCTTTGCTGGAGGTTAAACGATTGAGCAAATTATTACTGTTACTATGCCTACAGAAGGAACCCTAGGACATTTAAATAAAATACTGGTATTGTAATGATAATAAATGGGTATTATTCTAAATTATTCTTTTCGGTTTTTTATTTTATTTCACTACTTATGGCCTGTTAATTAATTCAAAACGCAGAAGTATTCGATGTTAAAGAAAACATCGATGCGTAGTTGCGATGCATTACATCGAGAAAAAAGTTAGTGAAATTGTACGGATTAAGAACAATACGGGGCGTGTTGAAGAAAAAAAAGAAGAAATTGATAATTAACTGTAAAGTATTGAAGTACATCGTATAGTAAATTTTTAACGTATACATCTACTATATGATGTAGAGTAATTCCGGGTGAGATGGCTCGATCACGCTCCTTTTGCAAATATATTTTTGTCCTTTATAAAACCACTAAATTTACGGTGTGCTGATTTTTTAAAAAAGTGGGCCATCTCTCCCCGACTTACCCTATATACATATATATATATGTGTGGTGTGTTGCCACAGAGTCGGCGATGTTTCCCATTCGGAACGGGCAACAGAATACAGTCGGGCGATGTTGCTCACCGACCACTTGAATACAGTTTTTCGGGAACATGTGGCCAACAGTCATTTCTAGAAGGCCGTTTAAGGCAAGGGTCGAGTTGCTGTATCCCACAGCGATTGTTGCAAGTCGCCGGCAACTTGTATCCGGCGACTTTCCCAGGTATATTCGTATCTCTTAACCTTTAAAGGACGAGTCGCCAGACACAACTTGTCGGACACAAGTCGCCGAATAAAAGTCGCCGGAGACAAGTCACTGGAGACAAGTCGGTTATCCCACCGACTCGCCAGCGACTCCGGCGATAAAGTCGCCGGCGATTATCGCCCAGTCTATACGAGCCTTAATAAGAGAGAGAAAAGGTAGTTAGAAAAGGAAAGCGGCACTTGAAACTAAGGGTCGGCGCGCGAGCCCAGGATTTCCGACAGTGCAGAAATCCTGGAGCGCGTTCCGAACCTGAAAGCCGATCCTGGCAGCCAAGACTCCAGAGGCAACGACGATGGGTTTCGAGGACTTCGACCCTCGAGACCACGGGGGGCCGTACAATGTTGCCCCCTAGGAAGTGACAAATAAAAAATTCTACATTTCTCATCGGATCTTGGCGAAAGTGGTGTGAATCGATTCCTTATGTTTTTGACATACGTGATGACATACGTAGGATTTTTTCGATATATTGATTTTATTTCGACGTACCTGCCAAGCCGCAGGTACGATCGCCGACATCCTAAAGGTTGAACTACTTAGGCAAAGAGAGAGAGAGAGAGAGAAAGAGAAAAAGAGAGAGAGGGAGAGAGGGGTGTATTTAATTGTCTTGTTCCTATCCGCGTCACCATTTCCGCGCGGATTTAGCTGCAAGTACAGGTAAAACGGCCTTTCGCCCCTACGGCGTAGGGCCTATGCGGATATATGCCACTACCAATAAAATAATAAAACGTTTCGTACCGACCATAGCAAAGTATAATAACTTGCCGCGTTTATTTCTTAAGGACCTTCGCTGAATTGTACGGGTCTTGAATTTTTTTCACCGACGTTATTAAACGGGACCTTCGGTTGGAAAAAGAATTTCAAACGACGAGACGCGTATTTTCGTCGTAATTGCCACCACATGAAATGAGACAAATTCAATGACATGTCTTTTGCCGTACTTGCTCCTTTTTCACGCAGATCGTTCGTTCACCCTCGGCGTGAGCTGCGTACATTCAATATTAATTACGTCTTTGTCTCGTAAGATTTCTGCCACTTCCTTTCTCTCAATACCCGAAACGCGTTTCTTTTAACGGGCTAACAATTTTACGATCCCAGGTTTATCTAACATGAGAAAGACCATGATTCTAGTGTTCATTAGTCAAATATCTACATTCTACAATGTAGCATACGGATTTTAAAAGAAAAAAATTTATCGTACAAATGAGAGCAAGGTGAATATCACTATTAATTTTTTACCTAACAAGGCAAACTTAAAACACTTATTATTGTTGAATAGGTATTGTAAGTTCGGGAGATTCGGACCACTTTTTGGAAAAGAAATTGTACCATCGTTGTTTTTCACATTTTTGTCGTGTTATGCACATTAAAGCAAAGCCCAAGCAATTTATGGTATATATATAAATCATAGTGTGCGATAATTTCAAATATTTATTTCTTTTGTATCAATGACACAAAGTGCCCTATCTTGCGTCAATCTTAAAATATCAGCACTGGCCGGACTCTCCCGGTGGTGGAAATCTTTCGGACTTATATACACTATACATAAACAGAATTAATTCCTTGAAATGCTATTTGCAAAATAATCTCCTTTCTAGGATGGATTCTTTAAAATTCACGTCACAATGAACAGTTACAGAATCGGTGATTTCCGTTTCAGGTAAGCGAGCCGCCCGCTCCGCTATTGCGGTCGGCTTACCACTCGCACCCCGGATTACTGTAATGAGGTTTGAAAACAATATCGACGGGTCTCGTACCCGTTGCAACGATCAGCCCCGCTAGTTTTTCGGAAACAACTAGTTCCATTAGGCCTAACGTGTAATAAAATTTTACATCCTTTACGACAATGTATACCTGAGGTTGCTGTTCGCTACGCGCAGCGAGTTGAATATGTATAGGTAGTGTATTCAAAGTTATACAAGTGCCGGTTGTATTACACGTGAGTTCTATATCCATTCTCTTCCGTTACGCTATTCTCTTCCCAACCATTTATTATCATTTTCGTTTAGAATCCATCAATTTTAAAACTCGTTCAGTCTGTAGATTTATTCCGCATCGAAGACGACACAATTTTTATTAACACCAAATGTGGACGGTTTACCGCTTACAATTAGTAAAAGTTCCAAGAGTCAAGTTTGCCCCATTTTGGGCTGCATTGCAGGATACAATAAAGTAGGTATGATTGGCACAAATCATGGGTATGAAAAGCCTAACGAGGCCAACGTTTTTCTAAAAGATTTTACCAAAGAAGCCATAGATTTAATTAACAACGGAATTTCTATTAACGGTCATTTTTATCAGTTAAAAATAAAATCATTTATATGCGACGCACCTGCCAAGTCCTTTCTTAAATATACCAAAGGCCATGCCGGCTATTCCTCTTGCACTAAATGCCACATTGTGAAAAAAATCTCTGTTTAAGGACAGATGTTGATTTTAGATTCAAAACTGACAAACACCACCATACTGGAACTTTAATTATAGAAAAAATTCCTGGCATCGAGATGATTCATTTGTTTCCGCTAGACCACATGCACCTTATTTTCTGGGCGTAGTAAAAAAATTACTCTGTGATGTTGTGGCAAACCCAGTACCAAAATATCAATAAAATCGCAATTCAAAATATCACTGTCATTAATAAACATTTCTACCAGTATGCCAAGAGAATTTATGAGAAAACCTCGAAGCTTGGATATTTTAAAACGGTGGAAACCACTGAATTCCGTCAATTTATATTGTACACAGGACCAGTAGTTTTATTAAAAAATATACCTGACGATAAGTATTTAAATTTTCTTACTGTAGGATCACGGAAAAGAGGGAACGGGCTTCAAACCCGCGGATCATCATATTCGTTGCGCGCTGGCCAGCCGCCCTTAGTTTCAGTAATCTTATTTCACAGATCCGGCACCCTAACAATTACTGCCATCTCAGTGATGGCAGTATTATTATTGTAGAAAACATTATCATATCCGAAAACGAGCACAAAGTAATTGGCAGAAAATTTTTACAATTGCTAGATTTTTATGACAATCCGTGTAAGTCTTCCGAATTAGGAATTTTCTAAACCCCATACAGTTTGTCCAAGCAAGTTGGCACGAAACTCGATCGAATCGGCAGACCTTCTTTTTGAATATGACCTTCAGGTTGGGCTGTTGCGGGTGTCACTCCTTGCTTAAGGTAGAGTTAAACATGTGCAACAGCGCGCATTGCGCGCCGAACACTCAAAATTTCCTACGATACGAGGTCCTACGTTGCGCGCCGAACCATAAAAATCGACCCTTGTAATGGTGTTCTGCAATGCGCATTGCACATGTTTAACTGTGCCCTAATATGGCGCACAGCGCCTGAAAATCGTGTGCCACACAACGCCGTATCATTTTTAAACAAACTCGAAATCGACAAAATGGTAAATTAAACCCCCCCTACTTTCATGAGGACTACAACATGTTGAATGACCCCAAAGTTACCTATGTTTTCGCGCGATTTGACCGGCGGATGCCCTGAACTCACTGCATCTAAAGGCACAGTTAAACATGTGCAATACGCGTTGCAGAACACCATTACAAGGGTCGATTTTTATGGTTCGGCGCGCAACGTAGGACCTCGTACCGTAGGAAATTTTGAGTGTTCGGCGCGCAATGCGCGCTGTTGCACATGTTTAACTCTACCTTTAGAGAGAGAATGAGTGAGCGAGAGAGAAAGAGTATGAGACGGACGGATAGAGAGAGATAGAGCGAGGAATACGTTTACGAGGTGTGTCGCAAGCCGCAAGTAGTCTTTGTACGAACGCGATAGCGAACAGACAAGTGGAGTCTGACGGAGTTTGAGTACGGAGAGTTTCAATTACTACAGTTGAATTTTGCTATTTTTGCCTATTTTCGTGAAAATGGGTTATCCTTATGAATTTTTAGCTCGGAAACTATTTGTCGGATTTAGTTGATCCTCACGTTATTTTAACCTAGAAGGATTGGCCTTTCTGAATATTTTTGTTCCCGGTTAAAAAAGGATTTTTACAATAATAAAAATTATAAATAAAGTTATAAATAAAGTAAACTATTTCATTGTGCTGAGCTTCATCATACGAGCAAGTTTTGCATAAAATTTTTTGTCTGATATTGGCGTGTAGCTATGGCAACTTCTAGTGCCAGTGATAGGTAATGCTACTGCAAAGCGAGCTTCTAAAGTGGTAAGGCTCATTTACCTGAAACGGAAATCATTCAGGCTAGGAATGAAATAAATATATCGAACTATCTAGATCTAGTAGATTGAATTTCTTCTTTCACTCCTAATTTTGTGTAGCCTTGAAGATCAAAGTATACCATGTGGTTGAATTTGTCTTGACAGTCGCTTTCATATTAGATAATCAAACATATAGCATTCCATTTAAAAAACTGAAGGTCACCCTCGTTTCAAGAAAAGTATTGCGAACACCATAAATTAAAACATCGTATTATGTTGTGTATAAAAAACAGTAAAAGTTTTCCTTCTTCAGCTTTTTACAAATATTTACCATATTAGAGAACACTGTATAAGAATAGCAGATATAGCCGCTTGGCCGCTGCGAGTACCGCACGGCTCGGCCAGTCGAGCCAGTGTGATTTGACGCAGTGTTACATTCAATTAATTTTCATTTGGCCAATTTTAAAGTGTCCATCGATTTCCAAACACGTCCATAAAGAGGACAAATAGGGCCATATCCTCCTATTTTTTCAAATTTTTAAAATGTTGCCTTCAATTATAAAATTCCATTTGTTTACAAAAATTGCAAAATAAATGGTCAAAAATTTGTATTTTTTCAGTGAAATAATTTTTATTAGGTACTGTTATATCTCCACTGTAAGCACCCAAAAGGTCATTTTTATCTATATAAACACTATATTTCAAAGAGCTGTAACTTCAACAATTTTTGAAATTTTCAAAAATCCTTCCAGATATGTTTATATATCCCTAAAGACTACAACATATCCAAGTTGCACCAAAATCCGAAATGTTATTCCGAAAAGTGTCCGAGTTCGCGTGGAATGACCCTTTTATTAAAAATGCACTAAAAAGTTAAAAATAATTCTTTTCTTATGCTGCAATTTCGATGGAGTTTTTTTACTTGAAATAAAATCGTGGAGTAGGATATGTCACCACAAATTCATTTCGACGCTCGATTCTGTATTAAATTGATTCATATTCTGTTATGACATATCCTGATCCTCGATTTTATTAAAGTGAAAAACACCATCGAAATTGCAGTACAAGTAAAGAATTAGTTTTTAGTTTTTAGTGCATTTTTACTAAAATCGTTTAACATAAAAATTTTTTTTATATAATTTTATTCGATGTCGAGAAAACGAATTCTCGCCGGAGAGCGCCGCGCCGGCCAGGCAACGCCTACAGCACACGGATGGAGGGACGGGTATGCTTGATTGGTCCGGTACAGGCGCTAGGAGGGGGTACTTTTGGTCGTGGAGTGGGGGTAGCGCCCGTGGGCGAAAACTCACGATTCTGGTATCACTGAACGCGACACGATAGTTACTGCTGAACCGTCGAAGGCGAAGGGTGACATTTTAAACGACCTACTTTTACTTGTACAAAGTGTTGTGTTTCTTCAACATTCCAAGTTATACAAGTGCCGGTTTTATTACACGTAAGTTCTATATCCATTCTCTTCCATTACGCTATTAAATTATACAGTCAGTTCCATCTATCTCCTTCTTTACCGCAATAATGACTGGCAAAATAAAATTACCGAAAAAGTTTTATATGCGTGCCAAGAGATCTATAGGTAGTTCCCTTCAGGAAATCCGAGCCACAACATAATCAGATATACCTTTTTCATATTCATGCCCACCTGGTTGTTCACATTCAATTTCGCAATCATCTTCCGATTTCAGTACCACAACAAATGCCATTTCACCTGTCAGTAATTTCCAACCTTCTGTTAATATCACCCAGAGTGATGTAAAATTCCGTGAGAATGTGGAAGAAATGGAAAATTTCGCCACATTCGGAAATTCTGAGACCACCGATAGTCCCAATTTATCCAATTCATTAGCAGACTGGGCTATAAAACATAATATTTCGCATCAAGCCCTTAACGATTTATTATCCATTTTAAAGAAATCAATTTCTTCAAGTCATTTACCCTCGGATGCCAGGACCCTTTTAAAAACTCCCAGGAATGTAGAGATTAAATGTGTCGATCCAGGTCACTATTACCATTTTGGTTTAGAATCAACCATTTTAAAACTTGTTCAGTCTATAGATTTAACCCGTATCGAAAATAATACAATTTATATAAATATCAATGTAGACGGTTTACCGCTTTGCAAAAGTTCCAAGAGTCAAGTTTACCCCATTTTAGGCTGCATTGCAGGATATAATGAAGTAGGTATGATTGGCACATACCATGGGTATGAAAAGCCTAACGAGGCCAACATTTTTCTAAAAGATTTTACCAAAGAAGCCATAGATTTAATTAACAACGGAATTTCTATTAACGGTCATTTTTATCAGTTAAAAATAAAATCATTTATATGCGACGTACCTGCCAAGTCCTTTCTTAAATATACCAAAGGCCATGCCGGCTATTCCTCTTGCACTAAATGCCACATCGTAGGTAAAAATATAGACAAGAGAACGTGCTTTCCTTACACAAAAGATCTCTGTTTAAGGACAGATGTAGATTTTAGATCGAAAACTGACAAACACCATCATACTGGAACTTCCATCATAGAAACAATTCCTGGCATCCACATGATTAGTTCGTTTCCGCTAGACTACATGCACCTGATTTGTCTGGGTGTAGTAAAAAAATTACTTTCTCTGTGGTGTTGTGGCAAGCCCAGTACGAAAATCTCACTACAAGCGCAATGCAAAATATCACTATCATTAATCAACATATCTAGCAGCATGCCAAGAGAATTTATGAGAAAACCTCGAAGCTTGGATATTTTGAAACGGTGGAAAGCAACTGAATTCCGTCAATTTTTATTGTACACCGGGCCAGTAGTTTTATTTAAAAATATACCTAACGATAGGTATTTAAATTTTCTTACACTTCATGCCGCATTTGTCATCTTGTCGCACAGAAAATATTTTATTCATCTCGATTATGCAGTAGAATTATTACAGTATTTTGTTGAAACCTTCCAATTATTATATGGAGCAAAACACGTCTCACACAACGTTCACAATCTGTTACACTTGGTAGATGATGTAAAAAATCACGGACCTCTTGATGATTTTAGTTGCTTTCCGTTTGAAAACTTTTTGCAAAGTATTAAAAAATGTATTAGGAAGAGTGAGAAACCACTACAACAAATCGTGAAACGACAAATAGAAAAGTTTCATTTTAGTAGAGAAACAGTACATAATCCGTCTGTATATCCAATTTTCCAAAAGGAACATTTTCGTGGTCCATTTATAGAAGGTATTAATAATACAAAGCGATTTAAACGTATTAGATTCAGTAATTTTATTTTACAGATCCGGCACCCTAACAATTGCTGCCGTCTCAATGATGGCAGCATCATTATTTTAGAAAACATCATCGTATCCGAAAGCGAGCACAAAATAATTGGCAGAAAATATTTACAATTGGTAGATTTTTATGACGATCCGTGTAACTCTTCCGAATTAGAAATTTTCCAAACGACAAACAATAACTTAGGTCCTCGTGAAATTTTCAATGTAGCAGAAATAGCGTATAAATGTGTGAAATTAGAAACTTCAGAAAACGTTACAATTTTCCCCCTACTTCACTCCACTCTTCCGACATGCAAATAAAATACTTGTCCAATGTTTCTGTTATATGTAAATTATGTCTTTATGATGACAACAACATTCAGATTTCGAGGTTTTCTTGTTGATTCAATGTTTATACCTTTCCAAAATTTTGAATTTAGATGATTGAGGGGGGTCGTGGTGGTTTTTAGTGGGTAAACTTGCGGGACCGACTGCAAGGAGTCCCACACTACCCGGCACACAACATCTCGCCGGGTGTGCGTAATGCATTTTCCCCACGTAAAAAAAAAAAAAAAAAAAAAAAAAAAAAAAGTAGCAGTGCGGCCTGACTGTCGATGAATGCGGATCCTGGCCGCCTCTCCCAATGAAGTGCGGTAAACATCCCGCAGTAAAGCATCGTTCACGAGCCTGGAAGAAGCGCAACATTGATAGGGGTGTCCTTGCATTCCCCAGACATCACAGCTGGAGCAACATTCTGCTGCGATCAACAAAGTATATCCATGGTAAAGCGCATATGTGCATTGGTAAATTCTGTGAGAGCGCCATCTACGGTTGTAAGCTCTGCAATCGGGTCAATCGTGTCACAGGACTGGTCTCACACAAGTATTGAAATAGTGCAATAATGTTTTTGTCATTAAATAGTCTGTTAAATATTACAAAATCGATCATCAAGCAGTCGAAATTCACAATATTGCCAATTACATGTGACAGCTAACCCGATTTGAGTGCTTTAATTTTTGCCACCAGATTGCGTAGCGGAAATAAGAGAATGCCAATAACTGCTATAAGTATTTTCCAAGCCACAGAACACGTTTAACATTAGCTATATATACTATACTAACCACGACGATGGGTGTTAAGGGGTCATTCTGGTTAGACGGTTTGAAAAAATCGATTTTTTAAAATATTTTTCAAAAGTACATATCCTCAAGAATGTACTGTTAAATTTTCGTTGAAAAATTCCAATTATTTTAGCTTCTACATAGGCATTTTGTACGGAGCGCAGAGGCTCGACCCCCACAGACGAAAACTTTGAACGCGTTTTTTTCGGAACGTCATTTTTTCATATGGTGCAAGTAAAGTCTCAAAATCTATCGAACTGATTGCTTTATAAATTGAACTGCTTATTCTGCACACCTATGCCTCTGGCCGGGTCTACAACTAAGTATTTCTGTTGAGTCTAACCTACTTTTAAAATCGAAAATAGCACATAAAACACAGCCGAAATACATTTATTCTTGTATATTACCCGCCATTTTGTTAATTTTATGGATAAATCATTTATTCTAGTTCAGGCCATAGCGACAGTCGTATTGATCAAGAATCTGTTTGTTTTTTTGGTTTCAGATAAGTCCAACTGCTGAAATCACCTGCACGAGCGAGGCATGAATTTTTAAACATGTCATCAAAATCGCCTTCAAAACCATTTTAAAAGCAATAATTGTATTACTTTTATATTTTTTATTTACTGTAGAAGCGTAGTTTCATGAATAGAAAAAGTTTTATCCGATTACTATAATTCCTGTCTTCGCAATAAATTCCTGAAAATCGCTGAATTTATCGGCACGCTAAGCAGAATATGACCCCTTGATAACATGACAAAATTTCAATACCAGCGATTTCGACCTCATTCTGCGATCTTTAAGCGTTTGTAGCTCAGAGCAACGTTAACCGATTTAGATGAAATTTTCAGTATGCGTATATCTTACTTGAATTTAGAAAGGACATTTTTTAAATTTTCATTATAAGCTCATAAAAAAGTTTGAAAAACCGTTTTTTTCTTGTTATTTCGAAAATTCCAATTTTTCAAAACGGCGAATACACAATATAACTATTATACAAACCGATCATGCACGTACGAGCAATTTGATTATAGAAATATAATAATTTAATTTATAATTTATAACAAATAGAATAATAATATTGTAGTATTGTAGTTTTTCAATATTTGTAAACACACATAGTGTAATGCAGTGGATGATATAATTTGTAGTGTACTGTAACGAAATAAATGGAAATTGTTGCGTGGCCGGCTGGTTCTCCTGGATCCCTCGTAGGGAATTCGGCGAGGTGTCGATGCCCGTGGAGTGCTAAGGCACTCTGCTCCTAGGACGAGGATTGTTCGAGAAATAAATGTAATTAGAACGGATAATAAATAAAAGGATAATACAATAAAAGAACAAAAGGAACTCAAAACTTGTAACTTTAATGAATGAAATAAACGTTTGTAACACAATCTCGATTTCTAAAGAACTCCTTTTCTATGCGACTGCTCGTTACAGCTTTTGGGGCTCGAGTGACGCTTCCGAAAAACCCTTCGCTTTTGCTTTTTGTTAATTTCAAAATGGCTTGGTTACCGAGAGCCAATCGCAAATTTACTATTTAACTAGCTAAATTCTTATTCGTTGATCCGATTCCTTTCGGTTATCAACTTTTACGAAATCAAGCGTTTAACAATGTTGCGCTGGAATCGCACACCTAGGAGAAAGGAGGAAGGAGAAGTTCATTTATTCAAACACCCGTCTCCAAGTGGGTATCGATTAGTATCGACTAGTATCGATTAGTTTATAATCTTGAGGTTCCCTTATTAAAAGAATATTTAACTATTTTCAAACCCCTCGGCCTTGTGCGAACTTCACCTAATCTCCCTTTCCTATTACATTAGTGTGATCCGATTTGAACTTCGCGCATCTAAAGCTTAAACTACACGCCGCTAGACGGGAGTCGCAACACTTCCCTCCTTATACAAAAGATGTTTTCCAATGGAAACAGCTTTTTCAATAATACATTTATCAAATTTAATTTTAATTCTTAATTGAAACTATAAATAAACTTCTTACAGTGAAGATTCCTGAGCCTCCCCTCCTCGCCTCCCCCACGGTAGCCGAGCTACTCGGTCCACCCGGGTTCCCGCGAAGAATGCGATTCGAAAGACGCTACAGAATGTTCACTGTGTTACTATTTGTTACAATTTTGTCTACTAGACACGATGTCTCCAGATTGATTCTGGGTAATACATGAAATTTTAATTATAAACTAACGCGGCATCGAATTCACAAACAAATGGAATAAAGTTGATCTTAACTTATGCCAAGGTAATGTAGCACATTCCAACAATAAAGGAATATAACAACGGTACCACGATAAAGGTAAGTATCCATAAAGTGTCTAATCTTATGCAGGCTAATTTTAATTAATTCACATAAACTACTTTGAATTTATTAACTCTTATGCCTATTCCTGCATTCAAATGATCAAATATTCTAACAATTTTGTAAAGTGCGAACCAGCTAGAATCGAGTTAGATGTTATTGGTTCTTTCAATACATATATATTATCATCTACTAAGAATTTATAAGAATTGACCCTTCTGTCGAAATCTAATTTGCTTTTCTGCTTTATTCTTTCCAGATTTGCCACTGCTACAGCCTGGGTTGTGCTTATTTTTTTAAAATAAGTCATCCAAATGATTAACAAACATTCATAGAATTGTTTAATGAACTCCGGGGGAATATAGCCTTTTGCACCAGATACAAATTCACGTGGAAGAATATACGAATACTTGATGACTACCGATGGTGAATTCATAAAATTCTTTATGGAGGAATTAGAGCCTATTGTAAGTGCAGCTATAACTTGATTGGTAGGGACCTTAATTGCTTATTCTAACCCATTTAATTCTTGTTTTAGAATACATTCAATGAAATCCCAACTAACAGGCTCGATATTATTATCATATTCAGAGATACTGACTGCTTCGATGACCAAAGTATTTATAAGGTGTTTGAAGGAAATTACCGAAAATTTAAGATGGTTCTGACTTACTGATTCTGCTAGACGTGACTCTACAAAAGATGAAGGTAAGAGATGTTATGTTGAGAAAGTCCATTGTTCCTCTGACATTGTGTTATATTATTTAATCTATCCGAATGAAAAAATCATTATAGAATAACAAATCTTTAATGGCTTGAGAGGATTTCATAATCGAGGAGAAGGAGGGAACAAAAATGAATAAAATTATCCTTGTACAGATAGAGGTAATCTCCAGAGTAAATAACATTAATAAGAAAAGACCGATGAATGATTGGCATTAATGAAGTAGTCTTTGTCATTAAAACTACTATTACTTTGTTCAACTAGGTCACTGTTTCCTGAGGTCATTTCAACGGAGGATCGTGTCTCATCATCAACGAACTTGGTCTCAAATAAAAGCCGGCATCTTTCAGCCTCTAAATTTGGCGTTTCAGCCCCTAACCAGACACAAGCCGCGGGTGCCAGGCCGTGGACCTGGGCGGGGTGCTTAAAGCCTATCCGATGTCCCAGGTCAGACGTATCCTGCTCACCCTGAGGTACGTGGGCTGCCCCTAGCGGGTTCTGTGGCGGGGTGCCTTTAAAATCAGCCTATCCGATGTCCAACAGACAGCCGGGTCGAAGCTCATCCACACGACCTCTCAAGAACGATCCTCCAACCACTACATTTTTAGTTGGGACTCCGCCTCTTTTAGATATTTCTGTCGTAAGAGAAGGTGACATCTCTTCGTCTGCAGTAAAGTAAGCGTCGCTGTCAATTGAACTATCGTCTGAATGTTCAGTTTCAATAGAGACCTCAGGTGGACCATCAAAAATTGTTTCATGGGTGAGAAAAATAGTAGCTATTAACTTCTCATTATTTTCCCATAATCTGTCATAGTCTATACCCTTTTCCTTTTCAGAATCTGCAAGTGATGCGTCGTTGGCGCCTACGACTACCCTTTGTAGACGCTTAGAGGGAGGGGTGTCAGTATAGTCTGTCTTAGTACAGTTAGATGTGTGATTTATGGATTTTAAAAGATTTTGAAAATGGAGGGGCCTTGAATAATCAACCAATTCTAAGTTTAACTATCTTTCTGGCAACAGTTTCGAGATCGAGTAAATTGTTAGCGTCCTTTAATCTATTCAGATAGAATCGCGCGGTTTCGTTCTATAAGCCCTTAATGAAGGAAATTATTGCCGTATTTTTTTTTTACAAATCATTAACACCCACTACTTGTCCAGGGTTATAAGTGTCCCTGGCAGTTTCTAAACCTCCATTTAAGGTTTCGTTAACTCGGGCTCCAAAAACCTCAACCGGTTCGTTTCTGTCTTGACGCAGAGTCATTAACTCGGCATTCAAACTACGTACATTAAATGATTGCGCGATTTTTTTTTTAGAAAACTAATCAATTTCTTCTAATGTTTCAGATTCTCGACGATTTAACAAGAGTAAATTGGCGTATCCCTCGATCCTACCCCGAATGAGGAAATGAAGACTCTTCCGATCGTCAGGCCTTACCTTGCACGGTAGTTAAGTTAAGTCGGACTTTAACCAGTCGTAAGATTTAGGAAACAAGATTTACTAATTCCGACGATTTTTATTTAGAAACTACACTCGAACAAAGCGACTCACTATTTAGTTCGGACAAATTAATTATCCAATCGCGTCGGCAAAAGTTTAGTTCGCGCAACTGTGACTCATCACCGGGAATTTATAAATTAGCAGCAACAACCGTGGCTGGGCAGGGCAAAATACTTCGTGTTTGAGATTGTGAGAACGTAATAGGACGCTCTATTTGCATCATTTCAGCAAATACATCCTCGACTTCGAAACCCTAACGTTCATAAGCAACCCTAACGTGGTTGTCGTCTCGGTTTACGTTTCAATAACTTTCTGCTTTTACGCAACATTTTCGTAGTGTAAGTACGGAACTCTATCTTATCAAGTAATAACTAACTCAACGTAACGATAAATTACAACACCCTAATTTAACAATTGAACCGTAAATTGGATAATTTAAATAAACTTCGATCTCTCACGCAATTACAGACGAGTGTTCGATGTCGCCCCATTGTCCTGGTTGATCTCGGCGAAGGTCCTTTGGTCGAGTGCATGTGGCTTCAGGAAAAACTGGTACGGTCGTCCGAAGTCACTTCCCTCTGGTATTCACCCGTGTTCCGGGGGAAACCGTCCAAAAACCCAGGAAAGAGGGACTGCACGAATTGGCCGATGGCTGCTCTTTGAATCCTGCGTCCACGAGCCGGCGAATTTGAAGTATCCCACCGCTGTCACCAAATTGTTGCGTGGCCGGCTGGTTCTCCTGGATCCCTCGTAGGGAATTCGGCGAGGTGTCGATGCCCGTGGAGTGCTAAGGCACTCTGCTCCTAGGACGAGGATTGTTCGAGAAATAAATGTAATTAGAACGGATAATAAATAAAAGGATAATACAATAAAAGAACAAAAGGAACTCAAAACTTGTAACTTTAATGAATGAAATAAACGTTTGTAACACAATCTCGATTTCTAAAGAACTCCTTTTCTATGCGACTGCTCGTTACAGCTTTTGGGGCTCGAGTGACGCTTCCGAAAAACCCTTCGCTTTTGCTTTTTGTTAATTTCAAAATGGCTTGGTTACCGAGAGCCAATCGCAAATTTACTATTTAACTAGCTAAATTCTTATTCGTTGATCCGATTCCTTTCGGTTATCAACTTTTACGAAATCAAGCGTTTAACAACGTTGCGCTGGAATCGCACACCTAGGAGAAAGGAGGAAGGAGAAGTTCATTTATTCAAACACCCGTATCCAAGTGGGTATCGATTAGTATCGACTAGTATCGATTAGTTTATAATCTTGAGGTTCCCTTATTAAAAGAATATTTAACTATTTTCAAACCCCTCGGCCTTGTGCGAACTTCACCTAATCTCCCTTTCCTATTACATTAGTGTGATCCGATTTGAACTTCGCGCATCTAAAGCTTAAACTACACGCCGCTAGACGGGAGTCGCAACAAAATACATTTTTATCAAATTTCATTTTATTTTAATCGATAATCGTCTTCAACACCGTCCCTATGCATTTAGCCTAATTTAGACCCTAGATATATATACAAACCCTCAGGATGTACCATATTCGGGTCCATATGACTCCTCACTCCTCGCATAGATTTTCGGAAAGAAATTCGCACACCTCTACACCTGCCGCCTGTTTCAAACTCTCGCTCCAAACAAATCTTTCAACATTTCAATCCATTTTAGAGTAGTTCTTGAATTAGACGCTATCCATAAGCAGAGGGCGCTACGTCCAGTCTTCAAATGAGAAGTCTGTAATACACTTTCGCTGAAATACCCTTTGAGACTGAAGTGCACCTGATAGTATAGACGACGTTCTCTAGATGGCGCCTATATAGCAGGTAGCACTCGACGTTTTAAAACGTCCCAAGCCCGTCCCAAATACGTCCCAAGCCCGTCCCAAACACGTCCCAAGCTCGTTCCAAGCGCATCCCACAGACGTATTTAGGACTTTGTACAGATGGCGCCACTGTAGTTACACGACGTCCCAAAATCGTCCCAAAATCATCCCAAAATCGTCCCATACACGTCATACACACGTCGCGGGGACGTTTTGTTACCAATCGGGACATTCAGGACCTACAGACCTAGAACGGACCTAAAACAGACGTCCTCGGGACATTGTGTGCTGTGTGGGCTTATAATCATCTGACGCCAATCTGAAATCATATTGGTAGCAGGGTCTGGCATGAGAGCGCAGAATCTGACGTTAGAACCGTAGTCGTCTGTGTCCGCATTTGGCTGCGTTCTGAGGCAAAGAGTAGGTATAATAAGAGGCGTCACTCCGAGCAGAACCATTGAAGTCCTTGCAAAGAGGAGATATAATAAGAGGCGTCACTCGACAAGGACAGAAATAACCTACGGAAATCACTAGACAACCAATTTAAATGCCCATTCGGCAATGATCGGTAAACTTCGGCAATAATCACCCAGATAGCCACGTCCGTATTTGCAGATTTTGCTCAACGCCTGAGTACAAATGTTTGTGGCAGAAAGACTACAGATTTGATACAGTATTTGTTATATTCGATGATGAAAGCAGACTGACAGCAGAAAGCCGACAGATTGTGCTGCCTTAACCTGAGAGCAGATTGGCTGCAGGGTCTGCTGATTCAATTTAATGGCAGGAATCGAGCAGACCCTGCGCAGCGCGATCTGATGGCAGATAGGCAGCAGAAATCGAGCAAATTCTGTTGACATAGCCTGCGAGCAGTTTGGCGGCAGAAAGTAAGGAAAGTCTGCTGATCCAATTTAATGTCAGAAATCGAGCAGACCCTGCGCACCGCGATCTGACGGCAGATTGGTGTCAGATACAGAGCAGATTCTGTTGACATAGCCTGCGGGCAGTTTGACGGCAGATACTGCGGCGAATCTGCTAATCCAATTTAATGTCAGAAATCGAGCAGACCCTGCGCAGCGCGATCTGATGTCAGATAGGCAGCAGAAATACAGCAGATTCTGCTTACATAGCCTGCGAGCAGTTTGGCGGCAGAATGTAAGGAGAGTCTGCTGGTACAATTTAATGGCAGAAATCGAACAGACCCTGCGCACCGCGATCTGACGTCAGATAGACAGCAGAAATGCAGCAGATTCTGTGTACACAGTCTGCGAGCTGTTTGGCGGCAGACACTGCAGAGAATCTGCTGATACAATTGAATGGCAGAAATCGAGCAGACCCTGCGCTCCGCGATCTGACGTCAGATAGGCAGCAGAAATACAACAGATTCTGCTTACATAGCCTGCGAGCAGTTTGGCGGCAGAAAGTAAGGAAAGTCTGCTGATACAATTTAATGGCAGGAATCGAGCAGATCTTGCGCTCCGCGATCTGACGTCAGATAGGCAGCAGAAATACAGCAGATTCTGCTGACACAGTTCACGACACGCCACGCCAGGGCGCGATTGGGCGAGCGTTTCTCGCTTGCGAAATAGCACCGTGGCGGGAATAAGTGGCCGAGGGCTTAATCATTCAGGGCTCTCGAGTACGACTCGTATTTGCCGGCATTCCACTGCGGAGTATATATTTGGTATACCCGTCTGTAAGGGCGGTATTATCAGTCGTTGCTGAAGACGAAGATCGTCTTAAGCATCCGGCATCCTTTATTAATCTACTAGACTAGTAGAAGATGCCGCATGCTAAAAACTAAAAAAGTATTGATGATAATACCGCCCTAAGACGACTGAATAAATAGTAGTTACCATTAATTTTTTTTATTTGGGAGAACTGTCTTTCAAAGTTTAAATCATTATTTTGAGCCGACCTGGCATTCAATTCACTAACAACTTGCTAAGTAAAACATTAAAAATGTTATAATACCCGTTTAAATACATGGTTTACCAACTTTTCTTTCTTCCATAAAATGTAGGAATCAGATCTTTCAAGTCGGTCTTATAAACGTGTTCTATATATTATTTACGCTAAAGACTTTCGCACTGTTTTTAAATCTATACTATTATATAAAATTGCCAACTATGGCCGACATCAGGATCTGCTTGATTTCTGCCGCCAATTTGAGGGCGGTTTTTGTCAGCAAGATCTGATCGAAATCTGACATCAATCTGCGATCAGATCCTGAGGTCAGGCTCTGACCACAAAACCTTAGTCAAATGCGGACATAGTAGGACCCGAATCTGACGTCAGAATATACTCGAATCTGACATCAATCTGTCGTCAGACTGCAGTCAGTTTGTTTACTGGGCAATTGCGGTAAGGTACATTTAGTCGATTTGAATATCCCGCTCGAATATATAACCAATTTAAATGCCAAGGACAAGTAAGGACTTCAAAGGTTCCGTCCGGAGTGACACCTCTTATTATACCTACTCTTTGGTCCTTGCTTGACCTTGGCATTTAAATTGGTTGTCTATTTGAGCGGAATATTCAAATCGACTAAATGTAATACAGTTTTTCCTTCACTTCTATGTATCACAATTTTATAAACTATCTGTATATTATCAGTACTGTTTTTCGTGAATATATATATATATATAACTATTCGGATTCCGGATATGCACGAGGACTATCCGATAGGAATTAAACGGGGAACAACTCGTGACAAGAAACTGTGTTTATTATTTTTTTTTTTTTTAATCGTCTTTATTCTCTTACAACAAAAAACAATCGAAACAACGTAGAATGGTTAGAACACTAATACAGAAAGGGCGAGGCTCAGCATCACTGTTATTATGCCTAACCCGAACTTTTTTTTATTATTACTTGCCCATTTTAGGCGTATAAAATTACAATGTGATGCACGTGGTGCGGAAAGGCGCAGAACGTATATATAACGACTCAATAGCGTCCGTTGCGTTCGCTAGCTTTTGCGAGATTGTTTCGACCCAAAGTCTCTCATCCAGGCGCTGCTTTCTGCGCTCTGGCTTCGAGGCTAGTGGGTGCTCAGCCGGTGGCGCACCCTGTCGGAGCGAGGTTGCCACCCCCCCCCCCCCCACAGAGGGCTCCGAGGAAGGAGGAGGAATCGAAAATGTTACGCCACGTGGTCGACTTGCGTTCTGTGCCGGCCGGGAGAGAATCGCCGGGCGTGTGCGTGCCGGCGTGAAAGGCAGCGCCTGCGGACGCAACTGTGAGGTAGGCAGCAAGGCAGGCTGCACCCTCGGCGGCGAAGTCGGGTGTGGCTCAGGCCGCGGCTCATGTGGCGATACAGGTTGCGGCTCGGGCAGCGGTTCAGGCTGCGGCTCAGGCAGCGGCGACTCAGCCTGCGATTCAGGCAGCGGCGACTCAGGCTGCGATTCAGACAGCGGCGTGGGCAGTGCCGACGACCAGGTAGGCCGCGACAGCAGCGGAACGGGCCGCGACGGCGGCAAAGGAAACCGCGATGACGGCAGGGTTGGCGGTAACGGCGGCAGAGGGGGCAGCGATGACGGCCCCGCCACCTCTGGGTCCTCCTCGACGACAAATGCTGGCTTCAGCGTTTTGGTCGACACCGACTTCTCCTCGCCATTTATACGGATGACGAATACCCGGTCCCTGTCCCGCCGGACTACCTCGTACGGTCCAGCGTAAGGGGGCTCCAATGGACGGCGCACCGAGTCGACACGCCTGAAAACGTGTGTACACGAGTCCAAACTCCTAAAACTAAAAAGAGTACTTCTCTTGGTATGATTGCTCATCGACACGGGCCGCACAGTCCACATGTAGTCGGCGAGCTTCTCCGCGAATCCTTGCGGGTTCGCAGGAACATCTCGGGTGACGAAAAACTCTCTAGGGACGCGATGCGTCGTCCCGAACAGCATCTCAGCTGGAGAGGCCTGTAGTTCTCGCTTGAACGCCGTACGCAGGCCCAACAAGACGAGAGGGAGCAACCGAGGCTACGGTACACCCGGGTTGCACATCAGGGCCGCCTTCAACGTTCGATGCCATCGCTCCACCAACCCATTGGACTGTGGATGGTACGGTGTCATATGAATCCTGTTCGCACCGATGGCGCGCGCCAGAGCCGCGAACAGCGTGGACTCAAACTGCGCTCCCTGATCTGTTGTTATTGTAAGGGGAGTTCCAAACTGGCACACCCAATTGCTAAGGAACACCCCGGCAACCGTCTCAGCCTGCATGTCCGGAAGGGGCACCGCCGCTGGCCAACGGGAGAAACGATCCACGATCGTTAGACAATACCTCAAATCTCCGACCTGGGGTAAAACTATCAGGTCCAAATGTACGTGGTTGAACCGATTGTCCGGCACATTTATAGTGTCCGAAAAAAGCTTGTGATGGCGATGGACCTTCGCCCTCTGACTCGGCAGGCACTCACGCGACCATCGACGCGCGTCGTTCCCGATCCCCGGCCAGACGAACTTCTCCCGAAGTCCCCGAGACGTGGTTCGCCCACTGGGGTGAGACAGTCCATGAATTATGCCGAACGCTGTCCCGCGGAGGGAGTGGGGAAGGTATGGCCTGACAACGCCATCCCTGACGTCGCACCAGATGTCCTCCTCCTCGATAGACAGCAACTGCAGGTTCAACGACGTATCAGCACGAGCCGAGATTAACTCCTCATCCTGTGCCTGGGCCGCTCGGATGGTGGCAGCGTCCAACTGGGTGGGCATGGTTACCGCACTCACACGCGACAGCGCGTCCGCCACCACGTTGTCTTCGCCCCTCACGTACTGGAGGTCGGCGGTGAACTGCGAAATGTAGTCAAGGTGACGATGCTGTCTGGGACTGGCGCTGTTAGCCCGCTGTGCGAAAGCATAGATCAGCGGACGATGATCAGTGCGGACGGTGAAAGGGCGTCCCTCAAGAATGTGCTTGAAATATTTCACCGCAGAGTAGATGGCCAGCAACTCTCGGTCATACACGCTGTAGCGCACCTCCGGGCCCTGCAGCTTGCGGGAGAAGAATCCCAACGGAGTCCGCTCGTCGTCCTAGCACTGCTCCAGGGAGGCGCCAATGGCGACGTCAGAGGCGTCGGTGGTCAGGATTAGCTGGGCCGACGGCAAAAGAAAAGCGGTCCGGACAGAACGAACAATACCGTTCTTGCATTTTTGGAAAGCCTCCTCGGCGACGGGAGTCCACAGAATCCTGGTGCGGTCCCGCTTCTTGGCACCCTTCATATACACAGTAAGCGGCGCTTGGAGGTCCGCAGCGTTCGGAATAGAGCGCCTGTAGTAATTCAGCATTCCGAGAAAACGGCACAACTCGGAGACCGTAGTTGGTTTCGGAAAGGTAGAAATGGCCTCCACCCGATCTCTTGGCGGGTGATACCCATGCTTTTTCACCACATAACCAAGGTACGTGACCTCACGCTTCCCTAGGTGACACTTAGCAGGGTTTATCGTCAGACCATGTTTGTGTAGGACGTCGAAGAGAGTTCTGAGATGGGTCATGTGCTCCTCGTGTGAACGGGAACCCACTATAAGATCGTCCAGGTAGCATCTCACGAAGCTGTGTCCCCTCAGGATGGTGTCCATATGGCGCTGGAGGGTCTGCGCAGCGTTTTTTAGGCCGGGCGGCATGCCCAAAAATTCGAACAAACCAAATGGGGTGGTTATGGCCGTTTTCGCCACGTCCTCCGCTGTGACTCGGATTTGGTGGTAGGCTCGCTTCAAATCTACGACAGAAAAAACCTCTACCCCCTGTAGGTCCATGAAAATGTCCTCAGGGTATGGAGGCGGGTAATGATCTGCCTGGGTGCACGCATTGAGACCGCGGTAATCACCCGTAACTCTTCAACCTGAGGCGGGGTCCTCTGTGCTCTCCTCCTTCAATTCCAGCCCCAAAGGCTCCTGCTTGGGCACCAAATGCAGGGAGCTGCACCACTGCCTAGACGATGGACGGACCACTCCTTGCTGAAGCAAAAGCTCGAAATGACGTTTAGCCGCCTCCAATTTAGCTCCTGAGAGACGACGGGGACGCGCATGCACCGGCGACTCTGTGGTAATAATCTGGTGCGAAACCGAGGCGTCAGCATCTGCGACCACCATCATTTTGGGTCGCACGATGTCGCCGTACGCCTGTACGAGGCCCGCATATGCCGTGCCCTCCGGACTGTCGGCAACGTCAATTTGCACGGACACAGACACCCTGCAAACGTCAACCGAGCACACCGATCCGCAGATACGAAGGTCCGTAAGCGGGTCCAACAATGCGCACTTTTTAATGTCTATTAGCAAACCGTAATGCAATAAGAAGTCCGCCTCAATGATCGGGGACCCAGTATCGGCGATGATAAAAGGCTAGCGGAACTCGCGGCGTAAACCCAGATTTAAAGACAAATGTTTCTGACTGTAAGTCCTGATTAAAGAACCATTAGCTGCACTTAACACGAACTCGGTGGGCTCCAACTGTCCACAACAAAAAGGCCTGGGGATCAACGAAACTATCGATCCAGAGTCCACTAAAAAATTTATGCCCGTTGCACTATCCAAGACGGAGAGACGGCATTCTTTCAGCTGAGGTTGCCGGCTGTAGTCCCTGCCAACATCCGGCTCATCTGCCGACAAGACTGCTAGTTTAAAGGCATGGGTGCCGCTGGCGGTTTGACGTAGGTGCACGGCTTTTCGCAGCGGTGCGCCTTGGCACCGAATCGGCTGTGGTAAAAACACATCCCCGCAGGTGCTGGGAATGCAGGCCGCGAGCGGGAACGGCTCCTCCCATTTGCGGGTCGGTCAAACAGCTTCTGCGTTGCCACCAATAAATCCCGATTCAAAGAGATCAGCTGCGCTAGGCTGCGCTGGATATCCCTCAGGGTCATTTCGACCGGCGCAGAATCTGGTTGACAGGGCGGCAAGGCAGTCGCTGGAACAGGCTGCGTCGCTATCACACCAGAGAGGCTCGGACCCTCTATCAATTCGTCGGCCGCCACAGCGAGCTCATCCAAAACTGGCTCCCTAAATATTTTCAAGAAACGTTGAGTGCTGGCAGGCAAGAGAGCAAGCCACTTCACCCTAAGGACATCTTCAGAGGCCATGTCCCCAGCCATGTTTCCCATCTGTCGGAGGAGCTGCGACGGCTTCTTATCTCCCAATTGTAGTTCATTTAGCAGTCTTGCCAACTGGCGGACCGCCGAGTCCGAGAAACGGCTTGTGATAAGAGCTTTTAAATATTGATATTTCGACTCAGTAGGCGGGCGTCCGATAACATCCGAGACGTCAAACAATGACTCGGGGTCCAGGGACCCGACGACGAGGTGGTTTCTGTTCTCGTCGGAATTAATTCGATGAGCTCCGAACAACGATTCAACCTGGAGAAACCAGAGCTCGGGGTTTGCTCGCCAGAATGGTGGCAAGTTGCAACCACGTACGGCCTCCACCTCTCGCGAAACCACATCGGAATTCTGGGTGCCATGCTGCGGGCCCGTTCCGGCTGGAAGGCCCGGGGGAAAAATGGCGATTAGCAGCGAGGTCTGCGTGGTTCCGGTCTCGCCATCTTTTTGCACGCCTTTGTCCGGCGAATGTGTCAACGGCATTTTCTCTACGACGCAGGCACCAAGAATAAACCACTTAACCGGCAAACTATAATTAAATGTCTGATTGGGTACCAATTGCCCGAGCCGCACGCTCGTAACTCAGCCACGCGGAAAACGTCCGATCCCGCAATGCCGGTTCACCCACGCGATTGCCGGCTCACCCACGCGACGACCGAAATAGTTTTTTCTTTGTTCCTCTTCCGTGGAAAAGTCTGGTAAAAAACCGTGAGAGCACTCCACAAAACACAAGGTCTCTTTAGCGACGCGCACAACAAAGACCGGAACGCGCACGAGGTCCCGGATCACGTCGGGGTCACTAATATTCGGATTCCGGTTATGCACGAGGATATCCGATAGGAATTAAACGGGGAACAACTCGTGACAAGAAACTGTGTTTATTACTTGCCCATTTTAGGCGTAGAAAATTACAATGTGATGCACGTGGTGCGGAAAGGCGCGGAACGTATATATAACGACTCAGTAACGTCCGTCGCGTTCGCTAGCTTTTGCGAGATTGTTTCGACCCAACGCCTCTCATCCAGGTGCTGCTTTCTGCGCCCTGGCTTTGAGGCTAGTGGGTGTGTAGGCTTTGTTGGTACGGGGGCCACTGGTAGCGTGCGCCCGTTTGATGATCACTGTCTATCCTGAGCAGGCCTACTCTGCTCCATTATGTTGAACCCACTTGTGGCGAATAAATAACTCGCAGATAGTAACAAAAATGGCTTTAATGACCGTAACAGTTCAGGTACAAATAATATGGCTTTCCTAGTTGTACTGTGCTCCTTGAGCGATGTGTGTAAGCCAAATCGTGACGCCGTAATGGCGTTCGGCACCTTCGTCTTCTCGAACTAGTTCGGGGGACTTCCGTGGCGTCCGCGGCGCCAGTCACTACAGTACTCCCCCCCGAGTGTGCATGTCGGTAATACTGATGTGTATGTACATAGAGTTGACTGTTTTTACGCTACATTGCACACGATGTTCTCTTGATGGCTAACCTGTGCATTATTGCACTTACATGTTGACTTATATACTATTGCACTTACATCCTAACGCTTCTTATTTACTATTCGCGGTCGGCGCGTTGGACGGGAATGTTACTTTCTTCCTAACATAGGTTTTCAGCGCGGGGTGCGCGTTTCCCGCTCCGCTCGTCGAAGGCACATCGGTGCTATCACAATTGTTTATTGGTTCGTCACTTAAGGCCGCGTCCAGATCTGAACCGAACCCCGAACCGAACGCCACTTGAGACTCCCTAATGCCACGTTCCTACGTGTGGAACGTATATTTCTAGCGATCTTGGCCAGTTTCGACAGAGTCTCGTAGCTCGCGACAGCTAAAGATTGAAGGACAGAGAGTGTTTAGAGTAGTGCAGACGAAAGGTTTGCTTGCCATATGAGACCGAGGAAGGGACCTCGAGACCCTCGACCAAAGGAAAGTCTGGCTCGTTAATAATAAGCACTATTGTGCTTATTGACTGTTTGGAGACTTTAAATAAATATTGAAGGCTAGTGAAAGAATCTCCAGTATCCAGAAATCGCAATGTAATTGCTAACCTTTCTTCCGCGGAAATGCATTTCCTGAATTCTGTGTTTTCTTTGGAAATGTCATTTCCAATTAAATTTAATATGCATTCAAAGTCACTCGGACATATTCGTGTAAAATTTTTATATAGTCCACTGGTAGTCTGAAACCGCAAGTCCGACAATAACGCGATGCCACTCTATAAACTTCTTTATTGGAAAATAACAGTCTCTACCACCACCGTCGTTGCTGTCTCTGTTTTTTTTATATATGTAATAAAGGCAGATATACGCAGCGGCTGCTTGATCTACAGACATGGTGCTCGTGCGAATGGTTAAACTATTCTGAGAGTCCCGTAGACATTTCGAACCGTAGGCGTAGGTACACTTGGAAAGGTCTGTGGGACACTCTTCTTTTATTATCACCGTGTCTTGCTTTTTCAAACTACTTAACACTCCCAATGGCCAGGATGACAACAAGTCATGGTGGTGCGAGGGACAGGGATGCACCACTACAGTTGTTTACCCCATGTGGGTGAGCCATTCCTTTGATGGTTCGGGACTTTACCGACATCGGCTGGTAAGAGCCCGAACATCGCGGCGAGCGTGACTTTCCTTTGGTCGAGGATCCCGAGGTCCCTTCCTCGGTCTCATATGGCAGGCAAACCTTTCGTCTGCACTACTCTAAACACTCTCTGTCCTTCAATCTTTAGCTGTCGCGAGCTACGAGACTCTGTCGAAACTGGCCAAGATCGCTAGAAATATACGTTCCACACGTAGGAACGTGGCATTAGGGAGTCTCAAGTGGCGTTCGGTTCGGGGTTCGGTTCAGATCTGGACGCGGCCTAAGATGTACGCTGGTTAACTTCAATCGAGTACACGCGGTCCGATATACGTTCTAAAACCTTGTACGGTCCTGTATAGAGTCGTTCAAGCGGTTTTTTTTAACCATTTTTGACAATAGAAAAACGTGGGTACCTGTGGTTAAGTCCTTAAAAACAAATGAACGTTTCTTGAATTTTTGAGTTACTGGGACAGGACGTACCAGGCGCATGTGTTCGCGAAACTCTTCCAGGAATGGTCGTGGATCCGCGGTTAGATCTTCCGGGAGAAAAAATTCGCCAGGAACGCGAAGCGTGGATCCGTATAAATGCTCCGCTGGTGAAGCTCCCGTATCAGGGTGCACGTGGTTACGGAGTCCAAGTAATACGGTGGACAGCACGCGCGTCCAATTTGCGCCAGCGTGACACATGATTGCCGATTTTAATGTTCGATACCACCGCTCTATCATGCCGTTAGCGGCGGGATGATAGGCAGTCGTGCGTATACGATGACATCCGGTCAATGATAATAGTGCATTGAATATCTGTGATTCGAATTGCGCACCTTGGTCGGTGGTCAAAATCTCGGGTGGCCCGTAACGCGCGATCCAGTGGTCGAAAAACGCACGCGAAACGGTTTATGCTGTTGTTTCTTTCAGAGGAACTGCCTCAGCCTATCGCGTAAATTGATCGATCAAGGGAAGGCAAAAACGGTATCCGCCATCGTCAGGAAGTGGACCGATAAGATCCATGTGTATATGCTTGAATCGACCGTCCGGGGCCACGATTTGAGCCGGGATCATATGGACATGACGCGACACTTTAGACTATTGACTGTGTACGCAATTCTTGCACCACCGAGCGACGTCCCGATGCATGTCGAGCCAGACGTATTTCGACCTGACCAACCTGTCCGTTACCTTCGCGCCCGGGTGTGCGAGATTATGCATGGTATCGAAAACCCGGTGACGCAGTGATATTGGGATATACGGACGGATAACTTCGCCGGAAATTTCGCAGTACAAGAGTGTATGCTCCGGTCCAGACATTAATCTTTTCAATGAGAGAATGGGGGTTTCTGATTTTAGTATTTCTTTTAGTTGCGAATCGGCTTCTTGTTCCTTGGCGAGCTCGATTAAGCTAAACTCGGTTGCAAGGCATAGGGATTCCATCCGCGAGAGTGAGTCCGCGACAACGTTTTCGCCGCCGGGAAGATGTTCTATGCGAGTTGTAAATTGAGCTACGTACGACAATTGCCGAGCTTGTCGCGGGGATGCTTTGTCAGACTGTTGCATAAAAGCGTATATTAGCGGCTTGTGGTCTGTTACCACGGTAAAATCCCGACCCCCGAGGAAATGTCTAAAACATTTAATTGCCTCGTAGATAGCGGTCAGCTCGCGGTCGTACGTGCTATAACGGCATTGTGCCGGGGTGAATTTACGTGAAAAGAACGCGAGAGGTTTCCAGACCTTATCGAGGGCTTGCTCGAGTGATGCACCCATCGCGAAATCTGACGCGTCGGTTACGACTCTTGTGGCCGCCGCGTCGCAGGGGTGCGCGAGGATCACCGCGTTTGCAAGATTCTCTTTGATTTGACTAAACGCGGTTTCTGCCTCCGCAGTCCATGCGATCTCTGTTTTATCGTTTTTACGTGAGTTTTGTAAGTATTTGTTTAGGGGAGCCTGCACAGCAGCGGCCCGGGCCAAACTGCGCCTGTAAAAGTTGGCCATCCCTAAAAAACGACGAAGCTCGACGACTGTGCGCGGTCGCGGGTATTTTTTTATTGCTTCGACTTTGTCGGGAGTGGATTTCAATTCCTCGCGGTTCACTACGTGCCCCAGAAATTCTAGCTCTGGCATGCCGAATTGGCACTTGTCAACATTTATTCGTAAATGGAAATCCCTGAGTCGTTCTAATACGGTTCTAATATGAGCCTCATGCTTTTCCGGCGATGCCGACGCGATGAGTATGTCATCGATGTATACGAAAACGAAATCTAGCTCGCCAAGGGATTGGTGAATATATCGCTGCAAGGTTTGTCCCGCGTTTCGAAGTCCGAAAGGCATCGCTAAATATTCAAACAATCCAAATGGAGTAATTACAGCCGTCTTGGGCACATCTTCGGGAGCTACCGGTATCTGATGATATGCACCGTGCAAATCAAGAGATGAAAAGATGGTTTTTCCGTGCAAATTTGATGCGAAATCGTGTATGTGAGGTACAGGGTACTTATCGGGTACGGTTTTGGCGTTTAATAAGCGGAAATCGCCACATATACGCCACTGACCGTTTTTCTTTTTAGTCATGTGTATGGGACTTGCCCATGGGCTACAAGACGGCCTACAGATGCCCGCTTCGCACAAACGCTTGAACTCGAGTTTGGCGTCTCGCAATTTGTCGGGAGACAATCGCCTTGCACGTCCCGAAACCGGCGGTCCGTGAGTCACCAAATAATGATAGATACCCCGAGAACCGATGGGAGTCTGTTGATCTATGCCGGTTACTTCGGGAAAATCCGTAAGGATTTGCGTGTACCGATTTGATGGGTTCGCGATGTGGATCGCGGTTAGGTTGGCCGGTTTTACGACGCCCAAAGTATATACACTAGTCACAGCAGCAGTGAGACGACGTCTCTTAAGGTCTACGATAAGACCGTAATACTTAATTAAATCCGCCCCGATTATCGGGTGCGGCACGTCCGCGATACAAAAACTCCATGCGATCGGTCGTCGCAAAGCAAGGTCAAGCACGCGTCGTGTTTCGCCGAACGTCTTTATTACGGTATCGTTAGCGGCGTACAATTTATAAGTACTGGGCTCGGGCCTACCCTTGTCGGGAGCCGGCAGTAGCGAAATGTCCGTACCGGTGTCTACCAAAAAGAGCTGCCCGGAATACCGGTCACGCACGTGGAGACGACTTCGCGATATTGGATCCCCCACATTCGTCTCCGCGACGGAGGGCCGGTCTAGTTTCACGGGTCCTTTTGGGCCTCTCAGGAGCAATTACCTTTACAAAACCGAGCCTCCTTCCCATATTTCTTGTGAACCCAACACACGTCTTTGTTGTCCGAAGAATTCTTTGTCCCCTCGTTCCTTTTTCGCGATCGCGATTGTGAACGCTGGCGGGATTTTATGTCTTTCGCGAGACGTCCTACTTCACTCGATAATTTCGCGATTTCGCTAGCCAATTTCTCAAACCTGGCCTCTAACGTGGCGGGTGTTGTGTCCGATACCGGCGCGACGTATTTAGCCTCAGCGTTTTGATTCGCGTGGGTCGTGGTAGATACGGGCGCGGCGAATGAGGGACCTCCTGAGGTTGCCTCAGCGATTTTATCAGCAAGGGCCGCGATATCTTGTAATTCGGTGACTTTCGAAGCCGCAAGAATCGCTCTAGTATTTGCCGGTAATTAGTCTAAAAATATAGTCTTCATTACGGATTCGCTGCACCGATCGTCGTCGAGGTTTTTTAAGTGCATTAAAATCTGGGTATGTTTCCCGTCTGTTAACACTTGCCCCTTCAATAACTGTCGTAATCTGCTCTCCGATGAAGCGGAATATGTTTGTAAAATGGGCTCTTTAATTTGCGTATACGGATTTGGAAGATTTGAATTTTTAAGTAGGTCACGGAAACAAACGACGATTTCCGCGTCGAGCGCGGCGACGACTGTGTCTGCTTTCGTACGTTCATCGGTTATACCCGCGGTACGAAATGACGCTTCAACCTGGTAAACCCAAAGTCCCGGATCGTCGCGGAAAAAGTTGGGTATCTTTGGAACACGATACGCGTCTACGTGTAATTGAACGCCAGGATCGGCGGAGATCGTTTGCACGATACCCGTTTCGGACAGATTAGTTAGCGCGGGCGGGTTCGCGCCTCCGTGTTGTTGTGACATTTTATGTTACTGCTTTGATTTATAAATTAATAATGTTCGCTTACCACACGCTCGTAGCGAGCGACGCGTAACGCGTTATTTAAAATGGCCGTCGATACAGCTAGCGCGGCTATGGCGCCGATGAAACCCGCACACAAAATGGCCGTCGTGTCCGACCGCGTGGCCGAAGGAAAGAAGAAAATCTTATGTTCTACCTCGCGGCTTCAAAGACGTCCAACGGCGGTAGACTCTGGGTTCTCAGCTGCTCTGAAGATGGTTGATCGTGCTGCGTAACCCGCTGTTCTGGCAGGAATCGGTGTTGGTCGGGGTCGTCACCGCGTGGTGGTCGCCGGTTTTCCGCCGTCGAAACGTCTTTGGCTGTCCGAAGCTGTTGAAGCCGCACCCCAGTATTGGACAGTCCCAGCTCTCCCAGTTGGTGAATTTTAGATGCCTGAACCAGCACCGTCGATGCCGTGATATCGCCACGACAAGTGGTCGTCGAGGTCACCAATGTAGGCTTTGTTGGTACGGGGACCACTGGTAGCGTGCGCCCGTTGGATGATCACTGTCTATCCTGAGCAAGCCTACTCTGCTCTATTATGATGAAACCACTTGTGGCGAATAAATAACTCACAGATAGTAACAAAAATGGTTTTAAGGACCGTAACAGTTCAGGTACAAATAATATGGCTTTCCTAGTTGTACTGTGCTCCATGAGTGATGTGTGTAAGCCGAATCGTGACGCCGTAATGGCGTTCGGCACCTTCGTCTTCTCGCACTAGTTCGGGGAACTTCCGTGGCGCCCGCGGCGCCAGTCCCTACAGGTGCTCAGCCGGTGGCGCACCCTGTCGGGGCGGTGACGAGGTTGCCACATAACAACTTATAGTGTATAGTATATGTAATATACTTTTGGTACTGATGTATATAGTACACATTAAAGTGTATAAGTTAGAGAAGTATAGTAATAACTTCTGGATTTGAAAAGTTTAAGATGAAGTGACATATAGTGTTGCGGCCGCGTAAAGGCGTCACGCGTTCAAACACGTGCCCGCTGACTCGTGTCAACAGCTGACGAGTCAGCTGAGGCCAGTGACATTAGTTTTTGTTGCTCCAACGGCCTTTTCGAAGCGCTCGCCCGGCGACAGTTAGTTGAAAAGACGCACCGCTGAGACACGCACGCACGCACGTAACAACTCTCGGCGCCCTTGCGCCGTTAAACCGTTAAGTTGTACTTTAAGCGATCCACCGTCGCCTTACGCCCACGCGTTACTGTACTATAGTGTCTTCGTCTCTGTGTATTTCTGTTTGTGACGTCCAGTGGCCAACGTGACCACTAGAAAAATATATTGTGCCAGTCCCAACAAGAGTCGTACTGCAATATCTCCTTCCCGTCAATCCATCCATTGCCGGCGTTTTTAAATTTCGCACCTGGCGAAAACATATAGGTATAAAAAAATGCTAAATTTTTAAACACTGTACCACAAAGATATAAATATGTATTACAAATGTACAACAAAAGTATACATTATGAATGAATTAAAGAATATTTATTAAAAATAAATTATAATAATACATATTGTGTATAAGAATGTTAAAGAAGTATATACTTAATCTTTATTTCAATGTAATTGCCAGGATATGAACTCGCTTTTACAATATTTACATAAAACGCAGTTCTGTACAGATTAATTGTACCTTAACAAAATTCGCTACAGTTGCTGGCAAGAACTCGCAAAGATTTTCAAAATTTGTGTGCGTAGACTGCTCCTCCCTGAGTTGTAGGAGCATACTCCTTAATTTTATATTTTCCTCTTGCAAATTTGAAATTTCTGTATGGAGTTTCTTCATTTTCCTAGGACTATTTGCAGATCATGATGCATGAGTTTGTGTACCAATATCCATATCACATTTTGAAAAGATGGTCCTGGGCTTCCTGGAACACAGGTATATGAAAAAACTCTATTCTAATTTATATAAATGAATTAAATATATACGTAAACCAATGGAAATATAATAAATCTTCATTTGCTTAGACCAATCAGTTTTTACCTGTTATATATTCTTCAATGCGAATTCTTTTTGTCGGAGGCTCATAATTTGAACATTCACCATGTTTAATCGCTGACTCGATATTTGTATCTACAATGAAAACACAAAACCAATCTATAGTGCAAACAACATGATTGGATGCTTCTATGAGATGTTTCAGCTTGCACAATAGTGACTTTGACCATGATTGGTCTATCTATGGCCTCACTTCTTTCGCATGTAATGGTGCTAGGCAGTTTGCGTTGGGTTCCAGGCAGATTTGACCAAATCTTTAAACGCTTATAATTATAATTGATGGCTCAAATCGCAATTTCATTACTCTTCCACCCTTTAAATTTTACATATACAATGTATAATGTATAAGTATGTATACCTGTATATTAAAAAATATGTAATAGATGTGCTTAATTTTTTCTCCGGTATTACATTATGTAATATATCAGTATGTTAGCAAAAAACATACCTGATTCAATTTGCTTTGGCACAGCTGTCAATAACAATCTGGAGTTTGAAGGACCCGTGTACATTTGGTCCTTAAAATGTTTGCTGCAAACTCTGCGCGTTTTATAATAATGTAAATACTCCGATGCTGAAAGGTCCCCTCTGCCGCATGCTTTGCAATTTGTAAAATCATTGCAAATATATCATAATTCCTATAAATCAATCACCAGAAGACACAATGTTTAATGCTGTATTAAATGTTTTATAAGTCACCCTGATAACCAGGTCTGCCGGCAGATCCAGCGCAGTCTATATCCGCATTCAACTACGGTTCTGCCGGCAGATCCTGCTGCCTGTTTGATATAGGATAAATGGTTGGGAAAAGGTAATACCCAAGATTCCCGGCGGCCCTACCACCGCTGTAGTATTTGAATAATAGGAGGAAATAACCGTGAGCTGGATCAGCGAGACTAGAAACCTTTATTAACTTCGTCGTGCAACAAACGCTGGGCACGTGTCACGTCCCGGGTTAAGGATTTAAGGGGACAAATGACATAGTGGGGTTTTACATAAAATCCAGGCGCGAATCAGTTCAGCGCACCGGGAGGCGAGGGAATCAGGTATTTAATGGTGTAATTCTACACACCAGCCTTTTCGAACGTCAGGCGAGAAATGTGAAATTCTGCACACTAATCGTTTCGAACGGCCGGGGAGAATGTGAGATTCAGAAGATTGAAGATTTAGGGAAAGTCAGGCGAGAAATGTTTAATTCTGCACACTAACCGTTTCGAGCGTCAGGCGAGAAATGTGAAATTCTGCACACTAACCATATCGAACGTCAGGCGAGAAATGTGAAATTCTGCACACTAATCGTTTGGAACGGCAGGCGAGTAATGTTTAATTCTGCACACTGAGGATTTAGGGAAAATCAGGCGAGCAATTTTTAATTCTGCACACTAACCATTTCGAACGTCAGGCGAGAAATGTGAAATTCTGCACACTAATCGACCAGGAAAGGTTTAATGAACTGGTTTGTACTGGGGAGACACCCGTTAGAGCACTTGTTTTGGTTTGTCTTGGTAATCGGATTTACCGTTGCATTATTGTAAAAGACACATGTAATAACTTCGCGAAATTCGACTAGTCATACGGTTAAGCGAAACCTATACGAAAGTAAGTTAGTAAACACCGTGATGCTTTCCGCGGTCGTTGCCCGTAATCAGCTGTTCCGGCAGCCTGTTTGGATTTAGGGATCTTCGTAGCCGAAGGATTGACACAATAATTCGAAGCGTGATTTAAAGTAAAACTGTTTATTCACTTTGTAGCTTTTTGGTAATATGCCATGCACTGTTATTGTGCTGGTTGTTAGGTTTTATAATAACGGGTTGGCGATGAACATAACATTTATATAGTGTTTATGAGTTATAGGAAATGAGTATGAACATGAAATACAATATACAGGGTGTTACTCTATCTATAGTCAATACTTTGGGGGGTGATTCTACATGCATATATAAGTCGAAACTCAAGAGTGACGAAATTGCGGTAAATGCTTCGTTTATTAATTATCGATGGTTAAAGATTGGCGTCTGGATCGCCTGAATCAGCCTGAATGACGGCAACTCGACGGACAACGGGCCGCGCGAGGCAGGCCAGCCAAGGGGCGTGCAGTGGCGGCGGATGCGTGACGGATTTGCCATGTAGAGCGCATAGTTACTTACCTACCTCGCCGAAACTGTGACATACGATACTTGCGATAATTTATGAAAAGACGCAAACGTTGTTCGGCATTAAACCTGCCTACTCGTAAAAAGCCACAACTGCATATCAAAAACCGCCCAACGGGATTCTCGGGAAATAGAGAGGGTGAATGCCATTGACATTGAAAATATTGCTCTCAAAAATCACCCACACGGCCATCCAAAGCACCGCGATTGTCCCGTCCGCGATTGTTCACTTAATTACACACACGCACCACGATTAGTTTTCTCGCGAATGTCCATGTCTTCACGCATCGCGATTGTCCCGTCCGCGAATGTTCACTTAATTACACACACGCACCACGATTAATTTTCTCGCGAGTGTACATGTCTTCGCGCACTGCGATTGTCCCGTCCGCGATTGTTCATTTAATTACACACACGCACCACGATTAATTTTCTCGGGAGTGTACATGTCTTCACGCACCGCGATTGTTTACTTAATTACACACACGTACCACGATTTGTTTTCTCGCGAATGTCCATGTCTTCACGCACCGCGATTGCAGTCTGTGCTCGCGTTGACGACAGTCGTCAAAATGAGGAGACCTTGGCCAAATCCCTGCGCGAAGGACACGAACAACGTTACGAATAAACAACCTACATACAATGTATCGCTACACTTTCTCCGAGTCCCTCGGGCGATGATAGACAGCTTATGCGATAAATTAAATCCTTTATTTTTCATGGAATCGATAGGTATGGCAGTGACACCAATGGATTCCCTATACGAATTCTCCTACGATTCTCCTACGAAATAATATGAAACAATAAGAATATGAATAATTGATATGGATGATGGTGATATACAGTGGTATTAATGGTAGTTATAATCTCTTACGATGCTTTATGGTTGATGATGATTGAATTTAGTTTTAATAATACTATATCGTTTTCGTTGAATGAGCGTATCCTTTCGGAGCTGGTATTGCGGCGAAAGAGAGCGTGTCCCTTCGATCCTGGTATTTCGGCGAAAGAGAGCGTGTCCCTTCGATCCTGGTATTTCGGCGAAAGAGGACCTCTGTCTCGGGGCCCTTGTATTTATATGATTTTACAAGGGGTTGAGGGGTGTACGCGCGGTATGGATTTTGATCCGTTTATGTAATATTTTACGGTATGAAGGGGGGTGCGCAGTATGCACCTTGACCTAATTAGGAACATGCGTCGCAGTAACTTTTGGGGGTTTTTGTAGGGACCAAAGGTTGGTCTATATTTGGATTCGCATTTATGCTTCCGGGGTTTTTATGCACGTGATTTTGAAATGCTCAACTACTCGAATGGATTTGGGGTGTTTTAATAGGAAAGGGACGTTGGTGGTTTTGACTGCTTTGGTCATTTAGAGGGTGTGAGACGTGGTCTCGATTTAAGAGACTTGTGGGGCGAGGGACTTGTTTAGATTCGATGTGAGAGAGGAATTTGTGCCGCGTTGGGCGAATAAGGGAAGGAGATTTAATGATTGACCGTCTTGAGATGGGGACCGCTAAGGTACATCGCCAAGGCGGTCGGGGGTCATGGAAAAGGGGTAAGAATTGAGGTTTGGGGAAGATTTGAGTGGAGTTGTAGATTGACTTATAAAAGAGAGTTGAAATAACCGCGCGCGAAAAATCGTGGGACGTCACACACGAACAAAGGGATCACCAAAATCGCCGAGTCGATTCTACGGCCGGTATTCATAGTCGCTACTTATTCTTAAGCAAATGCTTAAGCATTCGGCATCCTTTACTAGCTACTAGGTTAGTAAAGGATGCCGCATGCTTAAGCATTTGCTTAAGAATAAGTGGCGACTATGAATACGGTCCTACGACTCGATAGGACAAGCACCAACTAGTAGGGGTGTGCCGATCGTCCCGAGGCTCGGGTTCGCGGCCCTCGGGACGGGTCGGAAAATTTCGGGCGAGATCGGGCGGGGTCTCGATACTTTCGTATTGCTCGAGATCCCGAAGTTTTCAGGATCCCGAGAGTCGTTTCGGGCTACATGCATGACCGCCGTGCGGGGGCAATTTGATTTCAGGTCGGCAATTTGATTTCAGGGGACCGAGACGGAAAGAAGGCTATGCTTGTAGCCCGAACCGAGTCTCGGGATCCAGACTCTGTCGGGAATCTCAAGCAATACGAAAGTATTGGGAACCCGCCCGATCTCGACCGAAAGTTTCAGGCCCGTCCCGACCCCGAAAAGTCGGGTACCCGCACACCCCTGCCAACTAGTGATCCTCTAGGTAGTGATCGGCAAATGTATCCAGCATTTTGGCCTAAAGCGGAAGTCACAAATCGGCGACCACATTTTAAAAGAATACTGCCCTCCTTAGAATGTCCTATCTAGCATTTTGAAACAACCGAGAAAACTGAAGTTTTACCATTTACTTCTGCCATTGTTCATTCAAATTAAATCTAAGAAGATATCTAAGAAGCACGTAGGGTTTTCTAACTTTTGGTTTTCTAACCACTGCAACTGTCACAAAAAAGGTTAAAAAAATATGTCAAAATATCACAACTTTCTTTTTCTACTTATTTACTTGCTCTCTCTAGGAGCAGTTTTATAAGGACAAAGGGTGGACGGTTGAGGAGGTGGAAAGGGTGAGGGAAAAAGGGGAATTAAGAGGGGAGGAGTTGGTGGAGAGGGAGAGAAGGGCGCAGGAAGAGGAGAGGTGGAGGAAAATAGGAGAGGGGAGATATAATAAGTGGTATGGGAGGGTGAAAGGAATAGGTGTACCGGGGTACATGAAGAAAGGATGGGGGGAAGATAGGTGGAGGAGGGTAGCAAGGTTTAGGTTGGGGAATGAGATGAGGGGGGGGGGAGATATTGGGAGGAGGAGGAAAAAAGAAAATGTAGGATGTGTGGACAAGGAGAGGAAACTTGGGAACATGTGTGGGAGGTTTGTACAGGGTGGGGGGTGGAGAGGGGATGGCAGAGTGCGATGGGAGAGGTTCTGGGGGATGATGGGGAGGGGGAGGAATGGATGAAGAGATTGGAAAAAAAAGAGAGTTGTGCGGGGGGGGGGGGGGGAGTGTAGGAATAAATGAAGGAATGTGAGTGGATGGGGAAGTGGGCGGAAGCGGAGGTCCGAGGAGCGGAGGAGGGGGAGCGTGCGGCGTGCGAAGGAGGGAGGGGGAGAGTGCGAGCGAGCGGGAGTAGGTTTAAGACGTAGGCTAAGTTAGGCTAAGTTAGGCTAAGTAGAATAAGATAAGTTAAGGAAAATGTTGTGAAGGCGAAGGAAATTGTAAGGAGGTTGTAACCCTCAGGGGAACGACAATAAAATTATACCACCACTTGCTCTCTCTACTTCCGGTTTCGGACACTAATGGTGTCGACCAATAGAAAACGGCGACCACATCTGCCGATCACTACCTATACAGTGGGTCCAGGGACAGTGTGGCCAATGAACCGGAAGCCGCCATTTTCAGTTCCAGCCTGATCAAACGCGCGCGATATAGAGTACAACTGTGAAGTTGTAAGAAGTACAACTTCAGAATGTGTAGGTATATATGTGTACTATCTATACATAAGATCTGCCGGATGTTACCTGAAAATGGCAGCACCAATCAGCGGCGAGGAACACATTGGCCACACTGTCCCTGGACCCACTGTAACTACCTAGTGTTGCGACTCCCGTCTAGCGGCGTGTAGTTTAAGCTTTAGGAGCGCGAAGTTCAAACCAGCCCCGCCAAAAAACATGACTCATGTATGAAAGAAGCTAATTCCCTTTAAGTCACGAAAAAAGTTCACATGCAAGGATTGTGAAATCATCTTTGCTAATTCTAATTGTACCCTTCATTCACGAAAAACATTAAAAAAAGTTCTCACGCAAAGATTGTGAAATCAACTTTGCTAATTCCAATTGTATTCTCGTTCTCCGTTCGAACACTGATTCTTCTGTCACTTTTTATACTTGACATTCCTTTATTGGCCACAAATCAATTCAGTGCTCAGATTTTCAGCTTCGGTTTTAAGGAATTAGCGGGCGTTGTATAAGAAAAAAAACTATGAAGTCGACTTAAAACAAAATGTTTCATATTTGGCGAATTTTCGCCAATTGGAAGCGAGAAATTTCGCATTCACTTCGCACTAGTGCAGGTTGTCGAATGTGCTATCAATGTATTACCGACTTTGATTCGTTTAAACTAGTTTCTACCAAGTTTTTATTATTTTCCATCAGAAAACGATTTTTATACGACATTTTTAACAGAAGATGTCCCTTTTATACAACGCCCGCTAATTCCTTAAAACCGAAGCTGAAAATCTGAGCACTGAATTGATTTGTGGCCAATAAAGGAATGTCAAGTATAAAAAGTGACAAAAGAATCAGTGTTCGAACGGAGAACGAGAATACAATTGGAATTATCAAAGTTGATTTCACAATCTTTGCGTGAGAACTTTTTTTAATGTTTTTCGTGAATGAAGGGTACAATTATAATTAGCAAAGATGATTTCACAATCTTTGCATGTGAACTTTTTTCGTGACTTACAGGGATTTAGCTTCTTTCATACATGAGTCATGTTTTTTTGGGGGAGGGTGGGGGGGGGGGGATTTCATTACTTTTTTCATAATTTGTTATAAATTACTAAGTACCCTATCTCATAACGGTCTTCATCCTCAAGGCGGTTCATTTTTATGCATGATAAGCCGCTCCTCTTATGACGCTTCGACGTGTATCCTCCTGTAATCAGTAATAATAATAATAAACGTCAGCAAGTATATTATTATAATAATTTATACATTGTTGGCACGCGCAGATAAAAATGTTATATTGTAAAAAACATAAACAGGTATTTAATTAAGGTATTAAGAAGTAATACCATGTGCCGTGGCCGGGCCCTGTGGTGGAGATGGTGGTGGTGGTGGTGGTGGTGACGGTGGTGGTGGTGGGGGAGGGGTCAGCGACGTAGTTGCGACTGTCAGCGACAGCCAACCGGCCTGGGCTCCCCTGATATAAGCTAAAGTCAACAATTTTTATTATATTGTTAAAAGATAAAAAATACTAATTAATAATAATATTACGAATTAATACCGTTTGTCGCCGGCTGCTGTGGTGGTGGTGGCAACGCCGCCGTTCTATAGGTACCTTGTTCGCTGTCGGCATCATTCGAGTCTGGAAGAAATGAGTTTGAATAAATGTATATATAAAATTTTTTATTATTTAATTCTTCTCCAAGCTTATTGTTAATAAAACTCACCATCAAGTAGGGCGGCCTCCCGCATTTTCTACAAAAATTAATAAACAATTAATTAACCAAAAAAATCATCCAGATTTCATAAAAGTGGCGTAAGATAGAAGAAAGTCATGCGTTAAGTATCAGTGGACATAGACCGTAACTGTATAACAAAAATAATATAGCGACTTACCTTGTTAATTGATTGAGACAATAATTCAATGTTCTATATGGTGGAAAAACTCGTGACATTTCAAAACTTTTGATAACTGACACAGGCAAGTTGTGATTGATTGACAGCTAGGTGACATTTACTAGCGAACCGAAAGCAGCGGTTTTTTGCCTTTTTTGTAAACTGCGCAACCGCATTTTCAGCAAAACCATTCCGGATAACTTCAGCTTACGAAAGGCGACATCTACCCGCGTGAATTGGAGAAGTAAAACGAGAATGGCGACATCTACTGGCGTCAAGTACAAGCGCTACGTGCGGACTGACTGTCTCGTAAAAAAGTGTCTTTTTCCTAAATAAAAATTTTGCATAATTGTTTTATCTTTTAGAAAAACAGCTTGATGCATTAACTAAAACGACAAATGGGTTCGAAAAAAAATAATTATTCGCTTAATCACGTTAAAACAACGGGACTATGTCATAAGACAAGAAAAAAAGACCAAAATAGCTACGGAGACCTGTCAATTTCGCTGTCATTCGTGTATGGAGACGTGGTCGCTCGGTGTGCCTGGGGAGAGGGGAAGGGGGAATTAGCTTCCAGACGCGACCGCGTCTGTTGATCACACGAATGTAATAGAAAAGGGAGACAAGGTGAAGTTCGCACAAGGGCGAGGGGTTTGAAAATAGTTAGATATTCTTTTAATAAGAGGACTTCAAGATTATAAACTAATCGATACCCACTTGGAAACGGGTATTTGAATAAATGAACTTCTCCTTCCTCCTTTCTCCTAGGTATGTAATTCCAGCGCAATGTAGTTAAACGCTTGTTTTGTAAAAATCGATAACCGAAAAGATTCGGATCGACGAATAGGAATTTAGCTAATAAATGTTAGTTTGGCTTATTGTTAGTTGTTAAGGGCATCTTGTAAAATACAAAACGGTTGTAAGAGCGTCCGCTTGGAAAGCGTCACTCGAGTCTCGAAAGCAGTAGCGAGCACACGTATTTGTCAAATCGTATAGAATTCTTTATTAGCGTTCAAATCTTTTCGTGGTGTTTATTAAAGTTATTAGTTATTTGTATTTTAATCGTTTTATTGTTTTATTATCATCATCATTCTTACAATCATTTCCTTAAAAAATCCACGTCCAAGGAACAGAGTGCCTTAGCACTCCACGGGCATCGACCCTTGCCGAATTCCCTACGAAGCATCCAGGAGAACCAGCCGGCCACGCAACACTGGAGGATCACTAGCGCCAACGAAGGACAAGGACGAGTCCGCACCGGACTGCACGCACGCAGTTCGACGATCCCCACTCCTGCACAGTCCGCTAGGAGGGGGGTAGCCCGACCCCCCCCCCCCCCCCGAGTGCAAACGCAGTTAACTGCACGACTTAACTCTAAATTATAAGATATTGTTGCGAGCACCCTATGGATGGAATCCATGGCCCGCTGGTGCTCGCAGCAGAAGACAAAAGGTGACAGCAAGAAGAAGGCGATCTGATCGATCGCCTGTCAAGCTGTCACTTGAGATCCGGAAGCCATTGAGTGTAGACGGATTGAAACCAGCACCAATACTTATTAGAGATCATATCTGTTATTGTTCTTACTGTTATTGTTACTGTTAATGTTCTGTTACTGTTGTACCTTAAACTTGTATCATGTCAAACGGAAAACGTAACAATATATAAAAGGATTATGAAACATATTTACACATATATACAATATATACAACGTTCTGCGTAGCACAGCGAAAGTGGCAGGGGTTATACTTAACTGGGTGGTTTTGTCCCGGGCGCGAACGCTACTTTTTTTCTCGAATATATTTTAAGAGCTGGGCGCTGCGATGCAGTCGCCGGTACATCGGAGGACGACCCCATGCTATTTGACAACGGATCGTCCTGCTCGTCCAAAATAAAGAACGCCGGTTTCAACAATTCCGTGTAACGTTCTCGAACGAGACGTTGCCGTTCTTACAGGAGATACACAAGTTGAGCGGTTTACCTTTGAAATTGTAGGATTCGTTCGGGTGGCGTGCGATAAAGAAATGAATTTCCAGATACGAGAGTCCTTCTTTAGCAAATAATAACAAAGATTTATTCAAAAATAGTTTTTGACGCTAGGTAGAAATGGAAGATATAATGCGACACTGACAAGGGAAGTTCGGCAACCCGAAAATTCAGAAAATTATGAAACTCGGTGTGCAAGTAGAGTTGTTCATCCGTAACGCAACCCTATTTTTTGTTGGTGCCATAATTCAATTTTTAGGGGTGAAATCACCCCTTGAAAAAAATTCAGAATTTTATTTTCCGTGGAATATCTCGAGAACGGTGAGAGATATCGAAAAAAAGTTTAAACAAAAGTTGCATCCTACTTTTATATCTAGAAAACCGCGTAAAAATAATTTTCGAAAAATCCATATTTTTCAAGTTACCCCCACCACCGATCCTTAAAAATAAGTTTTTGTATTTTGTAAATATACGCTGAAATACCTCTGGATAATCTCTTTTCATACATATATATAGTTTATGTGTTATAATTTTTTTGCAAACAAACAAAACCTCTATTACCGAATTTGAAGTCCATTTTGGCAGTTTCCATTAATAACATGGTTTCTTAAAGCCATATTTAGGTTATTATTTATGTAAAGTTTAGACAGCTTTCAATTATTTAAGCAAGGCAGTACGTGCCTAAAATTGCATCAAAGGTAAAACTCATTAAAACTGATCAGTGACGTGCATGAATCATTATGATATCAGCACATTCGTACATGCATTACTTCAAGTGTAATCGTATTAGGCTATTTTGGAAACCACACGATAAATAAATAATGCGTGAAGATTTACAATGACTTCGCAAAATATATATTTTATCATTAAAATGACGCAGAATCGCATTGATGCCGATAACCTTGTCGAACCTTCCGATTTGCATAATGCATATGTATATGAATTTTAAATGATTGTAAATCAATTTTACTTTTACATCCCACTAATAACATATATATAATATTACAGTTAATATTAAATTTAATTATAACATTATAGCAGTTTTCATTAATGACGTGACCGCATAAAGTAATATTTAAACATTCGCAGTCTCTTTTTGTACATGTTGTATTGTTTGATTATACATTGGAAGAATTATACTAATAGAAGACGATAGATACATTAAAAATTACGGTTTGTAATTGGTACAATAATGATATTCTTCATAGAAATGATGGAAACAAAAGTACTTGCCGCACCATGCACATCGCATAAAAGCCGGCTCCTCACAAATACTACATTTGGGTATAAGCTTTTCATTCCTGAAGTAACAGAAATCTACAGGATTTTGAAATTCGCTTGGATGCGTTTCTAGATATCCGCTTTTAGGGGTTCCTAAAATTGCATCCAAGGTAAAACTCATTACAGTTAAACCACACGATAAATAAATAATGCGTAAATATTTACAGTGACTTTGCATCATTTTAATTGTAACTGATAATATTCTTGTGCCACATTCACTTTTCGGTAAACATATTTACGTATTCGCGTCTTTTGATTGATATAAATATTCCCGAGGTTGCAGCGAATGGCAGTTACATTTTTGCAAGCAGTCAGTTACCATTCAATTGAAGAAAGTGAGTGATCATTGTTTGAAAGGCTTTTCCTGAAAATGCAGTCGATTAATGTTGCTAACGTAATAAACATGTTAGCCACTACGTTTCAAATTGCAAGTATAATACAGACACCTATAAACTCGGTAGAAACGGAACTGCACAATGAAATTCGGGACATTATAAAAAAGTTTCAAAACATACATTCCCCACCATTAATTGAACATGATTATGTGCTCGATTTTGCCGATCCATCCGAACCACATGGTGCACAAGTTGTAGAGTACATTATGCCTGCAGAAGAAGAAGAAGACAGTTTTGACCCTGCAGAATGTACTGTTGATGATGAAGGTGGAAAAGTCGACTTAAGTTATAAAAGAAAAGCAGTAACGTTTTGGAAAAGTGGAAAAAAGGCACGTCGATCGCTTACCAGTGTACAGAAAAATTATCGCATGGTTAAATCTTTGCCGCAGCTATACAGGTGGGAGGCGAGTATAGAGAGAGGTGGAACAAATGCAGATAAATTTGCATTTATTGCGGAATATGTACTGCAAAATTTTGAACAAGCTTGTGACAGAAGATCTATTGTTCATGACATGAATTTAAGATTGTGGGCCTTGGAGGCAAAAAACCAGGTGGACCTACCCCAATTCGTGGCAAGTAAATGGTGGATTTGGAACTTTAAGACTGCGCATAGGATTGTGTCCCGCAAGATAACAACATTCAGGACGCAATTTACGTTTGAAGATATTGACAATATCAAAAATATCGCAGAATCGTTTGTTTCTCGCGTAAAGTCTAACATCCCATCTGTCGGAGTTGAAGAAATTTATAATGCAGACGAGAGTGGCTTCAACCTTGAAATACATTCTGGGCGAACATTGGCGAAATTAGGAGTGAAAACGGTAGAAGCGACGATTCAATCGGTATCTTCTACAACACATAGCTACACTATAATGCCTATTATATCAGCAAGCGGACGTCTTCTTTCACCACTATACATAGTTTTGAAGGAATCTACAGGAACACTTGGTCCGATAGTGCAAAAAACTCTATTCCGCCCGGTTAATATTTATATCGGAGCTTCAAAGTCAGGAAAACTCACGTCTGAACATTTTAAAACTTGGTTTAGCGAAGTGTATCTACCGAATACTGGCCGTAGAAGCATGCTCCTACTCGACTCGTGGACGGGACACTGCCCAAATGAGTTACAGCAGTTGATTCCACAAGACAAGGAAGTAACTTTTTCAATGATTCCAAAAAAAACGACGGCCATCGTTCAGCCTTTAGATGTGTTTGGATTCCGGATTTGGAAAAATTTCGTGCGGACATTTTCGGATAATGTGATTCTCCAAGAGAGAGATGTCAATTTGCACTTACGTAATGAAATAATTAAATTGCAGTCCCTAACCCACAACCAGTTTTCTTCGCCTAGATTCAAAAACCTTTTTCAATATGCTTGGTTTAAAAGCGGATATCTAGAAACGCATCCCAGCGAATTTCAAAATCCTGTAGATTTCTGTTACTTCAGGAATGAAAAGACTATACCCAAATGTAGTATTTGTGGGGAGCCGGCTTTTATGCGATGTGCATGGTGCGGCAAGTATTTTTGTTTCCATCATTTCTATGAAGAATATCATTATTGTACCAATTACAAAGCGTAATTTTCAATGCATCTATCGTCTTCTATTAGTATAATTCTTCCAATGTATAATCAAACAATATAACATGTACAAAAAGAGACTGCGAATGTTTAAATATTACTTTATGCGGTCACGTCATTAATGAAAACTGCTATAATGTTATAATTAAATTTAATATTAACTGTAATATTATATATATGTTATTAGTGGGATGTAAAAGTAAAATTGATTTACAATCATTTAAAATTCATATACATATGCATTATGCAAATCGGAAGGTTCGACAAGGTTATCGGCATCAATGCGATTCTGCGTCATTTTAATGATAAAATATATATTTTGCGAAGTCATTGTAAATCTTCACGCATTATTTATTTATCGTGTGGTTTCCAAAATAGCCTAATACGATTACACTTGAAGTAATGCATGTACGAATGTGCTGATATCATAATGATTCATGCACGTCACTGATCAGTTTTAATGAGTTTTACCTTTGATGCAATTTTAGGCACGTACTGCCTTGCTTAAATAATTGAAAGCTGTCTAAACTTTACATAAATAATAACCTAAATATGGCTTTAAGAAACCATGTTATTAATGGAAACTGCCAAAATGGACTTCAAATTCGGTAATAGAGGTTTTGTTTGTTTGCAAAAAAATTATAACACATAAACTATATATATGTATGAAAAGAGATTATCCAGAGGTATTTCAGCGTATATTTACAAAATACAAAAACTTAATTTTAAGGATCGGTGGTGGGGGTAACTTGAAAAATATGGATTTTTCGAAAATTATTTTTACGCGGTTTTCTAGATATAAAAGTAGGATGCAACTTTTGTTTAAACTTTTTTTCGATATCTCTCACCGTTCTCGAGATATTCCACGGAAAATAAAATTCTGAATTTTTTTCAAGGGGTGATTTCACCCCTAAAAATTGAATTATGGCACCAACAAAAAATAGGGTTGCGTTACGGATGAACAACTCTACTTGCACACCGAGTTTCATAATTTTCTGAATTTTCGGGTTGCCGAACTTCCCTTGTGAGTCGTATGAAGTATTACAATTAATTAATGTAAATACGTAACGACGTATTGCTCGCTTATAGATAGGTTTTGACGCTAAGTCGGTAATTACGAATATAGTTTGATTTAGGTTACGGCGCTAAGTCGGTGATATGAATAATACAGAGAGTGACGCTAGGTCGATTTAGTATGTGAGAGTTTTCCTTCCCTCAGATTTGTAGTTGCTTCTGGTGCCTATTAGCTGACCCACGCTTTTAGAATGGTAGTAGAGGGGCTAATGAAAACGGCATAGGAGGGAAGTTGAGGGGCTAGCTAAAGCGACCTCGGAAAGGTGTTGAGGGGCTAGTTAAAGCGGCCTCGGAAGGATGTTGAGGGGCTAGTTAAAGCGGCCTCGGAAGGATGTGGAAGTTTAAAGTAAACTTCTTGCAAGACTGAAGGGCTAGTTAAAGCGGCCTTAGTCTTGATGGTTCGGTGGCAGAACCAAGTCTGCCTTACTGCTGCTGGCGGCCCCGTATTTATACCAATTCCTCGTACTTAGCCCGCCAATCACTGGCTGTGCGATCTCGTGCACCAATTATAATTAACATCCGGTTCGCGCCACTCGCGAACTACGCTCGGCTTATTCGGCGTCCGGTTTATCGTACGGTGTGCGCATGCGTCTTTGGTTCACTCGCGGCACTGAGTCTACTGCTTGAATACGCGGCTATGCGCATGCGTTGCGCGTCACTAGATTCACTGTTTTCCGTCGCATGGGATGCTTAGAGCATATACTATGGAGGTCTCATTGAAAGCGTGAAACTGTCGCCAACATGGTGCGAGAGAACGACATGTGCGAGCGAGAGAAGTGTATGTCCTATTCGACCGTAATGCGCAAGCGCCGATATCGTGCGAGAGAGAAATACATCTTGCGAGAGAAGTATATGTCTTTCTCTCTCGCACAATATCGGCGCTTGCGCATTACGGTCGAATAGGACATATACTTCTCTCTTTCTCTCTCGAACCCACTTCCAACTATCCGATAGACTTGAAACTTTACAGGCATACATACGTATTTTCGATGACAATACAAAATTATGAAGAAAAAGAAACCGCCGCAGGGGTTTAAAAAATGACCTAGTCATCAATAAATATAATTCATATCCACAAATCCAAACGACTTGAAATCAGCCTATAACCACAAATAAAATCAAATTAATCGCAATGAAATCAGGATGTAACGGTTACATGCTGATTTCAGGGTATGAGCCTACACGCACACTACTAGAGTTTTCTCCATCCGTGACATGCCCGCAAAGTCATTGGTATCGAGCACCCCCTTCCACGCGAGCTTTGGAAAACGCGATGAATGCTCGTAACACCGGACCACTCATCTGGGCATCCCTGCTCTAAGGCAATGATACCTCCATGTATATATGCTCTAAGATGGGATGTCGCTCGCAAGTGCTTACAGTATTCTTAATACTAATTTGTATAAAGGATAAAATGATCAACAAAATTATTAATTAATATAGAAAGAAACGAAAAAATGTAGGGCGGTTTGTAGCGGTAGGTTACATCTTGCCGCCCGGTTTTTCTCTCGTCCCGAGAGATGTAGTTTTTAGAAATGGATGCTGTGGGAAGAAGTTTGGCGCCCTACCTCTTCTTTCATCTGTTGGAGAGTTCCCACGTTTTTATTTGGGTTGACTGGTACTCCTGTAGTTGGGGCTGGTGCATTTTGTGTGCCGAATAAGAATATATATTTGCATGCGTGCGGCCGTGAATCGGAATGGGTGAGCCTCGTGTATGGTTGCTAATCGTCCTCTGGTACTGTTATTTTTAGTAGTTTCCATGGTATAGACTTGGGTGGTTTGAAACACAGTGATGTTGAATTTTACGGTGTTGGCGGTGTTGACGGCGTTGACAGTGTTGACGGCGTTGTTACACTTGACGGTGTGGAATTCAGCGGCGTAGAATTTTTTAACCTATTTAATTTCTTTCCCGCTCGGTTTGGCATAATGCTAAATGAATACTATTCTTACTGTATTTACTGTGGTAGGTTCATATATTCGAAACCAAATGAAGCCTAGCTGAACAATGTCCCCTAAAATTTCTTGCCTTTCTTCTATTTACAATGTGTCTCTATTTCATATTGTCGGGGTATAAAATTCTACGAAAATTTGCTATCCCTCTCTACTTACTACGTGACTCTGTTTGCAGCTCGGGAATGCGCGGTTTGTTTACTTCGCGCCCCAGTTTGTCCTTGGTGCAAGATCCTCATTCTCGCTCGCTCGATAGGGAAATGAAAGGTAGGGTTGAAATAATTGTATTAGGTTTTGTTGTATTGGAAATAATAAAGGAAAAGTTTATTAATTTGGCCGCAATGAGGCGCGTTCATGCGCTTCCAAAATATTTCAAGAAAGCCCTAAATCTAGGGCTTCCTCGTTGTCCGGGCTTATGTGCATGTACGCTTCTATGCACTCGGTGCAATGCCCCGCCACTTCGATATTAAAAATTTGTTCCGTGCAAATCATACAATACTTGAAGTTTATTAGATTTCTTCTTAACGTTAGTAGGTGACGACTTGCGCGGCTGTAGTACTGAGTTTCTTCTGCCTTTAAATTTTTATAGCAGGAGTAGCAGATCTTTCTCCGATATAAGTCACTAACAAGGGAACACCGCGAACCCGGACTCACCGATGGGAACGCATCTTTGTGGGTTTATAGAGTGAATCAAGACAAGAACAACGGTGTGTTTCATTTGTGCCCTATCGCCCTTTAAGGGGGTGAAAATTAACCTCAAAGTCAAATTGACACTTCCACTTTTTCGCGTATAACTCTCAAAGTACAACACACAGAAAAAAGTCTCAAACAAAAGTTTAATGGTACCATAAGCGCTACAAACTTGCGTTAACACAATTTTGAAAAGAGTTTGAAAAAAGAATACCTGAACGAAAAAAAACTTTTCACAAAATTTTGTGAACGCAAGTTTGTAGCGCTTATTGTACTTCAATAAGGGGGGTCACTCAGGTGAAAATGAACTACCAGTAATTTTACAGATAAAAATTTGAAAATATTTATATCCATATTATTTTTTACGCTGAAATGAATTATGTAAGAGTTAATATAGTGACAATTTTTTTCCAAAATTTAAAAAATAAAATTTCGAAAAAATTATTCGATTGTGACGTCCCTATAATTTTCGCCCAACCCTAACTAACTTACTCCTTATATGACCTACCCAAGAACCTACTACTATCTATGAACCACAACTCTTAACCCTTTACGAATCATCAGATCTTGGACGATGTACCTTAGCGGTCCCCATCTCCAGCTGATTCCCCTTCCCCTCTCCGCCTTAGAGGCATTATTCCCTCCTCAATTACGAATTGCAACAAGCCCTCGCCCCAACCTTTCTAAACCAAAATCTCTTCCCTCCCCCTCTCTACCAATGAAAACCACAAAAGTCCACCCAACGGATTGAGTGCCCCTTTTCTAAATCTCATTGTTTTACAGCCTAATTATAGATCAACCTTTGATTCTTACAAAAACCCCAGAGTTATTACGACACATACTTTAAGGATGACTCATCACGCCTACCGCAAATTCCACGCATACTTTGGGCATGAGTCATCACGCATACCTCAAATTCCCCGCATACCTCACATTCCATCAATTTGTATAAATACCGGTGCCGCATGGCCCACGGATCACTATTCTTTAGTATCTTCACGCATCAGTATTATTCCGTGCTATCGCCAAGTCGCGACCATTACTCTATGGTTTTCTTTATTAGTTATATTCTTACCTTTCAATTCAGTGTACATCAACCAGCGTCTACATCACTGTAAGCGTTTCTATTTCTTTTATTTTATAATATTGTTAATGCTTTTGTTTATTACATTTCATTGCTACGTTATTTCTTCGTGTTAATTTCTTTGCTTATCGCTTTATATATATATATAGTTTAGTTTGCATTTATATCTTGCTTAAGCTTTAGCCTCTTATTATTATATTGCTATCTTTATCACATAATCTATTATTGTTTAACTCCATTGCTTCGCATCTTTTGCTATTTTTGCCTAACATTAATTATCTATCATTTACCTTTATATAAATGTTATGTGCCTATGCTAAATGTCCAACGCATAATTATAAGGTGTTTATTGCTATCTGTTACGTGTTCAAATAAATAACGCTTTCGCTTTTATCTTTAAACCGTCAATTCTCGCTATTTCGCCTCGAATACCTGGAACCATTACGCGCAACGACTACAGCTGATCGGTCTCCGCAAGCGCCGGGAGTTCTTGCCCGTGTTTACTAACGTTCTTCCATATAGAGTCCCGCATGGGTATTCCCAAACCAATAGTAAAAACCCTACTATTTACGCCTTTTTCATACGATGCAGCTAGTAAGCCAATTATAGAGCCATAAGTCAAAGCCTGTACTCTCACGTGCGTCACTCGGGTGTACGATCACCATTCAGCCTTCCCTGGTCGATACGAGTCACGAAGCATAGCCTTCATAAAGAAGCAGGTCTTCTTACGAAGCAAAGTCTTCGAGCTCTCCTACAAGTCGCGAAGCATAGCCTTCATAAAGAAGCAGGTCTTCTTACGAAGCAAAGTCTTCGAGCTCTCCTACCTCTCCACGAGTCGCGAAGCGTAACCTTCATTAAGAAGCAGGTCTTCTTACGAAGCAAAGTCTTCGAGCTCTCCTAAAGGTCGCGAAGCATAGCCTTCATAAAGAAGCAGGTCTTCTTACGAAGCAGAGTCTTCGAGCTCTCCTACACATATCCGCAAGTTCGGAACCATAGCCTTCATAAAGAAGCAGGTCTTCTTACGAAGCAAAGTCCGCACGCAACTTCCCTACCCCATATATGTCACGATCCAAGTCCCGCCACCCAGGACGTGACATAAATTTGGTGACAGCGGTGGGATACGTTTTCTGTTAATCCAAACAAATTCTATAGCATACGGTACCCACAAAGATCCCGAAAAAATCTAGTATGTGCATTAAGCACCCAAATCGGAGCGCATTGTCCTATCGAAGCCGCCGATTGCAGAGTATAACGGCTTATCTGAACGCACTAACCTGCGTTTTTGGAGGCATAGCCACAACCACGGACGGCAGCGAAATTTGCCTGACGTGTTCTAATCTATCGCCCGCAGACACCGTAGAGGTATTTTGGACCCATTTCTACTACACTTATAGAACTTCTGTTTATTGCCCACGGTGCAGGAAACCCCTGATACCAATTCGCCCCATAAGGGACTGCACCGAGTGTTCGGAAAACTACCTCCTTGCGAACCAAAGCTACCTACGGTTCGATAATTCCCGTTCATAAGGGTAAAAATCACCTCAATTCCAAACTAATTAATACGGCACCCACAAGACCCTATATCTAGAATGTGCATCGCGCACCCCGATCGATGTGAACCAACGTACCGGAGTCGCAGGCTACAAAGCTTGACAGCATATCTGCAGTGGATGATCTGTGTTACCGGGAGCATAGCAACGACCACTTTCGATGAAGACATCTGTTTAAGATGCTCACAGCGAGATCCAACGGACACTGAAGTAGTATATGAAATTCACTACTGCCAAACGCCCTACACATTTCCCAATTGCCCTCGGTGCGACGGTGTCTTACTCCAAACGCGGCCCGCGAACAGTTGTGTCATATGCACTGAGTGGTACCTCCTTTCAAACAGGAGCTACAACGAATTCGATAACGCCTACCCCATTGACTCCACAGACTTCTAAATTAACATATACCTGACGTAACTCGATTTTGGTCTCACTGTGAAACGTTCAATAGAAAATAGCTTCACTCAGGACCCTAAGGTCTAGTATGTGCGATCAACGTCATCGACGAAGCACCCCATACTACCCAAGCCGTAGACTGCACGATATTTCGACAGAATCAAACGCGTTGATCTGCGTATCGGGAGGCGTTGCAACGACCACGGAAGGCGAAGATATTTGCTTAAAGTGTTTCAATTTGGACCCAGTAGAAGTAGACGAAATATACCAAGTACACTACTACCAACCCAACGATATATTCCCCGAGTGCCCTCGCTGTAGAGACCATTTACTTCAAACGCGCCCCATAAGCAGTTGTGTCGCGTGTAACGAACATTACCTCCGCTCAAATAGGAGACGTCGCGATTACAATATTACCTACACGGGTAGAGAACACCGCTGATTCTGAATAACGGCTGCCGGAAGCCAGAGTAACGAACTTTAAAATCACCCCACTGACGACAAAACCACACTAATCATGTCCGTGTACGGTGAAACCGACGACAATTGCGCGAACGACCAAGGCGCGAGCACTAGCGCTATAGACCTCGCGACCAATGAATTGCTAGAACGAGTGGAATTATTGCGAGAAAAACAAGCGCAAATCGACAGGTTGCACGAACTATATGTCGCCAACCCGAGCACTAACACGCGTCCCGCTTTGACTACCACTACTGACAAACCGGTGTTAGAGGATCTCTCCGCTCAAATACACGGTATCCGCGAAATGATAGAGAAACTTATTGTACCCCCGCAACAAAATTTTGCAACCCCGGGTTCCTCGCGTTTTGACAGAAAACCGGCACCCGGCTATAACTTCCTTCCGGACCCAGATCCCTCGCCCCAGATTAAGCTGAAAGATGCAATAGAAACCGTGCCCAAATTCGACGGCCACAATATTCCAGTATTACAATTCGCTAGGGCCTGCAATAGGGCTAAGGCTCTGGTTCCCCCGCACGCTGAACCTCAGCTTGCGAGGTTGTTACGAAACAAACTACAAGACCACGCTTACTTGGCCGTTGAGGATAGGGTCTTCAATTCCGTAAATGACCTTATCAAACAACTCAAACGTACCTTCGCCCCCGCTAAGACATCGGACCATTACCGCGGAGAGCTTGCCAATATTATAAAAGGTACCCATGAACACATACTAGAATACATCTCTCGCGTCAAGGATCTCCGATTCGCCATACTGGAAGAGGACAGGGAATACTATCGCGATTTCGCACAAACTCATCCCCAAAGCCTCGACCGACTGACATTAGATTCATTCATCGACGGTCTTCCACCTTACTTAAGGATGCGCCTACAACAGCACCACTTCGAAACGTTAGACGAAGCATTTGATCTAGCAGTCCTCGTGGATAAAAAGATGGACCGGGATCGGCTCAGGTTTGCGGAACAAAAGCCACCCAAGGTGACCTGCCAACTATGTAATAAGACGGGTCACGACGCTCGATCTTGCCGAAGCAACCAAGGCTCCACCCCTCAACCCTCCGAGAAACAATCCCCAAATCGCACAGCAGAATCCGGGTATCAAGCACCCCCACCCCTACTCCCGTATTGGGACAAAAATAATCCACCTCCACCAAAACCCACAGAATTACGAATCTGTGCCTACTGCAAAAACCCCGGACACCTGATCTCAGAATGCAGAAAACGTATGTTTAACCGCAACAGAGACCTTGGAATTGCCCCAGCACTAGATTCGGGAAACGCCCCGGCCCCACGGACAACCGCGGACGCGTACCGTGGAACGGGCCAACCAGGAGCGCGTCCAGTAACGATAGTTCAGGACCAAGGACCACCGGAGCTAGGATTGCCACCACGCAATTAAAGCCAGTGGGCGAAGCCCCATCCGTAACCATCCACTCTCCAGACTTCGAAACGACACCGGAATTAATGATCGACACCGGCTCCGAAGTAAACCTATTAAAAATCCAAGCCGTAAAGAGAATACAGGACATCGATCCAGAGAACCAGGTATTCCTTAAAGGCATTGCAGAAGACAACGTCGCCACCCTCGGGACCATAAAGATAACCCTCTTGGGCAACGACGTCACATTCCACGTAGTCAAGGATGACTTCCCCATCAAACCTCAAGGAATACTGGGGACGGAGTTCTTAAGAGAACAAAACGCCACAATAAATTATTCCAAGAGACAGTTGGATGTCCATGGAACCACCATTCCTTTTGTAAACAAAAATCAAATTCTGCTACCCGCGAGATCAAAAAGCACCTGTTTTGTACACGTATCCAACTCCGATAAAAAGGAAGGATATTTACCGCGATTAGATTTAGGCGCAGGAATCCACGCTGGCAACGCGCTTGTTCGTAACCAGGACGGTAAGGCATACCTACAAATCATAAACACCAATGAAACAGAGGTACCAATCACGATTCCGACTGTTGAACTGGAAGATTTTGACGAAGTAATTACTACACGCAAACAAAGGCAATCAAAAGAGACCAAAACCCCAATAAATACCACCCCTTCTCCCAACCTAACAAAAACCAAGCCCCTCTTATCAAAGGATCCGTCGATCCACTACCTCGAGGCACCGACAAAAGTGCACTCGGTCCCAATCCCTGCTCATCACTCTGAATCTCCCCCAAATTCCCACAAGTCTCTTACGACAGCATCAGAAACTGAAATTACGGAAAGATCCGAAAGGGCCCCTTCAAAGATGGAAAGAGTGCTCCAGTCAATCTCCACAACACATATGAACTCAGAAGAAAAGCTCCACGTTCAGGGAATCGTGGAAAAGTACCACGACCTGTTCCATCTACCCGAAGAGAAGTTGGGTCACACAAATGCCATCCAACATGGAATCCCGACGACGGATCCAGCTCCGGTCAACACGAAACAATATCGCTTTCCCCCTATACATAAAAAGGAAATCAACAAGCAAGTACAGAAACTACTTGAAGATGAAATTATCAAACCATCATTATCGCCCTACAACTCGCCCATCTGGATTGTGTCCAAGAAACCAGGACCCAACGGGGAACCCTTGTGGCGGATGGTACTGGATTTTAGGGACCTTAATAAAAAGACCGTTCCCGACGCATATCCACTTCCGAATATTAATGAAATATTGGATCAATTAGGAGGAGCCAAATACTTTTCAGTATTTGACCTCGCCTCAGGATTCCACCAAATACCTATGAAACCCGAAGACGCGCCCAAGACGGCATTCTCCACACCTCATGGACACTATGAGTTTGTAAGAATGCCATTCGGACTCCGCAATGCACCAGCTACTTTCCAACGTCTGATGGATCACACACTTGCAGGACTCCAAGGGACGGAAATGTTCGTCTACTTGGATGACATCGTCTTATATGCAAGCTCCCTCACTGAGCATTTAATTAAATTTAAAAAACTCGCCCACCGCCTACGGGAAGCGAACCTTAAACTTCAACCTTCAAAATGTAAATTCCTACATAAAGAAGTAGCATATCTAGGACATATAATCACCGAGGAAGGCGTGAAACCTGACCCACAGAAAATTCAAGCCGTTCAGAAATATCCATCACCTCGCTCACCAAAAGGGATTAAAGAATTTCTCGGGCTAACCGGATACTACCGAAGGTTTATCCCTGAATTTTCCAAAACTGCTCGACCATTGACCTCACTATTAAAGAAAGACACATTATTTGACTGGGGACCGTCCCAACAAATCGCCTTCGATCAATTAAAATCAGCATTGTACCAGGAACCTATTCTACAATACCCAAATTTTGAACTGGAATTCCACGTCACCACTGACGCTTCTGACTACGCAGTGGGAGGAATTTTAAGTCAGGCCGTCGCAGGGAAGGAATTACCAATTGCTTACGCCTCCCGCCTCCTGAACAAAGCGGAAACCAATTATTCCACTATAGAAAAAGAATTATTAGCCATTGTATACTGTGTCAGGCATTTCAGGCCTTATCTCTACGGAAGGAAGTTTATCCTATATACGGATCACCAACCTTTAATTTGGCTACATAAGGTAAAAGACCCAACTTCACGCCTTGTTAGGTGGCGCTTAAAATTGGCAGAATATGAATACGAGATCCGGTACCAACCAGGCAAAAGCAACAAACTTGCCGACGCCTTATCTCGTAATCCCCCTATAGTAGAGGCATGCCCTATAAGACCACGAGAGGAAGCAGACGATGATTGGGAGGATCAGCCTCCACCTAAACGAGGCCCCGGAAGACCCCGGGTCCCCAGGGTACCAACTCACACCCGTCTAAGGGCAAGACCCACAAGAAAACAGCCTGATCGAAAGGCACGCAGAAGGACTAGCCCTCCGGAACCAATGGACGAAATTGACGAAGAAGAGAACCCAGCCGAAGAAAGGGAACAATCAGGAATCCCCTACCAGGCCATTTCGCCTCCACGACCTTCAACACCTCAAACCCAGGGTGACCATGACGTTGAGGTAGAATCCAACGCATCATACGAGTCCATTTCAGACTCGGAACTATCAATTATCGACTTGGATGAACCTCTCGTTGCTGCATACGAGGCAGACCCCGAGCGAAATATCAGAATAACACCGTTAACTAGTCGCGACCCATTGTCCTTACGAAAAGAAACGCTCGTCTTCTTCCTAAGTGCTGACGGAAAGGCTTGCGATGACGGAGCTAAGCAGCTGGACGAAATGGGAATGTTACCGGAAACAGGTGAATTAACACTGGGCAGAGCCCACGTAACATACAATCGAGGACAAATTCTAGTAGGGTTAGTTATTAAAGACACACACGATACGCCTTTAATAATGACAACGTGGAATGAGGCCCTCTCCTCCCTTAAAGACGTGGTACAAGAGCTCATAGTACACTCGATCAGTATAGCCAAGACAGCCAATATCGACCAATTAGACTGGCAGGACATCATCATGGACATCCTTGAGGTCCTCAACGACGAAGAGATCGATGTTACCATTTGCCTACAGCTTGTCCGAATCCCCGAGGAATCGGAACGGACGAATATAATTACCGAGAACCATGCATCCGCTGTAGCCGGACATAAAGGCGTAACTAAAACCTATCACCGTATACGATATCATTACTTCTGGAAAGGTATGAAGAAAGCCGTGGAAGATTTCATTCGAAGCTGCCCGGAATGCCAAAGGAAGAAACTTGTACGCGTAAAAACCCGGCAGCCTATGATCCTCACCGACACACCGGGACGCGCCTTCGATAAAATCGCTTTAGATATTGTAGGACCTTTACCCACTACAAGAGAAGGCAACACCTACATATTGACCATGCAGGACTTATTAACTAAGTACTTTGTATGTGAACCCCTAAAACAAGCCACGTCGATAAAAATTGCGGACGCATTTATAAAGAAATTCATTTGTCAATTCGGTGCCCCTAAAGCCATCCTCACCGACCAAGGAGCAAACTTTACCGGCAATTTCATGAAAGCAGTAGCCCGTAGGTTTAAAATCCAACAATTCAGAACCACAGCCTTTCACCCACAGACTAACGGCTCCTTAGAGCGATCGCACCTTGTTTTAACAGAGTACTTGAAAATGTTTATTGATAAATACAGCGACTGGGACGAGTGGACAGACTTACAAGGGAAGTTCGGCAACCCGAAAATTCAGAAAATTATGAAACTCGGTGTGCAAGTAGAGTTGTTCATCCGTAACGCAACCCTATTTTTTGTTGGTGCCATAATTCAATTTTTAGGGGTGAAATCACCCCTTGAAAAAAATTCAGAATTTTATTTTCCGTGGAATATCTCGAGAACGGTGAGAGATATCGAAAAAAAGTTTAAACAAAAGTTGCATCCTACTTTTATATCTAGAAAACCGCGTAAAAATAATTTTCGAAAAATCCATATTTTTCAAGTTACCCCCACCACCGATCCTTAAAATTAAGTTTTTGTATTTTGTAAATATACGCTGAAATACCTCTGGATAATCTCTTTTCATACATATATATAGTTTATGTGTTATAATTTTTTTGCAAACAAACAAAACCTCTATTACCGAATTTGAAGTCCATTTTGGCAGTTTCCATTAATAACATGGTTTCTTAAAGCCATATTTAGGTTATTATTTATGTAAAGTTTAGACAGCTTTCAATTATTTAAGCAAGGCAGTACGTGCCTAAAATTGCATCAAAGGTAAAACTCATTAAAACTGATCAGTGACGTGCATGAATCATTATGATATCAGCACATTCGTACATGCATTACTTCAAGTGTAATCGTATTAGGCTATTTTGGAAACCACACGATAAATAAATAATGCGTGAAGATTTACAATGACTTCGCAAAATATATATTTTATCATTAAAATGACGCAGAATCGCATTGATGCCGATAACCTTGTCGAACCTTCCGATTTGCATAATGCATATGTATATGAATTTTAAATGATTGTAAATCAATTTTACTTTTACATCCCACTAATAACATATATATAATATTACAGTTAATATTAAATTTAATTATAACATTATAGCAGTTTTCATTAATGACGTGACCGCATAAAGTAATATTTAAACATTCGCAGTCTCTTTTTGTACATGTTATATTGTTTGATTATACATTGGAAGAATTATACTAATAGAAGACGATAGATGCATTGAAAATTACGCTTTGTAATTGGTACAATAATGATATTCTTCATAGAAATGATGGAAACAAAAATACTTGCCGCACCATGCACATCGCATAAAAGCCGGCTCCCCACAAATACTACATTTGGGTATAGTCTTTTCATTCCTGAAGTAACAGAAATCTACAGGATTTTGAAATTCGCTGGGATGCGTTTCTAGATATCCGCTTTTAAACCAAGCATATTGAAAAAGGTTTTTGAATCTAGGCGAAGAAAACTGGTTGTGGGTTAGGGACTGCAATTTAATTATTTCATTACGTAAGTGCAAATTGACATCTCTCTCTTGGAGAATCACATTATCCGAAAATGTCCGCACGAAATTTTTCCAAATCCGGAATCCAAACACATCTAAAGGCTGAACGATGGCCGTCGTTTTTTTTGGAATCATTGAAAAAGTTACTTCCTTGTCTTGTGGAATCAACTGCTGTAACTCATTTGGGCAGTGTCCCGTCCACGAGTCGAGTAGGAGCATGCTTCTACGGCCAGTATTCGGTAGATACACTTCGCTAAACCAAGTTTTAAAATGTTCAGACGTGAGTTTTCCTGACTTTGAAGCTCCGATATAAATATTAACCGGGCGGAATAGAGTTTTTTGCACTATCGGACCAAGTGTTCCTGTAGATTCCTTCAAAACTATGTATAGTGGTGAAAGAAGACGTCCGCTTGCTGATATAATAGGCATTATAGTGTAGCTATGTGTTGTAGAAGATACCGATTGAATCGTCGCTTCTACCGTTTTCACTCCTAATTTCGCCAATGTTCGCCCAGAATGTATTTCAAGGTTGAAGCCACTCTCGTCTGCATTATAAATTTCTTCAACTCCGACAGATGGGATGTTAGACTTTACGCGAGAAACAAACGATTCTGCGATATTTTTGATATTGTCAATATCTTCAAACGTAAATTGCGTCCTGAATGTTGTTATCTTGCGGGACACAATCCTATGCGCAGTCTTAAAGTTCCAAATCCACCATTTACTTGCCACGAATTGGGGTAGGTCCACCTGGTTTTTTGCCTCCAAGGCCCACAATCTTAAATTCATGTCATGAACAATAGATCTTCTGTCACAAGCTTGTTCAAAATTTTGCAGTACATATTCCGCAATAAATGCAAATTTATCTGCATTTGTTCCACCTCTCTCTATACTCGCCTCCCACCTGTATAGCTGCGGCAAAGATTTAACCATGCGATAATTTTTCTGTACACTGGTAAGCGATCGACGTGCCTTTTTTCCACTTTTCCAAAACGTTACTGCTTTTCTTTTATAACTTAAGTCGACTTTTCCACCTTCATCATCAACAGTACATTCTGCAGGGTCAAAACTGTCTTCTTCTTCTTCTGCAGGCATAATGTACTCTACAACTTGTGCACCATGTGGTTCGGATGGATCGGCAAAATCGAGCACATAATCATGTTCAATTAATGGTGGGGAATGTATGTTTTGAAACTTTTTTATAATGTCCCGAATTTCATTGTGCAGTTCCGTTTCTACCGAGTTTATAGGTGTCTGTATTATACTTGCAATTTGAAACGTAGTGGCTAACATGTTTATTACGTTAGCAACATTAATCGACTGCATTTTCAGGAAAAGCCTTTCAAACAATGATCACTCACTTTCTTCAATTGAATGGTAACTGACTGCTTGCAAAAATGTAACTGCCATTCGCTGCAACCTCGGGAATATTTATATCAATCAAAAGACGCGAATACGTAAATATGTTTACCGAAAAGTGAATGTGGCACAAGAATATTATCAGTTACAATTAAAATGATGCAAAGTCACTGTAAATATTTACGCATTATTTATTTATCGTGTGGTTTAACTGTAATGAGTTTTACCTTGGATGCAATTTTAGGAACCCCTAAAAGCGGATATCTAGAAACGCATCCAAGCGAATTTCAAAATCCTGTAGATTTCTGTTACTTCAGGAATGAAAAGACTATACCCAAATGTAGTATTTGTGGGGAGCCGGCTTTTATGCGATGTGCATGGTGCGGCAAGTATTTTTGTTTCCATCATTTCTATGAAGAATATCATTATTGTACCAATTACAAAGCGTAATTTTCAATGCATCTATCGTCTTCTATTAGTATAATTCTTCCAATGTATAATCAAACAATATAACATGTACAAAAAGAGACTGCGAATGTTTAAATATTACTTTATGCGGTCACGTCATTAATGAAAACTGCTATAATGTTATAATTAAATTTAACATTAACTGTAATATTATATATATGTTATTAGTGGGATGTAAAAGTAAAATTGATTTACAATCATTTAAAATTCATATACATATGCATTATGCAAATCGGAAGGTTCGACAAGGTTATCGGCATCAATGCGATTCTGCGTCATTTTAATGATAAAATATATATTTTGCGAAGTCATTGTAAATCTTCACGCATTATTTATTTATCGTGTGGTTTCCAAAATAGCCTAATACGATTACACTTGAAGTAATGCATGTACGAATGTGCTGATATCATAATGATTCATGCACGTCACTGATCAGTTTTAATGAGTTTTACCTTTGATGCAATTTTAGGCACGTACTGCCTTGCTTAAATAATTGAAAGCTGTCTAAACTTTACATAAATAATAACCTAAATATGGCTTTAAGAAACCATGTTATTAATGGAAACTGCCAAAATGGACTTCAAATTCGGTAATAGAGGTTTTGTTTGTTTGCAAAAAAATTATAACACATAAACTATATATATGTATGAAAAGAGATTATCCAGAGGTATTTCAGCGTATATTTACAAAATACAAAAACTTATTTTTAAGGATCGGTGGTGGGGGTAACTTGAAAAATATGGATTTTTCGAAAATTATTTTTACGCGGTTTTCTAGATATAAAAGTAGGATGCAACTTTTGTTTAAACTTTTTTTCGATATCTCTCACCGTTCTCGAGATATTCCACGGAAAATAAAATTCTGAATTTTTTTCAAGGGGTGATTTCACCCCTAAAAATTGAATTATGGCACCAACAAAAAATAGGGTTGCGTTACGGATGAACAACTCTACTTGCACACCGAGTTTCATAATTTTCTGAATTTTCGGGTTGCCGAACTTCCCTTGTTAGCCGCGTTTTCTTATAATACTAGTGTCCACGAAGGCACTGGTTATACCCCCTACGAACTAATATTCGGGAAAATAGCTCGGATACCCAGCCGAACTCCGATGGTCGAAGACTTCGAGAATGAAACGTACAATCATTATCTTGCAAAATTGAGTACGAGGGTACAAGAATTACAAACCGCCGCAGCCAAGAGATTAGACCAATCAAAACTTAGGTACAAAAAATACTATGATCGCCACATAAACGAAGAGACCTTCAAACCCGGAGACTTAGTTTACGTTCTAGTAGAACCGCGAAAAGGGAAATTCAGCGACCAGTACTCTGGCCCGCACACGATATTAGAAGTAATCCCTTCACAAAACCTAAAAATATCCTGGAAGGGCAAAACGAAAATAATTCACGCGAACAAAGCGCGCCTTGGTCGCCAGCGCGAGAGTCCCGGTTGACCGTAACACTTTAAGAATCAAAGACTTCAACAAGTTTATTCCTAGGTTTTCATCACTATCTATATCGACGTCACCATGCCATCCCCACAAGGCCCAGTGGCTCCTTCCAAAAGGAAAACTAAGGGAGGAGGCCGATCCAGGCGCCTGTCGAGGATGCGATGGCTTCGACGGGAGTATCAGAAGGCTGGAAGAAGCCTATCACCCCTTCTCCCGCGGGTCGTCTCCATCGAGATCCTCAGGGAGGCAACGCCAGCAGTCCCAGAGACTCCACCACCGACCCCACAGGACACAGAGGCCCCACAGGGAAGCAGCTGTTCGCCATGGCTCCCCAAAATTATGGCGGCTTACAGCCTGCAGGAGTCCACGGAGGAACCCAGCGTGGTCACCACCGAGGACTTTCTCCCACCAACGCCGCTGCACCTGGAGGGGTTCCAGGAAGCTCTGCCGCCACCACCTCCCCCATACGAATGGATGGAAGAAGGAGCACTCTCCTATCCTCCTCCTCCCCCATACCAATCTCCTCCTCAACACCTTACATCCCTAGTCCCTTCCACAACTCCACCCAACCCCGGAGTGGTGGAATTCTTAGACACGGGGTCAGCCACCAAGGTACCGTACCACGAAGAACTGACGCCCGAGTACTTAAGATGGTTAGATGGCCTGCGTAAAAGCGGCTACGACCCCACCTTCTTCCTGGAGGAACCCAACCCCTTTCCCGACCTTTACTCCATGTTCCACTTGTAAATAGTTCCTAAACCTTCCTCCCAACCCTTTCTTGTAAATAGCATCCTTATATATAGTTCCTTTATCCAAAGATTTTGTTTATTTCATTCCATTGACACCAAAGATTTTCGTTTATTTTACCCCAAGGATCTCTTTTATTTTCCCATTTTTGCACCAAAGATTTCGTTTATTTCATTTCGTTTTTCCTAAAGATTTCTTTTATTTTTCTTATTCTGACGCAAAAGACCACGTTTGGTTATTTTCCACCATACTCATTGATCTTCTTTCCCATTAACGGTGATGTTTTATTTTCATATTTTTCATGCAACTTCAGCAAATTATTTTATTTTCTCCGTATTCCAAACATATATTTTGTTTCCTTATCCACTTTCTTTATTCTATAAACATCCAATAAAGAGCGTGCTCAATCCAGTCAACCCCGCTCTTTAATGTTAAGAAATGCACGCATTTCTTCATATAAGGGGGGAGGTGTGACGTCCCTATAATTTTCGCCCAACCCTAACTAACTTACTCCTTATATGACCTACCCAAGAACCTACTACTATCTATGAACCACAACTCTTAACCCTTTACGAATCATCAGATCTTGGACGATGTACCTTAGCGGTCCCCATCTCCAACTGATTCCCCTTCCCCTCTCCGCCTTAGAGGCATTATTCCCTCCTCAATTACGAATTGCAACAAGCCCTCGCCCCAACCTTTCTAAACCAAAATCTCTTCCCTCCCCCTCTCTACCAATGAAAACCACAAAAGTCCACCCAACGGATTGAGTGCCCCTTTTCTAAATCTCATTGTTTTACAGCCTAATTATAGATCAACCTTTGATTCTTACAAAAACCCCAGAGTTATTACGACACATACTTTAAGGATGACTCATCACGCCTACCGCAAATTCCACGCATACTTTGGGCATGAGTCATCACGCATACCTCAAATTCCCCGCATACCTCACATTCCATCAATTTGTATAAATACCGGTGCCGCATGGCCCACGGATCACTATTCTTTAGTATCTTCACGCATCAGTATTATTCCGTGCTATCGCCAAGTCGCGACCATTACTCTATGGTTTTCTTTATTAGTTATATTCTTACCTTTCAATTCAGTGTACATCAACCAGCGTCTACATCACTGTAAGCGTTTCTATTTCTTTTATTTTATAATATTGTTAATGCTTTTGTTTATTACATTTCATTGCTACGTTATTTCTTCGTGTTAATTTCTTTGCTTATCGCTTTATATATATATAGTTTAGTTTGCATTTATATCTTGCTTAAGCTTTAGCCTCTTATTATTATATTGCTATCTTTATCACATAATCTATTATTGTTTAACTCCATTGCTTCGCATCTTTTGCTATTTTTGCCTAACATTAATTATCTATCATTTACCTTTATATAAATGTTATGTGCCTATGCTAAATGTCCAACGCATAATTATAAGGTGTTTATTGCTATCTGTTACGTGTTCCAATAAATAACGCTTTCGCTTTTATCTTTAAACCGTCAATTCTCGCTATTTCGCCTCGAATACCTGGAACCATTACGCGCAACGACTACAGCTGATCGGTCTCCGCAAGCGCCGGGAGTTCTTGCCCGTGTTTACTAACGTTCTTCCATATAGAGTCCCGCATGGGTATTCCCAAACCAATAGTAAAAACCCTACTATTTACGCCTTTTTCATACGATGCAGCTAGTAAGCCAATTATAGAGCCATAAGTCAAAGCCTGTACTCTCACGTGCGTCACTCGGGTGTACGATCACCATTCAGCCTTCCCTGGTCGATACGAGTCACGAAGCATAGCCTTCATAAAGAAGCAGGTCTTCTTACGAAGCAAAGTCTTCGAGCTCTCCTACAAGTCGCGAAGCATAGCCTTCATAAAGAAGCAGGTCTTCTTACGAAGCAAAGTCTTCGAGCTCTCCTACCTCTCCACGAGTCGCGAAGCGTAACCTTCATTAAGAAGCAGGTCTTCTTACGAAGCAAAGTCTTCGAGCTCTCCTAAAGGTCGCGAAGCATAGCCTTCATAAAGAAGCAGGTCTTCTTACGAAGCAGAGTCTTCGAGCTCTCCTACACATATCCGCAAGTTCGGAACCATAGCCTTCATAAAGAAGCAGGTCTTCTTACGAAGCAAAGTCCGCACGCAACTTCCCTACCCCATATATGTCACGATCCAAGTCCCGCCACCCAGGACGTGACACGATTGTAAAATCCATACCCTTATTTCTGTAGAATTGTATACAAAGACTGCAAAAAAATTTCAGCTCGAAAACTTCATTTTTGTCCGAGTTATAACGTTTTTTGTTTTAGCGTAGTAACTAATAACCATGAGCAGAGCGCTCCGCATTGAACCTTCTTCTTTCGAATGAGACCTCGCCCAGCCCAAAATCTGTTCATATAAGGACGAAAAACGAAAAATCCCGAACCCATGTTTCGGGCCAGATTGTGTCGGTATACAGCGCGCTGCATTACCCGTGTCTACCCCCTTAAACTGTAACAGATATTCGGATGCGTTTTACGCGAAATTACTCTATGAACTTTAAAAATTGTCAATTTTTTGAAAAACTGAGTGTACACGAAAAACGATTTGCAGATTCGTATTCAACGCATAAAAATGTTCAAGAAACACGTATTGGATGTTACAAGTCCCAAAAAAACGATAAAATATGTAAACATTGTAAATAATTGTAAATAGGATAGTTAACAACTAAGCTAAGTGAAGTGAATGTGGATGTATAAATGGATATAGGTATGTGTATGGACGAATGTGTATATAATTCTGGAAGGGGGGGGGGGTAAAGTAAGATGGATAAGACACCTTAGCGAATAAGGATAAAATATATGAATGTACGAATACAATGTTATCCCATAAAAGGAAGCAAAGAATAAAATTACTACTATTGCGATTAATGATCATTATAATTCAACATTATATATTTTAAATACACTATGTCCCTAAATTTAAATAGAATTTATACTTTTTGTTGCAAAATTCATACAACCAAAGATTAATAAAATTCCAAATTTATCGTTTGAAAAACAAATAATTGTAAAGGCCAATATGAAAACAATTTCACGATAAACTATGAACAAATATTTCATGTTCAGATTCCTATTCGATAGATCCGAATATTCGAAGGTTCGAATATTCGAAGGTTCGAATATTCGAAGGTTCGAATGTTCGAATATTCGAAGAAATTATTCGAATATTCGAAGAAATTATTCGAATATTCGATGAAATTATTCGAATTCTGTGGTATTCGAATAATCGAATATCCGAATACTTAGATTATTCGAATATTCGTTACAGCCCTAAAGAGAATGCCTCTTTTCGTGATTTTTGGAAGGGGACCAGGGTGTTTCGCGGTGTACCCGATCGAGTCGCTTTGTGGATGCCAGAATAAACCTACTGTTTTCTTTTGATCCGTGAAACTAAGAGACATGTGCTGATCATCTGACGTGTGTAATGCATCTAATAACCGCGGATCATTGGAAGCCCACTGCCTTAGTTGAAGACCACCCCTCGCGGTGAGGGCGAGAAGTTGATCGCGAAGAACCTCCGCATCCTTGAAAGTCATTGCCCCGGTCAACATGTCGTCGACATAGAAATCGTTTTGTAACACTTAAGCGGCAATCGGATAGGTGTGACTCTCGTCCCTCGCGAGCTGTTGCAACGTACGTAGAATGGCGCAGAGGCAACCCCGTATGTCACTGTATTTGAAACGAAGGTTTAAAGTGGTTGATTATTGCGTTCCCTCCAAAGAATCATCTGGCATTTTCGATTGTCCGACGTCATTTCGATTTGGCGGTACATTTTAGCGATGTCCGCGATAAGTACGTACCGATGTACTCTAAATCGAGAAACGAGGGTGAATAAATCGTCTTGAACCGTAGGGCCTTCCATCAGTATGTCATTTAACGAAATGCCACTGGAGGATTTGGCAGAAGCGTCAAACACAACTCGTATCTTCGTGGTAAGGCTGTCTGCTTTCGTTACGGCATGATGGGGTAGGAAAAAACCGTCACGTGACTCGGAGTGGATTGCCGATATATGGCCCAACTCCTGATATTTTTTAAGGAACGCGGTGTATTGCTCCTTGACTTGAGGATTGCGATTGAGTTGTTTTTCTAGCGACAAAAAGCAGTAGTAATACAAGGGGGTTTCCAACTCGGGTGTGCTAAGGGGAGCGCGGGGGCGGGGGGAAAGTGAGGGCGCGCAGGAGAGCACGGCGGAGGGAAACCTGGGCGCGGGGCCTGCGAGGAGAGGAAGACAGGTTGCGCGCGCACGCGCCGCGGAGTGGGGGGAAGCCGCGATGATGGAGGGGATCACTCCGGGCCGAGCCGCGGAGGCCTCTCCAGACCTGGCCCACCGTCGGAAATTTTTCAGAGGGAGGCATTGACCCCCGAAAAAAATCTTTTAGAATTTGGCCCACCCGAAATTTTTTTTCAGACCTAACCCAGGGTGGGGACTGTCCTAGAAATTTTTTTTTCCGAACCAATAATTTATTTTTATCGGATGATGTTTCGGGCAATGTCGACGTTTTTCGACACCGCGTCTTCGAGGGAAGAAGACGGAGCATTACTTTTAAAGCTAAATTCTAGGAGGGAAAGAGACACCACTACATCGGGGATAGAATCACATGCATTCTACAGCTAACAGTATTTCAAAGTGTTCCGATTTAACGTCGCCGCGTTTCGCGCGATAGCATGCGCAATATGTGTCCTCCGGAGCAGTCGTGTGGGATGATGTTATTTGATGGCGCGAAGAACGCTCAAACGAAACAGAATTATATGGCATCTGGAGAATTCCGAAACGTCGAATCATAAAATTGAGGCATTTGATGGAAAAAGGGCACATAGGCTTATGTGCCGTTTTTCCGTAAATCGTTTAAATCGACTCAGGTATATGTTATACATATATAATATATCAAGGACATTTCTTCTCCCACGTTTAACTTAGCTAGATGCTGTTTTGTTACGTAGCGTGATCGCCATGCAGCTACATAGTCGCTGAGCGGTCGCGCTGCCACGCTGTTTACTGTCTAGTCGTGCAATACGTTTTATTTTGTGTAAGCGAGGAACTATGGAAACTGACAATGAGACGAGTATCGAATCCGCAAGGAAAGATGCGAATTTAGGAAAGAAGAAATTGATTTATAAAACAACTTGGTGTAAAGAATTGAAGAAATTAAAACGTCTTGGAGGACACAGTTATATATCTCATTCGGGAAAAGAGGTTAAAGGAAAAACATTTCATTTTATTACGAAGTGTTGTACAAATGATTGTTACAAGGAATTTGATAGAGATCACCAAGAATCTATTTTTAACTCCTTCTGGAAATCCGATACAAAAACAATTCAAGACACATATCTTGCTAGCTGTATATCGAAAAAACCCAAAACAGATCGTTCTCGTTATAAAATCAATCCGAAAAAAATAGAATAAATATTTGGCAGTACTCTCTTAAAAAAGATGGAATAAGTTATCCGATATGTCTTAACTTATTACTACATTTGTTACAAATATCAATGAAAAGAATGAGAATAGCCCAAGGAAAAGTTCAAAATGACGATACTTTTGAAGAAAGAAGAGGAAAGCACGAAAACAGGTCTCACAAAGTGAACGATGATGTTTGGGAATTAATGAAATCACACGTAAATTCTTTTCCACATAAAAAATCACATTATTGTCAGCATAAATCTTCTTTAAACTATTTCAATAATCCTAACTTAAATGTGAAAAAACTTTATAACAGTTTCAAGATGTATTATGAACAAGAAACTGGAAAACCCCTTATTACAGGATACAACTGGTATTTCAAAGCTTTTCGCGAAAAATGTAACTTTACTTTTCGTCAACCTAAAACAGATGTGTGTGACTTTTGCACAAAATGTACAAATAAACTTAAAGTAGACCCTCATGATACCTGCAGTTCTGAGTTCGAAACGCACAAAACAAACTACAAACTCTACTTCGAAATGAAAAACAAATATATTAATGAAGCGAGTAAAAGTGTTACTGTTCTTGTGTGAGTTCGATTACGCGCAGAATTTCGCTGTACCAAAGTTGAATGTGACAGCCCAGTTCTACAAGCGACTCCTGTGGTTATATACATTCAACATACACATCTACAACAATGGGACATCTTTCTTATACAACTTTATGGAACATGAAGCAAAAAAGAATGCGGATTCAGTAATTTCCTTTCTCAACAAATACCTCACAGAAAAATTGAAGGAGAATCCTCGCATTAAGAAGATAGTGCTCTTGTCTGATTCAGCTGCAGGACAGAATAAAAATTCAGCAATGGTGTCTTTCTGTTTATGGTTCTTAAGAATATTTAATGTTGAAATAATCCATCTATTCCCTGTACGAGGACACTCATTTGGACAATGCGACAGAAATTTCGGGATAAATTTTTTCGGGCCAGTTTTCTTCATGAAGCATCCAATGAGTAAGGGTAAAAAGTTCACTATCCGCAAATATGTGAAAATATCTTCCAAACCAAATGGTTTGCTTCATACTTACGAAAAGTACAATTCGAGCTCTGTACCTTTCAAGTTCTGGAAAAAAAACGTACAATAAAAAGCAATTAAAGAGCATTCAATTGAAACAAGTTGAATCACCTGGCCTGAAAGTTAATAAAGATAAGGACGTAAGAGATCTGTTGCAATACTTGGACGAGGACAGCAGAATATGGATTGAAAACGTTCTTCAAGCAGCAAAGACTATACCGAGCGAATCTGATAAGGATGAATTCATGTCGACGGACGAGGAAAAAGTGTAATAATTTTGGAAAAATTTAACAAAAATTACATATTTAACTTCTGTAAAAATACTTACTTAAAACATTACATTTTTTATTTATTTTTGTGATTCATTTTGTATTTTTTATTTAAACAACGTATAATACATGTGTAACTAAATAAGTAAACAAAGTTATATTTAAATAAATAAACAAAGAAGCTATTTTTTACGAATTAACCACTTTTACGGAAAAAGGGCACATAAACCACTTGCATAAAACTATTAAATAATGACACATATCATTTTCAAATCATGACTTCTGTTTACGAAACGTTTCAAGGATATGGTACTACATCCTTAAAAAAATGGATTTAATTGCATTACTTTTCATTAAGTTATAATATAATGAAAACTTTGAAATCGATTTACTCGAAATGGCATTTTGGCATATGTGCCCTTTTTCCATCAAATGTCTCAATTATGTGGCGAGGAGGAGGACGGGGAAATAAATTGAGAAATAATATACGTTTATGATATATATATTGTTACAAATCATAAAATTAAAAGAATATAATTTAACATTTTTTACTACGAGCATCATCCACAATATGATTGATTGCACATGCTAACAATTCACAATCGATCAATGAATGCTGTTCGAAGTGTTCGCTTTCAGAAATGAATTTCACATAATTCGTTGGTACGGTAGCGCTACGTAAAACTTCCACGAAGGTTGCATATTTACTGTTTACAGAGTACATGTTTTCAGTTAGCCAGGTGTACATATGTTCAATGCACTGGTTGTACGCGAATAGTTTGCGCATCGTGGCTTCAGTCATATATATGACAACGTGATTATCGGTAATTTTAATAAGTTGATCATCATGTATACGCGTGAACTCTAGTTGTAAATGATCAATTATAATGTGAGTTTGGGGCGATGTTGCGTTGCTGCGGAATCGTTGGAGTATGTCCTCCTCGTTTTGTAGCAGGAGCTTCCACGTAGACATTGAAAAGTTTAACTCGCTGCCTTTATTGTCGGCTATGGCGATCTCGACGTGACACAAATCCATACCAATGCGAATTCCTATAGTTAGACGTTTATAAGCTGTTCCAGTCAGTGGATAATCACGCCCCAGGATCCGTACGATTGATGGTTTCGGTGTTTTCATCGTTTTAAACGATACGGATCCAGAACTGTAAGAAACAAGTACATGAAATTGAAACTTTGGTCGTTTGCGTTTACAGTGAATGAAGTAAATGAAAAGTGTATAGTAACGCGTACGTACCTCATATTGAATTGTTGATGATGTTGTTGTTGTTGCTGCTGTTGTTGGCATTTATTTGGAAACACAACATCGTTGCCGGCTGCGCAGGATGAATCGTTTAAGCTGTGTTTGTACATTTTGATGTGCACTATATTTTCTATGGAGTACCGTCTGTTCCGTCAAAGTCACTGAGGTTACTGAGCGTTTGATGGAATAGCGTCCGAGAGCTCGGCTTAAATAGAGGTGCAATTGCCTCCCCCACCACAGCATATTATTCTAAAGCTACCAATTTTTCCATAATGTTTTTGAATCTGAACGTGGTATGTAACTTGAGTCCCACCCTCGAGGATAAAAGTCTCAACACGTGTTGAATGTAATATAATACCTGTGGAAGCGTCGATCCTTAGAATTATGCGGAATCAGCAGAAACTATGTCGGACGATCTCGCGCGCTAATTCGTCATATGTGTGATTCATAGAATTATGCTGTACCTATCAGCAGAAACTGATACAGCAGAAACTGCATAGAACCATGTTGGAACGAATCATCGTTTTTGCATGCAATGCATTCGAGAGAGAGGGAACATAGAAAGAGTTAGACATAGATAGCAAATCGTGGTATCAGTCATTGTTAATATAAAGTATTTAGGATAATCAGTACTAGCTTGGGATCGGTTTGTAAGTAACTGGTTTAATGTAAGATCTAAAGAGCTTAACAGCTATCTTTATTCGTTTACGAGCGAACTCCACGAACGTTTAAATTTTGGTGATTATACACAAGTTAGTCAAACGATTAGTCTGATAATTTAGCGTATAATTTAAATATGTACAATAATCACACAATTAAACAGTCATTAACACTCAATTTGAACAATAAACAAGTAACATTAATTTACATGTAGCAATTGTCTTTAAGCAAAGAATTCGAAGCAAGTCGAATAAAGGCGCAAGCAATGTGCGTAAGCAAAGAGTTTTAAGAAAGCGCAGGCAATGTGCGTAAGCCAATAATTAGTATAAAGCGCAAGCAAGGTGCGTAAGAAAAGCGTATTTACCCAAGGTGATGTCAGGAGCAGGAGGCCGATTCCTCGAAATCGACCGTGATTTCTAGGAAGGCAAGCCTTCCCCTTCCATAGATCGCGAATCAGTGGAAGGGGACGCGATTCGCGCTCCACGCGAGTGAGCAGGCCTGTGCCACCAAACTTAAGTATAACTAATTGTCGAGAGATGTCCTTAGTTGGACACTTTCCGCGTACAGTCATAAAGGCATGCTCCAAACTGCACAAAGCCTTAAATCGTTGCAACGTGTTGCGTGGAAGGGACGTTACATATACATTCCATTTACAATCATGGGAGAATTCGCGCAAGTAGAACGCCAATTGTTGGATCAATCTGCACGATTGATTTCGCGGGAAGAGTACCTCGCGTGGGAAGAACGGTGCACCGAGTGTATAGAATCGTTGGAAGAACACAGCCGAGTGGAACGTTCCCGAATATCTATCAGCGTTCGACAATCGTTGGTTGCTCGAATCGCGCGACTCGAAGGATTGAAATATTCGTTGCGCGGACGTTTCGTGCGCGAAGGTGCCGGACATTCTAGCACAGGACTTTTATGGCGCGAAATAGACACTGCGTTCGATAGCCGCGTATTAACTGGTGCCGTGCTAAATTCGACTTACATCGAGCCGCGCAACTTCCTGCAGGATGCGGAGACTATTGTGTTGGAGCATGTGCGGGGCGCTTTGAGAAAACATCGAAATCTCAAAGTGAACACTGTCTTCAACGGTGAATTTGTGGTGGGCGATAAACATGCTTGCAAGAGTATCAATACCCGGAACTGCGAACTCTTCCGCACATCCGATCTGCAGGAATGGTACCAACGATGCGTCATCGAACCCACCCTGGCATCGCTGGAAGAGTTCCAGGAACGCGACAGCGGATGGGCATTGACGAGAATTCTCAATCTGACAGTCAATGTCAACAAGTATAATCTGCTGCGCGCCGGGTGTCACTACAAGTTGCCGCGGCAATTAATGCTGAAGAACGCAACGATCAGTGTGCAATCCTCAGACAATGCGTGTTTCGCGTGGGCAGTGATCGCCGCTCTACATCCTGCGGAAAGAAATGCCGATCGTCCAAGTTCGTACCCCGACTATGCTTCCACGCTAAATCTCCAGGGCATTCAGTTCCCAATGTCTCTGGCACAGATTGCGAAGTTTGAACGGCTGAACGAAATCTCCATCAACGTCTACACCTTTGAGATGGAGAAGAAGAAGGGGTCAACGGTCTTTCCACTGCGTCTCACCAATTAAAAGAGGGATAAACACGTCAATATGCTCTACACACCTAATCAAGAGTACGGTGATGTAGGGCACTTTGTGTGGATCAAGAACTTGCCCCGACTAGTCAGCACGCAGCTGAGCAAGAAGAAGGCAAGGAAATTCATCTGCGACCGGTACGTATATAAACTTATGAAATGCGTTGCAAAAAAAATTAAATAAAAAAAAAATTTTGTTTTTACAGCTGCATGCATTACTTCAGCTGTGCCGAGAAGTTGGAGGTCCATACAGTGGACTGTGGACAGCTGAACGACTGTGCCATCCTGCTGCCCAGCGAAGGCGAAAATCTCCTCAGCTTCAGTAACCACTGCATGAAGGAGCGGCTCCCCTTCGTGGTGTACGCAGATTTAGAGTGTATCATCGAGAAAACGGAGGACGATCGAATGGGTGATAATAAATTACACACGTACCAGGACCATAAAGTGCACAGCATAGCATATTATATGCATTGCTCGTACGATACATCGCTATCGACGTATCGATGTCGCCGCGGCGCGGATTGTGTTTCATGGTTCGTCAACGAATTGGAAAATTTTGCAAACTTCGCTAAACCTATCTTGACCAGTAATGTTCCCATGCTTGATTTAACCACCGAACAGTGGATCACATTTCGCGATGCATCACATTGTCATATTTGCGAAGAACCATTCGAGGCTAGCGATGTAAGAGTTCGCGATCACTGTCATCTCTCCGGACAATTTAGAGGCCCGGCACATTCGGAGTGCAATTTAAATTATAAAAATGCGTTTTACATCCCCATAGTTTTCCATAATTTATCCGGCTATGATTCGTATTTCATTATCGAGGAAATAGCGACCGCTTTTGAAGGCAGCGTTAACGTGTTGCCCATAACTAATGAAAAGTACATTTCATTCACAAAAAATGTCGAAGATACGGCTGATTCGGACTCGCGAAATTGTATTAAATTGCGATTCATTGATTCGTACAAATTTCTCAACACCAGTCTCGACAAATTAGCATCTTTTCTTAGCACAGATCAATTAAAAATTTTACGATCCCAATTTGAAACATTATCCGCCGATGATTTTAATTTATTGAGGCGAAAGGGTATCTTTCCGTACGAATACCTTGATTGCGCGAACAAGCTGCAGGACCCATGCTTGCCACCGCATGAATCATTCTACAGTTCGTTAACAGGTGAGACTGTATCCGAGAGCGATTACGCACATGCTGAGACTGTCTGGCAACGTTTCGAGATTAAAACCTTGGGTGAATACAGCGGTTTGTATTTGAAGACATATGTCTTGTTATTGGCAGATATTTTTGACAATTTTCGTGAAATTTGTATCAAGAGCTATGGACTAGATTCGGCGCATTATTACACTTTACCTGGTTTCACGTGGGATGCTATGCTAAAACATACCAAAATTACATTCGAATTGCTCACAGACGTCGATATGGTCATGTTTGTCGAACGCGGTATACGCGGGGGTTTAAGTCAATGTTCCGGAAGATACGCACATGCCAATAACAAGTACATGTCAGCTAACGACGCATCGGAAGAGTCATCGTACTTAATGTACTTTGACGTGAATAATTTGTATGGATGGGCAATGTGTCAACCTCTGCCGTACGCTAAATTTCAATGGGTCGATGATGTTGCAAATTTTAACGTGTCTTCAATCGGTGTCGATTCGCCCACGGGATACATTCTCGAGGTAGATCTGGAATATCCGCAACGTCTGCACAACATTCATGCCGATCTACCGTTCTGTCCGACGCGTGCCAAACCACCTGGCAGCAGACAGGACAAGTTACTCGCGACGGTATACGATAAGCAGCGTTACGTTATTCATTATCGCAACCTGCAGCACTGCATGCGTCACGGTCTTCGTATTATAAAGATACACCGCGTGCTTCAATTCGCTCAATCCCCCCGGGCCCCGCGATTACATCGAACTCAACACACGGTTTAGAACAAGCGCGACAAACGACTTTGAAAAAAATTTGTACAAATTGATGAACAACGCGGTATTCGGTAAAACCATGGAAAATGTACGAAATCATGTGGACGTAAAACTTTTAACGCATTGGGATGGGCGATATGGCGCGGAGGCAATGATCGCGAAACCGAATTTCCACAGAAGAAGTGTTTTTTCGGAAAATTTAATAGCTGTTGAATTGCGAAAACTCGAGGTGAAATTCAACAAACCGATATACACGGGTATGTGCATTCTGGACATATCAAAAATTTGTTTGTACGAATTTCATCACGAGTATATGTCACCCAAGCATGGAACAAATTGTAAAATTCTATACACAGACACAGACAGCCTCATTTATCACATTCGATACGACGATATCTATGAATCTATGAAGCGCAATATCGACAGATTCGACACCAGCGATTATCCCATCGACAATGTATATAATATGCCCCGCTTGAATAAGAAGGTTCCAGGGCTGATGAAGGACGAAAATAACGGTGCGATAATGACCGAATTTGTAGGTCTTAGGGCGAAAATATATGCACTTCGCGTAGACCAGGCCTGCCCCATCGGGTGCAAATACCTCCTGCATTTCTGGGACCCGGGCAACAGCCGGGCAGCGAGACTGTTACGTTGCTAACCACAGCATGGGCTGCGGGAGAACTGCATGAGTGTGCGGCCGTCCATGCAGGCTCGTACCACGACGCACACTCATACCGTTCTCTCACAAATTTCGCAACGGGTAGCAGTGGCGCAGTTCCGGCGCTCGGCTGTTACTTGGATCGCAGGGATTCAGGAGGTATTTGCACCCGATGGGGCAGGCCTGGCGTAGACGGTAAAAAAGATACGAAAAAGGCGAAAGGCGTCAAGACCAACGTCATAGCCAGAACGATAGCTTTCGACGACTACGCGCAGTGTTTGCACAGGGAGGTCGAAATGGTTCGCACACAATCGTGCATACGGTCTAAATTGCACAAAGTGTACACCATTTCGGAATCCAAAATCGCTCTAAGTCCGCACGACGACAAGCGATATATCGTACCAGATTCGACCGACACTCTACCCTGGGGACATTATAATATACCCTTGTGAAATAGAAACTATTGTATTTATTGTATAAAATTCTTCGCACATGTATGGAAATTATTATAAATAATGGAATTATTGCATATGTGTCATTGTATATTAACTGGATTATAAATGGTGGAATTATTGTTTAAAAAAAAAATTGTTTGAACATGTATATGTATCATTGTATTTATTGAATCATGTATTATGTTTTTTTACAATACATTTTTTTTATTTATCCTAGAATTGTGCGATTTATCAAACCCCAACCACTTGACGTACACCTTATCCCCCTTCCTACGTAAGACTTTTTCCACTAGATACACATCAGGATCGGTGACGCGTTGCAGCTCATGTTCGTAGAATCCTCCAGCAACAGGTTTTCCACAGGAATCGACGAGCAGATACGTCGCGGGATAAGTTGCTTGTACTTTGGCTATCTTAAACACCTCCGTTGTTCAATTCGGCGTATAGCCTTTATCGAAGATGGTTTTAAATTTGCTCACGCGCACAAACTCGCCCAACTTGAATCTCGCTGGAGCGGCGATCTTTACGTTGTTGTACACGGTGGCTAGCAGCTTGTCGGCGATCGCAGGGGTAACATCGCATGGACGCATTTTGATGGTTCTATGTTTTCGCGCGTTATACTCTGCGAGAAGACTTGGTAGCGAATCGATCCATCTGTAGGTTCCATTGAGCGTAAACATTTTCCACATATTGTTCTTCAAAGTTCGATTGAAACGTTCCACGACGGAGGCCTTCATCACCGAATACGTCGAATAATGATTAATGTCATGCTTTGCCAATAGTTTCTGCACATCAGCGTTGTAAAATTCTTTTCCTTGATCGGTTTGCAAATTTTTCGGATATCGATCTCTAAATATCTTTGCAAACGCTTTAGTCACCTCAGCGCCACTTTTAGTCTTCAACGGCATCGCCCAGGCATACTTGCTCAGCACATCGGTGACGATGAGTATGTAGTGGTGACCTTGGTTGAATCGTGAGTAAGGACGCATATCTACAACGTCAGCTTGCCACAGATCGTCGTATCCGTGCACTATGACGCGCCTCCGCGGGAAATATCTTCGAGCTGGAGCGTGCAATTCCTCGACGAGTTGTCGCTTCTTGCAACCATGGTTTTCTTTACTCTTGGGTGTCGATAATGGTGGCATGTTTGATCGCAGAGGTGTCTTCGACACGAATGATGCGATAATTATCGTGTACGCGCATTATGTGCTCCCCATCGGTGCGGGGGCAAGATCAACTGTCTCGCACGATTCTCTTTCGCAGCGCTGCTACGGGATAGAATTCGACGCCTGCGATATCTTTTGAACGCTGTTTTGCAACGTCAACATATCTCTCTGAAACACGACCAGCTTCCTCTCTAATTCTTCCTGTTGCTCTCTCAAAAGTTTAATGCTCTTTTCCATATACAGTTTATTGACAGTATCGGTGTCAGCCGTGGGTTGCGCTACCCGTCGTATTTTGCGTGATTTTGCATCAAAGTCAACACCGGTCATGCAAAGAGCGTTATCTCGCATGTAATTTCGAAGCAAACCGTTCCATTTGTAGTAGTCCATTCCAGCTGTTCCACTCTTCTAGAGCGACACCCCAAATTTGTTGATCGGCATCTCGATGCATACAGTGCGCGTCATTGGCGTGCGGTTTAATTTATACAATGTGGCCCGCCTTGCGAAGTTCCTCCTCGATGGATGCGATTTCGTTATCGAGACCCGTGTGACCTGCCGCGCGCGATGCAATGAGCAATTTAAGTCTATCGACCAGCTCGTTGGGATCGTCCCAGTGCACGTAATCGATCTTGTTATCGTTTACCGTCATGAGTCGTGGTGTCCTTAGACCTTTCCCTGCCCTTCTAGCCGATGAACTGGGGACTAGCGGCGCAATTACATATTTGTACTTGTATCCCCTGTTGCTCAATATGCGATTGTGATCAGCATGTTTGTGTCTGTGAGCGTTCGTCGCAAGCAGTATACTTTTGTATTTTTGTTTATCGGCCTCGGTGTATACAGCATCGTCTGCATTGCTCTTGAAAATCAGTTCGTAAAGGCCGGGCGTTCCCTTGTATCTTACACCATCAATGAGTATATTATCATCCTTCTCCATGTCGAAAACCTTATTTCCAAGCATCATCTTATTATTGGTAAAGTATACACCGTATACATAGTCTATGTTCTTATCTTTATCCCTACTTAGGATTACATCTATGTATTTTTGCCCCAGCGGACCGAAATAACTGCGAAGCGTTTCTTGTCCCTCGGATGTTCGAAGGCGTTGTCTAATAGATGTCACAAATGACTCATTGGGAGAAGTTTCGAAAACTTCATCATCATAATCACCATGATCATCATCATCAATGGCTGAGAGCGATTGTACACGAGGAATTGTATTTATTGGCGTGATAGGGACCGGAGGGTCGTTTAACGTAGTATTCTGTCGTTTCCGCTTCGATTGAACTGGTGTGGAGGTTACGAGTGAATAATCCGATGACGCGCGCGATTTCCTCTTTCTCTTCAACGTCGATGTGTTCCTTTCGGGTGAATTTTTGTTTTAGGCGTTAATGTTTCATTCTCTTCACCGTCAATGCTCACTGGTGATAATGTGCTTGCCTCTGTGGTATTTTTCACTATATGTTTCAAAGGTTCGACGATAGATTTAAAGTATCTCTCCAACGCGATATCTTCCTCCATCTTGCCAGCCTTCAAAGCCAAGTGTTTCTTGCGAATGGCTGCACTAGTTTTTGCAATTTCCTTCGCTATCCTCTCGCGATCCTTAACCTCCAGACTATCAATATCAATCATCATCGTTGTACCGCAGACGATGCTTTCTCATCGAAGTGTTGACAGCGATTGTCCATCTCACGGTTTGGCAAACTCGTTAAAGGTACACAGAAACGGAAGTATAGAGGGACATGTAAAGGACAGGATAAAGAAGGCAAATATCGCGTTAAATCAGGTCTGGGGGATAGGGGAGAGAAAGTTCATCACAGATTTTAAACTCAGAATGTTCCTGTTCGATACCTTGGTCTTAGGGGTGCTCTTGTATGGTGTAGAACTGTGGGGATACAAGGAATGGGCAGAAGTGGAAAGGGTGCAATTGAGATACATTAAATGGACGTTAGGCCTGGACAGACGAACACCGGACTATCTGGTACTAGAGGAAACAAAGAGGTTGAAATTAAGGGTCAATACGGGGGCGAGAGCGTGGAAGTTTGAAGAGGAAGTAAGGAGAAATGGAGGGAGGAGAATAGTGAAAGAATGCATTAGAGAGAAAGAAGTTAATAGAAAAGTAACCAGAAGCGGAAAGGAGAGATAAGAGTACCTGAGAAGGAATGGACTGAGTCAGGAGTGAGTGGAAGAGAGAAGAAGAAGGGGAATAGAGGTTGCAGAAAACTTAAAGAACAGGGACATACAAGTGCAACAACAAGGACAAAACTCGAAAATAATGCAATCGAAATATAATAGCCGATATAAATATATTAGAAGGATAGGGCTGCCGGAATATTTGTGTAAAGAGGGGGGAGGACAAAAACTTATCGCACAAGCGAGATGCGGTAATTTAGAGAAGTGGAACAGGTATTGGAAAGACAAAGAGGGGAGATGCTGTGACCTATGTGGGGATGAATTTGGAAACCTAGAGCACTTAACTAGGGAATGTAGAGAAATAGAAAGAAAATGCAATTTAGTAGACTTGGTAAGCGAAAAAGGAGACACAGAGACGATAGACTGGTTACAAAAGTTACAATAGAGAAGAAATGAAAAAAGAGGGAGGAATGAGAAAGGCAACAAAAGAGGAGATAGCCAAGGAAGAAGCAATGGGTCAACCTAACTAAGAAGAAGATAACCTAGTCAGAACTAGAGCCATAAAGAGTTATATATCCAGTATAGAAATTATTTATGAGGAAGAGAGTGAGAGAGAAGGATGCATGGGTAAGATAGCTTGTAAGTGAAGTAGGAGATTGTAAACCAAGTCCAATTCTTGGCTGTGAAGCTGAATAAACATTTCTATTCTATAGACGGGCTAGAGAATTACTAGAAAATAACTCATATAATTTAGAAATTATTGAGTTTGCAGCTAGGATTAGCAAAGATCGTGCTGCTTGTGTTAATGAAGAAATGAATTCCAGTGAAAATGATGAATTACGTCACACCAAAGAATCAGCACTGGCATTCTACTTATAGCATGATTATAGTAAATGTAGATATGTAGGATTAGTAAAAGATTCTCGGTCGAGGAACTGTGCAATTTATCCGGCCTACCAATCTATCAGAGAAGCAATGACTGAATATCAACTGCAAAATGAAATAATATCGGAAACACAAGTTATCGTGCCATTACAAGATATGCTTAATAAAACAGCTGAGCGTTTGTGTAGTGCAGTGGCTGTAAATTGGGATCAGCATAATTTACTGAATTTAAAATTAATTGTCACCTTAGGGTATGATAGCTCGTCAGGTTATACAAACCCCCATCAACAGTATGAAAATACAGAAAACGAGGCGCCAAATGCCCAGCATTCACTTTTTGTAAGCAGTATAATCCATAAAAAAGAATCACATTTAAAACCATTGTCTTAAATTAATAGATTTATTATAAAATTAATGATATACAACAATTGCGCCAATTATAACAATGGCTATTTATACAAAGAAAAAATATATTAAATAATATTAAACAGATATATTTTTATAGAAATCAATATTTTAATACGAATAAATATTTTATTCAAAATACTTGGCGCTGCGCCCCGAATTGGTGTTGCTATACTGAATAAACATGTACCTATATTATAACAAACTTTCTAGTGCGTTCGTCTGTATGTGTGCATGTGCATATGCTACGTATGATATTAGAATATATGTAGAATAAATCTGACTGCGTTTCTAATATGTGTATGTATTTGTTTATGTATTTTAAATTGTAAGGGAGTTATTGTTAATTAATAATATTAAGACAATTAACATTTTTTTCGGTTGTGCAGCGCCAAGTATTTTGAATAAAATATTTATTCGTATTAAAATATTGATTTCTATACAAATATATCTGTTTAATATTATTTAATATATTTTTTCTTTGTATAAATAGCCATTGTTATAATTGGCGCAATTGTTGTATATCATTAATTTTGTAATAAATCTATTAATTTAAGACAATGGTTATAAATGGGATTCTTTTTTATGGATTAATTAAAATGTCCGGTATATGAGTAATGGAATGTATGAACACAGCATTTTAGCTGTGTATATGTTATTATATATAGTTGTATCATCTTAGGCGCAGTTGGAAAGCACCTTTATGTACTGGCAGCTCATTTCGATTTCACTTTTTTTTTTATTTTATTATTAGTATCTTCAATTTTTGTGATTTATTTGATTTTTCATGTACTTGGCGTATTTTTTTACTTTTTTGAAGTTTTTTATGGGGATCTCACTTCTTTTTACAAAGATAATTTGCATAGGGACTGACTTTAGATAATTTTTAATATTATAAATTACAAATTATCACGCGACAGAATTAAGTATAAATTCTATATTCTATGTAAGTTTAACAACTACGAACAGAAACCATATGCACCGGATTGCCAATCTATATGTATTATATTATATGTATAGTACTTTGTGTAAAATACATGGTGCGCGAATATATATATATAAAGCCACATTTTAGTTATATATAACTAAACTTATATAGAAGTAGAGTGGCATTTTGCTATTGTAAGTGTAGACCGGAAATTTATTATTATTATTATTATTATTATTATTGATATACGGGAGAACCCTTTAGATAACAGAATTTACAAAGCTTACAACAAATAGATATAAATAAAATAAACAAAGATTATACAGAAAATATAAAATATACAGCACAAAACAAAAACATAACAATCAACAAAAACGTAAAAACCATTGACATGGCACTTAACGGTCACGGAGGTGACAATTTCCCGATCACCGAGGCCCTAAAGGCACCTAAGGAGTCAGCGAATATATCAATATCCCCTAAAGATTTATTCATTTCTACCATCGCGCGATTGATTGGGTCGACTGCGTAATGATGGTATTCGGGGATATCCGTAGAGAAAAGGTGTCTAGGTCGGAGAAAACGTTGCGGCGCATGAAAACCAATCAAGCCAACAAGCTCCTGGCAGTTTATCTGTCCATGGAGAACCTTGTAGAGAAAAATAACGTCAGCGCAGACACGGCGGTCACTAAGAGGTAAAAGTTTAGTCGTATGCAACGCAGGAACATAATCGTGGTCATTAAACCGCATAGTGTTACCAGTTACCCTCATGGCCAGCCTTAGGAACTTATGCTGGACCCTTTCGATTAAGTTGGAGTATTGCTTATGCCTCGGACTCCAAATCACCGACGCATACTCGACATGAGGCCTAACCAGTGCAACGTATAATAACTTTAATGTTCTGATGCGTTTGAAGTTCTTACCGAAACGGGCTATAAACCCAAGGGTTTTCATAGCTTTGCACGCGATGTTGTGATAATGATTGCGAAAATTTAGACATGGCGCAAACGTAACTCCGAGGTCCAGGACTTCCACAACCTCAGCCAACGTGGCTTGGCCTAAAGTGTATACTGATGGAATGCCACTGATCAACCTATGAGACCTTAGTAACACGCATTTACCGGTATTTAGCAACATCCTATTTGCGGTACACCACTGCTCAAATCTAAGGAGATCCGCCTGCAACTGATTTACATCATCTAAACCATTAATGGTGCGAAAAATCTTTAAATCATCCGCATACATTAGAAATCTACTGTGCAGAAAAACCCCCCCGAGATCATTAATAAAGAGGAGGAATAGAAGAGGACCGATGTGAGATCCTTGAGGAACGCCCGAGGTCACATTTACTGGATCAGACAACCCATCCTGCACCCTTATCACCTGTACACGGCCTTCAAGGTAGCTATTGACCCAAGCAAGGAGCGGCCCGTTAATTCCGATTGAGGCTAGTTTATGATTCAGAATAGAATGATCAACGGAATCAAAGGCTTTACGGAAGTCTGTATAAACGGTGTCAACTTGAAGACCCTCATTCAGTGCAGCCGAAACGAAGCAGTGGTATACGGCAAGATTAGAAGTTGTCGAACGCCCAGGGACAAAACTATGCTGTTCATCGCAGATCACATTAGTGAGCTTAGGCATTAGGTGCTCTGTAAGTATCTCTTCAAAGATCTTAGGCATGACTGATAGTTTACATATCGGCCTATAATTACGCACGTCTGAGCGGGCGCCTGCCTTGAAAACCGGAGTGACCAAAGAGGTCTTCCAAACTGCCGGGAAAATGCCCTTAGCTAACGACGAGTTGAAAATATGCCAGAGGGGCCTCGCAAGGATAAAACGACACTCCTTGAGAAACAAGGGTGGAAGCCCATCAAAACCGGGGCCCTTAGACGTGTCGAGTGAATCTAGCTTAGAATAGATATGACCAATCGGGATAGAAATCGAATGAATATTAACGTCGCCGTCCGAAGACGAACCCGGATTCAGGGTAGACGCCGCACTAGTTCGTGGGGTATACAGGGTGTTACTCTACCTATAGTCAATATTTTGGGGGGTGATTCTACAGGCATATATAAGTCGAAAATCAAGAGTGACGAAATTGCGGTAAATGCTTCGTTTATTAATTATCGATGGTTAAAGATTGACGTCTGGATCGCCTGAATCAGCCTGAATGACGGCAACTCGACGCACAGCGGGCCGCGCGAGGCAGGCCAGCCAAGGGGCGTGCAGTGGCGGCGGATGCGTGACGGATTTGCCATGTAGAGCGCATACTTACTTACCTACCTCGCCGAAACTGTGACATACGATACTTGCAATAATTTATGAAAAGATGCAAACGTTGTTCGGCATTAAACCTGCCTACTCGTAAAAATCCACAAGGGCATATCAAAACCCGCCCAACGGGATTCTCAAGTAGAGAGGGTGAATGCCATTGCCTTTGAAAATATTGCCCTCAAAAATCACCCACACGGCCATCCAAAGCACCGCGATTGTCCCGTCCGCGATTGTTCACTTAATTACACACACGCACTACGATTAATTTTCTCGCGAGTGTACATGTCTTCGCGCACTGCGATTGTCCCGTCCGCGATTGTTCACTTAATTACACACACGCACCACGATTAATTTTCTCGCGAGTGTACATGTCTTCACGCACCACGATTGTTCACTTAATTACACACACGCACCAAGATTAGTTTTCTCGCGAATGTCCATGTCTTCACGCACCGCGATTGTCCGGTCCGCGATTGTTCACTTAATTACACACACGGACCACGATTAATTTTCAGTCTTCACGCACCGCGATTGCAGTCTGTGCTCGCGTTGACGACAGTCGTCAAACTGAGGAGACCTTGGCCAAATCCCTGCGCGAAGGACACGAACAACGTTACGAATAAACAACCTACATACAATGTATCGCTACACCTTCGCCGAGTGGCTCAAGCGATGATACACAGCTTATGCAATAAATTAAATTCTTTATTCTTCATGGAATCGATAGGTATGGCAGTGACACCAATGGATTCTCTATGTTTTTCCATAAGGAATCGATCGACGCCACTTTCGCAAAGATCTGATGAGAAATGCAGAATACAGTAAAGTCTCGTTAGCCGTTCGATTTACTGTACACGATACTGACTTTTCGCTATCCCCACCACTTTTCTCTCACTCTTGTCCGGTAAAGGCGAAAGCGAGATGGAACGAGAGCGAGCGAAGGCACTGAAAGCGAGCGTGGAAAGTTACGAGACAGACGACGCATTGATGTTTTGTCTCGCTCCGTCTTTCGGACGCCACAACACTCCGTCCTTTGCGTGCGTGACGGGCGTGCGCGAAGGTCGCAAGCGGTTACGGTGACAACGAGAACCGTTTCGCAAAATCTTGACGCAGGCCCGGCTCAAGTCTTTTTTGCACCGTAGGCGAACTTCTCAAATTGCGCCCTTTATTATAATACATTTATTTGAGATTATTTATGACTTTACTCTGCAAAATTAGGCAACTGCTAGGGCGTAAGTTGGACAAGAGGTGCAAAATGGTATTTTCATTGCTGGCATTGCTGAAAATAAATTTTTAAATAAAATACTACACATTGTACTACAACGGTTTTAAACTACGAATAAAAATTGAGAGTAAGGACATCAATAAACTGAAATAAATGTACAATAATAAAGGGCTCAATTTGACAAGTTCGCCTATGGCGCAAGAAAGACTGGAGCCGTGCGTGGTTATCTGACCGCCGCGCGCATGCGTCAAGCAGTTACGATTACATGGGAGCGCTCGCGTCTGTCGCGCACGCCGGTCGCGCACGCAGTCTTCCATCTCGCTCCCCCCTTCGGCCAGAAAGAAGCGAGAAACTCACACCCGGAATTAGGGTTTTGTCACGATACGTGCTCAATGTCAGTCCTGCCCAGCGAGCGGCTAACGAGACTTTACTGTAATTTCAGATTCGTCGCTTTCTAGTGCGCAACATTGTATGGCCCCCTGATCTCGAGCGTCGCGGTCGGAGGCCACGAAACTCAGCGCGGAACGGTCTCGTCGGGGGCATTGACTGGCCGTGCGAAACAGCTGTGATTCTCTAGCACAGGCACACGCGGGCCTCATGTAAAATTAGCTTCGTTAAAAGTAATCCGATTTACATTACATTTGGTATGATTTTTATCGGAAAAACATAGAGAATCCATTGGTGTCACTGCCATACCTATCGATTCCATGAAGAATAAAGAATTTAATGTATTGCATAAGCTGTGTATCATCGCTTGAGCCACTCGGCGAAGGTGTAGCGATACATTGTATGTAGGTTGTTTATTCGTAACGTTGTTCGTGTCCTTCGCGCAGGGATTTGGCCAAGGTCTCCTCAGTTTGACGACTGTCGTCAACGCGAGCACAGACTGCAATCGCGGTGCGTGAAGACTGAAAATTAATCGTGGTCCGTGTGTGTAATTAAGTGAACAATCGCGGACCGGACAATCGCGGTGCGTGAAGACATGGACATTCGCGAGAAAACTAATCTTGGTGCGTGTGTGTAATTAAGTGAACAATCGTGGTGCGTGAAGACATGTACACTCGCGAGAAAATTAATCGTGGTGCGTGTGTGTAATTAAGTGAACAATCGCGGACGGGACAATCGCAGTGCGCGAAGACATGTACACTCGCGAGAAAATTAATCGTAGTGCGTGTGTGTAATTAAGTGAACAATCGCGGACGGGACAATCGCGGTGCTTTGGATGGCCGTGTGGGTGATTTTTGAGGGCAATATTTTCAAAGGCAATGGCATTCACCCTCTCTACTTGAGAATCCCGTTGGGCGGGTTTTGATATGCCCTTGTGGATTTTTACGAGTAGGCAGGTTTAATGCCGAACAACGTTTGCATCTTTTCATAAATTATTGCAAGTATCGTATGTCACAGTTTCGGCGAGGTAGGTAAGTAAGTATGCGCTCTACATGGCAAATCCGTCACGCATCCGCCGCCACTGCACGCCCCTTGGCTGGCCTGCCTCGCGCGGCCCGCTGTGCGTCGAGTTGCCGTCATTCAGGCTGATTCAGGCGATCCAGACGTCAATCTTTAACCATCGATAATTAATAAACGAAGCATTTACCGCAATTTCGTCACTCTTGATTTTCGACTTATATATGCCTGTAGAATCACCCCCCAAAATATTGACTATAGGTAGAGTAACACCCTGTATACCGAGCCAAAGAAATCTGCGAAAAGATTAGCTGCAGCCTCGTTCGAGGAGGCGGAAGTTTGGTCCAGATAAACGGTACCGGGGGTTCCATGCCCACCCCGCTTGGTATTAACAAATTTCCAAAAGCTTTGCACATTATCACACACCGCGTTCTCGACACTATCAATATAAGCGCCGTGGTCCCGCGCCAGGACAAGCTTACATCTCGAACGTAGACTCGAAAAGTTTAGATAATCACAATATGCACCAGAACGGTTAAAGATTTTATGCGACCTTTTCTTTTGTCGAATCAGGAACTTTAAGCCGGGGGAAAAACATGGCGGGTATGAGGATTGAACAACCGACCGAACAGGAATAAAGGCTTCAATAGCCTGATTAATATAGCCATATAAACGCTCAAGAGCAACTTCAGGTTCGGAGTCACCTATCATTTTATCGCAATCCACAGAGTTAAAGTAATCAATAACGCTGTAATCAACGCGGTAATCACCATGCTTAAAGTCACTGAACACTATGTTACCGCACCTGTTACTGGGATACGCGACCAGACCTTTAAGCAATGCATATAAGGGTGGGTGATAGGCATCCGGTGGAATAAGGGCATCAATGATCCGGTCGATAGTGACATCAGAGCAACTAACAAAGACGAGATCGAGCATAACGTCAAAGTCATTAAAAACATTGTTTATTTAGGCAAGGTTGCAGTACCCAGCGCAACCAAGAAGGAGCTCAATGGCTGCTGACTCAATCGACGATATACCCGACCTTCTAAAGCACTCCTGACCCGAGTCATTTAACCATACCGCATGAGGTAGATTAAAATCACCATACAAACATAAGGTATCTTCACTGAATTTTTGGTATAGTTCAATGACTGAGTCGACATAGCTTGCATAAAGAGACATCTGGGCCGCGGGCGGTATATAAACTGCACCCAGAAGCAGATATTTATTCGTGTGTAGGTGGACTCTAACGAACAGCTGTTCAACGTCAGAACAGTCGACTGTTACAAGGCGGGAAGACAACGAGTTCTTGACGGCGATGAGAACACCTCCTCCTCTAGTGAAACAGCTGGTCTGTGTTGATCTATCACACCTGTATACGGCATAATCACGCAGCCCTAACTCATTAGTAGCTATCGCCGGAGTGAGCCAGGTCTCGACAAAAATAATTATGTCATACGATACAGCGGACATGAGGACAGAGTTAACTAGGGTATACAACTTGGTACGTAGACCACGGACATTTTGCAAATAAACTAAAGGGTTCAAATCGCGTTTTTTTGAGCCGAGTCCTTAGGTGGTCTGCTCTTCACTATCTTCGGGACTCCATGAATGTAGCGGATGGTTATCTGTGTGTCCCCTTGTTCGTGAAGATATCGAAGCCTATCCCTCAACTGCGCGAGGGTCCCACGCTGATTTTTGGTCTTGTCATCAGAGATCTTATAGGGGCCCTTGTAAGGGTGTTTATTCTGGAGTATCTTCCTAGCTTCCGCTGTAGAGTTGAGGCGTACACAAAGAGGCCTACAAGGTGACCTACCCTGCTTGCCAAGGCCGTGGGCTGCAAGATCCTGACTTGAAACTGGACCAATCTCGGACAAGATAAGCTTAGCAAGGTTCAAATCGGAAGACCTTTGCAGTTCCAGGGATACTTCTTGAGGTTCCGGCATACCAAAAATAATGATATTTTTGGATCTCATCTCCCTGTCGTTAAGCTCTTCGATTAAATCGTCAGCCGTTGAAGGCAACTGATCCAAGGAGATGGACGCATTATCCTCCAGTAGCTTCACACGATCCGCCAGAGCGCTTATGTCCATTTTAATTATACCTAGATCTGCTCTAATATCCATTAACAGGTCTTCCCTGAAGACCGTTAACTTCGAATCTATAACATCGTTGACAATATCCCTTATCATCGCCGCTGTTGGTAACGACGAGGGCGACTGAAGTGTCGCAGCTGGTATAGTAGAGACCGATTGTGCCGGCGAAGCGATGGCCTGACTAACGGTCGATGGAGACAAAGACAATTGACCACGACAATTCAAAAGCTCCTTCCCAAACCAGGGATGTCCCGTGCGAGCTAAACACGAAGGTCCAGAGTGGCTGATCATGCCACAGCCCGCACACATGACCGGATTAGCAACTGCGGTTGAACATCCCTTGCATTTCTTAGCGCTACCGGGCATTTTTGCTGTAGTCTTTGGACGAGAAGTAGCTTCAAAAACACGGAACACCAAAACAGGGAACACTACCAGACCAAGTCGAACACTCCAGAGTTCGATAGACTCAGATATTGGTTAGTTACCGAGGGCGTGAAGCAATTAGATATAATTAAAGCAGAAAACGCACAATGACAAAAACACGAGCACAAGGTTTAAACTGACAGAGACACTCGGTGAGGCACGTGCTAACGTTCGCAAAACCAAAACAAAGACGACTTGTCACCTCGACGGCTGGTAATAATTCAGCGAAAATGAACAAGGAGATCCAATATTTTTAACACACAATTTATTGGTGTTGGAATAAAACTAATTTAGTATGTTTATCGGTGAATTGAAGTAATGGGAATCTAAAAAATTAACAAATAGCGTGGCAACTACTGTGGATTTTATTAATTAAAATATTACGAATGTCTTTCACAAAAGATTGAAAAGCATCAAGGGAGATCAGTTTTCAGCGTACTTTCTTCACTAATGCGACTTGCTTTACATCGCAAGCAGTCCACCATAATCTATTTTCTTCATAATTCTTAACGCTATGTCTTTAAACAAATTTTGTCGATTTACCTTATTTGACTTTCTAGACACTTGTGTGGTGCAAGATGCTCGGTCTATCTATCTAATCTTCTCTGGACAACCTCCGCGCTTGTGCATTCCCTTCATTTCTATCCATCGAAGCCTGTGCGTCCCCTTCAATTCTATACTATCCAAGCCTGTGCATCTCCTTCATTTTTATCGGAATCCTGTGCGTCCCCTTCATTTCTATAATATACATAAAAACTCTAAATTACTGGTATACAAATACAAATATCTGGCAATTTAAATGCAGTGCAATTTTTTTACTACAATATATATATTATTTTGCACATGCATGGTACAAATTTCCAGAAACTTGTGCGAAAGGAGATGCTTCTCAGTCGAACCATCTCCGGACAACTACCAAGTCTGCGACTCTACATAAGAAATCTATTTAAAAAATTTTGGCGACTTACCTTATTAATTGAGGCAATAATTCAGTCCCCTATGTAGTGTAAAAACTCGTGATGACATTTCAAATTGGGACAACTTACTTTATTTGACACTTAGCACTTAGGTTATAAAATTCAAAATAGTATATATATATATATGTACGTACAATGGCGGACGACGAACGAAGAACGATACATGTGTTGGCTGAAGGTGTGTGTGTAACGCGTGTGTGTAACGTATTATGTTGACAAAAATTTGAGATTGAAAAAGAATCAGAAGAAAAATCTGAAACCTTATCGGATCCGACCGATCCATCATACGATATTATGATATCTCTGTCATGCGTGGACCGATTTTATTGAAATTGGTCTTATTCGAAAGCCGATATGCGGTTTACATATGAAAAATGCCTTTAAATTTACAAAATATTGCAGGCGTGATGAGATATTAATGTATAAAATGTCAGAAGTAGGTTAGAGTGGCCCCGGGACGAGTAAAGGTACACGGTAGCGACATCGACATATAGGGTGTTCTTTTTTCATGTACTTGGCGTCGAGACGCTACCGCGTCTCTAGATGATAATCATACAATTAAATAGTGATGTATCAGACGAATGTTCTTGGGTGAAGCCTACTCCGCAGAGCATTCGCTTTTGCAGACCAATAAGACTTGCACTGGAAAAGGAGGACGATTTTGCAATTATTCGAGAGTACAACAGATTAAATAAAGAAATAAATGATCTTGTCGCTTATAAATTTAAACTTCTCAACAAAAAACAATAAAAATTAAATTCCAAGTTTCACAAACTTTATTTGATGGGAAATGTATTAATACAATTATTGGAAATCGTGCAAGTAGCACATGCCCGCTATGCCTCCGAACGTCGCACAATTTTGGCAAACTATCAGATGATTTTCAACCAAAACAATCATCATTGAAATTTGGATTAGGATTGTTGCATGATGAAATACGAGCATTTGAACATCTACTTCACATTTCATATCGACAACACTGAAAACCTGGGATATACGGAAACATCTAAGAGGTAAGTTGACATTAATTATTCATTTATCAATTATATTTTATAAACTAAATTTTAACATGCAGTTATCTGGTGTGATATAAAATTATTCACTTTTCCTTTTTTCAGAACAATTTGATGAAAGAAAAACTTCTGTCCAAAAAACTATATACAAATTGGGGTCAGATTCGACCAAATTCTACAGGGTCATGGAACGACGAATACTGGTAATCTGGCAAGGCGTTGCTTCCAGAACTCTGTGATATTTGCGCAGGATTTGAATCTAGACCAGGAATTCATCACAAGAATTGCAACAATATTATCAGCATTTAAATGTAAAAACATTTAAAGTTTAACGAATTAGAGAAGTTCTAATGAGCCCTACAGTACATAAATTATTGAAACATGGGTGCGACATAGCAATGGAATTCCCATTGCCGTTTGTGGCATAAATTAAGTATATAGAAAAAATATGACAGCACATTCTCGTCAAAATAGCAGGAAAAATAGGATGATAGATGTATTTAATCGAGCGGTCTATCTAACCGATCCAGCAATATCATTAATATTAATAGAAGATCGCAACAGGTCTGTAAAAATCAACCATATGCAACCAGACATTAAAAGATTTGTTGAGGAGAGGTAAGACAATTTAAAAGAGTAAAATTTAAAAGTAAATTAAAATTTACTTATATTATTTGCTGCAAAAATGAATGTGTAATTATGAAAAAATTTATATTTACATTAAAATATTTTTCAGTGAGATGACCGAAGGAAACGGGAGTGACAGCGATTTATTAAGCGGTTAGGTGTCGACCAGTTTGAAAACGGCATCTTAATTTATTGTACTCTTGAATAATTGGTGAATCGTTTTCCTTTTCCACTGCAATTCTTAAATGGTTTGCAAAAGCGAATGCCCTGCGGAGTAGGATTAACCCAAGAACATTCGTCTGACATATCACTGTTTAATTGTATGATTCTCATGCTGCTTACAAAAAGTGAATGCTGGGCATTTGGCTCCTTATTTTCGGTATTTTTATACTGTTGGGGGTTTGTATGACCCGACGAGCTATTAAACCCTAAGGTGACAATTAATTTTAAATTCAGTAAATTATGCTGATCCCAATTTACAGCCACTGCACTATGTGATGTCCCACGATTTTTCGCGTGCGGTTAGAACAACTCCCACTCATAAACCACTCCACAACTCCACTAAAATCTCCCCAAACCTCAACTCTTACCCCTTTACCACTGACCACTGACCACCTTTGCGATGTACCTTAGCAGTCCCCATCTCAAGACGGTCAATCAGTGAATCCCCTTCCCTTATTCGCCCAACGCGGCACAAATGCCTCCCTCATATCGAATCTAAACAAGTCCCTCGCCCCAAAAACCTCTTAAATCGAGACCACGTCTCACACCCACTCTATGACCAAAGAAGTCAAAGCCACTACCACCTGTTTCCTATCAAAACACCCAAAACCCATTCGAGGAGTTGAACATTTCAAATTCATATGTATAAAAACCCCGGAAGGATAATCGCGAGGATTATTTGGTATACGTGCCGAAAATTCGAGTCCAAATATAGACCAACCTTTGGTCCTTACAAAAACCGCGGAAATGTTACTGTGACGCATGTTCATAATTAGGTCAAGGTGCATACTGCGCACCCCCCTTCATACTGTAAAACAGGCCTGGGATTTAAGTGAACGCAGCAGCCGATTTTCAGAGGCAACGCCTCCTTTCTCCCGCCGCACGTCTTGGCCCCCGCGGCGGCCCAGCAGCTAAGAGCGTCTCAGACCCGTACCGCGTGAACCGCGCGTAGCGTATTAAGGTGACATTGTATCAATAGGTTTTCACATCGTCCCAGAGAGCACGATTGTCGATGTGTTTTTTTTTTGTCAACGCGCCACGCGCGGTTCATATAGTACGGGCCTGAGGCGCTCCAAGCTCCAAGGCCGCCGCGGGGGCCAAGACGTGCGGCGGGAGAAAGGAGGCGTTGCCTCTGAAAATCGGCTGCTGCGTTCACTTAAATCCCAGGCCTGCTGTAAAATATTACATAAACGGGCCAAAGTCCATACCGCGCGTACCCCCGCAACCCCTTGTAAAATCATATAAATTCAAGGGCCCCGAGATAGAGGTCCTTTTTCGACGAAATACCATCACGGAAAGGACACGCGCTTTGGACGAAAACAACCAAAGGAAAGATCTCGTCCGATCAAAGATTATTTAAACCAAACTCAATCATCTTCAACCATCAAGCATGGGAAGAGATTATAATTATCTTTAATACCATTGTACATCACCATCATCATATATTGTGTATTGCTATTCTTATAGCTTTTCTTATTCATATTATTGCTAACGCTCATCGCTTATATTACTGTGAATCATTAATTCTTCTTACTTTATTCTATTACTATTGCTAACGTTCATTGCTCATATTACTAGCGTAGCAAATCTTTATGCTTTACTCAGTTCTATGTTTGGCTTATATACTTGTATCTCATATTCACACTCTTAATTCATTATAATAAGCATTTATATAACCATTATGTGCTATTACTTATCGTGTCACGTATTGTTATAAAGCCCAACCACTATCGCTTTACAGTGCATGGCTTACCCGTGTTTTAACTGAATAAAAGATCCATAAATCCACACGAGCTGCCGCAACAGCTGATCACGGGCAACGACCGCGGAAAGTATCACGGTGTTTACAAACTTACTTTTGTATAGCTCTCGCTCAACCGTATGACTAGCCGAATTTCGCAGAGTTATTACGTGTGTCTTTTACCATAATGCAACGGTAAAGCCAATTACCAAGGCAGACAAAAACAAGTGCTCTAACGGGTATCTCCCCAATACAACCCAGTTCATTAAACCTTTCCTGGTCGATTAGTGTGCAGAATTAAACATTACTCGCCTGACGTTCAAAAAACGATTAGTGTACAGAATTAAACATTTCTCGCCTAAATTTCCCTAAATCCTCAGTGTGCTGGATTTCACATTCTCGCCTGCCGTTCGAAACGGTTAGTGTGCAGAATTACACATTTCACGCCTGATTCCCTCACCCCGGTGCGCTGGACTATAGATTCGTGCCTGTGGTTTATTTAATCCCACTATGTCATTTGTCCCCTAAAGGTGGCCGTTCCAATAAGCGGCTACAGCCGCCAGCGACTGCGACCGGCGGCTACAGCCGCCAGCAACTCCAACTGGCGTCGTCGCAAATGGTATTTCCTATATCTAAGCGTCGACGCCATGGCCCCCACCAGTGCAACGACGCGCCGCACAGGCCCTTTTCGAGCACTTGAAAAGAGGGTCTATTGTTGTATGAGGTCTCGAGGACCGTCGAAGATAGTGAAAGACTAACCATTTTTCTTATATGTACATCGTATTCTGTTTATCTATCGGATTGAAGAAGTCAATGACATTTGGGTGCTTCTTTTAAAATATCGGAATTCAAATTGTGGCAAAAAATAGGATAAATCTATTCCTTTCTAGTGATGTATAAGTTAAAAAATATTTTTTACATCTATTAATTTGTTTTTCTATTTTTTAACTCAATCGTGATAAAAAATTGGAAACTGTTTTTTGGTACTTTATTAGTGGTTTAAGTCACACGCTGGGGAAACGTTCGGTTTTCAAGTTATTATTTCTGCACTTTCCATAGTATGTATTTATCAATTTTTTTAGTTTTATTGAAATTGTTGACGTTATTTTTTTAAATAACCTCAGACTTTGTTATGAGTTGTATATTAACTCAAATTTTTATGAACTTACTTAACAATATTCAGCATTTTCAACGCGAAAAATGGAATGTTACATTTTCCCCTATTTCTTTGGATTCAGGCCCACTGTACGATATAGAATACAAGTGATTACTCCATTATTAGCAACTATTGTCAAATCTTGTTTTCGCAGTTGCAAGGACAAATATATATTGTTTATACAAGTTCGTGGAAGGTAACTAAAAAGTAAAAAAATACTGATATTTTTTCAATGGGTTTCTTATAGAAAAATAAATGTATATAACGAATTATTTGCTATTATTTTGCAGAATCGATACTATTTCTGACTTTAACTTTACTTTAACAAACTTTGAAAGAAATCACTTAAAATTTTGCATAAAACAACAAATTTGACATGTGTTTACACGCAGATCAGATGTAGCCGTCATGATATTTTTACGTTTTTTTACAAGAGCTCATATTATTAGTTTACAAGAAATATATATATATAAAAAAAAAAACAATTCCATAAGTTATGAATTCTGACTTCTTTCCTTATTTCTGGATAATCTGTCCGAATGTGAGATGGATCGCAGAGCGGCTAGAGTCGCTAGACTGCTTCTGGAGCAGTAGAGCGGCAGCCGCTACGCGACTTGGCGATTCTGCTGTTACGGCGGAACACAGACACTCGTGGCATTGTGTAGTGTCTCGAGTAGCCTAGGCTGCTCATGAACCAAACGCGCATAGGCTATAGCAATCCTGGCGCGGCCGCAGCAGTCGCAGCCGCCCATAGGAGTTGGGATGAATGCTTTTCCATTGTACCAGTCATCGCGACAGCGGCTGTAGCCGCCGGTCGCAGTCGCTGGCGGCTGTAGCCGCTTATTGGAACGGCCACCTTAAGACCTTCACCCGGGACGTGACAACTACACAAACGCTCAGCTGTTTTATTAAGCATATCTTGTAATGGCACGATAACTTGTGTTTCCGATATTCTATAATTTTGTGGTTGACATTCAGTCATAGCTTCTCTGACAAATAGGTAGGCCGGATAAATTCCACAGTTCCTCGATCGAGAATCTTTTACTAATCCTACATATCTACTTTTACTGTAATCATGCTCTAAGCAGAATGCAACATTCATGTATTAAGCGGTTACGAAAGAGTTTTAAAAGATAGATATATACACATGTATAACCATTTTTTAGATTTATCTTATTTAATTATATAGTGATTGTTACGTTATCCACGAGTATATTCGTTTTCTTCTCACAACTATCTCCTACCAAGTTAATTTGGCGTGTGAGATGCGTATACGGTTTGGCAATCGAATTGCGAGCATATAGTACGCAACAGGATACGACATGTAAACCCTTTATACAGGGTGTCCCAAAAATGTTGCGTTTCCTTAAGGGGTTATATACGTTTCTCGGCGCTAAAACCTGGTCAATGTTTGGGAGTAATTCAGGGATAAACTATTAGTCCGATTGGTTCAATTCTTTTTGTGTTTTATAGGTATACGTTTATTGATTATAAAACAGGTATGAGAATTCCAAAATTTATAAAAATGTGGCGTCCGCGGGCAGTGGCGTGGAACATGTTTTCTGGCGCCGCTCAAAACGTTGAGCATGATTCAGCCCGTACGAGTAGTCTGAAATAAAAATCACCGATTTTTTAACAATCTGTGGGGTCATAGTTATCGTGTGACGTCGCCATTTTTTCTAAAAATAAAAAATTGCGGAAATTGCGGTAGCACTTTGAAGAAAAGTGTCGTGAGTTTCGCTATAAAAGTCGTACGTTTTTGCTTGTTACTAAAAAATGGTTCAATTTAATTGAAAAAGCTCGACGTCACACGATAACGAATCTTATGTAGAATATGTGTGTAAATAATGAAGTTAATCGGATGAACGGTGAGGCAGTTATCATGCCCACCGTCTTGAAAAATGCTGTTTCGAGAAAAGCCCACCTTTTTATAAATTTTCCAATTCTCATACCTGAGGTATATAACCATAGGTATATACCTATAAAACACAAAAAGAATTAAACCAATCGGATTAATAGTTTATCCCTGAATCACTCGCACACGTTGTAACGCTGAGAAACGTATATGACCCCTTAAAGGGGGTGATTCTGGGGGTGGTTTCAAACAACTTTTTCCTTTGCGAAAATGTTCTCCGATGTTTCGTTAACGAGATATTAATAAAAAGCACCGACCAATCACAGCGCGAGTCTGACGGCCGAGTTCCCGCGCTAGCGTGGCTACGAGCCGCGCTGCGACTGCGAGCAAGCAACTCGCTCGGCATGCATCGAAGAAACTTGCGTAGAATGGCAAATAAAAAAGACGTAACAAATAAAATCGAACATGTTGTCATGGTTTGTTCGTCATTTAAAGTGAATAATGAATAAAGGATAAATGGATGAAAATCACGTGTAACGTAAAAAGACGAATACGCAGTTTTTTTTTAGAAGATTCGAAAATAATAATTATTTGAAGTGGGAGGATAAGGAATACGTAAATTCCCTTGTGTTAATAACGTAGTCACGAAAAGGTAATGTAACAGGAAATTAACGAAAGGTGATAGTTGTTCGTTATTGTGATAAAAATCCGTAATTCAATAACGGCCAGCACTGTTGGTGGTAACGAATAAGTCTGTTTAAAAGGCCCGAATAAATGTTTTCGTACGGGAATTTAGAGAATTATCGCCGGAAATAAGCCATCGCTTGAGTTAAATTTAAAAATGAATTATCACCAATAAAGTAACTAAAACTCACCCTTGTTGGAAATTCACCTGCAGCTTGAAAATCTGTGCCACAGGGTCACTGAACCGATCCTGGTCATCGATGGACGAGCTCCGTGCACAGCTGGTCCCAGGTATACTTACATTCCCACTACCCAAAGTTAAGGGTCGCAATGTCAGGTGCATCCAGGTCAACGTACCGAATATTCACTTCACTGCACGGCTCCTAACACTGATCACTTTGCTTTTAATGGAACTTGTTGTTCCTACGTTTTAAATATTGGTGGCCCCGAAAGGGGCCGATTGTTTCTAATTGAGGAACTGCTCCACATGGCCACCGTCATTATCGACGCATGTTTGAGCGCGGAGAATTAGCTGCCTTTGAACACCCTGTAAAGTTTCCGGCGTTATGGTGGCCACCGCTGCATGAATAAGCGCGACCGCTTCTTCAGGAGTGTCCACCGGCTGACGATACACCTCATTCTGAAATGATTGTTGTACAACAAATACGTAAGTAAAAAAAAAAGAATATCTACAACAGGAATAAGTAAAGAGTAACAGCAATAATCAAATTACCTTCAGGTAGCCCCAGAAGAAAAAATCCAGCGGATTCATATCCGGTGACCGTGGGGGCTACGCAACGTGGGCCTCTTGGCCGCCGCGGCCGATCCACCTGTCCTGAAAGGTTTCACCTAAATAAGCGCGGACATTATCGGCGTAATGTGGCCCAGCTCCGTCATGCTGGTAGTACATGTTCTGTCGGATCTCATGTGGAATATCGTCCATAAGATCCGGCAGGACATGTTCTAAAAAACGTTTATACGCTGGGCCGTCCAGCCTGTTTGGCAGAATGTACGGCCCAACGATAAACTCGTCACAAATGCCGGCCCATAGGTTGATCGACCAACGGACTTGTGCTGCACATGGACGAAGCGCTAGGGGATTTTCGTCGCTCCACACATGCATATTGTGGGAATTGAAGCAACCTTCTCTGTTGAAAATTGCTTCATCCGTCCACAATATGTATTTGGTGAACGACGGATTCCTTAGCACTTCTCCCAACAGCCACCTGAAATATTGAAACCGCAGGATGTAATCCCCGGCGTGCAAATGTTGCACCCGTACATATTTTTACGGATGCAACCTGCGATCCGTGAGGATGCGGTGTATCGTCGTCCTGCTGACACTAGAACAAAATGCAAGAACATCCACTATTAGATAACATTTTTTTCTTAATTAATAACTGCTGCAGTTATTTTGAACTGTCACTTACTCTAGGCGACGGCTCAAGACGCGCACACTGATGGTTGGGTCGGCTTCAACGGCATCGAGGATTCGCTCGATGGTGCCCAGATTTCGCGCTGTTGCGGGTCTGCCCACCTCGCTGCCTCGCGGCTTCATGGACCCCGTCGAGTATAGCCGCGACGCTACCCGGCGAAATGTATCCTTGCTTGGAGTTTCTATGTCAGGATATTCTAGCGCAAATGCTCGCGCAGCAGCACTTGCGTCCCCGTTGTTCCGGGCGTACACCCAGATCATCCTGAAGTATTCTTGGGCCGTGTACATTTCTGCGACGCGATTGCTAGCTGACTGACAGGATTTTTTCCAAGCAACTTCCGCTACCCCCAAGTAGCTTCTCTGGTTCCATTATGAGTTAACTCCCACCAGGGCAAGAGGCTTTAGGTAAAAAGAAGCCAACACATTTTCGGAACACGTGTTTTGCAGAAGTGCAACGAACACTTTCACAAAAGCCCGCGCTCCGTCCTTCTACTGCCAATGTACCCATTGCTTCGAGATAGAAAACAGACACCACGTGTATCGGTTCGAAAGGGTCCGAAGGGAAGAGACAGTCTTCGAGTTGCTATAAAGAAGAAAATGCATACCATTCCTGTTTCCCCTTTCCGATACCCTGAGTACACGACTGCTACGAGGCGGAACCAATTAAGTCATAAATTATCCGAAACTGTAGGAAACCGTTCTCTACCGCCGACTCGCCGGACAATAAACCGCGACCCTGGCGAAATGCTCTGGCTGATCAGCCTGATTAATTTTGAAGAACTAGAAATTACAGAGTATTAACCAACATCAATACGCCTCGCGGAAAGACACAGGAAGAGAAGGCGTGGTCCGCTGACTGCGCGTAGTTCCGCCTGCTTCGTACTACCTTCAAATTAAAGACGGATCCCTTATCTCTCGAGTATAAACACGCGCTCGAATTTCAAAACAAAAGCACGCGTCGACGTATCCGGTGCGAGGGAAGGTAGGCTTGAAATTCGATTGGTCCCAAACTAACCAATCGGGCCTGCTTATCTCTCGTGTCTAAACACGCGCTTGAATTTCAAAACAAAAGCACGCGTCGACGTATAAGAGGCCCTCTTCACAGCAGTATCTACTCCGCAAGGCCCACCTTCTCTCGCACGGAATACGTCAACGCGTGCTTTTGTTTTGAAATTCGAGCGCGTGTTTAGACACGAGAGATAAGCAGGCCCGATTGGTTAGTTTGGGTTCAATCGAATTTCAAGCCTACCTTCCCTCGCACCGGATACGTCGACGCGTGCTTTTGTTTTGAAATTCGAGCGCGTGTTTATACTCGAGAGATAAGGGATCCGTCTTTAATTTGAAGGTAGGACGAAGCAGGCGGAACTACGCGCAGTCAGCGGACCACGCCTTCTCTTCCTGTGTCTTTCCGCGAGGCGTATTGATGTTGGTTAATACTCTGTAATTTCTAGTTCTTCAAAATTAATCAGGCTGATCAGCCAGAGCATTTCGCCAGGGTCGCGGTTTATTGTCCGGCGAGTCGGCGGTAGAGAACGGTTTCCTACAGTTTCGGATAATTTATGACTTAAGGGGGCATGCTCAGTCAGGAGGCCGAAAAAAGGGCGATCTTTGGGAATTTTTTACTCGAAAGCTATAACACATTTCTCAAAAATTCTTTTTTCCTTTTAAAGATTGCATCTAGTACTGTGTATCGTAATTTTTTTATTTAAAAATATTTATTAATAACAAAGTTATTGTCCATCTCTCAAAGGTCCTCTAAAAAAAAGGCTTCTGCGGTGACCACTGCTGTTCGAAAGTCGATCATCTAAATTAAAAAATTCCAAAGAATTTACTTATTATATTATATTATCTTGTCTTTGAACGAAGGATTTTTCGAAATATTGATTTGGGAAAAAATGGCGGATGTTTAAAGTAAAAGTTTCAATTTTCATCATAAATCGTGCCTGATTTTCGTCAATTAAAAGAAAACTAAGCATTGGAAAAAAAAATCCTTCGTTCAAAGACTAGTTTATTGTTCCTATAGTAAGCTTGTAAAATTTGAAGTAAATCGGTTGAATGGTTTTTGAAATATCTTGGTCACCGATTGTGAAAATGCTGTTTCGAGAAAAACGCGTTTGAAGTTTCAAGTCAAGTTTATACTTATATAAAATTTTAATTTTTCAACTTACACGGTGTCATCAATACCAGGCCCGTATAATAAACCTTCAGCACTAGTTGAAGCCTCTAAAATATGCATCTGGTGCTGTCGGCGAAGCATTCTTCCTTCACGGGTAGCTTCCTGCGTCCGGCGGTCGGCCATCGTGATGCGGGTTGTATCTTCCGTCATTGCATATAGGTGGATATTTGGTCCACAATGAATTCCCATAGCCTCATACATTTGTAGTAATAATCCGAATCCTTCATTGAACATGCAGGCAGAGATGTTTGCAGCCAGTTCCACAGTTACTAGCCCACCGTTTATTATTTTGGGACTGATTTTCCAGATTAGTTGATTGAAACTTTCATTATTATTTTGGTTAAAACCGCCAACACATCTCTCTAATAATTCCTGTTTTGTGAGGTCTGTATATATGGGTTTAATTGCATGTAAAACTTCTTGTGGGAGGGCCTTATAATCATATGAGAATTCCTCAAGTTCGTCTTTCGCTGCAGCGCACTGCCAGGAGCACCACGATTCAACTCCGATTGGACACTTGCTGTGGTCATAACTGTAATGCAAATATGTAGCCCATATCGCATTAGTCATTTTTTCGACTGAGTGGCAGTTTCGTCGAATGGCTAGTCCATAGTACACCGTCAACTTATCGATCATTGTGCCTGTAAGTTTGTCTCTTCCACCTAGTCCTTTATTTTTCTTTTTGCACTCACGCAACCGCCTTCCCATCCTGTTTTGAACATGCCCTATGCACTCTTTCTTTATTATAGGAATATCACCATATGGAGCCGACTTTATAATGCTTCCATATGTTTTTGAGTCGCCATCACCGATATAATTAGTATACTTAACGTCATACTTATCTTCCGAACGTTTAAATATTTCGGTAATGGCATCCATTTCCATCTTCCCGGACGAGCCCTCGTGATTTATCGTACACTTATTGCTGTGTGTTTCGAACCACTCTTCGTACTCAGCCCCACCTTCCCTTTTCCTCCAAAATTCGCACATCTTACAGTACGAGCTTTTTACCGCGATGTCAAGTACTTTTCCTGTATAGTAGCCGATAATCGATGACACTCCGTATAGGGACGTAAAACCACGCTTTTTCCATGTACCGTCTCCTGATACGGTTAGCTCAACTGTGTTTTCTACGTTTTGTTGTTTACATAACTGTTTTTCTTCTTTCACAGCTTTGTGAAAAAGATTGTTAGAAACATCTTTCGCACAACCGAGAATGTTAGTTGCAATAATATCATACGTGTTGTGGACAAAAAACTGGGGCATATCCATGAGTCCACAAAACTTTTGACAACCTTTTAATCCAAGTCTTAACACTCTCATGACAAATATGAAACGCCGGTTAATTTCATATGTATGTCCCACAAATGGGCACGAAGGAATTGTTTGAATATTGCACTTCTCGCAAATCACTGCAACCTTAAATCCAAGTCCGCGCGCACTAGTTGTTTGAAACTTTACATTTCCATCACATACTTTGCACTTAACTATTGCAGATATTGCAGCAAATACAGTTATGAAATTTAGAATCCTGTATTCCACAGAACTGTCTTGCGGTACAATGATGTTGTCTTGCCCTTTAAGTTTCTTTGCTGCCGTACTAAAACTACTTTCACTGGTCTCAGCATTCTTCGGATTAAAATATTGCTTACGCTTTTTTGGTCTCGATTTACGAGTACTTGCACGTTCTCGTAATTTTCTGGAAACTTTTTGTCGATCCATAGTGAATACAAAATAGATTTGTCTGCAGCGAATTTTCTACCTTACACCTCGGTGTCAGTTGCTAAACTGAAGCTGTCCCTTAATTTCACTTACCTGTGCGAAAATTTGTTGTATTCCCCACTATAAATGCACAGCGCAGGTATACCTAACTATAAAAATTACTCATCGACGCAGGTAATAAAGAAGAATTTGGTTTTTCCCGTAGCCGCCGCTATACCCGGGCGGCGCGCTCAAGGGAGGGTTCACTTCGAACGCCTATATCTCGGCCAATTTTATTCGGATTACTGTAAAATTTTTACAGAATATTTCTAAGATGTTGTACTAAAAGAAAATACAAAAATTGAAAAATCGATTTTTTGAAAGTTGTGACTGAGCATGCCCCCTTAATTGGTTCCGCCTCGTAGCAGTCGTGTACTCAGGGTATCGGAAAGGGGAAACAGGAATGGTAGGGTAAACAGGCCAGTAGATGGACGGTTTAGCTGATTCCGATCTTTATATTAAAATTTTGGTTAGAAATATTTGTTTTATGAAACAAAAATCAAAATTCTTATACGTAGAAATATATAAATTTAAAGAAAACAATTAATTTCAAGTCAAAAAGTTAATTTATTCCAGCATAAACAATGAAAATTCCATTCATATCTCATATCACCAGTAGATGCACGATAGAGCTAGTAAATGGACAGCTTATAACCAGTAAATGGACGGTAACATCTTGTATTTATTATATTAAAAAATATTTTTAAGAATAAGAAATATTACAAAAAATAAAAATATGAAATTAAATACGTTGTAAAATTAATTTATAATCAATCATCTGTTTTTGTAGAATTGAAATCTATTCTTTCTAAAAAATTTATTTTAGAAGCTATATTAACAGCACTTGACTTTCTTTTCAGCTTTAACTTGTTAGGTATAACGTTTTCTTGAGCGTTCTCTTTTAATTTTTCTTCCCTGACTTTGGCTTTTTCTTTTTGTTTTCTTTCCTTTCCTATTTTTATTTGCTCCATCTTTAATTTGTTTTCATCAGTTTTAATCTTACGTTGCAAAATTCTTTCTTTTCTTTCTAATTCTTTCTTTGCTTTTTCGTCCCTAATTTTCTGTGCATTTTCCTTTAATAATAACATTTTCTGTTCTCTTTCTTCTTTTTTTCTTTCCCTTTCTATTTTTAACTGGTCCTTCTTTAACTGATTTTTTTCATTTTTAATCTTACGTTGCAAGATTCTTTCTTTTCTTTCTAATTCTTTCTTTGCTTTTTCTTCTCTACTTTTCTGTTCAAGTTCTCTCCATTTCGAAGAGGTAATGGCATATGGTAATTGCTGTTTCTTCTCTATTTTAGTGTTTCCAACCGATCCAGTTGACGGCCAAAGCAAATGTTTATCCCAAATGTGACTAACATTGTTAGCTGACTTAGATCCTTCCTTTACTGCAGAAATGGTTTCAGGTGTTGCAAGCTCTGTAAAGATATTTTATATTAAAATAAGATGTAGGTAGCTAGTTTATAATCAGCAAAACTCACCATCTTCTTTGCTCGATAATACATTGACATGCTCACTATGAACTAAATTAGTATTTACAGGACTATAATTATTTTCAAAATTATCAATATTTAATATCTCACTTATATTAGAAACTTCCACAATGGGTATATCCAAAATATTAAACATACTATTTTCATCTTCATGCTCTTCACCAATTACCTTTTCTATATTTAAATGTGTTAAATTAGGCACATCATTAATATCAATTGTATCATTGTGTATCAAAGTATCGTTTTCGAGCTCATCGATACAAATCTTCCATAATGCATACACAGAGTCATTGGATGATTGATTTGTGTTTCTTGTGTTTTCAAATTCCTGTATTTTTTCTTTAGGAATAAACTCATCAAAAAATTGTTTAGTACACACAAAAACATTATGTGTAAGAGGATTACTTGAATTTACAACTGCATTTGCAGAATGTAATTCTTTTCGTCTCGTTGAAATACATTTCTGATAATCAGGTGCGTTTACGTCAAATGGATATAAGCCACAAACTTTAAATCCATTTTTTATGGTCGTATCACTCAGTTGGTCGAAAGCTGTTTTAAACAATGGAGCAAAAGTTCCCTTCGTAATTGATTTTTGACTAATTTGTTTATAACCCTGAACTACTTGTCTCCATTTTAATTTTAACGATCTAAATATTGCAACATCACACGGTTGCATTATTTGAGTGGCGTTGGGATATAAAGAAAAAAGAATAATATTATGTTTTATACAAAAATCACTAAGTTCTAATGTCAAATGAGATTTGTGACCATCAAGGAAGTATATTATAGGAAACTCTACTCCATTACTCGTGCACCATGGGTAAAAAATGTTGGCGAAATATTCATAGAATGTGCTTGACACCATCCACCCTGTATCCGATCGTCCTATTGGCCAATTGTCTGGAATTGAGTGTGCTATGTGTCCTGGAATCCTCTTATAAGGAAACATAATCATAGGTGGTAAAGCATCACCCGCAGCAGAAAATGTACAAAGCACGGTTAATGTTTCCTTTTCTTTTCCAGATGCAATTTCATAGAAATCTTTTTGATTTTTCGGTCCTAAAAGTAGACCACTTTTGGGGCAGAGTTGCACGCCTGTCTCATCTCCATTAAAAATACTTTTTGGTCTCTGCAAGACACTATGAAGTTCATTTTCTTCTAAATAGGATTTTACTTCGTGGAACCATTCTCTCAAATGTTCTTCGGTCACTGATGCTCGACCTTTTGAAATTACTTCAGTGTTTCTTTTGGTAATTTCTGGATGTCTCTTCAAGAAGAGTAGCTGCCATTTATCTCCTGGTCTGTTGTTTGAAAATATGGTTCTTCGCCCTGCTTCATTAAGTATTTTTTGTACGGAATTCTTTACTTCATTGGGATGCATTGGGAAACCCAATTTAGCCTTATTTAAGATCCATTCCATTAAACGGCATTCTTCTTCAATAGTTAAAATTGGCTTTGGACCCTTCTTGCATTGTTCTGGGGCCTTTCCAGTTAATTTAGCATGCAGGGTAGACTTTGGAATACCATACTCTTTCCCAACCTTTCCTAAACTTCTGCCTTTTCTTATTTCATTCAAAGCATTGTCAATGTCACTCTCTGCATACTGGTGTAACTTATATAGTTTTTTATTGCTCGTCATTTTAATGAAGAAAAAAATACTTAAGCCTACAAAATATAAAAATAAAAAATAAGCTAGAAATACCTAAAGGACTACTAAGAAAGTGGCATAATAAATTTGACATGTTAACCTTATCATCTTTGAAAGTCTTATTATAAACAAGAATAAAAAAATATGTAAATTTCAATAATGTGTAAAATTTCTAACTACTTGGTTATGAGTATTTATTAAAAAAAAATCGGCTTGAAAAGGTTCAACCATGCCGTCGATCTACTGGTTTTAGGTTAGGAAACTGATACCAGTTCAATGGACAGTCACTTTTCTACGTTCTATTATTTAATTCTTTTTCTTTAGAGGTTTATTTAGAAGTTTGGAATATTACTAATGCAACCATATATTACATACCTCTTTAAAATACGTCGAAACACGCTATTCCCTTGTAATAAAGCACGTGTACGCTAGCAATGCTTACTACCAACTGAACAACTAGCATCCGATGGTAATGTGACATCGTATTATGAAACATTTTTCTCATACAAGAAAGATTTTTATTAAAAATGATAATTTTATAAAACAACAAATGTTTTTTTCTACAACATAAAAAAAAAATCTTATAAATTAAAAACCTAGTCTTTTCACAATTGACGATTAATCTTCGAATCGTCCATCTACTGGCACCGTCCATCTACTGGCCTGCTTACCCTATGCATTTTCTTCTTTATAGCAACTCGAAGACTGTCTCTTCCCTTCGGACCCTTTCGAACCGATACACGTGGTGTCTGTTTTCTATCTCGAAGCAATGGGTACATTGGCGGTAGAAGGACCGAGCGCGGGCTTTTGTGAAAGTGTCCGTTGCACTTCTGCAAAACACGTGTTCCGAAAATGTGCTGGCTTCTTTTTACCTAAAGCCTCTTGCCCTGGTGGGAGTTAACTCATAATGAAACCAGAGAAGCTACTTGGGGGTAGCGGAAGTTGCTTGGAAAAAATCCTGTCAGTCAGCTAGCAATCGCGTCACAGAAATGTACACGGCCCAAGAATACTTCAGGATGATCTGGGTGTACGCCCGGAACAACGGGGACGCAAGTGCTGCTGCGCGAGCATTTGCGCTAGAATATCCTGACATAGAAACTCCAAGCAAGGATACATTTCGCCGGGTAGCGTCGCGGCTATACTCGACGGGGTCCATGAAGCCGCGAGGCAGCGAGGTGGGCAGACCCGCAACAGCGCGAAATCTGGGCACCATCGAGCGAATCCTCGATGCCGTTGAAGCCGACCCAACCATCAGTGTGCGCGTCTTGAGCCGTCGCCTAGAATTAATAATTAAGAAAAAAATGTTATCTAATAATGGATGTTCTTGCATTTTGTTCTAGTGTCAGCAGGACGACGATACACCGCATCCTCACGGATCGCAGGTTGCATCCGTAAAAATATGTACGGGTGCAACATTTGCACGCCGGGGATTACATCCTGCGGTTTCAATATTCCAGGTGGCTGTTGGGAGAAGTGCTAAGGAATCCGTCGTTCACCAAATACATATTGTGGACGGATGAAGCAATTTTCAACAGAGAAGGTTGCTTCAATTCCCACAATATGCATGTGTGGAGCGACGAAAATCCCCTAGCACTTCGTCCATGTGCAGCACAAGTCCGTTGGTCGATCAACCTATGGGCCGGCATTTGTGGCGAGTTTATCGTTGGGCCGTACATTCTGCCAAACAGGCTGGACGGCCCAGCGTATAAACGTTTTTTAGAACATGTCCTGCCGGATCTTATGGACGATATTCCACATGAGATCCGACAGAACATGTACTACCAGCATGACGGAGCTGGGCCACATTACGCCGATAATGTCCGCGCTTATTTAGGTGAAACCTTTCAGGACAGGTGGATCGGCCGCGGCGGCCAAGAGGCCCACGTTGCGTAGCCCCCACGGTCACCGGATATGAATCCGCTGGATTTTTTCTTCTGGGGCTACCTGAAGGTAATTTGATTATTGCTGTTACTCTTTACTTATTCCTGTTGTAGATATTCTTTTTTTTTTTTACTTACGTTTTGTATTTGTTGTACAACAATCATTTCAGAATGAGGTGTATCGTCAGCCGGTGGACACTCCTGAAGAAGCGGTCGCGCTTATTCATGCAGCGGTGGCCACCATAACGCCGGAAACTTTACAGGGTGTTCAAAGGCAGCTAATTCTCCGCGCTCAAACATGCGTCGATAATGACGGTGGCCATGTGGAGCAGTTCCTCAATTAGAAACAATCGGCCCCTTTCGGGGCCACCAATATTTAAAACGTAGGAACAACAAGTTCCATTAAAAGCAAAGTGATCAGTGTTAGGAGCCGTGCAGTGAAGTGAATATTCGGTACGTTGACCTGGATGCACCTGACATTGCGACCCTTAACTTTGGGTAGTGGGAATGTAAGTATACCTGGGACCAGCTGTGCACGGAGCTCGTCCATCGATGACCAGGATCGGTTCAGTGACCCTGTGGCACAGATTTTCAAGCTGCAGGTGAATTTCCAACAAGGGTGAGTTTTAGTTACTTTATTGGTGATAATTCATTTTTAAATTTAACCCAAGCGATGGCTTATTTCCGGCGATAATTCTCTAAATTCCCGTACGAAAACATTTATTCGGGCCTTTTAAACAGACTTATTCGTTACCACCAACAGTGCTGGCCGTTATTGAATTACGGATTTTTATCACAATAACGAACAACTATCACCTTTCGTTAATTTCCTGTTACATTACCTTTTCGTGACTACGTTATTAACACAAGGAAATTTACGTATTCCTTATCCTCCCACTTCAAATAATTATTATTTTCGAATCTTCTAAAAAAAAACTGCGTATTCGTCTTTTTACGTTACACGTGATTTTCATCCATTTATCCTTTATTCATTATTCACTTTAAATGACGAACAAACCATGACAACATGTTCGATTTTATTTGTTACGTCTTTTTTATTTGCCATTCTACGCAAGTTTCTTCGATGCATGCCGAGCGAGTTGCTTGCTCGCAGTCGCAGCGCGGCTCGTAGCCACGCTAGCGCGGGAACTCGGCCGTCAGACTCGCGCTGTGATTGGTCGGTGCTTTTTATTAATATCTCGTTAACGAAACATCGGAGAACATTTTCGCAAAGGAAAAAGTTGTTTGCAATCACCCCCAGAATCACAATTTAAGGAAACGCAGCATTTTTGGGACACCCTGTATAGCATTCCATTTAAAAAACTGGGGGCCACCTTCGTTTCGCGGAAAATATTGCGAACACCAAAAATTGAGTTACAGTATTATGTTGTGTATAAAAAACAGTAAAAGTTTTCCTTCTTCAGTTTTTTTTACAAATACTTACCATATTCGAGAACATTGTATAAGAATAGCAGATATAGCCGCTTGCCGCTGCGAGTTCCGCACGGCTCAGCCAGTCGAGCCGGTGTGATTTGACGCAGCGTCAACTTTCGGCACTTTTTACAGGGCCAATTTTAAAATGTCCATATTTTTGACTATTAGACCATGAAGGGGATGGATAGAACTAAGGTAAATGTCCCCATTACTGACCGCGTCCCCATTGGTGACCAGTTACTTATTTATTATTGTTTATTGCAATACCGAAAGCGAAATATCAACCAGAGAGGTCAGAAATTATAATTGAAGGTATGTAATTTATTGTATCGTACATTATTTATGTAGCCGTACATTCATCTTTAACCCTTATGTACACACCCAACTTTTACCACGTTGTTACACACCCAGGGTACCCGGGTGCCCACCACTAGTTTTTCTTAATTCCTGAGTTCGCATATAAACGGAATCGTTTGGAATGAATTTTCTTTATTAAATAAACATCAATAGAAAGTATCTATGCCATTTCCAAGTTCCCTAGCCCGCTACAGCTAGCATAAAATAAAATAGAAGTAGGCTGCGAGCGCTGCACAGGTAGCGCGCGGTCAGGTTTGACATTCGGCGACCGGCAGATGTTCAAAATTTAAGTAGCGGGGATAGTAGTGTAGCGGCTTCATCGCTACTTCGCTTTCGTATGTAAGGAACGATTTTACCGTTATCGTAGTGACGCTCGGGTTTTTCCCCGTGGGCCTGGGTGAGTCAGGATGTGGCCACGTTGCACATTTGGCTACCAGGCTCGCCCAGGTCAGGGTTTTTCCGGTGTGCGGAAGCGTCTTCGCGTCAAAATTTCTCGCGTGTTTTCGGCGTCGCTTGAGGGACGCGGCTCTCTGCGGGGGCTGCATAAATAGCCCTACAGAGGTGACGCGCGCTCTCACTTACGTCCTAGCTCTAAGAGGTATCGCCTCGTCGTACCGTTTGCGATTAACCGGCATCACTCTGTGAATTGTGTAGATCAGTGTATCACCTGACTGTTTTATAATTGTTTATTGGTGCAGAATTAATCATATCATGGAGGAAGAACTATCGACATCTGAATTTGCAAGGTACATATTATTTCCTAATATAATTTTCTTTGCTATTTCTTGCTTATATTATACTATATTTTTCAATTGAGAAACTCATTTTTATTGAATCCAGATTGAATGGTGCTCAAAGAGAGCAATATTTGAAACGTCTACTTGGAGAATACGATGAAGAGTCAGAGTACGAAGACGACAGTGAAGACGAGGACTGGCTGTCGAGTGAGGCCTTAGAAGGGCCGGCATCAGATATGGGAACTGCAGGCGAGACGTCCGAAGGAGAAGGAGAGAGCGATGCTGAGTCCGACGAGAGCGAAAGCGAGAGTCAAGCGACAGGTACGCCAAAGGCAGATGAAGCAGCTACAGAAAATGAAAATGCGTATATAGCGAAAGACAAAACCGTTTGGAGTAAGACGCCGCCTCAAATTCATCAAATTCCTTCTCACAATGTTCTAAGGCAAAAAAGTGGCCCACATAGATCTACAGCAACTTTATCAATAGTAGATACTTTCAAAAAAATTATTACAGTCGAAATGGTAGATCTTATTGCTCGGTATAGTAACAACAAAGCTAACGAAGTATACCATGATTATAACGCGAAGAATCCGGATTCGCAGCGATTGTGGAAGCCAGTCACTATACAAGAAATATATTCGTTTATTGGGATTTTGATTTGTTCTGGGGTTAATAATTCAAATATTGATCATACAAGTGAAATGTGGAAAAGTACTTCATACCCTCTTTACCGCGCGTCAATGGGTATCAACAGATTTCGATCCATAATGCGATTTATTCGATTCGACGACATCAATAGACGCAAGACACAAGCAGAAGAGGATAAAGCTGCTCCTATACGTGAAATTTGGGTAATGTTCAATTCAAACTTGAGTAATATGTACAAGCCGACAGCAAATTTGACAATTGATGAGCAGCTTTATCCTTTCCGAGGCCGCACAAAGTTTACGCAATATATACCTTCAAAGCCAGCTAAGTACGGGATCAAAATTTGGTGGATTTGCGATGCCGAGAATGCATACCCTCTGCATGGGATTATTTATTCAGGAAAAACTGGAAACGTTCGTGAAAAAAATCAAGGAGAGAGAGAGTTGTAAAAGAACTTGCAGCATCATTCAAAGGAAGTGGCAGAAATATTACTATGGATAATTATTTTACTACTTTACCTCTTGCTAAACACTTATTGTCGTGGAAATTAACTATTGTTGGTACTTTGAGAAAAAATAAGCCTTACATTCCGAAACAAATGGCTCCCCATAAATCTAGAGAAGAATATTCTACTCTCTTTGGTTTTAACGAACATGTTGCACTCTGCTCGTACGTGCCAAAGAAAAACAAAGCTGTAATTTTACTATCGACAATGCACTGTGATTCTGCAGTAAATGACGATGAAAAGAAAAAGCCTCACACGATCACTTATTATAATAAATACAAAACTGGCGTAGATACAATGGATCAAATGGTAACCCGATACACTACACACAGGCGTACTCAGAGATGGCCTCTTGCTATGTTTTTCAATATCTTAGACGTAGGCGCTCTTGCTTCATATATAATTTATTATGAGAACAACAAAATGATCCAAAAGAAAACTAATCAGCGTCGCACTTTCTTGCGTCAACTGAGTGAAGAATTGGCAAAACCTTTTATTGAAGATCGTTCTGTGAATGGCCAAATAATGCGTAACTACAATACAAAAATTGCGATTGAGAGCGTGATCGGGCTACAGCTTGCTCCTTCCGCTGCTTTTGAAGGACAAACTCAACCTCGAGACAGTACTGGTAGGAAAAAAATTACGGGTTCTTGTCATATTTGTTACAAAGAAACGGTCAAAAGACGCAGGAAAACGCGAAAATGTTGTTCAGTTTGCGAGAAACCTATCTGCGATGAACACAGTGTATCGACAATTAAATGTATTGATTGTGCTAAATAAATATCCCCATAAAAAACTTCAAAAAAGTAAAAAAATACGCCAAGTACATGAAAAATCAAATAAATCACAAAAAATAGAAGACAATAATAATCACAAAAAAAAAATAGAAAAGTATACAATACAAAAAAAGATGTGAAATCAAAATGAGCTGCCAGTACATAAAGGTGCTTTCCAACTGCGCTTAAGATGACACAACTACATACACACAGCTCAAATGCTGTGTTCATACATTCCATTACAATGTATTACATAATATTAAGCAGATATATTTTTATACAAATAAATATTTTAATACGAATAAATATTTTATTCAAAATACTTGGCAAAATACTGCACATAATGCATGTACACGATAATTATCGCATCATTCGTGCCAAAGATACCTCTGCGATCAAACATGCCACCATTATCGAAATCCAAGAGTAAAGAAAACCATGGTCGCAAGAAGCGACAACTCGTTGAGCAATTGCACGCTCCAGCTCGAAGACATTTCCCGCGGAGGCGGGTCATAGTGCACGGATACGACGATCTGTGGCAAGCTGACGTTGTAGAAATGCGTCCTTACTCGCGATTCAACCACGGTCACCACTATAGACTCACCGTATTCGATGTGCTGAGGAAGTATGCCTGGGCGATGCGGCTGAAGACTAAAAGTGGCGCTGAGGTGACTAAAGCGTTTGCAATGACATTTAGAGATCGATATCCGAAAAATTTGCAAACCGATCAACGAAAAGAATTTTACAACGTCGATGTGCAGAAACTATGGGCAAAGCATGACATTAATCATTATTCGACGTATTCGGTTATGAAGGCCTCCGTCGTGGAACGTTTCAATCGAACTTTCAAGAACAATATGTGGAAAATGTTTACGCTCAATGAAACCTACAGATGGATCGATTCGCTACCAAGTCTTCTAACAGAGTACACGCGCGAAAACATAGAACCATCAAAATGCGTCCTGCGATGTTACCCCTGCCTTCGCCGACAGGCTGCTGGACACTGTGTACAACAATATAAAGATCGCCACTCCAGCGAGATTCAAGTTGGTCGAGTTTGTGCGCGTGAGCAAATTTAAAACCATATTCGATAAAAGCTATACGCCGAATTGGACAACGGAGGTGTTTAAGATAGCCAAAGTACATGTAACTGATCCCGCGACGTATCTACTCATCGATTCCTGTGGAAAACCAGTTGCCGGAGCATTCTACGAACACGATCAGCCGATCCTGACGCCGATCCTGACGTGTATCTAGTAGGAAAAGTGCTGCGTAGAAAGGGAGATAATTTGTACATCAAGTGGTTGGGATTTGATAAATTACACAATTCTTGGATAAATAAAAATAATGTATTGTAGCATAATGATACATGATTCAATAAATACAATGATAAATATACATGTGCGAACAATTTTTTATACAATAATTCCACCATTTAAATTACACAATAAATAAAATAAATACAATTTCTGTTTCACAAGGGTATATTATAATGTCCCCAGGGCAGATTGTCAGTCGAATCGGGTACGATATACCGCTTGTCATCGTGCGGACTTAGAGCGATTTTGGATGCAGAAATGGTGTACACTTTGTGCAATTTAGACCGTATGCATGATTGTCTGCGAACCTTTCGATCTCCCTTTCCAAGCACTGCGCGTAGTCGTCAAAAGTTATCGTTCTGGCTATGGCGTTGGTCTTGACGCCTTCCGCCTTTTTCGTATCTTTTTTGCCGTCTACGCGAAGTGCGTACATTTTCGCTCTAAGACCTACGAATTCGGCCATTATCGCACCGTTATTTTCGTCCTTCGCCAACCCTAGAACCTTCTTATTTACGCGCTGCATATTATATGGATTGTCAGTAGGATAATCGCTGGTGTCGAATCTGCCGATATTATCTTTCATGGTCTCGTAGATATCGTCGCATCGTATGTGATAAATGAGACTGTCTGTGTCTGTGTAGAGAATTTTACAATTTGTTCTGTGCAACTGAAACATGTACTCGTGGTGAATTTCGTACAAACAAATTTTTTATATGTCTAGAATGCACATATCCACATATATCGGTTTGTTGAATTTCCCCTCGAGCTTTCGCAATTCAACAGCTATTAAATTTTCCGAAAAAACACTTCTGCTGTGGAAATTCGGTTTCGCGATCATTGCCTCCGCGCCATATCATCCTTCTCAATGAGTCAAAAGTGTTACATCCACATGATTTCGCACATTTTCCATGGTTTTACCGAATACCGCGTTGTTCATCAATTTGTACAAATTTTTTTCAAAGTCGTTTGTCGTGCTTGTTCTAAACCGTATGTTGAGTTCGATGTAATGGCGGAGCCAGGGGGATTGAGCGAATTGAAGAACGCGGTGTATCTTTGTCATACGAAAACCGTGACGCATGCACTGCTGCAGGTTGCGATAATGGATAAAGTAACGCTGCTTATCATATACCGTCGCGAGTAACTTGTCCTGTCTGCTGCCTGGTGGTTTGGCACGCGTGGGGCAGAACGGTAGATCGGCATGATCGTTGTGGAGACGTTGCGGATATTCCAGATCTACCTCGAGAATGTATCCCGTGGGCGATCGACACCGATTGAAGACACGTCAAAATTTGCGACATCTTCAACCCATTGAAGTTTGGCGTATGGCAGAGGCTGACACATTGCCCATCCATACAAATTGTTTACGTCAAAGTACATCAAGCACAACGACTCTTCCGATGCGTCGTAAGGTGGCATGTACTTGTTATTGGCATGTGCGTATCTTCCGGAACATTGACTTAAACCACCACGTATACCGCGTTCGATAAATATGACCATATCGAAGTCGGTGAGCAATTAAAATGTAATTTTGGTGTGTTTTAGCATGGCATCCACGTGAAACCGGGTAAAGTATAATAATGCGCTGAATCTAATCCATAACTCTTGATACAGCTATCGCGAAAATTTTCAAAAATATCTGCCAATAACGAGACATTTTTTCAAATACAAGTCGCTGTATTCGCCCAAGGTACTGTTACGAGCCGGGGCTGCGGCAACGCGAGAGGCCGGCGAGAGGGGTATTTCCCAAGGAATACGGATATGAATTTGTTAGTTAGGTGCGTGGACGAACCTGATGCGAAATCAGGGAGCCGCTAGGATTATTGACGGCGAGGACGAACCTGATGCGAAATCAGGGAGCCTCTAGGAATGGAGTCAGACACGGACGAACCTGATTCGTAATCAGGGAGCCGTAGGAGGGTGAAACGTCGTGAACGAACCCGATGCGAAATCGGGGAGTCACTAGGATAAAATTCACAGACGAACCTGATGCGAAATCAGGGAGCTGTTCGGAAGTAGGTAGACTTACAGACGAACCTGATGCGAAATCAGGGAGCTGTAGGATACGGACGAACCTGATGCGAAATCAGGGAGCTGTAGGATACGGACGAACCTGATGCGAAATCAGGGAGCCGTAGGAGAGGTGAGGTTTCGTGGACGAACCCGATGCGAAATCGGGGAGCCACTGGGTTGGAGAAGATGACTTGCTTTGGTAAAGAGGTGCGAACGAACCCGATGTGAAATCGGGGAGTCGCAGGAAATGTTAGTATTTAGATTGGTGGGTTTGGATTTGGTTAATATTTACTAATATCACTCTTCCTTTACTTTTATATAATGTTTCTTACATAATTATATATACTTAACATACGATAGCATACTTATAACTCGATGTGTGTTCAGTCTGTTCACTCCATCTCCGAAAACCATACAAGCCTTCTTCCTGTCTCTTTTCCCTCTCTCCTTGACTAAGCGCATGCGTACTACCGCGCACACCATACGTATACTTTACATCGTATCATAGAAAATTACAAATATCCCAACACACCTCCTTAATTTTTATGCTACATGTTCTCTTAAACTATTCTTAGAAGTGATCTGAAATTTTCGAATTTTATTCTCCCTAGAGCCTTCGTCAGAATATCAGCGATATTATCTTCAGAATTTACTTTTACAATTTCAATTTCTTTTTTTTCGTAACATTCATTTACAAAATGATAATGTACTTCGATGTACTTTGAATTTTTAGTCATGTTTCCAAATTTTGGTATGGCGATAGCTCCAGAGTTGTCCTCATACAATTTTATTGGTTTTCCGATCTTTATCCTAAACTCTTTAATACATTTCTTATTACTATGATTTCGCTTACAGCTTCTGATAACGCTACGTACTCAGCTGCGGTTGACGATTTTGTCACGCTGCTCTGCTTTCGGGCTTTCCAATATACTACATTTCCAAATACTCGTATTATAAATCCTGTAGTCGATTTTCTGTCGGATTTATCTCCTGCCCAGTCCGCATCAACGAAACAATCCATAACGTCAGTATTTGAATTTCTTTTATACGTTAATTTTAAATTTTTGGTTAAGTACAAGTATTTTAAGACTCTTAGTGCATATTTGTAGTGGGTCTCATTATAACTATTTTGAAAACGACTTAGATAATTTGTACTATAACTAACATCTAATCTAGTTCCATTACTAATATATAATAACGCTCCAATGAGATTTCTATATTTTAAATCATTTTCAACTAACTGTGCGGGTTCCAAACTTAAATTTTGTTCCATAGGTGTACGAAATAATTTACTATTTTCAATCTGGTATTTTCTACCTAATGACTTAATAAAATTACTTTGATCTATACTCGAAGTCATGTAAGAAGGATCTTTTTCGCGCATGTAGAATGAGCTCTTCAACTGTCGCGAGATCTGTGTTCCCCCAATTGGCGCCACACCAATGCTTTCGGCACAGCACGCATGCGCAGCCGAAAGACCATTGGTGGTGACATAGCCAATGACCGCCAACATGCGCAGAACCGGTCTAAACTCGTCGGTCGCCACAATCCTTCTTACATGACTTCGAGTATAGTGTCATCTCACATTTTTTATAATCATAATTGATATTTATTCCTAAATAAGTCTTTACTTCCCCTAAGTCTTTCATCGCAAAGTTATTTGATAATTTACTCCTAATCTCCTTGATTTTTTCCATACTTCTTCCGCAAATCAATAAGTCGTCTACAAATAGGATTAAGTAAAGTGTTTCGCCATTCTAATATTTTATGTACAAACAATAATCACTCGCGCTTCTCTTGAATACTTGTCTTTGTATATACTCATCAAAACATTCGTACCATGCACGTGGGCTCTCACGCAAACCATACAACGCTTTTTCCAGTTTACATACTCTTCCGGTTTTGTCGTCGTAACCTAAAGGTTGTTTTACAAATACTTCTGACTTTATCGACCCGTTCAAGAATGCGGTTTCGACATCCATTTGTATAATCATTAATCCGTTTTGGCAACAATAAGACAATAGTAACTTCAAAGTTTGAATTCTGGCTACTGGAGAATACAAATCTTCCAGTACCTGGTTTTGCTGAAAACCTCGAACGACTAACCTCGCCTTTTTTTGTTTGTCAGTATTATTTGTAAATACCCATTTTAAATCTAAGACCCTTTTATTTTCTGGCTTTTCCACTAAATTCCAAGTTTTATTTTTCCTTAAACAATTCATTTCTCTATCCATTGCCTCTTGCCATACCTCACACTCATTTCCTTTTAAAGCCTCTTCATACGTTTTTGGACTATCTGCGCTTATAACATTTACATATATGTAATACGAGTCGGATTGTCCATATCTTTCTGGTCTCTTTCTTTCCCGTTCTGACCTTCGCAATTCAACTTCTTGATCATCTAAATTTATATCCGATCGGTTACTTAAATTTCTAAATTTCTTATTTTCTTCTTTTGCTACATTTTCAAGAACTTCGCTTGATCCAGAATTATCATTTATACTACTCACCGGTTCATCATCACTTTCATCCTCATCTTTAAATCCTATTAAGTTTTCGTTTTCTTCTATAAAATCTACATGCCTTGCTACTATGATTTTATTGTTAACTAAAACTCTGTGTCCCACGCCTTCATATCCTACAAGCGTACCAACATCAGCTTTCCTATCCCATTTTGAGTTTCTTTTTATTTCAGGAACTCTGACAAAAACTTTACTTCCGTACAATTTCAAATTACTGATATTTGGTTTTTTTCCAAAGAATATTTCGAAAGGAGTTTTGATTTTTTGAGTGTTTGTCATAGTTCTATTTTTTAAATATGCTGCGGCTTTTACTATTTCCGGCCAATACATAATATTTAATTTTGAATCAGACAGTAAACATCTAGCAGAGTTCATTATTGTTCTATTATAACGCTCAGCTGTTGCATTCAATTCATGTACATATGGTGGACATGGTTCTACTACAATTCCTTTTTCAGTGAATAAACTAAACATGTTTTTGTTCATATACTCTTTGCCATTGTCACACCTAAGCCTTTTTATTTTCTTACCAGTTAAATTTTCGACTTTCTTTATATAATCCAAGAAACAATTGTATACTTCATCTTTTGATTTCAACGTATAGATTAAAACGCATTTACTGTAATCATCAATAAACGTCAAGAAATATTTTGAACCGTCAAAACCGTTATTTGTGTGTGGCCCATTTAAGTCTGTATGCACTAACTCTAGAATTTCTTTTGCTCCACTGCGTTTATTTTCGAATGGCAAATTATGCATTTTATTTTGAATGCAAGTTCCACATTTTAGAAATACATTTTCAAAACTTTCTGGCATTCCCTCAACTAAATTTTCTTTACACATTTTATTTAAATAATTAAAGTTTACATGCCCCAAGATTCTATGGAATTTTTCCTTTTGTGTCATTTTTCCTACATTATTTGCGCAGGATTCTGGTCTCTCTACATAACTACTTATTTTATATAAACCATTTTCTTTGTATGCCATCCCAATCAAAATTCCCGATTTGTTATATATTTTAGATACATTTCCAGTTGATATAATTTTGTTGTTATCTGTCACTTTCGCATAGCTGATCAGATTTTTATCCATTTCTTTTACATAAAATACATTTGATATTGTTATTTTAACTTTCCTTCTACTTACTATAAAGTTAGTCACTAATTTTCCGACTTTAGTACCTTTCAAAATCCTACCATCCCCAACTTTAACATTTATCGGATTTTTCAAATTTACATATTCAGTGTAAAAGGAGTCGTTATTTATTATATGATCTGAACATCCGCTGTCCAAAATCCAATCTATTCTATCGTTATCGCACGTATATACTACTGCTTTACTGATACCGTAATTTTCTTGATCCACTTGAGTTAAAAAGGAACCTGTATCTTCTTCTTCGTAACCCTCTTTGTATGAATACTTAGCATCGTGATTTTCCGTTCCTGCGGTGCGTGGCTGCCAGCCTCTGCCTCGTCCTCGTTGACTATAACTTTGTCCTCTTTGACCGTAGCCTCGTCCTCGTTGACCATAGCCTCTGTGATTTTGTGTCCAAGGTTGCTGTTGCTTTTGGCTCGCACCTCCTGGCCTCTGCACTCCTCCACTTGCTCCCTCTTGCCACTTATTTTGGCAATTTCTCTTGATGTGTCCTTTCTTTCCACAACCAAAGCACTGTATGTCTTTTTTTTCCACTTTGAATACGCTAGACTTCTTCTTGCCAGTTTCACTTGGGCTTCGTGTTTCCCACATAGTAATTTTGTTTTTTAGAAATTCACAAGTACGATCATCTTCTTGCATTGAATCAATTAAATCTCCAACATAACTTAGAGAATCTGGTAGCGTCTTTAACATGTAGTCCAGTTTTTCTCTTTCCGTTACTTTAGCACCAGCACTCTTTAATTTATTAATCAATTTTTCAAATTCTGTGAAAAAAGTGTTTGAATCTTCAAAGTCTATCATTCTCATTCTGTCAATTTTATTCCTGATGCAAATTTGTAGTGCTGTTGATTCTTTCAAGTACATTTTGTCGAATTTTGTTAATATTTTGAATGCTGTATCTTCATCTCCAACGAACTCTAATTGTTCATTGGTTATACTACAATAGATGTAGTTCATTGCATTCAGATTTTTCTCTGTCCATTCGGGTTGTATATCTGCATCTTGTCTTTCACGTGTAGCTGGTTCATCACATTTTTTCCAATTTCAAGTATAATAAAATCCTTTTTTTCCATATAGCATAATCACGTCCATCAAAGCTTTGAAGTGTAATTTCCTCATTTTTCGGCATTTTTATACTTCCTGTATTTTCTCTTTTAATATCAAAAATTAATTTTTTCAATATCCAGATTTTCTCAATCTCTTTTATTAATGTTTTGAGCAACTGTTCAATATTTAATTCGTTATTTTCTAAGACCATTTACACTGATAAGTTTCACTTTGCTTAGCCTTACACGTGGCCACTTAACCTCCAAACATATGAACCACGCTCTGCTACCATATTTAGATTGGTGGGTTTGGAGTTGGTTAATATTTACTAATATCACTCTTCCTTTACTTTTATATAATGTTTCTTATATAATTATATATACTTAACATACGATAGCATACTTATAACTCGATGTGTGTTCAGTCTGTTCACTCCATCTCCGAAAACCATACAAGCCTTCTTCCTGTCTCTTTTCCCTCTCTCCTTGACTAAGCGCATGCGTACTACCGCGCACACCATACGTATACTTTACATCGTATCATAGAAAATTACAAATATCCCATCAGTTAGTAATGCTTCGTAACTCTTATTTAAAATTGATACAACTCGAGCGGTAAAGTTGTATCTGGGGGTGAGTGCCACTAATATTATAAGGATCGCTGGGTAAAAGATAGGTTTAACGAAATCGACTCGATTTACAAGTGAACACCATAAGTATATTGAGCAAACAATTGATACAAATGTAAGTGTCGCGAGTAGTTAATTAAATAGAAGTTGTGTTTTACCACTAGATGCACGGTGTTGACGCACTGGCGATGCGGGGCGTACGAGTGGCTACTTTGATTCTGACGGAGACTTTAGCCCGATCTTACTTGATAACTGACTCTGTACGAGCGTGACACGACGTGACGTTACGCGTGACTCTATAGCTTTGAACCGACGAGGGTAGAAAGCGAAGGGTTTATATAGTCCCAAAAATGAGTGGGGATGCGTTAGGAATTTCCATATAAGAAAATCCTTCGGGGTCGTCGTCATGTCACTCCCGTTCCCATGGTCGCGATGCAGATGGTAGAGATCTTGACCCCCATTAGTGGTGGTTGATAAGCGGAAGGCTTTTAGGGCGTTTTCCCTTCGCAGACGCGAGCTCGAAAGACGGTTGAGAGCGACGTATGGGAAAATTCCACATACGTAACATCTCCCCCCTATGACAAAACATCGCGATTCTCGTGATGCTTTTCAGGAGAAGGAAAAACGCCCCAAAAATCCTTTCGTAAGCCAAAGTGTGAAAGAAAATTGTCGGGTGTAGTGTGGTGTAGAGTACTTATCGCTAGGTGTGTCGAGAGGTAAGAGGTTAATCGTCGCTAGGCACCACGTAGCCAATCTGCAACCAGAACTCTATGACGTCCAGTTGGTTGCCCGGGTAGCCGGTCGAGCATCAGCGTGGCTGTGATGCCATCTATTGTGTTCCCCATCAGCATCTCCGTACAGGCTGTTGTTTGTAGAGGCGGCGATTGGAAGGGTAGAGTGCCCCTCAGGTAGACTCTCACTGCTTGCCAGGGTATGTCTCGGTTGCAAGGTGATAATGACCATATTTGGGCATACGGTAGGCTTACCGTTGTGCCGAGGACGGGAAATAATTTAGATTATCTGAGGCTATATTCCGAATATTAGTCATGTGTGTTATTAATTCTACTAAGTAGTCTCCAAATGACTTTAATTTTTCCCCACTTGGAAAAGAGCTTGGTTCTCGAGCTGGCTTTCCAAAGATTAATTCGTATGGGGTGAAATTTGTTGCTTCATGAACGGATGTGTTGTAAGAGAACATTGCGAATGGTATCAATAAATCCCAGTCTTCATAACTATCCATGTAATGGTTGAGGTATTCGGTGAGGACGATGTGACTTCGTTCCAGAGATACATTGGTTTGTGGTCTATATCCCGAGGTTGTGATTTGTTTGATTTTAAATATTTCAGATAGGTTGGTCATAAGTGTTCCGATGAAGCTAGTTCCCTTATCTGTTAATATTGCGCGAGGTGTACCGTAAATTGCGATGAAATGTCTAGCGAAAGCATCTGCAATTGTAGCGGCTCGAATATTAGGTATTGCTACAGCTACGCAATATTTTGTTAAGTTATCCTGCATGGTAAGAATGTGTCTGTTCCCACTGGGTGTAATTGGTAAAGGTCCTACTGTATCCAAGGAAATTTTGTCAAAGGCTCCTATTGGTGTGTCGGTGATTAACATCGGCTGACGTGTTTTCGCTCGAACTAATTTTTGTTCTTGACAGTTTTGGCATCTTCGGATGTAGTCTTGAATGTCGTTGCGCATTTGTGGCCAATGGAATTTGGATCGGATGCGTTTATATGTCTTCGTTACTCCTTTATGTCCTCCAATTAAACTGTCATGAGCCTCGCAGATGATGTGCTGTCTGTCTTCTTCGGATGGTGTGGTGACGGTACAGTTGCATAAAATAATCTGTAGGCCGGTTCCTATGAAAACCTCTTCTAATATCTTGACGAATTCGTTGGATGGTATTTTGTGAAGGTCCCCCGTGGCAGAAATTCGGAATGATTTAATCTGATTTTGATCCACGGTGTATCGAAGAGTTTTCAAGCCATTGATCATATCTACTCTTTTAATATTATCAAAGAAATTGTCGGAGATTATTATACTGAAAGTTTTAAATAATCCATTGCCTGTTGTTATCACCTGTCCCTTTTTGGTTGTGCTGCTAGGAGATTTGGTTTATTAATCATCTCAGTGTCTAGTAATCATTTTCCAAGGGGGTTTACTAGATTGCAATCGGCAGAGATGAAGTGTACGTAATGTCCTTCTTCAGCGGTAAAGGTGTTTGAAGAAACAATAATTTTTAGTGTTTGATCTAGTGAGATTTCTTTCAGATCGTCAAGGTCGTTTGAATTCTCGGTGTCGGTAGTGACAAATGGGTAAGGGTCGAGTATGCGGTCAAAGACCCTAGGTTGAGTTGACCTGCTGTCAGGTGGTTGTCCCACACTTGCTTCGGTTGTAGCTCCAGCAGGTAGCTGGTTTATTGAGGGTTGTAAAGGTTCTTCCATCACTTCCGATGATACTTGCGGGGTACTGAGTAAATCTAGTTGGACGTTCCTTGCATTTTCTATTACAGTATTTTCGAGCGGCTCCTCAAACGATATCAAATTGTCAAAGACAGTCTGTTCATTATCTAAAGGGATGATTTGAGTGGAGTTTGCTGCGGGCGAAAAACTGTTTATGGTTTCCTGGCGTTCATCTGGCATGGTTACCTCTTGAGATAAGCTGGGAAAAGTTCGGTTCTTGTGTATTATTGGAGAATGTTGAACGTTCCCACGTGCAGCTTCTTCTATTTCATCTGAGCTGCTGCTTGTCTCTCGATACTTGGGTCGAATTTCCCTATCTCGTCGTAACTGTTGTATGCGATGTCCGATGGTTTCGACGTTGGCGTCTGTTTTCGGTATCTGGGCTTTGAAGTCGGGGTCCTGGAGCTCTCGTGGAATAAGAGGTAGTCAGGCAGACGGAGGATTGCGAGATAATGCGTCTGCGTTCTTATTCGTCTTTCCAGATTTATGGACAACCTGGTACTCGTATTCTAAAAGTCGGAGCTTCCACTTCATAAGTCTGGAAGTTGGATCCTTGACAGAATGTAACCAGACAAGTGGTCTGTGATCTGTAACGAGGGTAAATGGAGTTCCGTAGATGTAAGGCCCGAAGTATCTTACGGTGTAAACCATGGCCAAACATTCCTTTTCCGTAGATGAATAATTCTTCTCAGGTTTATTTAGGCTACGGGATGCGTAGGCAATCGGCAGGTCGTTTCCTATTATCCCCTTGACTGAGTACGGCTCCAATAGCGTAATCAGATGCATCTGTCGTTACAATGAAAGGTTTACTGAAATCTGGGTATTGCAATATGGGTTGTTGACAAAGTTCACTACGCAATTGCTTAAAACTCTGGTCTTGTTCTTCTGTCCATTTGAATTTGATGCCTTTTCCTAGTAAATTGATTAAAGGCTTAGCTTTTGTGGTGAAATTAGGTACGAATCTTCGATAATATCCTACAAGTCCCAAGAATTGTTGAATGTTTTTCTGCGTTGTGGGGGTGGGAAAATCTTGAACAGATTTTAATTTCCTAGGGTCAGGTCTTACTCCTTCCTTTGAAATAATGTGTCCAAGGTACGCCACTTCCTTTCGCAAGAATTGACATTTGTTGGTCTGGAGGGTTAATCCATGTTCTCGGAGGCGGTTCAACAACTTTTTGACTTTGATATTATGTTCCTGTAACGATGATGCGTAGATCACTATGTCATCCAGGTAGACAAAGAGGTCTGTTCCTTGAAGTACAGTGAGTGCTTGGTCCATCAGGCGTTGAAAGGTGGGTGGTGCATTCTTTAATCCGAAAGGCATTCGAGTGAATTCGTAGTGTCCATTTGGAGTAGTGAATGCTGTTTTTGCTCTATCTTTTGGATCCATCTCTATTTGATGAAATCCACTGGCAAGATCAAAGACTGAAAAATATTTAGCTCCTCCTAATCGATCTAAAATCTCTGTGATTTGAGGTAATGGGTACTTATCAGAAATTGTTATATCGTTGAGGCCACGGAAATCTATTACCAAACGCGAACGCTTCACTCCGTTCTCATCTTCTTTCTTCGGTACGATCCATAAAGGCGAATTGTATGGAGATTTTGAAGGTGTAATTATACCATTTGATAATAACGCGCTGATTTGTTTTTGAATTTCCTTTTGATGTATGAGAGGATAACGATATTGTCTTGTGTTGATTGGAATATCGTTGGATGTATGGATCGAGTGTTTAAAGTCGCGGGCCTTTCCAAGTTTATATCCAGGAAGATAAAAACGGTCGGGAAAATCTCTAACCAAATTGGTAACGAAATGTAGTTCCTCCTTGTTCAAATGTTTGGTGTTTAAGGCTTCTAAAATTTTTTGTATTCTATCTTCGTTTGTTTTGAATTTTGACGGGTGTTCTACAGATGGGTGAAAATCTTCATCTGACGAACTGAAGATATCGAATGGCTCCAATGTTTGTGGTTCTATCTCTACGTCTAGGGGTACATCGCTGGTGTTTGTTGCCATAACGTAGCATTTTCCCTTATTATTTCTTACAACTGCTTCCCCTATGTAGAGATGTTCGAGGGTCTTGATACGTGGTAAATATCCTTCCTTCATCCTGGGGTTTGCTATAGTTATAGCAATCTGTTGCGACGTCCTAGGTTCGATACGATGTTTGGTCGACGTCGGTAGTACTTTTGTTTGAGGTATGTCTTGATAATTTGAAAAACGTAGAGGCCGGGTTGGTTTGTTCTTCAACACCAAAGTCTTATGATAATAGGAAATTTCGGCCTCCTCTTGTTTTAAAAATGGGCTTCCTATAAGTCCGTCTGCTTCTATTGCAAGCTCTTTTACTACATAGAAAAGTGCGGGAGCTTCGTGGATATGAAGAATTGTTGTTCCCAAAGTATGAATTGGATTAGTAGTAATTCCGATTAATTCGATTCCTTCCCGAGAGTTTATCGCGGCTTTTTCTCCCAGGGCATTAATGACTACTAAATTAACGGATGCTCCACCATCGATTAGGAATTCTCCCGTTCCTGACTCCAGTTCTGGAACCTTGATGTTGATGCGTGGGGCAGGTGCTTCCTTGATGAGAGTTCCTCCTCGAAGCGGACTGTCCTTTGGCGAGCTTCTTTGTTTCCGCTCATCGTGTCGCCTATACGTTGAGCGCGGTCGAAGTTTAAAGGCTTGTTTGTTTCGACGGATGAATCTCGCGAGTCTCGTTGATATCTCGGACTACGCGGTTGTTTCCTACAGGATTTTCCGTCATGTCCGGCTCTACCGCAATGCCAACAATATAAACTCGGCTTGCGATCTTTATCGGGATTTTTTAAAATAGAATAATGTTTTTCTCCATCATCTGCGTACGATGAGTCGGAGCGATAAGAAGGGGATTTCGAGGGGCTCCGGTGACGCAAAGTCCAGGCCGTCGTGCGTGTCCGTCCTTGTCGTTCCTCTTCAACACCTGATGTTCTAAGAGACCGACCCCTATTCTGGTCGTATCTACTCGGAGAAAGTGGGTACGACACTTCACGGTCGTGGTGGCGAGAATCTTCGGTGTAAAGATCTCGGCGAGACCACCTGGAGGGTGATTCATTACGGGGCGACTGTCGCCGATTCCTTAATTTTCTGTCTATCTGTAGCACGGCGTCGTAAGCTTCTTCAAGTGTTTTGATGTCTTGAGTTTGAGCCGACACTTTCCAGGAAATTCGATCCGGTAAACCATCGATGAAGTTTTCCTTAACGTTTTTTTTCCATTTCCTTGACGAAATCTTCAGCGTGATCCAGATACCTTTCCCGAATAGCTTCGCGCGCACAGTAAACGAGATGACTAGTCCTGTCGACGTACTGTCGCAGACTTTCTCCTTCGCGAATGCTTAAATATGACAAACATCTTCCCGGCGCGAATCTCTTTTTCAAATGTTGGACTAATAACTTAACAGAGTCGAATTTATGCTCTAACGTGCACCTGCGTGCCGGACCGATCAGTTTCGTTAGAATTATTGCAAGATACTCGGCTTCCGTACCCTTAGGAATCAATGTTAACCCGTCTTCCACGTTTTGTACGAAGCGCGACAAGGTTGGACTTTCACCGTCGAAGGTTGGAATTGGCATAGTAATATTCTGTATACATGTCCGTTGGGTCAAAAGCGACATTGAGTTTGCAATTGAAACTGTCAGGTTCATTATATCGTTAGAAGAGACGTTCGCTTGTGCGGTTGCCATTTTAAAATAAATAAGTGACTTGACTAGAGAAAAGTAGTATATCGTCGATAATAAATTACGAGTGATTTAACGTATTTAAAAACCCAAATTTTACAGCGATTCTAATGCAGTAGCATCCCACCGCTGTCACCAGTTCTGTTACGAGCCGGGGCTGCGGCAATGCGAGAGGCCGGCGAGAGGGATATTTCCCAAGGAATACGGATATGAATTTGTTAGTTAGGTGCGTGGACGAACCTGATGCGAAATCAGGGAGCCTCTAGGAATGGAGTTAGACACGAACGAACCTGATTCGTAATCAGGGAGCCGTAGGAGGGTGAAACGTCGTGAACGAACCTGATGCGAAATCGGGGAGTCACTAGGATAAAGTTCACAGACGAACCTGGTGCGAAACCAGGGAGCTGCTAGGAGGTTGGATTATTCACAGACGAACCTGATGCGAAATCAGGGAGCCGTAGGAGGGGTGAGGTTTCGTGGACGAACCCGATGCGAAATCAGGGAGCCACTGGGTTGGAGAAGATGACTTGCTTTGGTAAAGAGGTGCGAACGAACCCGATGTGAAATCGGGGTGTCGCAGGAAATGTTAGTAATGCTTCGTAACGCTTATTTAAAATTGATACAACTCAAGCGGTAAAGTTGTATCTGTGGGTGAGTGCCACTAATATTATAAGGATCGCTGGGTAAAAGATAGGTTTAACGAAATCGACTCGATTTACAAGTGAACACCATAAGTATATTGAGCAAACAATTGATACAAATGTAAGTCTCGCGAGTAGTTAATTAAATAGAAGTTGTGTTTTACCACTAGATGCACGGTGTTGACGCACTGGCGATGCGGGGCGTACGAGTGGCTACTTTGATTCTGACGGAGACTTTAGCCCGATCTTACTTGATAACTGACTCTGTACGAGCGTGACACGACGTGACGTTACGCGTGACTCTATAGCTTTGAACCGACGAGGGTAGAAAGCGAAGGGTTTATATAGTCCCAAAAATGAGTGGGGATGCGTTAGGAATTTCCATATAAGAAAATCCTTCGGGGTCGTCGTCATGTCACTCCCGTTCCCATGGTCGCGATGCAGATGGTAGAGATCTTGACCCCCATTAGTGGTGGTTGATAAGCGGAAGGCTTTTAGGGCGTTTTCCCTTCGCAGACGCGAGCTCGAAAGACGGTTGAGAGCGACGTATGGGAAAATTCCACATACGTAACAGTACTAATGCCGAAACGCTGCCAGACAGTCTCGGCGTGCGCATAATCGCTCTTGGATACAGTCTCACCCATTAACGAACTGTAAAATGACTCGCGCGGCGGTATGCATGGGTCCTGCAGCTTGTTTGCGCAATCAAGATATTCATACGGAAAGACACCCTTTCGCGTCAATAAATTGAAATCCTCGGTGGATTATGTTTGAAATTCGGATTTTAAAATTTCTAATTTATCTGTGCTAAGTAAAGACACTAATTTGTCGAGACTGGTATTGAGAAATTTGTACGAATCGTAATTTAATTAAATTTCACGAGTCTGATTCAACCGTATCTTCGATATTTTTTGTGAAAGGAATATTTATTTATTTATTGATTTATTTATTAAACGGGTTACCCCAATAAAAAACACAAGGTTATACAAATCAGTAATGTACAGGACGCGATACACAATGTAAAGATGAATACATAAATGCCTGATAACAGTAACAATGACATTTTATGGCAAGGACGTTCGAAATGAGGAAATAATAGACCGCTTAAAGGTGTAGACACAGTATCCAAATTTAATATGGTCCAAAGTTAATATGGTCAGCTATCTCATTACCGCACATACAAAGCCTAGAACTAGGGTCACTCATGTGGATATTTGTTTTATGGGCTTTGACATAAAATAGCGGAGTATGCCGCAGCGGCCTGTTCGAAACATAAAAATTTATTAACCCCAGTAGGTGGGGGTAAATAACTTGACCATTAACAACCCTAAACAGGAAGGTCAAATCGGCCAGCCGAAGACGATGATGCATCGTCAAGAAGTTAAACCTGTGCAACCACGGTTGGTAATCGTGATCAGATCTATGCATAGGTTGCCCAAGTCGGAACGCCGCAAATCGCAGGAATCTGTGCTGGACTCTCTCGAGGACAACAAGTAGGTAGGCTCGGTGAGGGGACCATGTAACAGAAACATACTCCAAAAAGGGCCTTACCAAAGCGTTAAACAATAATTTGAAAGTTCGCAGGTTCTTGAACCCGTGCGAGTGCCTCATTATAAATCTCAATTGCTTGGATGCTGCATTAGCGACTCTGTATACATGTAGTTTAAAGGAAAAAAACAGAATTGTTCGTCACCCCGAGGTCACAGACACTCTTAATGCTGGACAAGTGCATTCCATCTAGAGAATACGCATGACATGTCTTACTGAATGATTGGGAGATCTTCATAATCTGTAATTTTGATAAAATCAAGGAAAGCCTATTAACACTGCACCAATCCGTTAATCGATTGAGGTCACATTGCAGATTCCGTGCATCATCAAAGGAATTAATACGAGCAAATAGTTTCAGATCATCTGCGTAAAACAATGGGGTAGCAAAGTGAAAGGAGTCCGCGAGATCGTTAATAAAAATGCAGAAAAGCACGGGACCCAAATGTGACCCCTGAGGTACACCAGATGATGCAAAAGCAGGTTGAGAGCGGCAACCACGAACCTTTATTACTTGGGACCGATCACTCAGGTAGCTACGTAGCCATGATAATAGCCTTCCATGGAATCCAAAGACACTCAATTTCTTCAGCAACATACTATGATCAACCGTATCGAAAGCCTTCCTAAAATCCGTGTACACAACATCAATTTGCTGATGCAAGTCCAAAGCCGAGGACACGAAGGCCGAGAAGACCGCAAGGTTGGTCACTGTAGACCTATTCGGAAAAGAAACCTGTTGGGCCTCAGATAAACTCCCCCTAATCAACCCCGAAATTTTGCCTGTGACATTCTTTTCAAAAATTTTAGGGAAACAACTAAGAAGAGAAATAGGCCTATAGTTCTTAACCTCACTCTTCACCCCCGATTTAAATATCGGAGCCACCACGCTGGACTTCCAGAGCACCGGGAAGACCCCATAATTTAATGAAAAATTGAATATAATCCAAAGAGTTCTGGAAATCCCGAAAACACAAGCCTTAACGAGAATAGGAGGTACACCATCGTCGTCCGCAGACTTATTAGGGTCTAGAGCCTTAATGGCATCAAACACTTCAGCAAGACCAATATTGAGATTCGCTAAATGCACTACGGAAGCACTAACATGGTCAGAGCTGAGGGATATATTAGACGGTGAAAGGAAGACCGAATTAAAATATCTAGCAAGAAGGTTCGTGATTGCTCCGTCTGAATCCGTACTCTTATCCCCAAGATGCATACTAGCCGGCAAGAGAGAGTCGCCCCTTTTGGAGTTCACATGCCCCCAGAACGCCTTAACATTATTTGAAATATTGCTTTCTAGCCTGACAATATAGCAGGCATAGTTCTGTTTAGCCAACACCTTACAACGAGCACGGAGATAAGAGAAATTTAAAAAATCACACTGCAGATTAGAGCGCTTCCAAGTGCGATGAACCCGTTTCTTATTACTAACGGCAATCCGAAGTTCCCGCGAAAACCAACTAGGGAACGACGTCTTAACGGTGTAAAGCTTAGGTACGTATGAATTGATAGCGCAATACAAATAAGAGTAAAGTAATCTCACGGCTTCATCAGCAGACAAGTTACCCAAAGCGCTGTCCCAATCAATGAAATTTAAGGCACATACGATAGAGTCATAGTCAGCTCTAAAAAAGTCATGCTTGACAACGGCCCGCGAAAAAGGTCCCCACGCAATAGAACCAACAGAAATAGATACGGCTGGGTGGTACGAGTCCACCGGCAGGATACTATCGTCAGGGGAAGAAATATCAAGCAAAGGAAAGTTGGAAAATATTAAGTTCAACATATTGCCGTTTAGATTACGAATATTGTTATATTGCAAACAACCATGAAAGTTGAATCATTCAGCCATCGCCGACACGGCCAGGTAAACATCAGAAGAGCCAGAATGCATAATTGGGACCAACGCCGAGGCGGAGTCACACAGCCAAGAGACAAGCGGCAGATTAAAGTCACCTAAGATGCACATTTTAATATCGACAGCATGATCAAGCACCTCGTCAATACTGCTACAATGCCCGGTATACGTCGAGGTCGGTGATCCGGGAGGAATATAAACAGAACCAAAAACGTATGACGAGTCACCTATGATAACTCTGACGAATAACTATTCGATATTACCGGCGGACGGAAAGATCTCAGTAGCACTTAAACCTCTTTTAACCGCAATTAGGACTCCTCCACCTCGAGAGTAACTGCTAGTATATATCTTTATGGAAAACGCAATGATTATCCAAACCCAGCTCGGAGGATGCGATATCCTTTGTGAGCCAGGTTTCGACGAACACCAATATATCAAAATGAACATGATATGAAGCAATACAGTTACTTAATATGTACAGTGTTGTTCTTAACCCTCTTACATTTTGGTAATACACCAGAGGGGCTACACACGGTTTTTTGGGGCAGATCCCGCCCCCTCCGCACAATTGTAGGAGTACCGTTCTTAAACTTAATGGTCAACGACGGGTCGTTCGATACCCGAAGACGTTCTTGAAGGGCCCTGAGGTGCTGCCTTTGACGCTCGGTATAATCCATCAAAACCCTGGTGACACCCTTGTAATTGTTCTTGAGCCGGATGATCGTACCGGCCGGTATGTCCGGGGGCAGAGAAACGACAACTGGACGGGCCTTGTCTGGACACTTCTTGCTTATCCTCCTGACCCTCATGCTGTCATAGCAGTTGGGAGCCACCGCGTTCAAAATCTCCGGGACCTTGACGCGGTCTGCGTTGACGGTTGGTGAGTTGGAATCCAATCCCGCTGATGAGCTAGCTTCCTCTACATTGAAAATCATGACGTTATTCTCTCTGGTCTTCCTACCCTGGAATTCCGCAACAGCCGCCTCGATCACTTCTGAGCTATCCAGTGGTGCGCCCATGTCCAGATCATTGACTCTGGCCTCAATGGCATCCATTCGTCCCGAAAGTGCCACAATAGATGCACTGAGCTTGTTGTATTCGGACTTAAAATCTCTCACCAGCTCACTACGACAGTTCATGAGTTCCTCCCTCTGCTCCCTTCTGAGCTGTTCGCTGAACTTAGCCAGCTGCCGATTCAGAAGATGACAGCGTATGGCAGAAGGTCCTGTTGCAGGAAATTTAAAAGCTAATGGTAATTCAGCAAAAATGAACGAAGAGATCCAATATACCGTTAACGCACAATGGTTATATTACCCTCTTTAGTTAAAATGTCCTAGATATGACAGTTTAACTAAGGAGGGCAGAATAATAAAATTAATAATATTAATAAAATTAATTTAGTACGTTTATTAGTGTATTAAAATAAATATATTGTTAATGGGAAACTAATAAAATTAATGACTAGCGTGGGAACTACTGTGGAGTTTAAAGTATTACGAATGTCTTTCACAAAAGATTCAAAAGTATCAAGGGAGATGTGTTTTCAGCGTACTTTCTTCAATAATGTGACTGATAATGTGTTGTCGATTTACCTTATTTGACAAATATCTAGAAACTTACACGTAACAAGATGCTTCTCTGAACCTTCTCCGAACAAGTTCCAAGTCTGCACGTCTCCTCTGTCGAACATTCTCCGGACAAGTTCCAATTCTGTACGTCTCCTCTGTCGAACCTTCTTCGGACAAGTTCTAAGTTGGACGTCTCCATTGTTTCTATCAACTCTACATAAAAAGTCTATTAAATAATTTGGGTTCTATAAGCTATACATAAAAATTGTATTAAAAAATTTTACGGACTTACCTTGTTAATTGAGGCAATAATTCAGTGTCCTATATGGTCGAAAAACTCGTGATATTTCAACAATTTTGGCAAGGTTATAATCGAGTGACAGCTATTGACATTTACTAGAGACCCGAACGCAGCGACTTTTTGCATTTTTCGGCAACTGCGCAACCGCATTTTCAGCAAAACCATTCCTGATTGGTTGGAATAAATTCTGCTTTCGAACGGTGACATCTACTGGTGTCAATTCTAGAAGTAATGTAGGGACCACGTCTTTCTTTCTTCCCCCACTCCTCCGGTATGTGGAGGGTGGGGAGGTTGCTCGGGGGAACGAGCAATGCCGCCATGACACTTGCGCGTCGACCACGGATGGTGTCGCTTGGAGACAAAAATATACGTTCAACAATCGTTGAGTTTAAATCAGTGTTTTACTTCCACCACGACCTAGTCAGTATATAATTCGTTTAATTGGCCTTCTTATCGAGTGAGCCAACAGAATGTGGGGATCGGGCTGCCCCCTCCTAGCGGACTGTGCAGGAGTGGGGATCGTTGAACTGCGTGCGTGCAGTCCGACGCAGACTCGCCCTTGTCTGTCGATGGCGCTTGTCCGATCGAGTTGTAGAATCGACTCAGCCTTTTTGGTGATCCCTTTGTTCATGCACGACGTTTGTTGCACGACGAAGCTAATAAAGGTTTCTAGTCTTGCTAATCCAGCTCACGGTTATTTCCTCCTATTATTCAAATACTACAGCGGTGGTAGGGCCGCCGGGAATCTTGGGTACTACCTTTTCCCAACCGCTTATCCTACAAGTAAAACGAGAATGGCGACATCTACTGGCGTCAAGTGTAGATGTAAAACGTGACGTCACAAAACGTCTGACTGAAAAAGTACCATTTTGATAACTATTAATTCAGAATAAATCTTGTATTTTTTAGAAAAACAGCTTAATATATTAAGTAAAACGACAAATGGGTTCGAAAAAAAAAATTATTCGTTTAATCATGTAAAAACACCGGGACTATGTCATAAAATAAAGTAATAAGGCTAAAATAGCTCCGAAGACCTGTCAATTTCGCTATCTTTCGTCAATAGAGACATGGTCGCTCAGTGTGCCTATGGGTAGAGGGGGGAGGGGAATTATCTTCCAGACCCGACCGCGTCTGTTGATATTACGCGTTACACGCACACCTGCAGCCAAAACGAACTAATACATGTTTCGTTCGTCAAACGCTACCTTCACTATGCAATCTACTCCAAATTTTGACAGCTTACAGCCAGGTTATAACCTTTTTTTATAGAGGGGGAAAATGTTGTTACGAATACCCCGGCAAGTGTTTGCCAGCGCTATGTGGGACTCCCTGCTTAACCCAAGTTATGCAGGATAAAAACCCCCTCTTAAACCCACCATCGTGTTGACCCCGAAGCGATGCCCGGAACGTCTAATGTATAACTTCGGGACACCGCTACCTGGGAAGGTGGGGCCCCACCACGCTCTGCCAAAGTGGGCAGAATGGACGGCCGCACAACCGACCGTGCACCCCCGGTCGGTGTGCTTCTTATACGTGAGGACTTATGGCGCGGTTAAAATGTATGAAGACATAAAACACGCAACAACGCATAGAAAATAAATATGTTAAAATGATACAACACGCCACAAAACCTCTAAAATTTCCGTGGTCCCCTAAAACACCACGGACCGCTATCGCCCGCCGCGACGATCGCCCGCGCCGTGGCGCTTTCTTTTGCGAGCCAGGCGCCTCCTGTCCTGCGCCTTCTGCGCAGCCGCTAAGCGGGCGGCCTCGGCCGTGGCAAGGCGAAGGGCCCGTTCCGCCCCCGCTCCTTTGTTTGCCTGTCCGTCATTACGGTGGTTGCAAACGCAAGGAAGGCCTCCCACTTCTCTAAGGACGCAGTGGCCACACTGACGAGAGTTGGTACCTCTACTGGTACACCCAGGGCCGCACGTTCGGTGTCGTACGCGGGACATGCCACCATAACGTGCTCCGCGTCGTCGAGTGCTGTTCCGCACTCGAGGCACGACGCAGCGGGTGTTTTCCCGATTCTAAATCGGAACTTCTGAAAGCACCCGTGGCCACTCATCAGCTGCATCGAGAAGTACTCGGCTGCAACTGACGGACCCGGCGCACAGTGGGGCATTTCGGGTCGAAACGCGGCACTAAGTCCTTTTCCAAAGATATTGCCAAACTGCAAATTTTTTGTTACACGTAGTTATGTGTGTATTTGGGTGATAATGTAGCATGATGGCGCGTGTTACAACTGATTTTAACCATTGACGATTACTCGTTTACTTGAATTATAAATAGGCTTTTACTCACTTCAGTAGTAAGGCTAAGCGGGTTCCAACCCAAATTTGAGTGTCAAGGCCACGATAAGGATTTTCCCCCGACCTTGAAATCCAAATTTGAGTTCTACTTTTGTTTGCCTAAACAAACATACAACTACGAAGACTACGCGCAGCAGACAAGAGAACGCATAAGAACGACAAATGAAGTCGCAAGGGAACGACTTCAGAAAGCGAAGGAGAAATAAAAAAAAGGATACGACCAAAAAACGCGCGAAACAAAATTCAACGTAGGTGATAAAGTTTGGTTCTACGACAAATCCGTACGTCGAGGGAGATCGAAAAAACTAGATAATAAGTGGATAGGTCCTTACATAATTGTAGATAAGAAGTCGAACGTGAATGTAACTATAACAAAGGGAAGGAAAACCCTACACACACACACGAATAGACAAAAACACTTTATCGAATAAAAACTGTCGGAAAATACAAAAAAATTAGTATATGAAAAAGGAAGCTAGAAAATAGGGAACTTATGACTAGAAGAAGGAAATGGGGAATACCCCAGGCGAAATATAGTATCACATTGTATCATAAATAGTACTACAATAAGAAAGACGACTAGATAATTTAAGAAATATTGTATCAATGTATCATTGTGATGTAAGCTGTCAGAATATAACAAGTGTGAATCGGAGCATTTTTAGGTCAAACTGATGTAACTAACCGTGTTAACTACACAGGACCACAAAATTTTTTTTTTAACTGACACAAACGCGACCACCTGTCCTTTACGTATTTTTGGTCGCTGAATCCGAATCCGTTGCCCGTTTAAGCCTATCACGTCTAGTTTTTTGGTAAATTGCAAAAAACCGTTGTTGTTCGAGCAAGAACGAGGAGATCCTACGTCTTGCCTTACCACGCACTGTAGTTTTATTTTACGCGGTTAAACGAACGTTTTGTTTATGTATCGCGGTTCAAATTGTACGTTTAATGAAGTCAATAAACGAGCACGTTTATGGGACGTTTACAATTACTTTAACGCACACTTAATTTTAACACAAAGTACTACCACGCAAGTACGCGGAGTGGAATTAGAAGATTCCCAAGAGAGTTTTTGGATTGAGTATCGGAGCGCCGATTGCTCTTTGTGTTTAACGTCGCGTAACGCCACGATGTTGACGGTTCCACGTTTCACAGAGAAGAGTGCGGGTGGTTGCAGAGACGGCACGAGTCAAGGCACCGGCTCGAGATCGAGGACACCTGGCCAATCCGCGAAGACCACGTAACATCGCGTGTTACTATGCAAATTAAGGTGGGAGTAATTAGTCCAGGTGTCAATCAAGAGATGGCCCGCTCAGCCCGTCTCCGCGACCACTCAGTTGCCACGGCGACAATAACGCATGTTTGAATTTACCGCGCGTCCTCGCCACAGCGCGCAGATGCAAATTGGTCGCATCACTGCGACCAATCCCGAACATTCCCGCCCCTCTCGTCCTCGTCTGACGAAATAGCGCGTACTGTAACGTAAGTGTTCTGATTACAAGAGAGCCACGAGTGGCTTGTACATTATTCTTATACTCTAATCAGGGTGAAGTGGGGACCATCGGGGTCTCCATCTTTGACCCACTTTGGGTATTTCGCCATGTGCTGACGATTCTCGATGCGCTTCCGAAAGTCCTTACACGGCTGTGTCGGTTTTCGGCTATTCGGTTGCGGCAATCGGAATGCACGCAGTGTCGTTGCCCTTAGGCGTTGGTTGGGTTACAACATCCTCCCCCCCCCCCCTGGAAAGGGTGCTTAGGGGAAATTTTTACAATAATTATCGGAAATTACCCTGCGTCCTGGCCCGTCACGGTATTCGCGTATTCGCATTCTTGTTGTACAGTGATACCGTTAACAGCTCGACATCCTAGCTGTACGTTGGGGTTTTTTTATTTTCTTTTTTTTACACATTTATTTCCATTCCGGTTTATAATAATAATAGCACAGGACCACAAAATTATTTTTTAACCAACACAAACGCGACCACCTGTCCTTTACGTATTTTTGGTTGCTGAATCCGAATCCGTTGCCCGTTTAAGCCTATCACGTCTAGTTTTTTGGTAAATTGCAAAAAACCGTTCTAAACCCGTAAAATGCTATATAAACACAACATATCCTATTTCCACAATACTTATAACGTCAAACTCCCTAATCTACTAACCCCAAGACCACAAAAAACATCTAATCCTATAATTCGTTAAACCTCTAAACCCAAAAACCGAATTTACACATACCCCCACAACCCACTACGGGGCGTTCGTATCTCAAACGCGGAAATAAATATTTTCAAATTTGCTCAATTTTCAAACATGAAGAAAGATGAAACAAAGACATTTCAAAGTTTGAACTTTCTACTTTTCGATGCTTTAATCGGTATCCAGGGGGTAAAATCCGCCCTTAAAGAGAAGTGTGCCAGAGTGCAAAAATTTCGTCATGTGTGTCAAGTGCTACGGAGTGCAGACAATATTTTTTGCAGTTTCTATGTACTCTGTCGGAAAGTCTAGTCCTTTGTCTTTAAAATAGGCCAAACCTCATCGAAAAAGGGTGGTTTTTAAGAAAGATACAGCCATTTAAAGAAAACCTGCTAAAATCATAGGACGTCTTTAGGGCGGATCATCCGGTCAACCAAAAAGTTACAAGAAGTTATCTTCTTTTTCCTATGCAAAAATACTTCAATACCTTGAATTCTACTTGCAAAAAAGTTGTTTTCGCAAATAGAAGTTTGTTCGTTTTGTTCCTACAGGTCCCGCATGAATTTTTCGTTTCCAGAAGTGGACCTAAAATGGTCTATGTTGTTATAAAGTATGTCGAATCAGTCCTAGATTATTGATAGCTTTTAAGGATTGTAGTTATAAGCTAGGGTTTGTCGCACAACACGAATCTTGTTAAATTAACGAAAGCGAGTTTTCTTTTAAGCGTTTATAATTAGTTATTTAAGTCACATTCAACGTTTGGTTTGTCTTTGTTAAACACAGATGATTCAACAATAATTTAAGCGTTTCAACAAGTTACAGATAGAGTTCGAATAGGTACAAGTTCCAACACAAAATATACAGTTAATTACACAATTAATTTACACAAATTATCCTTTATATTTAACAAGTCTTATCTAGCGAAAGCAAAGAACGCTAGCGTGATTTTAGCTGAGCAAAGTAGCTAAACAGTTATTAAATCCAAGATGCAAGCAATGTGCGGAAGTAAGAAACGCAAGCAATGTGCGTAAGTAAAATAGCGCAAGCAAGGTGCGTAAGCTCAAAGATAATTACCAAGGTGATGTCAGGAGCAAGTGGCCGATTCCCAGAAACCGCACGTGATTTCTAGGAATCGCCAGCCTTCCCCTTCCATGGATCGCGAGTCGAAGGAAGGGGACGCGATCCGCGCTCCACATGAGTGAGCAGGCCATTGTCACTTGCCTAATCAACATCGATCACCCATAGATGTCGCTAACTGTCTCTTTTCTTGAACATTCTCCCCGGCATTCAGCACTCGATGAATCTGAATACAGATCTGGATCGATGCATGGATCGATAGACCTTAACAGTAGGGCGACGGTGGCGCTGCTCGACTCATGTGGAGGCGTCAGACAACTCTAATGGTATTAATGATCGCGATCTAACGCAATGGTTTCGTGAAGTGAAGTTGTTTGGGTCGAATCAGTGACCTGTGCGAAAGGCAGATAAACTAATTTAGTTATCGGTCGAGTGAATTCGGAACGTGCAGTTTTTATAGTGACTACGCGTGTAAATCCGTCGGAACCCGGATGTAATTTCGTTATGCGTGCAAGAGGCCACCGAGTTGGCGAGGTCAATTTTAGGAGGCACAGATCTCCGACGCGAGGTTGCTGATGTAGGTGAGTCCACTTATTACGGGTCTGGAGCGATTGTAGATACTCAGCAGCCCATCGTTTCCAGAAGTGCAGACGCATTTGTTGTAACAGATGCCATCGGGAAAGCCGTGTAGTCGGGACGTCTACGATGTCTGGATCGGGTACGCTTAACAGTGCGTCGCCGATTAAGAAATGCCCTGGTGTGAGCGCTGTCAAATCGCCAGGGTCATCGCTCATCGCCTGCAGTGGACGAGAGTTCAGGCAGGCTTCGATTTGGTGAAGTAGCGTCGTCAATTCCTATAGTAAGGTGTTGGTCCCCCACCACCCGTCGTAGATGGTGTTTGGTAGACTTAACGGCTGCTTCCCATAGACCCCCGAAATGAGGGGCAGCAGGCGGGTTGAACTGCCATTCGATCCCGTCCTTCAAGAGTGCGGCATGAATCTGGTCGCGCCCAGTCTCGAGATGAATCAGCATCTCCCGAAGAGCTCGAGAGGCGCCCACGAACTTGGATCCTCGATCACTGCGTATCACGGCACAGAGACCTCGCCGTGAAGTGAAACGTCGCAAGGCAGCGAGGAAGGCTTCTGTACTGCAATTGGAAACAAGCTCTAAGTGGACCGCGCGTGTGACCATACATACAAATAATGCCACGTAGCCCTTATAGGTTCGTTGTCCTCTTCCTCTGGACATTAACAGTGTTATCGGTCCGGCATAATCTAATCCCACATTAAGGAATGGCCGAGCCGGTGTCACCCGCGTAGACGGCAAATCTCTCATTAATTGGCGTCCTGTTGCAGCTCGCCAGCGTAAACAAGTTGGACAGCGGTGGATGAGGGCCTTGACTTGTTGTCGTCCATGTAGAAGCCAGTACTTCTGGCGCAAGGTGGCCAACGTAAGTTGGGTCCCTCCATGTAACGACCGATGGTGGGCATCAGCCACCAGTAGGTCGGTCAGTCGACAATTTTTTGGTAACAGAATCTGATGTTGAGCATCTTGGGGTAGATTTGAATGTCGAAGACGTCCGCCGACTCGTAGAAGACCTTGGCTATCGAGATAAGGGTTAAGAGGCAGTAGTTTACTGCGACTTGGTACCTGATGTCCCAACTTCAGTTGCTGGATCTCGGCGGTGAACTCCTGGCGTTGCACGAGCAGGAGCCAGTGACATCGAGCAGCTTCTATTTCAGCTGGTAGTAGACGACATCCTCTCGTACTAATATTTGGCCTGGGCAGCCATCGTAGACACCAGGCGGTAACTCTAAGAAGTAAATGTATGGATGAATATCGCGCCAATAACTCCCCTCCCGTTGCAGGTTCACCGGTGGTTACATGGGCAGTGACCCTCCTTTCCAGATCCGTTTGGTGGGATAGTGGCTCGGTCTCAGCATCCCAGCATGACGTAGTGGTCAACCAAGACGGTCCGGTCCACCAAAGTGAGAAGTCAGGTAGTTGACTCGGGAACACACCTCGGGAGGCGCAGTCAGCGGGATTTTCTTGACTAGTAACGTGATGCCATCGTGCTTCGGGTACAGTACGTTGAATTTCTGACACTCTATTAGCCACATAGGTTTTCCATTGAGAAGGGTGGCCTTGTATCCAGGCCAGAGTGATAGTAGAATCACTCCAAAGATGTATGGCGGTTCCTGTCAAATCCAGGCTTTCGCAAGTGAAAGCAACCAGCTTGGACAGTAGGACTGCAGCGCACAGTTCAAGTTTGGGTAACGTGATCTGTTTCAAGGGTGCCACCTTGGTTTTGGCTGTGATTAACTGCACCCGAGCGAGGCCTTCGTCGTCTGTGATGCGTAGATACACCACCGCTGCATAGGCCCGTTCTGACGCGTCGGCAAACCCGTGTAGTTCACGACGTTGAGATTTTGGTTTGGTGCCCAGCCAACGAGGAACAGCGAGACGATTCAGTTCTGGAAGTTCGTCCAGGAATTGTGTCCAGTGGTTGGCAGCAGTCGACGGCAACGGTGTGTCCCAATCTAATTATAATAACCATAGTGATTGCATGAAAATCTTAGCATTAATTGTGACTGGGGACACCAGTCCTAATGGATCAAAGATCCTAGCAATAGTTGATAGAACCGAGCGTCGAGTTATGCTGTTGTCCCTGACTGTAGGCTGCACTTTGACCCTGAAGCAATCGTCGTTCAGACTCCAATGGACACCTAAGGCAGAGTGTGTCTCGCCTATCTGCCATTTGCATTCAGGAGTGGCATCTTCGGTCGGTACGTTCTCCATCAGTTCCTGTTGATTGGACGCCCATTTTCTTAGATTAAAGCCGCCCGCTTTGCAGAGTTGGCGGAGCTCGGCTTGTAATTCCATGGCGTCCTCCATGGAATCGGTTCCTGTTACGACGTCGTCCATATAAACATCTCGTCCGAAAATAGCAGCTGCTCGGGGGAACCGGGCCTTTTCGTCTAAAGCTAATTGGCGAAGCGTACGAATGGCAAGGTAGGGTGCACAAGCCAAACCGTAAGTGACTGTATTCAATTGATAGTCACACACATCGCTTCCCTCATTTTCACGCCACAATACCAGCTGATAGCAACGGTCAGCTGGGTGAAGTAGAATCTGTCTATACATCTTTTCTATGTCCGCAGTAAGGCAGACACGATGAAGGCGCCATCGTAGCAATAGTCGATGGAGATTCGGTAGGAGATTAGGCCCTACCATCAGTGTATCATTAAGTGACCGGCCTGTCGTCGTAGCATAGGACCCGTTGAAGACGACTCGTAACCGGGTAGTAGTGCTGTTTTCCTTCAGTACCCCGTGATGGGGCAGATAGTAGGAGTTCCCTGAGAAATTGCCCTCTATTTTAGTCATGTGTGTGAGTTGCAAGTACTCACCCATAAAAGTGTGATAAGCTTCAGAGAAAACCGGTTCCCTTTTGAACTTGTTTTCCATCCTCTGGAGCATGCGTCGGGCGCCATGACGTGACTCTCCAAGGTCAGCGGCTTCGCGAAATGGCAACCGTACCATATAACGTCCAGAGGACAGTCTTTGGTGAGTAGCGGCGAAATGATCTTCGCATTGTTGTTCCTCAAGGGTATAGGCAGTTGATACCTTGAGTTCCTCCTGTTCCCAGAACCGCCTCACCATCGTAAGAAGCTTCTCTTCTATTGAGCACTGCAGTGATGTTGGATTTTGGTGATTCATGGTAGTGGCACCAGTGCCCGGTGTAGCAGGTCCAGACACAATCCAGCCCAACGTGGTATTCATTTGAGCCTTGACCATTAATCGTGGATTATCGTATCGTTCTTGCAGTAGCTCCCACGCCGCACAGTGGGTCAAACTGCTCTTTTTTGTGTCAAAATCGTAGAACTCTTGATAGGAATAAGGTAGAGGTATGGGACTTTTTGGAGGTTAAAGCTAAGATGTTGCAGATTAAGGGAAAAATGTTTAGAATGTATAAAAAAAAAATTTGACCTTGAAAATCTAAGTCAAAGTTGGCATTTTCGACAAGAATTTCGGTTTTTCCGTTATAATTCGTGGTTGAAGTTTTTCCATTACTTGTTATACATCATTTCTTATAGATTTTGTCGCGCTGATTTCAAATCCGTTCGCAAAATTTGTCTACCCCCTCAGGATTTTGAAAAAAAGCGATTTTGAGTTTAACACAGATTTTCAAAAGTAAAAAACTTTCGTACCATAATTTCATTAATTTTCCCTTAATCTGCAATCTTTCAGCTTTAATTTAAAAAAAAATCATCTGTCTATTTTCTGAAATGAATTTCTATCAAAAGTTCTTTCATTTTGACACAAACTTCTCACATTGCCCCACATGTGCACTTTATGGTGCTGGTACGTGTGTAATTTATTATCACCCATTCGATTGTCCTCCGTTTTCTCGATGATACACTCGAGATCGGCGTACACCACGAAGGGGAGCCGCTCCTTCATGCAGTGGTTCTTGAAGCTGAGGAGATTTTCGCCTTCGCTGGGCAGCAGGATGGCGCAGTCGTTCATCTTGCCACAGTCCACTGCATGCGCCTCCAACTTCGCGACGGATCCGAAATAATGCATGCAGCTGTAAAAACAAAATTTGTTTTATTTGATTTTATTATTTAATTTTTTTCGCGACGCATTTCATAAGTTTCTATACGTACCGATCGCAGATGAATTTCTTTCCATCGTGCCTGCTCAACTGCGTGCTCACCAATCGGGACAAGTTCTTGATCCACACAAAGTGTCCTACATCGTCATGCTCTTGATTAGGTGTGTAGAGCATATTGACGTGTCGATCCCTCTTTTGGCTGGTGAGGCGCAGTGGAAAGACCGTTGGCCCCTTCTTCTTCTTCTTCTTCTTCTCCATCTCAAAGCTGTACACGTTGACGGAGATATCGTTCAGCCGCTCAAACTTTCCAATCTGTGCCAGAGACATTGGGAACTCAATGCCTTGGAGATTTAATACGGAAGCATAGTCGGGGTATGAACTTGGACGCGCGGTGTCTCGTTCAGCAGGATGGAGAGCTGCAACTACTGCCCACGCGAAACATGCATTGTCCGGGGATTGTACACTGATGGTTGCCTTCTTCGACAACAATTCCCGCGGCAACTTGTAGTGACACCCGGCGCGCAGCGGATTGTACTTGTTGACATTGACTGTCAGGATGAGAATTCTCGTCAATGCTCATCCGCTGTCGCGTTCCTGGAACTCTTCCAGCGATGCCTGGGTGGGTTCGACGACGCATCGCTGATACCACTCCTGCAGATCGGATGTGCGGAAGAGTTCGCAGTTTCGGGTGTTGATGCTCTTGCAAGCACGTTTATCGCCCGCCACAAATTCACCGTTGAACACTGTGTTCACTTTGAGGTTTCGATGTTTCCTCAAAGCGCCCCGCACATGCTCCAGCACAATGGTCCCTGCATCCTGGAGGAAGTTGCGCGGCTCGATGTAATTCGAATTTAGCACGGCACCAGTTAATACGCGGCTATCGAACGCGGTGTCTATTTCGCGCCACAAAAGTCCTGTGCTCGAAAGTCCTGCACCTTCGCGCACGAAACGTCCGCGCAACTGTAGGATCTGCGAAAGAAAGAGAGCGAGTATGTATGTAGTAGTTTAAATTTGGCGCTCTGGCGCATCTGACGTCAGAGGCATAGCGAGGAGCTATCCGGCAGTGATAGAGAATCGAGGCAGTTCGGCGTAAGACTTCGTTCGGTATAGACACTTCTAATTGTACTTTTGACACGCTGTTATACAGCTAGTATATTATCCCTTCTTCCAACTACGAGACTGACTTATTTTATTTTCCAACCACGCGTCCACCGGCAATCCCTACACTTTTGGGGGCTCGTCCGAGATTGAGTGTTAAGTAGAACGCATTCGCGAAATTTAATTGTTCCACTACGAACACGCGAACACGTGGGAAATGGCGGATGGGCAGAAGACGAACGTTCCAGAAGAACGGTTAGTAGAAGTCGATGACGGAGAACAAGGTGCAGGAACAAGTCGAAGAAGCGCACCAGGGAATTCCAGAGAACAAGTAGAAGCCATGAAGGTGGCCGAACTGAGAAAGGCATTGAAACAACGGAGGTTGCGTACAACGGGTCGGAAAGCTGAGCTGGTCGAACGGTTGAGAACCGCCATGTTGCTAAAGGATATCGAAGACGAAACGGAAGATGAGGAAAGGTATGACCGTAGCGATGACGACGATGAAGACGACGAAGAAGAAGACGGTTGCACCGACGAAGCAGTCGAGCAGGGGCGGGATCAGCGACGCAGCAATTCTCGAAAAGACACAAGGTACGTGCCAACGTTCAAAGACGTAGAGGAATCTATGGATACGTTCTCAGGGGACGATGAGAGGAATGTACGACGATGGATCGAGGATTTCGAGGAGACGGCCAGATTATGTGAGTGGTCTGATATTCAAAAAGTTATATACACTAAAAGGTTGCTCAAAGGCTCTGCTAAACTTTTTGTCAATTACGAGCGTTGCGGTAAGACGTGGGGAGCGCTCAAGGCAGCTTTGCGACGGGAATTTTCGAAAAATGCGAGTAGCCATACAATTCATCACGAGCTTTCCAGAAGGAAAAAGAAGGACGATGAGACGTACCATGAATATATGTACAAAATGCTAGACATTGCTTCTCAGGTGCAGATGGAAGAAGGGGCCATTGTGCAATATATTATTGACGGTATTAGGGATGACGTAACACACAAGGCAACGTTATATGGCGCCGAGAACATTCGACAGCTGAAAAAACGATTGACGCAGTACCAGAGTATGAAGACCGAGCGGAAAGCTAAGCCGCAGAGCGACGGAAGAGGACGAAGAGAGGTGGAGAAGGACGACACAGGGCATCAACGAAAACAAACCGCGAACAATAGACTACCAGATAGACGTTGCTTCAACTGTGGCGATTTGAAACACGTAAGCACGAACTGTCCGAGCAAGGGTAAGGGTACGAAATGCTTCCATTGTAATCAATATGGTCACATTGCCGCGAGATGTCACACAATGTCAAAAGAACCGAAGTCAAGCTATAGCGTTGAGTGTGCCGGGCGTAAGAAACCGAATAAGAATGTATCTATAGGAAAGCATGAATTCGTGGCGCTGATAGATTCAGGGAGTGATTTGAGTTTAATACGCGCGAGCGCTTTTGCAAAGATCGGTGCGCCTAACCTGACGAGTAGGAAAATACAGTTTGTAGGTATGGGATCGAAAGATAATTCGACACTAGGCGAGACCACCATGAGTGTGAATGTTGACGGATACGATTACGATATTTTGTTATGTGTGGTTCCTAATGACTTAATGCACCACGATATAATACTTGGATATGACTTCTTAAACACGGTAAATGTTGTTTTCGAACGAGGAAGTGTCCATATTTCAAAGATACAGGAGGAGGTCGTAGATGTTCCCGATGTATTTAAGATTGATATTATTGCAAACGCGGACATAGTGGATGCGCCTTCCTCGTACGAAACAGAAATTGAGTGCATGATCCGAAATTATAAGCCGAATAAGATAAAAGACGTGGGCATTAAGATGCGCCTGATATTAAAAGATGAGATTCCGGTACATCAGCCGCCGCGTAGGTTGTCAGCCAGTGAAAAAGCAGCAGTGGAAGAGCAGATTCAAGCGTGGCTCGATGAAGGCATAATTAAGCTATCGCATTCGGAATATGCTAGTCCGATTGTCCTCGTTAGGAAGAAGAATGGTGAACTAAGGATATGTATTGATTATCGACGGGTGAATATGAAGGTAGTAAAAGACCGATATCCTCTTCCTTTGATCGAAGACCAGCTGGATCGATTACAAGGCAAGAAGATTTTCAGTACTTTAGATCTTAAAAACGGGTTTTTTCATGTTCCAGTCGACGAGGGTAGTACCAAATATACAGCATTCGTCACGCCCAATGGGCAGTACGAGTTCTGTCGAATGCCCTTCGGTCTATGTAATTCACCTGCAGTTTTCCAGAAGTTTATCAATGCTGTCTTTCAACCCTTGATCAAGGAGGGTGTCGCTTTGACGTATATGGATGACTTGATCGTGCCTTCGATCGACTACGAGGATGGATTAAGACAATTAAGGAGAGTATTAGATGCTGCTGCTGATCACGGACTGACAATTAATTGGGAAAAGTGTCGTTTTCTACAGACGCGTATCGAATATCTAGGCTACGACATAGAAATGGGAACTATTCGACCCTCCGAGCGAAAATTGTTGGCGGTTCAACGTTTTAAGGAGCCGAAATGTGTGCGAGATGTACAAAGTTTTTTAGGCCTGACGGGCTATTTTAGAAAGTTTATCGAGCGTTATTCTCTAATCGCGCGGCCGTTAACAGATTTGACAAGAAACGACATTGCGTTTGAGTTCGCGGAAAGGGAAAGAAGCGCGTTTAGTCGGCTAAAGCTACTTTTGACGTCGAAACCCGTGCTAAAAATGTACTGTCCTACGTCTGAAACGGAACTGCATACAGATGCTTCCTCGTTAGGCTTCGGCGCAATACTAATGCAGCGAGATAGCGAAGATCGAGGCTTCCATCCGGTTTACTTCGCGAGCGGTAAGACGAGTCCAGCCGAGGAGAAGTACCACAGTTATGAGCTTGAGGTACTCGCGGTCGTAAGAGCTCTTAAGAAATTCCGGGTCTACTTGATAGGTATTTCGTTCAAAATTGTAACCGACTGCCAAGCGTTTGTTATGACTCTAAAGAAAAAAGATGCATGTACGCGTGTCGCCCGCTGGGCACTAATGCTGCAGGACTTTGATTATATTATCGAACATCGACCTGGTAAGAGTATGCGTCATGTCGACGCACTTAGCCGTCAACCACTCCCTACGGTGATGCTGGTCCAGGAAGAAGAAGCTGGAATCGTTTGTAAGCTACGCCAAGCCCAGACCAACGACAAGGAGCTCCAGCAGGACGTGAGGAAGGAAGGTCACACGAGCACCAATGGATACATAATGAGCGATGGTCTCGTGTGCAAGCAAATAAATGGCGAGGTAGTAATCGTGGTACCAGGGTCGCTGCAGGCGAGTATTATTCGATCGGTCCACGAGCGAGGACACTTCGCAGTCGCTAAAACAGAACAGTTGCTAAGGAGGGACTACTGGTTCAGCAATATGAAGCCAAAGGTGGAGCACGTGATACGAAATTGCATTAACTGCATCCTTGCCGAGCGGAAGAATGGAAAGATGGAAGGCTGGCTGCATCCCATCCCGAAAGGAGGACTTCCACTCGATACGTACCACATCGATCATCTGGGTCCTTTGCCCTCCACAAAAAAGGCCTATAAGTTTATATTTGTTGTTATAGATGCATTTACCAAGTTTGTGTGGCTGCATCCGACAAAGTCGACCACTACGGCAGAGGTAATTGACCGGTTGGAAAAACAGTCCATGACGTTTGGCAACCCAGGGCGCATCGTCTCGGACAGGGGATCGGCGTTCACCTCCGCCCAGTTTGCCGAGTATTGCAGAGATCAGGGTATTGGGCACGTGAAAATCGTCACGGGCATCCCGCGTGGCAATGGCCAGGTGGAAAGGGTAAACAGAACCCTGATACCGCTGCTGACGAAATTGGCCGCACCTGAACCAGGACACTGGCACAAATACGTCGGATGCGCGCAGCAATATTTAAACCACGTACCTTCGCGTAGCACGGGAGTCACGCCGTTTCACCTTTTGGTTGGTACGAGGATGCGACTGAAGGACGACCCGATGATCAAGGAAATAATGGAGAATGAGGCTGCCACCGCTTTCCAGACGACACGGGACCAAACGCGTGAACAAGCGCGAGTTACGATTACCAAAATCCAACAGGAAAATCGCAAAACCTATGATAAGCGACGTAAGGAGCCTGCGTGCTTCAAGTTGAATGAATTAGTAGCTATTCGTAGGACTCATATGGGTCCCGGGCAGAAGTTCTGTACTAAATTTTTAGGGCCATATCGTGTATCTAAGATATTGCGTGGCGATCGGTATCTAGTAGATAAAGTCGGGGAGCATGAGGGGCCGCGAAGTACTTCGACTTCAATAGATTATATGAAACCGTGGGTGGATGACCGAGAGCATGACCTGTCAATTGACAGTGAGACAGAAAACATCTAGGGACAGATGTTCTTGCAGAATGGCCGAGTGTAGGATCTGCGAAAGAAAGAGAGCGAGTATGTATGTAGTAGTTTAAATTTGGCGCTCTGGCGCATCTGACGTCAGAGGCATAGCGAGGAGCTATCCGGCAGTGATAGAGAATCGAGGCAGTTCGGCGTAAGACTTCGTTCGGTATAGACACTTCTAATTGTACTTTTGACACGCTGTTATACAGCTAGTATATTATCCCTTCTTCCAACTACGAGACTGACTTATTTTATTTTCCAACCACGCGTCCACCGGCAATCCCTACACAACGAATGTTTCAATCCTTCGAGTCGCGCGATTCGAGCAACCAACGATTGTCGAACACCGATCGATAATCGCGGACGTTTCACTCGGCTGTGTTCTTCCAACGATTCTATGCACTCGTTGCACCGTTCTTCCCACGCGAGGTACTCTTCCCGCGAAATCAATCGTGCAGATTGATCCAACAATTGGCGTTCTACTTGCGCGAATTCTTCCATGGTCGTAAATGAAATGTATATGTAACCGCGGTCTTCAACACGTTGCAACGATTTGAGGCTTTGTGCAGTTTAGAGCACGTTTTTATGACTGATACCATGATTTGCTCTTTCTGTCTAACTCTTTTGGCGTACCTCCTCCCCCCAAAAGATTGCATGCAAAAACGATGATTCGTTCCAACATGGTTCTATGCAGTTTCTGCTGATACAGTATAATTCTTTCTATGATGGACGCGTATGACGAATTAGCGCGCGAGATCGTCCGACACAGTTTCTGCTGATTCCGCATAATTCTAAGAATCGACGCTTCCACAGGTATTATATTACATTCGGCGTGTGTCGAGTCTTTTATCCTTGAGGGTGGGTTCAAGTTACATGCTACGTTAAGATTCAAAAACATTATGGAAGAATTGGTAGCTTTAGAATAAAATAACAACCAAAAACACATAAAGAAAACTTATCATGGAGAATTATTGTGTCCTCAATTGGTGGTCCCACGTATAAATTGTCCAGTTTCCTAGCCAACATTCTCTCCAAGATTGTTGGTAAGTCACCATACCACACGGTTGACAGCTGGCAATTTTGTAAGGAAATTAGAAACGTACAATTGGAAGACGAATCATTAAGATTAGTTTCTTTAGATGTTGTTTCACTTTTCACCAATATTCCAATTGATTTGGCCTTGCAAGTGCTCGATCGCCGTTGGGATGAAGTTAAAGAACACACAAACATTGATCGAATTGGTTTTCTTTCTGCCGTAAAATTTGTTCTGGAATCAAATGTTTTTCTTTTCAATGGTGTATACTATAGACAGATATTTGGTACTGCGATGGGATCGCCTATATCCCCAGTAATCGCTAACATTGTAATGGAAGAACTGGAAACGATTTCTCTCTCCAAGGTACCGTTCAAACTTATTTTCTACAAAAGGTATGTGGATGATATTATTACGTGTCTCAAACTTGATGATTTGCAAGTGTTATTGGATTCGTTCAACAGTTTTCACGATAGATTGCAGTTCACTCATGAGGTTGAAATAGATTCTTGTCTCAGTTTTTTAGATACTACGGTCATTAGATCTAATAACAAAATTATTACAAACTGGTATCAGAAACCGAGTTGGTCTGGTAGATACATCAATTTTTGTTCTGCTCATCCCATGAATCATAAGATCGGATTAATTAAGGGATTAATAGATCGAGCGATTTTTCTTGCTGATCCGGAATTTCGACCGGCCAATTTACTATTGGTTAAAAACACATTAAAACGGAATGGGTATCCTGTGGAAATGATTTCCTCAATTATTAAGGAACGGATTTTTGAAATTTACCATCCATTAGTGGTCGAAGAACGGAAAGCAAGAAAAAACAATAAAATGGGACCAATCAGCTGGAGAAATACGGTTGTGGTGCCGTTTGTTAATAATATTTCAATTGATGTCAAAAGAATTTTTCGTAAAGTTGGTATACACACGATTTTTAAATTACCTTTTTATACTAAAAGTCTTTTTCCCCCTATTAAGGACAAAATACCTCTTTTAAAAAAATCGAACATAGTTTATTCTATCCCGTGCTTGGGCTGCAACCAGGTTTACATCGGACAAACTTCCAGATTGCTTGAGAGACGTATATACGAACACAAAAGAAATATTTTATTATCCCCTTCACAGCACACGGCATTGACTAAACATTCCATAGAGTTTGATCATTGTTTTGACTTTAACAATGCTAAAGTGGTTGATAATGAAACCAATTTGAATAGGAGAATTCTCTTAGAGACACTACATATGATTAAACAACCTAGCGTGAATCTTAGGTATGAAACACCTAGAATACAAGATTATTACGCAACATTACTCAAGAAGTAATGGTTTTATGATGTGTTTCTCTAGGTAACTCCCCAACATCTCTTTAATTACATATCTTACATATGTTATGTAATTTTTAACTTGACTTTGCTCACTGATACCTGTGGTTGTAGTTAAAAATTCGCCACATGAGCAAGAGGTTTGTTTGGTTAATGCCTTGACAATTTTAAATTTGAATGTTGGGAGTTCGTATATATGTATTGGTCAACGGCTTCTTTTGCCACAGTTTGTCTCACCTTCTGGTGTCTATTGCTTTGTTCGCTGTTTACCTCAGTCATCTTCCAACCGACTCGCGTGTCGCTTGCACAGATTTAAACTGGTGCGACGGTTCATTAGCAAGTGCAAATGCAATATATATTCTTTCCTGAAGAAGGTCCAAATCAGGGACCGAAACGTTGAATATTCTTGTTTTTATTGCAAAATAGCTTCTGATTGATTATTTGTTGTGTGTGACCGAATCAGTGCGCCGATATCATCGTGTTAAATTGTGCGGTCGAAATTTGATATTTAATTTTATTTTAGAATAAAATGCTGTGGTGGGGGAAGCAATTTCACCTCTATTTAAGACGGCTCCCGAACGCTGTTCGATCAATCGTTCAGTACCCTCAGTGACTTTCGACGGAACAAGTAGTGCTTTGAAAACAAAAATGTGCAGTACCAGTGCCGAAGGAGACGCTAAACGCATGAATTATTACGTTCCGACCGTGCAAGATGATGGCGTAGCTCAATGTGGGGATTTTACAGTTGTTTGGTAAGGCTTAATTTTTACATCTCAAAATTTGTATTCCTAATACAAGTTAGCAATTTCGTAGCTTTGATTGTTCTCATAGCTCGCGACGAACATCGCGTATCATGGTCAGAAGATACGCATTAACATCCATGGGTAGTAAATACCTAGAAATTGGAATCAGCGTACGGCCTAAGATCGTTGTGGAATTTGTTCTCGGCGACAATCGTGGGATGTATCTCACGTTATCATTGGATACATGGTATGCGCTATGCGGCAATCGTACAACCATCGAAGAACGTGCACGATTACCTGAATCACCTTCGATGTAGATTGGTCAATTAACGGTGGATTTTTATGAGATCTATAATTCTCCGATTGTAAAGATGACACTACATGATAAGCCGCTGTATTTCAAACCGGAGACTGTAACATTTTTATTAAATCTTGAGCCATGTATAGACTATGTATATACGCGGCTTTATCAAATTGTAGGAGATGTGCAGACGAAATTTAAAACATTTGTTAACGTGCTACAGCAGAGCGATGTTGCCTGTGAAAAATTAGATACGCGTCATGCTGCTAAAATCATACGTGAAAGCGAACATTACTGTGAGGATTATTATATAGATTGCGAACTGTTAGCATGTGCAATCAATGATATTCTTTGCTGATGCTCGTAGGAAAACATGTTAAATTATATTCTTTTAATTTTAAATAAATTTTCGAAACATATTATTTCTCCATTTCATTTACCCATCTTCTTTCCTCACCACATAATTTTAAGATTCAGCGTTTCTGAAATGATATCATCCTACACGGCTGCTCCAGGGGAGTCAAGTTACACACGCTCGCGCGATACGCTGCGACGTTAAGATTGAAAATCATTTTTTGAAAAACAATTGTTAGCTTTAGAATAAAATGTGGTGGGGGAAGCAATTACACCTCTATTTAAGCCGTCACCCCGACATTATTCGATCAATCGCTCAGTAGCTTCAGTTTTCGATGGAACAAATAGTGCTGTGAAAACAAAAATGTATACCATTGATGAAATACTCGCTGACTGTGGGCATTTTTTCGTTCCGATCGTGCGAGATGATGGCGTAGCTCCATGCGGTGAGAATATATATTATGACTGGTAAGGCGTAATTTTTCACATCTCAAAATTTTTATTCCTAATACGAGCGAGCAATTTCATAGCTTTGATTGTTCTCTTAGTCCGCGCCGAGGATCGCGTATCATGGTTAGAAGATATGCATTAACATCAATGGGTAGTAAATACCTAGAAATTGGAATCGATGTAGGACCTATGGCCGATGTAGAAGTTCTTCTCGGTGACAATCATGGAAATCATCTCATATTACCATGGCATACATGGACTGTGCTATTCGCTATGCGTACAACCATCGAAGAACGTGCACAATTACCAGGATCAGAATCGATGCGGATTAGTGAATTAACGGTGGATTTTTGTCAGATCCTCGATTCACCGGTTGTAAAGATGTGCCGATGTGATACTACCCTGTATTTCACACCGGATACAGTAACATTTTTATTAAATCTTGAGCACTGTATAGACTATATGTATCCGCGGCTGTATCAAACTGCGGAAGATGCGAGGATAAAATTTAAAACTTTTGTCAACGTGCTACAGCAGAGCGATGTTGCCTGTGCAAAATTAAATACGCTTCATGCTGCTAAAATCATATGTGATAGCGAATATTACAATGAGGATTATCTTGTAGATTGCGAACTGGTAGCATGTGCTATCAATGATATTCTAGCTGATGCTCGTAGGAAAAACAAATGTTAAATTGTATTTTTTTAATTTTATACTCTTTTAATTTTAAATAAATTTCCGAAACATATTATTCCTCCATTTTATTCACCCTGACATCCTCCTTGCCGCCTAATTTTTAAGATTTTCTGATAAATTATTGGTTTGAAAAAAAAATTCTAGGACAGTCCCCACCCTGAGTTAAGTCTGAAAAAATTTTCGGGTGGACCAAGTTCTGAAAGAGATTTTTTTTCGGGGGTCAATGCCTCCCTCTGAAAAATTTCCGACGGTGGGCCAGGTCTGGACAGGCCTCCGCGGCGGCTCGGCCCGAACTGATCCCCTCCATCGTCGCGGCTTCCCCCACTCCGCGGCTCGTGCGCGCGCAACCGGTCTTCCTCTCCCTGCAGGCCCCGCGTCCATGTTTCCCTCCACCGCGCTTCCCCGCGCGCCCTCAATTCCCCCGCGCCCCCGCGCTCCCCTCAGAGGACCTGCGTTAGAACTGTCATACCTATACTACTAATTTATTTTAACAAATATTACAAGCAGCTTTCGTTAAATACATTTTTATTTGTTGTTTCTGCTTCGGTGGTTTCCTGTTCTCTACTGTTAGCTGCATCATAGATTTGGAGTAAAAGCGGGAATTGAGTCTTGCTCCGTACTGAAGTGCTTATATTACTTTTCTGAATTATTTCAGCATTCTTCATCTTCCTCTTCGTCGTCACCTTCCTCTTCGTGCTCGTCTTCCTCTTCGTCCTCACGTTCCTCGTCGTCCTCATGTTCCTGTTGGTCCGCTTCTTCCTCTTCGTCCATATCTTCATCTTCGCTCTCATCTTCATCTCCATCCTCATCATCGGAGGATGCTGTGGGAACAAATAATTTCCTCGTTTCTCTTAAGAACGGTTTCGATTTTTTATTTGAACTCTTCCGCATACTGGATATCAGTGGGTCAGAAGTGAGTAGTAAGGTTAAGCGGGTTCCAACCCAAATTTGAGTTTCAAGCCCACGATAAGGATTTTTCCCCTGACTTTGAAATCCAAATTTGAGTTCTCACGGGCGGCTCGGGCGGCGGGCGGCGCGTGGCCGGGCGGTGGCGGATGACGTCCTCGCGATCAGGCGGCAGCGGATGACATCATCAAAATGGTGGAGTGGTGGGGGGTTATAGCGCGAGGACCGATATCAAATCAATCGATAACGAAACCGCATCGAGGAGGAGCCTCTGACTGTCGGTAAGGAAGGAAATATTAATTTAAGATATTAATATAAATGAAAAAACAGAATCATAGGCGACGGGGCTCGAACCCAAGACCTCCGCGGTACGAGTCATCATCTAACCAACTCCTCCAACGCCGGCTCTCCGACATCAGTCTTTAATGAATGGTACATATACTAAGCAACGTCAAGCATTCGTTTTTTATCGGATGACATCGGGAAAGATCGGTGTTTTTACACACCACGTCTTCAGAGGATGGGAAAGAGACAGAGCTTTATTTTAAAGCTAAATTCTAGGGGAGGGAAAGAGACAACGCTACATAGGAGTACAATTGCATTTTATTCTAAAGTGGTGCTCCATCAATATGATGCGGCTAAACACAGCGAAATGTGTACTACTAAGATCCCATAGGGCTGTCTGTGGCATTCCCTCTAAGTATTTACTGTGCGACACCACACTGTCTGAGGTTGCGAAAGTGTTCGATCTTGGCGTTACATTTACGGCAGGTCTGGATTTCCGTAACCACTATCGCAAGATCACGTGTAAGGCGATGAAAACCCTTGGGTTTATCGCCCGTTTCGGTAAATTCGGTAAATTAAGCAGATCAGGACAATTAAGTTGCTTTATGTCGCATTGGTAAGGCCTCAGGTCGAATACGCGTCGCTTATCTGGAACCCTAGGCATAAATAATATATCGGCTTGATTGAATCGGTCCAGCACAAGTTTCTAAGGCTTGCTATGAGAGCTTCAGGTAACCCTATGCGGTTCAACGACCATGATTATGGTCCTGCCTTACAAAAAACGAGGCTATCTACACTTTGCGATCGCCGTGTCATTTCGGACTTACTGTTCCTCTACAAAATCTTCCATGGTCAGATTAACTGCCAGGAGCTAGTATCATTGATTTGTTTTAACGCTCCGCAACGGTCATTGCGTCCGAGACCCCTTTTTGTATCGGGTGTCCCGGAATATCAGTATTATACCAATGATCCCGTAAATCGAGCTATGTGTTTGTTAAACCAATGTCCTATGGACATTGATTTATTCCTAACCTCCCTCGCTGCGTTTAGAACTCAGCTGCTTAGGAGTATACCATCTCCGTAGTATACACTATTAGCAATGAGTTGTCGTTATAGACTGTTATGTTTTTCGTCATTTTTCTGTTATAGTTTATTTCTATCTTATTCTATATGTTACTATTTTCTCTGTTTCTATTGTGCTATACTGTAATTTATCTTTGTTTTCTAAATGGTTCCCCCGTTTAATAATAATAATAATAATAATAATAATAATAATAATAAAGCAGTCCGATTTAACGTCGCAGCGTTTCGCGCGATTACGCGAAATTCGACTCCTCCGCGGCTCGTGCGCGCGTGATGTCATTTGGCAGCGCGAAGAACGCTCGAATCATAGAAAGAATTATGTGGTGTCAGCAGAAATTTTTTTTCCATACCAATATGTGATGGAAATTTTTCCCCAACACAGAGAAATAATAATTTTTAATCACCAATATATAGCGAACTATTATGTATCAAACAGACATATTTTTTCCGAACCATTATGTAGCAAGCATTCTAAAGGTAACAAGTTTTTAAGACGTTCTGATTTAACGTCGCAGCGTATCGCACGATCGTGTGTAATTTGACTCCTCTGGAGCAGCCGCGCGAGATGATATCATTTGGCAGCGAGATGAAGGCACGAACAAAATATAATACTTTTTTCGGAAACGTCGAATCTCAGAATTAGGTGGCAAAGAAAGAAGGAGGATGATGGGTGAATAAAATTGAGAAATAATATACGTTTAAGACATATATATATATATATATAGGGCTTCCGTTTCCGGTGAGTGTGCGATAAACAGGAGTGTGAATCGGTGGAAAGATAAAAGTGGTGTGTAAGTGCAGTAGGAGTGTGAGAGAGGTTGTGGTGTGGTAGAAGGGTAGGTGAGAGGGGTTAGGGAGTGAGCAAAAGGTGGGAAGAGGGCTAAGGGCCGGGCTGTGGAGAAAAACAGGAGGGAAGGAGAGGTAGGGAAAGTTAGGTTAGGCGAAGAAGTAAGGCCGGTGTTGAGGCAGGAAGCATAAGGATAAGGAGTGGGCAGAGAGAGACATCTAGGAGGCTAGGCACAGGAATAGGGAGGACGGCCGATAAGGTAGGGAGTGAACGGGAACAGGAGGAAAGTGGAAGGTGGTGAAGCTAGGGAGACTCAGGCAGGTAAAGGGGAGAGGAGAAGTGGGAGATGGGGGATGAGAAGAAAGAGTCGGGAACAGCTGCGGAGGAGAAGGGGCTGAAGAAGGGGAGGCCGACGAACGCGGAAAGGTTGCAAAGGGAGAGAAGTGGCAGCTCAAGAGCGCTGGAAGAGATGTGGAAAAGGAAGAGGTCAGAATGGGAGAGGGGTGGGGACGAGGGGGAGCCGAGGGAGGAGGGAGAGGTGTTTAAGAGTAGTAGGATGATGCAAAGGTCGCCGGTGAAGGAAAAAAAGGAGGATGAGGAGGGGATAAGGGAAATGATTAAGAGGTTGGGAGAGAGTCTGAGCAAAGAGATAAGAGGGATTAAGGAACAGGGGGCGGGAATTAGGAAGGAGATGGAGGGGATAAGGGAGAAATTAAAGGAAGGGGAGAAAAGATGGAGAGAAGAAAGAGAGAGAATCTGGGGGAGGCTCGGGAGCTGGGGAAAAAGGAAAAGGAGCTAGAGGAGGGGGGAAAGGAAGGGAGAGGACTGGAGAGCAGGATAGAGGAGTTAGAAAAAGGAAGGAAAGAGGGCGGGGAGGGAGGAATGAACCAGAGAATCAGGGAACTGGAGTGGATAATGGAGAAGAGATTAAGAGAAGAGCGCAGGAATAATATAGTAATAAAAGGGGTGGTGGTAAGGGAGAACCCGAAGAAAAGCGTGGAGGAGATAATGGAGAGGATAGGGGTAAAAGTGGAGATAGAGGAGGTGTACAAAGTGGGAACAGAGGAAGAGGGAAGGGGGGACATGGTGATTGTGAAGCTAAAAGATAGGGAGCAGAAGAGGGAGGTGATGGGCAAAAAGAAAGCTCCAAAGGGAGAGGGGAGAGGATAGAGGACGACCTTACGCGGAAGGAGAGACTCATGCAGAGGGAGTTAAAGAGGATTGTGGAGGAGGAAAGGAGAAAAGGGAAGAAGGCATGGGTAGGGTACGGGAAGGTGGAGGTGGATGGACAATGGTGGAAATGGGACGAGGAAAGAGAAACGCTGGTTACGTGTGAAGGAAGGAGCAGAGGGGGAACAGGGGGGGGGGGCAATATGGGGGAAGGGGAGAGGGGGGTAAGGGGGGAAACGGGGTAGACAGAACAGGGGGGGGCGGGAGCAGGGGGGATGGAAAGTATGCTTTTGGAATGTGGCGGGTCTAGAAAGAAAGGACAGAGGATTCTGGAAAAGCGTGAGGGAATGGGACGTGGTGGTAATGACGGACACTTGGATTGATGAAAAGGGATGGGATAGGATGAGGCACAGGCTACCAGGAGAATACGGATGGGAGGCGCAAATGGCAAGCAAAAAGAACAAGAAGGGGAGGGCAAAGAGAGGAATGGTGGTGGGAACGAGAAAGAGCATAGAGAAGGAGGAGATAGAGGGGATAATGACGGTGAAGGTAGTACTGGAGCAGGTTAAGTGGAGGATAGTGGGGGTATACATGAGTGGGGGGCTGGAAGGGAAGGAAGAGAATCTGAGGAGATGGATGGCAGGTAGGGAGGAGAGAAGGATAGGGTTGATAGGGGGAGATTTTAACCCCAGGACGGGGGAGAAAGGTGGGGGGGGGGGTAGGGGGGAGGAAGAGGGAGGCTAGCAGGGAAGGAAGTCAAAGGACAAGACGATTAATGGAGAGGGGAGGAGAATGTTAGAAATAATAGAGGAGACTGGGTCGGAGATTTTTAATGGGAACACGGAAGGGGATGAGTAAGGGGAGTTCACTTATACAGGAGGGGGAGGAAGAGAGACGGTGATAGATTATGTGCTGGGGGATGAGAGAACGAGGGAGTGGGTAAGTAAGATGGAGGTAGGAGACCACGTGGATTCGGACCATCAGCCACTGATAGTGGAAGTATGGGGGAAGGTAGGGAGGAAGAAGGAAAAGAGAAGCAGAACGGGGAAGAGGAAGAGGGACTGGACAGAAGTGGGAAGGGGCAAGTTTAGGGAGGGCATAGAAGGGCTGGAAGTGGGGGGAGGAGACGTGGCGGAGGAAATGAGGAAAGGTGCAGAGAAGATAAAAAAGGCGATGGAGAGACAGGGGGAAGAGGAAGAGGACGGGTGGAGGAGGGGGAGTGGCTGGTGGGATGGGGAGTGCGAGGAGAAGAAAGGAGAGGTGAGGAGGAGGATGAGGAAATGGAGGAGAGCAGGGGGGAGCAGGCGGGAGTACGACGTGAGTAAGAGGGAGTACAAGGAGTTGTGTAGGAGGAAGAGAGAGGAGGAAAATGAGAGATGGGAGCGAGAGGCGGAGAGGGCGAAAACAGAGGGGGAGGTCTGGAGAATAGTAAATAGGGAAAGGAGGAGAAGAGTGAAGGGGAACGAAGAAATAGCGATGGAGAGGTGGAAGGAGTATTTTATGGGGGTGCTAGGCGGAATGGAAGGGAAGGTGGTAAGGGGAACAGAAGGAGGTAGGGGGGGGGCAGGAGGCGGAGGAGAGGGAGATTAGCAGGGAAGAGGTGAGGAGGGTGATAGGAAAGCTGAAGGACGGGAAGGCGACGGAGATAGACGGGTTGCCCAATGAGGTGTGGAGGTACGGGGGTGGGGGGGAAATGGGAGGATGGGTCGGGGGGGTCTGCAACAAGGTGTGGAGGGGAGAAGGTTGGCCGGAACAATGGAAAGAGGGCATAATAGTGCCGATTGTGAAAAAGGGGCAGGGGGTAAAGGTGGAACAGTACAGAGGGGTAACGTTGATGCCAACTCTGTATAAGGTGTATGCGGGAATCTTGGGGGAGAGGCTAAGGAGTGAAATGGAGGAGAAGGGAGTGCTGCCACCGAATCAAACGGGATTCAGGAAGGGGATGGGGGTGGTCGACAACATATACGTCTTAAACTACGTGGTAAACAGGCAATTGGCGAAGAAGGGAGGTGTTGGGGGAGGCGTTGCAGGAAAGGGGGATTAGGAAAGGGCTGAGGGAAAGGATAGAGGAGATGTACAAGGAAACGAAGAGCAGAGTAAGGGTGGGGAAAGAGCTCGGAGAGGCCTTCTGGACAGCTAAGGGGGTAAAGCAAGGCTGCCTTCTGAGTCCGATGCTATTCAACATAGTGATAGCGGATTTAGAGGAGGTATTTAAGAAAAGAGGATGGGGAGGGGTGAAGATAGGAGGAGAAAAGGTGTACACGCTGGCTTACGCGGACGCCATGGTGTTGATGGCGGAGGACGTAGAGGGGATGAGAGAGATGATGGCGGGGTTAGAAGGGTACCTGGAGAGGAAAAAGCTGGAGCTGAACGTGGAAAAGACGAAGGTGATGCGGTTTAGGAAAGGGGGAGGGAGGATGAAGAGGGCAAGGTGGTATTGGAAAGGGGTGAGGGTAGAGGAGGTGAGGGAGATGAGGTATTTGGGGTATGTGCTACAAAGAAACGGTGGGCAGGAAGCGCAGGTGAGAGACAGGGTAAGGAAGGCGGTGGCAGTTATGAGGCAGGTATGGGGGATAGGAAAGAGGAGGTTTAAGGACAATTGGGCCAGGAGGTTGAGATTAGTGGACCTGCTGGTATGGCCAGTGATGGGGTTCGGAAGTGAAATTTGGGGGTGGAAAGAGAGGAAAAGGATGGAAAAAGGGCAGGAAAGGAGCATAAGGTGGACAATGGGGGTAGACTGGTGGACGCCGGGATACATGGTGAGGGAGGAGGTGCAGAGGGATAAGTGGAGGTTGAAGGCAGGAAAAAGGGCGCGGAGGTTCGAGGGGAAGCTGAGGGAAGGGAGGGCAGGAGAATTAGCAAGGAGGTGTTGGAAGAAAATGGAGGCGAGGGAGCGGACGGATAGAGAGAAGTCAGGATGGGAGAAGGAAAGGAGAGGGTTCATGTGCAGGTGGGGAGTGAGTAGAAACACGGAGTGGGGTGAGATAGAGGAAAAGGACAGGGAGCAGCAGAGGGACGAGATGGGAGAGGATTAGGGAGTCAAGGGTGAACAGGTGGTACGGGATGGTAAAGGGGGAGGGGATTCCGGGGTACCTGCAAAAAGGTTGGGGGGAGAGCAGGTGGAAAAGGGAGATTAGGTTTAGGCTGGGGAATGAAGTAAGGGAAGGGAGGGCAGGAGAATTAGCAAGGAGGTGTTGGAAGAAAATGGAGGCGAGGGAGCGGACGGATAGAGAGAAGTCAGGATGGGAGAAGGAAAGGAGAGGGTTCATGTGCAGGTGGGGAGTGAGTAGAAACACGGAGTGGGGTGAGATAGAGGAAAAGGACAGGGAGCAGCAGAGGGACGAGATGGGAGAGGATTAGGGAGTCAAGGGTGAACAGGTGGTACGGGATGGTAAAGGGGGAGGGGATTCCGGGGTACCTGCAAAAAGGTTGGGGGGAGAGCAGGTGGAAAAGGGAGATTAGGTTTAGGCTGGGGAATGAAGTAAGGGAAGGGAGGGCAGGAGAATTAGCAAGGAGGTGTTGGAAGAAAATGGAGGCGAGGGAGCGGACGGATAGAGAGAAGTCAGGATGGGAGAAGGAAAGGAGAGGGTTCATGTGCAGGTGGGGAGTGAGTAGAAACACGGAGTGGGGTGAGATAGAGGAAAAGGACAGGGAGCAGCAGAGGGACGAGATGGGAGAGGATTAGGGAGTCAAGGGTGAACAGGTGGTACGGGATGGTAAAGGGGGAGGGGATTCCGGGGTACCTGCAAAAAGGTTGGGGGGAGAGCAGGTGGAAAAGGGAGATTAGGTTTAGGCTGGGGAATGAAGTAAGGGAAGGGAGGCACTGGGAAACAGAAGGGAGGAGGGAATGGAGAGTGTGCGGGAGTGAAGAGGAGACGTGGGAGCAGGTATGGGAGAGATGTGGGAGAATGGGGGAGGAGGGTGGGCGATGGCAGGAGAATGTGGGAAGGATTTTGGGGGATCAGGGGGAGGGGGAGGTGTGGATGAGAGAGGTTGAGAGAAGGAGAAAAGGAGAAAGTGGGCGAGAGGTGAGGTGAATGGGAATGAAAGGGGAAAAGGAAGAAAAGAGAGAAAGAGGAGTGTAAAGGATGAGTGAGGAGGGGGTGAAAGGGGGAACGCAAGCCCAAGAAGTAGAAGTAGAAGGTGGAGGGTAAGGGTAAAAACAGGGGAGGGCAGGAACGGGGGGAAATAGACGAGGAGTGGAAAGGCGGTGGCGCAGGGGATATGGAGCTTTCTCTCTCTCTCTCTCTCTCTCTCTGTCTCTCTCTCACTCTCTCTCTCTCTCTCTCGCTTATGTACATAATTATGTAAATATGTAAATAGTGTAAATAGCGAGTAGACTTAAGAGTAGGGTTAAGAAATAGGATAAGGCTATAGTGTAATATAGAATGTAAGGTTAGAATTAAGTGGTAAAGGCATTTGTAATTAAGGTAAAGGTAATTTGTAAGCAAGATTGTAACCCCGACGGGGACAAAAAACTATACATACATACATATATATGTATATGATTATTAACAATAATATACAATAATACAAGCATAAATATAAAAATATAAAAATATAAATGAATATAAAAATATAAAAATAAATGAATATAAAAGTATAAAAATACAATTAAAATAGAAAATAAAATACAATAAAAATATAAAATAAAAAAGAAAAAAATTAAAAATTCATTATAAAAGAATATAATATAAAAAAGAAAAAATATAATGTGACGTCCCACGATCTTTCGCGCGCGATTATTTGAACTCACCCATAAACCATTCTACAACTCCACTCAAATCTCCCCAAACTTCAACTCTTACCCCCTTACCACTGACCCTGACCGCCTTGGCGATGTACCTTAGCGATCCCCATCTCAAGACAGTCAACCATTAAGTCTCCTTCCCTTATTCGCCCAACGCGGCACAAATTCCTCTCTCACATCGAATCTAAACAAGTCCCTCGCCCCACAAATCTCTTAAATCGAGACCACGTCTCACACCCTCTAAATGACCAAAGCAGTCAAAACCACCAACGTCCCTTTCCTATTAAAACACCCAAAATCCATTCGAGGAGTTGAGCACTTCAAATTCACGTGCATAAAAACCCCGGAAGCATAAATGCGAATCCAAATATAGACCAACCTTTGGTCCCTACAAAAACCCCCAAAAGTTACTGCGACGCATGTTCATAATTAGGTCAAGGTGCATACTGCGCACCCCCCTTCATACTGTAAAATATTACATAAACGGGGCAAAGTCCATACCGCGCGTATCCCCGTGTTACCTGAGGGCGTTAATTTTTATTCGACCGAGCGGTTGAGTCTAATTTCCTCAGGTAACGCTTAATGAATTTTAAAGAGATTTTATAATTTTGACATAATCAGATTATTACGCAAAGATGAGGATTGTTTTGGGGCGCGGCTTTCGTCTACAACCCAAACAGGTTGTCCAATCGGGATGTGGTATTTTAGAGGAGGCTGGTTCGAAGCCAAATTAGACAAGTTAAGGAACAACATACCATGTACTACAAAAAAGTCTGTAGGAAGGAGTTTTGAAAGGTGGTACAAAATGGGGGAAATTACATGGATTTGTGGTACGCCAAGCCATATATAAAAAGTCCAATTACAATGTGTAAAATCCTAGACTCGTTTACAAGGATTAGACTCAGTCGCAGTTAAATGTGAACGGGAACGTCGGACGGTGAAGAAATAGGAGGTCAACAATAATTGATCGAGGGAAAACCCACAACCCACCAAGTGGTTGGATCGATAATCGCGTTTGTTGTTAATTTTGTACATTCACTCGAGTTGCTTGAATAATTAATTTGGTCGCAATTTATATTACTCGTAACAAGACAATTTTAAACCACGGCACATGCCGCAGGGAAGGTACCAGCTAATTGAGGGAAAACCCATAACCCATAACCCACTAGGTGATTGAATCAGCTTCCATACAATGTCATGGATAGATGGAACCACTCACCAGATCTGTACAAGAGATTGCTAATTTGTACTACGGCTTACTCTCTCCCTCTCCCTCTCCCTCTCCCTCTCCCTCTCCCTCTCCCTCTCCCTCTCCCTCTCCCTCTCCCTCTCCCTCTCCCTCTCCCTCTCCCTCTCCCTCTCCCTCTCCCTCTCCCTCTCCCTCTCCCTCTCCCTCTCCCTCTCCCTCTCCCTCTCCCTCTCCCTCTCCCTCTCCCTCTCCCTCTCCCTCTCCCTCTCCCTCTCCTCTCCCTCTCCCTCTCCCTCTCCCTCTCCCTCTCCCTCTCCCTCTCCCTCTCCCTCTCCCTCTCCCTCTCCCTCTCCCTCTCCCTCTCCCTCTCCCTCTCCCTCTCCCTCTCCCTCTCCCTCTCCCTCTCCCTCTCCCTCTCCCTCTCCCTCTCCCTCTCCCTCTCCCTCTCCCTCTCCCTCTCCCTCTCCCTCTCCCTCTCCCTCTCCCTCTCCCTCTCCCTCTCCCTCTCCCTCTCCCTCTCCCTCTCCCTCTCCCTCTCCCTCTCCCTCTCCCTCTCCCTCTCCCTCTCCCTCTCCCTCTCCCTCTCCCTCTCCCTCTCCCTCTCCCTCTCCCTCTCCCTCTCCCTCTCCCTCTCCCTCTCCCTCTCCCTCTCCCTCTCCCTCTCCCTCTCCCTCTCCCTCTCCCTCTCCCTCTCCCTCTCCCTCTCCCTCTCCCTCTCCCTCTCCCTCTCCCTCTCCCTCTCCCTCTCCCTCTCCCTCTCCCTCTCCCTCTCCCTCTCCCTCTCCCTCTCCCTCTCCCTCTCCCTCTCCCTCTCCCTCTCCCTCTGTCTGTGCTCCGAAGGGTGTGCAAGAATGGTGAAGCACGAGGCCACGACATTCACTAATTTTAATGGTCATAATCTAATATGTAATATTTAATGTAGATGTTTAATGTTCTATAATGGTTAGTCAAAAGTTTATAATGATGCAACGTATGGAATAATTCGAGATATAGAGTCGCTACGGGGACTGAGTCCTTCCACGCACTACAAGACACACGGGAACTCCGGCTCAAAGACTATTTTATCGAATAGTAATGTCCCTCGGACAGAACGACCACGCACCAAGCGATTTGATGGTAGACTGCCCCAAGCCAGTGATGCCAGATCGAGGACGGGTGCCCTCGAGAATTTCCCCCACCTCGCGGACACTACGCCGGAGCAGCGCGTCCGTGAGTTGGACTCCGAAGCGCCGAGCTCACGGACACGCTGCTCCGGCGTAGTGTGCGCGAGGTGGGGGAAATTCTCGAGGGCACCCGTCCCCGATCTGGTATCACTGCCCCGAGCGTTCGCAGGGCAGGCCCGAGCACTTGGGACTTTGAAACAAAGAGTGTCAAATTGCTGAGCACGCACTTCGTGCACATGGTCCAACCGTCGTCGCCGTTCTCAGCATCTAAGTTGTTATCGCGCCTGGCGTTCCAAGAACGTCGATGTTGATGAAAGATTTTCTCATGGGAGGAACGCAGTGGCGTAACAGTTCATATATAATTATTATTATAAATCGGTTAGTATACCATATCGGTTTGTTGACAATTGATCGAGGGAAACTCCCACTACACTCAATGGTAGGATCAGATGTCAATGATGCTGTAATAAAATTTTAACAGGGAAGAAAAATATAAAGTAGTCTACTACAATCCCTCGGAAGGCTTATCACAGCGCGCATTTCAAGAACGTCGACGGCGTTGAAAGATCGTTGATAATACTCTTTCGTGAGAATATGCCGTGGCGTGACAGGCTTCAAGCAGAATTAAATTATTACTATTAAGAATATCTACAGATAATCGACTATTGATCGAGGGAAATTCCCATAACACGCTAAGCGGTTGGATCAATAGACAACACCTGCGAAATGACTGTAGCGAATGTAGAAATTGTAAGAATTTTAGAAATGAATTTGG